>CM048746.1:612828487-614120754 GCA_026315105.1 Locusta migratoria
TAGTCATCCTACTCTCCTTTCCTTAATCTCTCTACCTATAAATTCCCCCAATACTAATGCCTGTATCTTACTTTGTCCTCTTAAACTTCTCCCTGTATAAGTTACCTGAAAACTCTGCATTGCACTAGTTTTCATACATTCAAATATTCAGTTAGTCAATATGCTGCTCTCTCTCACTCTCTCTCTCTCTCTCCCTCTCTCTCCCTCTCTCTCCCTCTCTCTCTCTCTCTTCCCTTTCTTTCCTGCATCCACCAATCTATCAGTCGCTCTCTGACAATGTCCGCTTGTCCTCTTTCTCTGTTCATCCTCTTCGTCCCCTGTGTATGAAAGCTCACAGTACCTTTGAAATTCATGGTATTCAAATTCTGCGGTCAGGTACCCTCCGTCATGAATCGTACGAAATCTCATGTTAACAATGATGTGTCTCTGAATTTCATGGTAAAGTGTGCAAAATTTCATAAATATAGAAAACTTTACATTGGTGTCGAAGACTGTTTTAAAGTGCCCTCCGCCATGCACCATAGAGGTCAAAAGTTCAAAATTCTATCGCATAGGGTTAACGGTATGGCAGCGCATAAAAAGCGAATCTAATCCGAAGTCGCAGTATGACTTTTCAGCTGTTCCTTTGGTTTTTCTAAACCACTCCGGTATTAAAGCGAACTAACAGAAACAAATTTTGTTCAAATCGGTGAAGCCATTTCTCAGTTTTCGCGAGACTAAGACACACCAATTCATTTTTCCAAACATAGCTAACACACACTAAAATCAGAATAAAATGAGATACACGATAGATTTAAAAACCATGGTCATATCTTAAGTAAATTTGAAAAAAAAAAATGCTAATGTAAAATAAATTTTAACATCAAGGAAACATTTTAAGTCGAATGTAATAATAATTTCGTGTCGTTCATCGACCTGGTGCAAATCGTTCGATTGGACGCCACTTTTGTATTTACATGTCCTTTGCCTACTACAGTTATGCGACTGAGAAATGGGAACCTACTGTTTAACGTACCGCTTCTGCTGACTCCTCACCTTGTTCAGGGATAAAGGCTAAGTTAAAACTCTGAAAAAAATTCTGTGATCATAACGAGTTGTGAACCCGTGACATATCGCTCTCAACTCCGAACTTTCCTGTAGCGCAGACAAAAGTAGAAGAACACCGCAAAGTATTGAATACATACCCAGCTCAGATGAAAACATTTCATATCCTATAAAAATAAAATTGAAATTATTGATTAAGATGAAAACTATCCTAAGGTGGGCCAAGTAACACACATTGTGCAAAATTTCATTAAAAACTGTTGTTTCGGAGTTAATTATATATATATATATATATATATATATATATATATATATATATATATATATATGATTTCTACACTTCTGATTTCGATATACTTCCGTGTCTTGTATTAATATTATTCTCTTATTCAACGACTCTTCCATCGGTCCTTGACAAAATATTTTATACATTATAAATCAAACACGCAAGTTAACTGTGAGATATTACGCATTTTTTGTGTACAATTCAAGTTGTGGTGTATTCCTGACACCATAATAAATTACGACTTTACTTACGAAATATAAATCGAAACAATAGAAATTGGCTGAATTCATTGACTAAAAAAATTATCTTATCTTAAACAGTTCCAGTGCCTAGACCATTGAAGCGTGAGACTAAGTTGAATGAAACATCTGTGAATAAATGCTAAAATTGTAACTGGTTAACTTAAACTATGGTTACAAGTAAAGTAAGACGTTACAATTTATATCAGGTAACTAGCCAAATAGTTGTGATTACAAAAGTATTTTACAATGTACATGGCTATGAAATAATAGTAGAGGAATGAGGGGAGTGGGCAGGAGATGGTAGTTTGCATTGTATGCACAGGGATACGAGTAGATTCTGCAAACAGAAGCGGTGTGTATGAAAATTGTGTCTGATCATTCACCATTTCTGTCATCAGAATCTATTCATCTGAGCAGTCAATGTAAACTACCATCTCCTACCCACTTGCCACATGCCTCTACTAGATTTCATAGTCATATACATTGTACAACCCTTGTTTAATCACAACTGATTGGCTACTTACCTTATATAAATTGTAATACCTTATTTTGCTTGTAACCAGAGTTTAATTTAACCAGTTAAAATTTTAACTCATATTCACAGATGTTTCTTTCAACTTAGTTACTCGCTTCAATGTTCCAGGCAGTGGACCTGTTTAAGATAATTTTTTGACATTTTTTTTTTTCAGCAAATCTCTATTGTACCAATTTATATTTTTTAGGGTAACGTCGTAATTTAATACATTGTCACATATTTTATCAAGATCAGGAATTTACACCACAACTTGAATTGTAACGATTTCTCCTAAGTTAGTTTTAAACCAAAGCATTAGTCTCATTTGAAAGTTATATATCTACCAACTTAATATCTTTGAAACTTTAACTTATATTGTTTACCTTATGATGGCGTAACAGCCGGAAGACGGTTTATAAAACCAAACAATTTGCAGCATATCTCACAGTCATCTTGTTTGTTTCATTCATAATGTTATCCTCCTCATTACCGCAAATTCAATATGTTCAAATGTTTGTAAAG
Organism: Locusta migratoria; assembly: GCA_026315105.1. Lineage (NCBI taxonomy): Eukaryota > Metazoa > Arthropoda > Insecta > Orthoptera > Acrididae > Locusta > Locusta migratoria. The sequence continues at coordinate 612,831,096 of CM048746.1, forward strand.
CGTAAGGGACTTTTACTGCGGGGTCATCAATCCCTAAACTTACAAACTACTTATGCACAACCTTATACTAAAGACGACACAAATATCCATGCGCGAGGGGGCATTCGGCCGTGCATACTGGCGCGCCGCAGATCGCTCGGCCACTGCGGCCAGCCTAACGCAAATTACTGCTTTACTGTCCGCCTCCGTAACTCAGTGGAAGCGTCGCTGACTACCACGCAGGAGGCCCGGGTTCGATTCCCGGCAGGGGACTGTGTGTTGTGTGTTGTCCTAATCATCATCATCTCATCATCATTGGCACGTAAGTCGCCAACGCGGCGTCAAATAGAAAGACTTACGCTCAGGCGGCCGAACAATCCCGTAAGGGATCTCCCTGCCAAAAAGCCATACGCTCATTTCATTTCACTGCTTTACTTATTATTAGCCGTCGACGTTTTCACGACCTTTCCAAAGGTCACACCAAGTCGGCAGACGTGAACTAAAACGCAGACTGACTTTTAAACAGTGGTACCTCCTACAGCACTGCAGTTAAAATGTTTTAAGCCTGTTACATAGAACATAGTGTACGATACTCTGTTCATTTATTTTTACATATGAATTTTTTGGTTATCATGGTACGTTGTTGTCATATACTAAACCAGCTTTCCAAGTAAGACTTTAAAGTGTACATTTTTGTTTAAGGTCATGGTGACATTCAAATTTATTTTCCAGATTTACATTAGCGGAGACTGCTCTGTTTTCCTCACACAAGAAAGCAGAACTTTTATGAAGCACAGGAAGAAAATAAATATTCAGTAATGTGATTTGTAATAATGGGGCCAAATCTTCTGTAGCAGTTTCATGCTTCCTGACTGACCCGCTGATAAAACTTGATGCAATTCCTCTGATGTTCTGTACCTTCTCAATCAATCCAAAGATGATATCCAACATTCAAGTATTGACCCAAATAGTGTTTTTGTAAGCTCTTGCCTTTGTTGACGGTCTACACTCTCTGAGGTCTCTTCCAGTGAATTTCAGTTTCGTATCTGCCTTACCCAGAACTAATTTCTTGTCTTCTTTTCATTACGACCACTTAGTAAGCACACTTTCGGCAATTCTATAGAACTAACTGCTACTAGCGATTTAAAAAATATTCAAATGTTTGTAAGTCTATCGGACTCAACTGCTTGATAATTAGTCCGTAGCCTACAAACTACTTAAACTAAGGTAAACTAACCTAAGGACAACACAAATACCCATGCCCGAGGGGGGACTCGAACCCCCCGACGGCGAACTCTACCTCTGAGATATCCCGACACGACTTACGGTCCGTCGTCACAACGTAAATTCTAAAAGTACCTCGCCTCCTACTTTCCAAAATTCACAGAAGATCTCCTACGAACCTTGCAAGACTAGCACGCCTGGAACAAAGGATATGGTGGATACATGGCCTAGCTACAGCCTAAGGGATGTTTCCAGAATGAAACGAGAGGACGGACCGTAAGTCGTGTCGGGGTAACTCAGTGGTAGAGCGCTTGCCCGTGAAAGGCAAAGGTCCCAGGTTCGAGTCCACGTTTCGGCACATAATTTTAATTCGGCAGGGAGTTTCATATCAGCGCACACTCCGCTGCAGAGTGAAAGTTTCATTCTGTAGTAGTCATGTTGAATCTATCACAGATAACTTTCCTTACGCTAATTATGCGATCGTTTAGGATTTGCTTGTGTGCAAGGCATTTTCTGCGTTTCAAGTTGCTGTCTTTTTTTTTTTTTTTTTTTTTTTTTTTTTTTTTTTTTTTTTTTTTTTTGTACTAGTTTTCTGACTAGATTGTCAAACCTCGGTGGATGTATATTCAAGCACGCGCTTCTGGATATATTTCCATACTTACATCTGTGTCGTCTTTTTAAAAATGTTAAACAAGGAGAATCAAGCTACCAAAGGTATATTTAACCGTGAAGAGGCATCAAGGTTAGCATTGAATAGGGGATCATGGAGGAATGCTCCAGACTGAACGCTGAAAGGCATAATAAGTTTCTAATGATGATGATGACTAGTGTATCTGTGGCTCAACGTATTTTAAATTTCAGTTTACACGTCCAATATGTCGACTCCATTTTTTTATTACATAAGCAAATGTAAACACTAGGTAATCACAGCGTCGACATAGCTGCCATGGTGGCATCGTGGACGGCTGCTGTTGACCCATAAACTAGAAGGAAACTTGGTAGCTCACTTCTGCGCCTTGCTCCTGGAACAGCCAGTGGCTGGGTGCCAACAGCCCCGCAATGCTTCTTACAAGCGGTCAAGGCTTTCGCAGCAGTGCGATGACATTTCATGTTCTGTATCTATGAAGCTAACAGGGTACTGAAATTCAAGCGGCGACTACAGCTACCAAGAACTCAAGAACCATATTGCCAATGAAAAACTGTACAGTTTGTGCCGGATCAGGATTAGAAAGTGGATTTTCCGCGTTTCACGAGTGATCTCGACATGCATTACGCTATCCTTGCTGTCTCCCATACCTACCCAAATATCAGTGAGCTACACATTTTCTGCTACCCGAGTCTAGTTAATTAAATATACGCGCTTCCCTACGAAGCATTGAAGCCTGTGGCCGAGCGGTCTGCGGCGCGCCAGTCACAGTCTGCACGGCCGCTAAGGGCATGGATTTTTGTGTCGTCTTTAGTGTAAGGTAGTTTATAACTAGTCTGTATGTTTAGTAACTGATGACCCCGCAGTTAAGTACCTTAAGCTTAGCATACATTTGAACATTGAACTCTCCAAAAACACAAAATGAGATAAGTCCACCATTAAAAATAAGAAAAAGAGATTTTAAAACAAAGAGATGAGAAAAACATTAAAAAAGAAAACAAAACATAAACCTAACGGTCATACAAGAATTTAAACCGACGGTGATCTTGTTAAAACTAGAGAGGCCCGAGCCACCACGCACCCTCTAGTCACTGATTCACCAGCAAACCACGGACTTCTTGTGTGGGGGTACCCATAGCAATATGGGGGATATTTACCCCTCACTTTGCTTTTTATATGTGAGTGCATCAAACTCATGTCTAGAACTGTTATCTATGATATATATCTTTGATCGAGTATGTATATGATATATCATACCAGTGTATGTGCCATATAACCTAGCTGTCGCTAAATAGAGGGCACCCGGTGGCACGAGGCTCTCTAGTTTTAACAAGAGCCCCATCATCAACTAACGGCTAAGCCTTGTCGATTTAGCCACGTCCCTCTCTCCATTGACGTCAATTCTTCATACGATTTTATCCTCATATCTTCTTTGATGTTATTAAAATATGTTGCTCTTGGCCTGCCTCTTGGTTTTTTCCCCAAAACTTTTCCTTCAAATACATTCTTTAGGAACTGGTTGTGTCTCATTATTTGCACAAACATTTTTGATTTTCTTCTTCCTATATAATTTAGCAGAGTTCTGTTCTCATTCACTTCTCTTAAAACCAGTTCTTTACTTTTTCCTATCTACCCAGCTTATTTTCGCCATTCTTCTCCATATCCACATTTCCATTGCTCCCAGTCTCCTTTTCTCTGCCTTTCCCAGAATCCACACTTCACCTCCGTTTGTATTAAGACACTCCAAACAAAAGTTTTGGCAAACATTTTCCTACTTTCTAGGCTTATATGATTGTCGGTTAGTAAATTCCTATTATTTTGGAAAGCTTGCTTTGCCATGGCTATTCTTCTCTTTATATCTGTGATACATTTATTGTCGTCAGTGATTGTGCTCCCCAAATAACAGAAGTTCTCAACCTGCTCTAGAACATCATCTTCTAGTTTAATATTAACTTTACCCTTTTCTTTTGTCTTCCCAACTACCATAGTTTTTGTTTTCTTCTTATTAATTTTTAGATTAAATTCTCTTAGGATTTTGGCAAATTTTAGCACCATAAACTCCATTTACTTTATTGAGTCAGCAAGTACTATTATATCATCTGCAAAACGGATACAGTGTATTCGTTCCCCGTTAATTTTAATCCCTTTGGTTGCTCTTTTCAAATTTTCAATGGCTTTTTCAATAAATAAGTTGAACAAATGTGGTGATAATGGGCACCCGTGCCTTACTCCCCTTTGCTTTCTTCTTCACATCATTTACTTCTATCTCCGCTTCCTGTCTTTTATACAGGTTCCAGATCAATCTCCTGCCCTTCCAATCAAGATTTATTTCATTCATTGTTCGGAATAACAATTTCCAATTAACCATGTCAAATGGTTTTTGCATATCTATAAAGGTCAAGTATGTTTTCATATTAACTCCAATTCGTTGTTCTAATATCATCTTCAGAGCTAGTATTGCCTCTCTAGTGGCCTTTCCAGATCTGAAACCAAACTGGTCTTCTCCTAGGTTTGCCTCAATTTTCTTTTTTATTCTATTTTTATATTGTTTAACATTATCTTGGAAGTTTGAGACAGTAAGGAGATAGTTCTATCGTTCTCACAGTCCGTAGCATTTCCTTCTTTTGGGATTATTACTGTTTTGTTGTTAAGCAAATTTGTCGGTGGTTCTTTTCCATCTTCATAGTACTCTTTTAAAAGTTTATATGAGTACTCTTTTGTTGAGTCTCCAATAGCCTTCAAGATTTCTGCTGGGATGTTATCTGTACCTGTAGCTTTGCCATTACTTACATCTTTCAAGGGACTGTTGAATTCCTCTCAGAATGTAGGTGGCCCTATCGTGTCGATATCTACACTGTTCTTCCAGAATTTCCCCCTCGTTAGCAATATCTTCTCCATCATATAGTTCTTCAATATACTCTTTCCATCTTCCACATACCTCCTCTAATTCTAAAGGTAGGCACCGTTTTTATTCTTGATCATATTTGTTTTTGTCTTTGTCTGCATTGTTTTAATTTTTGAGTAGGTTTCATCAGTTTGACCTCCACTTAAATCCTGTTGAATTTCCTTACGTTTGTCGTGCATCCACTTTTTCCAATCTACATTTGTATGTTATTTCATTTTTTACTATTTTGTACTTATCGAAATCTTTTTTCCTAGGACTGTTTCGTTCTTCAATAAGGTCTAGTATTTCCTTGGTCATCTATGGTTTCCTTGATTCTAGTTTCCTTAATCCTACTAGTTCTGTAGTAGCTACTTCTACAGTCTCTTCGAATCCTTCCCATCCTTCCCTGCTACCCATCAGGTTATCGGTCAATTCTTTCATGTCCGCAGTTATTTGATTTTCCTTAAGTTTTTCTACACACCATCTGTTTTGTTAGTTCTTTTATATTTCTTAAATTTGCTGCTATAGTCTGCTATTACTAGAACGTGGTCACTGTCTATATCATATCCAGGGTATGAATGGCTAGACTTTATCTGATTAATAAATTTCTTCTTGACTAGGGTATAATCTATCTGCTACCTTTCGCCATCTAGTGGACTTTTCCACGTATATCTTCTTCTCTTGGGCATTTCAAAACACGTGTTGGTGATTATCATCTCGTACTGTTCACAGAAATCTAGCAACCTTTCTCCTCTATAATTCATTTTTCCTAGCCCGAACTTGCCATTCCATAATCCTTTTTATCTTCACCAATCGATGCATTGAAATCACCGATTACGATAAGATTGTCCTTCTCCTTAACCAGTTTAATCAGGCCATCAATTTGCTCATATATTACTTCTTCCTCATCCTTACCATTTGTTTATGGTAGGTAAACAGCAATCACATATAAATCCATAGGTTGTGCTATAATTTTAATCATAATTATCCTATCACTGTAGTGGTATGTGTTCAACACGTTGTTCTTCCATTGTCCTCTTATAATTATAGCGACGCCATTTCTTCCTGATCGAGCACTACCACTGTGAATGATCCTGAAATCCCCTGACATAAAATCACCGTTACCACCCCATCTAGTTTCACAGATTCCTAATATGTCCAGCTGTGACTTTTCCATCAATATCTTAATCTCTTCTAGTCTCCCAGCTTTTAATAGGGTTCTGACATTCCAATTCTCACCTGTTCTTTTATTCCTTTACTCCTTACAGCCTTGCCCAAGACATTCCCCCTCCCCCTCCGGAGATCAGAATGGGGGAATTGAAACTCCGGAAAATTTTGAATTGGACATCGGTTTAAATTCATGTAGGGCCCTTAGGTGTATGTTTTGTTGTCTTTTTTAATGTTTTTTTTTTTTTTTTCTTTTTCGAAGTATACCTTTGCAGGTATGTATCGGTTTGTATTTTTGGTACTTATCTTACTTTGTGTTTTTGGAGACTTCAATGCTTGGTAGGGAAGCGCTTATATTTAATTAACTAGACTCGCGTTCCTCGTATATTCCACTATATAACAGGGATACTACACATCGCATCTAAGCCAATGCAAGTTACATTTTACAAGATGACTAGGTATACTAGTGATAAAAAGTATCCGGATACGCCCAAAAACATAGTTTTTCACATTAGATGCACTTTGCTGCCACCTACTGCCAGGTCATATCAGCGACCGCAGTAGTAATTAGAGATCGTGAGAGCAGAATGGGGCACTCCACGGAACTCACTGACTTTGAAAGTGATCGGATGATTGGGTGCCACTTGTATCAGAAGTCTGCACGCGAGATTTCCAGACTCCTAAACATCGCCTGGTCCACTGTTTCTGATGAGACAGTGACGTGAAAACTTCACGTACAGCACGAAAGCGTTCAGGCAGTTCTCGTCTGTTGACTGAAGAGGCCGTACAGTGTAGTATGTAGGAATCTATACTGGCCAGGAATTCCAAACTGCTGCGCATAAGCTTCACATCACGCAGATCAACGCCAAACGACGCTTTATTCGATGTAAGGATTGTGTGGATTGACGAATCACGGGACACAATGCGGCGATCCGACTGCAGGGTGTGGCTAATGGCGAATGCCTGATGAACATCATCGGCCAGCTATGGTGGTGCCAACAGTAAAATTGGAATGCGGTGATAATGTGGTCGTGTTTTTCATGGAGGCGGCCTGCTCCCATTGTTGCTTAGCGTGGTACTATCACAGCACAGGCCGATACTATTGTTTTAGGCACCTTCTAGATTCCCACTGTTGAAGCGTAATTCGCGAATGGCGATGGCATCTTTCAACACGATCGAGCACATGTTCATTATGCACGGCCTTTGGCGGAGTGGTTACACGACAATAACATGCTTGTAATGGACAGGCCAGCACTTCTATAGAACACCTGTCGGATGTTTTAGAATGCCGACTTCGTGCCAGGCCTCACCGACCTACATCAATACTCCTCATTGCCACAGTGGAAGCTATCATCAAGGGTAAGGGTGGGCCATCACCTCATTGATTTCTAGTATTACCGATGTAGGGCGCCACGAAGTTGAAACTCATGTTAAGCTAGTTTTCCGGATACTCTGGATCAAATTATGTGTATAATTCTCGAACACTCGGGTAGTTGAGTATGTGTTCTTGTGTTCCGTCCTGGGCGCGTACCCGGGTACCTTGTCGGTTAGCGCGGTCGCTCACTAAAGCGCCAAATCCGATTTAGAATAACGTCCCGACTCGAAACTGTACAGCTGGTGTTGACTGATATTCGCGACTGCGAATACATTTCGCCGCCCTTGTGAATCTGGAGTCAGTAGCATATCTAACTATCAATCAGAATATTTCTCAATTCGCTGCCTCAACAAGACATTACGGTTTCAATTGTGCTTTCGTTTACAATATCCATATCAACTTGTATCCATGCGTTAGCTTAGTAGAACTTTTTCAGCCGTATGATGTCTGTGCACTTCCGTAAATCAGTCATTGTTTCTCGTAAACTGACACACAACACCGAAATAATACCAAAGACGGGAACGGCTCACTAGTTAATCCGTCAACGACAATTTTTTCTTTTATAAGAACAATACATACTATTTCTAGAAGGTAATTCACTCCTGAATTATATTATGCTACTGCCTGTTTGGATTACGATTTTTTTAAACTCTAAAACGTTCCAAAAGATTGAGAATAAAATTTAAAAAATATATATAACTGTAAATACAGCCTAAAACTGATAACTGATTCCAATTTGGTATATAATTTGAACATGAAGGTCATAAATAAGTCGGCTAGTAGCACTATAAAAAGAAGTAATGAAGATACCTCATTCTTCTTCTAAATGTTGCTTCTGCATCGTTCTGCTGTCGATTATGCTGTAAATTTAAAATCTTTGTGTTGGTAACTTATACCTAAAGTCACTCAGACCAGTTGTTAGTATGGTATCATGTACAACAAGACTGACTAGAATGTTCGGGATCATATCGTAACAATAGAATTTAGCAAAAAAATATTTTTCATTAATACCTATCGCACTTCGAAAAAATTAATAAGTAAATATAATTTGCAACAGAAAAGAATGACTTCAGGTTTTAACGGACTGTGAATGAGAAACAAGGAATTGTTGAATTTATCATTAAATACTATAACCGATTGTACATGATACATCTCACCATAAGACAAAGCACTCAAACATTAACGCCAATGTTGGAATAAGGTGACTAAAAATTAATAATTATTTCAAAGGCAGTTTTAATTAATTTATTGATCTCGAAAAGTCACATTCACATTATAAATGTAGAATTCACAGGAACGGTAATACACACGTCCTTCCAGTACAACAGAACGAGCAGAACAGACAACGATTGAACGTCTTTCTTTCGTAGCAACGGAATAAAAGAAAGTCAAACGGCGAGGTATTTTTTGCGGCGGAAAGAAATACGCTGATTCGCGATAAAATTGTAACTCTGACCTACCCGATGAATCATTTAACACTTCAATTCGGTTATAATTTCTGAATTGAGTTTACAAAATTTCGTAACATGCACCCGGGCAAACAGACACTGGCCGTCAACAAGGCAGCCAAGTTAAAAAGAAATTTCAGAGGAATCAAAGATGTAAATATGAAGCATGATGTATCAGGTGAGTTTTCAAATTTTTATAGTAATACGTTTATTTTTAGGTTGTGTGGCCATCCTCCGCAGCAGCTGTATAAATTAATTATAAGAAATTTTTCGTCTTCTTTCACACCATACATGTTTATCTTTTTATTTATAAATCATCTTCTGTCGTTCTGTAATTCTACGATCCATTTTGCATATATCGATTCTAACTTATTGTGCGCGTTACGTGTGTTTTAATTGATGTATAACTTACTTACGGTGTTATTGCCTCTTCCTTAAATCCCACTACTGTATTTCGCCTTGTTGGCTGGGTTGGCCGGTTTGTGCTGTGTGTATTTTGTTTGTACTCGACAAATGGCGCATGTTTTTGTGTCGTATTTTTTCGTTTCATTTGTTTTCACTTTTTTGAAACTGTATATAAGTTGCACATCACCCTGTTTTGTGGAATACTTTTGGGTTTGTGTTTCACTTGCACTAAAAACGAGTCATGTGCAAACTTCACGCAGTTGAGAAAAAGTGAAAGTAAATAGTGAAGTGATAAAAAATAAAAAAATAGTCACAAAAATACGCAAATCTGCAGAGTACGAACAAAAAACACACAACACAAACACTGATGCCAGCCAACAAGACGGAGAAACAGCAGTGGCACGTAAGGAACAGGCAATAACAGTGAAAGTAAATCAAACATGAATTTAAAAACAGATAACGTAAAAAAAAAAAAAAAAAAAAAAAAAAAAAAAAAAAAAAAAAATTAATAAATAAAAAAAAATAAAAAACTCAGAAACTACTTTTTAGTCTACATATGAAAAACTAATCGTACAAACTTACAAACTTATATCCATATTCATGCTTTATAAATAAAAAGCGAAACGCTTTTTGGGTGAAGTAATTGTTTCAGTTGCAATCAGCATAAGACGAAAAACCTCGTATACTTAATTATTTTTTATTGATTAGAAATCACAATTACGTTATCTGTTTAGTGTTTCTTTAAAAGTCTTAATGACATACCAAATATTTTACCTTCATAGCCCTATTATAAATTACATTGTTTGACTGCAATGCTGAGGTTTCCTATTTCATCCCCTACTTAGTCGTACAGGGATTGTATCTGTAAGGCTTCCAATGCGACGCAAGCAGTGTCACATACACGTACATTGCCTTGTATCTCGCATATTCAGATGGATGATGACATTCTTTAGTCCTTTTTAGCTTTGTGCAATTGTTCAAATTCAAATGTTTTATATTTAGTTTGTGTGGCAGGGAGGAAAATTTGTGTTCTCTCTTTAATATTGTGTATGTTGTGTTTACTGCAATGTCAATGTATTTTTACCCAAATATTTGGGATGTGAATTTATGTTAGGTTGCTGTGGCGTTCTATTTTTACGTTTAAAGATGCTATGCATTCGTTTTTAACACAACTATTCTAGTATGTGAATATTGTAAACCTAGGTGAAACCAACTTCTGCTGTACGTACAGATCAGTTCGTATGGTAAAACCGCGCAAAAGAAATGTTGTGTAAAATTTCATTCTATGGTCGTCTATGTGATTCGTGATCCGTATTCAGTAACACTCGCATAACAGGCGGCAACAATGAGACAACTTTTGGGGTTACTATGTAGTCCGAAATGGATGTAAAACATCGGAAGTCTACCTACAACGTCGTTTTGGTATCATTATTTCGTTTACATATCTGCACGACTATTGGCTATTTTCTGCTGTTATCACTTTGAACAGATACGACGAGGAAAAGAGGAGATGGAGGGAGAGTTGAAGAAAATGGACGGAGTTGATTGACAAGGACAGTTGAAGGAAGCCAGAGTAAAAGAAGGACGAGGGTACGAGAAGATACACAGAGATAGGGAATGGTTAATGAGGACAAAGGAGAAGGAGGAAGATGACGAGGAGGAGGACAGCGAAGTAGGTAGACAGCAGGAATGGAGAGTAGATGGACAGAATGCGGAAAATTGATTGATTTTCCCAAGTGGCAACTACAATTCGTATCCTCAGCTGTCAGTAAACTGTCAGAACAGGTTGTTTTTACATAAAACGAGAAAAAAGGAAAAAAATTTGTCAGTCCACCAGCTTCACAATAAATACTGAATTTGTCAAGGACACCTATTAACTCAGCCAGTTGAACCCAATGCCTGGTATTAACTTTATTGATTTTTTTTATTCTATGCTCGGATGAATTCTTTTATTTACTCTCCCATTCATTTCTTACCTGACAGCTAGATCAAAACGAGGCCGGATTTAACTAGTAAATTTTAATATATAAAAATATATACTTAGAAAACCGCCCAGAGATCTGTATATTTGATGAAATGTAATTTGGATTTTGACTTCACACAAACGTTTTAACAAGAATTCCGAACTACGTATAGTTTCACGTTATTATTTTTTCACCTCTGCATGATAGTGGAATTATTCCAGCTTCTGCACATTTATTGGCTGGAAAAAATCTGATTTGCCATCTCCAGACAGACACTTTCAGCTTCAAACGCAAATGAAACTGTCTAACGGGTGAGGGCTGTTGTAAGATTATTTCCTCCAGGACAAACTGTCAAGCAAGTGTCTTACAAAGATGTCCTTGAAAGGCTAAGCAAACGGTGACCAAAGTGAGACCTGGTCCCGTGTCACACGGCCTCTTCCGTAACGGAATTTGCGACCTCACACATCTGGTGTACAACAGATCATATGCTGTTGACATAGGTGGGTGCTCTAACACTTTCCTTGCCGTGCTCTGAGAATACACGTTACGGCACACAATTTTGATCTGTGATGAAGTTTCATGCACGTTTTCCTCGCCGACCTCGCTGTGTTCTCAGAATCTGCGTGTTGAAAGTCGACCTATTGGGAGTGGCAATGGGGCAGCGCCCCACGACATTTCGAGGAAGCAATTCAACTCTCTGCAGCACTTGCGACCCACTGCCATCAGTTGTCAGATTTTGATCGAAACTCAATGCCTGAGTTAGAGGCCTATGTCCTAGGTCGCAAAGTAGATATATCACTGCAATTTTCAAACTGTTAGAACCAAGCATTCAGTTATTTAAAAATTGTCTGAAACTTTGGTTTTGTTCCTCACGCTTCCAAAACATTTTAGGAACCAAAGGGAGATTTTATTCACATGTTGGTGTGGTTATGTATGTATGTGTGTACGTGTGTGTATGTGTGTGTGTACGTGTGTGTGTGTGTGTGTGTGTGTGTGTGTGTGTGTGTGTGTGTGTGTGTGAATGTGTGTGTATGTGTGTGCGTGGTATCAGCCATTGTTTAAGAAATGCTAAAAGAGAATTAATAAGACAATGACAAATGTACACCACTGGCCATTCAAATTGATACACCAAGAAGAAATGCAGATGATAAACAGGTATTAATTGGACAAATATTTTATACTAGAACTGAAATGTGATTACATTTTCACGCAATTTGCGTGCATAGATCCTGAGAGATCAGTACCCAGAACAACCATCTCTGGCCGTAATAACGGTCTTGATTCGCCTGGACATTGAGTCAAATAGAGCTTAGATGGCATGTACAGGTACAGATGCCTATGCAGCTTGAACACGATACCACAGTTCATCAAGAGAAGTAACTGGCGTATTGTGACAAGCCAGTTATTCGTCCACCATTGATCAGGCGATTTCAGTTGTTGAGAGATCTGGAGAATTTGCTGATCAGGGTAGCAGTCGAACATTTTCCGTATCCAGAAAGGCCCGTAAGGGCCTCCAACACGAGATCGTGCATTATCCTGCTGAAATGTACGGTCTTGCAGGGATCGAATAAAGGGTACCCCACGGTTCGTAACACATCTCAAATGTAACGGCCACTGTTCAAAGCGCCGTCAATGCAAACAAGAGGTGACCGAGACGTGTAACCAATGGCACCCAATACCATCAATACCATCAAGCCAGGTGATACGCTAGTATGGCGATGACAAATACACGCTTCCAGTGTGCGTTCACCGGGATTCGCCAAACACGGATGCGAGCATCATGATGCTGTAAAAAGAACCTGGATTCATCCGAAAAAAAAAAGACGTTTTGCCATTCGTGCACCGAGGTTCGTTGTTGCGTACACCACTGCAGGCGCTCCTGTCTGTGATGCAGCGTCAAGGGTAACCGCAGCCATGGCCTCCGAGCTGATAGTCCACGCTGCTGCAAACGTCGTGGAACTGTTCGTGCAGATGATTGTTGTCTTGCAAACGTCCCCATCTGTTTACTCAGGGATCGAGACGTGGCTGCACGATCCGTTACAGCCGTGCGGTTAAGAAGTCTCGACTGCTAGTGATACGAGGCCTTTGGGATCCAGCACGGCGTTCCGTATTGCTCTCCTGAACCCTCCGATTCTATATTCTGCTAACAGTCATTGGAACGCGACCAACGCGATAGGTTACAATCCGATCTTTATCAAAACCCGGAAACGTGATGGTACGCATTTCTCCTCCTCAAACATCACAACAACGTTTCACCAGGCAACGCCGGTCAACTGCTCTTGGGTATGATGTTCAAATTTTTGTATAGCTTATGGGACTTAACTACGGGGTCATCGGTCCCTAAACTTACAAACTACTTATGAACTAGCTAAGATTAAGGACGGCACAAATATCCATGCCCGAGGGGGGATTCGAACCCCCGAACATAGTGGCCGTTCAGACCGTGACTGGCGCGCCGTAGTCCCCTTGGCCACCGCGGCCGGCTTTGCATGTGAGAAATCGGTTGGAAAATTTCCTCATGTCAGCACGTTGTAGGTGTCGCCACCGGCGCCAATCTTGTGTGAATGCTCTGAAGAGCTAATTATTTGCTTATCACAGCATCTTCTTCCTGTCAGTTAAATTTCGCTTCTGTAGCATTTCATCTTCGTGTGTAGCAATTTTAATGGGCAGGAGTATAAATGGAAACCAATGACGGACGATTATTCACAGTATAATTTTGAGTCTTTTTTCCGTTATTTCGTCCTTCATTCTTTATTTTTTTTTTTATTCCACCCATAATGTTTCTGTTTCATTCCCGACTCTTTCGCTTCTGATTTCTTTTAGTTCGTGTCCTGCTCTGTGTTTATTCTACTGTTATGTGACCGATACGTCGATGGTTCCTTTACAGTTTCAGAGGGTGTTTTCCCGTCCATGCGACTTCTATAAAATGTGCAGTTGTTGCACATTATGTTTTGAAAAACCGTACAAGATGCATTGCGCTATAGTAAATTACCAGTTAGAACGAAAAGCATTGGAGCAGAATTATGAAACTGCTATGAAAGTCGTTCTTTAATGACGAGAGGCGAAACACTAACAAAAACATATCTCGCTCTCGAAAATACAGCTCGGATAGTAGAGTACCTCAAGGAGATCCACTCATAAATATTCTAAATCGCACTATCCAAGAAAAAGGGCTCTACAATTTTAAGGGAATCACATACATGACTGAAACCTTTCTCAGTTGAAGACTGTCCTGCAGCGTATTAAAATGGCCCAAGTGGTTGCGAGTTTGCCGCGGCGGATTAGCCGCGCGTGCTGGAGCGCCGTGTTGCGGTGCGCGTGGCAGTCCGCCGTCGGGGATTCGAATCCCCCCTCGGGCATGGATGTTGGTGTCGTCTTTAGTATCAGGTAGTTCATACGTAGTTTGTAAGTTTAGGGACTGATGACCCCGCAGTTAATTCCCTTAAGCCTTACATATATTTGAACATTTTTTGGTAGCGAATTTCCCTGTCGTGTGGACGACCCACGTTAGGACATTCTTCCTAGAAGTGTTAATTAATAAATTATTTATTTGACTCTTCCTGACCTTATGATTGCTTGTGTACATGCAAAATAGCAACAGCTATACTCTGCTCTTCCACGAAGAAACCCGTTCATCAAAATCGGAACAAATATTTTTTTATTTTTCCACACCTAATAATATCGGTTAATTTTTGTAATAAAATTGTAATTACAATGGTATTTAATGGTTCACTAAACCTAGATTAACTGTAAAATGCGTTTGGAATAAGTCGACTTTTTATAAAGAAGATTTTAATTTGTTGCAACCGTCAAATTATAAATAAAATTAAGTTTTTTTAATGTAATGGAAACGCGTCTGATGAAAAAAAGGTTGCTCTTTATTGAAGTCGCACAAACGGACCAACGTCACCCTTTATAACGAATATTAATTATTTACTTATTCACGCTATAATATTGATTTTCTATTGATACCATTGTTCACTGATTCCGATAATTTTCACATCGTATATTTGCAGTACTTAAAAACTGACGAGAACGCTCGAAGATTTAACTATGTAGTACAGATAAAATTTTCTGAAGCCAACTCCCTCTAAAATTCAGGTATGTGTCTTCCCAACCCATTTCGTCGATTACTTGTAATTTTCATCACATTAATTAAATCGTCATTAAATGCAAATGTTCTGCATTCGAGGAAAATATATTGGCTATGTCTTCTTCTAGGTTTATTCACTACGTCTCTTGGTCTTATGAAATTGTTATGGCGTTGCGTCACTCTTGTTTTTGAGTCAAAAGTCCTGGAATGCTTTCCTCTCATTATCACTATCCCGTTTGAGCTGTCCAGTGTAACTTTTACATGAATTTCCAACAACTTTCCGTTAGAAGGCTGGCAGTTTATTTGCGGCAAACTGTGGAAACACAATGATTTGAAGCAGAAGTGCCCAAGCCTTTTTGACCAATGACTCAACTCCCTCCCCCCAACCACGACCAACCCCTCTCCCCCCCCCCTTTCCAAACAACATGGTATATTAGGTACTGTTTTGCCATTTTATATTTAAATTAAATATCTTTTATTTCACGATATTTTTAAGAATTGTTTTATAAAGCCACCCCCAGCCTGGCCGAAAGTACTTTAACCCCTCGCCCCCCCCCCCCCCAGAAATTCCAATGATGTTTGCGTATTGAGGCCCCCCCCCCCCGTCTCGTCTGCGGGCACCACTGGTTGGAAGAATGTTGACTTGTACCCATATTTTGAAGCCGTGTTTCCATGGACTCTGGACTGATTAACGCCGTCAGTCAGATCTGTCGTTGGGAAAGAAAATACCCATTACAACACTGGGTAGCTCGTGATCACTCGACAAGACTCTGCACCGAACTTTTAGTGAACGATTCAGAATTCGAGGGCTTACGACTCGACGGATGAGATTCTGTATGGCTTGAGTATCCGTTCCCATGACCTTTTGTGCTTCGAGTAAGAGGTTTCTGGAAAATGTTTAGAAATACCCGGTGATCAAAAAATCACCATAAATTTGAAAACTTAATAATTCACGGAATAATGTAGATAGAGAGATAAAAAAGGCACACATGTTTGGAATGACATGGCGTTTTATTACCAAAAAAAAAAAAAAAAAAAAGTTAAAAAATGTCCGCCAGATGGCGCTCCATCTGATCCGAAAAGCAAAAATTAGCATAACAAATTAAAACAAAGCAATGATGATGTTCTTTACGGGAAATGTTCAATATGTTCACCATCATTCCACAACAATAGCTGTAGTTGAGGAATAATGTGAACAGCACTGTAAAGTATGTCCGGAGTTATGTTGAGGCATAGGCGTCGGAAGTTGTTCAAATGTTCAAATGTTTGTTAAGATTAAGGGACTTAACTACGGGGCTATCAGTACCTAAACTCACAAACTACTTATGAACTACCTAAACTACGGCACCAATACCCATGCCCGAGGGGGGATTCGAACCTCCGACCGTAGTGGCCGTACAGACCGTGAATGAAGCGCTTCAGTCTCCTCGGCCACCGCGGCCGGCTCGGAAGTTGTCTTTCAGTCTTCAGCATCCCTAGAGATGTCGGTTGATCACGATACACTTGCGACTTCAGGTAACCCCAAAGCCAATAATCGCACGGACTGAGGTCTTGGGACCTGGGAGGCCAAGCATGACGAAAGTGGCGGCTGAGCACACGATCATCACCAAACAACGCGCGGAAGATATCTTTTTTTTAAACATTTGTGTGTGTGTGTGTGTGTGTGTGTGTTAATACGAAACCCCATATTATTCCAAGCATGTGTGTCAATCTTTACCTCTCTATCTACATTATTCCGTGATTTATTAAGTTTTCAAATTTATACTGACTTTTTGATCATCTCGACCGAGGGCGCATCGCTCGTCCCCTTTATCTGTGCTGTGCTGCACTCCCTGTTTACACTTTTGTGTTAATTTCTCGGTCATATAATCGAAACGAACAGCAGACGTATTTAGAAGACTGCGACAGAGATTATACGAGACTGACGAAAGAAATGTAGGGCAAAATAAACAAATTATAAGCTGGAAGGCCACTGGGAGGTGTTAACAGACTCACAGACAAAGAAATTCACACACATCAAATGTGTTATAGGAAAGCCATCAGGAACTATGTACAGTGTGTGAAAGCAATTCAACAAGCAGTGTGGGCAACACTCTTCCACATACTTTCCACAGATGAGACTCCTCAACATCCCGTGACATATCATAGTGCAAATATCTTCCGGCAAAAACCAGTGGAAAGCCATACACCCATAAGCATGTTTTGCCGCTTGTTGTTTTAAATGTTAAAGAAACTTTCAGTTATCTAGCCAATCCTGAACTTCGGAAAAAATTTGTGCATGGGAAAACACAAAATACAAATGAGAGTTACAATCATCTTATATGGATGCGTTGTCCTAAAACAGTGTTTGTGTCCTCAAATGTTGTGAAGATAGCTGCCTGTGATGCCTGTCTACTGTTTAACACAGGAACTGTAGGTAGGATTAAATGCTTGCAGAGATTAGGCTTTCATCCAGGTGCATTAACACTGAAGATACTATGAAGTATCAATGAAGCGGAAGGAGAGAAAAATGTTCAAAAGATGGCTAGGCAAAGGAGACAGAAAGAGAATACTTCAAGCAGGAAGAGATTGAAGAATATGGAATGGACAGCATTAATGTGGAAAGGTATGGCAATAGTATTGAAAATAAAAATAAAAACGTTAAATGAGATTTCCCGTAAAGTGATTTTTTGGAGATATAATACATCTTTTCTCAGGAACTATAAAAGCTAACTTCCTGAAATTTGGCACAGTTCTTATAAATCACTAACTGAACAATCCTGTGCCTCACTTTATCTTGTGCCTGAGAACAGTTAATCTTTCCTGCATGAGGAAAGTAGAGCAGCCTAAAAAGGTAAACATGAAACTGAAAAATTTATTTCAAAGCAACAATAACCTTACACAAAACTCTACTGAAAACGTTTCAATAGCCTTTAATGCAGAAATATACCGTAATGTTTCAGATTTAATGCTTGAATAGTTTATGCGGAAAGGTACATTATATGTACTTCAGTAATTAAAAATTCAAATCCTTATAAAATTAAATTCCATGAACATGATCAAACAAAAACTGTACCGAATATCGTGCATTATACACTACACAATAGTGCCAAGTTTTAAATTTGTAACTATAACATTGTAGAAAATATCAAGTTATAAATGTTAGTATGCATTTTGGCCTACGTCTGCACTTAAGTGTTTCGTGTGGGGACTGATGACAACAGTAGTTTCGTCCCACAGAATTATAAACATTTTAACATCTTTTCTTTGAAATCCAACAGGTTTCTTTTCCTCTCTCAGTGCCTACTTTTTTTTAACATTTAACTCATACTAGCTTTTAGCTGTCCCTTATTATGAATAAATGTATATGAATGAAAGAAAATAGGGAGTGCAAGTAAAGAAAAAGAGGAAGGACGATCAAATTGTTTCACTTTCCAATCACAATGATTATTTATTTACCAACAAGTCATGTGAAGCCAAAGTAACTTGCGAAATACTCATCGGTGGACGTTTGAAAATCCATGGCTTCTTCTCCCGGATTTCTAGCCAATCTCTTTACAGGTAACAAAGACGTCATTATAGAAAAGACATTTTCTTATGTATGCACCAAAGCTGCTTTGGTGCATATATAAAAAATGTCTTTTCTACAATATTTAAGAGCTCAAAAATGCGACATATCAAAAACAATTAAAAATGTCATTGTACTTTAATCATTTACTAAGATTAGATTAGATTAATACTTGTTACATAGATCATATATATATACTACATTTAGTAACGTGTCAGTTTAATAAATTCTGTCTATACGTGACTATATTTTAAGGATATTTCGTGTTCTTTCTTTTTTTCATTTTTTAAATTTTTTATTTATCTTTTTAATTTTTTTGAATTTGTATTTTTTAATTTTTTAAGATTTATTTAAAAATTCATCTAAAATGTAGAAGGAGTTGCCATTCATAAATTCCTTTAATTTCTTTCTAAATATCAGTTGGCTATCTATCAGATTTTTGATGCTTCTTGCTAAGCGTCCAAAGACTTTTGTGGCAGCATAATTTACCCTTTTCTGTGCCAAAGTTAGATTTAACCTTGAATAGTGAATATCACCCTATCTCCTAGCGTTGTAGCTGTGCACACTGCTGTTGCTTTTGAATTGGGTCGGATTGTTAATAACACATTCCATGAATATATATATATATATATATATATATATATATATATATATATATATATTGTGAAGCTACATTGAAGATCCTTAAATAAATGTCTGTAGAATGATATTGGTTGGACTGTCGCAATTATTCTGATTACACGCTTTTGTGGAATGAATACTGTTTTACTCAATGTTGAATTGCCACAGGATATAAGCCCATATGGAATCAGTGAATGAAAATATGCATAGTAAGCTAATTTACTGAAATATATATCACCAAATTTTGCAATGACCCTGATAGCATAAGTAACTGATCTCAAACTCAGGTCTTCAGTGTGTTTCTTCCAACTCAATCCCTCATCAACGGAAACACCTAAAAATTTTGAATATTCTACCTTAGCTACAGATTTATGTTCAAATTCTAAATTTATTAATAGTATCATACCATTTACTGTATGAAACAGTACATATTGGGTTTTATTCAAAGTTTCATGAGAGTCAATTTGTAGAGAACCATTTAATAAGTTTCTGAAAGAGCTCGTTTACGATTTCAGCAGTTAATTCCTGTTTGTCAGGCGTGATAGCTATATTTGTGTCGTCAGCAAAAAGAACTAGGTTAGCATCTCCATGAATACAGAATGGCAAGTCATTAGTATTTATTAAGAACAGCAAAGGACCCAAGACCGAACGTTATGGGACCCCAGTTTTTATAACTTTCTGCACTCTTCCAGTTAAGTATGATTTAAGCCATTTGCACACTGTCCCACTCACACTACAAGCTTATCTAGAAAAATCCCATGAATTACACAGTCAAAGGCCTTTGAGATATCAAAAAAAATACCAACTGGTGATCTCCGGTCATTCACAGCATTTAATATTTCATTAGTGAAGGTATAGATAGCTTTTCTGTTCAAAAGATTTTTTGAAAACCAAACTGACATTTTGTTACAACTTAGTTTTATTAATAAGTGAAGCTACTCGAAAATACATAACTTTTTCAAACTTTTTGGTAAAGCTGTCAGAAGTGAGATAGGGGGGGGGGGGGGTAATTGTTGACATCCGATATATCCCCTTTTATATGCAAAGGTTTAACAACAGCATATTTCAGTCCATCGAGGAAAATACCCTGCTTTGAAAAGCTATTGCATATATGACTAAGAATCACACTTATATCTTGGGAACAAGTTTTTAATACCCTGCTGGAAATGCCATCAATTCCATGTTACCTTTTGATCTTGAGAGAGTTTATTATTTTCCTAATTTCTGAAGAAGAGGTGGGTGGAATTTCAATTGTATCAAATTGTGTAGGTATGGCCTCTTCCATTTATTGCCTTGCTCCTTCCAATGAACATTTAGATCCCATTTTCTCTACAACATTTAAAAAGTAATCATTAAAATGTTTTCAACTCTTAACTTTTTGTTACTAAACTTTCCATTAGTGTCAGAAGTACCTGCAGGAATACAAAATGTTGCTGATGTTGGGCTTCTACTCGCGAAAATCTGCAAAAGACCGCATGGTAAACTTACCCGAAAACCTCGAGATGCAAATGCCATTTTCAGCAAACGACACGGACGAGATGACCGTTACCCGAAAATTCCTTTTGCATTTCGCTTCATGTAAATAGCAGGATGTGGTTTCATCGCGTGGCGAATCAAGGCAATAACTGCGTCGCCAACGAAGAGATGCGGTAACTTCTGATGAGAAACTCCGCTTGCAGCTGCCAGCAGTACCAGTTTTTATGCAGGCACTACCGGTTTCATGGCCCATAGTCAGGTGCATACAGCGCAGTGAGCCTCGTGTTTATTGTGGCTGACGGTCTGTCTGCGTGACCAGATTACCGCAGGTAAGCACCAGCGGCACAGCTTACTTCTGTCCGTAAATGATTTTTTTTTTATTTTTTTTTTTATTTATTTATTTATTTATTTTTTACTGACAACCCGTCTAACCAATATAATATTTTAATATTGATCGTTGAACACAAGGGAGAGAGTGTCACGAAAACGATGCACGAATTGAGGTGGAAAAAATTAAAAGAAAGGGGTTATTTGTTGGGTCGAGATCTATTTGTGGAATTTCTTTCACCAACTTTCTCTTCCGAATACGATCATATATTGTCAGCAACCACCTACATAGGGACACACGAACATCATAATAAAATAAGAGAAATCGTCTGCAAGGACATGGCAACAGCTTTTACATACATACTTCACATCCGTGGACCCTTCATTATGCCGATGATGTGGTACTTGCCGAACAAACACGCCCAGAACTCCAACACCAGGTTTAAACGTGGAAGGACAGACTGGCTGAAAATCGACTGCACCTCAATGTCCAGAAGACTGAAAGAATGCTGCTCCCAAACCAGAGGCACCATAAGTAATGGAGAAGAAGACCTGTAGAAGACCAAGCATTTTAAGTACATGGGTCCATTGTCACTTCAGACTGTGACACAAGTCTCGATACTCGAACGAGAGTGATTGCAGCTTGGGTCACTGGAGTCCTCTGCGATGAAAAGATGCCTCAAAGTCTAAAGGCAAAAGTTTACAAAACAACGGTACGTCCAGCAGCAATCTATGGGACTTAGTGTCGCCCTATGACGAAACAACAGGATCAAATGCTATATACGATACAGATGAAGATGCTTCGTTGGTCCATGAGGCTGACCCGATGTGATCATATAAAAAATGAGATGGCCAAAGTCGGGTGTGGCGCCCATCACATACAAACTGAGGGAAGCCCGTCTCCCCTGCACGGTCACGTCATCAGAAAGCAGGACAATTCGGTTGCGAAGACTGCACTCCACATCAAGCCAGGAGGAACAAGACCACGAAGAAGACCGGCAAATAGATGGACTGACACCATTAGGGCAGACATGTAATCTGTTGGTTTTAAGAGAAGAAGATGTCAACGACCGAAATAAATGAAGAAGACGCAGCAAAGTAGCAAACCCTGCAAGTCGGTATTAATGCTCGAAAGAGAGAGAGAGCTGGAAAACATTTAGGTGTTTTTTCCCGCGAGTTATTAGAAGATGGAACTATAGAGAAATATCATAAAAGTGGTTCGATGAACCCTTTGCCATGTCCTTCTATATGATTTGTAGAGTATTCATGTAGATATAGAAGCCCAGTGCCATGGTGACTACGATGCCTTAAATGTTATATGCTGCTGATGGTGCTCGAGACCTCCAAACCGGTAGTGCATGGATAAAAATTGTTACTGGTGACAGCTGTGAGAGGAGTCTTCTTTTAACTACGACTGGCCGAAGGCCTTGGGCACAGAGTCGTTTATTCCTACTGTAATATTTTGTCAAATAACAGCAGCTTCCTGTCAGGTGTTTGATTTAGTTGAGCGCTCTCTAGTTTAAATAGAAGAGATGAATTATTAAAACTGCTTCATCACTTATTCGACTTTGGCATGGAGTGGTTACAAACATCCAAAAGAGTAAGACTGAAAGAGGGAAAAAGACTGCTAGAATTCTGTAATAAATTTCGGATCGTTAGTACAGTCTGTTTAAGACTCGTAGTAATAAGAGGTATATATATGAAAAAAATGGGAGACACGAATTGTATTTTGACAAGACAGATTTTCTGAAGTCATATATTGAGTTGTAAAGTGTAAACAGTAGCCAATATAGACTAGATAACAAGTAATGTTGAAACGTAAGCTAAACTTTAAAAGAACTGTTAAATTAGAGTTAAAGGAAATGGGACTCCAGATTACTGAGAAATAATCATAAGCGCTGAAGTTTGCAACAGGTACAGAGAAATGCCGTGAATTTAACCTACCTAAATATCTTGCTTTCATTAATTTAATTAAATCGAGACAAACTTGAGAAATTTTAAGAAGCAGATGCATGTCATCTCGTCTTTTAAGATCAGTACAATATCTACCTATTAATAACAAAATGCAAATAAAAATATCAGCCAGCAGGTATAACATGGTTGAACTAAATCAAGTAGTTGGACAAGTGTGTCCCTTTCACCGAGTCTTTTTAATGTTTACGTTAGCGGTGTCACCAAAAGTTGATTACAGGCATTAAAACGTTTTAATGTTAAAATGTGGACAGAGTACACTACGTTTCCATTACGACCAAGTAATTGTTACGCAGAATGAAAATGACTTACAAGTTTCTGTCGTCAAGTAAAACAGCCAAAGAACACAATATGAGTATAACACAAAGACATCAGCCCATGTGTGTTAACATTTTAATTAACAAGCAGATCATTCATAAAGTGAATACATTTAAATGTTTAGGTTACAATATTACATTTGGGTCAAGCAGTTGAAGCCAAAACCAGTTAGACCTATTTAACTATCTCTGTGTAACAGTACAGAGAACATTGAGGGAGATACTCTAACCGAAGTTTTGTAAGCTCCACCAGCGCTAGTCTGTATTTGCGAAAATTGGACTCTTAATAAGATGCATGACAGAGAATACAAACTTCTGAAATGAATTTCCTTAGATATGTGGCTGGATATATTTTGATGGATAAAGAGGGAAATAATATCCGAAGTGAACTCAATATGCATGATATAATTATCACAGTAAAAGAATATGAGCTGAGATGGAACGAATACATAGACCGTATGCCAGACAGAGGAATCAATAAAGCTGTAAATCACTAGCCAGATAAAAGATCATTGAAAGACAGATGAATACCAGTTTTGAAGGAGACGGAACCGACCGAAATGTCCAAACCTTGATGTAGATTATGATGGCGATGATGCTATAGATACAGCTACGAGGAATTAATTTTATCATGATTTTATGGGGCGATCTTAAGTAGTTAGTACCAAATGTTGCCAAAATTTTTTATTGTCCGGATCACTAGTTTCGGTAATACACAGTTACCATCATCGGATAATCTTTTTCAAACACAACATTTTTGACAATTAGCGAAAGCACTTGTATTTTCCCATCAACGGTCGCCCTTGATGGGAAAAACAAGTGCTTTCGCTAATTGTCAAAAATTTTGTGCATGAAACAGATGTTCCGATTATGGTAACTGTGTGTTACGGAAACGAGTCATCCAGACAATAAAATAGCGATCTTGGCAACATTAAAGAGGAGTTGACATCTCTGAAAAAGGTAATCACATATTGTCGAGAGACAAAAATAGGATCCAGGAAGAAATCTGAGGAGAAGAGAAAAGACAAGATATACATCAGCTTACACACAAAAGAAGTGCAAAAATATTCAAGAAAATACGAGAAAAGAGAAATACAAGTCACTTTGGAATTAATAAGTAGGAAATGGTTTATCAATGAAAGTTTATTACAGCCAAAGCTGACGGATTTTAGATAATGATAATATTTGGCTTTGGATGCCTCAATTTCAATACAAGATAAATAAGAAAAGTAATGAAGTCAAGGTAAAATCGCTGCAGGAAAAAAATGTGAAGAAATCGAAAAGGAAATAATCGTCGGCAGGAATTAATCAACATGCAGAAAGGTCAGAACAATGTTTGGTTAAATTAAAAAAATAACTGCATCATTAAATAATGTAATGGAATTTCCAGTGTTGAAAAGAAAGAATGTGAATAGGTGGGACGGTCATTCGAAGGGATAAGACCTGTCTGATCAAGTGTTTGAAGATGGTGGTCAAAGGGGTGACGTAGGGCAATCCAAGCTAGAAAAGACCTCTGAAAGATCCTAAATCCAAAAGGCCGTGCCGTGTCCAAGTTGAGCGACAAAAGCGAGCGACCGCGCGCGACATACAGCGACGCGACACTGCAGTTACATGCCGGGTGTCCTACGTGTGCGCGACAACTTTTCACCTCAAGATGGGCGCTAGAACCGATTAGTTATTTCTAATATTTGGCAACCGTAAACCGTAGAATAATGATAGCTCCTGAGTAAGGCAATATAGCTTTATTCACTTTGGGAAATAAGGCGTAAAAAAGAGTGCTGTGCATTAAATTAGGAAAGGGTGTAATTAATGATAAATCTGAAGCAAAGCGAGGAATTAATGATAAATCTGAAGCTTTCAATTAAAATTTGTGATGCGACCCGGACTCGAACGCAGACGTCCGTGCTTACTAGGCAGACGTCTTACCGCTACACCACCGCATCACTAGCAATTAAGGCGCCTCGGAATAGTGTAAGCACGATT
Organism: Locusta migratoria; assembly: GCA_026315105.1. Lineage (NCBI taxonomy): Eukaryota > Metazoa > Arthropoda > Insecta > Orthoptera > Acrididae > Locusta > Locusta migratoria. The sequence goes on from CM048746.1 coordinate 612,856,523, forward strand.
TCCTTCACTTCACAAACCTTAATTCAGCTTCTGTGTTTCATGTAACATTGCCACTCCTCGCAAGGCTCTCCATGCAGCGGAATAGCACCTCGGCAATGGACATATTGGAACATTCCTGTTTAAGGTGATATAAATACCAATGTAAATACAAATAAACAATCTCTGAGACGGATTTTCGTCTCGAATATGTCAAAGATACTGGCAGTGGTGGCAATGTTCTATGGAACACAGAAACTGAATTAAGGTTTGTGAAGTGAAGGAAATCGTGCTTAGACTATTCCAAGGTGCCTTAGTCGTTATTGAGTTAGTGTAGCGATAAGACATCTGCCTAATAAACATGGCGGTCAGGGTTCGATTCCTGGTGGCATCACAGATTTTAATTCAATGCTTCAGATTTATCACTAATGTCTTTGTCATATTCGAGACGAGAATCCGTCTCAGAGATTGTTTATTTGTATTTACATTGATATTTAAAGCGTAGCATGTTCGTCGACTATATCATTTTCTTTAGTTTCTACTTATATAGTTCATCTTCAATAGCAAACACACGTATCCCACTGTACCAAACACATTAAACTCGTACTGAAACATTAGATCAAGATATTTTACTCAGATAAGTAATTTTCACGCATCTAGTTTATGCATAAATCACACAAATGCGAGTAATCGTTGTTAATCATGCTGTAAATCAAACTAGCCTTTCGCTCAGAATACACATACAGAAGACCGACGTATTAGAAAGAATTTAAAAATTTAACTTCACTCGTCTATATAGTCCGAAAGAAAATTTACGAACTATTTCTTTTAGGACACTTGATTATATGTACAGCTGCAGTTTCATAAACTTCAAGGATTATTAGCTCGCAGAATTCTTGCGACACACTTCATAACCTCTACAAGCCGACGATCCTCAACGTACCTCGAAACTTGCTATCGCGTGCGACAGCGCCAAGGATCAAGCAGGTCTGAGCTTCAAACGTCGCTCGTCGCAGCGTCTGACGCGCAACGCAATAGATGTCGCTCACGTAGGACAGACCCGTAACCAGACATGCGGTTGAGATTTGTCGCTTGAAGCTGTCGCGCGATGTCGCTCGCTTTTGTCACTCACGTAGGACAGGGCTTAAGGTAGAAGACGTAGTTAACATTCCATTGGAATTTCTAAAATAATTGCGGTAAGTGGCGACCAAACAACTATTGAAGCTGGTGGAGAAGAATTACCGAATTTATTGAATTGAATTAGTACTCTACTGATAACAGAATATGGATTTAGACGAAACCGTAAAAAATGCGAAGGAACGAGAAGTAAAAATTCAAGTATCGATAAACTTAAAATGTTCAAATGTTTGTATAGTCTATGGGACTTAACTATGGGGTCATCAGACCCTAAACTTACAAACTACTTATGAACTACTTACGAATTAGGACGGCACAAATATCCATGCCCGATGGGGGATTCGAACCCCCGACCGTAGTGGCCGTGCAGACCATGACTGGAGCGCCTTAGTCCCCTCGGCGACCACGGCCGGCGATAAACTTAATATCAAAATTGTTGATCATGGCCTTAATGAGAGAATTTATTAAAATGTTCGTCTGGAGCACAGCTATGTACGGAAGTGAAATATGGAGTATCAAAACCAGGACAAAGAAGAATTAGATGTGGTGCTGCGGACGAATTATGAAAATTCGAGTGCAGCGATTAGATAACAACTGAGGGGGTTTGTGTAGAATCAGCGCAGCATACGAAAAATTCTGACAAGAAGAAAGCACAGGCTCATAGAACGAGTATTATGACGTTAGGGAATAACACTCACGACAGTACAGGAAGCTGTGAAGTGTAAAAACTGGAATACATCCAACAAACACTTGGGACATAGGTTGTAACTTCTGCTATGAAACAAAGAACGAAGAGTATGATGCAGGTGAAGGATTCGTGGCGAGCCGCCCAAATCAGTCATACTAAGAAAAGAAAAGAAAAAAAAGTTGGTTCCTTCGCGGTTACGGGCACACATGTACGCGCGGCAAGCAGGAATCTGAAACGGGTACCGCCATTCATGTAGGCCCCACAGGCAGAACGGCCTGGCGGCTTATGACATTCACCTACTCCCGGGTGCTCAGTGAAGCAGTGACTGCGTTTTGTCAGCGACACAGTATTCCTGACAACCCCGCCATCAGCATATCTTCTTTGTTATGTCGGTAAGAACTACAGTTTTCACATTTCTGGACCTTTCTGTTTACGAGCTCTGCATTGGGCTCTTCCCGTAATCTTGCTTTTGAGAGAACAGCTTCTGATTTTGTGGCCGTAGCAACGTCGGAACGTATTTTATCAAACGAAACGAATGGATAGTTGTCTCCATAATTGATGGACTGGGACACAGCTGTAAAATTTGGCAAATGAAAACCTTCAGCCGTTACTTTTAAAATTTTAATCATATACGTTTCGAGAATCCATTATTCTCATCTTCAGACCCTGCATTAGACAATAATAATAATCAACAACAATAACTATTTTAAATGTTGACGAACATGAAAATTATTCTTTTAGAATGTTTTATGACAGCATGGATATTATTCTATTATAGAGTTTTATGATTGACTTAAAATATAATTTACTGACCATACATTATCACGCTTTCAGCACCTATCACCCACACTCACCCACCACAATAAGACACTCCCTATAATGTTATTAGGAATCCATCTTCTTCCTCCCCCCTCCCTCTTTCCCACCCCCACAACCCCTATCCCCCACATTATTTTCACGAATACAAATATTTTTATTTTTTGTGCCCGAACGTTTGACAGTTTTATTATCACAGTTTTTATACACTTGGCTTCCCAATCGATGCTTAACAGAATTTCTAGTACCTGTATGATTATTACAGGTGACTACATTTCACTGGAAATTCGGTATTGTGTAATGTTTAACAATACTTTGATAATAATACAAGCAACGTACCCCATGCTATAACCATTCTGTATTAACCTTACCCATGACAATTGTTAGATATATATTACATTATCCTACAACTGTCAGATATTTTACACCCGTTCCTATGCGGATGAGATGGTTACTTTCATATTCACCATACAATTAATTAGTTAATGCCTATAAATAAATAAATAATTTACCCACACTTTGACCAAAGTTATTTCATTACAATCAACTGGTATCATCTTTGTAACTGAAATTTTTTTCCATACATTTATCTTGTTGTTGACTATTGTTATTTTCTGATGCAGGGTCTGAAGATGAGAATAATGGATTCTTGAAACATGTAATTGATTAACCTTTTAAAAGTAACCGCTAAAGGTTTTTCATTTGCCAAATAAATACATTGCCTTCGTCCCGTCATATACAGAGACAGCTGATAAAGTTTTGTGGGTGGAAGGAAATACCAGCAACTGTATGGAAATTAATTATTCATTTTTGCGCGACCAGTTTCAGTGCTACAATTTATTAATATTTAATATACCACAATTTATTTAAATATCTCTCTTTATATTATTGTGTTGTCTTTTGTTAAGCTGTTTCCCTCATTTAGAAAAGTTATTTAAATGTTAGTTTAATAGAAAGAAGAAAGCTTTTAAGACTCTAGAATGCTTCAGTTAGAGTGGCACGTCTCTTTCCAGCGCTCGTTGACTGCCCTGCCCACAGCCCGCACCTCTATCGCTCTCCCCACGCTTGCCCAGCCGTCTGCGCATCTACCGGCCAATTTATCCTGCATGTACATCTGCTCTAGATGTTCTGTTGTATTGCAGTCTGAGGATGTGTGTCTGGATTTCATACTTGATGGTGGTTGGGAGTATGCACAGAAGTCTCTGCATGAGATTTTGATGTCGATACTGGACATTTGAGTACCTATGAGAAATCTATAGCAACTAGCTGAAAACCCGGTGTTGCCCGGATATTTATTTATTTATTGCTGCCATTTATCAGGTATATATTCATTTGTATGAGGGCTATTTGTTTTTAAAATCTCTTGGGAATACAATTAGTAGTAAAGAAGCAATAGATTAAAACTTGGTCCATGCTAGGGCGGTTTTCCATGAATGTTACTGTTTACATGATCATATCTCGTGAACTACATATCGTATTGCGATACAATTTAGAAGGTACACTCAACTATATGCGTGTATAATGTCTCTAAAATTTCCTGCACTACAATTCGTAGTGTAGATATAATAAAGTGTAACATCATACCGAATGCCCTAGTTTTAGTCCATGAACAGTAGAACGTTACTGTTTATGTGCTTATATCTCATGAACTACGTGTCGTACTGTGATACAATTTAGACGGTACATTCAACTATATGTGTGCATACTGTCTGTAAAATTTCCTGCTAATACAATTTGCAGTGTAAAAATTATAAATTGTAACGTCATACCGAATGCCGTAGTTTTACTCCATAAACAGCGGAAAAGTAGTAAGTGAGAAACTTTTTTCCTTTCATCATTTTGCTATGCGAGAAAATGTTTAATAAAGGTTTGAAATTATGTTTAAAGTTGGTTGCAAGTCGCTAAGTGCTGTCATTCTCATACATTTTTTGCGATTTCTATTGGTTATGACGTAATATCTTTTGAACCATGTGCCGTATGTGATTCTTAACCATGCAGCAATTATTACCTCACGGTAAGGAATGTGTGTACCAAATTTGGTTGAAGTCGGTCCAATGGTTTAGGAGAAAATGAGCAGCTTGTCACTTAATGGAGCAGTTTTTCGCGCATCTCATTGTTTATGACGTCATATCTCGTCAACTATGTATCGTACGTGATTCTTACAATTACGGCGACCGTCCACATGGATTGAAGTCTACACGTACAAGATTTGAAAAATATTGGATCGAAATTGTAGATTTGTATGCAACGTATACACACACGGACACTCTGCTTTATATATTAGATCTACATGCAGTTCTGTTAGCCAGTGAAAGCCTTGCAGCTTGTCGTCGAAAGCTCATGTTGAATGGAATATACTTACGGGTCTTCCCTTAGACTGTCTTGTCTTTTGGAGTCCCATTTGTTGCAACAAGAAGACTCTTTTCATCTCATCCTCTGATGAGACCATTATATCCTCCACCTTCTCTCTGCCAATTTCATACCATACCTCCCTCCCTCCCCTCCCCCGCCACATAGAAAAGACAATCACAGTCACATAAATTAGATTTTAGCCACAGCCTTCATCAGTCAAGAGCCTCTAGTCCCCCCAAGACGCTCACACTTCTTTTGTGAGTACAGGCATGGTGAGCACGGGGCCCTGAGCTAGTGCAGTCTTTCTTCCTTATTTCCGTCTTGGACCATAGTTTCTTTCCCTTCCACTTCTTTCCTATGCTTACTCCTTCTCCACCCCACCAGGGGACTGATGACCTAGGCAGTTTTGTCCTCCTGTTGCAATCTAGCAACCAACCAACAAGTCTCAAGTCGAAGTACAGCAGCCGGAGGCGGTAGTTCCGTTTTCCTGAGTTGTACCTGTAAGAATGTGTGTGTGCCTATTTATAATGAAGGCTATGGTTGCTGCTGAAAGTTGTGTGGGCGTGAGCATCCTGTCTGAAAGCGTCTCACTAAACTGGAAATTTCGTGACAAACTAGAGTGTATATAATGAGGGGCGTTTGAAAAGACCGTGCAAAGTCCGAGAGATGGCACCACCAGCGCGTATCGAAGTCGTGCTTAGTTACTAGCATCTTTGGAAAGCGCACACACCTAGTTTAGCCATATTGGTCTATTTATTTGTGTTTTGCATTCGTGTGAATAAATTTCGGTTGGTTGATTGATTTTTAAAGGGACTCAACTATAATGGTCATCGGTCCCTGTGAATCAAGGAAGTCGAGTGGTTATCAAAGAATGGACGAAAGAATTTCGTGTGGTGATTAAACTTTACTTTATGAAAGGCAAAACGCCCCGGGAGACTTAAGAGAAGATTGATAAACATTATGGTGGTCTCCACCTTCGATTAGAACAATTTATAAAGCGGTTTCAAAATTTTCGGAGTACCCATATGAGTACAAGTGTCGCTGAATGTTCTGGACGCCCTGTGCAGGTTCCGACTCGAGAAATCATTGGTAAATTCCATGATATGATGAGTTAAGGAGAGTTAAGGGCACTTCGAATGAACGGGCACATAATATTTCGCAAAAAACAGTTGGACGTGAGAAAGCTATCTGAAACATGAGTGCAGCTTTTTGCGGAAAATGTTGCCAGGAAGGTTTACAACTGTTCGGGAAGAATCTGCAGCACATTACGCGTCGTTTCATCACTGTGGATGAAACATGAATACATTGCTATACTTCATACAAAAACGAGAAGGTGATTGCAGATTCTAATAGCTATTTTTCAGGCTTGAACAATTTCTATTATTTGGAAGTGATCAACAAATTAGAACAGCGTTGGACGACTTTTATAAGTATAAAAGTATGTCGAAAAATAAAAATAGTTTCCCCTTAACACGTTAGTAGTGTTTATTTTCATGTACTTTTCAAACGCCCCTGACAAATTCAGAAATTCTTAACAAACTTTTGAACGTTCTTAAGAGGAAACAAAAAAGATTGCTCAGGACAGAGTAGGGTGGATAGCTGCATCAAACCAGTCTCAGGATTGAAGACCATAACAGCAATATTTCAAACCGACGTTGGAAGCACGCGATGGCAGACGAATTGCCAAGGTTTGAGGATTCGTGCCTCATGAGCGGAAGTTAGCCGCTGCCGGCGGATAGGAACAGCAGATTAGGTTGACTGCAGGGACCTATTCACTCACTGCAGAGGTGAACAGGAGTACGATGGCCGTGTCTGTAGGTAACTTGGAGAGCAGCTCTACGACTCTATTCCGTTGTTGTTTCTGGAGATGTCAACGACTCGAGGACGGCGTGCTTCCGTTATCGTCATTGACTAGCATGTACTTCCCATTACATTGGGAGCAACCTGTGTTAGATATCCGCGACGGACTCGAGGTGTTTTAGGCTTCAATAAAGTCCGCTATTGCGGCGATTGGGATAGTGATATCGCTGAATTTAGACCGCCAGATTCTGGTGCTACAAAACGGATAGATACATTGTGCCGACTTCTGTCTCTGTGATCGTTAGTGTGATACATGCCTAGTTCTATTTTGTCTATGAGCGCTCTCTCAGGTACTTAATTTTCTTATTCTGTATATCATTGTCTTACCGACTTACCGTACAGCAAGTCTGTTTCTCTCCCAGCAGCTATAATCAATGAGGAATTGTGTATGAAAACTTGTGACAGGGCTACCCCTGATATATGTGCCTTAGTCCGAATATATGTTTCAACCAACTCTGCCGACTTTTATTATCTGTAGATTCCCTTACTGTCCCTTCTTATTTATTTATTTACCATTTAACGAAACACCTTCTGAAGAAACGAAGTCCATTCCTGGGATTGAAATTAATTATTGGTTTTTTTATTGAAACAGGCTCGTACCGAGATATTACAGCTGCTTCCATCAACATTTACCGTTTTATGATTTACAGCCGCGCGGGAGTAGCCGGCGGTACAAGCGCCACGTTACGGATCGCGCGGCCTACCGCGTCGGAGGTTCGAATCCTCCCTCGGGCATGGATATGTGTGTTGTCCTTAGGTTAGTTTAAGTAGTTTATAAGACTAGGGGCTGATGACCAACGTAGTTTGGTCCCATAGGATTACGAACATTTTGAATCATTTACAGCCGGCCGCGGTGGCCGAGGGGACTGAGGCGCTTCAGTCACGGTCTGCACGGCCACTACGGTCGGGGGTTCGAATCCCCCCTCGGGCATGGATATTTGTGCCGTCCTTAGTATTAGCTAGTTCATAAGTAGTTTGTAAGTATAGGGACTGATGACCCCGTAGTTAAGTCCCATAAGGTATACAAACATTTGAACATTTTGAATGATTTACCGATAAATTAAGCGTAAAATGTATTCAGAATTAGCTCAAGTAAAGGGCAACAATGTTTCTATAAGCTAACTGTTGTATCACAGTGTTAACTTTATAAACTTGGGTCAGTTATGTTGTAACGACAGCTTCCATAAGACAGCTGCTGACATGTTTACAATATTTATAATCTTGTTATGTAAACGTGGATGTTATCCACTTTTATGTTGTGTCCTACATGACATATCCTTTCCTATTGTTTATATTCCACTGGTGATGGTTTGTAATCTAGCCGAAATCGACTTGTAATGAATAGTTTTTCGTTACTGATGGAAGGAAGGAAACTTATGGTTTAATGTCCCGTCGACCGTGACTGATGGCTGTAGTCCTCTCAGAATTTCACACCATTTGTTGTAAAACGTGGTATCTGTCGCTTAACAAGGTAACAATGTTCCAGACGTGGATGAAATGTGTGGTATTTGCGGGTATACAATCCACAAGATGCACGTTCTATTTCTGTATGTTAAGTGGCGGCAGGTGTGGGTCAACATCTCCCACCCTTCTTTGCCGACGGACGTCCGCAGCCTATGGTATAAACTGGTATATAACGTGCTGCCAACAAACCAGAGGATGGATGATATTAACCCTGTGGCCTCAGAAAACTGTGCCCATTGCTAAATCCCGGACACCCGGAAACATCGTTTCGAATGTCGAAAACTGTCGGCTGTATGGGAGCTGGCCCGGGGAATGCTGGCATTCCTCAGCAAAACCACCACCATCAGTGTGCCGGTGGAGTGCTTTACCATACGCCGCGGCGGAGTGGCCGAGCGGATTGAGGCGCTATGCTCCGATACGCGAGGCCCCGTCCCCGTCGGGGCTTCGAATCCTCCCTCGGGCATGGATGTTTGTGCTGTCTTTAGTATAAGCTAGCTTAACAAACGTTGGAACATTTTGTTTACCATTCCGATAATGAAGCCTTCACCGCGTTCAACATACAACGCTACTATATGGCTAGTGGGTCACAGGAGCTATGCCATCGTTGAGCTTAAGCTGTCGGACTATGTAGAGTATCCAAACTACCTGTGGAATGCCCATCAAAAATTGAGGACACAGAAAAAAGTATCAGGAACAATTTTCGAACTCTCTGTCGGTGGTACTCGTCCACGGGTACCAAACAGTTCTCGGAAATTAACTGACACATGAGCGTTTTAACGTTGACATTTTTCTCTGTGAAAGTAGCTTTTCAGTTTATCTTCATTTGTTTTTGTTATGTTTTAAAGAAAGGGACAAGTGTCCTAGTTTTCACAGAGAACTTTCATGTTCTTTCACTTGTTTATGAGTCACACTTTCTTTCCTAGTTTTATACTCCCGGGAGCAGGGACATGAATTTCATGTCTCATATATTATTTGGCTTTAATATAATTATATTGGTTGCTCAGTCCTTACTAAGCTGGAATACGTTCTTTCCACATTCTCTGGTTTACGTCTGTACTGGATGTGCTAGTGCACTGGGACACATCAGCAATGGAACTGTCTTATTACTCCTTACCATTATACAGGGTGTTTCACTAAGTGTGTTTGCCTCTATAACCTATAAAATAATAGGTGACGGGAAATTTTAATGCGGTAGGTAAACACAAGAAATGTTACACTTTCTGCGGAGCTATGAACATAGTTTATTGCATCATTTTCCAAAGAGTTACAGCACAAAGATATAATTTTTTAAATGGAATAATACTTTCTTCTATCGTGCATTGGAATCGTTGAAACCAGCTTCGTCCAAATCAATTTAAACTACATTCCTATCACTGTTAGTTTGGGAGCTACAGCCCTTCAAAGTTTCAGGGGCAGATACCACAAACGCTGCGCATAATGCAATGCGCCTTCTAAATGTGGTGCTGCCGAGTTGTAACGTCGCCGGTGTAATGGAGCGAGAAGCTTCCTCGATGCGCTGTTAGACTGCCGACTGTCGCCGCACACGACCGTATACCCGACAGTTGGAGCCACACAAAAAACCGGGGCTCAATATACCACAGTTACTGACATAGAATGACGATAGCATACACGAACAACGAGTAAGTTGACATGCTGCTGATGCTTGGCGAGTGCCAACACGATGCCACTAAAACAGCCACGGCGTATGCCGTGAGATATCCTAGGCGGAGAGCCCGGGCAGCCATTACGTTCTTACGTGCCGAACAATGACTTCGGGAAACAGGCAGCTTGGTAATGCGCCGCAGTAACAGACGAAGACCTGCAAGAAGTGAGGAGACGGAGGTGTTTGTTTTTGCTGCACTATACCAAGATCCTCATGTCAGCTTACGAGCCGTTGCTGCAGTCGCTGGTGTCAGTCTCACATCTGTGTGGCGTATAGTACACGGCCACAGGTTTCACCCGTACCGCCTGTCACTGACCCAGGAGCTGCATAGGAACTATGTCCGTGCAAGAGAGACATTTTGTGAGTGGGCCATGCGTAATTTCACGCTGGAGTCTTTAAAAAGTGTTATGTTGTCTGATGAGTCCACGTTCACAAATTATGGTGCAGTGAATCGCCATAACATGTACTACTGGGTCGCAAACAATGCTCGAGGGGTACGACCTGTCGACCGTCAACATGGATGGTCTATTAACGTGTGGTGTGGAATCCTTGGGGATGAAATCATCGGTCCACACTACTTCCCAGGTACACTGACAGGTGAGATATATCGCGCTTTTATAGCCGACAGTTTGGGTGGTCTCCTTGAACATGTGTGTCTACACACGAGAGTCCATATGTGGATGCAGCACAATGGTCACCCAGCCCATTCTGCGCGTGCTGTTGCGGAAGAACTAAATAACAGTTTTGCAGGAAGATGGTTGGGGTGCCATGGTCTTCATTATGGCCCGCAAGGTCGCCCTATTTGACACCAGTAGATTTCTTTTTGTGGGTATATCTAAAGGATCGTGTTTATGTCACTGAGCCCACATCCCCAGATGATCTAAAACGGCGCTTCGAGGACGCATGTCGCTCCGTCTCACCGGCGATGTTACATCTCGTCCGCAGATCCTTTCGACGGCGCATTGCATTATGCATTGATGAACATGGACACACATTTGAACATCTCATGTAAATCAACTTGCCACCGCCATAACATCCATTACCCACCACACAGCCATGTATTATGTACAGCGTGTGGTATCTGGCCCTGATGTTCTTTTTACTGACGAGGCATCATTCTCCAACAAAAGAATTGTCAATATGAGGAATATGCATTATTGGTCCGCAGACAATCCAAAATGGCTCCCTCAGATAGAGCATCAGCGTCCGTGGAAAGTGAATGTTTGGTGTGGGAATTTGGAGATACCATTGTCGGACCTTTCTTTGTAAATGGCGTCCAAAATAGCAGACAGTACTCCAGGTTTATACGACACAATCTTCCTGTTCCCTTGGACACCGTACCTCTGAACAGGAGAATGGTCATGTGGTATCAGCATGACGGATGCCCTGTACATAACGACTTAAGAGCACGACGACTTCTGAACCGCAAGTTCCCTGGTAGGTGGATTGGACGTGGTGTCCCAGTTAGGTGGCCTGCCCGATCTCCGGACCTTACACCGCTGGATTTATTTCTTTGAGGAGTAGTGAAGGATGCTGTTTACCAACATGAACCAATAACACCAGATGACACGAAGCAACACATTATTGATGCTTGTACAGCCATCAAAGAGGAAACAGTAGCACGAAGTAGGCGATCCTTCATCCGCAGAGTGATCCTATGTATGCACGCCAATGGTTATCACTTTGAGCATGATATGTGAACGATATCTTTAGTATGTAGTGCTGGTATCACATTGCAAGTTTCTACAAAGGGCCATTTTACCCGGTGATGTTCAGAAACATTTGTTTGAAACAATTTGTCATATAACGCATTAGATAAACACACCATTGATAATTATGTGACAATAAAACTAATTGGTTAAACATGCTTACATTCATCTTCTATGTCTTACCTGAACTTCCTAAATCAAAACATTTTTACCTAAAAAACGGTAAAACTTTAGTCCACTTCCTCGTTTCACTAAAACCATCAACATGAATTTTACTATTATGAGTGAATGATTCACTGTCACTTGCGCTAGATCTGCAGTAAAGTAAGGTTTTAACGTTGAACGGCGTTACCTTTTTAGTAACGGATTAACGATAAGCGACGTTAACTTTGTGACTAACGTTGCGGTACAGAACCGCACCACCCCTAGCCTATGGGATAAATACCTGCTGGAATGTACGACTTTAATGCAGGATGGCAGAAGATCGTATTATTCGTTTCGGACCTCTTGATAAGTATGGAAGTGCGATTACGCATGTCAATCACATCGCGATTTCGGGCAGCATGGGGTTCACGCCTGAGCCTCAGGACGTGCGCTAGCAGCGCATTTCGGGCTTTTCAAGCGTCAGCTTCTCGTCGCAATATCTCGGGTTGTAATTGGAATATTGCGATGCAATCAACGCCATTGTTTATGTGATTTGTCATGCTATAGATTGCTGAAGAAAAATATAAGGTGTCCATTTAGAAAAAACATAAGTTTGTGTTAAAAAACACATTTGCTTTCGTTTTAGAATGTTTCCAAATATGTACATTCATATACTAATTTGTTTTGTGGACAGTTGTTGACATCTGTAATAAAAATGAAAACTAAATTGGTGTGGACATTGTTGTTGTTGTTGTTATGGTCTTCAGTCCGGAGACTGGTTTGATGCAGCTCTCCACCCTACTCTATCCTGAGCAAGCCTTTTCATCTCCTCATAAGAACGACAACCCACATCTATTTGAATCTGCTTACTATACGCGTCTCTTGGCCTCCCTCTGCGATTTTTACCCCACACACTTCCCTCCAATGCTAAATTTACGATTCCTCGATGTCTAAGAATGTGTCCTACCAAGCGATCCCTTCTTTTAGTCAGGGTATGCCAAAAACTCCTTTTCTCGCCAATTCTGTTCAGTACCTCTTCATTAGTTATGTGATCTACCCACCTAATCTTCAGCATTCTTCTGTAGCACCACATTTCAAAAGCCTCTATTCTCTTCCTGTCCGCACTGCTTATCGTCCATGTTTCACTCCCGTACAAGGCAACACTCCACACAAATGCCTTCAGAAAAGACTTCCTTACACTTAAATTAATATTCGATGTTAGCAAATTTCTCTTTTTCAAAAATGCTTTTCTTCCCATTGCCATTCTGCATTTTATATCCTCTGTACTGCGACCATCGCATGTTATTTTACTACCCAAGTAACAAAACTCATCTACCACCTTCATTGTTTCGTTACCTAATCTAATTCCTTCACCATCGCCTGATTTTCTAAGACCGCATTCCATTATTTTTGTTTTGCTCTTGTTAATGTTCATTTTGTAAGCTCTCTTCAACACACTGTCCATTCCATTCAACTGCTCTTCCAGGTCGTTCGCTGTCTCTGACAGAATTACAATGTCATCAGCAAAACGCAATGTTTTTATTTCTTCCCCCTGAACTTTAATCCCTATTCCAAATTTTTCCTTGCTTTCCTTCATCGCCTGCTCAATGTACAAATTGAATAACATCGGAGAAAGGCTACAACCCTGTCTTACTCCCTTCCCAACTGATGCTTGCCTTTCATGCCCTTCGAGTCTAATAACTGCGGTCTGGCTTTTGTACAAGTTGTAGATAACTCTCCTTTCCCTGTATTTTACCCCTGCTGACTTCAGAATTTGAAAGAGTGTAGTCTATTCAACATTGTCAAACGCTTTCTCCAAATCTACAAAGGCTAAAAATGTAGATTTGCCTTTCCTTAATCTATCTTCTAAGATAAGCCGTAAAGTGAGTATTGCCTCCCGTGTTCCTACGTTCCTCCTGAATCCAAACTGATCTTCCCCTAGGTCAGCTTCTACCAGCTTTTCCATTCTCCTGTAGATAATTCGTGTTAAAATTTTGCAACCATGACTTATCAAACTGATGGTTCTGTAATTTTCACACCTGTCTGCACCTGATTTCTTTGGAATGGGGTTTATTACATTTTTCTTAAAGTCTGAGGGTATTTCGCCTGTCTCGTACATCATACACACCAGTTCAAATAGTTTTGTCATGGCTGGCTCTCCCAGAGACTTTAGTAGCTCTGAGGGTATGTCATCTACTCCTGGGGCCTTGTTCCGACCTAGGTCTTTCAGGGCTCTGTCAAATTCATCTCTCAGTATAATATCTCCCATTTCATCTTGATCTACTTCCTCTTCCCTTCCTACAACATCGTCTCTCAGTTCATTTCCTTTGTAGAGCTGCTCTATGTACTCTTTCCACCTTTCAGCCTTCCCTTCTTTGCTGAGAACTGGTTTCCCATCTGAGTTCTTGATATTTGTAGAATTGCTTTTCTTGTCCCCAAATGTCTCTCTGATTTTCCTGTAGGCGGTATCTACTTTTCCCCTTCTTATACATTCTTCTACAGATTTGCATTTGGCTTCTAGCCACTCCTGCTTAGCCATTTTGCACTTCCTATCAATCTCATTTCTTAGTAGTCTGTACTCCATTTTGCCTGTTTCATTTACTGCATTTTTTATATTTTCTCCTTTCATCAATTAAATTTAGTATTTCCTGTGTTATCCAAGGATTTTTTGCAGGTCTTGCCTTTCTACCTATTTTGTCCTCTGCTGCCTTCACTATTTCATCTCTCAATGCTACCCATTCCTCTTCTACTGTTTTATTTCCCCCTGTTTCTGTCAATTGTTGCCTATATCTCCCTCTGAAATTCTCCAGAACTTCACTTTCCTTCAATTTATCTAGGTCCCATCTCCTTATTTTCCTACCTTTCTGCAGTTTTTTCAGTTTCAGCCTACAGTTCATGACTAACAAGTTATGGTCAGAGTCTATATCTGCCCCTGGGTATGTCTTGCAGTTAATAACCTGATTCCGGAATATGTTTTACCATTATAAAATCTATCTGATACCTTTCAGTGTCTCCTGGTCTCTTCCACGTATACAACCTTCTTTTGTGATTCTTAAACCACGTGTTTGTTATGATTAAATTATGTTCCGTGCAAAATTCTACCAGGCGACTTCCTCTTTCATTCCTTCTGCCCAGTCCATATTCACCTACTATTTTTCCTTCTCTTCCTTTTCCTACTACCGAATTCCAGTCTCCCATCACAATTAAGTTTTCCTCTCCCTTAACTGTCTGAATAATTTCCTTTAGCTCCTCATATATTTCTTCTATATCCTCATCATCGGCAGAGCTAGTTGGCATATAAACCTGTACTACTGTTGTCGGTGTTGGCTTCGTATCTATCTTGACAATGATAATGCGATCACTGCGCTGCTCATAGTAGTTTACCCGCATTCCTATTTTCTTATTTATTATCAGTCCTACTCCTGTGATACCCCCAACTGATTTTGTATTTATAATCCTGTACTCACCTGACCAGAAATCCTGTTCATCCTGCCACCGAACTTCACTAATCCCCACTATATCTAACTTCAACCTATCCATTTCCCTTTTTAAATTTTCCTACCCGATTAAGGGATCTAACATTCCACGCTCCGATCCGTAGAATGCCAGTATTGTCTTTCCTGATGATAACATCCTCCTGAGTAGTCCCCGCCCGGAGATCCGAATGGGGGACTATTTTACCTCCGGAATATTTTACCCTAGAGGATGCCATCATCATATTTTCATACAGTAGAGCTGCATGTCCTCGGGAAAAGTAACGGCTGTAGTTTCCCCTTGCTTTCAGCCGTTCGCAGTAACCGTGTGGCAAAGCCACATTAGCTGATGTTACAAGGCCAGCTCAGTCAATCATCCAGACTGTTGCCCCTGTAACTACTGAAAAGGCTGCTGCCCCTCTTCAGGAACCACACGTTTGTCTGGCCTCTCCACAGATACCCCTCCGCTGTGGTTGCACCTACGGTACGGCTATCTGCATCGTTGAGGCACGCAAGCCACCCCACCTCGGCAATGTCTGTGGTTCATGGGGGTGGGGGTGGACATTACCAAGATATATTTGGCCATCTCCTTGGAGCTGTGCTCATAGATAGGTATTAGGAGACACTAGGCATGTGATATGCTTCAGAAAGCATTCTTTAGATTTTTATTTCTGTTACTGTGTTCTTTTCCTTTTTTTACTTTTCCCCTGTACTTGCAGGGACTCTCCGGCCTCCTGCTTTTCTTCCTTGCGGCAGACTGGTAGTTTGCTTTAGCATCGGATTTTGTATTCAACTTTGTTGATCGCCGTTGCCTTTGTATGATTAGAGGTTTGCTGAGTAAGCATAGGATTTGCCTTCACTCAGTCCTTTTGATGTATTATTTTCTTTGTTAATATTGGAGTGGTATAGGTTTGTTTGAATGGTGACGAGAAAACTGTATTTTATTGCAGTAATTAGCGAATATATATATATATATATATATATATATATATATATATAATTCGAAATCCTTGTGTTGCGACAAATTCAAGTGTTGTTATCATATTCGTTCCTGAGGTCCACAGCGTGCCATAGGTTCTGGTCACGTCATTCTTTTATACTCAAGTGACTGGAGTTTCGCTACATAATTAATTTTATGCTACCCATTACATTTAAGTGTTTATTTTCTTGTCACGGCTTTTGAGGAACTTCCAACAGAACAGAAAAAAGGAGAATTTAAAAATTAAAAAAAAGTAAATAAAATAAAGAGAAAGAAAAGATTTTTTAAAAATTACAAAGAAAATAGAAAAAACGAAAAGAACTAAAACAGAAAAAAATCTCTATCATTAGTTCTTGCACTAGCAAATAAATAAATAAGAATGATAAGCGGCTAGAGCGAATATTACTTTTCAATATTCACATAAAAATTGTGCAACATATTTCTGTCAGTTCTGTTAATGCAAACTGTAAACGATCAATTTCCCAGAAGTTTGTATATTGTTAGTCAGCATATTTTACGACCAGGTGCAACATTTAAAGAAAGGTCGAATGTGCAGTAAACCGACCAGTTCCACGTCACGGCGATCTGGCGCCGGAAAACCCCACGCAACACGTAACTAACCTTCCTTCCTTCCTCCGAAATTTGGCTTCATTCAGTTATGTCACGCGATTACCATGCAGAAAAAGAGCGATGCAGTGAGAACAAGTTGTGCCAGTCGGAGATTTAATCGCGCGGTCGGTGTTTGGCGGGCCCGGTGGACGCCGCGGCGAGTGGCTGGCCAGCCACCCAGCCGGCGTGGCCTCCCTGCAACCTGTTGGCGGCTGTGGTGGGGGCTGCGGCCTCCGTGTTGTGCAACGCGCGCTGGGAAAGCCGGCGGACGCGGAGGACGCACGCCTATCTGCTTCCTCGTGCGCCACGGCTAGCAGTCCGCCAGTGCCTGTTGCATCTGTGGTGCCGTTGCCCGTGACGCGATGGTAGCGGCCACGTGGCGCCGCGCCGGTGTGCTGTCGACGTCAGTGTTGTGTGCCTCCTGCAGTGTCAATATTGTGCCGCAGAAGGAAACTACAGGCGGGCGAGATCTCTGACGACGCATTCCCGGTCTAACGGCAGCTCCGTGACGCAAGGCAAGAGGAGTCACCGCGGGGAATGCTCCTCCACGTGGTGAGTGACAACGCTCCACCCGATTCCGTAAACACTAGCTCATGCATGTGAATGGACACTGCGGGTATGTCATGAGTCAATTTCTGTTTTACTAAAATGAGTCATACTGTTAAATCTTGACACCACATGACATCGCAGGTTGTGTTCAAATGTTTGTTAAGCTTATGGGACTTAACTATGGGGTCATCAGTCCCTAAACTTACAAACTACTGATCAACTACCTTATACTAAGGACGGGCCGGCCGCGGTAGCCGAGGGGACTGAGGCGCTCCAGTCACGGTCTGCACGGCCACTACAGTCGGGGGTTCGAATCCCCCCTCGGGCATGGATATTTGTGCCGTCCTTAGTGTTGGCTAGTTCATAATTAGTTTGTAAGCTTAGGGATTATTGACTCCGTAGTTAAGTCCCATAAGTGCTACAAACATTTGATTTGAACTAAGGACGGCACAAATATCCATGCCCGAGGGGGGATTCGAACCCCCGACCGTAGTGGCCGTGCAGACCGTGATTGGAGCGCCTCAGTCCCCTCGGTCACCGCGGCCGGCGCAGGTTGTGTAGGCGATCTGATAATTAATAATCTTCAAAAGTGAAACGCCAACGGCCGGCCGCGGTGGCCGAAGGGACTGAGGCGCTCCAGTCACGGTCTACTACAGTCGGGGGTTCGAATCCCCCCTCGGGCATGGATATTTGTGCCGTCCTTAGTATAAGGTAGTTGATAAGTAGTTTGTAAGTTTAGGGACTGATGACCCCGTAGTTAAGTCCCATAAGCTTAACAAATATTTGAACATTTCATTTTTTGAAACGCCAAGGTGGCAAAATGCTTTTTAATTCAATGACAACCGGTAAGTATCTTTATAATTATACTAAGTTACATGTTTCACTTAATATTTAATCTCTATTTATTAAATAAGATGCCCATCTTGTAAAATTTTGCGACCTTGGCGTTTCAATTTTGAAGATTATTACTGTTAACCCTTTATAGGGCAAAACTTTATTTTTAAAACAGAAAATTGAATTGTAGCTAGTTAAATTACTTATCATACCCAAACACACACAAAATATTTGGGATACGAAAATTCTTTTATTATTAATTGGTATAAATTTTTATACTTGGCAAAATATTCACCACAGTCCATTCTGTGGAACAGTAACGTTTGTGCTCCATAATTTATCCACTTCATGAAACAGGTATTTTATAACATCAGCAGTAAATAAGAAGAAATAAAATATTTGTCGTCTCCTTTCTTTTATTTTGCACACATACATAAAAATACATACATGTGTCAAAGCATTGTTTGCACAAAGTTAAACTTCAATTGATGCAAGATAACTATAAAAGTACATACAAAAAAGTCATACATAAAATCACAGATCACATTTGTTCAGTTCTTTAGTTTTGCTGGTGGAAGGATCCAAAGCATTGCCTACACAAAGCTACATTGCAGGTAGTGCATCCCAAATTACTACGCTTAGGTTTGCTTCTGGTACTGCAAAATGCACACCTCCTTATGACCTAATTTGTAAAAATAATTATGAAACTACAATTACTGTACAAGTTAGAGGCAGCTTATTTGTGCCGGCCGCGGTGGCCGCGGGGACTGAGGCGCTTTAGTCACGGTCTGCACGGCCACTACGTTCGGAGGTTCGAATCCCCCCTCGGACATGGATATTTGTGCCGTCCTTAGTTGTAGGTAGTTGATAAGTAGTTTGTAAGTTTAGGGACTGATGACCCCGTAGTTAAGTCCCATAAGATTTACAAACATTTGAACATTTTTTAGCTTATTTGAATCTACATTATGGTATAGTATCATAATTAATCGATTTAATTTTTTAAGTGTAAAGACTTACCTACAAAATTAAACGTAATCACTGCACAGAAAACTACTACTTCCGCTTCCCGTGCTATATACAGCTCACTGGTCACAAAACGTTCACCTTCCTTACTAACGTGAGATGCAACTTCTACAAAACAGCATACAACGTCTAAGCGAAATACTAAATTTTAGAAACTGTTTGATAAAATTGTCAAGTAAATTCTCAGATAACAGAATAACATAATATAACCTGACCAGAAGTATTTGTTCGGAAGCGAAATATTACGTAAACTCGAGAAACATTGACGTTATCTACCTCTCCTGGCATCCACGAAACAAAATCGATCATTTCAGTAGGATGTGCCCTAGATATGGTACTTCTGGAGGCGAATTACTCTCACCATATCTATATTATAACATAAAATCATAATAAATCGACTTCATTTTGAAACTGTAAAGACTTACCAGCAAAATTACGACATCGAAAACTTACGCCGCTTTGTGGTTACTTTATCAACCACAAACAATAACAAGTGCTGCCATCTGGTGATAAAACAGTGTAAGCTCGTTGTGGTCGCTTTCTTAGCCAATGATCATCCCCGCGCAGTAGCTGAATGCGATAGGGTGTATGACAGGCATCAGTTAGCACAGATTTTGAACCTTATATAGTGTGGTTAAGATATTGACCACCAATCTTAATAGGGTTAAATATGTATAGTTTTACTTACCTTCCTAGCAGCATAGCATGGTTATGTTGGGAACCTTGTGATGTTGGCATTAGCCAACCGCGTGAAAACGCAAATGTCTTTCCATAAAATCTTCGTTTGACGAGAGCAATTACTTGTACTGAATGGAAAAAGGTACATATAAAAACCTGTCAACCACTGAGCAGGAACAGCATTATTTATTTACTTCACTAATCAAGTCATTCTAACAGGGTTGCAAACACTATGAACATCTTGGCAAAGATTTTCTAATGTGGTTTTGATGTTGCCAACATAATCAAAAGATGCCGCTGGGATGGTAGGTAAAATGTTTCCGAGTCCTACAGTTTTCTGGAAATTGACTTAACTGGATAAGTATGTCATCTGATCCTTTGTTTGGATGCCATTTCACGACTGTATGATCTATCGCACTAAAGTTTCCGCTCCAGTTGTCACAATTTAAAAATGTTCGAACGACATGTTTTGGGCCTACATCAGCCAATTCTCAAGTTCTAAAAAGAAGAAAGCCAAGAAAAACGTAAATTAAAACGAAAACACTGAAACCTTAAAGACGATCCATGTCAATATAACAAAGTATGTTCATCCTAGACTGACTTACATATCTGTCCTAAGGCAACGTCAAGCATATAATATTTGTGGCATATGCACAATATCAACAGATAAACATTCCTCACAGTATAACATGTTGCTAGTTGGAGGCACAGTTGTGGACTGCTAACTATCTGCTCTGCTTTATCAGAGATAGTCCAAACGCCACCTACTAACCAAAGATAAACCTATCATATTGCTACTATCGAAAGTAAACCCGTCTAAAAACACAATTTAAAATGTATCCAAAAAAACTTCTAACAGTAAAACAGCCAACCCCAACCCAAAGGAAACAAATGGGAGGGGAAGTTTCACTGTTTATCGAGAAGAACATTACCAAAGTGAGACCAGAAATGTCCTTTAGACAATTCCGTCTGTTCATTAAATATGCTACTAGGTTCTTTTCTTAACTCACAAAAAATGTCAACCTCTTGCAGGTTAGACAGAAACCATCCGTTGTCCTCATAAAGTATTGCCCTCATTTTTTAGATGCTTCGCCACCGCCGAAGAGCCATTATCAACGTTGTTATGCTCTTTACATCGAATTTTAGAACTCCTACCAGTCTGTCCCCACGTATTTCATTTCCCAATCTAAACATTTAACTTCATATACTCCCGCTTTCCCCGCCCAATCGTTTCTTGAATCAGTCTTGTGTTTGAACCTCTGTTCTAATCTGTTGTCTGTCATAAAAGCTATTTTCACCCTTTCTTTGTTAAATAATTTAGCCACTTTATGTGAGATACTACCCCAAAATGGCATGACTATATATTTCTGGGCGGTTTTCTCAATCTGTTTATGTTTGCGTCTGATCATCCTATCCAACTTATCCACTAACCCCGCCTCATAACGATTTTCGACCGCTATATGCCGAAGTGTTCGCATTTCTTATTTATTATTTTCAGGGGTTAACGGAATGGAGATCACCCTATGTACCGCACTTTTGAAAAAAAAAAAAAAAAAAAAAAACGCTAGGCTAATTTATGTTTGTGGGGGTGGCAAGGCGTTTTATTAATAACGGCACCAGAAATGTGGACTTCCTGAAAATTCCTAACTCGAGCTTATTCTCTTTATTCTGAATCGTCAAATCCAGATAATTAAAATCCCCTGCTGTTCATGCTATACCTTAAATACTATTTCCTGTGCATCCTGTTAATGTCACTCGTAAAATCATTTATCTCGTCCTCAGCACCCTTGTACACTAAAAGTATGTCATCCACATACATTCTGTACATCTGTATCTTATCTTTATGCTTTGCATTCTCTTTTAAAAAAGTTGTTTCATCTGTCCTGCCAATGTACACCACATTGCTAAGCCTTTCTCCTGTTGGTAAGACTTGCCATTAAATTTAAAATAATTGGAAGATAGGACGAACCTTAACAATTTTATAAATTCATCTATTTCAATATGAGATATTTTTCCATGATGACGTAAGTTGTTTCCTATTATGTCTACTGTCTCATCAACAGGAACCGATGTGTACAGATTGGTTACGTCCAAAGAAGCTAACCTAGCGCCTTCATTTAATTTGCATTCCTGTATCAGCTGTGCCACCTCGAAACTATTTTTAACCGATAAACTTTCATTGTTTGTATACCATTCGCGTAATAAATCACAGCCGCGGTGGAGTAGCCGAGCGGTCTAAAGCGTCTCGCTGCGGAGAGCGGGGTTGCTCGCCGTGGAGGTTCCAGTCCTCCCTGAGGCATGGGTGTGTGTGTTATCCTTAGGTTAGTTTACCTAGGTTTAAGTAGTTTGTAAGCTACGGACTGATGATCACGCAGTTTGGTCCGATAGATTTACAAACATTTGAACAATTCACTCAATATTTTCATACTTTTTACCCCTGGCCCCTTTCTCCCATTGATCACAGGCCTCACCGTTTCCCCGTTCTTATGAGTATTTATCCTGCCATCAAAAATGGTGTCTCAGGCTTCATTAATATGACGTTATCTATTTCCTTTTTGGTAAACAAAAACTGACTTTCCTTTAGTCGTTTTTTGAGCTTGAAACCTACTGGTGTAGTCATATTTAGCTTCCACAATACCATTGTCAGCAAAGAAACTATTAGCTTTATCTATGTAATCATCTTTATTGATAATACTCGCACTATTTTCTTTGTCTCCTTTGTCCAACAGCGCTTCATTTTCTTCCAACTTACGATTCACAACTTTCAGTACTTTCTCTTCTCTGCTCACCCTCCCACTTGATGATTCTTTCTCTATTATTAATTTTGCTTTATACAAATGTTCAAATGTTTGTATAATTTATGGGACTTAACTACGGGGTCATCAGTCCCTAAACTTACAAACTACATATGAACTACTTACGAACTAGGACGGCACAAATATCCATGCCCGAGGGGGTTTCGAACCCCCGACCGTAGTGGCCGTGCAGACCGTGACTGGAGCGCCTCAGTCTCCTCGGCCACCGCGGCCGGCTTGCTTTATACGCCAAATTACATTGTTACTCCCGAGGCATCTCTATGCTATCTGCAATGGTTTTGGTTGTCGCCACTAGCTTAAGGATGTTTTTGCTATTTCCACCGGTGGAGCATTATACTTCAATCCCTTATTCAATAAATTAACTTCATCATTAGTAAACTCTATATCGATACAATTCTTTAACCTCGGATAGAATTTGGACATTTTTACATTGTGACAACTGGAGCGTAAACTTTAGTGGGATATGTCAACTAATGTCTATAACATGTTTTATCTCATTAATTACAATAATAGAAATCTAATGGTTTTAATACCCGCTGATATTCACCACTTGAGTACTGTGATACCTCTACGTCTACCCCCACTACGTTCCTCCTGTCGTCGGAAAACTTATTGACAATGATATATTGTTTCCGCGTTCATATTTCGGAATATGGTCTACAAATAATGCCTAATACCGCAATGTACAAATAAAACTGTAAAAACTCCATAAAATTGGTTTTGCATATTCCAAGCAAAGAGAAAAGTGATTAAATCTCGCTCCTTGAAATACAAACCACATACCAGTCACTTCGTGCCTTTATTTCAGTGAGGCTCAGTCTGATGTAAACAAACATTCCAAATGATACTGTATTAGCCCACTTAGGTATCATAATGTGCAGCTGCAAAGGTGTAAAGTATTATTATATACAGAATAGTAAGCTAATGTTTACATTTACAAAACAGCTGTTCATGTTATGACACGGCAACGATTTGATATTAAAATCGTTTTGTAATATAGTTGATGAAAGTACTGTTTTCAAGTTGGCTGTCAGTTGTAATAGTTTCGTCAGTGATGCAGCAGTTCAATATATGACAGATACACCTTTGATTTGTGTCTCAAAAATGCCACTGGAGTGCTTACACTAAATGCAATTATTTTTAATAAAATTTTAAATGATTGTTAATTTTGTCAATAATTCAAATCTATTTCATAGTATCACACTCCTCCGTGACACCAAAAGAGAAAATGAAATTACGTATTGTTTGATTTGGACACGGAACGGAAAATTTTCCACATACGACACCAACCGTTACATTACCAAGCAACTGCCATATAAGGTGTCGACAATTTAAAGCCCATTCGAAACTTTGTCATTTCTGTTAGAAAATATTTTTGGTTTGACACCTCAGCCAAATTCCTTGTCTTCTAATTTTCACGCTTTTTAACTTCCTAAGCTCCAGTTTTACTTAACAAGTTTTTTTTGTGACCAGTCATCACATAAAAAGTTCATAATGATATGTGGACAGTGACTAGTGCGGAAGAATTTACGTACGCATATACATTAATGTTTATCTTAACTTACTTGGTGCGAACTTAACATGTAATTTTTACAGTGGGCACAAATAACTGTTCATTTAAAATTGGAATGGATCTGGTTAAAAAACGAAGACAGAATTTAAGATTCAACGGTTATACACGTTTATGGTACATAATAGTTTGTATCTTTACTTCAGAGTCGGTAGATACAAACAAGCAACAGTTTGGTTTAAATGTAGGTATAACTAACTTCAAAGGCAGTTCATATTTTCTCATTTCCTGCACATCAAAATATAGGTTGTTTTGAGAAAAAAACGCTTTCCTACATAAAAGTTGTTAGTGTGTCTTCCATCAGAAAAATCTTAATTATTCCCAGAATTTGTAAGTAAAAATCTAGTAACTTTCAGTAACACTGCTGTAACATACAAACAGCTTCGTCTTCCTCGTGCCACATGACATCGCCAGAGTTTCAGCCAATGACAGACCGTTTTCGATCACGTGTTTTTAACAGAGGAAAATAGCCTATTGGCTCATGAAGGGCAGTCGAATTCATACGAGAAGGGCGTCACCAACGAACATCGAAATCTTCATTTTTTGCAGAAAGTTTAAGAGTAATTGATTCGTGCCGTTTTTGGAATGACTATGTGCACTTGTACTTAATTGAAAGCAGAAGCAATTGGCGAGGCTGTGCTGCTTTCGTGCTGTTGCAGGATCAATGGTTAACCGCAGAAGGTCAAAACGTGTTTACGGTTAAATTAAAGCAATAGCTGAGCTTTCTGGAAAGGAAAATAGTGTGTGTTCTGACTTTTGACTACAAGCAAATTTTACTATTACCAAATATTCCTGTTCGGGATATTTTTATTTGGGACAACATGGGTCAATTTGTTTTCCTACATAATATGAAAACTAGGGAGTATTTTTTTCTGTGGCTTGAAAGCGAAGCCAAGAAATTTGCAAAGGATTTGCTGATTTATACAGGGTGAATATAAATTCGCGCACTCGGGCTTCGCAGAGCGATTCCTCACATGCTAGCAATAAAAAAGTGTCTGTCTCGAAATTTCGTCCTGCGTATATTTCCGGCAGTAAATGGACATCGAAGATTGAGATGGGTGTGTGTCCCATACGTCAGTGTGTTTCAGAATTACACTACTACACCTACAAACTTCTATGGGATCTGGGAGGTGTCTTGAGGAACAAAATGAGCATAGTAACCCATGCACGGAAACGTCGTCCAATGACGCTACAGAGCGTCGACGTTGCTGGAGGGGATGTCTAGTAGCTTGGACTCTCCGTAGCGTCGTTGAATGGCGTTTCCGGGCATGGGTTTCCATGCTCATTTTGTTCCTCAAGACACCTCCCATATCCCCTAGAAGTTTTTTGGTGTAGAAGTGTAATTCTAAAACACACTGAAGTATGGGACACAGACCCATCTCAATCTTCGACGTCCATTTACTGCCAGAAATATGCACAGGACGAAATTTTGTGACAGAAATTTTTTTGTTGCTAGCATCTGAGGAATCGCTCTGCGAAGCCCCAGTGCGCGAATTTATATTCACCTTGTATATCAATATAGAGATAAATAAAAGTTATGTCCACAAAGTATCTTCCGTTTGGTTATATAAAACAAACGTGTACAGATACAGAAAAAAAATTGATTGTAAAAAAATATACAACTATTAAACTACTTTTCTACATAGCTTCCGAAATTTTGTAGGCATTTGTCATAGCGTGGCAGAAGTCTTTGTATGCCTTCTTCGTAGAAGGTTGCCGCCATTGTATTCAACCATGTGGTAACATGTTCTTTCAGTTCGTCATCATCGCTGAAGTGTTGACCACCATGGACAGGTTTTAGGTGTAGGAAGAAAGTCGCTAGGAGCGAGACTATACGTAGGATGATCAAACACGTCCCAGTGAAATTCCCGTAAGAGTTGTTTGGTGACATTCGCCTTGTGAGGTCGGGCGGCAACGTGAAGGGAAGAAGAAGACTCCTTTCATCTTTTCTTACATCTAAAATCTGTCCTTGGTGGTCAACACTTCAACGATGACGAACTAAAAGAACATGTTTGCCACATGGTTGAATACACAGGCGGCAACTTTCTATGAAGAAGGCACACAAAAACTTGTCCCACGCTATGACAATTGCCTACAAAATTTCGGAAGTTATGTAGAAAACTAGTTGAACAGTTGCAGATTTTTATACAATAATTTTTTTTCTGTATCTGTTCACGTTTGATTTATATAACCAAACGGAATTTACTTTCTGGACATACCTCGTATATCTGAAAAGATGGTGAAAGAAATCACACTATGATTCGCTTTTGTTTAAGATTTGTATCATCTGTGAGATTTAAGAAGATGAAAAATTACTCACCTGTAAGTGGGCATAGTTTCCTGTCTAAATGAGAGAGATTTTAGGAGTATACAGAATTTGGGAGGACCTCGCGACAGAAACTACTTACCCGAAGACTATGCCAGAATGATAAAAAAAATCCATAATGTAAATACACAAAGGAAACTGCGGGCAATGTTGAAGTATTAACGTTTAAAACCTGATGGCTTGCCCATTTTAAAAATCAAGCATGGGAAAAATTACTAAAACCGTCGGCGTGTGTCTGAACGTGTGTGGTCAACATGCCCGAGCCCAACGTGCGTCTGAACGGCGCAACTTGTGCATACGAGACGTGTGCCTCAACGAGCTACACGCGACCGCAGCGCGCTCCAGCGACAGTTGTCGGCGGAATTAGGTTCTTTAAACACACTGTTTTCGAAATAAAAAGATTGGAATTCCTGCTTTACCTCTATTAAATCGCTTATTTTCGCGCTTCTGCATATGTTCGTTACGTTCGGTGAAATAGGCTTGCATAAGGTAACAACAAAATATCTATGATCATAAGACACTTATAAACTTTGCTGATTATGCCGAAGTTTCATGACAAACTGTGCGATATAAAATTAGAAAAGACCTTCACAGGAGGCAAACATTATTGCAACAGTCTCGCTTTTTAGTAAAATTTAAAGGTCATTCTTCCACGGTCAATGCTACTAATCAGTAGAAGACTGTTAAGAACGTCTACAATGCAATACGTGCAACAATAAAGTGCGTATTTTACTCGAAGTAAGGAGCAAACTATACTGTTCATAAAACGTATCCAACACACTCACTCCTCAGAAGTTACGCACTTATGTTTATAAAGCATCGAATATTATGAATGATATTTTTATGAAATTTATAGGAAAGTCTGAGTATATCAGAAAACCCGAATAAAAGAAGAAAAAAACTTTCGCTTTGAAGTGCATTGAACCAGCGCCATGTAGCATCTGCCATTTCACGCTGCGGCCACTGATCTTTCTAGATGTCCTTGAAACGGCAATTACTGTAAAACTGAATTTTTAACCACATATAAGACGTTTCCAGTCATTTATTACAACAAATAGTACCTCTAATGACCGTTTTTCGAGAGACTCTCAGTTTGCTCAGTTACCTTTACTTGCTTTGAAATGTCATACATTCACAAAATTTATATATATAAAACCCATGAAATACGACGGCCAATATGGCGTCTTCAAGTCTCCACCGAAAATAGCTGCCCCCTCTCCGGATAACCACGTGGTGTGACGTCCGTGGCGTTCTCCCACCTTATTGGTTAGTGATCGTTCAGACGCCCGTTGAGAATATCTGGCAATCTTGATACTGCACCTCATGTGAGGGAAACCTCGCCAACGTGCAGTTCGCACGTTGTGACTTCAGAAACTCGCCACGTTGACCACACTCGTTCAGATACACGCTCCGTGTGCCGACAGCTTCAGGAACATTAATAACTTCTTTTCCTTTGAAGTGGATGTGTTTTTAGTATGATGCCAATTATCCTCAGGAAGTCAAAACAGAGCAGTTCACTGATTGTGTCGTCAAAGAGATATCCAAGCTTGCTACAGCTTTAATAAGTATCCTGTGCTTCCCAGTGGGTTGGCGTATGTGAAAGAGTGCCGACCAGTGCTAAAATATACATGTTCAGAGTAAAGAGGTAATTTCAGTTGAGAATATGAAATTTTGTTATCAATCGCAAGGAAGAATAACAGAGGGGGGAACAAACAATGAAGTTGATCATCAACACGAGTAAAATGTTTATTGTATTCCAGACTGAAATTATTATAAAGGAACACAGGTGTAGTGGAATATGTGAATCATATAGCAACAGTCATATTTCAATCTGCAGTTTTCAATATTTAATGAGTTTTTCCATAAAATCGACAAGTATTTGCAAGTATTGGTTTCATTTGTTGCAAGACACCGTTTTTCAACGCAAATAGCTCATGAGCCAGCGATTTTTAAATTCACTTTTTGCTGAACTATAAATTACTAACAATATCACAGTGCTACACAGGATTTGACGACGTACTGACCGTTGACGCTGAAATAGCAGTAACAATAAGTAGACGGATGGTTTATGCCGTAGGAAGATTTTTTTTTTTCATTCTCCAGTAAAATTTCAGTGACTCATGACCGTTTTTGAAACGACTGATTCAGTTGTTAGGGACTTCGATGACTCACTGAACGTAAGGAGTCGTCAATGCTCGGCAATGGCAAGACATCGATGCCGATAGTCGATACAAAAACGTTACGTGACATTCTTCTTCTTCATGAGGACCACCGGAGACAACGAAGGACACTCTGAAAGTTGAATAATGTCATCGTGTAAAATATTCTCCACTTCTTCACTAAATATCCGTCTTTTAGCTAGGGACACTCTATACGAACACTGGGTAATTGATCGATGATCCCCTGTATTGATACGGTGTTTTATCTTGGACCGTTTCATCTGGCTCTTATCCTGTCTGGCCCGGAATACACCTGAATATTGGCCTAGTATGGGTAACACCTGGTAATGTTCCCGGTTCAGACCGCTCCCTATATGCAATTCCTTAGTAGTTTCATCTAGTGCTGTTTTCAGCGGTAACAGCAGAAATTGAGACTTCGTCGATAACATTGAGCTCACCGTCCTTGACTGATTCAACTGTCCCGATACACATTCCTTTAGGGATAAGTTGCGACTGCTTGTGAAAATTAATAATCACAGCTCTCCTCGACCAACTGTAATGTTTAGAATAGCCGCTGGTATGCAGATTTCTTTCGTTATCCTGATTAGCTTTTTGCTATCGACCAGTTTAACTGTGGTCATCCCGGCTGATGACTGAAACTCTTCTCATTGTTAACGGCGGGATCTCAACATTCTCGACAGCAACCTCTCAGAGGAGTACGTGTTACATGTACTCGTCGGAACAGCTTCCTCAGTTTGTAGCTCAGATCTTCCACAGTCAATGACAGCCTCGTATGCCTGAAGGAAGTCCCATCCGAGAATGACGTTATGGCTACATTCTGATAAAACGACACATCCAAATGGCAACGTCCTGTCGTAGATAGTTGCTCTTACGACACTTGTTCCTGCCGGCCGCACGTGTTTTCCATTTGCGACCTACAGCGCAGTTGCCCTCGTATCACAGAACATTGTCTTCTTTGCCGCGGTAATCATGTGACATTACAGGAAGCTCCTGAAACGACTAGTTCCCGGACAGGTTTACCGTCGATGATAACGTCAATGAGATTTCCCGACATCTAAGTTACCGTTGTCTACGGAGGTTATTCATCTGCGTTGGCCTCACCCCCGTAGATGGTCGCCTCGCCGTTTTCCTGAACACGGCGTCTAGGCGAGCTGCTGTTATCTCTGTAAGGTCACCGTGAACGGCGGTGGTGTGTTGGAGAGCGACCACGTCCAGTATACGGGAACGGACTTCGCCCCATTGGTCGTCAGTAATCATCTGCAGTTGCCTGCCGTTGAAACGACTGCTCCGATGCCTGAATCTTACAGCATAATAATCGCCAAATACTCGTCTTCCCTACCTAAAGTACCGTACGACATGTCCACAAAGACCACAGTGGAAACAGAATAGTGTGTCGTCTTCTGTCCTCCAGATATAGTGCTCTTTTGAGGCCTCATAGTTGCCTTGAGAGTTCGTTGTGGCCGTGTCGGTCGGTTCCTAGGCTACCGTTTGACGGCTGCAGCTTACGTTATAGGAGACCGACGCCATTCCTCACGTCGGGTGCGACTGGCGGGACAGACAGGCACTAATGTTTGAAATACCTCTTCCTCAGAAACGTCGTCCCCCTTATGACATACGGGACTGTCATCCATGGTCATAATCTGGTGCTCGCTCGGTCCAACAGCCCTACATGTCTACATGTCATAAAGTGTTGTAATTCTTCTCTCACAATTTGTCGTATGAGAGAAACAGTCATGACGTTCACAGTTGCCACAGGGACTACATTTGGGAGTCAAGCCCTCTTCTGTTGCGTCTCTTCGATTTTGTGGTTCTATTTGTTAAACTCTTGTGTCGTTGAAACGTCTTTTAACAGAATAACTCGATACATGTCTTCTGCAATGTCCATCAGGTGTGAATTTTATGGGTCTCAGTCATATTCGGGTTAACTAAGTGACATAGGTCCAAAACATCCTGTATATACGACTGCATTGACGCACATGCATTCGGCCCTGTTCTTCAATTGCTCTTACGATAAACGGACTTGTTACTGATAGTCTCCAAAAGTCTTCTTAAGTTCCGTCTCGAATTTTTCCCAGCTATCGCGTTTCTCAAACACTGCTCGGCTGTCCAATCCAGGTAGATACATACGTTCGCGAAGCACAGTGTTGTCTTACCTTTTATACTTGGCGACTTGGTCGATTTCCTTGAGCAATTTGTTTGGGTCCTGTCCAGCGTCTCCAGAGAACACTGATGGATGTATGATGTGCAGCAGGCTTACCGCTGTTTACGTTTGCATGGGTCTTTTGATGACATGGACATTCGGAAGGACGTAGTGAGCATATTTTCTAGAGCTTACAAGTACCTACATCGAAGAATCACGTACAACATTATAGACGTAGTAATTACAAAGAATTTTTTTTTTTTTTTTTTTTTTTTTTTTTTTTTTTTTTTTTTTTTTTTCAGCTCAGCAATCTGCGACGCAAACCAATGCACTACGCGATCCATCGGAAGACTCGTAGCCATATCGTTTCGGTTCATCAAAGTAATACTTTTCTTTCGGATGACCAACGGAATTCTTTTGAAGTAAATCATCTCTCTCTGAAAATTATAGTATTGGGTAAGCAAAAATTAACGAATGATTGTGTTATTCTCTCTCTCTCTCTCTCTCTCTCTCTCTCTCTCTCTCTCTCTCTCTGTGTGTGTGTGTGTGTGTGTGTGTGTGTGTGTGTGTACGTATGTTTTATGATGCTGCCGGCAGAGGCTGCAATTACTGAAACAATAACACACATTAGAAGACATCTTTCCGTTTTTCATTCTCTGAAACGAGCGTTTCGTTTCACGCATGTCTTCTCACGCTTTGGGAGTAAAAGTGTCCTTGGCCTTTCCTCAGCGGTGGAACCGGTTCGCCTTCTGGGTTCTTATCCTCAAAATACACGTGTTCTCCGGTCAGGGAACCAATGTGTTCAGTTTTGAAATCCATTACTTATAATCGATGGCAACTTTAGCATACACTTGGAACTGATTTTATGATTATTTTTTTACACGGTAAACAAGACCATGCTGCCCTATATACTTCTCAGAATGTATTCGACATAACAGAAATCTGTGATGAGCAGATACTGCTCTAGAATGCCACTCTGTGACCGCCGAAACTTAATGGTTGCCTAAACATTCTCTGTTCCTATTTTTTTTTTATTTTTTTTTTTTTAGTGTAATCCCTTCCAAACACGAAATTCTTCTCCTTAAACTATTGGCACGTTGGTGATTTAAAGAATTTCAACTGAGTTTTCAGCCTTCCTGTCGTAAGGGCCATTACGAAGAACTTCAACTTACTCTTCATTATTTCCGTTTGATATATGAAACAATCTGTTGGAACTTTACGCTTTATCTTACACCGAATTTGCCACTGTTAATACTAAAGCAAGTGTGACTCTACGCTGTAAGAACCTGCGTATTGGGCAATGTACGGTTCTAATTTAGAAGTTTAGCTCGGCGTTATCTTACGGTAGAACCATGAATGTTTGATTTCATGCCCCAGCAACTACCTTAGTTGCAGATATGTTTTACCTGTGATTCTGCAGTTAAAAACACTATGAATAGGCTGTAGTTTACGAAACAAATACGAAATCTATATCTATAAATGTGAATGTCTGTTCGGTGTACGTTGATCAAGTCTGAACCACAAGACACAAAGAGCTAATGTTTACAAGGGGGGCTATGGGAACGGTTTTATGGCGATCGGATAGCTATTTCTCTATATATATTAATTGTTCGGTGTACGCTTATCGCGTCCGAACGACAAGTCGCAGAGACTTAAATATTTGTACAGATACTAATTTATACTTGAGGAAGGTTTTAGGCGCGGTTTTATAGCGATCTGATAGATATTTAGTAATTTGAAGAATATAAGGCGAAATGCGAAACAGTACATACTGTTTGAAAATTAAATTTACTCTTTGAAAATGGTTTTATTGGTTGCATTGTTGCTAAGAGGTTGATAATGACAAAAGGGTGGAGTACATTGGGATGGAAAGTTATCGGTGTATATAAGATTCTATGTTTGTTTGTAACTCTATCGGACCTAACTGCGTGGTCATCAGTCCATAGCTTACAAACTACTTAAACCTAGGTAAACTAACCTAAGGACAAACACACACAACCATGCCCCAGGGAGGACTCGAACCTCCACGGCGAGCAACTGCGCGCTCCGCAGCGAGGCGCTTTAGACCGCTCGGCTACTCCACCGCGGCTAAGATTCTATGTGTGTGTGTGTGTGTGTGTGTGTGTGTGTGTGTGTGTGTGTGTGTTAATATTTCGCTCTGGAGCGAAAACTACAGAACGCAAATGAATGGTCTGTGTGTAATTATTGTCCGAAGTCTCCCGTTGTACACCACAGCAGTTCCATGCCGATAGCTATAAGGGGATGGAAGATATGGTAGTTGGAAGTCGTCAAATTATAAAAAAAAATTCGGACTGAAGGCCAACGATGTTTGCGACTGTATAGCAAGGAGGTTACATACAGCGAAACGTGATGCCACATATCACATCTTTGGTCTATGCATGCTACAATGTCTTTAGCTCTTTCTCTGTAAGGATAAGCATACGAATAAGCAAATATAAGAATAAATAAGTAAAGCAGTAAAAAAGAAATTTC
The DNA here is from genome assembly GCA_026315105.1 of Locusta migratoria. Classification (NCBI taxonomy): domain Eukaryota; kingdom Metazoa; phylum Arthropoda; class Insecta; order Orthoptera; family Acrididae; genus Locusta; species Locusta migratoria. The sequence continues at coordinate 612,890,002 of CM048746.1, forward strand.
TTTTAATACATCTCTCTAAAAGAATCATTAACCACTTCATACTTTTTTTTATTTGAATGTTCATTAAAATGTTTGTCTCTAAAGAAGGTATTGTGTTTCATTTCACCCTTAAAAAGCAGTCTCATAGCACTCTACTGAAAGATAGCTTACCTATCATAATTAACCATCACGTAAGGGGAACCGCGGGTTTAATCTAGTATTAAATAAAATAACTGATTCATTCATAAAAATGGTATTATTCTAACGTTTGCAAATTATGTACGAAAAGTCAGACATTTTGTTGAATAAGGTTTATTTAATCAAATTGGTTCCTTATCGCAAGTGGTCTGATGAGATATTAATCAGGAATGGAATAAAACTGCGATAAGAAATTGGTAGCACTTTCCCCCATCTAAGTAACCATAACTTTAAGAACACAGAAACTCTATATATTTCGTGAGCACTCAACATGAAATTGTCAACTGTTCAAAATACTCTTATCTCCAGAACACCATTTCTACACTCGAACGTTCTTATCTAACAACATAAACACATATCAGCTACACTCGCTACACTTGTTTTCGCCAAATTTAGAGTCAAAGAGAAGAGACCGTTCGCTGTGCATATCTTAATTCTCTGCCTGATCGAATCACTCCTATCATCGAGGAGGGTCCTTCTTCTGCCAAGACTAGACATCAAGTTCTATATCTGTGCACCTTTCGCTCACCTGCTCTCTATCAAACTCCCCACTATGATTGATCCTTTGCCGCTTTTTCATTGCCCGATCGCCATCATTTCCAAAATAGTATACTGTACGTTTCAATATCAGGTATTACTTTAAGGAAAAACTGACCATCACCATTAACCATATAACATTACCGAAATACAAAAAGAAATGTTCAATGGTATTACATAAAGTCTGAAATCAATAAATAAAGAGACAAACCAGCTGTCATGATCTTGACCTCTCATACCATACAATGTTTACGTAAATTACTAAAAAATTTACAATAAATCGGCACACTAAATTAAACATGCGGGAGGTTAATCATGCTGCTTGCATTTTCAGTATTATTGTTGAGAATATAAATTTATAACAGTAGAAAACAGTCATTAAATATACACAAGCATGATGCTTTCAAGTAATATCTTGAAACAATAAATTATCATCTAAGGCAGAATTTGCTGAAATTGCTTGACGCATTTGAAAGTTGGTTATTTTAGGCTTGATTTTTCTATATTTTGATATGGTAGTCATAAACATTTGTAATTGTTGAGTAACTGAAATTCTTTTGAGTTCATAAGATGTGCGTAATTATTCCGACATGGTAGGTGTCTTTAATGTCGACGGCAAATAAATTTAAAAATTATTTTATTTTATTGTGAACTAGCATAAACCCGCGGCTCCGCTCACGTGTTGGTTGATTATGATAGATAATGCGCGAAACGTCAAATAGATTTTATTTAAACTGATGTATTAAAGGAAATTTCTTTTTTACTGCTTTATTTATTTATTCTTATATTTCCTTAATTTTATGCTGATCCTTAACAGAGAAATAGCTGAAGACATTGTAGCACGCATAGACCAAAGATATGGTATGCGGCATAACGGTTCGCTGTATGTAACCTCCTTACTGTAGAGTCGCAAACGTCATCGCTGGCCTTCAGTCTGAATTTTTTTAATAATTTGACGACTTTCAACCACCATATCTTCCATCCCCTTATAGCTAATGGCATGGAACTGCTATGGTGTACAACGGGTGACTTCGGACAACAATTACACACAGACCATTCGTTTGCGTTCTGTAGTTTTCGCTCCAGAACGAAATATTAAAACACACACACACACACATACGTAGAATCTTATATAAGCCGATAACTTTCCATCCCAATATACTCCAACCTTTTATCATTATCAACCCCTTAGCAACAATGCAACAAATAAAACCATTTTCAACGAGTAAACGTAATTTTCAAAGAGTAATTATTGTTCCGCATTTCGCGTTATATTCTTCAAATTACTAAATATCTATCAGGTCGCTATAAAACCGTGCCGAAAACCTGCCTCAGGTATAAACTAGTAATTGCATAAATATTTAAGTCTCTGCGTCTTGTCGTTCGGTCGTGGTAAGCATACACCGAACAGACATTCACATTAATATATATAGATAAATAGTTTTATAGGGCACCTATTGTTCCTTATATTTATAAGCGACTTAGGAGGCAGTGTGAGAACCTCTCTTAGACTCTTCGCGGATGATGCTGTCGTTTATCGGTTAACAAAGTCACCCGAAGATCAAAAGCAACTGCAAAATGATTGAGATGTCTTTATGGTGCAAAAACTTGATAGTGATCCTTAATAATCAGAAGTGTGAAGTCACCCACATGACCGTTAAACTTCATTTACACGACAAATCCGACAAATGTACAGGCTGTAAATTCAACTGAATACCTGGGAGTAACAATTACGCCGGCCGCGGTGGCCGAGGTGACAGGCGCTCCAGTCACGGACACCACGGCCACTACGGTCGGGGGTTCTAATCCCCCCTCGGGCATGGATATTTGTGCCGTCCTAGTTCGTAAGTAGTTCATAAGTAGTTTGTAAGTTTAGGGACCTATGACCCAGTAGTTAAGTCCCATAAGCTTAACAAACATATAAACATTTTAAGTAACAATTACAAACAACTTAAATTAGAAAGAACAGATAGAAAATATTGTGGGGAAGGCGAATCAAAGACTACGATTCATTGTCAGAACACTTGGAAGATGCATCAGTTCTGCTAAAGAAACTGCCTACACTACACTTGTGCGTCCTATTTTGGAATATTGCTGCGGATTGTGCGATCCACACCATGTGGGACTGACAGACGATTTAGAAAAAGTTCAAAGAAAGTTAGTTCGTTTTGTATTATCGTGATATAGAGAAGAAAGTGTCACGGAAATGATGCATGAGTTGGAATGGATATCATTAGAAAAAAGGCGTTATTCGTTACGACGAGATCTATTGGGGAAACTTCTTTCAGCAACTTTCTCTTCCGAATGTGAACATGTCTTTTTAGCACAAACCTACATAGGGAGACATCATGATAATAAAATAAACGGAAAGATTTACAGAACTGTAGAGAAATAGCATAAAAAGCGGTTCGATGAACGCTCTACCGTGCACTTCAGAGTGACTTGCAGTGTATTTATGTAGATGTAGTTGTACATAGTTTCCGCTAAGTTTTATTTTCCATCTTTCTAAAGGAATTTTGTTATGATGAGTTTTCATATAGTAAAGGAGTTATTGTTCTCAGTTTAGTGCCTGTTTTCCATCAATATTGTTTCCTATTCTTAGAGAATGTCTACAACAAACTGTTTTGGGTAGTTGCCATTTTAAACCATGTTGCAAGAATTGAAACTGCAAATTGAAATAAATAAAAACAATAATATTGCTTTTGTCAGACTGATTTATTCCAATTAATTAGTGTTCCGACAACTCAATCACTATCATGAAGTGGAAGTTGTCTCTTAGAAAACTTTTTTGTAGTAAGCATCAACAATTTATTTCAGCATTTATTGCTACATAGAAACGACTTTAGAGATATTAAAGGTACTTAAAGAAGAACAACATATATGTTGTATTTGGGAAAACTGGGGTTGCTAATGTACTGCCCTCACATTACTAGCTCTTTTATTACGGTTGCGCCTCCATTTGCTTTCCACTCGATAAATTGATTTGTAACATACAGAAAGGTGCATGACAAGCGAACCTGCTTTATTTCCTACAGCTATTACGAGAGTAGTTTAAATCTCCTTGTGTCTCTCTAGAGAAAAGAAAAATTTCACATATGGATATGAACAGTTTTGTTCTCATCTACTTGTTGCCCATCAGTAATGTAAATTCCTTCTCTTGAGTCTTCAGAAAAACTGTACTTCCTAGGTGTGCGGAATAGGCGCGTGGTCTAAGGCGTCATTCTACATTCTAGGCGACCGTTCCCGCCGGAGCGTGGATGTGTGTGTGTTGTCATCGATATAAATTAAACTAGTTTGTAAGCCTAGGGACTGATGACCATAGCAGTTTCGTCCAATAGGTTTACAAACGTTCAATTTAGTACTGTCTTTTCAGCATACCCACAACGTTATCATGTCATCTACATTATTATCTGCATTATAATCCTTACGATTTATTATCATTTCTATCATGTTACATTCTACATTACACTGAATGAGACTATTGTTAACTTCATTAACTGCAACCAGTAGTCCAATAATCCATCTCCCTGGGACGGATAGATGCCTTCCTCTTTCCTATGATGATTTCGCCGTCAGACGCATACCGAAGCTATGACATACTTGTCACTGAGGTTTTTAATTTCCTCTACAGTGGATACAAACTGCAAAAGGCGTATAATAAATGTATTCAGTAAGCCTTCACAACTCCCAATACTTTGATTTACAATTGTTTGTGTTTTAAAAGCTTCACAGAAGCTCGTTATAGTCGTACATTGATGTCATTTAGAGATTCTTGAGCCGTAAAATTACATTTTTAAGGTGTAATTATTTAAATTAAAGTGCCAAGTATATACTTCTCAAGACTTCTTTGTTATTTCTTGTTTAGCGACGGATAATTGAAAATATAAGCATTTCACCAACGGAATAGAACTATAATGGCATAATCTCCATCGAAACTTTGCTTGCCACCAGAGGAAAAAAAATGACAAGTTTCATAAGTTTGGGACGATATTAGAGTTTCAAAGCCTTTTTAATTTTATTTGTATCTAATATGTTGATAACCAAATAAAAATGTGTTCTAAGTATTTTGCCATCGTCGTTGTTCACAGCATTTCCCCTGTAACACGTAACATCATATTTTCTTAAATCATTCCAGAAAGTCAACATAGTAAACTCATAATTCCGTCGCTAAATAAATGTAATAATGTAATCTTCTTCGCTGTGAGTTGTCCTTGATCATTTAATTATACCATTTTTAAAGTTAAGGAACGTCTCTGTAACCCTTTGACTACTCAGACTATGTGCACTAATTTCCTACCTTCTAAATATAGTGGCATATGTCAAATCGTATTACACTTTTTTTTAAAAAAAAAGATCATACTACAGATTTGGCTATAAATACGAATTTAATGCACTTATAAACAGTCTATTAGTCAATGAAGCCAACAAAACGTAAAAGTTACAGACTTTCACTAAAATTGACATTAGGTGTCACAGAAATAACCCTGTTCAAATTATGTACCAGGTTCTTGGCAGAGAAACATATTTTGTTTTGCAAGCACGCATGAAAACAGAATTATCGACCCAGAATTATTGTATTTCTGTACCCAGTAATGGGCTATATTTGCTTGTTTTACTTGCTTGAGTTTTTAAGAAATACAGTCAACAGCCAAAGTATGCTTTTTTATTTATTTATTTTTTTATTTTTTTTTTTTTTTACATAGCTAAATATAAAGTGTCACCCCACTTACTTGGCAAAATAACAGAAAATTGCTTGCAGTTAAATTATAAATAAATACTAAGAAACCTCTTACCGACATAAAAAATTAACTTAAAACTTTATAGTGCAATTGTTGTGTCCCAGCCTCGTCGCCGCTTTTGTGTCTCGCTTCCGTCGTAGGTGTCGGTGGCCGAGTGGAATGAGACCGACACCGGAATAAAGATAGCACGCTGGTGCAGGTACGGAGTGGAGCAGCCAGAAACTAGAAACACTAGAGTAAATTAGAACGAGATATATATTGCACAGAATTTATACAATACTTAACTTTTACATGGTACTGTACGGCAGAATGCTGATACATAGTTGAGGCCTGCCTAGTGCCTGTCTGATAACAAAGTCTTCACTGGTGCCTATCTGATTCCGAAGTGTTAACTGGTTCCTATCTCAGTCCCAAGTGAGCGACGTCGTTCAGTGGTGGCCACGAGCGGAGTTGCAGCAGAGGGCGCTCGTGGCTGTCGTCGTAAGAACGCCGCGCCGTGCGTGCATGGCGGCGCGCGGCGAAAGTAGGTGGCGCGCACTTTGGACTTGTGCGACACCACAGCAATTACAAATAAATACTGGTGAACCCAGAAATTATTGCTAAATGTGTTTGGATACACATGCTACGACTCTTTACTTCTTACCTTTATCTGTGTCTTCTCTCTGTATTAGCTAGCTGAATACCCGACGTTTGTCGAGTATTTATTTATTCAGTATTCTGTTAGCCCCTGCTGCCTGTTTCCATCACCTGCATCTTCCTCCTTGCTCCGTCTTTGCTCTCCCTCTACGTCCTCGTTCATCGTCTCTCTTTCCATCGCTGCTCACCCTCCATCAATGCCGCTACCCATCCTGCTCTTCTCCTATGTGTGTCTCTCTCTGAATACCTCCTGCCCGTCTCGGCCATTCTCGTCCTGTCCCCTCTCTCTGTTCAACTCTTGCCTCCCCTCTACATGAACAATTATCTACTAAACACCATGGTTACCGGGAAAACCGAGCGAGGTGGCACAGTGCTAATGCACTGGACTCGCATTCGGAAGGATGATGATTCAAATCCACTTCCGGCCATCGAGATTTAGGTTTCTCGTGATTTCCCTAAATCCATCCCTAATCCATCCCTCTGGGCAAATGCCGGGATGGTTCCTTTCAAAGGGCACGGCCAATTTCCCTTCCCATCCTTACCCAGCAATCGGGCGTTAGCTCCGTCTCTAATGACCAAGCTGTCGACGGGACGTTAAACCCTAAGCTTCCTTCCTCCTTACCGGGAAAACCCTTTTGAAGTCTGGAGTAAGATACCCTCCACCAGGTACGATATGAAATTTTGTGTAGGCAGTGACGTTTTTCTTGGTTTGAAGGTGAAATATCAAATTTAATCAATGTCAGAATAATACTGTATATTGGTGTTGGAGTACTCTCTGTCATGAACCGAACGAACTTAGACCAAGGCCAGACCAGAAATTCTGCACACGTGCGCCGCAACTGCACATCTGCAACTTCCGGGTCACCTCGTGTACACTGCACGTGTCTCCTAAATACCTTGTAAAAAATAACTAGACTCTCTAACGGCGCTGCTGTCGCGGGATAATTTCAACCTACGGCTGGCCGCCATGATAGCGGCAAACGTCAGATAAATAGGAGTGTTGTTAGGAGGTATATTGTGTATTATATAGCTACTAACTGTAAACCCCGCGTTGCCCGGGTGTTATTTATCCTACAGTCTCGAAGTCCACATCCCCTTTTCCCCTCTCTCTGCATCCACCTGTTTCTGTCCCATCTCTCTGTTCGTGTCCACCTTTCCCCCTTTCGGCATGTACGACACGTACATTTATGTACCCAGTGATCTTCGTCTTGGTTTAAAGGCCATGTGTCCAAAAATTCATAAAGATTGGAACAAAACTATGCATTTTGTAAAATTCGTTAGGTAACCTCCGCCATACACCGAACGAAATTTTGTACAGACAGTGGCATTCCTCTTGTTTTTAAGGTAGAGTGTGCAAAATTTCATGAATATGGGAAAAATTTCAATGTAATAGAAACCAGAGTCACATTGAAAGACGCACATTGTTGTTCTGAAGTTCCAGTTTTATTTCATACAACTCTTGTTCTGAGAATACCAAAATCAACATGAAAAGGATCTATGAAATCGGTCGAGCCGTTCTAAAGTTATAGCGCGACCAGGGTATTTAGGGATCCATTTTTTATGTTGCAAAGTACCCTCCCCCCATGCACCGTATGAAACGTAAGGTAGACGATGACCTTCCTCTTGCTTTGAAGATCGAGGGGGCAAAATTTCGTGACGATCGGAATGAAACTATAGATTTCACGTGTCTGGAGAAGTATGCTTCGCTATGCACCTATCACAAAATAATTTCTTAGATGACGTTTTCGACCTAGGTGAAGTAGTTTTCCAAATTTCGTCTTTAGTCAGTGAGTGAGTGTCCTTTCGCTTCTATATAGATGGAGATTAAGAAAACAGATTGCTTAATTTAGGATGCAAGAGAATTAAGGGAGACTTGCAGACAAAAATAAGTAGTAACATGTAAATCTGTAATGCTAAATTTATTTGATACAAGGTCATGCCTGATGTGACAGTTTTACGGCGTCCACAGCGAAACTATTGTGAAACTATCGTTTCACCATTTTGTGTGTGTGTGTGTGTGTGTGTGTGTGTGGAGGAGGGAGGGGTCAGTTATAAAACGCTTCATAAACGTCCGAAATTACATGCAAATTTTATTGCAGGTCCCTAAATACTCCAATTTTCCTATAATTGACGCATAAATCTGGATATTCTCACGCGGTGGCCGCTTATTATATATGACGTAATATCTCCTGAGCGATGTGTGTGCTCTTTTGATTTTGGGTCAGAAACCTTCTTAGGCGTACGGTGAATAATTCACTGAAGTTTCATTGCAATCGAATGAATGGTTTATGAACACATAGAGGACATACAGACAAACATTCATTTTTATAGATATAGAATGCGGTATGTATACCCAATTCATAGTCACCGGTTTAAGACAGGAAAAAAATCTAATATTGTATTCCCATTCATATTTCTCAGGATAGTTACTCTTGCTTAACAGGCTGTCAGTCAAGACAATATCGAATTTTGAATTAAATAAATAACAGATTTTTACAATACTGGTAGCTCTTATAAACGAGCTACTTTAGGCAGTACTGGTGGTCAGGAAGCTGAAACAGTTTCATTTTATGATGTGTAAAATGACTATGGGCACAAGATCAGTTACCTCACTGCAGTTCGAATTTTTGTTTATGAAATTAATATTAGCAACTTGTAACACAGAACGTAAAGGTCATCTGCTTTAAATATAGTTATAACGACTGAAAGAGGTTTGCAGAACTGTATACAGTTACATATTTGAATGGCACACAGCCACACTGGATGCACATTGTGAGGTTGAGCCATATGACGACAGTTGCTGACTTTTGAGCAGTTCACGCACCTGTAAGGTATAATGCTGATGTTACATACACTTAGATAAGAAAAAGTTATGACATAGTTCATGTCCTTAAAAGAATTTGGTAGTGGCTGGTTGCTGTATTCACATGTAAGAAGCTATTTATGTATCTGATGGGATATTTCATATTCACAGACCATTTTTAACATTAGCAGTTTCAGGCAGCTCTGTTTTTTTTTTATGATATAAAATATCTGAATATTGGGCAATACGGCAGCACTCAAACAAAGACGTAAAGTGTTGTGAAACTCTTCGCAAATTAAAGTTTGTACAAAAGTTTCACCAACGTAGAGTATACTGAAAGTGCCAAAAAACCGTGTCCGACGAAACGTTCCGTTCATATGCTGCACTTAGAACGCTAAAAAACTAAATGTTATAATTCTGTTTAATTAGGAAGAACAAAATCTGTTGGCCGATTTGTTCACCGTATACGTAATAAGTTTACACACAACCCATACCTGCTGTATCTTCAATGAGCCGGCTGCGGTGGCCGAGGAGACTAAGGCGCTCCAGTCACGGTCTGCACGGCCACTACGGTCGGGGGTTCGAATCCCCCATCGAGCATGGATATTTGTGCCGTCCTAGTTCGTAAGTAGTTCATAAGTAGTTTGTAAGTGTAGGGACTGATGACCCCGTAGTTAAGTCTCATAGACTATACAAACTTTTGAACATTTATCTTCAATGAGTCTCAAGCTGTTTTGTAGTTATTTACTTAAGTGAGACATAGTGTTCGCGACATAACTCGAATGAATACCCACGTTAATCAAAATAGTCTTATGCACATTTAAAGTTTCGGCGTCGGTTTGCCACCATAATGGCTGCCGGGGCGCCCTACAATTTGCTCGCTGTTCGCAGTCGGCCGCGCCGGCCGCGGTGGCCGAGGGGACTGAGGCGCTCCAGTCACGGTTTGCACGGCCACTACGGTCGGGGGTTCGAATCACCCCTCGGGCATGGATATTTGTGCCGTCTTTAGTATAAGGTAGTTGATAAGTAGTTTGTAAGTTTAGGGAGTGATGACCCCGTAGTTAGGTCCCATAAACTATACCAACATTTAAACATTTTTTTACGGATTTCAGTTTTTTGAGTATTCTGCGCCGCCGCACTGATCCTTTCATGAATAGAGACCCACTCATACAAGAAATGTCCTCAAGAACTGTCCAAACAGAATAATTATATACATACTATCTGAAAATATGTCTTGCCCGGAGGGGTTATTTATTCCATACTCGTGTAAACCATTTTCCCATCCGTCCTCTCTGTCTCTCTCTCTCTCTCTCTCTCTCTCTCACACACACACACACACACACACACACACACACACTTGCATTTCCCTCTTCATCTCCACCTTCCACTCTCTCGACCCATTTCTTTCACTCCCCCTCCATCCCTCCGGCCGCGGTGGCCGAGCGGTCTGCAGCGTCCCAGTCACGGTCTGCATGGCTGCATGGCCGCCGTGGGCGGGGGCTTCACTTGCCCCCCCCCCCTTCCGCACTCGGGCATGGATGTTTGTGCCGCCTTTAGTATAAGGTAGTTCCTAAGTAGTCTGTAAGTTTAGGGACTGATGACCTCGCAGTTAAGTCCCATAAGCTATACAGACATTTGAACATTTTACCGAGCGAGGTAGCGCTGTGGTTACACGCTGGACTCGCATTCGGAAGGATGTTGGTTAAAATCCACCTCCGGCCGTCCTGATTTAGGTTTCCATTATTTTCCTAAAGCACACCAGGCAAATGGTTCCTTTGAAAGGGCACGGTCGATTTCCTTCCACATCCTTATCCAAACATTCCGAGCGTAAGCTCCGTCTGTAATGACCACGCTGTCGACGGGACGTTAAACTCCAAGCGCCGCAGTTTCCTCGGCCACCGCGGCCGGCTACAAAATGTCTTGAAGATTTTAGGATGAATAAAGTGTCATTATTCACATGTCGCATGATGCCACTGGTTTTCAACAATATAATTGTTTATGACGTCATATCTCATGAACTATATGTCGTAAGAGCGGTCTAAAGCGTCTGGCTGCGGAGCGCGCGGTTGCTCGCCGTGGAGGTTCGAGTCCTCCTTGGGGCATGGGTGTGTGTGTTTGTCCTTAGGTTAGTTTACCTTGGTTTAAGTAGTTTGTAAGCTACGGACTGATGACCACGCAGTTTGGTCCGATAGATATACAAACATTAAACATTATTATATGTCATAAGCATTTCTACCCCTATGGTAATTGTTACCTCATGGAAGGAATATGTGTACCAAATTTTGTTGAAATCGATACAGCGGTTTAGAAGTAGACGTCACATGATGCAGCACTTTTCCGCTCATTTTATTGTTTATTACTTCATATTTCCTGAACTATTTATCGTACAGTCATTTAATGGTACCTAAGACCATCGCGAAAGTGCCAGAGGTATGTTGACAAAGTTTCATCACAATCAGTTGAACGGTACGGCCGCGCATAACATGCGAACACACAAACAATCATTTTATATATTAGATAGGTACCGTTCATTCCACAAAGGCTATCAGATTAGTAATTTATAATTGCATTTCTATAACCTTATTCAACGGTAGGGTACTGTGAGGAGAAATACACCATATTACGTTTGATGTCGGTCATAGAAACGTCTGACAAGTCCCACTGCTGACAACGTGGTATTTTTCTGTGTGCAGGATGCGGTCGTGATGAGGCAACGGCAGATAACGCTCGGGAGTGCGAGAAGTCAGTTCATAACAAGGACGGAGGCGGCGATGTACGCAACGTGTGAGCCGCTGTTTCCCAAGCCCAAGCGCCACGGCTGCAGCATATTCAGTGCCGCTAATCTGTAGACCGTATCTCTGTAATCTAACGTAACAATGCGACGTTCCGCGGCGGCAACGTTGGATAACAAGCTGCAGGACTTCCAGCTGCGCCAAGCAGTTAACTACACGAGCTTACGGCGATGGACTTCTTCGTCATTTTTAAGTGACACGACTACCGTTTGTCTCACGTTCTCTCCCCTGTGCTCGAGCTGCCGGCTTAATGTCACTGGTGCTCACAACATATAATTTGGGTTAGGGCTTCACCACTCCAATCGCTTTAACACATGATGCGTTCAACTGCAATCCGCTGTTCTTGAGAATGCTGTCGATGACATTTATTACGAATACTTCTTCAATTGTAGAACACCGGAATTAATTATTGCGAGAAGTTTCATCAGATTTGATCATGTCGCCATTTTCTAAGACGTGCTCACCTAATGCGCATTTATCGGTGTAGCTAATCCTCCCACAATAGAATTCGTTTGTAATAGTTAATAAGCGACTAGCAGTCTAAACAAATATTTTGTTATGACCGTGATCTAATGAATGAAGGTCTCAATTATTACGGGAGTTTCAAAATGTTCAAATGTTTATATAGTCTATGGGACTTAACTATGGGGTCATCAGTCCCTAAACTTACAAACTACTTATGAACTACCAGGACGGCACAAATATCCATGCCCGAGGGGGATTCGAACCCCCGACCGTAGTGGCCGTGCAAACAGTGACTGGAGCGCCTTAGTCCCCTCGGCCACCGCGGCCGGCACGGGAGTTTCAGAAGCATTTCTGGCCGACTAGCAATACTATTCGTGAAACATTGGTTCAGCATTAGCTGAAGTGCCAACCGCGGTGGCCGAGGGGACTGAGGCGCTCCAGCCACGGTCCGAACGGCCACTACGGTCGGGGGTTCGAATCCCCCTCGGGCATGGATATTTGTGCCGTCTTTAGTATAAGGTAGTTCGTAAGTAGTTTGTAAGTTTAGGGACTGATGACCCCGCAGTTAAGTTCAAATGTTTGTTAAGCTTATGGGACCCAACTACGGGGTCATCAGTCCCTAAACTTACAAACTACTGATGTACTACTTACGAACTAGGACAGCACAAATATCCATGCCCGAGGGGGGATTCGAACCCCCGACCGTAGTGGCTGTGCAGACCGTGACTGGAGCACCTCTGTCCCCTCGGCCACCGCGGCCGGCGCGCAGTTAAGTCCCTTAAGCTTAACAAACATTTGAACATTTGATTAGCTGAAGTCATCGAAGTTTGCACTTAATGATTACAGTCACGCTCGACACAGGTCAGTGTATGGAAAACAACAATTTGCCACATTAATCCTCACTGCAATGCAGTGTGTCCCAGCGTGGTACACGCGAACCTGTACTGATTGCACAATGTAGCATACAGTCACTTTCTGGTGAAACACTCTGACGCTATCTTGGTTTATTGCGTTAACAGAATATGCTGCGCATCAACCCACAGCTATGAATACACACACACGCGCACATCCTGAACGCGCGCCGGACAACCTTCACGCTACAGCGACACAACAACAACAACAACAACAAGCACTCCTTGCTACTAATATCGTGTCTGCAACGCTAGCTGCATTCAACTATCGATCATTGACTAGTGCAATGCAGGATGATTCTTTGACCAAAAGGGGTCGATGACGCTGAAAGGTGGTGGTTCGTTTTGACTGATCGTTTCTCAATTTTCTCGTCTTTCCTGTCTTTATTGCATATAATAATTGTATTATTTTTATTTTCTGATTTCTACTTTCAGTAATGGGTTGGGAGGTACGTGTGAGTCTTATTCATTGATTTAATTGTTTATCAGAGAATCTCAGTTATTCCATTCTTGTGGTTACTCATAGCAGTGGCGACCGAGCTGTTTTGAGCTGTGGAAGCTGCCACCTAAGATGAAGCTGGTTACACACTAAATTGTTTTGCTAGATTCTTATGTAAATTACATTTCATTCTACCACATCCAAACAAGATACTTAGCTTTTCAACATTACGATGTATGGGTGTTCTGCTCGCTGCAACATTATTCTCCTGAGTTGTCGTGGTAGAAATAAATATTTGGTATGTACAATTTTTCACTTTTTCTTTAATTTGAAATCAAACTGCTTCTCCACCAAAACATTATAACTTCAAAACATATACAAAGCATCAGAACTTAACTGATAGTACCACCATTTCGCCGGCCGCGGTGGCCGAGGGGACTGAGGCGCTCCAGTCTCGGTCTGCACGGCCACTACGGTCGGGGGTTCGAATCCCCCCTCGGGCATGGATATTTGTGCCGTCCTTAGTTGTAAGTAGTTAATAAGTAGTTTGTAAGTTTAGGGACTGATGACCCCGTAGTTAAGTCCCATAGACGCTACAAACATTTGAACTACCATTTCAAAACACAGACTGACATAGCTTCCAAAGTACTTCAGAAACGGCAAAACCTGGAACTCCCCCACGCAAGGCGGTGAGGCCAATATATAACATTGACAATAATGGCATTACATTACGCATTGTTCTTAGCAATTGAATGTACTAATTTACAATTAACAAAGACAACAGTAAAACATTTCATGTATACAAAAATAATCACAACAAAAATGAAAACTATACATACAACAATTTTAGCTGACGTTTCACAACAAACAACAATGTTAAATGTCAATTAATTTGTTAATGAGTACATCATACATGTTCCTAACATATATCCAACTATCAAATATATAGACAATTCCCAAACTAGCTTCTAAATCTCACGTTAGTCAATATATACAAAGAATTACAATTGCATTAATTAACACAATTAGCTGGTCAACACAACTTGTTTTTGAGCCTGACATATATACAATGCTATTTATTTTCATTTCTTTTTGTTTTTCACAAACGTTTTTACAATTTGTCTGTTTAATTCTTTAAATAACAAGCAATGACGAAACTATTGTTTATAGAACTGTCTGGAAAGAAAATATATATGAAACTCTTAATTAATGAAATCTATCATTTCTTAACTAATCACAGTATGAAATCTATCATTTCTTAACTAATCACAGTATCACCGAGAAACTGTCCTACACTGATTCCTACGCTGGCTATTTCGTTTTTAACTAACTTCACACGCAACATGTATCACTATTGAACCACACAATTCCGGGTCCGACGCAGACGGTATCGTACGATAGCTTTGAGATGAGAGGGCCAGCAGTATCATCACAATACGCAGGAGGAGCGTAGGAATTTGATGTTGTAGAGCCGGCCATTAGTGTTTCTTCGCGGAAAAGTCTCAATGCCGTGCCGCAGCTAAGCCCTCTGCGCCATCCCGTGATGGCACTGGTGCACAGTGTGGGGCGTGAGGCACTTTTTCCGCCGACAGGCCGCTACCTGCCCAGGTACTAGCGGCCAGCGTTGCTGGACACCACAATTCCCGTGCGAAACGGAAGGCGCCGGTCGGGCCAATCTGAAAATTTCTTTAGGCGAGTGCCGATGTTCGACCTCACGTTGTACGGTAAGGGACGACTCCCTGCTACCACTACATCCCAAACTGTCCGCAGAGGGCAGCTTGGTTAACAACATAATAAATGGCACGTTGTTCCCTGCGTGGAGTGGCTGTCTGGCTCAGCTTGTGTCCGGTGCCCACATTAATAAAAATTGGCGCCAAGACTGCAGCGAGAAATAGATTTGTAGGGGCAAAGTCTGAGCTCAGTGACTTTTCATGTTCAAATGTTTGTAAATCTATCGGACCAAACTGCGTGGTCATCAGTCCGTAGCTTACAAACTACTTAAACCTAGGTAAACTAACCTAAGGACAACACACACACCCATGCCCTAGGGAGGACTCGAACCTCCACGACGAGCAAGCGCGCGCTCCGCAGCGAGAGGCTTTAGACCGCTCGGCTACTCCAACGCGGCGACTTTTCATGCTAAATTTGCAGCCGGAGGCGTAGTCTAGGGTATGGAATGCAGCTCGGTCGGCGATTGGCTGTGTATTTTGCTATATGACAGGTTCAAGTGATCCACCATCCAGCCGAATGTTGTCATTGGACAGCCCATTGAAGCTTTGGAAAGATTGGCTTCCTAGGTGTGAATGGCGTGGCTGCCAATACTTGCCATGGGCAGCTTCGTGGTGTGGAAAAGAGACGACTAGGAGATACCATCGTGGATGGTTGACTCGGAGTCGAGGAGGACATACCGAAAAGTACGGTTGACTTGGAAGTCTCCTGCGAAAGATATCACTTAGAAGACTCTTTCGAGAGATACCGTCTTGTAAAGTTCTCTTTAGAGGTATCGTACGGAGGACGAAGTTATTTAATTTCGCGGACGGGATCCACAGCTTTCCTGTTCCAACACAGACGCTGTGCTACTGTGACATCCAGTATTTTGGAGGAGAGTTTAAAATGTATGTTCCATGTATAATTGTTCATATCATAGGGGATATAATGTCCGCATGTCTTGAGCTCATTATATTGTTTTTTTTATTATTTTTCTTTTTTGCACTCTAAGTATCGTTATGTGCCGAAAAGAATACGATAACAAGAAGTAGAACACGGTTTTTTGTAAGTGCAAGTAACTTTACGATAGATTTAAAAATGAGTTTCAAGAAGCACGAATTGATAGAGACAGACCGAAACATCGTTTATAACGTCACAGTTGTGATGATTTGAGGATATCGCGTAAAGCGGAAAGGGAAAGCTCTTCTCTTAGGGATTCACATTCAGAATCAAGCAAGAGTGAAGAAGACATTCACACGTCACGTCACACAATCCGTAAATCAGGTAAAATTTACGTGAACAGTAACGATGGAGCGTCATACTCCGTGTCTAATGCTCCAAGGGCATCAACACCAGGAGGTAGATATACCGAGATACAAATTGCAGATCTGATGAGATTGTTACAGGATAATGAAAGACAACAACAGGAAAGTCAGAAACACCAAGAGCTAATTGTAAAAAGTGTTCAAATGTTTGTAATTCTATGGGACCAAACTACGTTGGTCATTAGTCCCTAGACTTACAAGCTACGTAAACTAAGTTAAACTAACCTCAGGATAACACACACATACATGCCCGAGAGAGGATCCGAAGCTCCGACGGGGAAGGCCGCTTGATCCGAAACGTGGAGGAGCTCCAGTCCGTTCGGCTACTCCCGCGCGGCAGCAAATTGCAGTAATACTGGCGACATCAAAGCAAAGCGGCCACCGAGGTTACACAAGCCACGTTAGTAGCCATAAAAGATGCAAGGTTGTCTCGTTATGAGGCCAGCGGTACAAAGAACATTGCACATATAGCAAAAGGAGTAGCAGTGAAGTCATGAACTGAGGTTGTAGGTGTACAAAAGGTTATCCCTCTTTGAGAGAACATGGCAAAAGTATCGTGCATGCGCCGCAGGAGCAATCTGGGAACACTACAAAGAAGATTGAGGAAGTAAAGAGTATCAAAACTATTTCGAATATTAAGACGGATTAAAATTAATAAGCAACAAAAGGAGTTAGTGCGGCATGTTAAAATTACCCAGGAAGAAGTACAACTTCTCTCAACCTCGTCTGATGATGGCAGAGCAATTAGTGATGAAAGTGCCGTGCAAAATGTGCAATACAGTTACGACTCGTTACTCGAGACGCAATGGGCACAAAAAATCAATCAATACAAAGGTCACCTATGAGGGAGGAAAGTATTCTACTCAGTGAAGCTATATCAAACTCGGGCACAGAATGTCTATGGCAAGACAATTTTAGGAAATGGTTGATACAGGAAACTGTACCAGCTGATCTCAGACCACGCCCCATACATGTTCGCGGCAGAGAAATGTTCCAAACGGTAGAGCGAGCATACTAATCCTTCGACTTGAAGCATTTTCTAATGACCTAGATGTTTAGTCCCCATAAAACAACAACAACAACAACAACAACATCTCTGTTCACTCGCGCGGCCTTCCGCGTCGGAGGTTCGAATCTTCCCTCGGGCATGGATGTTTGTGTAGTCTTTAGTATAAGTTAGTTCATAAGTAATTTGTAAGCTTAGGGACTGATGACCCCGCAGTTTACAAACATTTGAACATCTCTCTGTTCAGAACTTTTAAGTTTATAAAGAAACTTATCTCTTCACAGGAAGTCTTTTATGTCGCAATTCTAGAAAGTGCTGCCTGCATCATGACCGTTGCAGTATAGAGTACCATTGTGGGCATATGCAAGGGAGCATAGCTGAAAACATGCGCTCTGTGGAGAATAGTTGCAGATCGTACGAAAAGTTCAGAATTATTTTTCTTGCAACGTACTGGTCTTCTCGTACACAAGAAAGAACGATGGAATAAATAGTGTTTGGGAATGGTTTGGTAAGTGCAGGGTATAAGGACCCAAAAAATTTCCTGCAGTCCCGCTTCAAAAATAACATGCTCCTTGACAACCCGTTCTCTTGAGAAGGAATTAATAAAGCATTGTTTTACAAGGCTTTCGGCAGTGTGAGTGGCAAATGTGAGGACGCAGTTAACCAATTTATCAGCGCGCTAAAACACCGAGTATGTCGAAAATCGACATGGCTGACGTAGTAAAGAGCCCAGGGAGTGGCATAATTTTGCTCAATATTGCAAAAATAACGATAATAATAATTCTGATGAGGAACTTGGTGGAAATAAATTCCACAAATACAACAGGTAACATTATTCGTGTAATAACAACCAAGGTCAAGGAAATTGGCGTGATGAGCGGTATAATAACACAAATCAGGGAACTAATTTCGGCAATCTCATCACAAACGTTGTGATAATAGTTTGAATGGCTTCCAAAACCAAAACACTGGTAGCTGAGAACCACAGCGAAGTCACTGGAGAAATAATAATAATAATAAGAAGAATAACGGTGGATCTTGAGTAACCAGAGGCCGTCGAGTTCACTTCGGCAAAGAGGCGTGGAAATTATTAAGTAAGGACCCCCGAGTCGTGCAAGTCAATGAAGACGGGCAAATCCACGTATGTCACCTCAGACTTTTCATTGAGTAATGAGTGATATTATAAGATGTTATAATAAGATGTTAATTTTAAGAATGTCTTGAAAAATGTTTACTTTGCACGTAGTAGACAGCTGAATTTGTGTGTATAAAATATTTTAAGACTTTGTCATGGAATTAAAATGTAATTTTTCTAGATGTAGGATTTTCACAAAATTCCAGTATTTCGATGTTTTACGTCGTTGTTTGCGTGGAATAGATTCTGGGAAGAAGATACCAGGCTGATATTCTTTTGCAGAAATAGGCATAGTTGCGTTAGATCTGTACTACACTCCTGGCCATTAAAATTGCTACACCACGGAGATGACGTGCTACAGAAGCAAATTTTAACCGACAGGAATAATATGCTGTGATATGCAAATGATTAGCTTTTGAGAGCATTCACACAAGGTTGACGCCGGTGGCGACACCTACAACGTGCTGACATGACGAAAGTTTCCAACCGATTTCTCATACACAAACAACAGTTCACCGGCCTTTCCCAGTGAAAAGTTGTTCTGATGCCTCGTGTAAGGAGTAGAAATGCGTACCATCACGTTTCCGACTTTGATAAAGGGGGGGGGGGGGGGGGGGGTAGGGGCAATACGGAACGCCGTGCTGGATCCAACGGCCTCGTATCACCAGCAGTCGAGATGACAGGCATCTTATCTGCATGACTGTAACGCATCGTGTAGCCACGTCTCGATACCCGAGTCAACAGATGGGGTCGTTTGCAAGACAACTACCATCTGCACGAACAGTACGACGACGTTTGCAGCAGCATGGACTATCTGCTCGGTTACAGCATGGTTGCAGTTAACTTTGAGGCTGCTTCACAGAGAGGAGTGCCTGCGATGGTGTACACAACTACGAACCTGGGTGCACGAATGGCAAACCGTCATTTTTTCGGATGAATCCAGATTCTTTTCACAGCATCATGATGGTCGCATCCGTGTTTGGCGACATCGCGGTAAACGCACATTGGAAGTGTGTTGTCTCGTCGGTATACTGGCGTATCACCCGGCGTGATGGTATAGGGTGCCATTAGTTATACGTCTCAGTCACCTCTTGTTCGCATCGACGGCACTATGAACAGTGGCCGTTACATTTCAGATGTTACGACCTGTGGCTCTACCTTTTATTCGATCCCTGCGAAACCGTACATTTCAGCAGGATAATGCACGACCGCATGTTGCAGGTTCTGTACGGGCCTTTCTGGATACGGAAAATGTTTGACCGCTGCCCTGGCCAGCATATTCACCAGATCTCTCACCAGTTAAAAACGTCTGCTCAATGGTGGCCGAGCAACTGGCTCGTCACAATATGCCAGTGTTGAAGCTGCATGGTCATCTGTAACTGTACGCGCCATCCAAGCTATGTTTGACTCAATGCCCAGGCGTATAAGGCCGTCATTACGTTCAGAGATGGTTGTTCTGGGTACTTTATCAGGATCTTTACACCCAAATTCCGTGAAAATGTAATCACATGTCTGTTCTACTATAATATATTTGTCCAATGAATACCCGTTTATTATATGCATTTCTTCTTGGTGTACCAATTTTAACGGAGAGTAGTGTATTTTCAGATTTGTTGTTGGCGTTTTTCTTTTTACTTATTTATTTATTTTTATTTATTTATTTATTTGTCGTCCTATTTTCTTTACATATTGTCTGTTGTCTTTATGCTCTAGGGGCGAAGTGCTATTGTGTTGGATTGTTCTTTCATCTTTGAAAATTATTACGGCTTCGTTTTACGACGTTGTGCTAAGAAGAATTGTTCTGAATATTTAATTGGAATGTCCTTTGGTTTCTAGAGTTTCTTAAACTTCGTGGGACGTTTGTATCGTCCAAGGTCGGTCGATTACGTTGTTTTTTGGTTGACTACGACATGTTCTTTTCAATGTGTTCTTAACTCCATTTACAGGATTTGCTTAGTCTGTGTGAGGAATGTTGCTCCTTAGCCATGTTACAATGCCTAGGGCCAAGGCGTAAGTTCAGCATGTTGCCACTAGCCAGGGGCGTGATGCAGTTCATATCCGGACACTGTTTAGACGAGTTGTTCTCCCACAGATGGTGCAGATGGTCCAGAGTTCTGATGCAAAGAAACTATGATCTTACATATGAATATCTAACATTTTTTTCTTTTGGTCCAAAAAACAGGAATGTCAGCAACAGGAGCACCAGTCACCTCAGAGTTTCAGAGGTAATGACGCTAGTATAATCATAACCCTAATCCCATCCTTATCCTATCTTACAGTAGATGGAGTTCCATACCTAGAATAGTAGAACCCAAACAATAGTAATCAATGCTAACAACAGCTAGTAAGGCATGGCAACTGAATAATGTATGTAATACTAATTATTCTTGCCGCAGTGGAGTAGCCGAGCGGTCTAAGGTGCCTCGCTGCGAAGCGCGAGGTTGTTCGCCGTCGGCGGTTCGAGTCCTCCCTGGGAGATGGGTGTGTGTTGTCCTTAGGTTAGTTTACCTTAGTTGAAGTACTTTGTGAGCTATGGACTGATGACCATGCAGTTTGGTCCGATAGATTCACAATTTTTTTTTATTCTTCTTACAAAGGCGGCAAGAAAGACTTGTTGGCAAGGTGTTGATGTCCTTGTTTTGACATGTGAAGCTATCATATCTGAGAGCCAGTTGATTTTATATGGTCCTATGATATTATGCCATTTCTTTCAAGGGCAAGGCCGCGGTGGAGTAGCCGAGCGGTCTAAAGCGTCTCGCTGCGGAGCGCGCGGTTGCTTGCCGTGGAGGTTCGAGTCCTCCCTGGGGCATGGGTGTCTGTGTTTGTTCTTAGGTTAGTTTACCTAGGTTTAAGTAGTTTGTAAGCTACGGACTGATGACCACGCAGTTTAGTCCGATAGATTTACAGAAATTTGAACGTTTTTTTTTTTCAAAGGCATGTTACTGTAGATCACAAAAATTTGTAGTAAAGGCCAATACAGACTTGTGTAGGTACAAAAATTTTGAATGTAAAGTTTCCTTTTTTATAATGAATTATTGCATGTATTTTGTATCTTAAACGTCCGTCTCTATATTTATGTCACATCACTTACCACCTTGGATCTGAATGGGATAGGACAGTAAAATCCTCCAGAATATTTCAGAAGATAGAGTGTGATTGGGGATTTTTATTTCAATGACTGGCTACGATTAAATTTTAAATTTTCTCAGTTCCGTTGTTACATCACCTCTTTAGATGAGACACTCCAGTGGATGGAGCGGGGGGGGGGGGGAGGGGCGGTGTTGAATGGTGGCGAGTCTTTTTCACAGCTTGTTTCTAAATTATCTCGTCTCTCCTACGTCTTATTTCTTTTAATGACTGATGACACGTGTTTATTGCATGTAATAATTCTATTATTTTTATTTTCTGTACATTCAATAATGCGTTGGATGATATACTTTCTTCATTGATTTAATTGTTTATTGGAGTACTTCAGTTATTTCAATGTTGTGGTTACTCGTGGCAGTGACGACCGAGCTGTTTTGAGCTGTGGAAGCTGCGACTTGAGGTTGGTTTCACATGCAGGGGGAGCGTAGGAATATGGTGTTGTACGGGCCGGTCATCAGTTTTTTCGCGGAACGGTCTCAACGCTGTATCAAAGTGAAGCCCTCTGTGCTATCCCGTGGTCTCAGTGGTGCGCAGCGTGAGGCGTGGGACATTTTTTCGGCAGACGGCCAGGTACGAGTAGCCAGCATTGCTGGAGAAGACAATGCTCTGCCGAGAAAGCCGATGGCACCGGTCGGGCCAATCTACGAATTTCTTTAGGCGAGTAGCGATGATCGGCCACACGTTATACGGTGAGGGACGACTCTCCGCTATCTAACTGTAAGCAGATGATAGTTTGGTTTACGACATAATGAATGGCACGTTCAGTTCCCTGCGTGTAGTTGCTACCTGGCTCAGCTTGTGTCCGGCGCCCACATTAACAAAACTCGGCGCCAAGATGACGCTGAGAGACAGATTCGCAGATTAAAAGTAGTGTGTGTTAGTTTGAAAAAATGAAAGGATGCTAAAGGTAATATGTGTGTGGGGCGAGCGTGTCACAGTTTGTGTTAAGAGACTGTGCCCGCCAAAATTCACAAATAAATGTTCTGTTGTGGGTTTGGTTACAAAATAATTCGACTAAGCAATGAGACTTAGTACCTTCCTTTGTCCTGTTAGAATAAATTGCAACTGACATGGAATGCAATGAACTTACGTGTATGTGGTTTGTTTTATGCCCAACGGATAACACTTTAAATTGTACAGAAGTAAATAAGTTGACAGTAATTAAAACTCGTAATTGGCGTACACATTAATTTCGTGCGTGAGAGACAATGTGAGCAAATGAAAAGTTCAGATCTGTTAGCGTGCACCATATACCAATAGCAAGACTATCATGACTAAATCCCTACACTGAACTGTTCTAATTAGTGCATACATTTACAAACACAATAATTATGCAACACTATCATAAGAAACAATGATCAGATCGGATAGCAATTCAAATTGGTGAATGGAACGACGAACTGGTTTAATGACTCAAGGTTAAATTATCGGAGACAGACTAACCCGACAGTTTCACGACTACTACTCATCGACTCTTTTAAACACAACAGCTGCGAGTGTAAGACGCACTCCAAAGATGAGACAAAGTCTTTGGTTTACAGCAAAGATATGAAAATAAGTACAGTATGTTATATCGATTAATGAAATGGTACAATATATTACATAAATTTGTTATCTACTGATATGTAGCTTAGGTTTTTATAACAAAACATGCCCAAAGCTTTATGACAGGCAAAAATTAAGTGAAAACTATTTTGCGTACTCCTTTCAAGATGTTTCGGGGAAAAAAGTATCGGGTACATGACTTTGCTTGAGAAATTTGCTGTCGGAGGCGGAGTCTAGGATGCAGACTGCAGCTCGGTTGGCGATTGGCTGTGCGTTATGCTATATGACAGTTCGAGTGACCGTCATCCAGATCAGTGTTTTCATTGGTCAGCCCATTAAAGGGTTGGAGAGATTGGCTTCCTAGGTGTTAAGGGCGTGGCTGCCAACAACTGGCATTGGCAGCTTGGTGGTGTGGAAGAGAGACGAGTATAAGATACCACCGTGGATGGTTGACTCAGAGTCGAGGCGGAGATACCAAATTCAAATGTTCAGATGTTTGTAAATCTATCGGACCAAACTGGATGGTCATCAGTCCGTCGCTTAAAATTACTTAAACTAAGGTAAACTAACCTAACACACACACACACACACACACACACACACACACACACACACACACACACACGCACGCACGCACGCCCAAGGGAGGACTCGAACCTCCGACGGCGAGCAACCGCGCGCTCCGCAGCGAGGCGCCTTAGACCGCTCGGCTAATCCACCGCGGCGGAGGAGATACCGACCAGGACGGTTGACTCAGAACTCTCCTGCGGGAGACTCATCGAGAGATACCGTCTTGTACAGTTCTCTTTGGAGGTATCCTAGGGAGGACGAAGTTATTTGATTTCGCGGACAGGATCCACAGCTTTCCTGTTCCAGTTTCCCAACACAGACGCTGCTGTTGCGATATCCAGTAATTTGTAGGGGAGTTTAAAATACATGACCCACGTATGTAAATTCGACCAATTATGTTTGCATAGTCACGAAAATGAAAGAAAGTAATGTCATTGGAATGTATTGAACACTGCAAAATTATAGGTTTCACGTGAACGCTATGTGAATGAAAGGCACTAATGAGGGAATTAATTGCTTTATTTCAGAATTTAGCATTACAAAACTTCAGTAAAAACAACATTTTTCGTAAAAAATCCTTTTATAATTCGCTAAATGTCCTTGTTCTGCCTGTTCTCTATGTTCACAAATATAAAATTTCAAACCATCAAAGGATCGAACTGTGCTTGCTGCAACATTCAGCTGACCATGTTTCAAAACTGGTTTTCTTTATAGAATCCCAACTTTTTCAAATGTCTGTCCTTTAGACTTATTACAATACATCATTCATAAATTGAATTATTTAATTTTATTTAAAGCTTAAGAATTGAACATAACGAAGAATATAAAAAATGGGGCAGTGGGAATCGAACCGAGACTTTAAGATTGGAACTCCAAGCACTAAATGTCAGAGTTAACTTTACCTGTACCAATATGCCACCTTTAACAGATTACAATATAGTGGCAAAACTTACGGAAAATCACCCTAAAATTTCTTTTTGTTCTTACCATTCTTAACGGCTATGTGCATATTTTATATTCGCAACATTTCTGACAAACCACCTTTCGAATTATGTAAGTTTCATTGGTCTTCTTGCATGATTAATATTAAAAATCTGTACCCTCAGTTTCGTTTTAGCGTATTTATACAATGATTTATTTCTTTAGTAGGGATACTTACTTCTGAGTGCTCCTTGTAACATCCAGTATGCACATACAAAATATGCAAGTAATTATTTATAATACTTTATTTCGCTGATTCCAAATTTGAGCGATAATAACCATTTGTAGATCACTCCTAAAGTACAGTACAAAACCTACACCTGCACATCCTACGTTTGTACATTCAGTCGAACTTTTGCCCAAAAAATATCCAACACAGCGTAAAAACGCACACACCGTGTTAAGTTGCCGGTCGCAATGCACACTCACAGGATGATGTAACACCGTTCAAATGAGCCCCGACTTACGCAATGCCTGTTTTGTTGTTAGTGCAGTGCAATGCTACACGACGGCACGCTGAAGCACTGAATGTAGTCATCATTCTACATGTCGATCCCACGTTCTAACATCAAGGCACGACCAGTTCGTTTTGGCCTTGACATGCGCCGTGAAAAACTGTGAAGTGCTCCGTAGTTAAACACAGGCGAGGAAAGTCGTTAAAACGTAATAAGAGGTAGAAGGTGCTTAACAATTTGAAAATTTTTAGAAATACGTCTTTTGTTGTCCTAACAGCAGAGAGCAGGAAAGACTTATAAAATTACTGGAGTTTCTCTGCAGAATATAGTCAAATACACAGAGAGCAAGACACAACACGATTAGACTGTCCTCTTCTGGGGATAAATAGTACCAGTCCCTTGTCATTCATCGAAATTTCTACAATTTGGTCATAGCATACATAGCTTAACCACATAAAATACGATGTGTTTGCGACAAGGTGGTTTTCCTTTGTCTGACCCAGATTGAACTCTGTGCTGATACGCGGCTGATGTGGTACTGAGTGCTCTGTCTCTTCTCTTGTGATGCATATTCTGTGGCGGAAAACTCTGTCACATCTTTCACTACATGAGATGGTAGATTTTTTTTTCTCTCCTATGATATGGTGTGCAAAATGAGAGACATTTAATATTTACGGAACACTAGCAAATTTGTCTCTTACATGCCAGGAAGTTGTGTCAGCAGTATCGTCTATTATCGTCCACTATTAAATATTTCTAATAGATTCGCACTGTGGTTAGTTAATATCTATTGGTTGCCTAATTTAATTACAATTACAGACAGACCACATTATGGACGACGTCGTTTTTCCTGTTAGCTTGTTCAAGTAATCTGAGTAAGGACCGTGTCACTTTAAGTAACATACAATGGGGTTAATTTCCAAGATGCACGGGAATAGGGGGTAGACTCTTTGACCAGTTTTCTATTTTGCCAGTTTTTTCTGCCAAGTTTCCACGTTCTAGTGGGTCCGCGATCGATGTACTTTCGTCATATCCCTTTACGTAACCGGTAGGAGGCTAAATGATATTTGTAAACACTTCGCAATATTTGCGTTTTGTGGCACCGAAGTGTTTGCGCTCAAACACTTTCTGCGTCAGAAATGGCTTGACTAGAACTCTGCACCACGTTCAGCAGTATCTTGTAGTTTGATCTTTAAACACTGGCAGTTTGGGGAATAATGTTGTTTGTTTTGTTTCAAATGTTCAAATGTTTGTACAGCTTATGGGACTTAACTACGGGGTCATCAGTCTCTAAACTTACAAACTACTTATGAACTACTTACGAACTAGGACGGCACAAATATCCATGCCCTAGGGGGAGACTCGAACCCCCGACCGTAGTGGCCGTGCAGACCGTGACTGAAGCGCCTCACTCCCCTCGGCCACCGCGGCCGGCTTGTTTTGTTTATTATGGCCTAAATGTGCTGTTTAAATTATCTCTTTTCATACAGTGACTGCTCGAGTGCTGACAGAAATGCTATCTAAATTAACTGTGTTTTTGTGCGTCAACGGTTAGTTAGTTGTTGACGCACCATTGTTCCATCCGGAGAAGGATTCCATATGTCTCTTTTTCAAATAAGTTCTTAAATTTTCCGAAACCATTTAAAAAAAAATCATCGGTGTACGCCACCACCCAGACCACTTAGAATCTTCTTGAAATTGACAAAAATGTTCAAATGTTCGTAAATCTATCGGACCAAACTGCGTGGTCATCAGTCCGTAGCTTACAAACTACTTAAGCCTAGGTAAACTAACCTACGGACAAACATACACACCCATGCCCCAGGGAGGACTCGAACCTCCACAGCGAGCAACCGCGCACTCCCCAGCGGGGTGCTTTAGACCGCTCGGCTACTCCACCGCGGTAGAAATTGACACCAGAGTGGCCACATCCCAGAACATTGTCCCCCAAAACGACTCTTATCGGCTCCCTTTTGGTTGATTATATGCACCAGCCGACTGTCAGCACCTCGGTCTTGACAGAATTCTGTGACGTTTCGTACACTCCGAGCCACATGTACTTAACGCATCCGCGCAAATAGCTCCGGCCACCACAAATTGTCAAAGTTTTGTTTCATGTCTCTACTTTTTCGATAACCTTCATAAATACACTAGTGATACATTCAACCTTTCTCAACATCAAACTGGAGCTGTACTTATGTACAGCGTCGAAGAAGAGCCTTTCATGAAAGTTAGGAACTGGAGTAAACAAAATTACAAAATTATTCGCCTACAAGTTTTAGGTTTGGCCGGATGTTTATCTTCGGATTTTTATTATAACTGCTTTTTGCAATTCATAGCTAGCAGATTCCCTAACCAGTGCTAAGTAGTCGTTCAGTAATCTGCTTACGAATAATTCATACTTTTATTTGATTTAGAACTGGATATTTTCTGGTGCTTGAACCTTTCCGTATTTTTAAAAATTGTTTCGCTATGAAGAGGGAAAGTGTGGGAAAGCGCCTGTTGAAAACAAATTTGATTTTATAAGTAGCCACAAGGCGCTATTATTATACTACTCTGACGATGCTCTTGTATACAGAGTGAAACCGGTAAATTGAATAAATAATCATAGCGACTTCTGGCTGCTTATAAAATCAAATTTGTATGACTTGGTCTGATTTTTCTTCAGCGAAACGCGTAGCTATTTAGAAGTTGCTGTATTCATTGTTTATTGCACATCTAGATTGTTTGAAGAATTGATTATCGTTTTGAGCTACGTCGGGAAAAAGACTACCTAAAAGGTGTGCTGCTCACTGCTTATATACACGAGTCGCCGATCCAGATTCGCTTTTCGTTGTGGTTACAATGTCAGTATTTCTTTGTCAGAATTTTATACTGTTTTCTCCACACATCGGTCTTGAAATAACTTTTCGTTGTACTTGTTTCTGCTGTCTTTCCGCCTTGCAGGATATTAAATGATGATGTTGACTGGATGCTTTTTCAGTCCAATCTCGCAGATTTCAAGAGACGTTGGTACGTATGTGAAACTCTAAGGTGTCATTAATGTTACATTTGAGTGTCAAAAACCAAGAAAAATGTCGGAAATTTTCTCATCGTCTTGGAATTCCTCCATTTCAAACACATTGCTTACATCTACACAAAATCCATTCCCCACTCTTAACGATATGTAATTGCAGTCGTCCAAATCTGGCACTTTTCTTGTGAATATATCTAAAGGTAAATCATATTCTAATTTCAGAACCGCGGCGGACTGGTCGAGCGCATTGAGGCGCTATGCTGCGATGCACGAGGTCGTTGCCCGTCTGGGTTTCCAATCCACCCCCGGGCATGGATGTTTGTGCTGTCTTTAGTATAAGGTATTTCATAAGTAGTTTGCAAGTTTAGGGACTGATGACCCCGCAGCTAAGTCCCATTAACTTTACAATCATTTGAACATTTCTAATTTTAGATATTGCAAAGCTACAGTGAATTAGCTTGTAAAACGTTTTTACGTAGCACTACATCAATGAATAAAGTTGTCTTACGTACCAAAAATTATTTTTTCACGGTATCACTTTTAATGGCATTCAGAAAGGCTCCACAACGCACGTTCCCCGAAGAAGAAACAGCAGCTGGAAAATTTGAGTCAGGGAAGCTGATACTACTTACATATTAAAAATAACATAAAATAAAAAATATTTAGAATAATCTATAAA
The DNA here is from genome assembly GCA_026315105.1 of Locusta migratoria. Classification (NCBI taxonomy): domain Eukaryota; kingdom Metazoa; phylum Arthropoda; class Insecta; order Orthoptera; family Acrididae; genus Locusta; species Locusta migratoria. The sequence continues at coordinate 612,919,067 of CM048746.1, forward strand.
ATTTGTATTGTCGTTGAGAGCGCTTACGGAAAACCGCAGCTGCGCTGCCTTGTTCCTTGTCGCGTTGGCACAATGGGAACAAATGTCCCTCTGTTAAGTGTCGAGTCGCGCAACCGCTTTTTGTAGCGTGTCTTATCACCCTATCGTAATGCCCCAGTGGGAACCTCGCCTGAGAAACCGAGAAAGCAGGCACTAGAAACACGTGTGTTGACGAGTTCCGAAGTAGCCGAATACCGTCGTGGCCCAAGGTGAGTGTTTTCGAACCACCATGGGTTGAGCACTGTAAACAAATTATGATCGTGGCCTCTCACAAGAGCGTGGTACTGAAACCTCGAGAGGAAACACAGGGACTTCTATGGTCCACAATAATGCCCCTGAGGAAATCACCGCATGGCATATATTTGCATAATAACACTGAGGTGAAAGAAAAATTACACCTCCAAAAAAGGAGTGTGACATTTTACTGCCAGCGCAACCACAAATAATGAGGAAAAGAAAGTATTATAAAGTATAATCTTATTTCATGCTACAAATTGTTCAAATTTTTGTAAAGCTTATGGGACTTAACTACGGGGTCATCAGTCCCTAAATTTACAAACTACTTATGAACTACTTACGAACTAGGACGGCACAAATATCCATGCCCGAGGGGGGGATTCGAACCCCCGACCGTAGTGGCCGTGGAGACCGTGACTGAAGCGCCTCAGTCCCCTCGGCCACCGCGGCCGGCTTTCATGCTACAGTAAAAGTAATTAAAGACTTTGCAACGGAAGCGAACAAGAAATGTTCAAATGTTTGTAGAGCTTCTCATGGGACTTAACTACGGGGTCATCAGTCTCTAAACTTACAAACTACTTACAAACTACCTTATACTAAAGACAGCACAAACATCAATGTCCAAGGCGGGATTCGAACCCCAGACGGGGAGCGGCCATTACTAAAAAAATTAATTTATCCTCAGAAAACAAAATTGCTTAATTGATTCATGGCCCAACCATTAAATTCCAGAAGAAATTATAGAAATTGGTTAACCAAAGCAGTTATGAACCTCACTGCCCCCAAACACAGAGTACAACTTCAGATTCACAAAAATAACGCTCCAATTAGACCAATTGTTAATTCCAAGAATACACCAACATATAATCTTTCACAGTTTCTAAATAGTGTCCTCAGAGAATTTTACATTTGTGAAACCACCTACACAGTAAAAAATACACAACAGCTAACAACACATCTCAAAAATACAAAAATTCCCAGAGGCCCGATTTGCAACATCTGAAATTGTCAATCTTTTCACAAATATACCCATTAAAAATACCGTAGAAATTATTATAGAAAACCTTATAAAAACGCACACACCAAATATTTCAGATTTACTAGACTTAACTGAACTAGCACTATCCCACAGCTACTTCTCATTCAATAACAAAATCTACCCACAGAAAGAAAGTTTAGCTATTCATAACTGCATGAAAAGCTTTCTAGCTGATGTATTCATCAACAATCTAGAAAATAAATTAATTAGACAAAAACTTACATAACAAATTATTTACTACAGAAGGTATGTGGATAACACTCTACTCCTATTTGATGTCACTAAAGAAGTGCTTGAACTACTTACTTTATTCAATTCACGTCACAGAAAAATAAAATTCACAATTGAACATGAAACTAACAAACCAAAAAATTTCTTCAACATAAGAATTACAAATGAACAACAGGAACATTATTTGTACATTTATAGGAAACCAACTTTACACTGGTATCACAATGCACCAGTCATCACACCATGCAAATATGCTGCATTTAGATCCTTGTTACGCAGAGCACACACAGTAGCTTTGAAACCTAAAGCACTAAAAGAAAAAAAAAATGCTGCAATCAAAATAATTGAATCTAACAATGGGTACTCAGAAAAATAAATTGACAAATTATCAAGAAAGATACAAGCTAACATTACAAACAAAAACACAATGAGTAAATCCACAATCAAACACGAATCTTTACAAGTAGGCACAGCAGCATAAAAACTAGTCAACTTCAAGAACACCAGTAATACAGTATGTTTATCCAGTAACAACAAACTAGGACACCGCTTACTACACACAGTGAACAAAACCCCAATTACGAAACACAGTGGGATAAATAAATTACAATGTAAATGGTTTCCTGCGCTTTATATAGGGAAAACTGGAAGATCTTTCCACATAAGTTGCAAAGAACACACTGTTTCTTTAGGATTTAATCAATTTAAAGAATCCACAATAGCTAACCATCTATACCTCAATAAATACAAACTAATTTACATCCACAGTAGCCTAACAGTACTCCACACACAAAGAAATGACAAAAAACTTGATGCAACAAGATTGTTTGTGTGCCATTGAAATATGGGATTAACCATTTCACATTTGCCAAAAACCTAAAACAACAAAATAATAGACCAACATCCAGAGAAGAACACACGAAAATAATTAGAATAAACAATAATAAAAAAACACCTTCTCACACTTCAAGAAAATTATCACGTGCAGAAAACAAAACCTGGAAAGACAATTCTTCTCAATAATCAAGTAAACATCAAACAATTCACTGTTTACGCTGCTAGAGCAAATAGTTACATAGCGCAATCCCTTAGACTCTGATTAAACGCCCCCTTTCACAGATCATCAGATTATTTAAATCAAAACATAAATCAACTTAACACCAAAATGCCTACCACCCTCATACAGATATTGCAGTCATACACACACAAAATAAGACTATTTACTCTCGCTGTCGCATTTTGTTCCCCCACAAACGTTAGCAACCAACATTCGTTTCATTATGTTGGCAACAGAACAAATGAAAGACGAAAATACCGAAAGTGAATCGTGGCTGCAAAACACCTTCAAAATGTGGACAAATGTGCGAAATTCTTTTATCTATAAGATGTGCAAGATGTGGCCTTGACCAGATGAAGGAAACAGAACATAACTGAAATGACAACGAAAATGTAAGTAAAAACTTCTTCCCCTATGTAGAAAAACACGTGATCTGTTTATAAACTAGAAACAATATATCTCACAAAAAATTGTACTTCTGGATCCCACTGAAGATGCTTTAAAATAAAAGGCTTAATGCATCTGGGAGAAATAAAATCAATTGCAGAAAAAACAAGGCTTTCTTTACCTTCAAAAGCTAAGAACTTGATTTACTTGAAAATTTAGAAATTTTGTTACAGAAAGAAAACTTTACAGAAAACATGTTAAATGAATCAACAGAATTTAGCAGCCATAGTTCTTTCAATAATTTCAAAAGTTTTTTTCCTGGTAACACACATACGCAGCATTAGAAACCTACTGCCAACGCCAATTACACAACTTATCAAAGTTCACACGCTCTTAACCTAATGCTGACAAACTACACACACTATAAGCCACATCCGACTATCTAAGTCAACCATAAGCGGCACACTCTGATGCACCAGAAAACTCAACAACAGCGCACAGTAGTAATGATATATGCAAAATTTACTTCGCCTTCTTGTTGTTTTGAAACTTCAAGCATTACTCAGGTTGCGACTGCTCTCACTTAAGTTATGTCCAACATTGCCAATCGCTCTCAAAAAAGGCAACAACATAACGTTTGCCTCAGTGGAACTTTTCAGCGAGCAGTCATTTATCTTCGTAGGCATTACACCAACGCAAAGTAGCAAGGTTCCTTATCAACACGTTGTTCCAGCACAAGCAGACCGCCTCACGTGCACGCCGCACTCATGGCCTTCCGACTCCCGATAGCCACGCCCCACCCCACCTCAATCCAGGTCTTTGATCCACACTCCGCGCCAAGGAAGACGGACAGTCAGCACCAATCCCCTACCCCGCCATTTGCAGGGAAGAACCTTAGTATTGGGAATAAAGCACAAAATAAACGCGTGGGTTTTTTTTTTTTTTTTTTTTTTTTTTTTTTTTTTTTTTTTTTTTTTTTTAAATACTGATTATTGCAATCTATTCAAAAAGCATTCTTAAATGAATGAAGTTTCGTAATTTCCGAAATACTGCGTCTGCATAGAGACACGAAATTTAAGAATGTGAGGTCTTTTCTGACAAGTTGGCGCGACTTTTCATCGAGATATTTGCTTACGATAGTGGCATGAAACTTCTAAAGTAGCAGAGAGTCCGATTATTATTTAATTCACGTAATTTTCTGTCAGGTCCTGTTCACTTTTTGCTGACTATTCTGTACCTTTTGCACGCTTATTTTTGTACACCTCATTTCTATAAGACATAGAATTTTTCTTTCAAATTCCTCGAATTTGCGTATGAATAACTGTAATAACACATACAATTTTAGACAGGCATTTCATTCGCACATTACTTTTTAACAGAGATAGTACTTCTCAAAGTGGGTGAGTATGCAACATTGGATCAAGTAATGACCATCTACGAAGTAGAGTCACCACCTGTTAAGTGCCAAAAACAATTATTCATCCTACTTCTGCATCATAGTTATATATAAGATAAATACCTCTTATAGCCTAGTTTTACATTCAGCTCAAATTAGTATTTTAGTAATTTATATGCAAATAAAATATAAATGCTTGACTTGCAACAAAGTACCTACGTTTCTGTTTTAGAGTATCATTTGTAAGAGGAAACTTAAACAAAAACAAACGCTCATGATTTATTATTTCTCCATGAAAATACTATACGGTGTACAAGTAATGACTGATCTGTGAAATGTAACATTGTTTCCGTCTTCCTCTTTGCTTCTCTTCTCACTGTTACAATTAAAAGCGGCACACGAACAAACTATGTTTACGCAATGTTTCCCTGCAAATGGCGGCTTCTGTCACGTTCAATGTGGGGACGCGACACTAGCGCCAGCGAGTGGTCTAGTTTTTATTTAGTAGGTCTACGGTCTGCACAGACCAGGGCCGGCGCAAACCTAAGTTCCGCTCCGTGCAAGCTGCTAGATTGCCGCCCCCCCCCCCCCCCCCCACACACACACCCATTTTTTGTTTTTTACAAAACGTTTGTGGAATTTTATTTAACCGAATGTGTTGGAAATGTCAGCCATCAGTCGCAATTTTGGTATTTACTTTTCATATCTTCCTAGGTTTCGGCCACTGAGTGGCCACCCTCAAAGCTTTTAATATGTGCTTACATCTAAACCGTCATCTTGGCAGTTACTTTCAGCATGACGGTATAGAAGTAAACAGAACTCAAAGCATTGAGAATAGCCACACTGTTCCCGAAAAATAAGAACAAAAATTGTGACTGATTGGTGACATTCTCTACAGATTAGTACAAAACAGTCGCTGGGCACCAGCTCAAAAATGGAGTCAAACTTGATTGGAGAAATCTAGCTAATTTTTATAAGCCTTGTGAATTTACAAAAATGTTCAAACGTGTGTGAAATCTGTAACTGTATGATACACTGTTCAGGAGATGAAGTTATGAGAATTGAGCCGCGTGAAATTGAATTTCAGGTCGAATTTCACTACAGACGTAGGTGAAACGGTCACAGAGTGGGGCGGAAGACAATGGAGAGAGGAAGAATAAGGAGATGGAGTAATATATAATGCAATAAATACACACCCGGCATCGACGGGTGCTAATGCTAGTCGAAATATATTAACCCACTGCTCTGCGGTTGTTCATTTCAAAGAACTGACACTAGACATCTGTCGTAATTTTCAGGTGTCAATTCTTTCGTCTCTTATTATGGAATAGGGGGTAACAAATTAGTCATCGCCGTTTCACATCACTTTTCTGCGCTTTATTTTCATTCTAGCTATTGGGACGACGCATGCTAATTTGCCAACTTGCCAATTTTGGAAGTAACAGATCAAAAGAAAAATTAATTTTCCTATACTGCAACACTAATTGTACTACTTGGGAAGCACTTGACTATTACATCCCAAGTTGCAAGAAATTAGGACGCACCAAATGTTCTGTTCTTGTGAAGCGCAATGAAATTGCTTCTGACCAGTCTTGACTCTCTCAGCCAACTATCGAAACGATTGCTGTAGTTTTCCTTGTATAGAACGCAACAATACCTATTGCCTGGAAAGGCAAAGTGGTGACGTGGCAGTGCCAGGAACTAGGTCACGTGACGAGGTACAGCGAGGCTACGGTTAAACTAGCGCCCAAGAAGAATAATCAAGAACCTCAAAATATGTATGTGACCTATGGTATGGATAACTGTATTATCAGGCAGCAATTTCTATGGCATTACGAAGAGTAGAAAGAAATAGGAACTTTGCGAAAACTGCACAACTATTGTTAAACATAAATGAGCTTCAAAGCTAGCAAGAAATCCTTTAGAAGCAACGTTCTGTCTATGGATTTTCGTTTTAGAAGGTGTCAAAATTAACGTTTTCTTGTGTGCGGACGAGAGGACACCATACTTTGTCAGGTTTTCATCATAATCAAAGCGTTCAGTAGTTTACATGGATTCACACGCATTATACAGTAAATAAATGTTGGCAAAGTGATGGTGTGCGAGTAGTATTGTCAAACAAAAGTGCCGGTCAGAGTTTAATTGTTGTTCATAGGTGTTTCATGGCTAAAAACCAAACGGATAGCAAAAACTTTCAAACATAAGTCGAAACCCAACTTATGCCGGGCGTACTACTAATGCATTTATCCCTTCTATTTACTCGCAGCGTATTTACCCACTCGGAACACTTCTAGCCATTGTACATGTTGGACATGTTTGACTGTACTAATGTTCAACCATTTTTTTTCGTAATGCGGAAACAGTAAAATACTCGGAATCTGCCATTGAAGGGCTTAAGAAAATCGCTTCGGGCTTAACATGTAACGGCAGTATTGAACATTGCATTCGAATTTCCAAATCACAATTCGCATAATAATACTGGCGTCTTGGCGTGTGCGCCTCCTTGTGTGCGCCAGACTGCTTCCCCCACTGTGTTCCTCTGGCGTAAACACGACGGCGCTGCCACAGTTGCGAGCAAGAAATCAGTCCTCCACCCTCGCCTTGTTCAACAGGGGCGGCCGGCAGGTAGTCGAGACGCCATTCCACAGTTCCCGAAGAAGCTCCCTCCGAGGTTTGTTTTCGAATCTCCTCATCCCCTCTTGGGAATGACTGTTCTAAAAAAAGGGGGGGGGGGGGAGCGGCAGATTTGCCGCCCTCGGAAAGTGCCGGCCCGTGCGGCAGCACGTTTCGCACATGCACAGGCCCTGGCACAGACCAAAAATACGTGGTAAGGAAAGTACTGGCGCCAGTGCTACCACGTACCAAACACCATCTAAACGACAACCATTCGAAATAAAGCACTCTGGTGTAATCTATTTCGGACTGATGTACTTACCTTATGACGTTATCATTGCTATCTTACAGCTTGGAATAGAGTCATTTCGAATGGGAGGTGACGCGGTACCTAAAATGAGGACTGCCTGTTGTGGGTATAGGCCGGAGCAGTGTCCTGCGACCTTGGCTGCCACTACCGCAGGTAGCAAACAGCGCCGTAAACAACTGGCGGCGAGCCAGCCCTGCCGCTGGACCGCGCGGCGGTTGGCAGCCCTGCGCCTGCCGGCTCGTATCTCACTCAGCTGCTGCAGCGGCTAACGATGACAAACAGCGCCTGATGCAAGAGATGCGGCACAGCGTGTGGATTTTCGCTCCTCAGGATACAACGATTACCATCTCCATCCATGTGCTGCACGTTGCTGCGATGTTAACCGCAGAGGCCGCTCCTCACGTAACAGGACTGGATTTAGAGGGAGGGGGGGAGGGGGGGCACAGAGGCACGTGCCCCCCCCCACTTCCCCCGCAGACAATCTGACAAAAAAATGAGACTGAGGGAGAGAGAGAATATCTCAGCTTAAAAAATCCCAATGACGTTTTTTTTACAGCCCACTTTAGTTTTGTAGTTTTATAAATCTTTGCAATCTTTTTGGACCAAAATAATAATCTAAATAATAAAAAATTAATTAATAAGAGTGTCCGAAACCCTTTTTGGCAAAAAAAAAAAAAAAAAAAAAAAAAAAAAAATAGGTAGTGACGGGTTCCGAACCACTGACCATCACATTTCTTTAACATGACAACGTGTAAGTTACAATAAGAAAATCAGAAAATTATCAAATACGCAACGCAAGATGGCGTACGCCACAGACAGTTCTGGGCGAGAGGAATGTCACGTGACATCTGCGAAAGTCTGGTTTTCTTTAATTCAATTGAGGGTGCCAAAACTCCGTTATTTTTGCAAATATCTCTGAAACGATACGAGATATGGAAAAAAAGAAAGAAAGAAAACCATAAGGGAACAAAGATGTAGAGAATTTTCTCCTCTACAAATTCGTTTATTCAATTTTCGCGTCAGAAGAACGGTGCCGGCCGCGTTGGCCGAGGGGACTGAGGCACTCCAGTCACGGTCTGCACGGCCGCTACGGTCGGGGGTTCGAATCCCCCCTCGGGCATGGATATTTGGGCCGTCCTTATTCTTAGCTAGTTCATAAGTAGTTTGTAAGCTTAGGGACTGATGACCCAGTAGTTAAGTCCCACAAGCGCTATAAACATTTGAACATTTTGAGATGAACGGTTGTCCTAAATATTTGAAAAAGCGAGGTTCCGGTCTCTGGTAGCCAACAATTATGTCTGTAAAATGTCGTGCCGATCGGTTGAACGGTTCAACCTAAAAAATTGGAAACACATTACAGACAGACAGACATCGTCAAATCGCCGTTACCGTATTTTTGCAAATATCTCTGCAACGATGCAAGTTATGAAAAAAACATAATAGAGCGAACTTGTAGAGAATTTTCCCCTCTACCAATTAGGCTATTCCATTATCGTGTCCGATAAAGGGTTCGTTTGTAATTACAATTATATTACAAACGGCTTGTTTTATTACAAGCATATTTTTTGGCCGAAGAATTTGAAAAAGGGAGGTTCTGGTCTCTGGCGGCCTACAATTATGTGTGTAAAATTTGGTGCTGATCGGTTGAACGGTTCGTCTTAAAAACATGGGAACACATTACAGACAGACAGACAGACAGACAGGCATCTCAAAATCGCCGTTATTTTTGCAAATATCTTTGAAAGGATACGAGATATGAAAAAAACATAATAGAGCAAAGTTGTAGAGAATGTTCTCCTCTACAAATTCCGTTTTTCAATTTTTGTTTCAGATGAATGGTTAAGCCGTTATTTTCATTTAAATTTCGAACTGTCAAAAGACGATCGCAAAGGTCCACTCTTAGCGTTACTACCGTAACCTAAAGTGGGCCAAAATGGTTAATTTTTATAGACAGCATGTAACTGTGAGTTCAGAAAGGCAATATCCCTGTAATTAATATAACGTAAATTGACTTTGGTGTTCAGCATCCTTTTTAACTGCTTTTTGCTCCTTTTTTGTCAGTAATTTACGTTAAAACTAAATAAAAGTCGTTTATTGTTTTGTGATTACTTGGGAGATAAATGACTTATTGTGTACATTTTATTCATACATAAATAAAGTTTCGGTTTAGGCACATAATTTTGATCTGCCAGGAAGTTTCATATCAGTGCACACTCCGCTACAGATTTATAGTTTTATACTATCTCTGCGGCACATGTTACATTCTGAATTCTTTTATTACTGTTGATATCTGGTTTCAGCCAAATACTCGTGGGCATTGTTACTAAAACTAAGAGGAATTGTGAGACTTTCCCATAGACGCAACTGCAGTTAATTGTTACCATATTAATATTTCTTTTCTCCTTATATTTTCCTAATGCTGACCGGAATCGGCAAACCTATTAATGGGCCTGTGGAGGGATTCCTCCGTCTTAAAATCCACATGTGCACTCCACAGTTACTGCGATACACTAGAAGCCGGTTCCTGCGTATAGTGCCCTCCTGACACATTCTTGGATGATCCAACATTTCTCCAACCGACAGCGGAGACCGAGAAATTTGTACCCAAGGTCACCACAGAGCCGTCTGAGCCTCTGGATTACGCCTTCCACTGGGCCTCAAACCAGAGGACCGCGATGAGTTCAAGGAACGATGCTGCGAATCATATAACCACTTTCAAAGGGGCCACATTTGACCCAAGAACTTTAATGAATTGCTTTATTTAGCTCTTGCTCTTGACTAAATTATCCAATATTTCGCAATATTCTTCTCCACATGTAATCACATCTGTCGATTTCCGTCCCATTTGATAATTCCTTGCCGGCCGCAGTGGCCGAGCGGTCTGCGGCGCGTCAGTCACAGTCTGCACGGCCGCTACGGTCGGGGGCTCGAATCCCCTCTCGGGCATGGATATATGTATCGTCTTTAGTATAAGGTAGTTCATAATTAGTTTGTAAGTTTAGGGACTGATGACCCCGCAGATAAGTCCCTTAAGCTTAACAAATATTTGAACATTTGATAATTTCTTCATAGTCCATCTCAATTTCGTCGCCCACTTTAGCTTATATGTTTGCGATAGCCTTCTCACAACTCAAAATTTAATTGCAAATAACGCATTAAACATTCATCCGAGAAGAAAATCGAATAAAAGGAATTGTCGAGGAGAAATTTCTCTAGCGGTTTGCTTTCCTGTGATTTCTTTTCTTATCTCGAACCGTTTGAGAGATATTTGCAAAATTAACGGTGATTTCAAATGACTGTGTGTCTGTAACGTGCCCCCCTCTTTATGCCGTGCGGTTGAACTTATCGGCACCGAATTTTACACACTTACAATTTGGACGCCAGCGACAAGAACGTGCCTCTGGCTCTATGCCCTATTTCGGCTGTTATGCTTCGGATAAAAATAAATAAACAACAATCAAGTACTAGTTGGGCATCTTCATGTTTTCGCGGCATGCAGCCGTATACAAAGTCGAAGACTGGCGCTCCAGCACGCGCTTCGTGCTTATAAACGCGAGGACCGCGCGACTGCGTATGCGGCCACAGATACAAGGCGCCCCCACCAAAGACAGCAGCACTTTCGGGTTCTATCAAAGATGATTTGAAGCTCCGGAAGACCGGGGTATACAAGATCCAGGAAAGATGCACGGAACACCAAAGATATACCCTTTTGTGTCTCGTTTCCGCCGCTTGTCGTAGGTGTAGAAAGTAGGAATAAAGGAGACACGCGTGTGCAGGTACGGAGGTGACCAGCCAGTGGGACAGCAGAAACTATAAACACTAGAGTAAATTAGAACGAGATATATATTTCATAGAGACTTAGTAATACTTAACTTTTACATAGTTCTTGACTGCAGAATGCTGATACATAGTTTAGATAGAGGCCTGCCTACGGACGATTCCTAGTGCCTATCCGATAGCCAAGTCTTAACTGATGCCTATCTGATTCCCAAGTGGCCGATGCAGCAGTCGTGGGCACGAGCGGAGTTGCAGCAGAGGGCGCTCGTGGCTGACGTAAGAACGCTGCACCATGCGTGCATGGCGGCGCGCGGCGAAAGTACGTGGCGCGCACTTTATACTTGTGCGACACCACATACCCGTCTCTTACAACCTAATAAATCGGCAGTGGCAGAGCACTGTATTGATACTGGACACTCCATGACGTACGAAAACTTCAAAATTTTAGCCTCCACTTCATCTTTCTGGGACTCAGTGGTGAAAGAAGCAACTGAAATTCGCTTGGGGACGAATTTAATTAACAGAGACAACGGCTTCAGTTTAGATAACTCTTCGAATTCGGCACTTTCTTTAATAAATTTACAAGACGCCACCACAGCACATATCATGACACATCGATTTCTCCGCAATAATCGACCATGCAGCCACATACATAATTTACACACACACACGTGTACTTCCTTGCCGCCGAGTAACGTCTCTGGCGCCTGTACCTGTGATCGCATGCGCAGTAGCGCGGTCCGCCCGTTTATTAGCACGAAGCGCATGCTGGAGCGTCAGTCTTCGACTGTGTCTGAACATGGCTGAACGTTTCTCAGCCGAAATATTACATGGAGTCAACTTTATGCGGCTGCACGCCCGAAACTTCTTTGAACAAGTCATATTTGTTCAGAATTCAATATCGACTAACTTGTGTTTCACAATTTTAGCGATATTTTGACTCTGATAATTGGTACCCATATCTAAAGATATAATTTTTGATACAGGTCTACCGTCATGTTCCTTTTCTGAAAAATCATTTAATGAAGGTTTGAAGAATGGTTTGAGGTTGATACTTCATCTAGGAATGAAGACATCGAATGAAAGTACTATGAAATAAAAAATAAATCAAAAGAAATAAAGATTATAACTTACGACAAATATCGCGAATATATCCTGAAGATAGTTGTATATACAAAAATAACTAAAAAATATCCGGCACAACTAAAGAAAGCATAATTAAATACAAGAATATAGAAGATAGAAAAATAAGTCACTGTTTTAAGTGATAAGAATATTGTAACGAAAAGACATCGGGGTGAAGGAAGGTCTTCTTTAAAATTCAACATAAAAATTTATACATTATGCAGAAAACAAACAGTGCCAATGCGAAATCTTTGTAGTAATAAACCAAGCAAAGTAACTACAATTAATAAAACAGTTGCGAAAGTCAAAGACTCGTTTCATTAAAGAAACTGTAAAAATGAAGACCACACTGCCTAGTTTTAAAGCAAATTTTTCGGGTAAAAACTATAAATAATATAAAATTAAATCTATAAAAATATTAAATATAATATTACTTTTCCTATTCATCAAATTTTGTATTATTTTATTAAATATTATATATAACATTATTAAGTTTTATACGTTTGATATGATATTTTTATTATTTTTTGTCCGAAATACTTGCAAAAAAATCTTAAGACTTGGAATAACTGAAATGGAACGTAAAATATATCAGTACGACTTCTCACTTTCATTGTGTAATAAATACAGATATAAATATATATTAACAACTATTTCTTCAAACGTCAACGCAAAGAAATTCATAGCTTGTTAATTAATATTACTTTACTACAAAACAAGGTTGAATAAACATCTTTAAAGTAACTTTCTACAGAAGCCGGCCGGCAGTGGTGGCCGAGCGTTCTGCGGCGCGTCAGTCCGCATGGCCACTACGGTCGGGGGTTCGAATCCCCCCTCGGGCATGGATATTTGTGCCGTCCCTAGTATTAGCTAGTTCATAAGTAGTTTGTAAGTTTAGTGACTGATGATCCCGTAGTGAAGTCCCATAAGCTCTAGACACCTTTGTACATTTTGAACAGAAGCTGGATGTGAGACTAATGTAGTTAGATCAAGCTGAGGGACAATTCACAGACAAAACACAAAATAAGCTGTCACACTATACACAAAGAAACAAGCAAAGTCTAATCATCGACAGAAATCAAGAAACGGAAATTTTAAACAACACAGAAAAATTATTAGTTTCTCCATCGTTGGATGGTTGCTGTTGCCGCAACTGTGGTTCAAATTTAATGAAAGTCCAGCTCCAGTTGCAATTAATTGTGCTTTATTTAAGCCCACACTACCGGTTTCGGCCTCTATGTTAGGCCAATTTCAGGTGTGACAGACGTTATGCCTAACATAGAGGCCGAAACCGGTAGTGTGGGCTTAAATAAAGCACAACTAATTGCAACTGGAGCTGGACTTTCATTAAATTAAACACAGAAAAAGCCTACTGGATGCTGCACACTACAGGCCGCGCCAAGATAACTTGGTTGCTGCATCTCGGCGCCTTCCCGCCCTTGTCGTTCGTAGACTCCATCCCTTTGTTCACAAGGAGCAGTCGCCCCAGTTCTGCGTAAGCTTTACTGTTTTTCACTTTGTCTGTCAGCTAGTATCTGCATCAGTGTGATACCCATACACTTCGGGCTATCCCTGTTGTACAGTTCATAGCATTACCGTCTCAGCACACCGTAAGTGCACGGAAATTGCCTCATATCAAGCACGAGAGATGGCATGCAGAGTCATAAAATTTATGTTGTAAGAGGAAGTAATTCATGGCACTGAAATAGGGGAGAATCATGCACTATCGGGCGGGCTAAGTTCTTGGCTTTACTTTAGGTTAATATGAATACTACTAGTTAATTGTTGGACCTCATTTCACATTCCATGGTTATCACATGGTACAGATTTTTAATTCGTATTTGCAGTACTTACTTATATCGAAAATAAAAGATCATAAGTTACAAGGCTTGTAGAATGTGTCTTGCAGTATCGTCCACTTGCTTTTAATTGATAATGGAGGTTGTAAATGATAAAATACAAAGAATTTATTGAATATTAATATCTCATATACAAAAGAACATATTGTTACAATTTAAAATACAACTGGGGGCAGTTGAAGCCGGAGGCTTGTAAATTATGGCTTAGTTAGAGTGTAAAACACAGATGGTAAAATTGCTTTCCAGCAATCTTGTCAGCATTGTTGAACTGGTGAGACATTTCAAGTGTTCAGCCGACGCAAGTACAACAATTTCTGCTCAGGGGTATGAATCTAAATGTATTTCTCTGTATATAAAAGGCAATGTCCTGACTGACTGACTGATTGACTCATCGCCCAGTCCAAACCACTGAAGATAGAAACTTCACATCTGTAGAGGGTGTTGATCTTACCCGGTAGGCGTCATTTAAGAAGCGATTTTTTTATTTCCGTCCGTAAGGGGGGTGAAATAGGGTATAGAACGTGTTTTGAGAATACGTTGCTATTTAGGCAATTTTGAAGCTACAACTACAAAATTTCTGATTCTAATTCAGGGTTCGAATTTAAAAGACACGTGTTTCAGCATTTCTTGAAATTCAACCAATAAGGAGGTTAAATGGGGGACGCAAAAAATTGATTTTCAAAACAATGGCCTCGCGGGAGTAGCCGAGCGGTCTGAAGCGCCAAGTTACGGATCGCGCAACCTCCTGCGTCGGAAGTTCGAATACTTCATCGGGCGTGGATGTTTGTGTTGTCTCTGGTATATGTTAGTTCATAAGTACTTTGTAAGTTTAGTGACTGATGTCCCCTCATTTAAGTCCCTTCGACTTAACAAACATTTGGATTTCAAAAATTGCTATTCAGACAATATTGCAGCTACAGCTGCAAAAAATTATAGTTGTATTCTTGGATAGATTTAAAAAAAAAAAAAAAAAAAAAAAAAAAAAAAAAAAAAAATACACCTCCTTCAATATTTTTGGAAATTCAACATGAGGTTAAATTGGAGAGGGGATATTTTTCGAAAATGTGTTGCTATTTATTAAATTTTGAAGGTAGAACTACAAATTTTCGGTTTTGGATTCGGGGTTCAAATTTAAATGACACGTGTTTCGGTATTTTTGGACATTCGACCAATAAGGGGGTGGAATACGGGATGCAAAAATTGATTTTCAAAAATATGTCAATGTTAACTGAAATTTCAAGCTATAACTGCGAAACTTAGGATATGGACTTTTGATCAGGATTAAAAAGACACGAGTTTCGGTATTTTTGGAAATATAACAAATAAGGGGTAAAAATAGGGGACCAAAAATTCTTTTCGAAAAGCATTGTTGTCAAAATTTTGAAGCTAGGGCTGCCAAAATTGGTATTCGTATTGTTGGTTAGAATTTAAAAAATACGTGCTTCAGTATTTTGGGAAATTCAAGCATCAAGGGCGTTAAACTGCGGGGATGTTTCTTCGAAAATCTTTTGCTATGAAGGTAATTTTGAAGCTACAACCAGATAAATTGGTATATGTTTTCTTGGTCAGAATTAAAAAGACACTTGTTACGGTATTTTAAGAAAATTTATCATTTAGGGGGTGAAATAGGGGATGAAACATTTTTTGAAAATACGTTGCTACTAAGCGAACTTTGAACCCAGAATTACAAAAAATGATATTTTCGAACTTCGTTGGAATTTAAAAGACACATGTTGGGGTATTTTTCGAAATTCAAGGGGTTCCATGGGGGGGGATTACAAGTAGCAAAATCAAATGTTAAAATGTTTGTAAATCTTAAGAGACGTAACTACGGGGTCATCAGTCCCCTAAGGCTTAAACTAACTTAAACTATTTTAGACTAACTTACGCTAATGACAACACAAACACCCAAGCGAGAGGGCGAATCGAACCCCCGACGGCGAACGCGCACCGCAACATGGCGCCTTAATACGCACGGCCATTCTGCTGCGGCTACAAGTACTACAAGTCTATGAAAGTGACTACGTAGGCTTTCCGGCGTAATGATTCATAATATTCTTCTCGGGTTTCCTGCCGGATCAATACGTCAACTGGACACAATATTTCGGCTGTCCACCTGGCCGCCATCCTCAGGTGACAGTGCTGGTACAGTGCCGAGACTGAGTACAAGCCGCGAGCGGCGGCCCCTATATACGCTGCGGAAGACCGGAAGACCGAGGGCGCGTGCGCTCGCGGCTTGTACTCAGTCTCGGCACTGTACCAGCACTGTCACCTGAGGATGGCGGCCAGGTGGACCACCGAAATATTGTGTCCAGTTGAAGTATCGATCCGGCAGGAAACCCGAGAAGAATATTATACACCTATGAAAATTTACATTAAGAGGGAGAAACAACTGGCGCAGTCGAATCAACCTACTCGTGCGGGCGCTAAGCTAGTCTTCTATGTAATGTACTAACTGCCTTTTCATTTCTTCAGCAAAACTGTTTTTAATGTGACCATGTTCAAATGATCGTGGAGCTAAGGGCCCAAACGGCAGTGTTCGTCGGTCTCTAGGCTTACAAACTACTTACACTGTGGGCAACAGCAGATCGGTGCCCGAAGGACAACGACCGATGCGAGCTGCCGCGCGAACTTTGACATACGGCTCCAGACCGCACGGCCATTCCCGCGCTGAATTACCTCCTTTAAGTGCTCGCACTCTGTCTCCAAGTTTGCTTCGAGATACGCAAAAACATTTCAGCTGCCTTTCTGGCGCTCATTTCCATAGACATGACCTTGTTGCAGCACGTTTGATGTACTCTTCAGTAAATTTCTTATCTGTTTTAGATTATCGATCACTGTCATCCGAAATGAAGTAAGAAGAAGTATATATAATTTACAATTGAATTTACTTCTGCCCGATACCGAAATACAGTCAGTGGCCGATATTGCACGACACACATGCAGTAGAAAATAAGCCCATTACGTGTTATTTTATAGAAATTATCATGAAATGATTGGTAGCGACCACTCCTTATGCAACACAGAAAAATGAAGTACGATATTAGTCGCCGTAAAGATATTAAATTAATTATACACAGAATGTGCCACATTTTCGAAGAACTGGGGCACGTTTTCGATACGAAAATGTGCCCCGTTCAAACGTGTCTCGTTGCTATGTTTACATTTAAACCTAAACCGGTGAAAGGAATGACTTTCTGAACAAACCACAACTTCACCATATACAGGTGAATGTGCCTGTTTGATAAAACGTATCAGACAAACGCTCAAGTATTATCTATATTTTAAGAGTAATAAGGACGTAAAAATTTACTGACCTGAGCAAAAAGTTTAAACTGGTGTGAATCGGTCATGTGACTAGCAAACAAACTGAAACTGAAACTGTCGTTATGGACGAACAGAGACGCATCCTTCAATATATCCCGGTCGGTGTTTCGATCGAGTGGCGCCTTATCGATCTAAGTTGTAATCGAAACCAAAATTCGTTCACCAAAGAAGACGAAGTGAACACTCCAGTATTCAATCCAAGAACAGCTGCCAGCATGCGAAACTTAGAAGTAGATGTTCCTGGAGTAGTAAAACAACTTAAGTCACTAAACAAAAATAGATCATCCGGGGCAGACTGCATGCCAACTACATTCCTCTCAGAGTATGCTGATGCAATAGTTCTGTACTTAGCTATAATTTACAACCGATCCCTCAGCGAAAGATCCGTTCCCAAAGACTGGAAATTTGCCCAAGTTGCTCCAATATTCAAGAAAGGCAATAGGAGTGATCCCCAAAATTACAGGCCTATCTCATTGACGTCGATTTGCGGTAGGATTTTGGAACATATACTTTGTTCGAATATTATGAACTACCTCGAAGAGAACGACCTATTAACCAATAGTCAACACGGATTCAGAAAGTATCACTCTTGCGAAACATAGCTTGCCCTTTATTCACATGAAGTGTTAAGTGCCATCGACAAGGGATCTCAAATCGATTTCATATTTCTGGATTTCAGGAAGGCTTTTGACACTGTACACCACAAGCGACTTCATATGAAATTGCCGGCCGCGGTGGCCGAGGGGACTGAGGCGCTCCAGTCACGGTCTGCACAGCCACTACGGTCGGGGTTCGAATCCCCCCTCGGGCATGGATATTTGTGCCGTCCTAGTTCGTAAGTAGTTCATAAGTAGTTTGTAAGTTTAGGGACTGATGACCCCGTAGTTAAGTCCCATAAACTATACAACCTTATGAAATTGCGTGTTTATGGAATATCTCCCCAACTGTGCGGTTGGATTCACGATTTCCTATCAGAAAGAACAGTTCGTTGTAATTGATGGTAAGTCATTGAGTAAAACAGATGTGATATCTGGCGTTCGACAGAGAAGCGTTATAGGACCCCTTCTCTTCCTCGTGTTTAAAAACGATTTAGGAGACAATCTGAATAGCTGTTAGACTGTTCGCGGATGATGCTGTCGTTTATCGATTAGTGAAGTCAACAGAGGATCAAAAGCAACTGCAAAGCGATTTAGACAAAATTTCTGTATGGTGCGAAAATTGGCAATTGATACTAAATAAAATAAAGTGTGAAGTAATACACATGACCACTAAAAGAAATCCGCTGAACTTCGATTACGCGATAAATGTCAAACCTTAAAGTCGTAGATTCTAGCAAATACCTAGGAGTTACAATTACGAACAACTTTGACTGGAGAGAACACATAGAAAATATTGTGGAGAAGGCGAACCAAAGGTTACGTTTCATCGGCAGACGCTTCGAAGATGCACCAGCTCCACCAAAGAGACTGCCTACATCACACTTGTGCGTCCTCTCCTGGAGAATTGTTGCCCCTTGTGGGACCCTCACCAGGTGGGAATGACGGAAGATATTGAGAATGTTCAGAGAAGGGCAGCTCGTTTTGTTTTATCACGTTACAGGGGGGGGGGGGGGGGGAGGGGGAAGCGTCACGGAAATGTTGCACGAATTGGGGTGGAAATCATTAAAAGAAAGACGTTATTCATTGCGGCGTGATCTGTTTGCGAAGTTTCAATCACCGACTTTTAGTTCTGAATGTGGAAATATTTTGCTAGCAACCACCTAATTAGGGAGACATGACCATCCCAATAAACGGAACGATTTAGGTGTTCTTTCTTCCCGCGCGCTATTAGAGAATGGAACGGTAGAGAAAAGTTATGATTTAGCTATCCAGACGCAACTACCGACCATATTCTTAGACTACTGTACACCGCCCGTAGTATACCCCATACGTTTCGTTGGAAGCTGCACCCACTTTCACCGAGCAGTTGGAGCAGTGGTAATGCACTGGACTCACACTGTGGAGGACGGTGGACCCAAACCATCTCCAGCCATCCGGAAGGTTCCTTTCAAATAGCACGGCCGATTTCCATCCCCATTCTTACTGAAATATTGGAGCGTGAAATCAGTCACTAATGACCACGCTCTCGACGTGACGTTAAACGCTTAGGTTCCTTCTTCTTCCTTTTGCACCAGCTATACTGCAAGGGATCGGCCTGTTTTTATTTAATACTAGCTGAAAACCCGGCTCTGCCCGGATATTTATTAATTTATTCCGGACATTTTTCAGGTATACATTCATTTGTATAAGGACTGTATGTCGGTAAAATCTCTTTAAATCCAGTTAGTAGTAAAGAAGTAATAGATTGTAACTTGGTGCGGGAAGGGGCGGTTATCCATGAACGTTATCTCATAAACTGTGTGTAGTACTGTGATTCAATTTAGAAGGTACACTCAATTATATGCGTGTATACTGTTTGTAAAATTTCCTACGGCTGCAATTTGTAGTGTAGAAATTATAAATTCTAACGTCATACCGAATGCCGTAGTTTTACTTCATAGACAGCGGAAAAGTAGTAAGTTAGACACTTTTTTCCTTTCATCCTATTCCTATGGTTGTCAGCGAGAAAAAGTTTAATAAGGGTTTGAAATTGTGTTGAAAGTTTGTTGGAAGTCGCTAAGTACTCTCATTCTCGTATAGCGTATTTATAAAATCTCGCAGTTTTATAGCTATCGGCATGGAACTGCTATGGTGTACAACGGGAGACTTCGGACAACAATTACACACAGACCATTCGTTTGCGTTCTGTAGTTTTCGTTGCATATCAAAATATTAACACACACACACGTAGAATTTTATATACACCGATAACTTTCCATCCCAATATACTCCACCCTTTTATTATTATCAACCCTCAAGCAAAAATTCCAGCAATAAAACCATTTGTAAAGAGTAATTGTTGTTCAGCATTTCAGGTTATATTATTCCAATTACTAAATATCTATCAGATAGCTCTAAAAACGTACTTAAAACCTTCTTCAGGTATAAATAAGTAACTGTACAAATATTTAAGTCTGTCCGTCTTGTCGTTCGGTCGTGATAAGCGTACACCGAACAGACATTCACATTAATATATATAGATAAATAGCTATCCGATAGCCATAAAACCGTGCCTAAAGCCTTCCTCAGGTATGCATTAGTGACTGTACAAATTTTTAGCTCTTTATGCCTTGTGGGTCAGATAAACGTACACCGAACAGCCATTCACATTTATAGATATAGATTGTGTATGTGCACTTAAAACAGCAACAGCCTGATGCACAATTTAATGCTTAGTGCAGATGCTCAAATATTGGCTTTTCCCTCGCTGGAAAAAGCGCTGAGAGCTAGAGGAGGAATCGAGTAAAGGAGTTGGGGTAGCCACTGCAGCTGTAGTGTGCGGAAGGTTGAGAGAAATTAGGTACGACGGGAAGCGATTCCAGAAAGCTAAAGTGATTAAGGCGACCGTTGGCTTGAAGTGGGAAATCTAGGTTCGAATTCTGGACCGCCACAACGTTTCACCCAACACTTGAGAATTTATTTCGAAGCTGCGAAACGGTCAAGATAACTTGAAAATTGTGTTTCATAAATATATGTTCGGCAACTAGACCAACGGTGTTTCGGAGGTATCAGAAAGAACGGGCATCGTATATGTAATGTTACAATTTACGCGAGATATACTTTGAGCGGAGACTAGTTCTAGCGCATCTCTCCTATCGGTTAAGGTTGTTTACAACTGCCATTTCCCCTCCCGTATCGTGCCTGCTGTGAAGATACGGACCATATTATGTTCCGTAACCTCTACTAAAGATGTCAACGGCAGGTACCGTGAACTAATGGACGCAATACATAACATCTCGTACCCTGACATGTGGGCTATACTGCACTGTTTTCAGCGCAGTTCGGTTACAGAGTTAAGTGCGACAAAAAATCTAACAGAGTCAAGTAAATATGTGACCTAGCGCTACATATCATGCAACCTTTATAGCAAAATACGCTATAGAATACCAGAAAAATCCATAAAAAAATTTCAGTGGATTTGTTATCTATACCTATAAATGTGATTGTCTGTTCGGTGAACGTTTATAACGTCTGAACTACAAGACATAAAGAGCTAAAATTTTGTGCAGTTACTAATGTGTACCCGGGGAAGGCTTTAGGCACGGTTTTATGGCGATCGGATAGCTATTTATGTATATATATTAATGTGAATGTCTGTTTGGTGTACGCTTATCACGTCCCAACGACAAGACGCAGATACTTAAATATTTGTACAGTTACTAATTTATACCTGAGGAAGGTTTCGGGCACGGTTTTATAGCGATCTGATAGATATTTAGTCTTTTTAAGAATATAACGTGAAATGTGGAACAGTAATTACTCTTAGAAAATTACATTTACTCTTTGAAAATGTTTTTATTGGTTGCATGGTTGCTTGAGGTTTGATAATGATAAAGGGGTGGAGTATATTGGGATGGAAAGTTATCTGTGTATATAAAACTCTCTCTCTCTCTCTCTCTCTCTCTCTCTCTCTCTCTCTCTCTCTCTCTCTCTCTCTGTGTGTGTGTGTGTGTGTGTGTGTGTGTGTGTGTGTGTGTGTGTGTGTGTTAATATTTCGCTCTGCAGCGAAAACTACAGAACGCAAACGAATGGCCTCTGTGTAATTGTTGACCGAAGTCTCGCGTTGTACACCATAGCAGTTCCATGCCGAAAGCTACAAGGGGGTGGAAGATATGGTGGTTGAAAGTCGTCAAATTATTAAAAAAAAAAGTCGGACTGAAGGCCAACGATGACGTTTGCGACTCTATAGCAAGGAGGTTACGTTCAGCGAAACGTGATGCCACAGACCATATCTTTAGTCTATGCGTGCTACAATGTCTTCAGCTCTTTCTCCTTAAGGATAAGCTTACGAATAAGGAAATATAAGAATAAATAAATAAATCAGTAAAAAAGAAATTTCTTTTAATACGTCTCTTTAAAAAATCGATTTGACGTTTCCCGCATTATCTATCATAACCAACCAACACGCGAGCGAAGCCGCGGGCTTAAGCTAGTTCATCATATAACTCTCTCCATCCCTCACTACGTTAATTACAGCTTCCGTAAGGATTCATTTAAAACCTTCGGGACCGATGACAACTGTAGTTAGGTTCCATATCTTTATAAACGTGTGAACATTTGAAAATCTTGATTCTGCATTAGAACACCGCGCAATATTTCCAAAATGTTCAAATGTTTGTATAGCTTATGGGACTTCACTAAGGGGTCATCAGTCCCTAAACGTACAAACTACTTATCAACTAACTTATCTTAAGGACGGCACAAATATCCATGCCCGAGGGGGGATTCGAACCCCAGACCGTAGTGGCCGTGCAGAACGCGACTGGAGCGCCTCAGTCCCCTCGGCCACCACGGCCGGCCGCAATATTTCTGTAAGATTTTTATCATTTGCACCAGCCTATACTTCCAAGTATGTTTCCAAGACTGCTATGTTTATCCGCCTCAGTCCTTACAGGATAAAATTCGCGAGGTGTTTTTGAAATATGCGTACCACTTTTTCTCTAGCCGTTCCCCGTCGGCGGTTGGAATCCCTCCTCGAGCATGAATGATTTTGCTGTCTTTAGTATTAGTTGGTAATTAGTTTGTAAATTTATGGACTGATGACCCCGCAGGTAAGTCTCATTAGCTTAACAAATATTTGAACACTGTTTTGAACTTTTCCTCAGCTAACTTTTAAGATCTTTTCTTGCGTCCATTGTATATTCAGCAGGCTACAAGCTAACGCACTGATGGCCTGTGTTTCTATGTACCTAAACTTCTATACACATTTCGTTATTATAATCGGTTTCATTTTATGTGATGATCATTTCGACAACAATGTACGTTAAGTTTGTAGTTGTTGTGTTACATATACATAAAAGGCATTCCTGCGCCAGTGTTAAAGGAAATACGTTATATCCATTTAGCGACAAAGCACTGCAAGGCATAAAAGCAAGGAAGAAAACTGAAGGTTTAACGTCCCGCCGACAGCATGGTCATAAGAGACGAAGATCACTCTTGGTTTTTTATTACGGATGTGGAAGGAAGTCGACCGCGCTCGTTCAAATGAAACATCCCATCACTTGCCGCAGATTATTTTGGGAAATCACGGAAAACCTAAATAGGGATTGGCGGAGGCGGCTTTGAAGCAGTGCAGTGCGTTACCACTGTGCCATCTAGCTAGGTTGCAAGGCATACTCCATTTCTGCCTGGTATGTAGCGTTAGAAAAAACTTTCTATACTCTTGAGCGAATGGGTGGAGGAAACAGCATATGACACGCAAATAATGACAGGCAAAAGTTAGTAGAGATTCGTGCGTCTATAAAAAGATCGATGCGCGAAGCATACAATAATTACCACAGCCTTACCTTGACAAATGATCTTTCCAAGAACTCGAAAAAATTCTGGTCCTATGTAAAATCGATAAGTGGGTCAAAGTACACTATCCAGTCACTCGCTGATCATTCCGGGGCGGTAATAGAAGAAAGCAAACTGAAAGCTGAAGTTCTAAATTTAACCTTTATGAAATCTTTCACGCAGGAGGACCGCACAAATGTACCATCATTTGATCAACGTACTAACTCCGAAATGGAGGACATAGAAACAGGTATTTCCGGTGTAGAGAAGTAGCTGAGAGAGCTAAATACGGAAAAGTCTCCTGCTCCGGATGGAATACCAGTTCGGTTTTACAGAGAGTATTCTGCGGCATTGTCCCCTTACTTAGCTTGCATTTATCGCGAATCTTTAATTCAGCGCAAAGTTCCTAGTGATTGGAAAAAAGCGCAGGTGACTCCCGTTTACAAGAGAGGGAGAATTTACCCGCTTAATTACAGGCAAATATCGTTTACATGAGTTTCCTGTAGAATTTTGGAGAATATTCTCAGTTCGAATATAGTAAATTTCCTTGCGGCGGAAAAAGCTTCTTTCTACAAATCAGCACAGGTTTAGGAAACACCTTCCACGTGAAACTCAGCTTGCCCTTTTCTCACATGACATCTTGCGAGCCATGGATGAAGGGCAACAGGCGGATTGTGTTTTTCTCGACTTCAAAAAGGCGTTCGACGCGGTGCCACACTGCAGACTGCTAACGATGATACGAGCTTATGGAATAGGTTCACATATTTGTGACTGGCTGGAAAACTTCCTAAGTAATAGAACGTAGTACGTTCTTCTTGACGGAGACTGTTCATCAGAGACGAGTGTATCGTCAGGCGTGCCCCAGGGGAGTGTGATAGGACCGCTATTATTTTCTATCCATATAAATGATCTGATGGACAGAATAACTTGTAGTTTACGGATGTTTGCTGATGATGAGAGGGTGTCGTATTTAACTGACTGTAATAGCATACAGGATGACTTAGAGCAAATTTCTAGTTTGTGTGAAGAATGGCAGCTAGCTCTCAATGTAGAAAAATGTAGGTGATGAGCATGAGAAGGAAAAACAATCCCATAATGTTCGAATACAGCACTGATAATGAGCTTCTTGATGCAGTCGCGTCGTTCAAATATCTATGCGTACCATTGCATAGCGATATGAAATGGAAATAACATGTAAGGATAGTTGTAAGACTGACAGCCGACTTCGATTTATTGGGCGGATTTTACAAAGATGTACTTCATCTGTAAAGAAGACCGCGTATAAAACGCTTGTACGACCACTTCTTGAGTATTGCTGAAGTGTTTGGAACCCGCAGCAGATCAGTTTAAAGGAAGACATAGAAACAGTTAACAGGCGAGCAGCTAGATTCGTTGCTGGTAGGTTCGACCAATCCGCGAGTGTCACGGAAATGCTCCGGGAACTCAATTGAGGATCGCTGGAGGACGTTCTTTCCGTGAATTTCTGTTGAGGAAAATTAGAGGGCCGGAATTTGAAGCTGAGTGTAGAACGATTTTCCTTCCGCCTACTTATATTTCTCGTTAAGTTCACAAAGAGAAGAGAAGATAAATTAGGGCTCGTACGGAGGCATAAAGGCATTCTTTTTTTCCTCGTTGTATTTGGTAGTGTAATAGGAAAGCCCTAGTAAGTGGTACAGTATACCCTTCGCCACGCACCTTACGGTGGATTGCGGAGTATGTATGTAGATGTAGAGACACAACAGCGTGTAGAAATCTTTGCCTCAATTCGCCACACAAACACACACACACACACACACACACACACACACACACACACACAGCAAGGAGATATTAACAGATTTCTCTCACTTCTGTTGAGTATATCGAGTTTCCCAAAAACCAACTTTATTAATATTCATGAAATTTTAAACAGCACGCTTTTAATCCGTATATACACAGCTAACTTTGATGAAGAATTCTTTACTTTGAATGAAGCAGAAAGGCGTGGTTCCCACTGTATTTTCGATGTTCTTGCCACCAAAATACAGCCAGTTGTGTAGTTTAGAATGACCGTACCGTAACAGATAAAAACTGATCGACAGAAATATTACCAGGAACTGTTACTATCGAGTGGTGGCAGTCCATTTCTAGCTCAGGCTTTCCACAATAATTCACCAGCAGATTTGCTATGGTAGAATGTAATACATTGATGAATAAAGAAACCGTCACGGCTTTCGACTCACAGTTTTAAATATTGACTAATCATCATACAATACAGCATTACCTTGTATCTAATGTTTTGTAGCACCAAGCACGTCACATGTCTCAGTAGTAATGTCAATAGTACCGGCGGGGTCGTCGCGAAACCGGATTCTTGATATTCACCACATTTAGTAGAACACTTGCCACAATCGGTGTATTCTGATTGGTCTACTCAAGGCTTTGGGAACACACATATTCTAGCACACTAGTTTGCCGCCATAATTCACAAGGCGCCACAGTGTGTATGGCAACCGAACGGCGCGCTCTCTTCACTATCGATACTCGACATTTTGACTATGTATTAGCGTAGAGGGGTAATGACCCCTTACAAAAGTATCACCTATGAACTTTTTATATATTGCCGGCCGCGGTGGCCGAGGAGACTGAGGCGCTCCAGTCACGGTCTGCACGGCCACTACGGTCGGGGGTTAGAATCCACCCTCGGGCATGGACATTCGTGCCGTCTTTAGTATAAGGTAGTTGATAAGTAGTTTGTAAGTTTAGGGACTGATGACCCCGTAGTTAAGTCCCATAAGCTTAACAAACATTTGAATTTTTGAACTTTTTATTTTGTCCTCAATATAGTGTTTTCCGCGTCGCCATTTGTAAGTCCCTGCCAGTATAGGGCTTCGAATTGCAACGATCTGCAACGTAACTATACTGCCGGACAAAAAATTAGTACACCTGAAAAGTCGTTTGTGATCTGATGACGGCAGATAATAGACGTACGGAAAACGGGTTCAATATGGTATTGAATACGAACGTAGCTGGAGATTACAAAAGGCAGACTCCAACTTTGCTGATCTCTTGGGAAAGAAGGACCCAGCTATTAGGTCCACACAGAAGTGCTTCACATAGCCAACGCAGGCAGGAAACTAAACCTGATAGAAGCACTGGGAAAAAAAAAAAAAAAAAAAAAAAAAAAAAAAAAAAAAAAAAAAAAATTAGCCAAAAATCCCACATCACCTTTGTTAAGCTTCACATAATGTAATCAAAACAGCTACCTAGCACAGACCATATTAATATCATACATAGGGTCCCCATTCCTACGGTGTTTACTTTTAGATTTTAAGATCAAAACAATACCTATAATGAATTGTACAGTAATATGAAATGTAATTCAGATATGTGAACCTTGTCAGATGCTGTCAAATAAGTGAATTGTAAACTCTGTGTAAAAAACGTATTTATTGTACACCTTAAGTAACGATCTCAACATATGCTACTATCTCAACAATGTTAAAAAAAAAGTTTTTAATTCAGTAATATTTGGTATGTAATGTGTTTCACCTTGTTCACTTGCAAATTACCCTGTAAAATTGTTAAGGAGTCCACTGATTACATAAACATAAGTCTACATAGCAACAGATGATTTTTTGCAATTACAACAAATGTCATATGCAAAGGCCGAGTATTCTGTTTGTTGTATCTTTGAGAACCTAAGCAACAGAGTCTTTGTCGACGCCTGTAAACAGTTTACTTGATGAAGGTCTAATAGGCCGAAAGATAGTTTGTAAATAAACAAAAAAAAATAGTAGAATAGAAACAGTTTCTTTGTTTTCAACCTTAAAAAGTAAGAATGTAGCGTAATTACATTGTTCGATGAATTTCATTTTCAAAATGAAAATCGTTACTCCAATTACATTATTTTGTATGAATTCTTAAGTAATTTCTTGGTAGTACAATTCCATATTTCGGATAGTAGAACGAAAACAATTTATTGTAACTCGAAAAATCCTAATTTTACATAAAACCTCACAGAAAAATGTATTCCGCATATTCAGTTTCCTTCATTGTAGGTTACAACCGTATTAAAGTCACTAAGCAATGTTCGCCGGCCGCGGTGGCCGAGGGGACTGAGGCGCTCCAGTCACGATCTGCACGGCCACAGCGGTTGGGGATTCGAATCCCCCCTCGGGCATGGATATTTTGGATATTTGTGCCGTCCTTAGGATTAGCTAGTTCATAAGTAGTTTGTAAGCTTAGGGACTGATGGCCCTGTAGTTAAGTCCCATAAGCTATACAAACATTTGAATTTAAGTAATGTTCCACTGTAGAGCCAGAATGTGAAAAAAGAAAACCTACTTATTGATTCTTGTTCATTTAGTAATCAAATGAATCCAAAAATAGTTTTCAGGCTTTCTCTTTACTTATCGTGCGCACAGTGTATTAATAAAATATAATAAAAACTGCGTTCTATTAAATTCACAACTGACGTTAAACGAAGACTTGGGTAATTTCAATATAAGTTTCACTTTTATTGTGCCTATGATTTTGTACTGCGAAATGTTCACATAAGCACTGGGCTTACTGCGACCCTCTGTGCACGACTAGGCGACCCCCCAGGGGGTCGCGATCTGCCTTAGACCATGCGTCATTTTCTGAGCGTATCTGCAACCGTTCGAACGGAGAAGCATCACACATATGCGTAATTACGAGACATTGTCGAGACACTTAGCTGCAGAAGAGGACAGGACCAACGCCACGAGAGCTCCGTTGATGCTCCATCTCCAACGACTCAAGTATGCGGAAATAGTTTCTCACTGTACCCCTGCACACCGCTATGCATAACGACATATTTCATCGCATCAGCAGTTCTCCTCCGACGCTCAGCGCCTATTTGTGCAGAGGCCAGTTTTACTTTTAGTTTTTTGTCGTCGTGGTCAGTCTCTGTTTCGTCATTCCCGGCCTGTTTTACAGGAAATGTTCCGTGCAGGATACGTTGACATCTATAACAGCTATTCAGTTTAATAATCCAAGTTTTATTTAGTTAAGAATACAATTACTTAACTTTTGAATACACGTCTTTTCTCTTCTCTTCTCGCGGCGTCGTCTTTTGTACGATGCTACCCGCGCTGAGTCCTAGCGACTGCCTATTTCGGAGCCTAGTTCAGATGGGCTATTCCAGACGCATGTCGGCCTAGATATAGCCGCTTGTAGAGGGCGCGCTTCTCTGTTTCTCCCTTCAATAGGTGCGGCGCCAACGTGTGATTGGCTGCCGGTCGTCCGCTGCCTTCTCCACGATCGTTGTCGTGCGTCCGTCGTGACTTTACGCCACAACTACTACAGTCCTAGCCCGGTGGGAACCCCAGTCGGTTGACATGGAACATCTCCAACCATTATCGTCCTAGAGTGACTTCAGTGACCAGAAACCGACTAGCCTACCGAGACCTGTGGGTAGACTTCAACGATGGATGGATCCCTAAATCTTGTGATCCGTCAGATTTCTTTTCCCAAGCCCGGACTGGTTATGACTGAGAACGTTTTGTTAGTTTTTGTTCAGAAGCAGTTGTGTTTCGATAACGTACTATTATTTGCCAATATACCACTATTTACTGATTCGACGCCTGTTCTAAACTATCACTCTGCATCGAAGTGTGCGCTGATAGATTCAGCTTGTGTGCCGGAACCGGGATTTCATCCTGAGACCTTTGCCTTTCGCACGAAAGAGCTCTACCGTCTGAGCTATCTAGGCACGCTTGAAAGTAGGAGGCGAAGTACTGGCAGAAGTAAAGTTGTGAGGACGGACCGTGAAGTGTGCCGGGATAGCTTAACACTATTGAAAAACACAGAGCGCTTCCCCGCGAAATGCAAAGACCCCAGATTCGAATTCTGGTTTCGGCACACAATTTGAATCTGCCGGGAAGTTTTATTTCGCCGTCTCATTGTTGTGATTATTTCCGATAGCAACGATAATCTTAAACCCGAATCGCGCTATTTATCCACAAGACGCAAAGGACAGAAAACACAGGCCGCCAGGTAGATAAAAAAATGTTCAAATGTTTGTCAAGCTACGGAGTCATCAGTTCCTAAACTTACAAACTACTAAATACGAGACAAACATCCATGCCCGAGGGAGGATTCGAACCTCCGACGCGGGAGACCGCGCGATCCGGAGCGTGGCACTCCACAGACCTCTCGGCTACTCTCGCGCGGCGCTAGGTAGATGCGTGTGACTTGACTTCCGGAATGCGTACGATAAGTTTTCTCGCCGTCGCGTGCCGGCCGCTGTGGCTGAGGGCACTGAGGCGCTCCAGTCGCGGCCTGCACGGCCACTACGGTCGGGGGTTCGAATCCCCCCTCGGGCATGGATATTTGTGCCGTCCTTAGTAGTAGTCAGTTCATAAGTAGTTTGTAAGTTTAGAGACTGATGACCTCGTAGTTAAGTCCCATAAGCTATACAAACATTTGAACATTTTTCTCGCCGTCGCCCAATCAACAAGATACGAACATTTCGAATATCAGATCAGCTGTGTGAGGCTAACAGAAAGCAACATGTCATTCTCAACGAAGAGAAGTCTTCAAATGTGAAAATAATTTCTCACATGCCCCAGAGAAATGTCTTAGGATCGTTGATTTCCATAACACCGATGCATATAAATGACCTCGTAGATAAAATCAGACGATCAGTGAGGTTTATTGCAGATGATACTGTAGCCTATCAAGAAGTCGCTACACCGGAAAAGGTCAGTGAAATATAGCTTATCACCGCATGGTGCAAATTCAAATGTCTAAATGTTTGTAAAATTATGTGACTTCGCTTCAGTCCCTAGGTTTACAAACTATTTAACCTATGGACAACAAACATACACATTCACGAGGTAGGACTCGAAGCTCCGACGGTGAGGAACCGCGCGCGCTCCGCAGCAAGGTGCCTTAGACACCACGGCGTCTCCACCGCGGCACCGCATGGTGCCGGGAATACTAACAAAGCCTCAAAACAAATGTAGACTGCGGCGTCTGCGTAGAAAGGAAGAAGCCTTATTACTTAACTACGATTTAGCAAGACAAACACTGGAAGGATTTACATATAATATCTGAGAGTAAAGTCTACTATATTGAACCGCTTGTAATTCAGATGTCAGAATGAGGTTAATTTGAGGGATGTTAAAGAAATATAATCCGTCAACAAAGGAAACAGCTTTCAAAACACCGGTTCAGCAGACGCTTGAGTCTTGCTCATTTTTATGGGATTCGTACCAGGATGGATGGATAGAAGACATGGAAGAAATCCAATTGACAGCAGCACGCTAATTCATAAGCGCATAAGCAAGAAGTGTCACGCAAATGACAGGGAAACTCGAGTGGCAGAGCTTTTTTCCTCGAGAAATGAGACACGATAAGGCCTCCTCCTGCGTATATCTTGTGTATGGACCACATGGATAAAGTTAGAGAGATTAGGGCCACATGGATGCTACCGTCAATCGTTTCTTCCGCGAATCGTAGGCAGTTTTGTCCCATAGCTTTACAAGTATTTGGCTTGAAAACGTTATGCTTCAGTGTGAAATGGTCACACTTGAAGCATGATGTGTTTGACATTGTATTTGTACTGTAACAAGCCAACAATGAATTTATCGAACAAGTACATTTTCAAAAGCTTTTGTTTCTGATGTGGTTCATGAAATGACAGATGGCAGTTTAACTGCCGAAACGAATCATTTTAAAGTTAATTACCGATCTTAGGTTTTTTTAGATAATAAATTAATTGAACAGATCTCCCCTCCCTCCCCCTGAAGTAAGAAAGACTTTGACTTACATTTATATTTTACAAATTATGTTTAATATGACTTCCATGTCAGTCAAAACATTATTGAAAACGATCTTCAGAGTTACAGAGAGTGTTGCTAACTCAAGCGTAACTGAACGATACGCATTTGAGATGCGCCCACTTAAAAGGTTTTTGTCTCTATTCTTCATTATGTACACTGTTTTACGACACAGCACTAGCTATCGGGTTTAAGTATCGGGATTGT
Organism: Locusta migratoria; assembly: GCA_026315105.1. Taxonomy (NCBI): domain Eukaryota; kingdom Metazoa; phylum Arthropoda; class Insecta; order Orthoptera; family Acrididae; genus Locusta; species Locusta migratoria. The sequence continues at coordinate 612,950,871 of CM048746.1, forward strand.
TGGGCCCATTCCATCCTCCACGATCATTCCAGTGTGGAAGTTGTCATATAGTGTACCAAAGTGTGGTGGTGTTCCATCGTGCTGGGAACAATCAGATTTTCCCAACTCCTCGAAATTCACATCAGAAATCAGTTTATCTCCGAGCATAGTCAGTTTGGTTGCACTGTTTAACTGAGCCGTAAAAAAAAGAGGGGGGGGGGCTATGATCCGGTCTTTCCACAAACCACAAAAAAGCATGATGCGATCAGCAACTTGCTCCTGTCTGACACTCTTCCAGGGAGGATAAATGCCAGTTGGTTAATTTTGTGACACAACAGTACAATAATCAACGCAATCTTTCATCCATGTGTAGAAACATAGAGTGTTAAAGTGTAAAGGTTTATTTTTCTTGTACTTCTGTGTGCCTTATGAAGTATTTGTTGCCTTTTAGTATTTTATGGTGGTTTAATGCAATTCCAATGTTGTATTTAACAGAATTTCAAGATTAGCATATATGGCTAACCAGCGTATTAGTGGAACAATTTGTAACAGTGAAACTTGTTTAATTTAGGACCCATGTTAAAGACTTTATTCACCACAACCAGAGTTCAAACAGATTCTTTCCTAATCCATTATTACCGATATTAATTCAAAAGGAGTAGCAATTTATTAGTCAATTGAATAATATTTTGCTCACTTACGTGTCAGCGAAGTTCTCTTAACAATAACTAGTTGTAGAAATTCGTAAGTCTTGTCGTAAAGAACAAGCAAACGGTTTCTTCAAATGTATTAAAAAATTCATCCTTAAAGATTTTTCGAAACTTTACATTTTTTGTAGTCAGTTATAATTAGTGAAATGGGTCGATGTTTGAGAGTGGTATTTCATGGTAGTGATTTATTATTTTTATACTCAGGAAACAACACCATTTAAATAAAAGAACTGTTATTTAATATTGACTATTGCGATAAATGCACTGACCAATTACAAAAACCTATCAGTATTTTTGTGGTTCAAAATTAGTCGATTACAAAGTCAATTCATTTTGATCAACTGACGCTGTAGTTGATATGCACTAAGGTGAGATATGCATTTGACACTATTTTCATGTTGTTGTGTTTACAGCTGCTGTGTTATTTATTTTATTTGTGCGAGTAAAGTGCATTATAAGTGTGTTTTGAACTCTGGATATGCCCGAATAGTATAAATTCCGTGTCCTCCAATTTACGTAATTTTCAGGTTACTAATCGACTGGGTTTTGTAATGCGTTCAAAGTAAAAACAGTTTTAATACAATCAGGCGAAAGCCATCACAAATGTAAACCTGCGTAGTAGTTAAATATTGTGATGTTAAGACAAATTTCTATCAAACGGTAATCGAAACACATGGTTCTGATGTAGAGTTTTTCTATCAAACAAAAAGTAGTGTAGCTCATAATTGTGGATGGCAAGGAGATCCGTTTGATAAGGAGATGGGATGAGTACTACGGATCCGTGTGTATTTAAAAATATAGTGAAAGACTGCAAAAATTGTCACTAGAATTCCAACTTAAAAGTAAAAATGTAGGATTCACATTCCGATCGTAATATCGACGGTTCAGAGAAAACTAATCTGGTAGAGAAATAAGTTAATAAGTTTGGAAAACATAGTTCCCTTTTGGAAAAACAGCGAACTGGTATATGATTTAAAAGCGAGAATAACAGTCACGTTCGCAAAAGGTTTTAACAATTTATTTGACAGGGTGACCGGTTTAGACCTCCTCTGAGACCATCATCAGACCGATTCGTCTCGCTGTTAATGCCGAGGCGATGAGCGTGCAGTCACCGTACGCTTATAGCCTCGGCATTAACAGCAAGACGAATCGGTGTATCAAATAAATTGTTGAAACATTTTGCGGACGTATTAATCTCATTTTTAGAGAAATAAGTGGAGTAACAGTTTCTTAAAATATTGCGGAATTGTTGGATGATGACGATCATAACGAACCTATTAAAACGGGAGTCAGGTGTTAGACGGTAGCGGCATTCAAATTAGTGTATGATGCCAAACGTTCAGTGTACCTACAAAGAACCATTTGAATGTAGTTGCGGTGTCTGTTATGAAATTAACGCGTACTACTCGTATCTATAGTGAGCCAGTTAAGGACTAAACGTTTCCGTCGTTTTTTTCTTAAATTGTTTTCTGTTAAGTGTGACCTTTTGATAATACGTCGATTAAATACCGAATTGATTACGGATTTGAGTGTGTTGAAAGTATCGCCAGATAGATGCAGACATAATTTCAAGGTTCAAAAACACATTCAGCACCGTCTCGAAAGTGCGACAGATGTGAAAGGAAAAAGGTTGGGAAAAAAGTGACAAAAATGTATTGGCGCATAACACCACCGTGCTCACCGTGCTTGGACAAAGAAATATAGATCTAAAGATTTTCATTTTTCATTTTAGAAATTCAAAGCATTCCTCACCCTAAGGCTAGTATATATGCAATAAGATAGAAAGGTGTGCGGAACAGCATAGATTTGTTTCAACACCAGAGCAGAAAGGATTAACTAGCTCATTAAAGGTATATAATTTGTGAATGACCATTAACGAAATGATGTAACCTAATCAATGATGATGCATAATGTGACTGTATTGAAGATATGTATAGAATATTAGAGCAAGTGCTGCAAACTATTCATTTATCCATCCCAGAATAATAACTACGAGATTCAAATGCCTAACAGATTATGTGATGTTAAAATTCATTTTCTTGATTAATTCAAGTATATGTAATGTTTGTAGATTCAGATGCATATATACTGATTATTGAAGTTGTTGGTGTACTGATAGAAGACGTTAACGGAATGTTGTTCATTAATGTTAATGGACCAATCAAGACTGAAAATGGAATTTTGGACCCCTCGGACGTGATTGACATGCAGGCACAGAATTAAAATTGAGGAAGAAAGGCTAAATACAGTATTGGTGCTATATGTTGCAATTGCGGTTGGTATAGAAAATGTGCAAAAGTCTTGCAATAACGTGCAAAGCGGTGTTTGAAAATAATGCGTGTAGTATTGCCATTTGCGGCCACAGCTGATTTTGTGCTGTGTGATTGGTTCTGCCTATTAATGTTTCATTTAAACTGTAGGAAATTTCTCTAATGGACACAGTGAATTTATGCTGTTGATTAATGCAAAAGGTGCGTCAATTAAATGTTGTATGGGGACATAGTCTTTTTATGTGGTTTGATAAAGTGTTTCAGTTGATGAATGTGTGTTCAGTGTGGACACAGATAAAATACTGTACGTGCAAATTTGAATTAAAGTAAATTCTAATGTAACTAGATACGGACACAGTTGGATACGATGCTGCAAGATGATTTCTTAACGTGATTGAAAAAAGTTTGAAAGATGAGACTTTACGTGATATGTTTCATTTCCTTGCCTTTTGTTGATCACTGTTTGTTTGTGTCTGAACGTTTCTTTGTATCTGTATTGAGTAAGAAAGTCCAATGAAACGTGGGGTATATGGGACATCAACACAGTGACCAACATCATGTTTCATCCATGTCAAAACAGAATACGTTAAAATTCAAAGATTTGCTTTTCTTTTACTACTGTGCCATTTATCATGTGTTTATCATATTTTATTTGTTTCTGTTTGATTAATGCAACTGTAATATTTAATTTAATTTATTAATGAAACAGAAATATTTTTGTACCACAGAAGATATTCTGGTTTGTCAGGGCTCTGATAATGTATACATCCATGTATGAAGTAGGGAATGTTATCGATAGTAGCACGGAGGCGTGGAGCGATGGTAGTTGCAAGCTATCGCTGGACTGTGACGGAAGCAACAGTGAGTCATCATGAGTATGGTGTCTTGTGGAAAACATGTAGTTAAGCTTGGGCGTTGGCTTGGCACAAGAAGAGGAAACAGCGAGCAGGCGATATTCATTATTTGAATGGGCACAGCATATGTAATCAGCCAGTACACTGTAAGAGAAATACTGTGGGGACCATATTTGCAATTTTTATTTCGTCGGCAAGAAGAGCCTACGTTCAGCAGTTCTTAAGTGCTAACATTCTTCTGCAGCAGCGTCACACCGTATATATAATGCAAGATCCGAGCAGATTGTTAGAATTTGCATGTTTGGCTAACTAGCGCTTTAGTGGAACAATTTATAATAGAGAAACCTGTTAATTTAAAACCCGTGTTCAAGAATTTACTCACCAGTCATTGTCCAGACAAATTCTTTCCTTATCCATTATTTTACAGAGAGTGATTCAAAACAACAAAGTTTTGTGTCCCAGCCTCGTCGCCGCTTTTGTGTCTCGTTTCCATTGTAGGTGTCGGTGGCCGAGAAGAAAGACCGACACAGGAATAAAGGATGCACGCTTGTGCAGATAGGAGGTGACCAGCCAGTGGGACAGCAGAAACTAGTAACACTAGAGTAAATTAGAACGAGATATATGTTTCTTAGAGACTTAGTAATACTTAACTTTTACATAGCTCAGTACTGCAGAATGCTGATACATAGTTGAGCTAGAGGCCTGCCTAGTGCCTATCCGATAGCCATGTCTTCACTGGTGCCTATCTGATTCTGAAGTGTTAACTGTTTCCTATCTCAGTCCCAAGTGAACGATGTCGTTCAGTGGTGGCCATGAGCGGGATAGCAGCAGAGGGCGCTCGTGGCTGACGTCGTAAGGACGCCGCGCCGTGCGTGCATGGCGGCGCGCGGCGAAAGTAGGTGGCGCGCACTTTAGACTTGCGCGACGCCACATAACTCACCGAAATGACATTGACTTGAATGTTATGAATGAGACACACAAGGTAACTGTGAGATACTCTGCAAATTTATTGGTTTACGAAACGGTTTTCACTTTTACGCCATCATCAGGTAAGCATTACAAGTTGATATAAAACACACTTTCTTCCGCCAAGATCGCTAGTTTATTTGCTGTTTTTGTTATGTTTTCGATTAACTATGTCATCTGTGGTGTCCTAACCTCCAAGGCAAGGTTGGCACCACACAACGGAAGAAGTAAGAGACGGTCGCTGCCAGCGGCCCCCAATGAGATGGCAAGGTGGCCGCCACGCCCTCCTGAAGTTCGCAGCGCCACCGCCAACCGACGTTAGCTAAGCAGTGAAGTGAAAAGGGAGTTGTTTGGTAGACGTGCCCTGGAAGAGTGGACTACAGGAAAGGTTGTCGGTATTAGTATGGGGCCCGCTGCAGACTGTTTTAAGTTTTATTGTATATACTCAAGTCAAGAGGATCTTGTCTACTATTGAATGTTCACTTAGACATGAACAGGACATTGTACCAAGTTTGATTTTTGTTACTGTTTTCATGATACAGCAATGAGTGTGAAAAGATAAGTACTGTTATGTTCTTTTGTTTCCACTGTGGAAGCATTTCTGGGTAAAATAAAAGTGTGTTCTGTTTTGAGTACATCGTGTTTCAGCCAGCGCCCTTGCCAGCCACTTGCACCTTCCTCAAATTGCCAGTAAGCAATCCACGCCAGAACGATAATAGGAACTGACTGACGACGAGAAAGCTCGAATACATTATCATCATCATCAGAAATTGTTTTGTCTTACAAAGTTCTGTTTTCATTGTGAAAATGTAATATAAGAAGAACATTGTCAAATGATTAAAATTTGCATGACCAAAGTGGATCGTCATCTGTATTGCACATTTACAAATTGTGTGTGTGTTCTTGCCACAAGTAACAAGAAGACTTATTGTTACTTGTGGCAAGAACACACACAATTTTTAAATGTGCAATGCCGATGACGATCCACTTTCGTGATGCAAATTTTAATCATTTGACAATGTTCTTCTTCTTATATTACATCATTTTCACAATGAAAATAGGAAAAATTTGTAAAAGAAAAAATTTAAAAAAATTATCTTGATGATGACATAGTTTATCGACCGTTAAAAAACAGCAAATAAACTAGCGATCTTGGCGGAAGTAAGTATGTTTTATATAAATTTTCGATCGCTCTCCATAGGCGTAATATACCACGTAACTATTACAAGTTTAAGTTTCAAAGATCTTAACTTGCTAGGCATATAGCTTTCAAAGGAGACTAGTGTTTTGGTTTATAACTAACCTGCGGGAAATTATTACAATTCAAGTTGTGGTGTAAATTCCTGACATTGATAAAATATGTGACAATATAATAGATTATGACGTTATCCTAAGAAATATAAAGTGAAACACTTGAAATTGGCTGAAAAATATTGATCAAACATATCGGAGCTTAAACATGTCTAATGTCTAGAAACATGGAAGCGTTGTGAATATATGTTAAAATTTTAACTGGTTAAATTAAACTTGACCAAAAAATTGTCTTAAACAGGTCCAATGTCTGGAACATAGAAGCATGTGACAAAGTTGAATGAAACATCTGTAAATATATGTTAAAATTTAACTTGAATGGGTAAAGTTGAAAATGCGTACCCAACCGGGATTCGAAGCTCGGTCTCCTGCTTGCTAGGCAGATACGCTGACCCCTACACCACTGGAGACGCCGCTATCATCATAACTGCACGGACTACTCTTCCTCGCCTCCCATCAAATACTTAGCTTCACAAGCTCATGTGGACCTTACATTACAAATCGTTGTTATGTCTAGACATACATATTTTATAGAAGTAACTGCTTCCAGTGTTCCTCCTGCTATATAGTTAACAATCTGTCTTTCTACGCAAACGCACAACTTTACTTTTGTTTACGTTGAGCCTCAATTGCCATTCCCTACACCATGCGTCGATGCCAAATGTGGTCTGCCTAAGGCGAGCGCGATTCTGTTAGTCACGAGTATGCCAGTTGATGTGCAACGTGCCCCAGTGTGTAGTAGATACAATGTGTATGGGATTCTAAGACTAGGATCGCAGTTGTGGGAAGGACCGTCGATCTTCCCCACGTTGCAAGCAGACTCGCAGTCACGGACTCGTTTACGCCGTATGCCAGACTGGCGGACAGTTATGTACGGGCAGCCAGAGGAGCGTGACCTTCCCTTATACGGTGGTGGCTCAGCCGCAAAGGCCAGGTCACGTGTCAAGGAGAAGCGGAGATATCTCCTCCACACACGGGCGTAATCTCTGCGAGATCTCAAGCGTCCGGATAATGCAAACCAGGGGCTGCCAACTTGTTTTGCACTAGGGACCCCATTATAATTTATTTGTTTGTGAGGAGGGGCCACAAGGTTCAAGAATAATTATGTTAATCTAAATACTTCCACGAATAATTTAGAGACACTTGTGGAAAAATGTTACTTTATTTCGATGAAATGAAGGTAGCAGGTGTAAAATAGGGAGCAAAGTGTTATATTTAACTTGTACAAAAACCAGACAGCAATTATTAGAGTTGAAAGGCATGAAAGGGTCGCAGTGGTTGGAAATGGAATAAGAAATGGTTGTAGCCTTTCTCCAATGTGGTTCAAGCTGTTCAATCAGCAAGCCGTGAAGTAATGAAAGGTAATATTTGGAGAAGGAATTAACGTTCAGGGAGAAAAAATAAAAACTTTGCGATTTTCTGATGACCTAGTAGTTGTTAGCGAAGGACCTCGAAGAGCAACTGAACGGAATGGACAGTGTTTTGAAGGGAAGGTATAAGATGAGCATTCAGAAGAGTGTAGTGACAGAAATGTAGTGACAGAAAATCATTCGAAGCTTAAGATTAGGTAATTAGACACTAAAAGTAGGTGAGTTTTGCTATTTTGGTAGCAAGATGGCCGAAATAAAGAAAATATAAAATGCAGAATGGCTATGGGAAAAAAGCGAGACTCAAGAAGTGAAACTTGTTAACGTCCAATATTAATTTAAATTTTACGTTCTGCCGCGGCAGAACGGCCGAGCGCATTCAGGCGCCACGCTGCGATGCGCGAGACCGTTCCCCGTCGGGGGTTCGAATCCCCCATCGGGCATGTATGTTTGTGTCGTCTTTAGTATGAGGTAGTTCATAAGTAGTTTGTAAGTTTAGGGACTGATGATCCCGCAGTTAAGTCAAGTTCCTTAAGCTTAACAAACATTTGAACATTTGAAGTCTTTCTGAAAGTATTTGTCTGGGCTGTAGCATTTTATGGGAGTGAAACGTGGACAATAAGGAGTTCAGACATAAAGATTACAGAAGCTTTTGAAATTTGGTGTTACAGACGAATGATTAGATCACGTTACTAAGGAGGTACTCAGCAGAATTCAAAAATCAATTGTTTGTATAGTCTATGGGACTTAACTACGGGGTCATCAGTCCCTAAACTTACAAACTACTTATGAACTACTTACGAACTAGGACGGCACAAATATCCATGCCCGAGGGGGAATTCGAACCCCAACCCTAGTGGCCGTGCAGTCCGTGACTGGAGCGCCTTAGTCTCCTTGGCCACCGCAGCCGGCACTCAACAGAATTGGGGAGAAAAGGAGTTCATTGTATATCCTAAGGAATAGGATTGTGGAACACATTCTGGGACATTAAAGAATCGTTCGCATTAGAACGAAGTGTTTGCTGTAAAAATCCTTAAAGGAGACCGAGGGACGAATACAGTAAGCAGATTCAAAAGGATGCCGTTCGTATTCTCAGCAGAAGGGGCTTACTCTGGACAGGGTAGCAATGAGAGCTGCATCAATCCAGTCTGCAGACTGAACACCTCAACCTCAACATTCCAAAAATAAACTTTAATCACAACTTTTAACAAATTTATTAAAATCAAAAGTAATATGCATTGACAGTACTATAATAACAGAAGTTTTAGCAGAAATGTAAAATAGGTACGCATAAAAGTGAATTTGCAGCTTTGATCTTATTTTCAATTTCCGTAACCCTGGAGCTAATACTGTTGATCAAAGGTACACTTACATTAAATCGATTCCTGGATTTGGCTTTTAGAGGAAATCTTTGTCCACTGCACTAAGTCGTCGACACAATCGTAACGTAATAGGAGTGTGCTCGCGTAAACAGAAATTTTCCTTTTTACATTTTAACACAGTTTTCATCTCTCCACGCTGTGACGAGTCACCAGAAACGACACATGGCTTGGATACCACGTGAAGCTGTAAGTCCCCTTTCCTCGGTTGGATAACTGGGGTAGGATAGGGACAAGCAAGTCGCTGAAGTGGCGTCCAGGTGAAATACTTGCACGAGGCCGCTGAGCCACACGAAATTATTATTTATATGGTCAAAATTATTTTGTAAACACATGTTACAAAATAAATCTAAGGATCTGTTCCCGAATACACTAGTCTGTAACATTCTGAGTGATTGTGTCCCTAACCATAGTATGGCTATGTGATTGTCCTTATTTATTCTTGAACAGGCGAACAGACACGGTCTAGTAAGGCTGCGTAAGAAAAAGAAAAGAAATGAAAAAAGAAACATACAACACGAACAAAAGTCCGCAACGTACCAAACTACCTGAACAATTAAAGGGAGAGAAAAAGATAAACAAAATATACTGGACTTCCGTTCAAGAGATAACGAGGTCAAATCTCGTCGACGGCATTGGAATTATTTAATCTAATCAAACATAATTATTATTATTTTTACTCAATGTGTATAACTGAATTTTTATTGCTAATATTTTGCTTTGACATCTTCATAATTGTACTGACGTTTTTATTTGTTCTTATTTGGATCAGATAATTCTTTTTTACCATTGAAGTCTGCGTGACTGTTCTGTAAACTGCAACCGAGTCCATGCAGCAGTGCCCATCGGTTCGTGACGCTGCGGCCCGTGTAGCCATTAGCCAGAGTGAGGTTATTTTCAGGTAGGCAGTATTAGCGAGAAGTTATAGCTTTCATTTAGCGCTGTAACTGCATGTTTTGTGCCTTGACTTTGTTCGTGAAGGTCAGCCTTAATCACCGTGAACGTAACATTGATGATCGTAGTTCTGCTGCAGGTTGCTGACCGACGTTTTCTCTTCAATCTCTCACAACGCCAGAGTACAGTTAGGTTGGGAGAAGAGATTCAATTCAGAGCTCCAAAACCCTCCGCGAACGTTGCTTCGCGTTACAAAAATTTTTGTAAACCTATTGCACCAAACCTATGGTCATCACTCGCTAGACTTGCAAAGTACTTAAACGAACGTTTCCTAAGGATGTTGTTGTTATGGTCTTCAGTCCGGAGACTGGTTTGATGCAGCTCTCCACCCTACTCTATCCTGAGCAAGCCTTTTCATCTCCTCATAAGAACGGCAACCCACATCCACTTGAATCTGCTTACTATACGCGTCTCTTGGTCTCCCTCTGCGATTTTTACCCCACACACTTCCCTCCAATGCTAAATTTACGATTCCTCGATGTCTAAGAATGTGTCCTACCAAGCGATCCCTCCTTTTAGCCAGGGTATGCCAAAAATTCCTTTTCTCACCAATTCTGTTCAGTACTTCTTCATTGGTTATGCGATCTACCCACCTAATCTTCAGCATTCTTCTGTAGCACCACATTTCAAAAGCCTCTATTCTCTTCCTGTCCGCACTGCTTATCGTCCATGTTTCACTCCCGTACAAGGCAACACTCCACACAAATGCCTTCAGAAAAGACTTCCTTACACTTAAATTAATGTTCGATGTTAGCAAATTTCTCTTTTTCAAAAATGCTTTTCTTCCCATTGCCATTCTGCATTTTATATCCTCTGTACTGCGACCATCACATGTTATTTTACTACCCAAGTAACAAAACTCATCTACCACCTTCATTGTTTCGTTACCTAATCTAATTCCTTCAGCATCGCCCGATTTTCTAAGACCGCATTCCATTATTTTTGTTTTGCTCTTGTTAATGTTCATTTTATACGCTCTCTTCAACACACTGTCCATTCCATTCAACTGCTCTTCCAGGTCCTTTGCTGTCTCTGACAGAATTACAATGTCATCAGCAAAACGCAATGTTTTTATTTCTTCCCCCTGAACTTTAATCCCTATTCCAAATTTTTCCTTGCTTTCCTTCACCGCCTGCTCGATGTACAAATTGAATAACATCGGAGAAAGGCTACAACCCTGTCTTACTCCCTTCCCAACTGATGCTTCCCTTTCATGCCCTTCGAGTCTAATAACTGCGGTCTGGCTTTTGTAAAAGATATAAATAACTCTCCTTTCCCTATATTTTACCCCTGCTGACTTCAGAATTTGAAACAGTGTATTCCAGTCAACATTGTCAAATGCTTTTTCCAAATCTACAAAAGCTAAAAATGTAGGTTTGCCTTTCCTTAATCTATCTTCTAAGATAAGACGTAAAGTGAGTATTGCCTCCCTGGTTCCTACGTTCCTCCTGAATCCAAACTGATCTTCCCCAAGGTCAGCTTCTACCAGCTTTTCCATTCTCCTGTAGATAATTCGTGTTAAAATTTTGCAATCATGACTTATCAAACTAATGGTTCTGTAATTTTCACACCTGTCTGCGCCTGATTTCTTTGGAATGGGGATTATTACATTTTTCTTAAAGTCTGACGGTATTTCGCCTGTCTCATAAATCCTACACACCAGTTCAAATAGTCTTGTCGTGGCTGGCTCTCCCAGAGACTTTAGTAGCTCTGAGGGTATGTCATCTACTCCTGGGGCCTTGTTCCGACCTAGGTCTTTCAAGGCTCTATCAAATTCATCTCTCAGTATAGCATCTCCTATTTCATCTTGATCTACGTCCTCTTCCCTTCCTACCACATTGTCTGTAAGTTCATTTCCTTTGTAGAGCTGCTCTATGTACTCTTTCCACCTTTCAGCTTTCCCTTCTTTGCTGAGAACCGGCTTCCTATCTGAGTTCTTGATATTCGTAGAGTTGCTTTTCTTGTCCCCAAATGTCTCTTTTATTTTCCTGTAGGCGGTATCTACTTTTCCCCTTCTTATACATTCTTCTACAGATTTGCATTTGGCTTCTAGCCACTCCTGCTTAGCTATTTTGCACTTCCTGTCAATCTCATTTTTTAATCGTCTGTACTCCATTTTGCCTGTTTCATTTACTGCATTTTTATATTTTCTCCTTTCATCGATTAAATCTAGTATTTCCTGTGATATCCAAGGATTTTTTGTAGGTCTTGCCTTTCTACCTACTTTGTCCTCTGCTGCCTTCACTATTTCATCTCTCAGTGCTACCCATTCCTCTTCTACTGTTTTATTTCCCCCTGTTTCTGTCAATTGTTGCCTAAATATCCCTCTGAAATTCTCCAGAACTTCACTTTCCTTCAATTTATCTAAGTCCCATCTCTGTATTTTCCTACGTTTCTGCAATTTTTTCAGTTTCAGCCTACAGTTCATGACTAACAAGTTATGGTCAGAGTCTATATCTGCCCCTGGGTACGTCTTGCAGTTTATAACCTGGTTCCGGAATCTATGTCTTACCATTATAAAATCTATCTGATACCTTCCGGTGTCTCCTGGTTTCTTCCATGTATACAACCTTCTTTTGTGATTCTTAAACCAGGTGTTTGTTACGATTAAATCATGTTCCGCGCAAAATTCTACCAGGCGACTTCCTCTTTCATTCCTCCTGCCCAGTCCATATTCACCTACTATTTTCCTTCTCTTCCTTTTCCTACAACCGAATTCCAGTCTCCCATCACAATGAAGTTTTCCTCTCCCTTAACTGTCTGAATAATTTCCTTTAGCTCGTCATATATTTCTTCGATCTCCTCATCATCAGCAGTGCTAGTTGGCATATAAACCTGTACTACTGTTGTCGGTGTTGGCTTCGTATCTATCTTGACAATGATAATGCGATCACTGTGCTGCTCATAGTAGTTTACCCGCATTCCTATTTTCTTATTCATTATCAGTCCTACTCCTGTGATACCCCCAACTGATTTTGTATTTATAATCCTGTACTCACCTGACCAGAAATCCTGTTCATCCTGCCACCGAACTTCACTAATCCCCACTATATCTAACCTCAACCTATCCATTTCCCTTTTTAAATTTTCTAATTTTCCTACCCGATTAAGGGATCTAACATTCCACGCTCCGATCCGTAGAATGCCAGTATTGTCTTTCCGGATGACAACATACTCCTGAGTAGTCCCCGCCCGGAGATCCGAATGGGGGACTATTTTACCTCCGGAATATTTTACCCGAGAGGATGCCATCATCATATGTTCATACAGTAGAGCTGCATGTCCTCGGGAAAAGTAACGGCTGTAGTTTCCCCTTGCTTTCAGCCGTTCGCAGTAGCTGTGTGGCAAAGCCACATGAGCTAATGTTACAAGGCCAGCTCAGTCAATCATCCAGACTGTTGCCCCTGTAACTACTGAAAAGGCTGCTGCCCCTCTTCTTCAGGAACCACACGTTTGTCTGGCCTCTCCACAGATACCCCTCCGCTGTGGTTGCACCTACGGTACGGCTATCTGTATCGTTGAGGCACGCAAGCCACCCCACCTCGGCAATGTCTGTGGTTCATGGGGGTGGTTCCTAAGGATAACACATCCATATTCATGCCCGAGGGAAGACTGGATCCTCCGATGAGGAGTGGCTGCTCACACCGCAGATAATTCAGTCAAAACAAAGGCTCTAAATTCAACTAAATGCCTAGGAGTAACAATTACGAACTGAAATTGGAAAGAACGCGTAGAAAATATTGTAGTAAAAGCGAAGAAAAGAGTACGTATCGTTGGCACCACACTTCTTATGCGTCCTATTTTGAATTATTACTGCGCATTGTAGGATCCCCACCAAATGGGTTGACAGACGATTTACAGAAAGCTCAGAGAAGGGCAGCTCGTTTTATATTATCGCGGTATATGGGGAAGAGTGTCACGAAAATGAGGCACGAGTGAGGGTGAAAATCTTTAAAAGAAAGGCATTATTCTTTGCGACGAGTTCTATTTGCGAAATTTCTTTCCCCAACTTTCTCTTCCGAATGCGAACGTATTTTTTTAGCGCCCACTTAAATAGGAAGACATGATCATCTTAATAAAACAAGAGAAATCAGATCGAAAACAGAAAGATTTAGATGTTCCTTTTCCCGCGAGCTACTAGGGAATGGAACAGTAGAGAAATATAATAAAAGCGGTTCGATGAACGCTCTGCCATACACTTCAGTGTGACTTATAGATGGCACCTTAACGAGCTCGGCCACTGCCGCGCTGCTTCGCGTTACCCATTACTAGCATTAGTGAAGCGGTCAGGCGTGTTTGTGTGTGGTCTGTGATGGAACGATAGCCGGCAGTAACGGGCACTCCTGCGGCCAGCAGAATTAATAGAACTCGAGCTCACCAGTCGTTTGAGGAACGACAAATAGGCCTGTAGCAGAGCATTATATTCCTAACATTCTTCGTTCGTTTCATAAAATTTAGAGACATGAGGTGCTGAAACCTGTGTGATCGGCGCAGGCTGCTGCTGCAGCTGCTGCTGCAAAAGCGGCGCTGAACAGGGTGGTCCATTGATAGTGACCGGGCCAAATATCACACAAAATGAACATCAAATGAAAAAACTACAAAGAACAAAACTTTTCTAGCTTGAAGGGGGAAAAATATATGGCGGTATGGTTGGCCCGCTAGATGACGCTGCCATAGGTCAAACGAATATCAGCTGCAAATTTTTAAATATATATCCCCATTTTTTATTACATATTCGTCTAGTATGTATATAAATATGAATGTTTCATTTGGAGCCGGCAGCGGTGGCCGAGGAGACTGAGGCGCTCCAGTCACGGTCTGCACGGCCACTACGGTCGGGGGTTCGAATCCCCCGTCGGGCATGGATATTTGTGCCGTCCTTAGTCTTAGTTAGTTCATAAGTAGTTTGTAAGTTTAGGGACTGATGACCCAGTAGTTAAGTCCCATAGCTATACAAACATTTGAAAACATTTTTATTCGGAACACTTTTGTCGCTTTGTGATAGATGGCGCTGTAATATTCACAAACATATTGCTCACAATTTTAGACGAACACTGTGTAACAGGTAGGTTTCTTAAAATAAAACATAGAACGTAGGTACGTTTGAATTTTATTTCGGTTGTTCCAATGTGATACATGTACTTTTGTGAAATTATCATACATTATGAGAACGCATGCTGTTACTGCGTTATTACCTGTAATTACCTCATGACTTCAATAAATGCTCAAAATAATGTCCTTCCACTTCAATGCATTTGGCAATACGCGTAGCGAAATTCCTCTCAACAGCGAGTAGTTCGCCTTCAGTAATGTTCTCACATGCATTGACAATGCGCTGAAGCATGTTTTCAAGCGTTGTCGGTGAATCACGATAAGAAATATCCCTCAATTTTCCCCCCAGGAAGAAACCCGGGGATCTAAGATCCGGTGAACGTGCGGGCCATGGTATTGTGCTTCTACGACCAATCCACCTGTCGTTAAATATTGCATTTAATACCGATTCAGCTGCAGCGAGCCATGTGCCGGACACCCATCATGTTGAAAGTACATCGCCATTCTCTCATGCAGTGAAACATATTGTAGTAAAATCGGTAGAACATTATGTAAAATATCAGCTTACATTGCATCATTTAGACTGCCATCGATAAAATAGGGGGCCAATTAGCCTTCCTTCCATAATGCAGCACCATACATTAACCCGCCAAGGTCGCTGATGTTTCATTTGTCGCAGCCATAGTGAATTTTCCGTTGCCCAGTAGCGCATATTATGCTGGTTTACGTTACCTGTGTTTGTGAATGACGCTTCGTCACTAAACAGAACGCGTGAAAAAAAAAATCTGTTATCGTCCCGTAATTTATTTTTTGCCCAGTGGCAAAACTGTACACGACGTTCAAAGTCTTCACCATGCAAATCCTGGTGCGTAGAAATATGGTACGGGTGAAATATATGTTGAAGTAGAATTCAAAACACCGACGTTTTTGAAATTCACGATTCTGGCTCAATTTTTCTGCTACTGATGTGCGGATTAGACGCAACTGCAGCTAAAACACTTACTTGGGCATCATCAATTGTTGCAGGCGGTAGTTGACGTTTCTCTTGTGGCTGAACATTTCCTGTCTCTTTAAATAACGTAACTATCCGACGAAAAGTCCAGACACTTGGATGATGTCTTCCAGGATAACGGTCAACATACATAGCACAGGCCCGTTGGGCATATTGATCACAACTGCCATACATAAATATTATATCAACCTTTTTTACAATTGCTAAACGGCCCATTTTAACACGAGTAATGTATCACGAAGCAAATACTGTCCGCACTGGTGAAATATTACGCGATACCACGTACTTATACGTTTGTGACTGTTACAGCGGCATCTATCAAAACCGAAAAAAGTGTTCCAAATAAAATATTCATATTTATTTAAGCACTAGACTAATATGTAATAAAAATGGGGGTATCTATTTTTAAAAAAATGCAGTTGATATCCGTTTGACCTATTGCAGCGCCATCTAGCGGGACAACCATAGCGCCATCTGTTTTCCCGCTTCAAGCTAGAAAAGTTTCGTTCTTTGTAGTTTTTTTCGTTTGCTGCTTATTTAGTGAGATATTTGGCCTGGTCACTATCAGTGGACCACCCTGTATACTGCGCAGTTATGATCGCTGGGCGACGTCTCTCTACGGCGTATAATGTGGAAGTCGCCTCCTGCGCCTGAAACTGCAGAAGCTGTGCTACTATAGACACCGGAGGCGTCGCAGAAACGACAGCGTGTTAAAGAAACTAACCAACGCTAACAAAACAAAAGTAATGAAATTATGGTCCCATAATCTGCAACTAAACTGTCGACGGGCCACCCAAAGCACGGTGATTGCAGTCAAGCGTGCGGCCGGGAATTAAATGACCCGTGCACGAATGATGTCTGGCGATGACACCACAAAAGCCACATTGGATGATTCCTGATTGCTGTCACGTGCAAGTGTTGCATACACGTCACACTCAACGCTGTTGGGAAGTGGATCTACGTGAGCAGTAAATTATGTGCAGCATATTGTAGTCCAATCATTGGGGCACCACATCTTCTCATAAACACCTTGACCTCCTCTTGGCTCATGTTTTTGCATTGTTTAGAATGGTGGTAACACATTTTAAATTACTTTTTCGTTCTTTTGTTTACAAATTAATTTTGTGTTGAAATAGATGAAACCAAGTTTTGCCTTTTTCACGCGACGCTGAGACGTTCGTTTTCTACATTTCAATTAATTTTAAATTTTGGAAATGAGGCCAACAAGCAAATAGTTCTCACTATATCCTCTACAGGCTAAAAGCCCTCAGACTTCAAGAAAAAAAATTAAAATCCCAATTTCGAAGAAATCATGCACAGACAGGTGTGAAAATTACAGGACCACCAATTTCATAAGTCATGGTTTCAAAATACAAACACGAATTATTTACTTACAGATGAATGGAGAAAACTGGTAGAAGCGTCGGGGAAGATCAGTTTGCGTTTAGGAGGAACATTTCGGAACTCGTGATGTAATACAGACTTACGACTTATCTTAGAAGACAGATTAAAGAAAGGCAAACCAACTGTTCTAGCTTTTGTGAATTTTGAGAAAGGTTTTGACCATTTTGATTCGAATACACTATTTCAAATTAGTAGTCACTGGCAAAAGGAAGACAAGCGTTTCTAAAAAAGAGAAATTTATCACAGGTTCATAAAACCATCCATTTTTGTGGACAGCGACCATACGTTGGCATGCATAAGAATTTTTTTAAATGTCTTGGTCGTACTGTTTTAATTTTATTATTACGCGTTTCGATACGTCATCATCAGATAACTTTTTTTTTAAAAACGATGGTAACTAAAATACAACTTATTGGACATGACTAACTAAAGTGCAAACCACCATCGTGGCTGTCATGCACAGTTTGGCATGAGATTCTAGTCGATACACCTTGAGTAGACAGCAACGATAGTGGTTTGTACTTTAGTTAGTCATGTCCAATAATATATATTTTAATTACCAACGTTTTTTAAAAAAAGTTATCTGATGCTAATGTATCGAAACGCGTAATAATAAAATAAAAGCAGTGCAACCAATACATTTCAAATTTTTTTATGCAAGAGAAATGTATTAACATCGAAGATCAGTTTCAGTCTTACGCTTTTCTGAAGGCATTTTTGTGCAGTGTTCCCTTCTACGGTAGTGAGAGATGGACGATAAATAGTTCAGACACGAAGAGGAAAGAAGCTTTCGTAATGTGGTGTTAGACGGAATGCTGAAAATTAATCAAAAGGTACTATAAACAAAATTCTGGTATACCTTGTCTAAAAGAAGGGGTCGATTGGTAGGACATATTCTTAGACATCAAGGGATCGTGAAATTAGCTTCGGAGGTAAGTGTGTGTGGGGTAAAAATCTCAGAGGGCGACGAAGAGAGGAATACAGTAACGAGGTTCAAATATATGTGGGGTACCGTTCTTAAGTGGAGATGAAGAGGCTTGCTCAGGGTAGATTTCCTTTTTAAATATTTTTTCCGATATAGTAAAGATGATATAGCAAACAGGAAGGGATTGAATAGTTTCACTGAACATCTGCTACGTATGTTTGATGTTGATGAAATCCAACTGCTTTTGATGGTTCGTCCCAACTAAACGAGCCGTCGAGTTAGACGTTCGTCTATCATTTTTAGATAAAGTTTGGTGGAACCGGCCATGAGTCACCTTGAATTTTTCTCATACTCTAGAACCAGCGTCTGTAGAGGCCTGCTCCGTTTCTAGGGTGCGGTGGAACGCCCTCGACTCATAACCAGGGAGTATAACAGTCAGAAAGTCTTGCCCTCTTGTGGCTTATCGCTCGCTGGCCCCTATGGTTGTCTGTCAGGTACTTAGGTGCCAATTAAGCACCAACTTTTATCTTATCCGGGAAATATCGTGCATAGTAGGAAATGTAGAACTTCCGCCGTACGGTTCATAGTTACACACGTCAGGAGTTCACAATTTCGATTCTTCCGATATTCTCCTGGTTTGCAGCTGTTAGCTGGGGAATCACTGAGGCTGAGACGGCGCTCTTGCAAGGTTGATCATCACCTGGAGACATTTCTACCGTCCATACCGCCGTCTACATACACATCACGCGTGTTCTTGTGAGTGCTGTTGACAGTAGATTATTTCTATATTTCCGGAAGGCTTTTCACACTGTACCTCAAAAACGTCTTCTGATCAAATTACGTGCTCAGGGAATATTGCTACAGTTGTGCAGTTGGATTCTTTATTTTCTGTTAGAAAGGACACAGTACGTTGTAATTGACGGGAAGTCAAGTAGAACAGAAGTGATGTCTGTCATTCCCCAGAGAAGTGTTATAGGGCCTCTGCTGTTACTTATTTGTATGAACGATTCAGGAGACAATCTGAGTAGCTCTCTTAGACTGTTCGCGGATGATGCTGTCATTTATCGGTTAATAATGTCACTAGAAGATCAATAGCAGCTTTAAAATGATTTAGATAAGGTATATGTTTAGTGCAAAAATTGACACTTGACCCTTGATAATGATATGAGTGAAGTCATCCATATGACCACTACAAGAAATCAGGTAAACTTCTTTTACACGATAAATTAGTCAAATCTACAGGCCATCAATTGAAGTACCTACGAACAATTACGAACGACTTAAATTGAAAAGAATACAGAGAAAATATTGTCGGGAGGGCGAACCAACGGCCACGTTTCATTGGCAGAACAATTAGAAGATGCAACAGTTTTACAACAGAAAGTGCCTACACTACATTTCTTGTGCATATTGTGGGATCCACGCCAGCTGGGACTGACGGACGATGTAGAGAAAGTTCAGAGAAGGGCAGATATATGGAAGACAGCGTCAAGGAAGTAATGCACGAGTTGGTGTAAAAATCATTAAAAGGAAGGCGTTACTCTTTGCAAAATTTCATTCATCAACTTTCTCTACCGATTGCGAACGTATTTTGTTAGAACCCTTCTACATAGGGAGATACGATGATCATAATAAAATAAGAGACATCAGATCGAAAACAGAAAGATTTTGGTGCGCTTTTTCCCCGTGAGTTATTACAGAATGAAGCTGTAGAGAAATATCATAAAAGCGGTTCGACGAACCCTCTGCCATGCACTTCAATGTGACTTGCAGAGTATCTATGTAGATGTAATATAGATGTAGATTGTCTATGGAGCACAAACAAACGCACTTCCCTAATCGCCACAAGCTGACAATATGAGCATGCGCATCATTTTTGACAGTTTAACTTCCATTACGAAAGGATGTGCACCCCACGACTGAGTGAATAACAAAATGTGTATTCGGAAGGAATCAACCGTCATAAATAAAATTTAACGTTTTTATTTAGATCTATATTTCGGCCAGTAAGTAGCCATTATCAATGGGAGCGTTTCAAAAGACGTTACGTATTCCGTTATGGGAGTTGAACGTGTTTACATACACTTTCACAGCTGTGATATCTAATTGGCTAAGTGTATATAAACATGTCAGTGGCGTGAAACGAAATACGTAACATCATCTTCTGAAATATTGCGTTGATAATAATTTCTAGTTACTGGCCGAAATCTAGACCTGCATAATTATAGATAAAAAATTTCATTTTGTTAGTCATTTTTGTTTCATAGTTCAGGCTCTTCCGGTTACAGCTGCATATGAAAGCAGTATATCCTTTTCAGCACAAACTATATCGACGTGAAATTTCAACATTCTAATCACAATACCAGGAAGTTCAAAATTATTGTGCTTTACTTTCCGACCCACACTCAAATTACCGACCTTTTGTAGTGCCGCTACTCTCAAAGGTAAGTGTAAATGTACAGGGGCGGACAAAATAATATGAACACCATGCAGCGGAATACATCTCTTTGCAAGTTCGCACCACTGCTTACGCGAGACGCGACTGCAGTGTTTTACGTTTCTTTGCAGTATATTATCCGATTTGTCAGTGAAATGGAAGATCTCTCAGGCTTCCAAAATGCCTAACCCGATGGTTCGCAGTTACTGAGAGCAATAGTGACGAAAACGGCTGCACTATTAATTTTTCACTAGCAACAGTGTCCTCGCTAATGAAAGAGTACAGAAGACAACGTAAATATCATAAGCGAAAAGGAATAATAGGCGAAACCTGCAGCTGACTGGCAATGGATGAAGAGCATTAACAACGTTTGTGTCCAGACCAGAGTACCACGGCAAATGCGACTGCAAAACTCTACTCAGTTATAGTACTTCGATAAAATTAACATCCATGAAAAGCATGTAGTTTCTGAACCTCTGACAAAAACCAACCCGAAGCTGCGAAAGAAGTGTTGCAACCAACATAAAACCAGAAAGTATGTGACATGTATAAAAAACGATAAATCTTCAGAGATCGCCATTTGTACTATTTGATATATAGTTTCGAATCTGGACGAGCCGTCTTCAGATCGTAAAATTATGTAAAATGCATAACATTTTAATAATACTTATAACATCGTAAAGTAATTTCCATGTCCATGATAAAAGAGTATATGCCTTGAAACGGGCCAAGTCGTGGAACATAAACTACCTTTAAGATATAAAACTCTCTCGTGAAAAATTTTAACTCTTCATAAAAATGCCAGAACCAGTCTCTTGATCGCCGCTATGTTGTTCATACTTGTTATGTAACTTCAGAAGTAGTAGTTCTGCCATTTTAAGGTAGTTTTAAAATGTTCTTACATGAAACAGTTTTATTTCTTCAAGGTATTTTATGATACACTACTTCGCTCGTCTCAAGCGACTTATTCTTTTATCATGGACATGGAAATTATTTTACGATGAAATGACAGTATTGTTTTAATCATGTGATATGTTTTATTAATATGACGACAGATATGGTTATGAAATATTAAAATTGACCAACTTGACTATGAGGGTTTATTCTTTTTATATTCAACTAGCTTAATTCTCGCTGTTTCGCACGTGTAGACTGGATATCAGCTTTGGTTGTCTCTACTTCTAAATATAAATTTTCATAGATTTAGCTTTAAAATTGCTTTCCTAATCAAGTATTTTGATACAACTTGCCACTCTTACTGCACCATTGATGGCAGAATTCAAACCATCCAGAAACACTTCTTTTTTTCAATTCTAACCATTGTTCCAAATCCAAATTTTCGCATTTCTACCATCGAAATAGTCTTAATAGCACCGTTAAAAGTTTTTCATTTGTTTCACACGCTTAGTGGTTGAATTTCCAAAAAATATCGAAACAAGTGTTTTTAAAATTCCAATCAAAAATCTAAATCCGTAGTTTTGTATTTCTTGCTTCAAAATTGCCTTAATAGCATCGTATTTTCAAAAAACCGTTCATCCCCTATTTCACCCACTTATGAATGGGAATATCGAAAAAATTGCTGATATCTACAGTGTAAACTAAACAACGTCTACAAATTTCAAGTTTATATAGGTACAAGGTGCCACGAACGTTAGTTACCTGAATAAAACGTGTTAGTAAGAATATGTGGTAACGTAATTTACATTGTAACCTTCATGTGAATTACTCGACAGTGGAACTACGTACTAAAATCAAGTGGGGTACCTTACCGACCGACATACTGGCCCTTAGAAGCCTACCCCCAAAGTTTATTGTAAAATGAAGTTATCATTTACCCACATACCTCTGTAATCCCAGGAAGTGTAAGTCACCAGTTGGCGATGGGACTTCATCTACCTTGTTCAACTGAAAAAAAAAAAAAAAAAAAAAAAAAAAAAATGACGCCAGCAGTCTACGGAGTCTACAGTCGGAAATCGGAGTCTCAGCGTGCCCATCCCAGACAGTCTTCGCACGTCCTCGATAGTTAGTCCGTGTCCGCTATCCACGTCTGTATGGGGCAGTCAGTATTAAAAAGTGACAGTCGGTATGTGGCCGTCAGAAACAGTATTCCTGTCGGGACATCGTTACGCATGTCACAGTAACCTGCAGGCAAGCTGGGGATATATTGGCGTAGGTTTGTGGGCTATTGAATGGTGACTGTATTGATTTACAGAATGTTGTAAATGTTTGTTATTCTTATGGTTGATTAACAGAAGACTGCTTCGAGGCATTGGACATTGCTTGCTCAGAAACTACGAGCAATGAAAGTAAGTTGTATTTATCTTTGTTATTAACGTCTTCATACATAATAAATATGTTTAAGAGTGGTGCTACTAATTTATGTTACATGAATCGTGCCCTTGAGTTAACCTGGCCGACCATCGTCCACCTTGTGTACATAACAATAGTGTTAAAACTCATCGCTGGTCTTCAGTCCGATTTTTATATAAGCTGAAGACTTTAAAACATTATATCTTTCACCCTCTTATAGGTATCGACACAGAATTGCTATGGTGTACAACGGGAGACTTAGTACTACAACAACACAGAGAGATCGTTAGTTGAAGAGCAAAATATTGACAACTACACGTAGAATTTTATATAAGACGTAACTTTCAGCTCCCATATCTTCCACCCCGTTATCGTTATCAAATATCTACCACCATAGTGCACAATGGGAGACTGATACCTACTACCACATACAAACACTATTCGTTTGCGATGTGTAGCTTTGGCTGCAGAGTGAAATATAGGCGCACACACACACACACACACACACACACACACACACACACACGCGCGCGCACAACCTCAACTGGCGATTTAACGAAGATGTATAACTATACCTACCTCTGCAGTAAAGTCAATTCCAATAAAAACAACTCAAATTTTTTTCTAGTCCTTGTACATGGAGGTATTCTACTGAAGCTCTTGTGGCTCCACATGTCCTGCTACATGGATCTCATAAATGTGAACTTCTAAGAAGAATTATGTGAAATGAGTAGATTCTGAGTACACAAGGCATTATTCGCACATAAAGCCATGACATGCCATAGCAAATAAAAATGTATTTATCATATGCTAGATAATAAACTCACTGAAACAATAGAAACCAAGATATAAAGAATCGTCAAGAAGAAGAATAAAGAGGTAACTAGTTTGTAAGAGACGGAACGGAACAAACATCCAACCCGTCATGTAGATGATGGTGTTTCCTTGACTCATCCTGCGTAACACCGTGTGTCGCTCAATATTATTTAATGCAATACATCGCACTAGATGCGTATATCCTTGCTGCATCGTACACAGATTAACCCATTATTAGATCGGCTGAATATTAGGTACTTTTTGTCATAAGATAGCTGCGTAGACAATACTTCATGTTCCGCTATAACATGCGTCTTGAAAACTTCTTCAGCTGTATATACAGAATGCAAGAGCGAACATTGCATAAAGATGAACAGAGGAATCGGCTGTTGTTTTCATGGCCCAGTTCATTTTGTCCTCTTGCCATTCATTACAACTGCAACACTACGCTTCCTAAGCATGGACCTGCTCTACACAGGTACCCACTTTGCAATTCACAGCAGGTCAGAGGAGTGCAACAGAAAGCGGTTACGCATTAGCCACCAGGTGTTCTGAATGACGGAGTGACTCATGCTGCTCCTCCTACTTCATTAGATGTCTTTTATCGTGTATACGGATCTATTTATTGCTAGTTTATGCCTCGATAACAAAGCTGAGGGATGAAAACCTCTACCGCAAGAAGTCTTAAATCACTACACACTGAAGTGAACGTGTTTGAGAAGTTTCCTCCATAAACGTCTACCACAGTATAATGATTATAATATCTGACAGACAACATGAAAACATACGTCGGGTGTCAACAAATCAGAATACTGAAAAAGATTTCCAAGTCTCATAACAAGCACACGCCAATACACTCGCTCACTATCCCCACTGTAAATGGCATAGTGCGTCTGCGCTTCTGCTTTTCTTTAGTGCAGTTAAAAACTGTTTTCAAAAGATGAATGTTGTTAGTGTTTTTTTTTTCATTATGTAGCTACTATTTATTGCAGCCTGTATATAAAATCTAACTCGGCTGACTTGCCTGCGGTACGTAGATGTATGCAGTAGCCATTCTGGATTCCTGTAACACATTCTTATTTCCGTTTTACTGCTCGCTGTCTACGTTTGTAGCTACATGAGAGTAATTACTGCTTGTTGTTACGCAACTTCCAGATTACGCAACAGCTGCGTCCTTGGCCTTTTAAGCGCAAATTACGTTCTAGCCTGTGTATCTTCCCATGTTTATCTCATATTGTTGATCAACACTGTTCTGTTGCATCTTTTTGGTATGAATCATAGTACCAACCGAATTATTCCTTGATGTTTTTAAAAAAAGCGTTAATCTAAAAAATCGCCAACAACAAATGCTAGAATGTAATATTTCTAAATCCAGCAACATACTACTACGGTGAGACACCATTTTGAATATTTGAATGTGTAGCGTCCCATGTGGATAGGGCTGTGATTTTTCTTGTAATGTTACATGTAACGATAAAAAAGACTGAAAAACATGTACTCGCGACACTTTCATAGATTTTGTTATACACTGCGACAGCAGCGCTGCAAGTGCTCGACAACCTACTTAGCTTAGTGCTAAGAGTATCGTTCATATTGATTTTAACCCTTTCAGACCCTCTGGCTACAATTGTGTACATAACTTTTACAGTGTCTAATATAGATCAGAACATTTTTCTCAATTGAAACAACATGTATATGACTATGAGTGTTCAACCTTTTCACCATGCACACTTACTGTCAACTGCGGAAGATCACTATAAAAATACCAAGTAGTCAGTGCTGCACTGCGCAGCAGCTTGTGAACTCCAAAGAACACACGTAAGTTGTGGGTTACTTGTATTCCACTGTAGAACTCAAAAGCAGTAGTAATTATTTTGCATGGCAAGTATTGAATGATCAGTTTATTTAGTACAAAAGGTAGTGTTACAAAATTAATTATTTTAGTCCATAAAAAGAAGCCTTGCTTTTCACCATATGCAATTTTGTAGTATGTAAAGGATGCATACAACAGCCTAAATCTTGCTTCTACAATCATTAAAAAAGTAACTTAAGAGAAATACAGCAAAAAAAAAAAATAATAATAATAATTTCTTTCCTCCAGAAAAAAATCAGGTCTGAAAGGGTTAACATCCTTTTTTACATTAGGGAACGTATCTAGTGCCATAAAAATAGGCAATAACTACAAAATTTTCACATTTGTCTTTATTAAGTTTCCTAAGATGTATGAAAGTATGAAACAGTACTTTACAGAACAATATATTTACATTTACATTTTAAGCTACAGGTTTTAACTGAATGATTTCATTCTCTATTAAAAAGTAAAATGAAGGTTAGGAAACAAGATCTGCTCTTTGGCAGTAAGAAGTCGCTTTCCTACTCAGGAAGGTTAAAGTTTCTTCGCTACAATTCGATTAAAATAGGTGAGAGTGGAACGTAGGAAACGTATATTTAACGTAAGTCCTTCATTATTTTAAAATTTTGAACATAGCTGCTGTTGTCAGCGACGGTTACAACGTTAAAGGATAAAAATGCAGCCCTTGCTCGCAAAAATAGATTTTATTATTGCGAGCGAGGGTTTAATCTTCATTATTTAATGTACCAAATCAACCAATACAGATGTAGCCAAAGGAAAAGGTCACATATGGCATTAAAAAGGCAAAGAAATCAAATTGTTTCCCAAGAAACACAGGATGAGTCAAGGAAACACCATCGTGTACATGACGGGTTGGATGTTTGCTCCGTTCCGTCTGTTACAAAACTACTTATCTCTTTATTATTATTCTTGAAGATCTTTTATCTTTTGGTTTCTATTGTTCTATTGAGTTTTTTTATCTGGCGTATGATAAATACATTTTTATATGCTATGGTATGCCACTGGTTTTATGTGTGAATAATACTTTGTGCACTCAGTCTTCTTATTTCACATAATTTTTCTTAGAAGTTCGCTTTTATGCATCCATGAAGCAGGACATGCGTAGCTACAAGAGCTTCAGTACAGTACCTCCATGTACAAGGACTAGAAAATAATTTGAGAACTGTTGTTTTTATCTGAATTGGCTTTATTGCAAAGGTAGGTATAGTTATCCATCTTCATTAGAATCGTCAATTGGAGTCCGCGGTCATCTTAATATACATAAAAATTGACGTTTTTATGCCTATATTTCACTATGCAGCCAAAACTACACATCGCAAACGAATAGTGTTTGTATGTGGTAGTAGGTATCAGTCTCCCATTGTGCACTATGGTGGTAGATGTAAATTCCACAACCGTTACTACAGGTAAAGCACCAACGACAAGAAACTTCAAGACATTTTCTTTTTAAGCAAAAATAAAAGACGTGTGAAATTAAAAATATGTGAATTATTATACTCTATACCATTTGGTATCCGTAAAAAACCGGCCTATCATACTAAGAGCAGGCTATAATAGAAATTTATGTTCATCTTGCATTTATAGCCTATTTTACTTACTTTCAGCGCACTATTTCTTCAAAAATACGTTCTTCTTTATACCACTCAATCATTAATGTCCCGATTATGTATGTTTCTTGATTTTTCACCAATGCTTGTAACGCAAAAATTATAGTAACTAATTCGTTAATTACAAATTATGAAAAGCATTACACCTTCAGCAGCTTTCGCACCGTTAGTGTCGTTGCAACTGTCAGTCAATAACAAAATTTCACAGCAGTGGGTGTCGTGAGTAGTATATATGTCAGACTCTGATACAATTGTTAAATATCAACGCAGTATAACATGTATCATCGTTATCTGTAATTTCTATGAGCTTAATATCTGAGGCGTCTATACAGCCTACATTAGGACCTGTACCAAAGAAAAATGTCTCATTTATTGTCTTGTCATTGTTAGTGTTTGGAGCTTCTACATCGCCATTCAGCTGTAACTTGATTGATGTTAGATTCGTCTTCGATATCAATATACTGCGATCTAAAGGTATGTAATGTTTGTTTAACAGTTTATGCCTCGTTAAAAATAGTAGTTAAGATTGTGTTCAATTGTATTACTTGTAAACAGTAGAATATCCTGCTCATTTATACAGTATTTCATGTTTTTGTCGTCAGCGGCAGTTCTAACAGCATCGCTGGAATGTTGCAGCTAGCCGCCATTACGCAACAAACTTAAATTGCATCTCATTTATATACGAAATAAAGTGAAGCCGATTAGTTAGTATATTTTCAGCTTGGCTTCAAACTCCTTATTAGACAGCAGTATATAACTTTTATGAGTACTTATGCAATTTCACGTCAGTAAGCTGTGGCACGCTAACAGGTTATGACCCTGCTTAAATGAGCCATAGCGAAAGTGCACATAAGACCAAGGGATTCATAACATTTACTGAAGTGATGATTCCGAAACTTATGTAATTAAGTGAATATTTCGGTAAGTTGACGTAATACCACAAATCACTAGTTTCGCCACGTTAAAAGTTAAATTATCAGTAACACAGTATAAGAATATTACTGTAAGACACGACTCTGTTATGTGGTGATGAACAACAAAATGCAGTTTTAACTCGAGAGGAGGAAGTATTTAAATGGCGCGCTGTTGTTGTTGACTGAATCCATCCTTGACTTCATGCTTAAGTTCACTAAAGGTAGTTTCAGCAAAGCCGACTATTCGGCCTATTACTCGGCGAAACCGAAACCAATATTTTGGCCGAATATTCAGTCGGACCTTACTTTTTACCTTTGTTTCATTTTTCTCTTTGTTATCGTTTATATCTTTATCTTTTAAGTGGTTTACATATAAAGAAAAAAGGATGCTTCAAATGTCTAATGTAAAGATTTTTTTTTTTTATTTTACTTCACTACGTGTCGAGAACGATGAATAGATGGTGACAACACCAAGCAGATAAAAATTCCTGCTGGACCAGGAGTCCGGATCTTTGGGTGACATTTAGCCATGTAAACCACGCTGCTACTTAGGTGGATAGTAAAGAGCGCTAGTAGACATTTACAGTTAGTATTGATTCTGTACACCAATTAGAATAATAAGAATTATATAATTACAACACTGTATATTCTTAATTCGTATAAGTTACACTATAAGCTTATTTCGACTTAAGTCATCTTCATGTGTTACGCCGGCAATAAGTAAGTTTTCATAACATTTAGTACTATGCTGCCTACTTGTTTTATGCAGAGGTAAAAGAAATGATACATACCACATTCTGTTATGCTGTACCTTTCGATATTATTGTGACGTGATTTTTTTCCTTATTAATACCACGTAACTTACATTATTGTGTTGTCATGCGTGATCTTTATCAAGTTACGGATTTTGACATTTATTTATTTGATGTAGTATGTTTACATTATTTGCACAGAGAATATATACCTATGAGTGTGAAGAGATATGAGATATGATCGTTTTGTGAGTGTAGTGTCCATTCTGTGCATTTGAGAGAAAGCTTTTATTTGAAATCGAACGAAATATGTTGGGTTTTTTCATCTTCGATAATTTTGTTGGCATATTTTTATGCCAGATCAAGGGTGAGATTTTCTCTATGGATAATCATTAATGGTAATTTTGTTATTGCACTATTATCTATGATTGGTAATGGGATTGTTTATCCGTTGTCATGCACTAGCATATGAATAAAATTATCTAAATAATTTTGTGCCTGAAATCCGTTTGATCGTTTAGCAAATTAGTTGTGTACTTAATTCCATGTACGTATACTTCCATTTCTTCAAGAATATTCATCTCGTACCCCTTCTGTACAGTATGTAAAATTTCTAGTGCTTTGTCTGTACAGAAGGGATACCACATGAATATTCTTGAAGAAATGGAAGTATACCTACATGCAATTAAGAACACAACTAATTTGCTAAACGCTCAAACGGATTTCGGGGACAAAAATTATTTCGATAATTTTATTCATATTCTAGTGCATGACAACGGATAAACAATCCCACTGCCAATCATAGATAATAGTGCAATAACAAAATTACCATTAATGGTTATCCATAGAGAAAATCTCACCCTTGATCTGGCATAAAAATATGCCAACAAAGTTATCAAAGATGAAAAAACCCAACATATTTCGTTCAATTTCAGATAAAAGCTTTCCCTCAAATACACAGAATGGACACTACACTCACCAAACGATCATATAATCTATTTCTTAACACTCATATATATTCTCTGTGCAAATAATGTAAATATACTACATCTCTTTAGAGGTGTCAAATAAATGTCAAAATCCGTAACTTGATAAAGTTCTCGCATGAAAATATTATATGTTAATATATATATATATATATATAAGAAGGAAAAAATAATAAATCACTTCGCAATAATATCGAAAAGTACAGCATAACAGAATGTGGTATGTATCATTTATTTTATCTCTGTATAAAACAAGTAGGCAGCATAGTACTAAATGTTATGAAAACTTATGTATTGCAGGCGTAACACCTGAAGATGACTTTTAAGTCGTAATAAGCTTATAGTGTAACTAATACGAATTAAGAATGTACAGTGTTGAAATTATGTAATTCTTACTATTAAAATGTCGATGTACGACGTCACTAACACTGTAGACCCTGAAGATAACAAACCAATTAGAATGTTTGACTAACTCATCATGTATCCTGCTATTGTCACTTAACGATTACACCGTCCAGTACACCACAACATCAATGAACAACTGCACATTTTCAATGAGGAACATCATCGGTGCTACACATTCTGCTGAGGCACTCACCTTTCAGGATTTTGTAACTTCAGAAACTTCCGAGTCATTTGTATTACGTAAGTCGTGTTTTCTTTCACGGCAGTGGGGCACGGTGTCTATCACTTTTCTAAAATCTAGGTATATGGAGTCTGTCTGTTGCCCTTCAACTGTGGCTTGGAGGTTATCATGACGTAAATGGGCTTAGTTCTACCTCTATAAATTTGGCAAGGAACATTTTTAGGTACATACAATAAGTGACAGAAATGGTATCACGGCGACATCCACAGATAAAGGAGGCAGCATCATGTATGAATGGCGTTGGAGTGTATTATGGGTATCTATTTGGAAAAAAATGGAATATTGTCTCCATAAAAAAGTTCAATTTTTTGTAAATCTATCGTTCTCAACTGGGTGGTCATCAGTCTGTAGCTTACAAACTACTTAACCTAACCTAAGGACATCTTAAACACCCATGCCCGACGACGAAGGGCCGCGCGCACCGCAGCACGGCTCTCCAATGCGCACGGCTATTCCTCCGCGGCTTGTCTCCATCGCCACTAATCTTCCACAAAAGATTATTCCTCAACTAACTTCTCCCATTTATCCATCAAATATTAACCGTCTGAACTGGGGGTTTTCGCACCTTGAGATACTCTTCAGGTAGCAAGCCAGCAAAAGAGCGCCTTATTCCCCGAAAATGACCAATAATTCTACGTCGAAT
Organism: Locusta migratoria; assembly: GCA_026315105.1. Lineage (NCBI taxonomy): Eukaryota > Metazoa > Arthropoda > Insecta > Orthoptera > Acrididae > Locusta > Locusta migratoria. The sequence continues at coordinate 612,982,038 of CM048746.1, forward strand.
ACAACCATAACTCTAAGATTACTACTTGAGTTTACAAGAAAATCGACAAAAAATCTCATATTTCATACATTCTCCTCGGAGCACCACACGCAATCGCCTCCTTCGCGTGCCAGCTGAACTCTGGCCGACGACCGACCTAAACGCCTCGTAGTTCAACTTCGCGGAAAACCGTCTTCTTATTGCCTCGCCACAAATCTGGCCTTCTACCAACTTGCAAACACCCCCAGACATCATAGTCAACGTCTACCATGTGCTAAAAGACATCTCTGTTGTTCCACACAATGTAAAGGTTGGCTAACCTACCACAAACTGCCAAACTTGTTCAGTAATATACTCCACTAGAATCACACACCTGTAATTCATTCTTCCACACACGTATGGGGGACAAGAGTAACTATGGAGCATGCCTTCGTATGTGATCATTGTTCACTTATTTTTCTAAAAATAATCATTAACAAAATTTCATCCATATTGACACTGAACATTTCAATTAACTTAATAACGATTTAAGTGGCACGAAGGTCGCCTTGTTCTGAGAAAAGAAAAATCAGCAACTAAACTGTTGCATTTATTATGACGATTATGTCAAAGGCAACAAAAGCTTACATACAGATGCGCTTATTCGTGTCATCAGTCTATTCAGCAGCTACACCCCTCTCAGAAACTAAATACAACATATTGAATTTATGCCTTTTTTATTATTGTTGCTTATTGTATAATCTAACCGCACGCTTCCAAATCACAGCTTATCGAAATAAATAGCTATACATGAATTCATTCTTCGATACCTTGTCAGAGAAATGTAAATAAAATTGAATACTGCAGAACATACTTGTATTATAATTACTAATACAAAAACAGTCTTGATCGCAAAAACTAACAGTTTTTATTGACCGGTGTCGACCTGATATAGAGGTCATCTTCGTAATAAAATGCATCCCATGTGGCCGATGCTGGACTCGACTACGCTGGGGTGTCCTGGCTATTCTCCTGTTACCAGCTGGCGGGAGAACAGCCAGGACACCCCAGCGTAGCCGAGTCCAGCATCGGCCACATGGGATGCATTTTATTACGAAGATGACCTCTATATCAGGTCGACACCGGTCAATAAAAACTGTTAATTTTTGCGATCAAGACTGTTTTTGTATTAGTAATTTTACCAAATAAATTGCTGTTTTTCTACATCGACAGTGTTGTCTAAATTAATACTTGTATTATATCGATAGAAAAGTTCCAGAATGTGTTATAAACGGAAGCCTGAGTAAAAAAAATAGCAGTTTTTGGGAAACGAAATAAAAACCGCTCAAGGTTTAGGTTTTCTGTGATTTCCGTGAATCACTCCAGTGAAATGCCGGGATGGTTACCTCCAAAAGCCTACGGTCAATCAGTACTCGTCCCACTCTAATGACCACATTGCAACGTTTCAAACCCTAACTTTCCTTCATTCCTTCCTCATTTATACACAACCACTGACTCCGCTGATATGCACAGTCATATCGAGATGGTTTACTGCAAGTTGTAACACCAAACAGCCACATATACCAGATTTCATATGTTTGCCATAGTGAGCAAAAATTTATACTGGTACATTACTGTCATGTTGATTAACGAACAGTAGTTTCAACTCAGCTATGATTTATGTAACACTTGCTACACACGTACAAGAGATCGAAATAGACTGACACCTGTCGAACGTTTACCCAGTATGTATACACTAACTGACTGGAATTTTGTGAATACTTCTAGAATGTACTAGAAATCTGTATTGAAATTAAAAGATATAAACAGGTTGGGTCTCGAAACCAGGGCCCTTTGCTTCAGAGTCCACCAGTATAGCAACTATACCACATTGTCGCTGTCAGCGCCTCAGTTCCTTTTGGCCCTAAACGAAAGGGAATTAATTCTGCCAGTAACAGCCAAACTCACCCGATCCGACTGGAGAAATGCGGGGAGTCACAGATCTCTGGGAAGACAGCAAAATATTTACTGTAATATCAGCATGGCTTTCAATGTGGAACGCTTTGTTTGTTGGAAGTGAGGGCAGTCTTCGCCGTTCTGGATGTGCGCAAATGGCGGCATTGGTAGTCACTGACAGTTACATCAGACCCTGTAGAACATGGTAGTCAGTCGGGAAAGAAGGCCAGCGCTGCCTCTCTGCTTGCCACAGGATAACATATCAGATGTAAAGGACACTCTCTCGCGAGTACTTGTGTGAAATTGTGGCATCCTGCTGCAAATAGTGTCGCAAATGACCATCGCTCTCCGTGTTCACTATCGATTCCCTACAGGGGAGTGACTGGTTTGGTAAATAAGTCTAGCCGCGCTCACTCTTTGGTAGTAGAGTTAGCGTTTTGTAATATCGTGATCGCCTGGTCTGCATGCGGACGAAAGGCTAAAACCACAGGCTTAAACGATTCTGTGACGATCTTGGATACGATTTTTTCGACATTTGTGATTGAGAATTGTTGTGAATCTTCCTTATCCGCTGGAAGTCGTTACTGTGTTACTGAACTGCATATCGTGGCCAATTTCTGGTCTCTGTTAAGATAGAGGAATCTTTCCAAGAGCCCGATTAAGACAGGTTAAACAGAATGGCTTTCGTCAAAACACACCGAAGAAAAATCTCATATAATTTAAATTACCTGCATAACAATGTACGGCAAGGTTACAGAACTAGACTAGATTAATAAAAAGAACCATACCTCCGATGTAATAGTATCAGAACTCTGGCTGGAGGTAGATTACAATAGAAGTAAAATTTTAAATTGAGATCTAAATACACATCGTAAAGATTAAATGAAAACCGAAGATGGAGGTGTCATTGTAACTGAAAAACATCTTTCTAGTGATGTTTTTGTAGAAAGCAAATGTGGAATAATTTTCGGAAAAGTGTTACGAGCGGATGGAACATAGTTATTATGCATTGTATATCTCCTACGTCAAACGCCAGTCTGACAAAACTTTTGTGGTGTAACTTGGAAAATATTTCGCGTAAATTTCCTGTACAAGTTGCATGGTATTAGGAAGAGATTCCGCGTTACCAGCTACAAAATGAGAGACTTGCATGATTAAAGTAACACTTAAGTGTCACTTCCAGAGTAAATATGCAGATGTACCAAAGGGAACGCGAGTGCAACAGTTCTATCAGAAGTGCCTTATCAGAAAATTACCTTGAAGAGCGAACCGATTAGCGACCGGTCACCACTATCCCCGAATTTTAGAATTCAGTTTGCGTAGAAAAGAGGATCTCTGACGATAAGGTCATGACAGCATCACTAAATAATGTAAAAGAAGACAATAAGGCACGTATGTAATCAGAGGATGACATAATTGTAGTGTGGCCAGCTGACAAGGGGAATGTCACAGTCATCCTAAAGAAGATGGTGTACGACAAATGTACAACACCCTCTGGAGGATGCTGCATATAAACCAATAGGAACCGACCCTACAGACATAGTGGACAAGAAGAGCCAGACCTTGTTGAAGGAGGCACGTCTGCTTGAACAGGTCGTCAAGCAGCTTCATAGCAAAGCACCTGTACCACTTAGACTGTATAGACTCCCGAAAGTCCATGAGAATGGATTTCCTCGCCGGCCTATTATTAGCAATATTGGCGCAATGACCTACCTCATTCCGCAGCACCTGAAGAAGGTACTGGCACCTGGGTAAATGTGCACACAACATTCGAAACTCTCAAGACTTCCGGCAATGGGTGAGACAGCTACATGCTGTAGACTCTGACAATGGTAAATCGTGGTACATCATGGTAACTTCCGATGTGGCGTCGCTCTTCACACGGGTGCCAATGAATGACTTATTGTGTCCCAGCCTCGTCGCCGCTTTTGTGTGTCGTTTCCGTCGTAGGTGTCGGTGGCCGAGCAGAAAGAGACCGACACAGGAATAAAGGATGCACGCTGGTGCAGGTACGAAGGTGAGCAGCCAGTAGGACAGCAGAAACTAGAAACACTAGAGTAAATAAGAACGAGATATATATTGCACCGAATTTATACAAAACTTTTACATAGCTCAGTACTGCAGAATGCTGATACATAGTTGAGCTAGAGGCCTGCCTAGTGCCTCCAATAGCCAAGTCTTCACTGGTGCCTATCTGATTCTGAAGTGTTAGCTGGTTCCTATCTCAGTCCCAAGTGAACGATGTCGTTCAGTGGTGGCCACGAGCGGAGTTGTGGCAGAGGGCGCTCGTGGCTGACGTCGTAAGAACGCCGCGCCTTGCGTGCATGGCGGCGCGCGGCGAAAGTAGGTGGCGCACACTTTGTACTTGTGCGACACCACATGACTCACTTAATCTGATTGGAGAGAAGTTTGATAGGGCTCTGCTCGACATATTCAAGCACTAGTGTTGGCCTAAAATTTCATTGAAAGGTTCGAAGAGGAGGCAGTTACATCAGCCCCTTATAAAAAAAACCTAGTGTTTTATAGGAATGTAGATGATATCTTTGTTATCTGGTACAATGGCAGGGAGAAGATAGATTAGTTTCTGTAACATCTAAATTCGCGCCACCCTAATATAATTTCGTGATAGAGCTAGAGAAGGGGGGTTAGCTTCCATTCTTGGACGTACTAGTCAAGAGGAAGGCACTTTTAGGCACAGTGTTTATCGCAAGCCAACCCACACTGACTTATATGGCAATAACTGCCACCATCCGTCACAGAAGAAGGGAGTGCTGAAAACACTAGTTCACAGAGCTCGGCCCAGAAACTCTGGCAGCAGAAATAGAATATATGATTCTGTATATATCTGGAGACTCAGACATATAAGAATTTTAAAAGAATTCACGGCCATTTAACTGATAATTTTATATTTATTTTCAAAATGTTCAAATGTTTGTAAATCTATCGGACCAAACTGCGTGGTCATCAGTCCGTAGCTTACACACTACTTAAACCTAGGTAAACTAACCTAAGGGCGACACACACACCCATGCCCCAGGGAGGATTCGAACCTCCACGGCGAGCAAACGCGCACTCCGCAGCGAGACGCTTTGGACCGCTCGGCTACTCCACCGCGGCATTTATTTTCACAACCAGGTTTCGGCCTTAAGCCATTCTCAAATGCTGTGCATATCATTTAAAAACATTATTAGAATTAATTTAAAGTAATATAAAATACAGGTATAAGGTACATTACAAGTGGGATAAGTTAGTTACTTACATAAAAGTTGTTAGACAGGTTTTCTTATGTAGTGTTCATGATAATAAAAGCAATAAAACGGTCTACACGGGCACTACGGTCGGGGGTTCGAACCCCCCCTCGGGCATGGATATTTGTGCCGTCCTTAGTATAAGGTAGTTGATAAGTAGTTTGTTAGTTTAGGGACTGATGACCCCGTAGTTAAGTCCCATAAGCTTCACAAACATTTGAACATTTGATCTGAGAATAAGTTCGACAACCTACATCCTTTTGAATCTGCTTACTGTGTTCGTCCCTCGGTCTTCCTCTACGATTTTTACCCCACAGATTTCCTTCTAATGCTAAGTTAACAATTCCTTGATGTCTAAGAATGTGTCCTATCAATCTATCCCTTCTGTTAGTCAGGATATGCCATAAACTTCTTTTCTCCACAATTCGGTTAAGCACCTCATTAGGTACGTGATCAACCCATCTAATTTTCATTGTTCGTCTGTAGCACCACATTTGAACAGCTATCTTCTTTTTATCTGAACTCCTTATCGTCCACGTTTCACTCCCATACAATGCTACACTCCAGACAAATGCATTCAGAAAGGACTTCCTAACATTTAAATTCATATTGTATGTTAACAAGTTTCGCTTCTTAACAAACGCTTTTCTTCCTATAGCCCTTCTGCATTTTATATCTTCTTTACTTCGGCCATCAGAAGTTATCTTGCTACCAAAATAACAAAACTCATCTACTACTTTTATTGTCTCATTTCCTAATCTAATTCCTTCAGCATCACCTGATTTTCTGACATTCCATTCCATTCCATTACCCTCGTTTTCTTCTTGTTAATGTTATATCTTCCTTTCAAGACACTGTCCATTCCATTCAATTGATCTTCCAGATACTTTGCAATCTCTGACAAAATTACTATGTCATCGGAAAACCGCTAACTTTTTATGTCTTCTCCCTGAACTTTAATTCCCTCTCCAAATTTCTCCTTGAATTCCTTCACTGCTAGCTCAATATACAGATTAAACAACACTGGGGAAAGGCAACAACCCTGTCTTACTCCCTTCCCTACTTCTGCGTCCCTTTCTTGCCCTTCCACTCTAATAACTGCTGCCTGGTTTTTGTATAGGTTGAATATAACTCTTCGCTCCCTATATTTTACCCCTGATACCTTCAGAATGTATGCCAGTCGACGATGACAAAAGCTTTCTCCAACACTACAAATGCTAATAATGTAGGTTTTCCTTTCCTATCTTCTAAGATTAGTCTTAATGTGGTATTGCCTCCCGTGTCCCTACATTTCTCCTAAATCCAAACTGATCTTCCCCGACGTCGGATTCTACAAGTTTTTCCATTCGTCTGTAAATAATTCGTCTTAGTATTTTGCAACCATGACTTATTAAACTGATAGGTTAGTAATTTCCACATTTGTCTGCACTTGTTTTCTTTGGTATTGGAATTACAATATTCTTCTTGGAGTCTGATGGTATTTCCCCTGTCTCATACATCTTGCATACCAGGTGGAACGAATTTTTCATGACAGGCTCTCCTAACGATATCAGCAGTTCAGACGGAATATCATCTACTCCAGGAGGCCTTGTTTCGACTCAAGGATTTTATATAAAGATTATATATAAGATTAAGATGGAAAAGTAAGATAAATAAGCCTAAACGCAATTAGTTCCAAAAACTATTTATGTCGTAGAAGGGGGGGAGGGCTCCAAGGACGTTGTTTAAGGAGTGGGAAGCCCATCATCACTTTATGGTGGAGAAAACATAATATTAAAAAAATATTTCAGCAAATTACAATAACAACTAGTAGATTGCTGTAAACTTTGAGTGAATTAGTGAGTAAAATGGAAACGTTTACATCTGTACATGGGGGCGATTATTGAAGAGTAAGTGTTACATATCATTAGTATTCATTTACAAAATTATCGTAAATTGATGCATACCACCATATAGCAGCTAGATATAAAACTTATGTAGCATGGACAAATATTTCTGGTAGATAAGTATCACATTAATTTAAACTGTACATGTTGTAATAATGGACGGGGAGTTTCATTTATGAATTGGTAGGCTCTCGGAGTATAATACTACAATTCTAAATGATATGAATCTATGGTAGGATGGAGGACGTGATAGTCCATATTTCTGTGATTGTATTGTTATAGCATGACTTACAACTTTGTAGCCTACAGGTAACCTAAAAAAACTTATACATTATAATGCATCTACGCACTGTAAACAACACCACTGTACTCATCCCCCAAAGATAATCCATCTATCCAGCAGTACGTTCCTAGACATACCACACTCCAAATACGAATATGGTGGCATATCTTTGCAATTGTCTTTGTGATAGTCTTCCTCTGTCCTCATCAACAAGCTGCCATTCTGATCTTATGGCAAACACATACTTGTGTTATTATTTTAAAATAAGATGCAGGGATAAATGTGTTACCTATTTTATGCTTCTGACATCGACCTAACTTTAAATGTTTTATTGCTTTTATTATCATGACCACGACATAAGAAAACCTGTCAGACAACTTTTATACAAGTATCTAACTTATCCCACTTGTAATGCGCCTTATATCTTTATTTCATATAACTTTATATTAATTCTAATAATGTTTTTAAATGATATGCACAGCACTTGAGAATGGTCTAAGGCTGAGCCTGGTTGTGAAAATAAATATAAAATTATCAGTTAAATGGCGGTAAATTCTTCTTTTTTAGAAGAATAGAAATAGAACACTTACAATCACTGTTCAGCAAAAATGGATATCCCTCCAGAGACATCCAGCACTTCGAGTTACCAGTCAAGCACTAAGCCCAGAAGAGTAAGCAGAAGAAGCAAAGAGGATGGCATACCTGCCATATACTGGACCAATCTCTGCCGGAATCAGCAGAATTCTTTTGAAACACCATATCAGAAGCATATTTTGCCCACCCCCTCAAAATTTGGACTCTGCTGGGGAGTGTGAAGTGCGACCTGGGGCTACAAAAGCCAGGCATTTATAAAATTCCATGCCAGTGTGGGATGTCATACATTGGTCAGACAACCAGGACTGTGGACATCAGTTGTAAAGAGCACTAGAGACACACCGGAGGTCGGAAAGGCAACAGAATCTGCCATAGCGGAGCACTGTCTAGGACTTGGTCTTTCGATGAACTACAAAAGACCAAGACTGTGACACAAATCCCAAGGCTTTGGGACAGTGTCATAAAGGAAACCATGGAGTTCAAGGTCGCAATCTAATCAATCGTGACAGCTCAGAACGGCTTGGAATCCAGCTCTTGAACAACACCAGTGATGGGAAAGCACCTCCGGAACCACGCTATGTGGGCTTGGACCGCAATCGAAATCCTCAACGCGACGGGGGCCTCATACGACAGCAGCAGCCCCAGAGGACGAATCCACGAGGCAGGGACGGCTATGGGGGCACCAGACGACGACTGAAACCATCCAAGTTCCAGGTTGGAATCTTCCTTGGAGCATGTGTGTGTGTGTGTGTGTGTGTGTGTGTGTGTGTGTGTGAGTGTGTGTGTGTTGTCCATGGATTTGTTAGTTTAAGTAGGGACTCATAGCAACAGCAGTTCGGTCCAATAGGTTTACCAATATTTGGAGCCGGCCGCAGTGGCCGAGCGGTCTGCGGCGTACCAGTCACGGTCTGCACGGACGCTGCGGTCGGGGTTCGAACCCCCCCCCCCTCGGGCGTGGATTTTTGTGCCGTCAAAAAAAAAAAATAAATAAATAAATAAATAAAAAAAAAAAAAAAAATTCAAATGTTTGTAGAGTCTATGGGACTTAACTACGGGGTCATCAGTTCCTAAACTTACAAACTACTTATGAACTACTTACGACTAAGGACGGCACAAATATCCATGCCCGAGGGGGGATTCGAACCCCCGACCGTAATGGCCGTGCAGACCGTGACTGGAGCGCCTCAGTCACCTCGGCCACCGCGGCCGGCAATGTTCAGTCCGTAGCTTACAAACTACTTAAACTAAGGTAAACTAACCTAAGGACACACACACACACACACACACACACACACACACACACACACACTCATGTCCCAGGGAGGACACGAACCTGCGACCGCGAGCAACCGCGCGCTCCGCAGCGAGGTGCCTTAGACCGCTCAGCTACTCCACCGCGGCAGGGACTGATGACCATGTAGTTAAGTCCCATAAGCTCTACAAACATTTGAACATTTCGACACTGTTTTGTATCATTTACAAACAAATATTTGAAGGAATTAATTACACCCACAACTACTTAGTTATGTATGAACACATTTTCTAGTTTGTTTGTACTTTCTTATTTATTTTATTTTTCACGTGATAGTTAACTTTGCGCAGTAAACGATTTACGCCTAAAAATAAGATGTTTCAATCAGTGCTTTAGTTGGGCCGATTCGGGGCAGTACGGCGAACCGCCTAAAATTCAAACGCCTTTCCTAAATTTGTAAAAAATAGAACAACTGTAAATTGTCGAATGGATTTCGGAAAGAAAAATTGGAAAGTCTTATGTTCGTTCGAGTTCCTGTCATAATCGTCGAAGCATTCAAATTGCACTCCGCACAATTCCAATGGAATCTGGCTGTCAAATGTGAGAATTAGTCATTGGAGAGTTCCGAATAGTCTGAACCGAGACAAAAGGATGAGGTAGTTCGTAAGTAATTTGTAAGTTTAGGGAAATAACCCCGCAGATAATTCCCTTAAGCCTCACAAACATTTGAACATTTTTGTCTTCCGGAACGCAACTCTTGATTAGTTACGATAAGATGTTGCTGTCCAAAGCCGATGGGTGTTATACACATATACACTGAATCCTAGAGTACAATAAAAATGAGTTTCAAATCTGTAAATTGTAGCTATATTTTGTTAGTATATACACATGCCTAAATCATTACTTTCCAATAATGTCCATTTGACGCATTTCATTTGGAATGAGCAAAGTACAGCCTAAAGTTCTTTTTTTCGTCTAGCAGAATACCGCCTAAAATATTTTTTCAACTAAAGCACTGGTTTCAATCATTACTCGGAGGCTACCATTAACAACAAGACCAACACTTTCCCTAATCTCATTGAGTTTACCGTTTAATTTGTATAAAATATTTTTTAATCACCAGTTACGCAACAGAACTATTGTATATAATAATGATAATAATAATAATAATAATTTCAATTTAGTATTACATATAATTTTTAAATTATTCTTAAATGCCACACAGTCATAGTTTTTTATATAGAGTCACGAATATAGTGTCATTGCAATCAATAGCATGAAAACTCGCAAAACGAATGACACTGCCTACATCAAAATACGTCAGTTGACGCTTGAAATAAATGAATATTCCAGCTAGCACAAAAATACGTACAAAATGGGTTCACACTTGAGGTAAGCGCAAAACGCGCGCTTTGATTATTTCAAGCTTCAGATTCTCTTCTGGATATCTCGGGATGTAATTGACGTGTTTCGGTGTAACTAACACCATTCGTTTTTCGATTTTTCATTCTGTTGATTGCATGAGACTTTATGTGGGGTATCTATTAAAAATCCATAAGTTTACGTTGAAAACAATACTTGTTTACGTTTTATACTGTCTGATAGTATTATGGAACACAAGCCGCTGCCATACGTTCCTGTCTGTGAAAGTCGTATTTTAGTATTCAAGGTTCTTCCAGAGATAAATTTAATTAGACCCCCTGTACACTGGGTCACGAAAATTTGTCCCGGAAGATTGTTGTTTCCTGTACGAAAGATTACGAACCACTCCAGTGGATGGTCTGAGATTTCTACAATGCACTGAAATCTGTAGCCAATAGGTTATATAAAAAGAAATTACTACTTAAGACTTAAAGCATTTTTTATTTATGTATTTTTATTTTTTAAATTAATTTTTTGACCTCACACACCTACATAAGTTTACGAGAAAGCAATGAAGCTAGTGGACCATCTGATCAATTTTCATTTTGCGAAACCGCACAGCCACTTACAGATAGAGACAGCAGATTTTATAGCTGTTTCAAACTAGCGTGAAGCTTTTGTCATACCAAAATTTTTATGTGCTATATTAACACATTCACAATTAAAAGCAACGGTGAAGAAAGATTTTGACAGACTGCAAAAAACACTTCAATGAGACATTATGATCGATTGGTTTTTCAAAATATTAATTTCCTGAATAATTTTTCTGCTGGAGCTGCTCTTAAATTCTTTGGATTTAATGCCTGGATAAAATTCTTGGGAATGATGTTTCTTCCTTCTTTATTCATCCTGTGCGCTACTTCTTCCGGTGTAATATACATAGCCTTCAAATATTGTGTAGGTTTATAGGGGAAACATTTCATTATAGACAGCTTAAACAATGTGCTAAAGAACGTTTTTAATCTTATTTTTGAAATTTATCGCCATCGGAAAACTGCCAATGAAGTAAGTCAACTGTTGCTATTAAAATGCAGAATAAAGAAACACCAGTTTAAGAGCCGGCCGCGGTGGCCGAGGAGCTGAGGCGCTCCAGTCACGGTCTGCAAGGCCACTACGGTCGGGGGTTCGAATCCCCCCCGGGCATGGATATTTGTGCCGTCCTTAGGATTAGCTAGTTCATAGGTAGTTTGTATGTTTAGAGACTGATTACCCCTTAGTTCAGCCCCATAAGAAGTACAAAAACAGTTTAAGAACCACTCGCAAAAACTATATTCAAATCCTTTCAGATTTAGGCTTCAGTTTGGACGCAACTGGTTCCAAACCTTGTGCTGACGCGTATTCTTACGTCAAGGATGGACGGAAGGCAGCTGTGCTTCACACGGGCCAGTCCGACGTGGTCCTAACCTCTGCTTAAGCCAGAAGAGGAGGAAGGGTATTATTTTTATTTATTTATTTATTTTTTTTTTTTCTACGGGGTCATCAGTCCATAAACTTACAAACTACTTATGAACAACTTACGAACTAGGACGGCATAAATATCCATGCCCGAGGGGTGATTCGAACCCCCGACCGTAGTGGCCGTGCAGACCGTGACTGGAGCGCCTTAGTCCCCTCGGCCACCACGGCCGGCAAGGGAAATATATTGGTGACGTCACTGCGGCTGCAGATTTCGGTGCCAGGAGTGTGGGAGTAGTACGGGCAGATTGTACTGGCCCTTAGAGGGTAAAACTGCCCAATCAGTGACAGGGTGCGCTGAGTGGAACGGATGGAGAGGTGGGAGAGTGGTGGATTGCCGTGACAAGGTATGGCCCAGATACTGTATGTCTCTGAAACAGAACTGTGGAAACTGGGTCTCCGTTTTCACTCGTTGTACACCAAAATCTTTAGAAATCAAACTGTTTGATATAGTTTGGAAAAAGTACACAGAAGGTCCATGCGTGGTCAAACTCTTCAAATTCTCGCATTTAACTGTCTGATAGTTTTTTGCACACCAACATAGTCACATAAAAACTAAACAGAACGAAAACTTTTGTTCATCCAATTCTAATTCTGTCAACCGACTTGGAAGAAAATCCTACGACTTTTTGGCCTAAGCAACCTCTAAATGGATGGAAACCACTTGTCCATCATACATCGAAACGGGCGACGACGGAATAATTATAGATATTATTTCTGAAACTGTTCCTTAGAGGTAAATAAATGATTTGTGGTTGTATTTGGAAATGCCGACCGCGGTGGCCGCGGGAACTGTGGCGCTTCAGTTACGGTCTGCACGGCCACTACGGTCGGGGGTTCGAATCCCCCCTCGGGCATGGATATTTGTGCCGTCCTTAGTCTTAGTTCGTAAGTAGTTTGTAAGTTTAGGGACTGATGACCCCGTAGTTAAGTCCCATAGACTATACAAACATTTGCACATTTTTGTATTTGGTAATAAGCTTCGTTTGAAGGTTGATATGCCTATACCACCACTGCAGCTATTTCGCTACGGGAACAAACGTTCTGTTGAACATGTGTGGGACGACGTAGGGCGGATAATTGCACCCCTAGATAGGCGTCACGAGCCGTTGCCAGTCTCCAGATGACGGTGACGAGGCGTCACTGCAAGGGATGCTCGATTTCCTGCCCGATAACCGTTAAGCGTTTCAACTTCCTGGACGATAACCGTTAAGCGTCCTCTAATGCCAAGCCAGCACACCTTCGACGTCCTATACGCCGCCAGTGGAGCAACCAGTATTTATGAACGAGAAAGGCAACCCTTAGTAACGTTAGCAAAACGTGGTCCCTTGGAAAGCCATGCTTGACTCTATAATATAGCAATGAAGAATTAACTCTGAAAAAACACAGGTACCCTGATGTTAATTAACAAATAAACTCTAAGTCGATTGTGCATTCGCAGCTGAATCGTAATTGTCAAACAGTAAATAGAGAAAAAAATAACTTTTCACCAGATAAGAACCATCTGTTAAAATGTAAAACAGAAGTATATCATATTATGTTGTTCACAATGTTTCGAAACAAATCCTTAGACATGACATTTCGAAATAACTTCACACTTGCACGATTGTTTAAAAACCTTATAACGATCTTCATGAAATACTTCTCGTAGCCACATTAGCTGTTAGAAAATCATTTATTATGAGGCGGTATAGAACCAGTATCGCGGTAGCGTGTCCAACTACAGTGCCTATTGTTGAAAATTCCAACGCCAACCAAATGTTGAGTAACCGTACATATTTAACGGGCGAATGTTCGATTAGGTATACCTATACATTGGAGGACGTCATGAAGTCACTGGGAAACCGCTCGCGTATGATCATGTTACCAAAAATGGGATGCAGTGGTTGGAAAGGGAGTAAGACAGGGTTGTAGCCTTTCCCCAATGTTGTTCAATTTGTACATTGAGCAAGCTATAAAGGAAAGCAAGGAGAAATTTGGAGAAGGAATTAAAGTTCAGGGTGAAGAATTAAAAACATTGCGTTTTGCCGACGACATAGTAATTCTGTCAGATACAGCAAAGGACCTGGAAGAGCAATTGAACGGAATGGACAGTGTGTTGAAAGGTGCATATAAGATGAACATTAACAAGAGTAAAACTAGGGTAATGGAGTGCAATGTAAGAAAATCAGGCGATGCTGAAGGAATTAGATTAGGTAACGAAACAATAAAGGAGGTAGATGAGTTTTGTTACTTGGGCAGTAAAATAACAAATGATGGTCGCAGTACAGATGATATAAAATGCAGAATTTCAATGGGTAGAAAGGCGTTTTTGAAAAAGAGAAATTTGTTAACATCGAATATTGATTTAAGCCAAAGGAAGTCCTTTCTGAAGGAATTTGTATGGAGTGTTGCCTTGTATGGGAGTGAAACATGAACGATAAGCAGTGTGGACAGAAAGAGGATAGAGGCTTTTGAAATGTGGTGCTACAGAAGAATGCTGAAGATTAGGTGGGTGGATCGCGTAACTAATGAGGAGGTACTGAACCGAATTGGGGAGAAAAGAAATTTCTGGCATACCTTGACTAAAAGAAGGGATAGATTGGTAGGACACATTCTTAGACATAAAGGAATTGTGAATTTAGCGTTGGAGGGAAGTGTGTGGGGTAAAAATCGCAGAGGGAGACCAAGAGACGCGTCTAGTAAGCAGATTCAAGTGGATGTGGGTTGTCGTTCTTATGAGGAGATGAAAAGGCTTGCTCAGGATAGAGTAGGGTGGAGAGCTGCATCAAACCAGTCTCTGGACTGAAGACCACAACAACAACAACAACAACAAAAATGTAAACGTTCCTTTACGTAATGGCCTAGTACAGCGAAAGTATTTTAGTCTAATGAATGCAAAACGTGCGCCTCTGTTTCATTTGAAAAATCTTATTTTTCTATGGTGCGCCACGAGCGTAAAATGTCTCATCTGGTTTTAGATTACAAATTATTCAAAAAATATTTCTAACATTTATCTGTGGTAGCGCTAATCGTAATATGATGAATTTCTGCAGTGTTTCGGGCAATGTGGAAACAAGTGATAAGTAATTGTTTACACTTACAGGGAGACAGAGCAGACAGAAGGCAGTAAAATTATGAACTCGCATTAAAGCTAATGAAGTTGCACGAGGTGGTGATGTGTAACTTACGCTAAAAACCGACAACTGAACGAATTCGTCTGCCACCATGAAGCATTCGGATGGGCTCGGAGAGAAATTATATTGAGGCAATTGTCGAAACAAGTGATAAGTAAAGCCATGCACTGACCGATAAGAAAGTACACATACCAGGCAGTAAAGTCATGTTCTTAAAAGATGTGTAACAGATTAATATCCGTTTCAACTGCATTAATCACCTGTTTCCGTTTAACAACGAAACATCTTCACATAATGTATTTTTAAGAGTAACCTGTGGAACTATTAACAAAATCACGTGCTACCTCACATGACATCCCGAAGGAAATATATTAAATCTTCGCCTCGGCGGATGAGGCCGTGCTTCGGAGCGCGCGGCCGTTCGCCGTCGGTGTTTCGAGTCCTCCCTCCGTCATAGGTGTACGTGTTGTCCTTAGGTTAGTTTATCTTAGTGTAAGTAGTTTGTAAGCTAGGGACTAATAACCAAGCAGTTGAGTCCCATAGATTTACTAACATTTGATTTTATTAAATTTTCTTGTCACCAACAGCTCCTAGTTCCTCTTGCTTGGAACAGGTAATCGCTGACTATAATACCGTAATTGCATCAAGGAAATCAGCATCCCTGAATTGATTTTAAAATACGACATACCTTACGATTTCCTTAATGTTTTGAATAGTTTTGTAGCCCATTCATTCACATCAGAAGATGGTTTACTGTGGAGAAATGGGGGATAAGGGTGGGGGAGGGGGTATTTATCGTACCGTACGTAAGGAAACCCGAAACGGAGTGATTTTGGATGAATCCTTATCAATCGAAGAAGGAAGAATACAGTTATGAATAACTTTAATTGGAAATAACACATGGAAAGTATCGGTCAGAAACAGGGCTTCGTTTCATTGTGTAACGATACTGCTGACCCCTCATCTCAATGTTAACATACGATACCGTTTGCCTGGTCCTCTCATCTCAATGTCATCCTACGATACCGTCTGCTTCGGATCCGGAATCGTGTGGTTAAATAGTGATAAAAGTTGCGTGTGAAGTTAGCCAGCTTAGGAACCAGTGTAGGACAGTGTCTCGGTGATACTGTGATTAAAACAAGTGATAGATTTCATTAATTAAGAGATTTGTGTAAGACGTTTCCAGATAATTCTATAAACAATACTTTTGTCATTGTACATTATTTCAATAAATAGACAGACGAATTGTAAAATCTTTTGTAAAAAACAAAAAGAAATGAAAATTAATAGCATTGTATGTATGTTAGGCTCATAAACAAGTTGTGTTGACCAGCTAATTGTGTTATTTCGACTATTACATTAATTATCAATATTGAATTCTTTGTATATATTGACTCACTTGAGATTTTGAACCTATTTTGAGAGTTTCCAAGATAATTGATAGCTCAATATATGTTAGGAAGATGTATGATGTATTCATTAACAAAGTAATTGAAATTTAATATCGCACTTTGTTGTTAACAGAAAGATCGGAAAAAATACATGTGCCATCTAAAAGTATTGTATGCTTAGTTTTCATTTTATATTGTGATTATTTTTGTATACATGAAATGTTTTACTGTTGTGTTCGTTAATTGTAAATTACTATATTCGATTGTTATGAACAATGGATAAGGTAACGTCATTATTGGCGATGTTATATATTTGCCTCACCACCTTGCGTGGGGGAGTTCGAGTTTCAGTCGTTTGTCAAGTGCTCTGGAAGCTATGTCACTCTATGTTTTGAAATGAAAGTACTACTGTTTTGATGCTTTGTTCATGTTATTAAATTGTAATGTTTTGGTGGAGGAGAAGTTTGTTTCAAATTAAAGAAGAAGTGAAAAATTGTACATATAGAGTATTTATTTCTACCACGACGCCCCAGGAGAATAATGTTGCAGCGAGCAGAACCCCTATACATCGGAATGTTAAAAAGCTGAGTATCGGTAGAAATAAACAGTAATCATTCAATAATATACGAAAATATTATAATTGACAGAACACTTAGATGATGCAACAGTTCTACTAATCTACCCACACTACAATTGCCCTGCCTATTTTGGAGTACTGTTACGCATTTTGGGATCCTACCAAGTGGGACTGACGGAACACAGAAAGTTCAGAGAAGGCCAGCTAGTTTTGTATAATTACCATATAGAGATTGTCACGTAAATGACCCACGTGTTGGGGCGGAAATCATTGAAAGAAATACGTTATTCGTTTTAGCTAGATTTGTAATATTCCTTTTAGCAATTTTCTCCGACGAAACTGAACATATTTTATTAGAAACCACCTTCACAGGGAGACATGATCATCTTAATAAAATGAGATAAATCAGATAGAAAATGGAAATATTGAAGTGTTCCTTTATTCCTCGCACTATTAGAGACTGGAACGGTGGGGAAATATCATAAAAGCGATTCGGTGAACCGTTGTGATTAGTAGAGTTTCATGTAGATGTGTGGGAGGTGATATTTGTGCCGTGTACACACTTCAGTTGTCCGCCATCTAGGTGAGTCATAGAATGCTATATCTCCATTAAAACTCTGCTTGTTAATGCATTGAGTTGACAGTGCAGAGTAAGCGCTTTCAGACTGATATTGCATTCCATACTGATAGTTGCTACATCAATCAGTTGTGAATATGTAAAATTTGCCGCTAATTCATACGTAACACTATTAGGTGAGAATCCAATCATCAGGAGCCAAAATAAAACATTCGCCACATCGTTTGGGTTCGCCTCCCATCGACTGTTCCATTGCCTCTCTCGCTGATTTGATTCTCTCCTAATGCTGTTACATATTAATTCGTGGCAGCTTTGACTGACGATTGTTCACTATATCTTTTTTGAATGATCTGATGTTGCGCCAAAAAAGCGAAACGCGTGATTAAAAATTAAAAAAATCTAAAAAAAAAAAAAAAATAAATAAAATAAAAATCGCTACCGTGACTGCATTCTTTCAACACTCTCAAACAATATACTTTTGTGGATGAATAATGATCATACCACATTTCAAAACCTAATATTTAATGCTAATTCTCTGTCCATGAACGTCGTGTATATCACGGCTAAAGCGCCGGACATTTCAAATGTTCAAATGTTTGTAGAGCTTATGGGACTTAACGACGGGGTCATCAGTCCCTAAGCTTACAAACTACTTATGAACTAGCTTATACTAAAGACGGCACAAACATCCATGCCCGAGGAGGATTCGAACCCCCGACGTGGAACGACCTCGCGCATCGTAAAATAGCGCCTCAATGCGCTCCGCCACGGCCCAAACGTTTCACCAGCGTTTTATGTGACACCACCATACAACACAAACTTTCCTCGAAGAGTCAGCAATAGGGCGAAGGTAGGTAGCGCATTTTCAGCGTGAGAGCGTCTCCAAGGAGATTTGAACGCATGACCACCCACCGCCATCCAGCCGTGGTTGTGTTGGTAGTTACCCTCCGTCTCATACTGTTAGTAACGGAGTATGGGCAAGTTTGACGAGCAACAGCCACGAAATATGGAGCAATAAATTATATTTGGAAAAGCTATATACTCTGTGACCTAACAGCTTTAGTGTACGTGTGAAGACGCGTGTGCCGCGCGGGAGTAGCCGAGCGGTCTGGAGCGCCGCGTTGCGGATCGCGCGGCCTCCCGCGTCGGAGGTTCGAATCCTCCCTCGGGCATGGATGTTTGTGTCATCTTTAGTATAAGTTAGTTCATAACTAGTCTGTAATTTTAGGGACTGATGACCCCGCAGTTAAGACCAATAAGCTTTACAAACATTTGAACATTTTGAAGACGCGTTTATTGGTTTAATGTTTCATTCGTCCAACAGCACGATGCTTTGGAACTTCTTCTTATCGACATCTAATAACAAATCGATAAGTTCTTTAATCTCTTTACACGTTATCGTCAATCTCACGTTATCAGCGATAATTTACAGAGATAAAAATATAGGTAGAACGATAAATGAAAATGTTAAATGTTTCGTATTAATAATGTTAATTTTTTTGTTGACATTCCATTGGATCTGGCAGTGAGCCTCAGCGAGTCAGCACAGTCTGAACCACACTTTAGAAGTGTGGTGTTGTTACAAGACCTTCAAATGTTCAAATGTTTGTATACCTATAGGCAGAGGCTACAGGGGGCATTGGTCGCTAGACTTACAAACTGGTTAAAGTAACACTAAGAACACACAAGTCCATGCCCGAATGGAGGACTGGAACGTCCCAGGAGAAGCGGCGGCGCAATCGGGACAAGGCGCCTTAAACCACGCGGCCGTTCCCGTACGGATCTTTGACATGTAGATCCTGAATGTTTTCCCCCTTATTTTGTCCCTTCAGTTGTGCAACTTCAACCAATATATAAAAATGCCGTGTCATTATGTTTGTCCGAAAGTAATCAACGGCTCTCAAAATGTTCAAATGTTTGTATAGCTTATGGGACTTAACTTGGGGTCATCAGTCCCTAAACCTACAAACTACTTACGAACTAACTAATACTAAGGACGGCACAAATATCCATGCCCAACCGTATTGGCCGTGCAGATCGTGACTGGAGCGCGTCAGTCCCCTCGGTCACCGCGATTAATAATTTAAATATTATTTTATTACAAATTAAATGTTTTACCTAACTGTATCCAAGAATTGGCGTTAGTCACCAACTTGAAGTCTGCGATAGCGGCTACATTCTCGGTTCAAAAGCGTTTCACTGATTCGAAACTCGGTGGCATCTTTTTTTTCACTTTGAGTGTAAAACCAGCCTTCACCTTTAGCCAGGAAGGACACGTGGTTTGGATTCCGCGTTATCATGTAGAGGGTGGCTTTTCCCTGTTGGATAAAGGTTAGGGCTACGGATATGGTAGGCGTCAAAGTTATTATCATTATATTCCACTCAGGACGTTTCCTTGACATTGCAGTTTATTAGATATTTTTCCAAATTTACATAAAGCATAAGCTGTCTTTTCAAAAATTTTCGTGTATTTCGTTTCATTAAAATTTTGCTGTGTAATTTCCTAACTTCTGTGCGTTACGCAAAAACTGAGAAATCGTTTCACCGATTTTAATAATTCGAGATAAATATATTTTATCAATTTTGTTCGCTTTAAACCACGAGTGATTAGAAAAAAATGCGGAAAACCCTCAGGAACAGCGGAAAAATAGAAATTCGTTAATTTTCAAGGGAGCATCGCCACTTCGGATAACATTATTATTTAATATGCTGCCATACCGTTGATCCGAAGGCGATAAAAAAAGTTACACACATGAGCTACAAAAAAAAGGAATGTCACTGTATACAAAATAATTTGCACGGTGCATGGCGGAGGATACTTTACCTGGATTCGAATCCCGGCCCGGCATAAATTTTAATTCAATGCCTCTCCTTCAGTTTAATAGATGTAGAAACAAAATGTGCGCCTCGGTTGCACAGTGGTAGCGTTCCAGACTACAAATCCAAAGGTCGCGGGTCAACAGATGGGCACGTGTGCAAGACAACAACCACCTGCAAGAGCAGTTCGACGACGTTAGCAGCAGCATGGACTATAAGCTCCGAGACCATGGCTGGGGTTATCCTTGACGCTGCATGACAGAGAGGAGCGCATGCGATGGTGTAGGCAACGACGAACCTAGGTGCACGAATGACAAAACTTCATATTTTCGGATGAATCCAGATTCTGTTTACAGTATCATTTTGGTCGCATCCGTATTTGGCGACATCGCGGTGAACGCACATTGGAAACTTGTATTCGTCATCGCCATACTGGCGTATCACCTGGCGAGATGGTATGGGATACCATTGGTTACACGTCTCGGTCTCCTATTGTTCTCATCGACGGCTCTTTGAACAGTGGCCGTTACATTACAGATGTGTTATGACCCGTACTATACCCTTCATTCAATCCCTGCGAAACCCTACGTTTCAGCAGGTTCTGTATGGGGCTTTCTGGATACGGAAAATGTTCCACTGCTGCCCTGGCCAGTCTATTCTCCAGATCTCTCACCAACTGAAAACGTCTGGTCAATGGTGGCTGAGCAACTGGCTCGTCACAATACGCCAGTCACTACTCTTGAAGAACCGTAGTATTGTGTTGAAGGTGCATGGGTATCTGTAGCTGTATACGCCATCCAAGCTCTGTTTCACTCAATGCCCAGGCGTATCAAGGCCGTTATTACGGCCAGAGGTGGTTATTGTGAGTACTGATTTCTCAGGATCTATGCACCTAAATTACTTGAAAATGTAATCACATGTCAGTTCTTGTATATTTGTCCAATGAATACCCATTTACCATCTGCATTTCTTCTTGGTTTAGCAATTTAAATGGCTAGTAGTGTATATGAAAACTAGCATCGTGTGTGGCGCAGAACAATTGGTTTGCAGACTTAGAGTAATCTCCAGAGAATAACGTTTACGTGACATACCACAATCATGTTACATTATGTATGCCGCAAAATTCAGAAAAGTTGATTGAAGGCATGAATGTTCCGTGTTTCATATTGGTTTGAACACCACAGCGCTTTACTAGGCATGGTCCTGTTTGGAGGTCGTATGCCGTTGCCCTCCTCCGACCTTCGAACTGACTTACCCAGCCAGTTATAGGGGGACCTACAGTTTAACGTAGGTTCCGAACCACAGTGCTACTCGGTATTTTTCACATGAGCAATACTGCCAGAGGTGAAAGAAGTGGAAAGTGACAGATAAAAATCCTAGGAACTTGTGGGGATCGAACCCGCGACCTTTGGATTTGTAGTTTGGAACGCTACCACTGTGCAACCGAGGCGCACATTTTGTTTCTACATCTATTAAACTGAAGGAGAGGCATTGAATTAAAATTTATGCCGGGCCGACGTGGCTGCACGATCCGTTGCAGCCATGCTGATAAGATGCCTGTCATCTCGACTGTTAGTGATACGAGGCCGGTGGCATCCATCACGGCTTTCCGTATTGCCCTCCTGAACCCAGCGATTCAATATTATGCTAACAGTCATTGGATCGCAACCAACGCGAGCAGCAATGTCACGATACGATAAACCGCAATCGCGATAGGCTACAATACGACCTTTAACAAAGTCAGAAACGTGATGGTACGCTTTTCTTCTCCTTACACGATGCATCACAACAACGTTTCACCAGGGAACGCCGGTCAGCTGCTGTTTGGGTATGAGAAATCGGTTGGAAACTTTCCTCATGTCAGCACGTTGTAGGTCTCGCCACTGGCGTGAACCTTATATGAATGCTTACAAGCTTCCTAGGGTTTTATTTGCGGACGGAGAAGTTAGTACTGCTTTCTGCCACAAGTCCCCTAAAACCTCCACATCCTTGCGGATGCTGTTGAGTTGCAGTGTGCGTTTGTACCGCCCTACAGTACGCACGAGGTGCCGTAGTTGCTGTCCAAGTCTTTATGGAAAGCATAGACTTCTGACTAACCTGTTGTCTTCTATAGTTGTGTCCCCAGCGCAGAAGACAGCACACATGTCGTTGGTTCTTGTACAGCGTACAAGTGAGGCTAAAATAAGTTCTGTAGGATGGAAGCATAAGAAGCTACTCACGAGAGTTTTAATTGTCAGGGATGCCATTTATTAAATAAATAAATATGAACAACTTTTGTTAATACGGTACGACCTATGCTGCCCGTAGTTCATGTTTAGTTCTCGACTGTTATCACAATTGCATGAAACTTTACTCATGACCGGCGCGGTACGGCGCGTATAGTGGTCAGCTCGAGACTGAAACAGCGGCGCGTTGCGAGAGGGCACCTGACGCTCTACTTAGCGCCAAAACAGGGCCGTCGCACGCCTTCTGCAAAATCGCTCTTCTCTTGTTACAATAAGAGAAGGCACCTTAAATTTTTTAAACTGTCAAAATCTAGCCTGTCCTTGAGAGATATTTATCATAAATTCTCAGCTCTGAATAATTAATATTTAGTATATAATAAACAAAACTAATTTCAAAAGAAATCAGGTGACGTGAAATGCAGCAGCCAATGCGAGGAGAGTACCAGTGACATAGGCGGGCTTTCCCACGGGAACCAGCACCTACTGTGCCATATGCTACTGCTCCCCACCCCACATTTCAACATATGCTGCACTTCTGTCGTTCTTCCGCGTTTAAGACACGTACGATGTTAGCAAAGAAACGGCCAGCGGCCAGAAATATGAAATGGCTATAGGCCAGGAATATCACATGCTCTGAAAAGCTAATCATTTGCATCTCACAGCATCTTCTTTCTGTCGGTTTAATTTCGCGTCTGTAGCACGTCATCTTCGTGGTGTAGCAGTTTTAATGGCCAGGAGTGTATAAATCTAGCGCAAGAGCCGTTTAGTATTTGCATTTCCTTTGACAAACATGGGACTGTGGACGAGTTTATATACCTCCCTTTAGGAATGCCATTTCGTGGTAAAGTGGCCTCAATATAGGACACTGTTTACACGTGCCATCCATTACCTTGTGACTAATTTTCCCGTTGCTCTACTAGTGTAACATGGTGCTTGCTCGCTACTGTTTCTGCTCTAATAGTCGCTGTTAAGCGCCACCCGTATAACAGCTGTGCCGTGTGTTCGCAGCTGGCGGCGGCGGCGGCGCTGGCGGCGGCGTGGCCTGGTGCGGCATGCTGGGACCCTGGGGCGGACTTCTTCACGTGCGACACCATGGTGCACAACACCTCCGACCACGCGCCGCTCTTCGACTGCAAGCACGACGACAGCCAGCAGGTGAAGCTCCGCACGCTTTGCGGCCGTCCTCACCAGTCCCCACCCGTCCTTGTACCCAAATCCATAATTGACTAACAAGTCGGGTATGTTCAGCTACAAGTAAATGAAACTACTTCAGGTTCACAGACTGTACAATTACTTAGTAATGTGACGCGGCCTGCCATTTGCAGCCCCTGAACCCCAATCTATTCGCTATTTCCGCTCCATAAACATAAAAATAACATGATTCTTCAGTTTCTCCCGGCGTATTTGATAATCAAAATATCCCCGGGTGTACTGTCGGTCTATAGTGTCCAACGGGCACAATATTTCGGCGATCATACATGTCGCCATCATCAGGTGAACTGACGGAGCTCCTGGAAACGCGCCGATACGGAGATCCTCACGCTACGACGGCTAGAAGGGAACTGAGCTCTAGTAAATCTAGCAAACGTAACGTAGTGACGACCATGGCGGACAGATCCCTGTACATCGACATCTGCTCAGACGCCGTCACAATCGTTTCCACTGCGCGACCGCGGCAAGGGGCGCGGCGGACCACGGAGGGGTCGCTCAGCGGGCCGAAGGTATTTAAATCGCCCGCTACCGGGCTAACCCCTCATTCGTAACAAACATACACACAGAAGGCATTAGGCAAAGTCTACCGGACCTTCAAATTGCACGGGCCATAGCCTGATCATGCTAGCAGCGCTAGAACCTAGTTCCCCGCCGTAGCGTGCGGATCTCCGTGCCGGCGCGTTTCCAGGAGCTCAGTCCGTCAGTTCACCTGATGATGACGACATGTATGATCGCCGAAATATTGTAAAATTTTGCGAAATAGACTGTTATTTTTATCTTTAAATAATTTTTTTCAAATAAAGAAACCATGTTTTCCAAACTGATTATGTCGCTCTTTCCCTACAGTCTTATCCTCTACAGTTCACTCTAGTACCGTGAAGGTTATCCTGTGGTGTCTTAACACGTCCTAGCAGCCTGTCCTCCTTCTGGTCGGAGATTTCCATGTCATTCTTTCTTCGCCGTTTCTACAGTGAACGTCCTCATTCCTTAACTGCCAAGTTTGCTTAATTTTCAACATTCTTCTGTAGCAGTCCATCTCGAATTCTCCAGTGCTCTTCCGTTCCGCATTTCACTCCGTCCGTGTTTGACTTTCATGCGTAGCTACGCTCCTAACGTACATTATCCGTAATTTCTTCCCACCATTAGCACCAATGTACCAGCAAACTCCTTTTTCCGAGGAATGCCATATTTTCCTGTATAAGTCTGCTTTTTTTATGTCCTCCTTGTTTAGCTCATCGTTACTTTTCTTCCAAGGTAGCACAATTGCTTAATTGCATGTACATCGTGATCACCAATGGGGATGTTAAGTTCCTCGCCATTTTCATTCCTACTAAATGTCTCTTTCTTTTTTTACTCTCAGTCCATATTCAGCAGACATTAGACTATTCATTCAAATCAAAGATCAAAATCAGTGGATGCTAAATACTGCATCCCTTTTTAATCCGAGCACATCGTTCTTTGTTTCTGTGTAATTATTCCCTTCTGATTCTTATAGATATGTTACCCGTCTTTCCGTATAGTTTACTCCTATTTTTCTCAGAATCTGCCCTTGCTATCTCCGGAATTGTGTGGATGATATTTTTCGGAATATATGATGATAATTACCAACACGAATAATCATTTGCTTGCCATTTTTAAGTAGTTGGGATTGTAAATTGTGAGCACGCTAATTATCTTATTCTTGTCTCTGGGTAAGCCACGATACAAAAACTATACACCCGGTACATCGACTCTAGTTAATGTGCAAGGAAACACCTAACCAAACAATAACCTCTTCCGATGAACAGCTCTTCCACATGAATATTATAATTGAAATTGAAGGATCTATGACCAAGAGCCAATCACACCGTCTCTTAGATATGGAATCAAACCTCTTCCACATGCGCTGACGTCTATCCAAAGAGCATCCCTGACACTTAACTGACACCAATTTCACAGGACAATGACCTTAGGGGAAAAAATCGTCTTAGCAGAACATACTGCTTTCCGCCGTCCCAGACCTTCTCACTTCGAATTCGTCCCTTCTCTGCAGGACTCAGACACCTCTGACGCACAATGGATTCAATTCAGTGCCTACAGTGGTGGAAGATGTCAGACCTTGGGCTGTCCTTTCCCGGAAGACAAACAGGCACCGATTCGCCACGGTTCCTAGCTCATTTGCTTTCGCATACTTGGCGTTCGGCTGGTTCTCTCACAATATTTTCTACTTGTACCGCTTGCTACTTACTAACTACATCTTAGTAGTGCATTTGGGCCATACAGTTAATATTCCATTAAAAAAAAGACAAAATTATGAATTCATGTTACTGTTGCTAGTATACATGTTCTCTTCTCTGAAATATTTCTCAATTATAACTTCTCAATAAAGTGGAAAGGTAGCGACAGGGCATTATTGCTACCTTCTTGCAACTTCTCTCCTTGATTTTAATTATTTGAATGCAATATTATCTACGGCCATTGCCTTATTTGACTGCAAGTCTTATAACTCTCTTTTACATTGACTTTAATACTAGTTCTCTGTGACACATCAATACTAAATTCTTTTTCTGGCACGTCATCATTCAAATCTTCCCCTCATCTTGCCAACTACCTGCTTTCTCCGTTGCGTTCAGCAATGGAATTCCCATTGCATTTTTAATCTCCCAACCTCGCTCTTAATTGAAACACACTGTGGCTTCCGCGCACTTCACATTAATTTCATTGCCAACTGACTATATTTCTTCATTCCCAAATTTCCCTGTATATATTTTATCCATCCTTCGTCGGTCAGCTGACTTATTGTTCTGTTTCCATGATTTCTTTCTATTAATAGGCTTGTGTCTATGTTTGTCTTTCCAACATTTGTGACTGCCTTTTTCATTATGTCCATTCTTTTATATTGATATACTTACTCCGGTATTCTTCACATCAGTATCTACATGTTTATCGATCTTCAAATGCGTCTCACACTGTTCCTGCTCTGCCTTCCAGGCCAGTTCACACCTAATACTTCACCAATTGCGAACCTATCCCAGCCGAGACCACCAAATTGCGAACCTATCCCGGCTGAAACCACCAAATTGCGAGCTTACATACGGATTTTCCAAACACAAACTACGAAAAAACACACTATTCTGTGCGGATCGACACAATTTTATCAGTTATTCCCTTCAGTTGACTCGAGGCCCCCTACTGCTACAACACGAGAAAAATATATAAATAAATAAAATAAAACAACACAAATCACCCATTCACTACTGTGTTTGCTTGGGGTCCCGTGGAGTGCGGCTGTAGACCCTATTTTATTATAAAAACTGGCTTCGTTGTGTCCAGGGGCCAACCACACCTGCTGCAATGTTCCCAAAATGCTTAGCTTTAAATAAATGCAGGCAGAAACAATATAATAATAATAATAATAATAATACACAAACGACACATTCACTTTTAACTAAATTGATGTTTATTCCACTTAATACCAATCAGTGAATATTTGTTACACCTGACTTCAGAGCAATGCCGAGTTCCTTAAGGCTGCCACACCAAAACTTGGAAACTTGACTGAATAATTTCTAAGTCGCACAGTCGCTAAATAAAAATTAAAGTCTAGCAACAATCCTGAAAAACTATGTTCCACTGTCACAAAATACAGTTAGTTCACGAAGCACCACTGAAGACTTTTGATAAGTCCCACAGACGCAGAATAAAATCAAAGTTCTCGAAGCAACACAGAACAAATATTTTTAAGTTTCATACAAGAACACTTCGCTGAATTTTTACAAGTCCTCAAGCGACTCCACAGTCACCCAGTAGAACCACACGTCTTGTCTGTCAAACCGCAACACACTGCACCTAACAATCCAAAATGGCCGCCATAAGTATCCTCGCTGGCTTATTCTGAAGTCAAATCCGATCTTATTTTGACAAAATTGCGTATTTCACATAAAATACAAATGAAATAAATATATGTCATGATAGTATTTAGCGGAAATTTTCCACTGAAACACAATATGGCATCAAAAACACGGTACAAGGAAATGTTCATATGTTTTTTAAGCTTAAGGGGTCATCACTCCCTAAACGTACAAACTACTTATACACTATCTTATACTGAAGACGACACAAACATCCATGCCTGAGGGGGGATTCGAACCCTCGACCGTAGCGGTAGTGCAGAATGTGACAGGCGCGCCACAGACCGCTCGGCCACTGTGGCCGGCAACATTGAACACAAAAAATTAAACGTTTCTACTTTTGTTTTTTCAGTATTTAGACATAGGTTGTTCACTGTGCTACTGATCATGTGGTTTCATTAATTATTTACTTAAGTCTAGTTTACCGTACTACCGCTAATATTACAGTTATTATTGTTTATTTATTAAAAATCCAGCTTTTATACCTGAAAACCATGTTCCTGGCCTGTAATTCAAATTTACTGAATCTGCGCAAAAAAGTTGATATAAGTCTTAATGGTACTCACTTAGATCTATCATTTGCCACCTTGTACGTAATATTTTGTTAAGCCGTTTTCAAGATATATCGTTCACAAAATTGTTATTCTATAATGATTTTTTTATTTACTATAACTCAAAACTTATTGAAGTGACAGGAGTCGCGTTTATATCAGCGCATCCGTCTAGTCTTTAACATAAGCCTACGCGCTTCTTGGTATCATATATGGATCAATAATTATTTTGCATAATTCTCCAAGACCAAACAGGGCTTCACGTGTCTAAACACAAAGCAAGCGACCAGACGCTCGTTTGACAGATGAGAGGCGCCGCTATGTATTGACTAACCCCTGAACTACGACGACTCAGTAGCTCTCAAAACATCACAATTCCCGCTCATGTGCGCGATTTACCACAGAATTGCAGACTTCAAGTGTCCTTACGAAATATCCCCTTCCAAACATCTGCGTAACAACAATTGTACTACGGCTAGCAATGGGGATTTATTTTCTGAGGACTCGTCGAATTTCAACAGAAATCACAACAGTGTCGAAACTATAAAATGTTACTGTAGCGTCAGATTTATAAAATAAATGAAAAAATACGTTAAAAAAAGGTCTTTGAATTGCTAAGACCGATCTCTTAGCACTATCGTGGAGATTATCGACATTCTCCTGACATTGAAAGATTTATATACATATGGCGTCTATTCCGAAAGAACGGACGTCACTTCTAATCCTGCAGTTGTTATTGTTTTCATATTCACAGAATATATGACTTCAACTGCGAATCCGCAAAATTGCAAGCTTATATCACTGACGTCGCTTTGCAGCAAGACTTAATAAAATACACTTTTCTGAAACATTATGAACTACCTTGGCCCATAGTCAACACAGATTCATAAAGAACCGATCTTCTGACACACATCTTTTTACTCACACAAAGTGATAAGTGCTATTAACAAGCGATCTCAAATTGATTCCGTATTTCCAGATTTCCAAAGGCTTTTGACACTGTACCTCACTATCGTCTTCTAATCGACTTTCGTGCTTATGGAAAGTCATCTCAGTTGTGCGATTGCATTCATGATTTTCTGGCAGAAAGGTCACAGTACGTTGCAACTGACCGAAACTAAAACAGAAGTGATATCTGGTGTTCCGCATGGAAGTGTCATGAGGCTTATTTTTATAAACGGTTTAGGAGACCATATGAGCAGCGCTTTTAAACTGATCGCGGATGATGATGTCATTTTAGGTTAGTAAAGCAATTGCAAAATGATTTAGATATCCACTTGGTGCAAAAATTGGAAATTTACCATAAATAATGATATGTGGGGACTTATCCGTAAGAACACTGAAAAAAAGTCCGTTATACTTCATTTACACGAGACATCACTCAAATCTAAAGGTCGTTAATTCAAGTAAATACCTAGTATCTACAATTACGAACAACCGTCATTTGGAAAAAACACATAGA
The DNA here is from genome assembly GCA_026315105.1 of Locusta migratoria. NCBI lineage: Eukaryota > Metazoa > Arthropoda > Insecta > Orthoptera > Acrididae > Locusta > Locusta migratoria. Next base: position 613,011,910 of record CM048746.1, read on the forward strand.
AAATTTGCAGGGAAAACGAAGCAAGGGCTACGATTTAGTGGCAGAAAACTTAGAAGGTGTAGCGATTCTATTAAATAAAAGTCGGCATTGGGCTTATCCATCCGATTTTGATTTACTGTTCCACATTGTGGGATCCCCACCAAGTAGGACTGACGAAAGATACAGCGGAAGTTCAGAGAACGGCAGTTTATTTTGTAGTATCCTGGTACGGCGGAGAGAATATGACAGGAATCATGCACGAGCTGGGGTGGAAATCTTACAATAATGTTGTTATTCGTTATGGCGCTATCCATTTCCTTTCACCACCTTTCTTCTCTGAATCCGAACATTTTTGACAGCACCCATCTACAAATGGAGACATGATCATCATCGTAAAATAAGAGAAATGAGACCGAATACAGGAAAAATTAGCTGTTTTTCCGCGTATTGTTAGAGAATGGAATGCTAGATAAATATCATAAAAGAGGTTCGATGCACTTACTATGATTTGCAGAGGTGGGAGATGGCCGTAAAATTCTGGCTGATGAGTGTATGTGATGAAAAAAGGCGTAGGGTAAGGTGGTACAAATTCGATATAGGTACAATTCCGATCAACATAAGGTTTCGCGCCATTTGTCAGTCTCGTAGTGTTCGTAGCACTTGCCTTTGTGTGGCGTCGTAGTGTAGCAGGTTTCTACAGCTCCTCCTGTATTTTCCAAGAATACACCACTTTGTACTACAGAGATATAAATTTTTTCCTGTTAAGAGGTAAGTGAAGCTACTTAGTCTAACGCGCTCTTATAAATTTTCTAGTTTCCACGCGCTTGCAAATTCTATATTAGTGAGCTAAGAAACTTGTTTTCCATTCGCGCGTGTTCTGAGGCACTTACAGAGAAAGCCTCTGTGACATCTGCCGCCATTTCTTGCCAGAATTCACTACTAATTACTCGTGAATTCACTCACGCCAGTAGTACATTTTCGATCATAAAAATGGTACAATTTCGATACCCTAGTACAATTTCGATCAGTGCAGTTTTCTAGTTTAGTCCGTCACGAATGGTTACCATAGACATATTATACACAATTATCGCAATTAATTCTGTATATTTAAAGATTTTCCTACGCGATTTTTAAAGCCACCTCTTATTTTCTATATGCCACGAAAACGAGCAGAAAAGAAAATCTACAATAAATGGAGTCCAGCTACATTAGATGAGGCAATAAAGGGTGCAATGAATGGACATTTGAGCCTTCGAGCTGCTTCACAATTATATGACATTCCTTTCAGCACTTTACATGGTAAAGTGCAAATTAAAAAGAAAATGCAAGCTGGATTAACTCCAACTAGTACTATAGAAAACAGAATTGGTCATCCAACGGTACTCAGTTCTGAAATGGAAGATGCTTTGGTCCAGAGAGCTTTATTTCTAGACCAGCGCGGATTGGGTCTGTCGCCACTCCAGTTAAGAAAAGCTGCATTTCGATTAGCTGAGAAAAATGAAACATCGATGGAACTTAGAAATCAAGGTTGCTGGAATCGACTGGTTTAGGGCATTTGTTAAGATACACACTCACCTTAGCCTCAGAAAACCCGAGGGGCTTTCGCCAGCCAGAGCTGAAGACTTAAATAAAGCAGAAGTAAGTAAATATTTTCAGAATTTAGAAAAAAACCTTAAAGGATTTTGATTTGTTTGATAAACCAGAGTGTATTTATAATATGGATGAATCAGGCTTTCCTCTTAACAACAGAGCCACAAAAGTAGTAAGTCGTAAAGGAAAGCGAGCAGTTGTTTCACTAACTAACGTGGAAAGAGGACAAAATGTGACTGTTGCTGCATGCATGAATGCAAGTGGATAACCTCCGCAGCAAGAGGAAACTTTTTCAACAGGGCACAAGGAAAACAATGAAAAAATGCAACATGAACAATAAACGGAAATGTACGTCTGTGAGTAATGATGAAAGAAGTTTACCAAGCTTCAATTCGCCAGCAAACAACGAAAATAACTTTGGATTTTGTTTATTGAATTATTATAGTGCAGAATCAGTAGCTAAGGGTGACTGGATTCGCTGCCAAAAATGCAGTGTTTGGTACCACGAAGTATGCGTTGGTGTGTGACAGAAAAAGTGCTTTATATGTGGCAGATGCAAGTGATCAAAATTGTACCAGGAAGTGATCACAATTGTACCTAGTGTGGTACATTTTCGATCGATTCTTCTCAATTCTGTAACCTGTTTTTGTGTTTATACCAAGTTTTGTAAGTGTATAATATTTGTGTTACATATTCATTAAAACTCCAAGAACAAGTGCCATAGTTAAAATTATTTCTTTTCTTAATATATTTCCAGTTACAATAACAAGTGTCCGAAATGATCGCAATTGTACCACCTTACCCTATTGGCTCAAACTCACTGGAGTGACATCACGTGGTGGTGAACATATGAGGTTATTTGCTATGAAGGACGTAACTCAGTATGTGATGATAGGCATAATTCAACACGTGATATAGATAACAACATAAACAAGTAAAATAGTGCCATTATGTCCAGATTTTCATTTCTAAATGTTTTTAAAACTGCAATATAAGGCGAAAAGTAGTTCTCTTTTACATTTTCGACGCTTGTCGGTATTCGCCTTTTTTATTTTTTCATTCGTCCAGGTAGTTCCTAACATCTTCCTTAATTTAGTAGTAATCGGCGGAATTTGCAAATTGGGTTTTCACAAATTATTTACGAAAATTTAATGAAGTTCGTCGTTTTGATTAGTTTACTGTGTTGTCGTGGTTGTAGCTTTCAGTCCAGCATTCGTTTAATGCAGCTTTCCACGCTACCCAGTCCTGTGCAAACCTCTCCAACCCTGAATGAGAACAGCAAACGACATTCTTTTGGCCCACTTTCTGTTTCTCCGTCATCCTCTGTGATTTTTAGCCCACAGACTTCCCCCCTTTGATAAATTGACGATGCCTTCATGTCTCCGAATATGTCCCATCAAACGATCCCTTCCATTAGTCAAGATACGGCAATTTCTTTTATCTGCATTTCGGTTCTGTATCGCCACATTAGTTACGCGATCTACCCATCCATTCTTCAGCATTCGTCTGCAACACCAAATTTCAAAAGCTATCCACTTTCTGTCCATATCGTCCACGTTTCACTCCAGTACAGTGCTACACTCCAACCACATGCTTTTAATATTTAAATGAATATTTTATGTCAACAAATTTCCCTTCTTCAGAGATGCTTTTATTCCCAGTCAATCTTCATCGTAGATCATCTTTAGTTCGGACATCATATGTTGGTAACCAAATAACAAAACTCATATACTAGATTTATTGCCTCGTTACTTCATCTAATTCCTTCAACATCGCCTGATTTTCTTGAGTACATTAACTTTTCAAGACACTGTCCATTCCGTTCATTTGCTTTTCCAGGACTTTTGTGGTCTGACAGAATTATAATGTCATCAGCAAACTGCAAAGATTTATTGTTTCACCCTTAAATTCAGTACCGAAATTTCTCCTTGCTTTCCTTCACAGCTTTCTCAATGAATAGATTTAATAACGTAGGAGAAAAGCTACAACCCTGCGTCACTTCCTTCCGAAACAATGCGTCACTTTCATGCCCTTCGAGTCTTATAAATGCAGTCGCATTTTTCTACAAGTTGTATTTAACACTCCGCTCCCTATATCTTACCACTTCTAGTTTTTGAACTTGAAATATATATTCCAGACAATATTGTCAAAAGCTATCAACAAATCTGAAAGTATGAGTTACCTTTCCTTAACTTATTTTTCCAATATAAGTCTTTATGTTAGTTATTGACTCGCGTGTTCTTACATTTCTCCTAAATAAAAACTGATCTACCCCTGTGCTCTGATTCCACACTCTATATTTACTGAAAACGACACTGAAATGAACATGTAAATAATGAAACGATAGTCAATTAACAAAATATTAGCAACTTCAAAGTCTACTATTGTTTCGACGTGCAACCAGTCGCATATGCTCTAAATTCAGCGCGACTTTAAATCATTACATCTCGTCAACGGACAATGATATTTGGATCAAATGAATTTATTATCAAACTCTATCTGCTCTTCAACCTCTGTCTCAAATATCAACCGATTCCTACTAGTTTTAACTCTAAGTGTGGTACTCTACGAAAGCTTTGAAAAATAGGATTTTGACACGTAAAGATCCAAACGGTGTAGATACAAATGGTTTCATTAGCTGAGCATTCATTTCAATTTATTGACACCTTCTGTAAATGGATATAATCGCTTCCCACAATATGTCTGCGCGCCAGCACCTGTTTCTTCTTCAAAGATGACGCGGACCTTTTAGGACGACTTTCAACTATATGGACTATCAATAATGATTAGTTATAAAAATTCCTTCGACTATTCCTAATTATCTACCGTAATGCAAAGTTTGAAAGGATTCGTAATAGTTTCAAGGTTTTATGTCACGCGCTACAGAAATCAGCCAGACACCGCATAGTATCTGAAGGTGCACATACACTGAAAAGACCAAAGAACTAGTACACCTGCCTAATATCGTGAAGGACGACGCGAGCACGAAGAAATGCCTCAGCACCACGTGGCATCGTATCCACTCGTTTCTGAAAGGTACTTGAGGGAATTCACACCATGCTTCCTGCAGAGCTGCCCAAAAACCCATCAAAGTACACGGGCTTGGAAATCTGTACAGTACGTTGCAAAGCATCCCACATTCGCTCAATAATCTTCATGTCTGGGGAGATTGCTGCCCTGCGGAGGTGTTTAAACTCAGAAGGGTGTTCCTGGAACCACTTTGTACCAACTGCGGACGCGTGTGGTGTCGCATTGTCCTGCTGCAATTGCCCAAGTCAGTCTGAATGCAGAATGGACATAAATGGATGCAGGCGAGCAGCCAGTACAAACGTGTCACCTGTCAAAGTCGTATCAGGGGTCCCTTATCACTCCAACTGTACAATGAGCATCCACCAGGTTGAAAAATCACGTACAGATATGTTGGGTCCCTGATTCATACCCGTACACGTCCACCCGCTCCGTATAACTGGCAACTACAATCTTCTGACCAGACAACATGTTTTCAGTTACCAGCAGTCCATTGTCGTAGAGTCACCAAGGGCACACGAGAGGGCTTAAGGCTCCGAAGTTTCGTTGAATAGCTCGCACATTGACACATTCTGATGGCCTACAGTTGATATCCACAACAATTTGCTGAAGGGTTGCACTTCTGGCAACTACAATCTTCTGACCAGACAACATGTTTTCAGTTACCAGCAGTCCATTGTCGTAGAGTCACCAAGGGCACACGAGAGGGCTTAAGGCTCCGAAGTTTCGTTGAATAGCTCGCACATTGACACATTCTGATGGCCTACAGTTGATATCCACAACAATTTGCTGAAGGGTTGCACTTCTGGCAACTACAATCTTCTGACCAGACAACATGTTTTCAGTTACCAGCAGTCCATTGTCGTAGAGTCACCAAGGGCACACGAGAGGGCTTAAGGCTCCGAAGTTTCGTTGAATAGCTCGCACATTGACACATTCTGATGGCCTACAGTTGATATCCACAACAATTTGCTGAAGGGTTGCACTTCTGGCAACTACAATCTTCTGACCAGACAACATGTTTTCAGTTACCAGCAGTCCATTGTCGTAGAGTCACCAAGGGCACACGAGAGGGCTTAAGGCTCCGAAGTTTCGTTGAATAGCTCGCACATTGACACATTCTGATGGCCTACAGTTGATATCCACAACAATTTGCTGAAGGGTTGCACTTCTGGCAACTACAATCTTCTGACCAGACAACATGTTTTCAGTTACCAGCAGTCCATTGTCGTAGAGTCACCAAGGGCACACGAGAGGGCTTAAGGCTCCGAAGTTTCGTTGAATAGCTCGCACATTGACACATTCTGATGGCCTACAGTTGATATCCACAACAATTTGCTGAAGGGTTGCACTTCTGGCAACTACAATCTTCTGACCAGACAACATGTTTTCAGTTACCAGCAGTCCATTGTCGTAGAGTCACCAAGGGCACACGAGAGGGCTTAAGGCTCCGAAGTTTCGTTGAATAGCTCGCACATTGACACATTCTGATGGCCTACAGTTGATATCCACAACAATTTGCTGAAGGGTTGCACTTCTGGCAACTACAATCTTCTGACCAGACAACATGTTTTCAGTTACCAGCAGTCCATTGTCGTAGAGTCACCAAGGGCACACGAGAGGGCTTAAGGCTCCGAAGTTTCGTTGAATAGCTCGCACATTGACACATTCTGATGGCCTACAGTTGATATCCACAACAATTTGCTGAAGGGTTGCACTTCTGGCAACTACAATCTTCTGACCAGACAACATGTTTTCAGTTACCAGCAGTCCATTGTCGTAGAGTCACCAAGGGCACACGAGAGGGCTTAAGGCTCCGAAGTTTCGTTGAATAGCTCGCACATTGACACATTCTGATGGCCTACAGTTGATATCCACAACAATTTGCTGAAGGGTTGCACTTCTGGCAACTACAATCTTCTGACCAGACAACATGTTTTCAGTTACCAGCAGTCCATTGTCGTAGAGTCACCAAGGGCACACGAGAGGGCTTAAGGCTCCGAAGTTTCGTTGAATAGCTCGCACATTGACACATTCTGATGGCCTACAGTTGATATCCACAACAATTTGCTGAAGGGTTGCACTTCTGGCAACTACAATCTTCTGACCAGACAACATGTTTTCAGTTACCAGCAGTCCATTGTCGTAGAGTCACCAAGGGCACACGAGAGGGCTTAAGGCTCCGAAGTTTCGTTGAATAGCTCGCACATTGACACATTCTGATGGCCTACAGTTGATATCCACAACAATTTGCTGAAGGGTTGCACTTCTGGCAACTACAATCTTCTGACCAGACAACATGTTTTCAGTTACCAGCAGTCCATTGTCGTAGAGTCACCAAGGGCACACGAGAGGGCTTAAGGCTCCGAAGTTTCGTTGAATAGCTCGCACATTGACACATTCTGATGGCCTACAGTTGATATCCACAACAATTTGCTGAAGGGTTGCACTTCTGGCAACTACAATCTTCTGACCAGACAACATGTTTTCAGTTACCAGCAGTCCATTGTCGTAGAGTCACCAAGGGCACACGAGAGGGCTTAAGGCTCCGAAGTTTCGTTGAATAGCTCGCACATTGACACATTCTGATGGCCTACAGTTGATATCCACAACAATTTGCTGAAGGGTTGCACTTCTGGCAACTACAATCTTCTGACCAGACAACATGTTTTCAGTTACCAGCAGTCCATTGCCGTAGAGTCACCAAGGGCACACGAGAGGGCTTAAGGCTCCGACGTTTCGTTGAATAGCTCGCACATTGACACATTCTGATGGCCTACAGTTGATATCCACAACAATTTGCTGAAGGGTTGCACTTCTGGCAACTACAATCTTCTGACCAGACAACATGTTTTCAGTTACCAGCAGTCCATTGTCGTAGAGTCACCAAGGGCACACGAGAGGGCTTAAGGCTCCGAAGTTTCGTTGAATAGCTCGCACATTGACACATTCTGATGGCCTACAGTTGATATCCACAACAATTTGCTGAAGGGTTGCACTTCTGGCAACTACAATCTTCTGACCAGACAACATGTTTTCAGTTACCAGCAGTCCATTGTCGTAGAGTCACCAAGGGCACACGAGAGGGCTTAAGGCTCCGAAGTTTCGTTGAATAGCTCGCACATTGACACATTCTGATGGCCTACAGTTGATATCCACAACAATTTGCTGAAGGGTTGCACTTCTGGCAACTACAATCTTCTGACCAGACAACATGTTTTCAGTTACCAGCAGTCCATTGTCGTAGAGTCACCAAGGGCACACGAGAGGGCTTAAGGCTCCGAAGTTTCGTTGAATAGCTCGCACATTGACACATTCTGATGGCCTACAGTTGATATCCACAACAATTTGCTGAAGGGTTGCACTTCTGGCAACTACAATCTTCTGACCAGACAACATGTTTTCAGTTACCAGCAGTCCATTGTCGTAGAGTCACCAAGGGCACACGAGAGGGCTTAAGGCTCCGAAGTTTCGTTGAATAGCTCGCACATTGACACATTCTGATGGCCTACAGTTGATATCCACAACAATTTGCTGAAGGGTTGCACTTCTGGCAACTACAATCTTCTGACCAGACAACATGTTTTCAGTTACCAGCAGTCCATTGTCGTAGAGTCACCAAGGGCACACGAGAGGGCTTAAGGCTCCGAAGTTTCGTTGAATAGCTCGCACATTGACACATTCTGATGGCCTACAGTTGATATCCACAACAATTTGCTGAAGGGTTGCACTTCTGGCAACTACAATCTTCTGACCAGACAACATGTTTTCAGTTACCAGCAGTCCATTGTCGTAGAGTCACCAAGGGCACACGAGAGGGCTTAAGGCTCCGAAGTTTCGTTGAATAGCTCGCACATTGACACATTCTGATGGCCTACAGTTGATATCCACAACAATTTGCTGAAGGGTTGCACTTCTGGCAACTACAATCTTCTGACCAGACAACATGTTTTCAGTTACCAGCAGTCCATTGTCGTAGAGTCACCAAGGGCACACGAGAGGGCTTAAGGCTCCGAAGTTTCGTTGAATAGCTCGCACATTGACACATTCTGATGGCCTACAGTTGATATCCACAACAATTTGCTGAAGGGTTGCACTTCTGGCAACTACAATCTTCTGACCAGACAACATGTTTTCAGTTACCAGCAGTCCATTGTCGTAGAGTCACCAAGGGCACACGAGAGGGCTTAAGGCTCCGAAGTTTCGTTGAATAGCTCGCACATTGACACATTCTGATGGCCTACAGTTGATATCCACAACAATTTGCTGAAGGGTTGCACTTCTGGCAACTACAATCTTCTGACCAGACAACATGTTTTCAGTTACCAGCAGTCCATTGTCGTAGAGTCACCAAGGGCACACGAGAGGGCTTAAGGCTCCGAAGTTTCGTTGAATAGCTCGCACATTGACACATTCTGATGGCCTACAGTTGATATCCACAACAATTTGCTGAAGGGTTGCACTTCTGGCAACTACAATCTTCTGACCAGACAACATGTTTTCAGTTACCAGCAGTCCATTGCCGTAGAGTCACCAAGGGCACACGAGAGGGCTTAAGGCTCCGACGTTTCGTTGAATAGCTCGCACATTGACACATTCTGATGGCCTACAGTTGATATCCACAACAATTTGCTGAAGGGTTGCACTTCTGGCAACTACAATCTTCTGACCAGACAACATGTTTTCAGTTACCAGCAGTCCATTGTCGTAGAGTCACCAAGGGCACACGAGAGGGCTTAAGGCTCCGAAGTTTCGTTGAATAGCTCGCACATTGACACATTCTGATGGCCTACAGTTGATATCCACAACAATTTGCTGAAGGGTTGCACTTCTGGCAACTACAATCTTCTGACCAGACAACATGTTTTCAGTTACCAGCAGTCCATTGTCGTAGAGTCACCAAGGGCACACGAGAGGGCTTAAGGCTCCGAAGTTTCGTTGAATAGCTCGCACATTGACACATTCTGATGGCCTACAGTTGATATCCACAACAATTTGCTGAAGGGTTGCACTTCTGGCAACTACAATCTTCTGACCAGACAACATGTTTTCAGTTACCAGCAGTCCATTGTCGTAGAGTCACCAAGGGCACACGAGAGGGCTTAAGGCTCCGAAGTTTCGTTGAATAGCTCGCACATTGACACATTCTGATGGCCTACAGTTGATATCCACAACAATTTGCTGAAGGGTTGCACTTCTGGCAACTACAATCTTCTGACCAGACAACATGTTTTCAGTTACCAGCAGTCCATTGTCGTAGAGTCACCAAGGGCACACGAGAGGGCTTAAGGCTCCGAAGTTTCGTTGAATAGCTCGCACATTGACACATTCTGATGGCCTACAGTTGATATCCACAACAATTTGCTGAAGGGTTGCACTTCTGGCAACTACAATCTTCTGACCAGACAACATGTTTTCAGTTACCAGCAGTCCATTGTCGTAGAGTCACCAAGGGCACACGAGAGGGCTTAAGGCTCCGAAGTTTCGTTGAATAGCTCGCACATTGACACATTCTGATGGCCTACAGTTGATATCCACAACAATTTGCTGAAGGGTTGCACTTCTGGCAACTACAATCTTCTGACCAGACAACATGTTTTCAGTTACCAGCAGTCCATTGTCGTAGAGTCACCAAGGGCACACGAGAGGGCTTAAGGCTCCGAAGTTTCGTTGAATAGCTCGCACATTGACACATTCTGATGGCCTACCGTTGATATCCACAACAAATTGCTGAAGGGTTGCACTTCTGTCACTTTATCGTCAGTCGGCGGGATGGTCGCGTTCGTCCGGAATCTTTTTCCGGCCGCAACGATGTCGGAGGATTGATATTTTGCGAGATTCCCGATATTCACGGTGCACTCATGAAATAGTCGTCCGGGAATATCCTCTGATTGTCACTACCTCTCGTGCGCCGGCTATAACACCACGTTAAAACTCACGTAAATCAACCTGCCTGCGCCAGACACATTTGGCTTATATAGGCGTTGCTGGACATAGCGCCAACCTCCGAGTGTTTACGTATCTCTGAAGACGCATGTCTATATCAGTTTCTTTAGCTCTAATTATACTAGCATTATCTGAGCATTTACACCACTGACATTAAAATTGCTACACCAAGGAGAAATGCAGATGATAAACTGGTATTTATTGGACAAATATATTATACTCACATATGATTACATTTTCACGAAATTTGGGTGCATAGATACTGAGAAATCAGTACCCAGTACAGCCAACTCTGGTCGTAATAACGGCTTTGATACGCCTGTGCATTGAGTCAAACAAAGCATGGATAGTGTGTACAGATTCAATACGATACCACAGTTCATCAAGAGTAGTGACGCGTATTGTGACGAGCCAGTTGCTCGGCCACCATTGACCAGAGGTTTTCAGTTGGTGAGAGACCTGGAGAATCTGCTGGCCAGGGCAGCAATCGTACACTTTCCGAATCCAGAAAGGCCTGTACAGGACCTGGAACATGCGGTCGTGTGTTATTCTGTTGAAACGTAGGGTTTCGCAGGGATCGAATGAAGGATAGAGCCACAAGCCGTAACACATCTGAAATATAACGGCCACTGTTCAAAGTGCCGTCGATGCAAACAAGAGGTGACCGAAACGTGTAACCAATGGCTAGCCATACCAACACACCGGTTGATACGCCTGTATGGCGATGACGAACACACGCCTCCAATGTGCGTTCACCGCGATGTCGCCAAACACGGATGCGATCATCATGATGCTGTAAACAGAACCTGGATTCATCCGAAAAAATGACGTTTTGCCATTCGTGCACCCAGGTTCGTCGTTGCGTACACCATCGCAGGCGTTCCTGTCTATGATGCAGCGTCAAGGGTAACCGCAGCCATGGTCTCAGAGCTGATAGTCAATGCTGCTGCAAACGTCGTCGAACTGTTCTTGCAGATGGTTGTTATCTTGCAAACGTCATTTCGACTGCTGCTAGTGATACGATGCCGTTGGGATCCAGCACGGCCGGCCGCGGTGGCCGAAGGAATTGAGGAGCTTCAGTCACGGTCTGCACGGCCACTACGCTCGGGGGTTCGAATCCCCCCACGGGCATGGATATTTGTGCCGTCCTTAGTTGTAGGTAGTTCATAAGTAGTTTGTAAGTTTAGGGACTGATGACCCCGTAGTTAAGTCCCTTAAGCTTAACAAACATTTGAACATTTGATCCAGCACGGCGTTCCGTATTGCCCTCCTGATCCCACTGATTCTATATTCTGCTAACAGTCATTGAATCGCTACCTACGTGATTATCAATGTCGCGATACGATAAACCGCAATGCCGGTTAACTGCTGTTTCTGTATCAGAAATCGATTGGAGATTTTCCTTATGTCAGCACGTTGTAAGTGTCGCCACCGACGCCAACCTTGTGTGAATCCTCTGAAGAACTAATAATTTGCATATCACAACATTATCTTCCTGTCGGTTACATTTGCATCTGTAGCACGTCATCTTAGCGGTGTAGCAATTTTAAAGGCTATGAGTGTATTTCAGGCCACTTTACATATTTTGCGAAAGTAATGGATTTGCACAATTTTTCCTCTGCCATAGCTCGGGTTATGTTTATGTACTTCAACATATTTCCAATAAGACGTATGTTCTAACTGCTTTAAAATCAGCACTGCTCCGGGCTAAGCCAAAGGGTCCTACCTAATATTCCCAACTCAAATACGATCCGAGCAGTGAGTCCCGTACTAAATTCGATGCTGTGAGATGCCATCTCAAAAATATTGATACAGCAGTATTGTGATTTAACGACTATGTTGTTCGCAACCCTCGATGCCTGATGCCTACTCGAATTTGTCCTGGTTGTTTAAAGAAACGGTTGTTACGTAAATGCATAAATAGAGGCATTGCCACATCAGGGACTTCTCTACACACACTAAAATTATATCTTAAACCCCCTCCTTTTATGAAGAACAACTGTGAACATCATAACATGGACATCACGGTTGTAAAGCCACGGCGCACGATTTTAAAGCCCCTTTATAGACTGCAGGCTATAAACGATAGTGAAAATATTAGAGGGAAAATTTCTATCCATATTGTAATAGTTCATACACGTCAAAAATATTTTAATAGCAGTCTCGCGTTAATAAATCAGACGCTGCAGATTGCCAGACTTACACAGGCGAAGCAATTTTCTTTTTTCTCGGCGCTTCTTGGAAGCATTAATTAGTGGCTTCTCTGTGGAGCTACGGCCAAAAAAGGGGTTCATAATTAACGACGCGGAGTTCACGAGTTGCCCAAAGCAGTTTTATGCGTCTGCCCTGCTCTGTTCTGCGTATTATTCAAACTCGGAAATGTAAAACAAGAGGTCGAACACGGCCGCGTTTGATGAATTACCTTGCTCTCTGCAAAGACCTCTTCACTCCTGAACCACGACTCTCGTTCTGCAACCTGTTAATTCGTCCGTGAGGATATCAGCTGAATTGTTCGTGAGGAGGTCAGTTGAATTGTTCATGAGGAGATCAGTTGAATTGTTCAAATTAGGTACTTGTGCTGCAATAAACGGACCCAACGCAGGATTGGTGTACTTCAGCTTTCAGGGGTAACCTTCGTCCTTCGACGTCGTTCGAGAAAGATGAAATGGTGGCTTAATTTTTCATAGTTATAGTTTGGTGCACAGTGTCTTATTTCATTTCTTTGAATCTCTTCCTTCCATTTTAGATAAATTTTAGTTTGTATTGTTGATTGCAAAGCAGTAGGATGCAGCTGCAAAGTTAAGGTTCATACAGATAAATTTGAAGATTTCCTCGTAATTAGGTCCATAGTTCTTGAACATTATTTAATTTTTGCTACATTTATATGCATATATCTCATTTTAAATAGTCTCTTAATAACAATGATACGTCAGATGAAAATTCTGAAATATTCATTTTGACGTCCTTCCAGAAAGATGGGCAATATTCCAAAACTAAAAAAAAAAAAAAAAAAAAAAAAAAAAAAAAAAAAAAAAAAAAAAAAAAAAAAAAAAAACGCTCATAACGTTTTTGTGAAGTTGTATAAAGATAATTTATACCTTTTGAAATAATAAAACCCCAAATAATTATGTGCTATCTGGATTCAGGTTGCGAGCTGCGAGACATCCGACCGGTTAAAGGCGGTTTTATCACAAATCAGGATTTTTTTTATTGGTACCTTTCTTGAAGACGTGGTTTGCATCATATCATGCGTGAACATCTAGTTCCAGAAGTACAATCTAAGTTGAAGTTCCGTTCGTACCTCCGTTATTCGTCACGTTATTCATGTCCAAAAGTCAGTTTAGTGAAGCTATCGAGTTGGAGGCACAGTTTAATTATACAGTACACCTCATGAGAATTTACTCCCAAATAATAATTTTCGTCTTTATCACACACTGCTGGAATTCAAAATTAGTATACACCGTTAGATCCGCATTTCACTCAAGAATTATTGTTGAAACAGTGGGGTCAATTGTAGTGTCCGATACCGCCCTCATACATCTCGTCATTGTACTTGCCGCCAATAATATTTGTGGTTCTCATAAATCGTGACAACAAGGGTAATGTGAAATATCTGTGTCGGCTCCTCAAATAATATGCCCTAGAAGGTGTTAATTATACTTACTGAAGTGGTGGCGTAGTGTGGTAATGTTCGCTTTGCAAGGTTAAGTAATTTTACTGACCAGACAAGGTACATACATGAACCTGTCAACCACAAAGCAGAAAGAGCTGTAATTACCTATTTCATGGTCAACAATAGAGGTTATTTACCTCCTTTCATGTGACGAAGTTCTCAAACAGCATTTAAGTGTTGTTGCCAGTATCAGTACATTACGCTGCCGCTATTAATACTTTGTGCTTTCTACAGAAACGTTTGGTATCATTAATTAGATTCGACCTATATATATCAATTCTAATTATCAACAACATCTCTTAGTATTTTCCACATAAACGTTTGTAATTGGTACCTAGAATTGACCTGAGGAGCTTGATTACAGTTACTGGGTGGAGTTCTTCATATTTCCTACACGAATGTTTCGAATCGGTAGCTAGTGTTGACCTATAGCTCAATTCTAGTTGCCGATACTTTTTACATGAATGGTTGGTATCGGTAACTATAACTGACCTATATAATAATAATAATAATAATAATAATAATAATAATATTTTGTGTAGTTAATCTTGGAATTGTTTACTGATTCGAAGATCTGACCCTTTATTGTCATTTTCTGTGAACTATTTTTAACCAATTGCAATATTTTCTGCATTTATGATATATATTTCAATTTAGTTTGTCCTCAATCAGAAACCTCGCTTTCTCGCGATATTGCAGTTACATTACATGAATATGTTGAACAGTTCTCGCGTTCAGTTTTACATTTTTACATAATATATACTAAATTTAATCGATGAAAGGAGAAAGTATAAAAATGCAGTAAATGAAACAGGCAAAAGGGAGTACAGACGACTAAGAAATGAGATTGATAGGAAGTGCAAAATGGCTAAGCAGGAATGGCTAGAAGGCAAATGCAAGGATGTAGAAGAATGTATAAATAGGGGAAAAATAGATACAGCCTACCGGAAAATAAAAGAAACATTTGGCGATAAGAAAAACAGCTCAATGAATATCAAGGACACTGATGGAAAACCAGTTCTCAGCAAAGAAGGGAAAGCTGAAAGGTGGAAAGAGTATATAGAGGGGCTCTACAAAGGAAATGTTTTGTGTCCCGACTTCGTCGCCGCTTTTGGGTCCCAGCCTCGTCGTAGGTGTCGGTGGCCGAGTGGAATGTGACCGACACAGGAATAAAGAGAGCACGCTGGTGCAGGTACGGAGGGGAGCAGCCAGAAACTATAAACACTAGAGTAAATTAGAAAGAGATATATATTGCACAGAATGTAACAACACTTAACTTTTACATAGTACTGCAGAATGTTGATACATAGTTGTTAGAGGCCTGCCTAGTGCCTGTACGATAGCAAAGTCTTCACTGGTGCCTATCTGATTACGAAGGTCCTAACTCGTTGCTATCTCAGTCCAAGTGACCGGTGTCTTTCCGTGGTGGCCACGAGCGGGGTTGCAGCAGAGGGCGCTCGTGGCTGTCGTCGGAAGAACGCCGCGCCGTGCATGCATGGCGGCGCGCGGCGAAAGTAGGTGGCGCGCACTTTGTACTTGTGCGACACCACACCCCTCCCCCCCAAACCGCCGCGCCGTCGTGGCGAAGGGCTGAGGGCCACGGCGACGGCACTGGGAGGAGGGCCTGGGCGGGGGCGTTACTGGTGGGACGGGCGTCGTAGCTGAGGCCGGGATCGAGACGCCTTCCGCGCCCCGGCATCCGCCTTGAGATCCTCCAGGGAACCCGCCGAAACCTGGGGAAGGGCGCCCTCCCCCGCCCAGAGGGAGCAGGTCATCTTCTTCTGAGGTGCGTGGCCCAAGCTGGGGCGGCACGCACGGTCCCGGAGTCCTTCTCGGTGACGCTGCCATCTGCGGCGGCGACAGCGGCGGCGTCGCGTCGATCTCCATCGGGACGATCTCGTAGTCCGGGGACGCTGGACCCGTTGACGAACGATGTTTTGTGCTCCCTGGCGGTGAACTGGGTCTGGAATCAAGAAACCGGAGACAGGATCGCGCGGCCTTTGCAGGCGCAATTGGTTTGCGTGGCGCCGCAGCTCCGACCCTGTGGAAGAACGTACAACAAACATATTGCGACCAAGCACGCGTTGAATGGTGCCCGGCAACCATGTCTTCTTGTTTCCAGCAAACACCCTGTACAGCACCGGCGTAGAAACCTGAAAACGCGTAGCGCCATACGAACCGACTCGGTGCGTGGGAGGCTGCAGCAGGTGAAGGAGAGTGCGGTGACGGCGGCCGTGTAGCAGCTCGGCAGGAGACGGGCCGTCACGTGGCATGCACCGATACGTAGACAGGAAAATTTGAAGAGCTTGCTGCCTGGAGTGCTGACCTTTCATCTTCTCCATGTGAGACTTGAATGTTCGAACGAAACGTTCTGCTTCACCATTGGACTGATGGTGAAAAGGTGCGGTGGTGATATGCTGAATGCCATTCACACGACAAAACTGTTGAAATTCCGCACTAACAAACTGAGGTCCATTGTCACTGACGATAGTTTCAGGCAAGCCTTCGATGCAAAACACTGATGTTAGGGCACTGATTGTACTAGAAGCAGTCGTTGAGTTCATGGCAATCACAAAAGGAAACTTGCTGAAAGCGTCGACAACAATTAACCAGCGCGTATTCCAGAAAGGTCCGGCAAAGTCAATATGTAAACGTTGCCATGGTCCCTTGGGGCGTGGCCAGTCTGAGAAACGCTATGGAGGAGCCGCCTGATGCTCCGCACAAACTGTACACTGTGATGTCATGCTCTCTATCTGAGCGTCCATACCAACCCAGGTACAATGACGTCTGGCCAATTGCTTTGTCCTAACAATGCCCCAATGTCCTTGATGCAGGAGGCGTAACACTTCTCGTTGCAGGGAACGAGGAACAATCACTCTTGCTTGGTCGTTGTCGGTATGCAACAACAGTACACCCTGACTTAAAGATAATGCATGACGTTGTGCAAAATAACGTCGAACCAGAGGCCGTTGAATGTCTTTGGCCCTGGCAGGCCACCCTGAGCGAACAAAACGTGCTACTACACTTAGGTCTGCATCCGCAGCTGTTTCCTGTGCAACCCGACGAGAGTTCAAAGGAAAGTCTGCGACAGCGGAAGCATCTCTGGAGTCTATCTGACAACATGCCATTTCTGAAGAATCAAGCGACACATCCTGGCCAACCGGAAGTCGGGAAAGTGTGTCCGCGTTAGCATGTTTAGTGGTAGGTCGGTACAAAATCTCATACTGATAATTAGACAATATCAAGGACCATCTCTGAAGCTTTTGTGCCGTACGTGGCGGAATCGGCTTTGTGGGTGAGAACAACGACGTGAGAGGCTTGTGGTCTGTCAACAAATAGAATTTTCTGCCATACAGATAATGATGAAACTTTGTGACGCCGTAAATGATTGCTAAGGCCTCCTTTTCTATCTGACTGTAATTCTGTTGCGTCGGCGTCAGTAGCTTGGATGCAAAGGCAATAGGACGATCGTGAGATCCAATGCGATGTGAGATTACTGCGCCCAGGCCGTACGATGAGGCGTCAACTGCTAGCACTACAGGCTTCTGGGGGTCAAAGGGAATCAAACATGCATCACTGAGTAGTGCAGACTTTAAGTTGTCAAAGGCAACCTGGCAATCTTTGGACCAAACAAAAGGAACATTCTTCCTACGTAAGTGATGCAGTGGAGCTGCAATCTGAGAGGCATTGGGAATAAATCTGAAATAATAGTTAAGCTTTCCCATTACTGCTTGCAATTCATGCACATTCTTAGGAGGAGGCAAGTCTTTGATTGCTCGAAGATGTGACTGTAAGGGATGAATTCCTTGGGCATTAATCACATGACCTAGGTACTCTATTTCAGTTTGAAAAAACGAACACTTTGCTTTATTACAGCGTAGACCTGCTGCAGTCAACTCTTTGAAAAGGCACTCCAGGTTTGATAAATGTTCTTCAACTGTACGTCCGGATACCACAATATCATCTAAATAGTTCGAACAACACGGTACAGAAACTGTCAGCTGTTCCAAAAAACGCTGAAAAATAGCGGGTGCGGAAGAACTGCCAAAGGGTAGGCGTTGAAATTGAAAAAGGCCCATGTGAGTATTAATGACGAAAAACTTTTTCGACTCGTCATCAAGTGGAATCTGTAAGTATGCCTCTGCTAAATCAATCTTGGAAAAGAAGCGAGACTGTCCTAATTTGTCCATCAGTTCGTCAGGTCTGGGCAGAGGGTAAGTGTCTACAATTGTTTGACTGTTCACTGTTGATTTGAAGTCTGCACAGAGACGAAGTTTTCCCGACGGCTTGGGTATAATTACTAAAGGCGAGGCCCACTGACTCGCTGAAACAGGAGAAATCACCCCACTATCTTGCCAACGTTTAAGTTCTTCGGCAACTGTATCACGCAAGGCGATAGGCACTGGTCTAGCTTTACGAAATTTTGGAACTGCAGATTCTTTTAAAGTTACATGTGCCACGAAGTCTTTTGCACAACCTAGTTCCGGCGAAAACCAGTCACTATATTTGTCACATAAAGCATTGATTTTGTCCTGAGGCACTACTGACGAAATTTGAAGCACATCTCTTTGAATTGATAAACCAAACAAGTCAAAAGCATCTAGTCCAAAAATGTTCTGTGTCGATTTGGCCTGAAGAACTACAAAAGCAACTGTTTTTGTTATACCTTGGAAAGAGGCAGGCAGGCTACACGTTCCTAGCACGGGAATATTTTCACCTGTATAAGCTGTTAACACTTGCTGTGACGGCGACAATTTTGGCGAACCCAGAAGTTCATAAGTATCTTTATTAATTAATGTAACAGCGGAACCAGTATCAAGCTGAAATTGCACAGTCTTATTTTCTATGGAGAGATTTACAAAAAGTTTGTGCTTCTGGCGCACGACAGGTGCGCGAATGTGGGCAACGTCTGCTACGGTTTGTGTGCTGCGTATGCGCGGGCCGCGTAGTGAAGGAAGCGGCGCAGACTCGGCCGCAGGGGATTAACAACACTGTCACTAGATGGCACTACTGCCGGATCGGCGTCCGCGCAATGCGAGGCTACTGCACTAAAATTACTTTCAGTATCTACAACAAGTCTACTGTCACTAGCTACACAGTACTGGGCACTATTACAAGGAGCAGTTGCAGAAGGCACTATTTTCACTACAGGAATGCACTGTTCATAGTCATTTTGCTTGTCCCGAACCCTTTTCCGTTGCACTGTTTTACGCGCTCGTCGGCGCTTGCTACGTGGTGCACTATATAGGTTTGCCATAGGCGCAGAACTACTTTCTTGCAATTGAGATCCAAGGAAAGCAGTGTTCAATTCCACAGCCCGTATAACATTTACAGAATGAACTGTTCTCGCACTCTGCGAAGCACTGTTTCTAACGTTACCGTTCTTTGAGTTTTTAATTTGCATACACACAGACTGCACATGTCCCAATTTGCCACATTGATAACAGGTTGCGTTGCGACTAGGGCAATGAGCACGCTTGTGGCGAGACACACACTGGGGGCAAGATTTACGTACATTTTTCTGAAATGAGCGTTGGCGCCCGTTATTCAAATTACTTTTTCTAACACGACGGGGCGACCTTTGCGTCGCACTTTTACACTGGCTACTGTTCACTGTCTGTTCAGCACGGCCGGTAGAAAAATAAGAATCACTAGTGCTATACTGAGAACTACGGCTAGGAAAGCGTCCGTTGCGGCGCACTGAATTAACACTGTGGCTTTGCATTTCTACATCAGCTAAGTCAAAAGTATCATGCGCTTCTATAAGCTGCAGTACACTGTCTAAGGAGGGGTCAGACTGTTTCAGAATTGCTGCTCTAATTCTGGGGTCCTGAATATTCTGCGTAATCGCATCCCTCAACATCACGTCACTATACGAAAGTCCACAAGAGCAAGTAAATTTACATTGGCGGGTTAAGCCCTTCAATTCCGTAATCCACTCTTGGTGTGACTGCTGCGGTAATTTTTTAAGTCTGAAAAATCGGTACCGCGCAGCGGCTACGAGAACTTTCCTCTCGTAATGAGCATTCAGTGCATCCACAATTTGTTCAAAGTCTACATCACGAGGAGAGGCGTGAGGGAACAGTTTTTGCAGTAACACGAAAGTCTTGGTGCCAACTACGGCGAGAAAGAAATGTTTAACTGTCTTACCTGTTATTTGATGAGCCGCGACGAGTTCTTGAAACTGTGCGAAGTAGTCGCTCCATTCTTCCTCACGTTCGTTGTACTGGCGGAACGTCGGAAGCGGTGCGGCGGCAGGTGTGGGCTGCTGATGCGACGGCTGTTGTTGAGTTGTCAACTGCGCCACCGCCTGGAGAAGTTGTGTTATTTGCGCCGTCTGTAACTGAATAATTTCCATTAAGTTTGGGTTCGGGGTAGTGGCCATGCTGACCGATTAGGCGCCGCGCATACAAGTAAATTATAACAAAACACAAATGCAATATGAAAGAGGACGCTCTGCAACAAAAAAGTCCACAAAACACGCAACTGAATATGTTCCCCCAAAATTCTTATAATAAGGGTGGGTGGGCGGGAGCAATTTCTGCGTGCTCCGACTGCTGCTGTCTGGCTGCTGCAAGAGGGCTGGTCCAAGGTTCGTCTATCACTCCTAGTCGCCACTTTTGTGTCCCGACTTCGTCGCCGCTTTTGTGTCCCAGCCTCGTCGTAGGTGTCGGTGGCCGAGTGGAATGTGACCGACACAGGAATAAAGAGAGCACGCTGGTGCAGGTACGGAGGGGAGCAGCCAGAAACTATAAACACTAGAGTAAATTAGAAAGAGATATATATCGCACAGAATGTAACAATACTTAACTTTTACATAGTACTGCAGAATGTTGATACATAGTTGTTAGAGGCCTGCATAGTGCCTGTACGATAGCAAAGTCTTCACTGGTGCCTATCTGATTACGAAGGTCCTAACTCGTTGCTATCTCAGTCCGAAGTGACCGGTGTCTTTCCGTGGTGGCCACGAGCGGGGTTGCAGCAGAGGGCGCTCGTGGCTGTCGTCGGAAGAACGCCGCGCCGTGCATGCATGGCGGCGCGCGGCGAAAGTAGGTGGCGCGCACTTTGTACTTGTGCGACACCACAAAATGAACTTCGAGACAATATTGTAGGAAGGGAAGAGAATGTAGATGATGATGAAATAGGAGATACTATACTGAGAGATGAATTTGACAGAGCACTGAAAGATCTAAGTCGAAACAAGGCCCCTGGAGTAGATGATATCCCGTCAGAGCTACTGAAGTCTCTGGGAGAACCAGCCATGACAAAATTGTTTCACATTGTGTGTAAGATGTATGAGACAGGTGAAGTACCCTCAGACTTTAAGAAAAATGTTATAATTAATCCCCATTCCAAAGAAAGCGGGTGCAGACAGGTGTGAAAACTACAGAACCATCAGTTTAATAAGTCATGGTTACAAAATATTAACACGAATTATTTACAGAAGGGTGGAAAAGCTGGTAGAAGCCGACCTCGGGGAAGATCAGTTTGGGTTCAGGAGAAATGTAGGAACTCGGGAGGGAATACTCATTTTAAGGCTTATCCTAGAAGATAGATTAAGAAAACGCAAACCTACATTTTTCGCTTTTGTAGGTTTGGAGAAGGCTTTTGACAATATTGATTGGAATAAACTCTTTCAAGTTCTGAAGCAAGCAGGAGTAAAATATAGGGAGCGTAAGGTTATTTACAACTTGTACAAAAACCAGACAGCGGTTGTCAGAGTTGAAGGTCATGAAAGGGATGCAGTGGTTGGAAAGGGAGTAAGACAGGGTTGTAGCCTTTCCCCAATGTTGTTCGATTTGTACATTGAGCAAGCTATAAAGGAAAGCAAGGAGAAATTTGGGGAAGGAATTAAAGTTCAGGGTGAAGAATTAAAAACATTGCGTTTTGCCGACGACATAGTAATTCTGTCAGATACAGCAAAGGACCTGGAAGAGCAATTGAACGGAATGGACAGTGTGCTGAAAGGTGCATATAAGATGAACATTAACAAAAGTAAAACTAGAGTAATGGAGTAGAGTGTAAGAAAATCAGGTGATGCTGAAGGAATTAGATTAGGTAACGAAACAATAAAGGAGGTAGATGAGTTTTGTTACTTGGGCAGTAAAATAACAAATGATGGTCGCAGTACAGATGATATAAAATGCAGAATGGCAATGGATAGAAAGGCGTTTTTGAAAAAGAGAAATTTGTTAACATCGAATATTGATTTAAGCCTAAGGAAGTCCTTTCTGAAGGCATTTGTATGGAGTGTTGCCTTGTATGGGAGTGAAACATGGACGATAAGCAGTGTGGACAGAAAGAGGATAGAGGCGTTTGAAATGTGGTGCTACAGAAGAATGCTGAAGATTAGGTGGGTGGATCGCGTAACTAATGAGGAGGTACTGAACCGAATTGGGGAGAAAAGAAATTTCTGGCATACCTTGACTAAAAGAAGGGATAGATTGGTAGGACACATTCTTAGACATCAAGGAATTGTGAATTTAGCGTTTTAGGGAAGTGTGTGGGGTAAAAATCGCAGAGGGAGACCAAGAGACGCGTATAGTAAGCAGATTCAAGTGGATGTGGGTTGTCGTTCATATGAGGAGATGAAAAGGCTTGCTCAGGATAGAGTAGGGTGGAGAGCTGCATCAAACCAGTCTCTGGACTGAAGACCACAACAACAACAACAACATAATATTTTTCGATGCGCCATTACCTACTTATCTTTAATTGTATACTTTGCTTCCTATAAATAGTATTACGTAATTTTATTTCGGAACAGTTTCATTTTCATATTTCTGTCTTTTACATACCTTAATTCACTTTAAATTTGTTGAAAATTATTTAAACGTGTGTACATTTCATTACGATAAATGCCACATTCGATTTTTTAAGATTACATTCGCAAAATACACCATGTAAGTAGTGTCTATAGGTCAGATATGATGTCATTGTTCAAAGCTGACACTGGGTATCAGGCACAACAATTTTCCCAAGCAGTGCACAAATGGAGTACCTGAAATGATTACGTTTAAACATCAGTAGATCAAGAAGCAGGTAGGCACCGGGTCCTGAAACACCCGTGTTAGTTCCAGTTCCAGGCACGCTGGGTGGTCGGTCCCGTTCCGATCACACTGTTTCAGTTCGGTATCGAACTGTCTCCAGTTTTTACACGGCGCTCGTCCTTCGTGTTTTAGACTATTTTATGCTGTTTGGACTACTAGAAATTCACGTAGTCTCTTTAGGTTCCATCACCAGTAAATTTCATTTTACAGTTGTTTTATAACTTCATAACGTAACGCGCATATAAATATCATTCTATGTAGTACACACGCCTTACGGGTATCATAAAGGCAAAACTGTGTGTTCCTTCGTAATTTTTATCTAACGGAGAATACGTAATTCTCGCGAGGTTTATTATTATTATTATTATTATTATTCGTATATGTCTTCCTTTGCTTCCTTTAATATCTAGTTTTTAACGTCAGTGTAAATCATTTCTTTTAACTGTTGTGGCAGATGTATTGTTCTTCGTTTGACTTAAATGATTTATGATTTTGTAGGGGTGCTCAATAAAAATGATTGAATCTACTTTCATTTATCACTGAGAAACATACAGTTTTATACATACTGACAATCACAAACTCGTCACTAAGTTGATATTAACTTGCTGCTAATATGATACTAACGCACGTTGGCGCGAAGATGATTCTTATATAGCTTTTCAACAAATAAGCTCATTATTGTGATATTGATGAGATGTTATAATAATTAAATCTTCTAGAATACACAGAACTTTGGGTAACTGACATTACATATTAAGATTACAGTTCATTAGATGTCGCAATAATTGACAATTCTTGATTTTTTTGATCAGTGAAAACAGTTGAAACGTATAATAATATAAAAGTTGCATAATTAACAGGAAAACAATATATCCTAACTCAATTACAATGGAAAATCGATTTGACAAATACACAGTATCGAAATTATTTCAGTTTCATATATATATTTGATGAATGTTTGCTAAAACTAGTGTGCAGTTAAGTGGTTTATTAAACAATATTAAACAACTCCTAACAATGCATTTTCTGTGATATTCTATTCTTAAAAAAGAAAAGAAAGAAAGATAAAACTGGTAAAACATACATTGCGGTACTCCTATCGGTCTGATACGACTAATTTAGATTGATTAGGATCTTTATGTAATTAATACATACATAAAGGCAAGCCATGCCACGAATACCATGCAATCACAGAAATGGAACAAAAGGATGGGAATGGAATCGGGTCTTGATGTACGAGTGTGGTAACAGAAGCTACATGAGAATACTGCTCATGCCGTTACATTACAAAGGGTATTCAAAGAAATAATTATTTAAAACAGCTGACAGCCATTTGACTGAAAGTTTTGTTTATTTTCACTACCTGGATTCTGCCTTAGGCCATTTTCAAGTGCTGTGATAAAAGTTGTCAGATGGTTTTCCTTAGTCATGGTCATAATAACAAAACTCCGAATATTTTATTGTTTTTATTATTATGACCATGACCTAAGGAAACCTAACTAACAACCTTTACCACAGCACTTGAAAATGGCCTAAAGCCGAAACCAGGTAGTGACAATAAACAAAACTTTCAGTAAAATGGTGGTCAGCTCTTTTATAAAAACAAAATTGTATGACTAAGACTCCGGACGCATACAAAATCAAAAGAAATAATTTTTCCCTTTCCTCTTTAACTGATACGTGACCCTTTGGTAGTGGGATTTACATTGTTCCCTTGAGCTACTTACTTCTTTCGTTTTTTATTATTATTTTTGATCATTCAAGATAATGGAGAAGAAATAAAAACATTGCGGTTTGTCTATGACATAGTAATTCTATCAGAGACCGCAAAAGATCTGGAAGAGCAATTGAATGGAAGTAGTAGATGAATTCTGTTATTTGGGTTGCAAGATAACTTCTGATGGCCGAAGTAAAGAAGATATAAAATCCAGAATGGCTTTGGGAAGATAAGCGTTTCTGAAGAAGCGAAACTTGTTAACATCCAATATTAATTTAAAAGGAAGTCCCTTCTCAAAGTATTTGTCTGGACTGTAGCATTGTATGGGAATGAAACGTGGACGATAAGGAATTCCGATAAAAAGATGATAGAAGCTTTTGAAATGTGGTGCTACAGACGAGTGATGGGAAATTATATGGGTAGATCACGTAACTAATGAGGAGGTGCTTAACCGAATCGGGGAGAAAAGGAGTTTCTGGCATATCCTGACTAAGAGAAGGGATAGATTGGTTGGACACATTCTGAGACACCAAGGAATAGTCCACTTAGCATTAGAAGGAAGCGTGTGGGGTAAAAATTGTAGAGGGAGACCGAGGGACGAATACAGTAAGCAGATTCAAAAGGATGTAGGTTGACGAACGTATTCACAAATGATGAGACTTGCACAGGGCAGGGTAGTGTGGAAAGCTGCATCAAACCAGTCTGCGGACTGAAGACCACAACAACAACATTTACTTTTACTGAAAACAAGTGCTTGTTATCGATTAAGTAGAAAAAAGGGATTTCGAACTTTATTTCTCAGAAGTTAATAAAGTATATTTTGGAAACCAACTACTAGCTTACAATTCGATTGTTTGTTTTTAGATAACCATTGGATAAAAAAGGAACGATGAACGAGTAGAGAGGGACGGCACGCAAACGGGAACAGTCATCGGTGAACCATTTTGGCCATCTGCAATGCCTTTGCCAGTGTCTTTGGCCCTGGCAGTGCAGACGTCTTGCTTGTGCAGCGCCTCCCCCCTAGCGCAGCCGCCTGCCGCTAACCGTGAGTAATGTGGGCCGCTGTAGCGCCCCAGTCGCAATCTAAGCCTGCGGGATTCAGTGCTCCGCTGCAAGGCCAATAACAGCCGCCGCCCCGTGACTTACGTGCCCTCTGCCGAGCCGAGGCCAATAAATGCAGCTCCGCCCTGCTACGTAAACACGAGGCGTGTTTTTTTTCTGTACGTAGTGTTATGAAATTTAAAAAAGACCTGCTAAGATATCTCAGTAATTTTATTTTTTCATGAAATGTACTTTTCTACATAATTTCCGTCAATATTGAGACACTTGTCATAACGCAGTACCAGTTTTTGAATACCCTCGTCATAGAAGTCTGCCGCCTGACTTGTTAACCATTGCAGCACAACCGATTTGACTTCGTCTCGCTGCGGAGCGCGCGGTTGCTCGCCGTGGAGGTTCGAGTCCTCCCTGGGGCATAGGTGTGCGTGTTTGTCCGTAGGTTAGTTTACCTAGGTTTAAGTAGTTTGTAAGCTACGGACTGATGACCACGCAGTTTGGTCCGATAGATTTAGATACAATTGAATTGAAATGACTTCGTCATTGACTTGCCCGGTCACAATGCCATACAACACACTACGAGAAACATTAGGAAAGTCATTCCTAAGGAGGAAATCGTGAAGTGTCTGTTATCTCTCAACTTATTGTTCACTTCCCGCACCAAACTTTCATTAACGATCGAAGGACGTTGATCATCATGCACATTTGTCCGGTCATCTTTAAATGTGAGGAAATGCATACTGTAAACCATCAGCTTTTTATTATTTTTCAAACTTCTACCGGTTTCTGTTATAAACCATCTTCACGGAAGAGAACTAGACAGACTGATCAAACAGGAGCATTATATGCCTCCTTATGTATACTGGCATGCATGTCACACAATAAAAATAAAAATAAATAAGACGTCACTAGGCATCAAGTCTTGATTAAAAACATAACATTGAATAGTTGTGTTAGGTTCTCTTGTAATAGACCTTGGTTCACCATCACACAGCCTGGCATTGTTTTTATGTTTTAATCAAAACTTGATGTCTAGTGACGTCTTATTTATTTTTATTTTTATTGTGTGACATGCATGCCAGTATGCATAAGGAGATATATAATGCACCTGTCTAGTTCTCTTCCGTGAAGGTGGTTTATAACCGACACCGGTAGAAGTTTGAAAAATAATAAACAGCTGATGGTTTACATTATGCATTTCCTCAAATACGGCTGTTGAACCACATCTCAATAAAAATTTGAACATCTTTAAATTCTCTCACCCACTTTTTTACCATTCCATCACTTATAAGATTTCTCAGTGCTAAAGGCCTAAAAGCGATCGAGAAAGCATTATAACAGTCGACGGGACTCACGATCAGTGGCGGCTGGTGATAATGTGCTAATGTGCTGCAGCACACTGTATATATATATTACTAAAATTATGCCATTTCTCTTCGAATGCAAGCGAGAAATCGCTGTAAAACTACATCCTTTCTCTTGGAATACGAGCCAGATATCACAATAAAATTATGCCGATTCCCTTCCAATGCATATTAGAATGCTTGTAATAAGGATGAAAACGCATTTTAGAGCGTTTTCGCCGCGATAGCGGAAACCAGCTCCGTGTGCTGAAGTGGGATTCAGCCACCCTGGTACGTGCGCAGAGAGGCGGCGCAGTCGTCTGTTCGCTAGTGCGCATGCGCAGACTTGACGTCAGGCCTGGCGACTCATGTGTGCTGACACCGACGGCAGCACCAGATCATTGAAAATTTCTCTTCGCGCTGCGTGTAACGGCTGCGGAAGAATATTATATGACGAATATTGCGGCATACAGAGTCAAATAGCGCGCTGGCTTAGGCGTCTTGCGCGTTGTCTCTCAAACCTACCTGTGTGAGGCTCGTATTCAGATACCTCTGAGTCTAAATTTTTAATTTCTGTGAATACAATTAATATTTTTAAACGTTATATTTACTACCTGCAGTGAATTCATGCAGTTGGCAACGCTGTTATAGATTCCACTAAAGGTCTTACTGTCAATACAATATTAATTGATATTTAATTAAAAGCAATATTTTAGTATATTTTGTTTCCTGTTTATTTTTGTAATATTGTAGCACACTGGTCACATTTTGTACGAGCCGTCACTGCTCACGATTATCGCAGACATCTTAAATACTCAGTACACAACGTAAACAAGGAAAAATGAGACTGTAATGGCGTCAGTCCGTAGACAACAGATGTAGGTACCCAGTGCGCATGCGCAGAACGCCGACCACAACGCTGCGGCCGCGGCCGCGGTATGACTTGAGAACCACGCCTCGTACATCCAACACGACATAATTCAATTTACATTGTGAGCTGTGAGCTTAGATATGGAGAAAGGTTGGTCGTAAAGGATCATTTTGGTATCCGAAGCCCTTGTTATTCATTTAATTGAAGGGAAATATAGTGTAAATCAGTAATTTTCAAATATTTATAATGCTTATGGCACTTAACTGCCGGGTCATCAGTCCCTAAACTTTCAAACTACTTATGAACTACCTGAAACTAAAGGCAGCACAAACATCCATGCCCGAGGGAGGATTCGAACCCCCGACGGGAAACGTTCTCGAGCATCGCAGCATAGCGTCTCAATGCGGTCGACCGCTCCGCCGCGGCATAATGCAAATTAGTTGTAAAGAGTGCCAGTCCTGTTATATAGGACAGACATGTCGGTCAGTTTGTACTAGACTCAAGGTACACCACAGGCGCCGGAGATTAAGAAAGATACGTTCTGACTTTGCACAACACTGCTTAGATCAAGAGCACAAATACGCCATAGATGTAGAAGTCTTACAAGTAGAAGGGAAAGCTGGAAAACTAACCGAACTAGAAATTTTGGAATTTAAGAAACAGATACTCACAGCCCCAAATTTGATACTGAATGATCAGACAGAATTCAATTATTAACATCTTTTAGGTTATGAGTAACTTCCACATAGTAGATGGTAACAACATTAGTAACCTGAGATTGTCATCTGCAAGAATACATGTGATGCACAATAAACTGATCAATTTGTAGAGGTACAATAATGATTGGTAATTTCAGTAAGAGATAACAATCTTTAAATACAGTGTTAGTACAACAGATATTTATATAACGTTATTTTGATTATGTAATTGAAGTGTAACCGATCCTAAATTGCAATGTAAATACTATTTTCTTCTAATGTTAAAGTCGATAAGGAAGAAAGGAAGGAATCTTTAACGTGCCGTCGACAGCTTGGTCATTAGAGACGGAGCTTACGCTCGCATTTATCGGTGAGGGTGGAGAGGGAAATCGACCGCGCCCTTTGAAAGGAACCATCCCTGCATTTGCCTGGAGTGATTTAGGGAAATCACGGAAAACGTAAATGTGGATGGCCGGAGGTGGATTTGAACCACCATCCTTCCGAATACGAGTCCAGAAAAGTCGATAAACAGAGACCTGTAGTAACATAATGGTCTGTCTTCAGTGGTGTAACAACGTTGGAACCAGTAAAGTACTTGAAAATGAGCTCATAATCCGAATCTTAGATCGTACAAATAAAATGTTGTGAAAAAAAGAAATAACAGGTTTTCATTTATTTAAAATCGTGGTCATTCTAGCCAAGATCGCCTCGCTCTCTTCTCCAGAAATGACCTCTAATTCCCCTCCCCCTTCCCTCCCCAGCTCAATGCTGTTATGCACAATTAGAGGCAAAGTCGGAAGAATTTAGACTTTAGGAACAGAGCATTGCGCAAGCCCACCTTCAGAAGTGGAGATGAAGGAACCACTTCGTGGCAATCGCTTCTGAACTGATCCAGATATTCGACAGGCAGTAGACGATTCGCATCATCGGCCGAACGGACTCTGCTAACGGTATACTACGCCTTCCACATCGATGGCAACGTGTTCTACACAGCTCTGGTGACTACTCTGAAGGACAGTAACAGGTACAAACATGTAACGGTTTTGCATCGGTCGTGAATAAATAGTTGTCACTATTTAAGTTTCAACCCTCGTATTTGGTGCAACTCAAATGTTTGTAAATCTATGGGACTTAACTCTTTGGTTATTAGTCCCTAGGCTTACAAAGTACTTAAACTAATATTCTTCAAATGAAACGTTAAGATCTCGAATTAATAATTTATTTAATGACGACCGGTTTCGGAGGACTGTGCCACCACATCTGGTCATATACATTTTATAAGCTGCTCATCTTATTTATGGAAAAAAATTGAGATAAATTAAGAAGTGCAACGTAGCACTTAATCATCTTATAACAATACATAAGACATGACAGCTTACAAGATACTAGAGAGGACAGCACCCCCACCCATGCCCGAGGGAGAACTCGTGCCTCCGACGTCGGGAAACCGCGTGCTCCACAACAAGGCCACTCCACCGCGGCTTGGTGCAACAACAAACATAGGAAAGTTTCTTTTCTACTTCAGTTACTTTCCTTAATATTATTTTATTTCAAATTAAACGTTTCTTACAAGTTGGTAACGTACCCCATAATTGGCACTGTTCTGGTAATTGAAATCTGGGCTATCCGTAAGTGCTCGGATACAGCTAGTCACGGGTTCAAAACTCGTTGGGAGCTAGAATTTTTTTTAAAGCTAGCATTACCTATCAATGAAGTGAAACGAAACACCCGCGACGGAGTGGCCGAGCGTATTGAGGCGCTATGCTCCGATGCGCGAGGTAGTTCCCCGTCGAGATTTCGAATCCGCCCTCCAGCATGGATGTTTGTGTTGTCTTCATCATGACGTAGTTCATAAGTAGTTTGTAAGTTTAGGCACTGATGTCCCCGTAGTTAAGTCCCATAAGCTTAACAAACATTTGAGCATTTTTCAAGGGAACACTCAGGAACACACATTTTCGATAATTTACCTACAAATATAAAAAATGTAGCTACAAAGAAAGATCAGTTTAAGAGGAACATAAAAGACTTTCTAGGGGCCAACTGCTACTCCATTAGTGAATTTCTAAATTGTACCAAATGATGCATATACTCATACTACATTAGTATTATTATATAATCAGCGAAATAACGTAAAAATATAAAAACTTAAAAATGTATGTATCTGTATTTATATTATTATTATCTATTATTCAACTTGTAAATTTTGTTTCTTGACATGTTCCACATCCACGAGGATCTCGTCAACATGGACCTACGGAACGAAAAACTAATCTAATTATTCCACGTTAAAGTTTAGGTCCTCTTTTCTCAGTGGATAATAGGGCTCCGCACCACACCGCAATGACGTCCAATGCAAAGACGTGCGAAAAGTCACTGAGCCACACGAAATTATTATTATATTTGATTTGGTACGATTCATAGATGCCACAATTTACTTCCCGTTTTTGATGGAAGACGGCGGCGATGAAATACGGCGAGTGGGTCCCTCCCCCCTTTCCCCCATTTTTTAATTATCTGGATATCCT
Organism: Locusta migratoria; assembly: GCA_026315105.1. Classification (NCBI taxonomy): domain Eukaryota; kingdom Metazoa; phylum Arthropoda; class Insecta; order Orthoptera; family Acrididae; genus Locusta; species Locusta migratoria. The sequence goes on from CM048746.1 coordinate 613,043,382, forward strand.
TGCTCAGCAAGGGCGTGCTGCTAGCGCCTTGGGCGCTGCTTTTCAATCAAGGGAACCAAGTTTTGACAAGGATCCAAGAAACATGGAAGATATAATCTAGATTTTATAAACGCTGAAAGGAGATTTCACGGGCATCGATAAAGTAGTCTGGAGCACAGTAGTAATTTTTTTTTTCTTTTTTTGCTGCTGGTGAGTTGTTGTGGTCGGAGACTGGTTTGATGCAGCTCTCTACCCTACTCTATCCTGAGAGAGCCTCTTTTTCACCTTATAAGACCTACATCCATTTGAATATGTTTATTCATCTCTTGCTCTCCCTCTCGATTTTTACCCCCTCCAATGCTAAACTCACGATTCCTTTATGTCTAACAATGTGTCCTATCTGTTGATCCCTTCTTTAAGTCAAGGTATGCCAGAAATTCCTTTTCTCCACAATTCAGTTCAGTACTTCTTCATTAGTTACGCAATCAACCGACCTAATCTTCAGTATTCTCCTGCAGCACCACATTTCAAAAATCTCTATCCTATACATGTCCGCACTGTTTATCGTCCATGTTTCACTCCCACACAAGGGAACACTTCACACAAATGCCTTAAGAAAGAATTTCCTTAGCCTTAAATCAATATTCGATGTAAACAAATTTCTCTTTTCCAAGAACGCTTTTCTGCCCATTGCTATTCTGCATGTTATATCCTCTGTACTGCGACCGTTATTTGTTATTTTACTGCCCAAGTAACAAAACTCATCCACCACCTTTATTGTTTCGTTACCTAACGTAATTCCTACAGCATCGCCAGATTTTCTTAGACTGCACTCCATTACCCTCGTTTTGCTCTTGTTAATGTTCATTTTATACGCACCTTTCAAAACACTGTCCATTCCGTTCAACTGCTCTTAGATGTCTTTTGCTGTCTCTGACAGAATTACAATGTCATCGGCAAAACGGAATGTTTTTATTTATTCACCCTGAACTTTAATTCTTTCTCCAAACTTCTTCTAGCTTTCCTTTATAGCTTGCTCAATGTAAAAATTGAATAGAATTGGAGAAAGGCTACACCCCTGTCTTACTCCCTTCCCAGCCTCTACATCCCTTTCATGGCCTTCAACTCTGATAACTGGTCTGGTTTTTGTACAAGTTGTAAATAAGCTTACGCTCCCTATATTTTAGTCCTGCTTGCTTCAGAACATGAAAGTGTTTAGTCCAATCAACATTTTCAAAAGCCTTTCCTTAATCTATCTTCTAAGATAAGCCATAAAGTGAGTATTGCCTCCCGTGTTCCTACATTTCTCTTGAATCCAAACTGATCTTCCCAGACGTCGGCTTCTACCAGCTTTTCCATTCATCTGTAAATAATTCGTATTAAATTTTTGCAAGAATTATTAAACTGATGGTTCTGTGATTTTCACACTTGTCTGCACCTGCCTTCTTTGAATTGGGGATTATTACATTTTTCTTAACGTCTGAGGGTATTTCCCCTCTTACATCTTACGCGCCAGGTGAAATAGTTTTGTCATGGCTGGCTCTCCCGGAGACTTCAGTAGTTCTGAGGGCATGTCATCTACTCCAGGTGCCTTGTTTCGACTTAGGTCTTTCAGTGCTTTGTCAAATTCTTCTTTCAGTATAGTACCTCCTATTTCATTTTCACCTATTTCCTCTGCCCTTACTGCAATATTGTCTGTAAGTTCATTTCCTTTGTAGAGCCTTCTATATACTCTTTCCACCTTCCAGCTTTCCCTTCTTTGCTGAGAATTGGTTTTCCATCTAATTTCTTGTCTCCAAATATCTCTTTTTTTTTCTTGTAGACGGTAACTATTTTTCCCATATATTACATTTTTCTACCGACTTGCATTTGCCTTCTAGCCACTTTGGCTTAGCTATTTTGCCGTTACTGTCAGTCTCAGTTCTTAATCATCTGTACTCCATTTTGCCTGTTTCATTTGCTTCATTTTTATATTTTCTTTCATCAATTAAATTTGGTATGTCCTGTGATATCCAAGGATTTTTTGTAGATCGTGCCTTTCTACCTATTTTGTCCTCTGCTGCCTTCACTATTTCATCTTTCCATGCTACCCATTTCTCTTCTACCGATTTATTTTCCCCCGTTTCTGTCAACGTATGCCTGGGTATGCCTAGACTTATTTCTAGGTTACGTGGTTCCTCCGGTAGGCATGGAAAGCACTGTCACAATCGACGACAAGGATTTCTCCTGTAGAGCCCTCTAACAAATCACGAGCACCGACCTTTCGCTGTTCGTGCATCTCTTGCTTGTTTGGCCGTTTCCTGCCCTTTTGCGGTAACTTGCTCCTGTCGTGCAGGTGGCTTGCAGAGTCACACTGTCGGTGGGGTAGCAGGAATGGCAGGCGTTAAGTATCGCCGTTATAGCAACACAACAACCAGAGTATCTCTGATTTATTGTCGAGGCATGCTTTACATCCAGCAGTAGCGGCCACACTCGTTATTTAATTCTCCACCATCCTTACTTCACAGATAGTTTTTTTTCCCAATGTGTGCTTTGTATAATGAGCCATCGGAGAACAGAGATGTTGGATAGTAGCCACTTTATTGAGAATTCCTGAAACCTTTTTCGTATTCAGCTTCTTTTGGCAACAACTTACATGTTGCTATCTTTTTGTATACGTTGTTGCGAAGTGGTATTTGGCCGCGTGGGCACTTGAAGCGCGCTGGAGTAGTCTGAGTGGTGTCTGGAGTAACACGGTTCGCTGTGGCGTGGCGTATGGTGTGGTGAGGATGGTTTCTTATCTGGTAAGCCGATAGATTTCAGTATTTGTCCAAATATGTTATTTCACTCGAGCACGAGGATAGGGTTTGCAAACAAGCTTTTCGCATTCCTATCGGCTACATAATTTAATTGTCTTGTTTGGTTCAGAAAACTAATATTTGGTTATCACTACGAGGAGTACTAGGGCAGTTTTTATTTTGTTTTGATAATAAACTTTACATTTAAGTTAAAAGAAGTTTCGGATGTGTGTTAATTTTGTATCTCTTAATAACGTAGTTAATAATGAGGGGGATTGGATCAGATTACATTAATACTTGTTCCATAGATCATATATACATATGATGTGGAACGTGTCAGTTTACTAAATGTTGTCTATACATGACCATCAATATTTTAAGGATTTTTTATTTTCATTTTTTTTATTTCTTTATTTTAAATTATGTTTTATTTTATGTTTTATCTACAAATTCATGTAAAGTGAAGAAGGAGTTGCCATTCAGAAATTCCTTTAATTTCTTTTTAAATACTAGTTGGCTATCTGTCAGAATTTTGATGCTACTTGGTTAGTGACAGAATAATTCTCCCTTAACCTTGAATAGTGAATATCACCCTTCCTCATAGTGTTGTAGCTATGCACACTGCTGTTACTTTTGAATTTAGTCAGATCGTTAATAACAAATTTCATGAGTGAATACGTATATAGTGTAGGTACAGTGAGGATCCCTAAATAAATGTCTGCAGGATGATCTTGGGTGGGCTCCAGCAATTATTCTGATTACACGCTTTTGTGCAATGAATACTTTTTCACTCAATGTTGAATTGCCCCGGAATATGATCCCATATGAAAGCAGTGAATGAAAATAGGCATAGTAAGCTAATTTACTGAGATGTATATCACCAAATTTTGCAATGACTCCGATAGCGTAAGTAGCTGAATTGAAACGTTTCAGCAGACCTTTAAATGTGTTTCATCCAATTCAATCCCTCGTCAATGCAAACACATAAAATTTTAAATATTCTACCTTTGCTACAGATCTATGTTCAGAGTCAAATTTCTTAATGGTGTCATGGCATTTACTGTATGAAACTGTATATACTGTGTTTTATCAAAGTTTAATGAGATTCCATTTGTAGAGAACCACTTAATAATTTTCTGAAAGATATCATTTACAATTTCATCAGCTAATTCCAGTTTGAGAGGCGTGATATACTTGTATCATCAGCAAAGAGAACTAGCTTAGGATCTTCGTGAATGTAGAATGGCAAGTCATTAATATATATTAAGAACAGCAAAGGACCTAAGCCCGAAGCTTGTGGGATCCCATTTTTTATAACTCCCCGGTTAGAAGAATTCATTGTGTCTTCTATTTCTTGTGAACTGCTTTTTTCAACTTTCTGCACTCTTCCAGTTAAGGGTGATTTAAACAATTTGTGCACTGTTCCACTGATACTACAATACTTAAGCTTATCTAGAAGAATCCCATGATCTACACAGTCAAAAGCCTTTGAGAGATCACAAAAAATCCCAGCTGGTGTTGTCCGGTTTATCAAAGCATATAATATTTCATCAGTGAAGGTACATAAAGAATTTTCAGTTGAAAAGCGTTTTTGAAAAGCAAACTGACATTTTGTTAGAACTTTATTTTTACTAATATGTGAAGCAATTCGTGAATACATAACTTTCTCAAAAATTTTTGATAAAGCTGTCAGACGTGAGATGGGGTGGTAGTTGTTGACATCAGACTTATCCCCTTTTTTACGCAAAGGTTTAACGATAGCATATTTCAGTCTATCCGGGAAAATACTCTAAAGAGATATTACATATATGACTGAGAACCCTACTTATCACTTGGGAACAAGCTTTCAATGCCCTGCTAGAAATGCCATCAATTCCATATGACCTTTTAGTCTTGAGAGGCTTTATTATTTTCCTAATTTCTGAAGAAGAGGTGGGTGGAATTTCAATCAATTAATAAAGTTAACAGTAAAAGGAGCAGTTCTGTGTATTAGTTTAAATTCACTCAGTTGATGGAAATTTAAAATATCTCCATCGCATTTTCAGATAATTCCAACAGAAAGCAACTCTCGACATTCAATGGTCATTGCTCGATTACAATAAAGTTCGCTAAAAATTATTACCGATTGTTTGTGAGCAAAGTATCAGTGTTCAGGATCGGTTTTAAAAGGGTTTGTTTGTCTTTGCATTCTTAACTTTACATCCTTAATGCCATTGTTTACTGTATGCCTTCTGAGATGAACCCTAGGTATACCACTAATTTCTATGAATCAAATGAAATCGAAGTGTATTTTCAGTATCTCTAAGATTTTGACTACCAGAAAATATGTACTAATAATAAGATTGTTAGCATCAATAGCAAAGAGTAATCTAATAATTGGGCTGATAAAGATTCTGAGGTTGAAGAGCAAGCACGACACTTCCTGGTACAGCAATCAATCTTTTTTTAAATTGTAACTGTACGCGTCAGGGTTCATTGTCAGATTCCTTTTTATTTATTTAAAGAAATTAATTCAATATTGTATTTAGCAGATTCGAACAAGGTTTGTTAGCTTAAACACAATAGGACATTCATGCACAAGGTTGGAAAGTTCGAGACGGTACAAGATTTTTTTTTTTTTTTTTTTTTTTTTCCATGACACTTTTTTATGTCTCCATTTCTTATACGTACAGGGCCAATTTGCACTTCAGAAATTGTGTGTCATTCTCAGGACATACCTTTGTTTGTCAGTTAATGATTCACAGATTTCCCACAAACATGTTAAATGAGGCAATAATACTAGAACCACTGACGCTGGAGGGATGTGTTGGAAAAGAGTGGAGTATACAACATTACTTGCAACTGTGGGAAATTCTACATTGGACAGTCAGGCAGAGCAATTAGTATTAGACTAAAGGAACACCACAGAAGTTGGAAAGTTAGGCAAGGAAATTCTTCATTTGCAGACCACCTGCTAAAAGAAGGCCACAGTTATAATGTAACACATGAAGTCCTACTTCATGTACAAAAACGGAGGAAAATGAACTTCTTTGAAATAATGGAAATTAACAGACATTTGTATACTTCCCCAAACGTGGTACTGAATGATCAGACACAATTTCCATACTCACCATTTCTGTCTGCAGAACCTAATCACAACCCTGTGCAGACAATGTAAACTACCATCTCCTACCCACTTGTCTCATACCTCTACTACTGTTTCATAGGCATATTATAAAAAACCTTGTGTAATCAGAACTGTTTGGATGCTTAACAGATATAAATTGTAATGTCTTATTTTACTAGTTACAAAATTCTTGGGTAATCACAACTGTTTAGGCTGCTTATGTGATAAACTTTAATGTCTTATTCTACTAGTAACCATAGTTTAATTAATCAATCGAAATTTTTTTAACATATTTACAGATGTTTCATTCGACTTTGTCACATGCTTCCCTGTTCCAGATATTGGTCCGGTTTAAGATAATTTTTTGGTCAAGTTGAATTTAACCAGTTAAAACTTTAACATATATTCACAACGCTTCCATGTTTCTAGACATTAGACCTTTTGAAGATAGATTCGTTTCGATCACTATTTTTCAGCCAATTACTAATGTTCACTTTATATTTTTTTTTAGGATAACCTCATAATCCATTATATTGTCACGTATTTTATCAATGTCAGGAATTTACACCACAACTTGAATTGTAAATATATCCCGCATGTTAGTTATAAACCAAAACACTAGTCTTCATTGAAAGTTATATATCTTGCAAGTTAAGATATTTGTAGCTTAAACTTTTAATGTTTACCTAATGATGGCGTAACAGCAGAAAACCGGTTCGTAAACCAATAAATTTGCAGAATATCTTACAGTTATCTTGTGTATTTCCTTCGTAATGTATCAAATATTCTGTTATTAAAAGTAGATTTCATAGGCTTCCTTAAAACAGTCTGGAAAACAGTAGTTATACTTTCTCTGCTTATGAATCTGCGCTAGCCTTATTTTAGCGTTACGTGGTTCCTCGGGGTGGCATGGAAAGCGCTGTCGTAGGCTACCCCAGAATCGCGCCCGTGGAGCCTTCTGACGAATCGCGAGCTGTTACTTTCGGCTGCGTATGCATCTCTGACTTGATTGGCAAAGTCCTTAATGCCAGCATTGCCTGGAGCCTGCAGGTCTGACAGCCTGCAGCGCTACACTGTTGGTGCGCTAGCGGATAGGGCAGGCGTTCATTACCGCAGTTATAGCATCACTACAACCACTGTGTGATTTATTGTCGAGGCATTACAGCCATTTTTTTTTCATCTTTCATTCCAAACCTTTATGGGGAAAGGCGTGCACATAGAGAACATAAGGTCCCTTGGTGCCTTAGATCGCCTTAAGGTTATGCTGTTGGGACTCAATTTATTTAAAAAATTTGGGAGAGCTATAGTTAAGATTATTAAATTTTATAATGCTTCTTCATTTTCTTATTTATTTAGATCTTTTGTTTTGTAATGGAGAATGTGTAAGCCTCGGCTTTCGCCCTGGTGTGGTAGGAAAAACCTCCAAAAACCTCCGCAATGGTCTTATCGGATGCTGTTTCTGTCTGTTATTTGCAATTCTTCTTGCTTCTGTTGTTGCTTGACTGTTAATTTTGATGTTCCTGATTACTTTCTTCTTGAATTTCTGTTAGATGTTTAATTTTTGTTTACTTCTTCGTTAGTTATTGGTGATGTTGTCTCCTTCTGTCTTATTTTCATGCATGTTCTGATTCTTTTAGGTGCGTAAGGATATTTGAATGTTGGATAGTTGAATTCGGTAATTTTGTGGTTCCTGTCTTTTGGTGAAATCTGTTTGCGCCGATTTTCGGTGTTAGTTTTATCCATCTTCCATTTTATGGGTTCGGTTTTGGTGTTCTGGTAAACAACTGCATTTGGAGTTCTTAGGTTCATTCTGGTGGCTGTTCATAAAATCATTCTTTCTGTCGCCATGAGTCTTGTGGTGTTCCATTTCTTTGCTATCTTAACTGAATCGGCGAATTCTAATGAAAGGCGGACGAAAGATTCGTAAGTGTCGACTACAGTTTCGTTGCTGGAGCCATTATTTCTGCATTTTAATATTTTTAGAAGGCTAAGTCGTGATTTAGCTTTTGTTATTTTATTTGTATTAGTATTCCAATTCAGGCATCTACCTAAAGTGACTCCGAGAGCCGGCCGCGGTGGCCGAGGGGACTGAGGCGCTTCAGTCACGGTCTGCACGGCCACTACGGTCGAGGGTTCGAATCGCCCCTCGGGGATATTTGTGCCGTCCTAGTTCGTAAGTAGTTCATAAGTAGTTTGTAAGTTTAGGGACTGATGACCCCGTAGTTAAGTCCCATACAAACATTTGAACATTTTTTTGACGCCCAGATATTTGGCTGTACTTTAAGCCTCTATTGTTTTTCCCCAAAGTTCTATTTTAGCATCTTTTGGTTGCTTTTATTGAGATTGTGATGCGTGGCAGTGATTAAAGACTATTGAGTTGTGTTTTTGAGGCGTTTGGCTTGACTTTCCAAGTTGCCAGCCAGTCCTGTAGGTTGTCTATGTATTCTTGTGTTTGCGTGTTCAGCTCTTTTACTGTTTGTGTGTGGCACCAATAACCGGTGTAGCCCGCATAGAGTTCCATCTCTTTGCTTGCGGGATATCTGCAGTGTACAGTGTGTAGAGTAGAGGGAGGTGAACGCCCCCTCACCTGCGGAATTCCTGCCTCGGAGAATAAGATGTCTGATCCAGCGTCATTAATGAAGACTCTTGAAGGTCTTTGTTCCAGAATATTTTCAATTAGGTCAGTCAGCTGTGGTGGAATGCCTATTATCAGTAGTTTGAAGTATAGGTCTTTGTGCCATATTTTGTGAAACGCCCTTTCGATGTCTAGCAAGAGAGCGGCGACGCAGTAGGGTACGTTTAACCCTTTTCTAATTCCGCTGCAATGCGTGATAATTGGGTCAACTGCTGAGTGGTTGTTTCGGAAGCCAGATATACTCAGGGACGATTTTTTTTATTTTCTGCAAATTTAGGAATTTTGGTTGGTGCCAGAGATTGATTTGAAGGTGTGCCAGAATAGAGTGTGCTGTTTGTGATACAAGTTTTTACATGTTTCGTTCCATCTGTTGTTTCGGTATTCCCTCAGGTGTTCTTTAACAAAGTTATTAATTCGGTTCAATTCAATTTTGTATGTGCAGTCTGCAGTACGTTTGAAGAGCAGATACATGCATCTTTTTTCTTTTATTGTTTTGAGGATTCTTTCTGGGACACCAGGTGCGTGAAGTTTGATAATTTTGATGGGGGCACTGGCGGCCTTGTTCTTTTCATTCTCCACTCTGAGGAGTGGAGCGGGCTGTTTGAGATCCAGCCCATAAAGAGTCGCGGTTCTATTCAGCCAATTATCAGACAAGCTGATAGTGGCGTCTCCACACATTACATATTTATCCACGTTCCTCACTTCCTGTGACTGCAAGAAACGGCTAATTCGTGGGAATCTATCAAAAATGGGGTCCCTCAAGGTTTGATCTTGGGTACTTTGCTTTTCTTAATATACGAGATAAGTCCACAAAGTATGTTTCGTTTTCTTATATAAAAGAAACGTGTACAGATGCAGAAAAAAAATATTTATTGTGCAAAAATCTACAACTCCCAAATTTTTCAGGTAGTGTGGCGCAAGTTTTTGTATGCGTTCTTCATAGAATGTTGCCTCCTGTGTATTCAATCCTGTGATTTTTTGTGTAAGAAGAGATGAAAGCCGCTAGGGGCGAGGTCCGCGCTGTACGGAGGGTGATCAAACATGTCCCACTGAAATTCTCGTAAGAGTTGTTTGGTCACATTCTCCGTGTGAGATCGAGTATTATTGTGAAAAAAAATTCACGGTGCAAATGAAGTGTCAAATTTGCTTAGGCTTAACATTCGTTGGAGATGAGGTGTACCTCTATTCCATTGATCGTCGTTTTGTTTCAGGGGTGACGTACGTGAGCGAAGTTTTTGAAATTTTAGTTTTTCAACAACAATATCATGAATTACTGATCATGAGATTTGCGGAACTTCTGTAGAAAGGACACTAAATGTCGTACAGTGGTGCTTAATCTTCTCTTCAACTGTGAGAACCAGTTCATCAGTAAACACAGACGGGCGTCCACTTCGTTCTTCATCGTGCACTTCCTTCAATGAACAGTCCGACCCGTCTTCAAACTATTGAATCACTCATATCATTTTGTCCGTAAACCTCGCAGACTTGCAGATGAAATTCATTTGGCTAAACGTTCTTTGCATTTAGAAAACGAATCACAGATCTGATTTCACACGCGGTAGTATTTTCATTATAAGTAAGCACCACAAAGCACACGTCGGCAGCAGCGATCTGAAAATGGCATACATGTCTTCTGCTTGAGTCAGAGTAACTGCCGCGCATGCTCGGAACTGCGATCGTAGCGCAGCCGCGGATAGAAACGGAACTTGTGGACGACCCTCGATTATTAATTACTTGACATTCTATATTCACGAAGACGCTAAGCTAATTATTTTTGCTGACGAAGCAACTCTTGGTATCACGCCTAAGAAACAGGGCTTAACTGATGAAATTGTAAATGATGTCTTTCAGAAAGTTATTAAGTGGTTCTCTACAAATTGACTCTCATTAAACTATTAGACTTTGATAAAGTCCAGTATATACAGTTTTATACAGTAAACGGAATGACACCCTCAATAAATACTAGAGGACCCATGCGAATACTTCAATCCGTTGGTGGAATGACAAAAAGTTGGGGAAAATGGAAGTAAAGTTGAATGCAAGTGTTTAAAAGCGCAAATGAAAGAGCTTGATCCTCTGAGTGTCAAAAAAGAACTGCGTACCTTTTTAGAACCGAAGATATAGTAAAACAAACCGATTGAAATATCCAGTGCAAGGACAGAAGAATTTGCGAAGGATGGAGAGACTTAATTCTGATACTTGATGACAAAACTGCAAATGAATACCTTTCGTTGAAAGCAGAAATCAAGGAAATCGGTCGGATAGAACGGTCTGACCGACTGACTTTAGTTTACAGGAAGGTCATCCCCATAAGAAATACACAAAAGGAAACCAAGTTGGAGTACAGAAAAAGGAAGGCGAGAGTGATGTAAATTGTGATACTTGATACAAATATGTAGATGAATACCTTTCGTTTAAAACAAAAATGCAGGAAATCGGCCGGGTAGTTTGCTCTGGCCGACTGATTTTAGTTTTCGTAGATTCTTTTCATATAAATATGGACTTTGAACATAAATCTTTACCTATGGTAGGATTTCCAAAATTTTTAGGTGTTTACATTCATAAGGGATTGAATTGGAGGAAACACGTTTAAGATCTGTTGAAACGTTTGATTTCAGCTACTTATCCTATCAGGGACATTGGAAATTTTTATGATGGACATCTCAGTAAATTAGCTTACTATGCCTGTTTTCTTTCACTGTTTTCGTGTGGGTTCATATGCTGGGGCAATTCAACATTGAGTGAATAAAGTATTCATTGCACAAAAGCGTGTAAACAGAATAATTGCTGAAGCCCCCTCAAGATCACCTAGCAGACATTTATTAATGGGTCTCGGGATCCTCAGAATGAAATCTGTTATTAACAATCCGACACAATTCAAAAGTAATAGCAGTGTGTATAGCTACAGCAGTAGAAGATAGAGCGATTTTCAGTATTCAAGGCTCTATTTAACTTCGGCACAGAGAGGGGTGAATTATGCCGCCACGAAATTCTTTGGTCACTTAACAAAAGTCTGACAGATCGCCAAGGCGTATTTAAATAGAAATTTAAATAATTTCTGTACGGCGATTCCTACACATCAAATGCATTTTTAGATAAAATTTAGTACTTTCGCTGAAAAAAGAGAAAATAATTAAATGATAATAAAAATGTATAGACACCTTTTATTTAAACAATGCTCAAATGTTTGTAAATCTACCGGACCAAACTGCCAGCTGACTGGCCGGCCCCTACTAGGCGGTGGGCGGACCCCAGCGGCCAGCCAGTCAGCCAGTCAGCTCTTCGGTGTGGCGTAGGAACATCCAGTTGTGAGACCTTCTCTTCTAGACGGTGTTGCTCCGCTACATAGCAGACAATTTGAAAATGGAAATAAGTCGTTGCACAAAATTCACATAATTGAAAATACAGTTTAGATTAGATTAATACTCGTTCCAGCCTTTGAGCTACTGCTGAAGTGTTCAGGAAAGACTGGTAATGAAGCAAGTCCAGCCGAGCTGAGGAATGATACATTTTCTCAAGGCCATGGCCTCTATCTGAAAAACCTGTACCGATTTAGGAAGAAGAGGACGCCCGCCTGCGAATGTGGAGCTGAGGTGGGTACACCAGAGCACGCCGCGTTTCACACACAATGACATCGCTACCGATCTTAGACGCCAACTTCGCAGTCACGACACCTACACACTGATTCGTCAAGCAGATACCTTCCAAACTTTAAACAATCTTGCTGAAGCAATTTCTAATAAGATTCGGGAGGTCTATGTAAGAGAGTTGCAGGAAGGAGCTGTCGGCCCGGACTGAAATAGAAAGAACTCACAATAACTGTACCATATCAAGGCCCATTAATGCATAAGGTGATGGGTTGTGTATAAGAATTAAAGAATAATAATTGTTCCATAGATCACAAATACATTTCGCAGTGATGTGGAACGTGTAGGGGCCTAGTTGGGGCCGGCCAGTCAGCTGGTGGCCGCAGCCCTTCGGTGTGGAGTAGGCACATCCAGTTGTGAGGTCTTGTACGTGGCGTCGAGCGGAGGAAGATAAATGTGTCGTTTCGCGTTGGCAGGAGTTCCGGTGCGAGGTGGTGCTGGAGACGACGGGCAAGAACTTCCACGCGAACACCAACCTGGCGCTGTCGCTGCGGCTGGTGCGGTCCGCCACAGCGCCGCGCTGCCTGCTGCTGGACTCCGTCACGGTGGGGCGGGTGGCGCAGGCCGCGCGGCCCAGCGCCATCCCGTTCGGCGACCTGGAGGACAACATTTTCTACCAGCAGATACAGCGCCTGCGCGTGCACCTGCGCTTCCCCACGCCCGTGCCCTTCGGCAGGCTCTGCACCGAGGACTCGCCCTACAGGTAACACATGCCCACGCCAGCTACACTAACAGAAATAAAAATTAGTACACACTTCTGGAGATTTATTACGGAAACACTGTGAAAGGTGCCTCAACTTGCACTTGTGCACTCGTTCATGACCTTGCAGCATCTCGTCAGCCCAGCTCATTATTTGACATAACGGCCTTGTAAATACACTACTGGCCATTAAAATTCCTACACCATGAAGAAATGCAGATGATTAACGGGTATTCATTGAACAAATATTTTATACTGAAACTGACATTACATTTTCATGTAATTTGGGTGCATAGATCCTGAGAAATCAGTACCCACAACAATCACCTCTGGTCGTAATAATGGCCTTTATACGTCTGGGCATTGTGTCAAACAGAGCTTGGATGGCGTGTACAGGTAAACATGCCCAGTTTCAGTACGTAAATACATAAGCCCCTTTCAGGTGATTGGTGAGTGTCAGTTTAGCAGGTTAAATAATTCACCAAACTCACCACAGAAAATCACCTGACTTGCAGCAATTACAGGCTTATTTCAAGTGCATGAAGAGTCCATGACATATCAATTGTTCAAAAGGTACTGAGATACCAGGTGTCGATATACGCTGAGACAGTCGTATTAGTTAGCTGTATAACTTCCATCGGTGGCAAAGCAGGTGTTGATTCTGGGATCAATTCGATCATACATATGACGAATAATGATTGTACACCTGCTCCAATTACTCCTGTAGTTCTACAATATTTGTGGGTAGACGCGTCACAGATTTTCGTCCCATCAAACATCTACATCTATAATAATATTCCGCAAGCCACCTCACGGTGTGTGGTGGAGGGTACTTTGCGTCCCATTGTCACTTCCTCCTATTCAAGTCGCGTGTGGTTCGCGGGAAAAATGATTGTCTGTATGCCTCTATGCAGGCCTCATTGCTCTGATATTATTCTACCCCAGATATACGTAGGAGGAAGCAATATGTTGGTAGACTCTTCTTACAAAGTTTGGTCTTTAAACTTTGACAAAAGTGCATACTGCGATACAGGATGCCTCTCTTGCAACGTCTGCCATAGGACTTTTTTCATCAGTTCTCTGACGCTTTCACACTTGCAGATGAGCCCGTAACGAAGCGTACTTCTCTCGTTCGACCTTCTCTAAGTCCTCTATTAAACCTACGTGATACACGTCCCATTCTGATGAGCAATATCCAAGCGACGGGCGCACGAGAGTTTTTAACGAACATCCTTTGTTGACAGACTACACTGCTTAAGAATCCTTTCATTGAATCTCAGTGTGGCATCTGTCTTACCCAAGAGATTTACATTGTCGTTCCATTTCAGACCACCCCTTATATATACTCCCAGATATTTTACAGAAGTAACTTCTTCCAGTATATGACCTGCTATTGTATCATCATATATATTACTTCTCATCGGTTTTTCTGTGGGTACGGTATATCTCCCGTGTTACTTACCCAAAATTAATCATTGAGGTATCATTTTCAAGGTTTATTTCTGCACTAGTAACGAAAAATACACATATTGTTTAAAGGTTTTGTTTACACAAAAGAAACTTCATTTTGAAAAGAAAAAAATCGTACTGTTCGCTCAATCTAACTTGATATCCGGCGAACTATCGAACATGGGACATGTATTTTATTTATCATTGCTCCCATCAGCCATCGCGCCGAGTGTCAACTTTGTTTGCGCGGCCGATAAAAGCAATGCAGAAGGTGTCAGCTACTGGCAATCTATTTAACTAACATTAACGACAGCACATACATCTGTTTAAATGCTTTATTCTTTATGCAAGCCAAAGACCTTCTTTGATGCAAGTATAGTTTGTCACATGATTTCGGTTATACACGTACATGTAACTAACAGGCACGACAGCTCTTGCAGTTGCTTAGATTCTTTACGGAAGCTTAGTTTATCACGAGATTTCTGTTTCACACGTCGATGCATAACAGCTGTTCGAATTGTTCACTTGATAAATCAACAAGTATTCAAAAAATAGAATACATAATAAAAAGTCAGCATCTGTGTTTTCTATATGTTCCGCAATTAATCATGTGATATTTAATTTGTTACTGCTATTTAATCTTCTCCATCACTATCTTACCTATCTGTGACTGATCACGATAGAGTGCGAATTATTCGCACGGGTCAACTAGTAGCTACATAATAAATGATCCTTCTTTCTATGTATGCAGCTCGGTAGCACAGTGGTAGAATGCCAGACTACAAATCCAAAGGTCGCGGTTCTATCCCGCCAGGTTCTTTCCACTTCTTTCAGCACTGGCAGTGTTACTTATGTGAAAAATATCGAACCCACGTTAAACTGTAGGTCCCCCTATACCTGGCTGGGTAAGTCAGTTCGATGGTCGGAGGAAGGCAACGGCAAACCACCTCGAAACAGGACCATGCCTAGTAAATCACTTTGGCGTTCAAACCAATCTTCGGATTGTTGACTGCTTTACCTTATATGCAGCACTTGACACTTGTTTTCGCTGAGGCTCAGCTGCCATCCCTTGCATTATACGTCATTCCGCTACAGATCCTCCCGCGATTCGCTAACCTTTTTCAATGTTGCGACTTCTTGATATAACATCATCCACGAAAAGCCTCATTGAACTTCCGATGTTATCAATGACGTCATTTATAGAGATTGTGAAAAGCAACGGTCGTATAAAACTACGCTAATGTTTTAAGGCTTTTTCCGTTGTGAACGACGTGATGCATTCTGTTAGCTAGAAATCCAGTCACACAGCTGATCTGATATTCCATGTGCTCGCACTATGTTCATCAGGCGAAGGTGGGGAACGTTGTCGAAAGCCTTGCGTAACTCAAGAAACACTAGTATACCCGGAACCCTGTATCAACTGCCCTCTTGATATCATGGAAGAATAGCGCAAGTTGTGGTTTACATGAACGTTGCTTCCGGGAACAATTTTTAATTCCTATAAAAGAGATTACCGGTCTCCCGAAATGGCAAAACATTCGAAAATAAAAAGTGTTCCAAAATTCTGCAACTATAGTTTTGCGCAGATGACTTACGCATCTTGTTATAAACGGGAATGCCCTGCGCCCTCTTCCAATTCTGGAGACGTCTGGTACACCGCTGCTAGAAACAGGGCAACTTCCTTCACGTACTTCGTGTAAAATCGAATTGGTATCACACCAGGTCCAGCGGTCTTCCCTGTGTTAAGTGATATCAGGGTCTTTTCTACCCCTCTGACATCTCAATATCCGTCATTCTATCGTTCGTGCTATGGTTAAGAGGAGGCACTGCAGTGCATTCTGCCTCTGTGAAGCAGCTTTGGAAAAAGCATTAAGTATTTCTGTCGTTTTGGTAACATCCTCTGTTTCAACATCAATATGGCCACAGTCAGAAAGTCTCACACGCGCTGGATTAGAGACAAGAGATCGTGTTGGTGTGGGAATTTACTGCAGGGCACCTCGAGTTTCGCTCAAACTATTGGAACAATAAATCATCCTGCTGTTGCAAAAATTTTAAAATAATGAGCCGTATATCATTTTGCAGGTCCCTATCGCTCATCAGTGTTCCCTCCAAAAACATTAACGACAGTTGTAGCTCATTGCATTCCGGACCATACGTCCTGGAGAACGGCCAGTGTATCTTCGATAGAATGGACCCTAAGAAACGGCGCTCACTAGGTTGCGAAGTGTGTATTGTACTAGAAAATCTCTTGTTTACGCCTGGAATCTGCTTGCAGCCGTTCCCGGTGATCCTCTGATAGCAGCTTGCAGCACTGCACGGCAGTATTGCGTTGAGAGTGAAAGCCGCCAATCAGGTGTGCGTAGTACCACGCTACTAACTGATTAGCAATAGTTCGTGGCTCACTCTTATCTGTCAGCAGTTCTTCAGCGAACCATACCATTAACTTCCAGTCATCAAGTGTCCAGATTTTATGGACGTGGTACCTCATCCCTCGCATCTTTCCGCTGGTTTCGAGTCTTAAGCATTTAGGAACTGCATGAGTGTAAAGCTCCAGCCGTAACGCTTTTATCGAGACAGTATCAGTGTTTGACGAAAAGACCACCTAACTTTTTAGGCATGTTTTGAACTCCACGTATTTTCTTTTCAATGGCGAATACTACGAACAAACGAAGGGAGCCGCCATGGGTAGCCCACTCTCCCATGTGGTCGCAAATTTGTACATGGAGAATTTCGAGGAGGAAGCCCTGGCAGCATCTGAATGGAAACCTACTTGCTTTTTCAGTTACGTGGACGGCACTTTCGTTATCTGGCCACATGGTATGGATAAACTCCATGACTTCCTTAGACATCTGAACTCCATACACCCCAACATCAAATTCACTATGGACATTGAAACGGAGGGTAAATTGCCATTCCTTGACGTCTTGGTCAAGAGAAGAGCTGATGGCACCCTGGGTCAAAGTGTATATCGGAAGACAACGCACACTAACCTGTATTTACACGCAGACAGCTGTCACTACCCTTCACAGAAGAATGGGGTACTTAAAACTCTCGTACATAGGGCGCGCACTATCTCCGACGCAGAGAGTCTACCCCAGGAATTGGAACACCTGAGAACTGTATTCCGAACAAATGGGTACTCAGAGTGGCAGATTCACTGGGCTCTCCGCCCAACCACTACAGCACAACCTGTGGAAACGGATGAAAACACAAGGTAGGATGTAGGCGCTGCGTTCATTCCATATACCGGCGCACTCTCGGGGAAGGTCGCCCGCATTTTGAAGAAACACGAGGTTGGAACTGTCTTTTGTCCGCGAATAAAATTCGTGCACTGGTGGGGAGCGCCAAAGATGATCTAGGTTTGAGGAAGGCCGGCGTGTACCGGATTCCGTGTCAGTGTGGAAAGTCATATATTGGACAGACGATGCGTACCGTCGAGGATCGATGTATTGAACACCAGAGGCACACACGATTGATGTTTCCGAACAAGTCGGCGGTCGCTGAACATTTTTTGTCGGAAAATAATGCGATGGAGTATGAACGCACTAGGATTCTGGTACAGACGTCGAGATACTGGGACTGCGTCGTTAGAGAGGCCATTAAAATTCGCACAAGTGACGACCTCATAAACCTTGACTGTGGCTATAATCTTAGCAAAGCTTGGGAACCAGCGATTGGGTTAATTAAGACTAAATCTAGCTAACGTAACATTGTGACGACCACGGCGGACAGAGCCCTCACATCGACGTCATCTCAGACGCCGTTGCAATAGGTTCCATTGCGCGACCGCGGCGCGGGGCGCGGACCACGGATGGGTCGCTCCGCGGGCCGAGGGTATTTAAATCGCCCGCTACCGGGCTAGAACCCAGTTCCCTTCGAGCCGCCGTAGCGTGCGGATCACCGTGCCGGCGCGTTTCCAGGAGCTCAGTCTGGCAGTTCACCTGATGAAGGTGACATGTATGATCGCCGAAATATTGTGCCCGTTGGACACTATAGACCGGCAGTACACCCATGGATATTTTGAGTATCACTCAAATTAGTGTTGAGCTTTACAGTCGTTTAAGCCATATTAGTTGTACGTTTTCTGGCAACACGTCGTTAATATTCGTTGGTGGTAGTCAGTTAACAGCTAGTTTTAGCAGCGTCTTTTCTTTGCTATTTATTCACTTAGAAAAGCACTATTTCAGGGTTCTGCCACATTGCATTTGCAGTGGCAAGCCGTGCGAGAATGGTCGTTCGGTGTGGAGCGCCACGTTACCGATCGCGCGACACCTAGCATCGCAGGTTCATGTATGTGTGTGTGTGTGTGTGTGTGTGTGTGTGTGTGTGTGTATTGCCCTTAATGTATTATATTTGTAAGTTTAGGGACCTAAGACCTCAGCAGTTCGATCCCTTTAGATTACAAACATTTGACCATTCTGCAGAACGGCTATTTCGTCTGAAATCGTACGAAAAATGGGAATATTGACGTCGTGTTTTTTTAATAATTTCAACATGTGCCAATTAATCTAAAGGAAACTGAGAGTAAGGAGTTTATCGCTTAAATCATTATTATTTATCGAGTTAAAATTCGATAAAGTTAGCGTTATTTTCTGAAATCTACACTGTGTGCTGTGTAACTCAAGACTCTCATACCGGACTTCGGTGAATAACGGTTCATTTTGAAGCTGATGTAGGTACATAACAAAAACATGATAATTATTTTATTGTTATAATTTTTTCCATTTTTTTTAAATAAATGCGTCTTTCATCAAAACTTACAAAGGTCTGAACTTATTACACGTTGATTTCAGTTTTAAATATTATGTAGTCCCTCATCTTCAATGCGAAAACAACTAGTAAGCAATAAATAGTCAGGCTCGTACTGAACTAACTACTTAGACTGCGGCGGGCTGGACTCGCAGGACTGGAGGAAGGTGGTTCAAATCCACCTCCGGTCATCCTGATTTAGGTTTTCCGTTTTTTCCCTAAATCATGCCAGGCAAATGCCTGGCGCGGTCGATTTCCTTCCCTATCCTCACCCAAACAACCCGAGCGTTACCTCCGCCTCTAATGACCACGCGGTAGACGGGGCGTTAAACAGTAATCTTACTTCCTTTTTGCGATGGGCTGAGGACTATCACTCAACAGGGGGGAACGCTTCGCCTCGCAGCTGGACACGGTTCGTCAACAAAATGTTGACGTTTGTTAAGCTTTTGGGGTCATCAGTCCCTAAACTAACAAACTACTTACGAACTAGCTTATACTAAAGACGACACAAGCATCCATGCCCGAGGAGGGATTCAAACCGCCGAACGTAGTGGCCGTGCAGACTGTGACTGGCACGCCGTTGACCGCTCGGCTACTGCGGCTGGCATTTCGTCAACAGCGGCCGTAAGGACTGAGTGACTGCTTGCATACAACACGGTGACCGCAGCCGCCAAATTTGGCACAGTATGTACACTTGAAAAAAAAAAAAAAAAAAAAAAGTGGATCACCCCTGAATTACAAAGTGGAGGCCGCACCTGACGCTATGCAACCAACTTAGCACAGCTGAGTCGCAGGTCGTCAAATCATTCCACAGTACAGTTATTACGTCGCAACAACAGATACTAAGTGCCGGGCGCGAACATTTTTGAGATACTAAGTAAGTCTCCTATTTCTCCTTACGGCATTCAGGCAAGGTGCAAACCAATACTTTCGTATAACAAAGATTAGATACACGCCATTAGAGATGAGACAGTAACACTTGTAAATTAAATTTAGTTGCAATAAGTGAAAAGTCAAATACGTTATCACACTTGTTTAGTGGCATGATATGTTTTTGTTCATGATCTGAGTCTGAACGCATTGTTAAGCAAACAACTATTGTATGCATGATCGAGATGCGTTTACAGGACACGCACATTTTCGTGGCCCCTCTCTGATCAGCGGAAGTCAGCTGAGCTTGTGTGTCTACTGAATGTTTATGCTCTCTACCAAGCTTACCTAGTAAAAGCATTGTATACCGTAGACCTCATCAGTGTATTGTTGATTTGTGCTTCGTACTGATTATTGTCTTCCACTGTATTATTTTCTAAAATAAGTCCACATGCCCCGACGACTTCTTTTATAAGAAAGAAGGCTGTCCTTGAAAGTGGTATGAAGAATGTTAATTCTGATTGTTATTCAGTTACGACAATAAAAAGAGGCAGAAAGCGTTGTTACACCCGCTTAATAAGTCCGTTAATAATATTAATATTTCGTAGATATGCATTCCAGTATCTATTACTTAGACATTAAAGTGATACTTAATTTCGTGTTCCATGTGTCACGCCTTAACCCCTTACATGTTGTTTCTTTTAAAACCTGTAATCTATACGCTGTAAGAGAAAGACAGCCAATGAACTACGAGCTGAATGCAAGCTTCAGGCCGGCCGCGGTGGCCGAGGGGACTGAGGCGCTCCAGTCACGGTCTGCACGGCCACTACGGTCGGGGATTCGAATCTCCCCTCGGGCATGGATATTTGTGCCGTCTTTAGGATTAGATAGTTCATAAGTAGTTTGTAAGTTTAGGGACTGATGACCCCGTGATTAAGTCCCATAAGCTATACAAACATTTGAACATTTTTTGCAGGCTTCAGCTCCCAACATTCTGTGCTCAGGGGCCACGTTTAAGTGCGTGATCTCTAGGCAAAAATACACGTAAAATACTGACGTTTTTATTAGTTACTAAGACCGATGTCTGAACCCAGAAATAAATAATAATCTTAGCACTGCACCAGGAGTTGCATGAAGCTCATATTGTTGCTGAGAGGTAACCGCTGAAGATATGTAATATGGTGCAATTCACAGGTGTCGTACACCATAAAGTTGTGGAATGCAATGTAGTGTATTGATGATTTGTTAACTGAGCACAATCAGATGTCACATATAAAATATGTTCACAAATAGCGTTAGACTAGTACCTCAAACGACGAGATAATTAATTTTTTCCCGACAGGGACTCGAACCTGGCACTATTTCCTATTGTATAATAGGAAGGAATACTGCTGATATATTTATTGTTTCTTCCGGGCATTCCATCCTCGCACATACCGTAACTCTTGACCCGACACCATGAGGCGTCAACTATCACATTGTCGTTCACCAGTAGTTAGGATCACACCGTTCGTAGAGACGTGGAGGGGTTTGGTATTTAGCGAAAACTTTATTTAACTTAGTAGCGCATGGACATGTGCAATTTTGATTTGAAACAAGGCAGAATCCTGCGTTCTTTACTTGGCGATACTGGATGTGTAGATGGTATTTTTGTGGCCGTTAAAAACTGGTACCCCCAGCGGGAATCGGAACCATACCTTAGCTGTCACAAGTTAACCTCACCCCGGCTTCCAGCGAATTACAGATGCGTTGGCATAATGTTTTGTCATAGTGGAGTACTCATTAGACGATACGACCAGTCAAAGAGCTCAGAGGTGTCTGTCTAGGTAAGACATTCTTGGTCGCACAGGATGCCCACGTAGTGTGAGGCGCCTTATCGCGGATTTTGCATGATATTATACTACGTTTTAGTATGCTACATTACAATTTGGTATGGCATTTTTCTTTGAGCTTATTTAACTATGGTCTCATTTTAATCAAGATTGTTGGGTAGCTGTTGCCACGATAACGCATTTTAATAGTTATGAGGAGCGTCGATTATACATTAGAAAAAAATCTGAAATGGGGAAAGTAACTTCCTTTAGAATTATATTATTCACCAGGTTCAGAAACACAAACAGACTTCGATGATGGAGGTTTCTGTGAGTTACTAGTATGATCAATGACAAGGTATCCGTTAACTGGCAAGTGTGTCGAGCAATTATTCTTCAAGGTGTGGTTGCCTTCAAGAGTCATATTGAGGTTACAAAACAGAATTGTGGATTCTGATAGAATGTCGCATCGAAAATGCGATTACTTGCGAAGCATAATGTCCAACAGGAAAGGATGGGGGAGAAATTCAGTGTCTGCCATTTCAAAGGTTGGATACTGGGATTTGTCGGAATAGACGTCCATTTTAATGAAGGCACTAGTGCCTGCACGGTAAGGTTCAGTTATCCATTATATCCATGTGCTTTTCGAGAGTCAAATAACGATAGTGATTTTAAAAAAATGCCAAGCACAAAATTGTGAAAAGAAGCACGGAGATGCAGATAAATATGTCAAGGGAGGGGTAGTAGGGGGAGGGTGGGATCTAGTAATGAATAGGAGTGCAGAACTGAAATATAGAAGAGTGAAATACTTGCAAAGTACTCCTTACTGAGACATATATCACAGTGTGTTTTCGGGCCGAGAGAAAAGGAACGAATGTTTTACAGAACGAACGATGGATTATTGGAGATATAAAAGAACACCGCTTCATAGAGAGGACCCATGGACAGTAAAGAAAGCGGACATTAAAAGACACTGTATTGTTTTAACGGAAACCACAAATTTTACAGCGTTTTGGGGAATAGATAAACAGGGAAACTGTTATAATGTAAGGGAGGTGACAAAGAGAGAGAGAGAGAGAGAAAGAGAGAGAGAGAGACAGAAAGAGAGAGAGAGAGAGAATGGAGAAAAAATTAACAACGAATAAATGCAAGACAATTCGTTTCCATATTTTGTTAAGGACGGATGGTGTATTAATGGGTGGAGGGGAGGAGAGAGGGGTATTTGAAATAACAAAAACTACTTTAACAGCGTCCATCTAAACTGATTACTCTAGGTATATAAATTTATAATGAAATAGGATAGTAAAATAACTGTGTATTTTAAAAAATATTCAATTAAAAGGCAGCTCAAAGGAAAAAGAAACTCATATTTTATTTCTTCTATAGTATCTCACTTATGAAATTTAATAATAATAAAATAAAACAAATTTTAAAGAAATAAAAATAACAAAATATTAAAGGACTTGTAAATTCTTCAGAGTTCCTCATTATTAGTTTCTTTCTTAATACATCTCAGCATAGAATCTATAACGCCGTCGGACCAGCTTCTCTTCAGTAAGAGCGATGACACTATATTGAGTTGGTTGCTTGCAGTGAGACGGCCTGATTTGTATTTCTGCTTTCCACTCTTACTATGATGCCAGGAAGTAAACATTCTGTATTTACCTCAGAGCCCCACTTTGCACCGTGCTGGGGGCTGTTGGCCGCCACCACAACCACCAGCTGGCTGGTTTCCGCCAAGCCTCGCCTCTGCACCAGCTGTGGTTGACCGGCCAGCCTGCGGTTCACGAGCCATGGCTAATACAGGCCCAGACGTCATAAGCAGGCTCAAACGTTTCTGTCAACCTACCCAATTCTGTAGTATTAACTACCACAGCTAGAGCTAGTTTGCTATAAAGTGAGCAGCAAGACTATGTTTTGACATTTAATTCAAATATTTAACAAAGTTAAAGAATAGAATCATGATAAACGTTGCTATCACATAATGTTTCACCAAGATAGCAATCATACGACACACGAAACTATCTTTTCAGCACTCTGCATTAGATTTAGACATAAGAAAATGTGTATTCAATCTAGAAAACTACACATGTTGTAAAATTAAACATTTCTGGTGGCAACAAAACAAATGTATATATGTAGTATATCATTCACGTTTTGTGGACTTATAAAGTGTTCTCAATGTCTCTGAAACAACAAGGGCTACACAACAGAAATTACCTTCTGCTGAGGCCCTTCATTTACACGATTGCTCTGTTATTCACAGTGAAGTGTTTAGTAATGGTTTCATAGGATCGCTTTAGTTTCTTGACTGTTCCACGCTAATACGAAGCTCAAGTAATACAAGTGTCAAAAAGAATATGAGCGAGTTCTAATTACCATTATGTTATTCTTAAAATTCAAATCAAATGTTCGAATGTGTGTGAAATCTTATGGGACTTAAATACTAAGTTCAACAGTCCCTAAGCTTACACACTACTTAAACTAACTTATTCTAAAGACAACACACACATACCTATGTCCGAGGAAGGACCCGAACCTCCTACGCGAGCAGCAGCCCGATCCATGACATGGCACCTCAGACCGCGCGGCTACTCTCCGCGGCCTTCTTACAATTGTAACGTCATACTTTGTACGGTAATGAGTACTAAAGGTCATTGCATTCGTAGCAGAAGGTTGGTGATTGAAATCTCATAGAAGAAGCGTGCTACACTGAATACGCTTTTGTTTTAATATTGCGTCCCACCTCATCCCCCTGCTCTCTCCGCCCCCTCCCCAACCTACATAAAAGAAAAAACGTCCGAGACCTTCTCGTCAGGTAATAATCGCACATTGCTCAGCAATACTGGTTGATAGTCTCTTAGGGAGACGTTTTAATCTTCTAATGGTTGTGTCAATAACAGACCGCTTGTTTCATCTTCGCCAAAACATGTATATTTCCCAGTTAACTTTGTTTTCAATTGTACCCACCAGAAATTTCGTTAGGTGTATAATACTTAAATTGGTTTTGTTTATCGATTTCTCAAGGCCTGACGAAAATTTTCTGGTAATCATACGTATATTTATGTATAGGGTCAATTGTTGTAATTTGCACCGTGATGATATAACTTCAATATCATTTTAAAATTGGCTTTGTTTTTCTGAGGTGTTTTCTAGAACGCCGCATAATCTGCCTCAAATATTTCTCAATTCGATATAGAAATTTGTAGCTCTGTCAGAGAGTGGGTAAAATGTTGCTCTCGCTCCTATTTGTAATTGAGAGCTACTGCCTCATAATCTTTCGAGAGCGTCGACATTTTCATGTAGAAAGCTAACAGATGCTGCTTGAATCGCCTCTCATTTCCCTTGTGAAGGCTGATGTAGATAATTAAGAAAGTAGGGATCGAGAATAGTTGTAGTTGCTGCGTGAAATTCATCACCCTTGTCTGTAATCATATATGTGATAAGTAAATGAAAAACCGAAGTTAAATTTTCAGACATTTTAACTGGAATACCACCAATAAGTGAATTTTGAAAGATTCTTCTATATACATTGAAGTATGGTGACAGTTCTTTCGGAAGAACAGATCCACATAAATATACATAATTAAGGAGAAGACGACTGCAGCTCCAGCCTTTAGCGCAAATTGCACACTACGCCTGAACTCTCGAGGGTAATCGGCAAAGTGCCACGAGCAGTTAGTGAAAATTGGAAACGGCTACTACGTGAGCAGTGTGAGGAAGTTTGAGTCTTGGGGGAGACGAGGGGTGAGGTGGGGCGTTGCCCGCGCACCTGCTATGATCGTTGTTTTCCCGTTCGTGCAGTGGTTACCGTAACTGCTCAGAAAGCAGCAGGAACTGGATCCGAATTCCGGCTGGGCACAACTGTTCAGCTTCCCCAATGCGTGCACTCAGTGGCCAGAAACAGGTTGTGTCGGATTATTTCTTTTAATCTATATTCTTCTCAGTCATTCCAGGAAGCAGTACAACTATCACCAGATATTTCACTACCATAGTCATAGCAGGAAGATCATTTGTCTACAGGCAATGTCTTTCTCGAGTGGTCCAACACCTTAGGAGAACATCTTGTGCACACAATATGCATGGCTTAATTACTTTTCCTACGATGTGATGTCGAGCGTTGAAGTATTTATAGTGAGGGAGACAAATGGAATGTTGCAGAGATATATAAACTGAGTTACAGATCCATTGTATTGATATCGACATGTACCAGGACTTTTGAACAAATACTTTTTCTAGCATAATGAGAGATCTACAAATATATCACGTATTAACATCAAACCGGCAAAGATTTCCGAATCTTTACTCTTTTGAGACCTTGGTGATACTATATTTCCATGAATTACTGAGTACTCTCAAACTAATTTCGTATTTATTGGGTGCCAAAACGATTTTTCGTATCTTCAACGCAGCGGCGGAGTGGCCAAGCGCATTGAGGCGCTATGCTCCGATGCGTGAGACCGCTCCCCGTCGGGGATTCGAATCCCCCCTCGGGCATGGATGTTTGTGTCGTCTTTAGTATAAGGTAGTTCATATGTAGTTTGTAAGTTTAGGGACCGATGACCCCGCAGTTAAGTCCCATAAGCTGAAAAAAAGGTATCTACAACCATAATCAACTTCGAACCATAGCGCTTTCCTATGTTGTGCGACTGGGCTCGTGATGTCCTATCTGCAAGGTAATAGTTTGCAGTAACTGACGAGGAGTCATCTAGTCAAAAAGATGTGGTGAGTGTAATTCCTCCATCAAAGTGAAGTAGACTTCTCCTGATTTGAATATATATTCGAAATATTTAATGAGCACTCAGAATATTGCTCTTAGAGTTGAGGCAGTTAATGCTGTCGACAACTAAACTCAGAAAACCGAAGTCAATTGCGAAATGATATTGCATTTGTATCTTCACGGTGCAAATGGCGACAATTGACCTTAAACATTAATATGCATTTGGCTCTGAACATGATTACTCAGAGTTTTGTCAGCATTCTAGATATCTTGTCAGCATTCGAGATATCTATAAGCAAAACAAATCTGAAGGTTATACATATATTGAAATTCCTGGGGGTGCAATTAAAAGCAATGTTAACTGTGAATAACATGTGTTTTGGCGAAGGTGAGACAAACGGTCTGACATTGACACTACCATTAGAAGAGTTACACGTCTTCTAAAGGGACTGCCAACCCTACAATTGTTCCCCCTCTTATGCAGTATTACTGAGCAGTGTGCGATTATTACCTGACGGGATAGAGGGAGGACGTCGAGAAGATTGAAAGAATATATCGGATTAAAACTTGCACATATGCTATTTGGCACTTTATTATTACTGTTAGTATTTCACGCTTCGTATAAGCGTAGAACAGTCGAGAAACTGAAGCGATTCTATAAACCCGTTATGAAACACTTCACTGTGAATAATAGAACAATCGTGTAAATAAAGAGCCCCAGCAGAAGGTAATTTCCATAGTGTAGCACTTATTGTTTCAGACACAACGAAAGCACTTTTATAAGTACAAAAAAACGTAAATGATATACTACATGTATACATTTGTGTTGTTGCCACCAGAACTGTTTAATTTCACAACATGATAAATTCCTAAAATAAATACTTATTTCTTTATGTCTAAATCTAATGCAGAGTGCTGAAAAGAGAGAATAGTTTCCTGTGTCGTATGATTGCTGCCAAGGTGAAACGTTTATTATTATTCTATTCTTTAACTTTGATAATTATTTGAATGATGTGTCAAAAGATAACGTGGCTGCTCATTTTATAGCAAAATAGCTATAGCTATGATAGTTTATACTACACATTAGGATGGGTTTGCAGAAACGTTTGATACTTCAAGGGTTCAGCCTGGCTTCGCGACCAGGGCCTGTATTGTGAGCTATGGGCTGGCCAGTCAACCACAGCTGGTGCGAGGCTTGGCGGAAGCCAGCTAGCTGGCGGTCGCGGTGGTGGCCAACAACCCCCAACATGGCGCAAAGCGGGACTCTGATGTAAATACAGTATGTTTACTTCCTGGCATCGTAGTAAGAGCGGAAAGCAGAAATACATATCAGGCGGTCTCACTGCCAGCTATCAACTTGAGATAGAGTCATCACTCGTACTGAAGAGAAGCTGGTCCGATGGCGTTATAGATTATATGCTGAGATGCGTAATGGAAGAAACAAATAATGATGGATTCTGAAAAAAACTATTACTCCTTAAAATATTTTTTTCTTCTATCTTGTCTCTATTTTCATATTTCCTAAATGAGGAACTGTGGAAGATCTCTTCGCAAAAGAAATAAAATATTTCTTTTTCCTTTAAATTGAAGTTGTTTAAAATATACAGTTACTTTATTATGCTATTTTTATTATAAATGTATATACCTAGTGACAGTTTTACATTTCAGTACGTCAAAGACATTGAGTGAAAGGAAAAGTATTGAATTAAAGTATGGAAGTCTGGGTTCGATGTCCATCCATGGTACAAATTTTAATTCAACAGTTTTCCATATCACTATGTCAGAGACATTGAGTGAAGGGAGAAGCATTGAATTAAAGTAAGAATGGTGGCCTGGGTTCGATTCCTACCTGTGGTACAAATATTATTTCAATGCTGCTCCTTTCACTCAATTCCCTATTTTTATTACATTTTTACCCAGCCTCCATGCAAGCAGAGTAATCCGTTTCGACGGACGCTGTCAAATTAGTTTTTGTTATTTCAAATACGTCTGTCTCCTCCTCTCCATCCATTAACACACCCTCCGTCCATCACAAAATTTGCGAATGATTTGTCTTGCATTTATTATATGTTAATTTCTTTTCTGTTCTCTCTCTCTCTCATTCGCTGTCGCCTCTCTTACGTAATAATCTCAGTTACCTTTCTGGTCAGTTCCCGCATACCGCTCCTCGCAACTTTTAAGATGCGTAATATTCCATTTATTATGGTAAGAGCTTTGTTATAAACTTGAGCGCTGCGCAGAGTAGCTGCGCAGTCTGAGGCATCATGTCTTGACTCAGGCTTCTGCTCGCGTTGGAGTTTAGAGTACTTCCTTACGAGACTATAGTTAAATAACCTTATAGCAACATGTCATACAAAATCAACAAGGACCATGCTGAAACGTGGTATACTATCACACACAATGCTACATAATTCTACATACTGTTTACTTTTTTGTTGTAGTCCTAATGGACAAAACACCTGAGGTCATTAGTCCCTACCTAGCCTTACATACTACTTTAATTAATTTACTCTAAGGAGGAAGGAGTCGAACCTGTGGCTGGAGCGACCCCAACACCGCGACAAGACGCCTCAGACCGCGAGGCCAAGAAATTACTGTTACGTAGACAGATACCGCCGAACTATTTTACTTCTCGCACCATGTGTTTGCACTCCTGATGCCATCTTATAATGGCTAAGATATGGTTCGATACCTGCTGGGGAAACAGTTTTTAACAATCGCAAACATCCCCCTCTCCACCTCCAATAGCGCCAAGTAAAGAATTTAGGACTGTGGCGTCTTTCAAATCACATTACACATGTCCTTTCGCTACTGACTAGAACAAAGTTGGAATAGTTTTCGTTTTATTTCAAAATGCCAAATCCCTCCAGGTCTCTACGAACGGCGCGATCCTAATTACTAGTGAACGAGAATGGGAGAGTTATTACCTTGTCGTCTGAGGACAACAGTGACGGTAGGCGCGGGGTTGGAGTCCCAAGTTATTTATTGCGCTTCCTTTAACGGAGCATCCCTCTAATGATGAAAAAACAGTAAATTTTTGTCTCTCTCTCTCTCTATAGCGAGTAGTGCCAGGTTTGAGTCCCTGCGGGGAAAGAAGTCAATTATATCGTCGTTACAAAATATAGCGATATTTGTGAATTTATTTAATGTCTGACGCGTGATCATGCTTCGTTAACGACTCATATAGGAAACAATTGGAACTTTATGCAAATCCCGGTGCAATGCTATGGTTAACCATACGTTTCTGGGTTCGGACATTGGCCTTGTAATGTTTTCCGTCTGTTTATGCCTAATCGAGTATCGAACAGAAACGCAAGGTGTTTCTTTTTTTTTTTCTTTTTAACAGTGCGTTCAGATTCAGAGCAGGAACAAAAACTCATCATGTCACTGAATGAGTTTGATAAGGTATCCGATTTCTCACTTATTATATTGAAATTGAATTTACGTTGCTTTCTCGTCTCTAATAACTTGTATTCTAATGTTTTTTTGTATAATGGTATTGAATTACATGTGGACTGACTGCCATTAGGAACAATGCTCTCTAGTGCTTCTCATGGTACCCACTGTGAATAGTCGAACGACTCTACTCCACAGGGGTCTTGTGTGTAGAGTACCCGCAACACAGCTACTTTAATTTGGTGGCATTCAGCAGTTTTTTATTTATTTATTTTTGCTGTCAAGAGTACATAAGTTTCTTTTTCAACAGCTATCTATTCAATATAATAAAACTCTTTACTGATATTCGTTTTGAATCATATGCTGAATATTATGGCGTACACTTTATTCCATTTAAAATTTCATTTTATAGACAAAAGATGACAGATCACAAAAAATATCTTTTCATACACAGTACTCAATCCACATAAGGTGCGTGGCGGAGGGTACACTGTTACCACTACTAAGCATTTCTTTTCCTATTCCACTCCCAAATAAAACGAAGGAAAAAATGCTTATGTGTCTCTGTACGAGCCCTAATTTTTTTATCTTCTCTTTGTGATCATTACGCGAAATGTAAGTAGGTGGCAGCAAGATCGTACTACACTCAGCTTCAAATTGCGGCCCTCTAAATTTCCTCAACAGAATTTCTCGAAAAGAATGTCGTCTTTCCTCCAGCGATCCCAATTTGAGTTCCCGGAGTATTTCCGTGACACTTGCGCATTGTATCGAACCTACCAGTAACTAATCTAGCTGCTCGCCTCTGAACTGCTGCTATGTCTTCCTTTAAACATATGCTGCGGGTCCCAAACACTTGAGCAGTACTCAAGACGTGCTCGTACAAGCGTTTTATACGCGGTCTCCTTTACAGATGAAGTACATCTTCCCAAAATTCTCCCAATAAACCGATGTCGGCTGTCCGTCATACTCACAACTGTCCTTACATGTTCGTCCCATTTCATATCCCTCTGCATTGTTACGCCTAGATATTTGAACGATGCGACAGCTTCAAGAAGCTCACTACTAATGTTCTATTCTAATATTATGGGATTGTTTTTCCTACTCATGCGCATCACCTTACGTTTTTCTGCATTTAGAACTAGCTGCCATTCTTCGCACCAACTAGAAATTTTGTCTGTGTCATCCTGTATGCCATTACAGTCAGTTAAAGACGACACCCTCCCATACACCACACCATCATCAGCAAACAGCCGCAAATTACAAGTTACTCTGTCTATCAGATCATTTATATTGATAGAAAATAATTGCGATCCTATCACACTCCCCTGGGGCACGCCTGACGATACACTCGTCTCTGATAAACACTCGCCGTCGAGAACAACGTACTGCGTAGTATTACTTAGAAAGTTTTTCAGCCAGTCACAAATCATTGAACGTATTCCATTTGTTCGTATCTTCTTTAGCTGTCTACAGTGTGACAGCGCCTAAACTGCCTTTCTGAAACCGAGAAAAAACCAATCTGTCTGTTGTCCTTCATTCATGGCGATGTCATGTGAGGAGAGAATGAGTTTTACACGAAAGATGTTTCGTAAACCCGTGCTTATTCCTTCTCAAAGAAATTTATTCTAGCTGAGAATATGCTCCAAAATTCTACAGGAAACTGATATAGCCATATTTGCATGTAATTTTGTGGTCAGGTCTTTAACCTGTCTTATAAATAAAGAGTCATCTGTGCTTTTTCCAATCACTAGGAATTTTGCGTTGAATTCGCGCTGAATTCAAGCTAATTAAGGAGCCAATGCCGCAGAATACTGTTTGTTAAACCGAACTGGTATTCCATGCGGACCAGAAGACTTTTTCGTATTTAGCTCTCTCAGCTGCTTCTCTACCACGGAAATACCTATTACTATGTCCTCCTTTTGGGAATTAGTGCGTTGATCAAATAATGGTACGTTTGTACGATTTTCTGCGTGAAAGATTTCTTAAAGTTTAAATTTGGAATTTCAGCTTTCCGTTGGCTTTTTTTCTATTACTGCCCCGGAATGATCAACGAGTGACCGGATAGTGGCGTTTCATCCGCTTATCAATTTTCCATAGGAGCAGAATTTTTTCGGGTTTTCTGAAACATCTTTTGCTAAGGTATGTCTATGGTAAGTATTGTATGCTTCGCACTTCGGTCTACTAACTTTTGTCTGTCGTCATTTGCGTCTTCATTTTTGAACCGAGAGTGCAATAGCTTTCTAACATTATTATTATATGACGGTGGATCTTTTTCATCCTTAATCGACTTTGTAGGCGCATATTTCTCTAAACCACTACTTACAATGATTTTAAATTTAGTCCACATCCATTGTACCGGAACTAAACGATGTCCTATCATTCTCTAACAGCGATGCTAACAATTTCTTATCGGCTCATTGTAACAAAATCACGCTCCTAGCCCTCGTGAGTGGTTTATTAACTTTTAACGCTGCGACGATATCATAACCACTAACTCCTGTATTTCAACTGATATTGTTAATAAGGTCGGGCTTGTTTGTAGCTAAAAGGTCTAAAATGCTTCCATTGAGTGTGGGGTGAGACTGCTTGTCTGTACCGCCTAAAATTGAACTAGAGATCTCCCAGTCCAAAACCTTAAAGTTGAATGTCTCCAAACTAATATTGTAGGAGCAGTTTACCTACGCACTACTTGCCGTAGACCATCTTTGAATAACTAAAATTGCTACAGCAACAATGGGGGACGGGTAAAAACAGCCAAATATTAACTTCTCTTAGACCTGCTGTACGTGTCCAGATAACTTCACAGTTACTCTCAACCTCGAACTCGATAGAAACAATATCTTTGTCCAGTGCGATGAACACTCCCCCTCCAGTTGTGTCCTATCTGTCTTTCCGATATACATTCCAAGCCTCGCTAAATATTTCTGAATTTCCCAGCTTTCGGTGCGTAATACTACTATATGAGCACAATAACTTTCCTGCAGCGCGGTAAATTCATTAAATTTGTTTTTAATGTTTTGAAAGTTTACGGCTAATATTTCGATATTCGAATTATTGTTCTGAATTCGGTGTCCGAATGTTGAGATGCGAGGCTCATCAGAGTTAGCGCCTAGCCTAAAAAAAAAAAAATCCCATGCGCACTCAACAAGTACTCTGCTACCCGAGTAGCCGCTTCCTTAGTGTTGTGGATCCCTGATCTATCTAGGGGCGTCCTGCAGTTCCCAACCCTATAATGCTGATCCACTGAGGATGTCCTCAGAACGCAAGCGACAAGCGTCATTGGTGCCGTCGCTTGCGTTCTGAGGACATCTTCATTGGATCTTCAATTTATAAATATCGCCTAAATACCATATCAATCTATACAGTAGTGCCTTCTTTAATTTATTTGGGCCGGCCGCGGTGGCCGCGGGGACTGAGGCGCTCCAGTCACGATCCGCACGGCCACTACGGTCGGGGGTTCGAATCCCCCTCGGGCATGAATATTGGTGCCGTCCTTAGTTGTAAGCAGTTCATAAGTAGTTTGTAAGTTTAGGGACTGATGACCCCGTAGTTAAGTCCTATAGACTCTACAAACATTTGAACTTTTTTTTTTAATTTATTTGAAAATTTTACACTTAATGGGTTCCGAGTTATGAGTGCCATAATAGCGTAATTTCATTATATTACGTTACTTTCGCACATAAAAAAATAAATAAATAAATAAAAATAAAAAAGCAACAAGCATACGCTTATCACAGCTACAAGTTTATCAAAGATATTAACGTCTATTTCCTATTACAGAACAATGAAACCCCACGAAAAATGAAAGATTTCCTGCTGTCCGATTTGAAATGGATTGACCCACTAGCACATTCAGCTGGTGACGTTGTGTAACGTCCGCTCTGTTTTGTCAAAAAGGAAGAAAATTTTTATAAGGCAATAAGAGAAATTTACGTTTTACTTCAAATTCACCACAAATGACTCTATAGAGATCTTACAAGGGAATGGTCAGACTTGTCATGCCGAAACATGTCTTGATTTTTTTAGCACTGTTAGTTAACATTGAAGGAAGTCTGTATTCCGTATGTTAGCTGCTGACATGACCTGGAAGTCACCTAAAAAAGAAATAAAAAAAAATAAAAATAAAAAAAAAAACAGGAAAATGGCTGTTTTTTCTGACGGCTGGCCACCCCTGGAAATGGCGAGTCGCGAGCTGTTGTGATGGTGTGTGTTGTGCGCATGGTCGGGAGGTGCTGCTGTCTTATCACGGCGTTCACTAAAGAGGAATATCGTTGCACGGTTTTAGTGGAAAGAGGAAACGAATATTCGTTTCTGTGGCATTATCTTCTTTTTCATTTCTGGTACGTATTTCGAAACATACCGTCCTGAAACTGGTTAGATATGTGACAGATGTTCTGTACATGATTCGCAGGGTTGTTATATGTCGTCTTTGTTTGTATGTTCTTGGTGCACAAAAAACCTATGTTTTGAACATTGAATCAATATTTCGCATTTTTGCGGTAATTACAAGAAATAAAAATTTTACTTATTCTAAACCGTATATGTATTTGTGTCTATTTCGTAGGTATTTGGAAAGAATGTTTTAGATAACATATCAGCTACATTTGTCAACGAATTTATAATTATCGTATTTATTATCGTACGATCGCTTTCACTGGACGAATCAGCTATCTCACTGCTGTGGCAGGAGAGCGGCGCTTAGCTAACGCCACCTTGTCCCTAGATGGGGTTGGTATAAGGTAGCGGGAGAGATCAGGGGTGTACAACAGGCAGTTATAAGCGCGGAAACCATGCCACAATAATGTCATACTTCACAAAAGTTTTTCAGACTTCCAGGTCATGTCAGCAGCTAACAGTCTGCTTACAGACTTCCTTCAATGTTAACTCACAGTGGTAAAAATAGCAACACAGGTTTCGACATGACAAGTCTGACAATTCCCTTGTTAGTACTTTCTCCTCATATAATAGAAGAAATTATTATTTTGTAGAAATATAATAGCTTAAGGAGACTGTACTGATATTCAAGTGTGGGTGTTACGCAGTAACTACTTGTGCCTGAGTTGACAACTCTAATGTTGGGGAGCACTTATTACTTGACGGGCGAGCGAAATCGAGTGCGTCTGTTTCACTGAAATTGTCGCATGCTATAAAGCTCTCATAGTGTTCCAGTTTGGAGTTGATGAACATTCAATGCATTTTTAAGATTACATTCGCTGAACTACAACAAGATAGCTCCGCGCGAAACGAACATTCCATATAGTAGTCAGGAAATGCACGTTATGCAATCGGTATATCATAATAAATTGATGTGTCAAATAAAAGTAATTTGAAAAAGTAGTGCAGCACTTCTAGAACACGCTAATATTTTCTCGTATATAAAATGTGTAGTTTGCTAGTGTGAGTGAGATGAATGATATGTGAGATTACCCGTGAGTTACGTGCGGAACGTGGAAACTGTTACGTTGTGGGCAAAAATGGTGGACATTTAGCAAGAGCTATAGCAGACCTAGTCGGGCTTTCCACTCCCGCCTACGAAACAGCTGCCGTCGGCACATGTAGGTCGTCTATCTTCTTCGCTACAAGCCATATAATCTCCGCTCATGTACTGCAGTTCCACGCGCTACTCTATCCCAGATAATACATCAGTGACAGTTACATGACGTGTCTGCACGTGTAAGGCTAAAATAGTGGGCAAATAACAATGAATAGTTGCAGAGCAGGCTAAGTTTATGGTAACCAACTACTGTTTGTGGAACATTTATTACACTTTCGTCAAATTCAAATACTCAGCAGA
Organism: Locusta migratoria; assembly: GCA_026315105.1. Taxonomy (NCBI): domain Eukaryota; kingdom Metazoa; phylum Arthropoda; class Insecta; order Orthoptera; family Acrididae; genus Locusta; species Locusta migratoria. The sequence continues at coordinate 613,079,015 of CM048746.1, forward strand.
GCTTAATGACATTCAAAAAGAATCATTTAAAAGACAAGGATTAAGAAAAGAGGAAAATAAACCACTCAAGATCCAATACTTCATGAATTAAGGAAAACGTTAAGGAGACATGTTTACGTGAAATTTGAGAGTGCAAAAAACTGTCAAATATTGCCAACTGGCTTAAACGTACAATTTGATTAAATTCAAATAATTAACATAAACCCCTCGATGACATTCAGTAAAGAACCATTGAATAGACAAGAACAGGGACAATAGTATCACTTAAGATACCTCCACTCAAAAAGCTCTATATATTTAAAATTTGAAAATAGTACTTGTAAAAACAAATTTCTTAAAATCATTTACTTGGCTGTTGACATATGGCAATGGTTAAAATAACTTAGGAGAGTAATACTAAGAAGGTTAAAGATGAGTTGTTCCCCTATTTAAAAAAAATCAGATGAGGTTGCAGTGCTGAGAACTACCTTAGGGAAGTTTTAAGGACATGCTCTAAAAGTTCACAATTTGCCAATTACAAATGGAGATACGCCCGATGGAAAAATCAGTCTTACAATAACTTAAACGACAACACATATGAACAACTCGGGACACTATTGCTTACGTTAAAACTTTCTAGGATGATCACTAATGTGCCACAATAAAATAAGGAACAGGTGGAAGATGGACATAAACCTGAAATGTGCTGATGGGTAGGATGTAAGCAAGGCGACGCCCTTGGTAAATGAGAGGACAAAGTAGTTAAGTAGAGTATATGCCTAAGGGCCAGTTGACACTCTGTGGAGACACCTCCCTCACGGTGAAAATAACCACTAAAGAACCATTTGGAATATAGGGAGTAAGGTAGAGGTGGTAACCTTTCCGGTCACTCAAACGTTACGCGACGTCACAGTCCCTTTATGTGAGGGATCAGATTCAAATACGCTTCACACGGTGCGGAAAACAATAACTGCATACTACAACCACGTCCTATGCACCAGGCAGGACGACATGGAAGGATAGGGCACTAAAATCTTTCGTCTGCGGCTTGGGCGAGCAATGAACACACAGGTAATACTTTCGTGTGGTTCAGTAGCCTCGTGCAAGTCTTTCGATCGGACGCCACTTCCGTGCTTTGCGTGTCCCTAACCTACCCCAGTCATCCAACCGGGGAAAGGGGTCCTACAGTTTAACGTGGAAACCGAACCATGTGACGTTTCTGCCGACTCCTCACATCGTTGAGAGGTGAAGGCTGGATTAAAACAGAGACTGAAAAATTATGTGAACCGACCGGGTTTCGAACCCGCGACCCTTCCGTTTCCAATCGAACGCTTTACCCCGAGACGACCATGACCGAATTTCTGACCCGATAAACGTAGAGAAAGGAAAGAGTGACACAGAAACAAGGCACACGAGGTTCAAGAACAAACACGAAACGAAGTACACTGCCAAATTACATTCAATGGCACGAAACTTTCTCATCTCGGCAGATAGCATTTTCTTAAGATAACCGTAACAAATTCTACATCAGTATTTGAGCCTATACTCCACAAACCATCTTCCAGCGTGTGGCACAACTCTGTTTCTTTATTTGCTGTTGAAATTGTTAGTGGTTTGATGGTGAAGAAATCGCTGCGCGAGCTTGAATCTTTCCAATTTTACCACAGTGGACTTTTTCACGAAATTTCAGTAGGAGGAATCAGAATGTCACATGACTTTTGTGCAAATGTACACACTCTGAACTGTGAGGGTAAACAAAACAGCGATGAACAAGCTCTTTCTTACAAGATACACCTTTCCATTGTTGTTGGACGAACATCTTCATGAGGCCTCAAGCTTTCTAAAGAAATCTGCCAAAACACGATTATTATTTCGATCTTCTCTCCGTCTCGTTCGCACGAACTCCTTCCTAGCATACAAATATCGGTCATTCCGCATATTATCAGGCAATATCTTTGCTAAACTAAAACATTCAGTGACTGTTATAAGCCAGAAAGATCGGCGATATACAGAAGATGCTCAGAGTAACACTTCATATTCACACTTCATATTCACACAATATTTATTTATTAATATTTGTTCCAAATTGGCTTTGAGAACTGCAGCAATTTTTCCAGAAAGTTTCGTAGATTGTCTTTACCGTTTACGAAAGAATGTTATACATTCTTGTACCAAACTATCCGCCTTCTAAGTTCTTAGTTCTCTAAACTTGCCCTCACTTTCTACTGTAAATACTTCATATAAAGGTTAATTTTGGCAATTACGTACAAAGCACGACTGATGGTTTTTGTATGTGTATGGGCGCAATAACATTTTTGATTATGGTAATGTTTGTCAGCAATATGTCAGTCACAGTAAGGATTTGGTTGTCGAGGATGATGAGATATTCATTCCCAGTTATCCTATCAGTGAGGCTAATGATCGAAATAGTAGAATAGCCTCATAGAGATTCCCAAACCATGCTTGAGCCTGTCCCATGCTTGGAGCACGGCGTAAGCTTTCCGATGCGTAATCTCGGCTCTTTGCAGGAATCAGTATAAGTAATTTTTCAGCGGACCATACCACAAACTTCCAGTTCTTAGCTGTCCATATTATGGTCGGGACACCATAACATTAGCATCTTTCCATGGTTTTCGTTATTAAGGAATTAGCAACTGCATGAGTGTTAATCTCTAGGTGTACAGCTTTTATCGAAACAGTATTACTCAAATGAGTATTGAGTTTTACAGTCAGTTTGGGCGTATTAGTTTTATGTTGTCTGCCTTCACGGTTTCGTAACGCTCGTCGGTCGTTTTCACTTCAGGTTACGCGCACTACTCTTATTCGCCAATGGCATTTTACCTTGTTTTTCTCTACTCGGTTATTACAGTGGATACTGATGCTAGCGAAATGTTAAACAGTACGGCTGTTTCCGTCACAATGCTCCAAGCTAATTGCGCTCCATCTAAACGATCTATTTGGAAATCTGAGATATGATACATTTCACCGATCATTTGTGTTGACAGTGGTTGATTGAAATCAATAATCTAACCTCCAAGTTTTCTTACACCAATTGTGCACTGTGTGAGATTACCGCCAAATAGAAATACTGGTAATTAATAGCATTTGATAATTAAACAGTATGAAGTTCACTGCAAACATTGACCATGCCAATGCACTAAATGTTACACAATTTTAATCTTATTAATTATGGTAGCAATGTATGGACGCAGTTGGGTGACAACATTTATAGTTAGGCCAAAGGTAGAAATTCTCCACGTTGAGATTTGCTGTGTACTTGTAGCTGACGGGAGGCCAGCGAGCAGGCCGACGTTGGTGCCTTGTTCCAGCTTAGGATTTTCCAGTTCGTTTCCGGTGAGGGGAGAGAGGGACAATGGCGAGTGCCAGGCACAGTGCAGTGCACAGCGTGAAATAAAATATTATAATACTACTGGCATTTGAAGTAATACGATGCAGTTAGGAACCTTTAAGGCCCTCATTACAAAATAGCCTGTTGATAAATAAAAAATACATTAGCTAATATAGTCACATCTGGCGTAATATGTTTAATTGTCAATGAAAAGTAATAAATTACCAACAAAGACAAGACAGTTACACAACTAGCATGGCAATGTTTGTTTATAAAAATAATATATTAACTATTTCTCATTTTATTTTCAATTAATCTTGTGTATTTTATCTTGAAGTATTCAGTTAAATCACTTATCTGTGATATAAGAAATTGCACGATTATGATAAACAGTACAAAGGATGTTTATACCAATATAAAAACCTAAGAAGAAATTTGTTTAATGTGTAGTGCAATTATTTTGATTTTAAGGAAAGTTTTAGAAATGTATTGGCTGAGCGCTGTACTTTGGCAAATCGGTTAGAACAACTCACATGGGGAAGTTGATGACGTAGGGGAAAAAACCCTGGCAGTTGAGCTTTTGGCGCGCGCGCGCTCGAGGGCAGGAAGTGACAACTCGGGAGAGCACGTGGGGTGGCTGGCCAGGCGGCGTCGCTCTGCATGTGGATCTCGAGGTGGTGACTTTAGATTTGTCTGTGGCAATCGCCACGTGTGGTTGCTCGTCGTAGACTGTACCAAGTTAAATCGAGTGCTACTGTGTGTTTGTGAATATTTAGCCGGTGGAACAAGGTGTGCACCGCATTGAATTAAAGTGACTGTGATTTGTTAATGTAACACGTGTCGTCGCATAGGCATGAACATAAACGGTGTTTGAGACAGCCACGTGGTGTGAAAACAATTCGCGACAAATATTCATTTTGTCTGGGGGCTCACGAGCTATAACTTTATTTGATAAATGTGCCGACGTACAGACGTATCAGCCGCAGGGTTCTAAGATTGTGAAATAAACAACATAAAGTGAACTTTCACGTGTTTTCAAAAATAGTAGTTAGTACACCCTTTTCTCTCATGAACTTGATTTTATTATGAATTTGTTTTGTTAATCATATGCAGGGAAGGAAAGCTGCGAACGTGTGATATCATCCCCTAGAAAACGAGTCAAACAGTCGCAATCACAGTTCCAGTGTTTTTGCATGTTTAGGAATTTGGTTTGCAGTTGGTGGTTGTGAGTTTTAAAAATTAATCTTTCCCTATTTTAAACTCTCACCCCGACCTTCACCCTTGCAACTGCTGTCGCATCTCATTGTTAACACGTTAGCAGTGTAGACAACTTGCAATACATTGTAAAACACTCCATGGTGTTAATATTATTTTATCCCTCCACCCTCTGTATGAATCCGGGCTGAAGCAGCATGCGCTTGTGCGGAGCCATTGTGTCGGGGTAGCGTAGTGGTACCCGCAACTGCATGGTGTGAAGGAGACCCGGGCGCGAATACAAATGGTGATTGTTTGTAAATCTTGTGGGACTTAACGTCTGTGGTTATCAGTCCCTAAAGCTTACAAACTACTTAAGCTAATTTAAACCTAAAGACAACACAGACACCCATGCCCGAAGGAGGACTCGAACCTCCGACGGCGAAAATCCGCGCGCTCCGCAGCATGGCGCTTTAGACCGCTCGGTCACTCCACTGCGACAGGTGCGAATATTACCCGGGTAGAAATTTCCATCATTAATATACTTGTTAATGTATGAGTTCATTGTTTATGTGTAAGTTCATCTACCAACCCCCACCCTCATGAACCACAGACATTGCCGAGGCGGGATGGCTTGCGTGCCTCAACGATGCAGATAGCCGTACCATAGGCGCAACCACAGTAGAGGGTTATCTGTGGAGAGGCCAGACAAACGTGTGGTTCCTGAAGAGGGGCAGCAGCCTTTTCAATAGTTACAGGGGCAACAGTCTATATGATTGACTGAGCTGGCCCTGTATCATCAGCTAACATGGCTTTGTCATGCAGTTATTGCGAATGGCTGAAAGCAAGGGGAAACTACAGTCGTTACTTTTCCCGAGGACATGCAGCTCTACTGTATGAATATATGATGATGGCGTGTTCTTGGGTAAAATATTCCAGGGGTAAAATAGTCCCCCATTCGGATATCCGGGCGGGGACTACTCAGGAGGATTCGTCATCAAGAAAAGCAAATAGGGCATTCTACAGGTCGGAGCGTGGAATGTTCTAACCCTTAATCGCGTAGGTAAGCTAGAAAATTTGAAAAGAGAAATGGATAGGTTAAAGTTAGATATAGTAGGGTTAGTGAAGTTCGTAGGCAGGATGAACAGGATTTCTGGTCAAGTGATTACAGAGTTAACAATACAAAATCAGTTGGTGGTGTCGCAGGAGTAGGTCTGATAATGAATAAGAAAATAGGAATGCGGGTAAGATACAACGAACAGCAGAGTGAACGCATTATCGTAGTAAAGATAGAAACGAAGCCAACACCGACCACAGTAGTGCAAGTCTATATGCCAACTAGCACGGCCGATGATGAGGATATCGAAAAAATATATGAGGTAATAAAAGAAATCGTTCAGAAAATTAAGGAAGACGAAAACTTGATGTGATGGGGCACTGGAACTCGGTAGTAGGAAAGGGAAGAGAGGAAATGTAGCAGGTGAATATGGACTGGGAAAAATGTATGAAAGAGGAGATCTCTTGGTGGAATTTTGCGCAGAGCACAATTTAATGATCACCAACACTTGGTTCAAACATCATGAAAGAAGTCTGTATATGTGGAAGAGACCAGGAGATACTGGAAGTTACCAGATTGACTTTATAATGGTACGGAATAGATTAAGAAACCAGCTTCTAAACTGTAAGACATAGCCAGGGGCAGATATAGAATCTGACCATAACGTATTGGTTATGAACTGTAGATTAAAACTTAAGAGACTGCAGAAAGGTATGGAACCTGGACAAATTGAAGGAACCAGAGGTGGTTGAGAAATTCAGAGGGAGCATTAGGCCAGGATAGGCTGAAACTGGGGAAAGTAATACAATAGAAGAAGAATGAGTAGCTCTGAGAGATAGGGCAGTGAAGGCAGCAGAGGACCATATAGACAGAAGGATAAGGCCTAATAGAAATCTCTTGGATAACACAGAGGAATTGATGAGAGGAGAAAATAAAAAAATTCAGCAAGTGAAACAGAAAAAAGGTAGTACAAACATCTGAAACATGAGATTGACAGGAAGTGCAGACTGGGCAAGCAGGAGTGCCTAGAGGACAAATGCAGAACCGTAGAAGAATGCATAACTAAGGGAAAGATAGATACCGCCTACAGGAAAATAAAAGAGATATTTGGAGACAAGAAAAACAGCTGTATGAATCTCAAGAACTCAGACGGAAAACCAGTACGAGGCAAAGAGGGAAGAGCTGAACTGTGGAAGGAATATAGAGAGGGCCTATACAAAGGAAGTAAACTTGAAGGCAGTATTCTAGAAATGGAAGACGAAGTGGAGGACGATGAGATAGGAGATATGGTACTGCGAGAAGAATTTGACAGAGTGCTGAAGGACTTGAGTCGAAACAAGGCCCCTGGAGTAGATAATATTCCGTCTGAACTGCTGATGTCGTTAGGAAAGCCAGTCGTGAAAAAATTGGTATTTAAGATGTATGAGACAGGGGATATACCCTCCGACTTCAAGAACAATATTGTAATTCTAATTCCAAAGAAAGTAAGTGCAGATAAGTGTGGAAATTACAGAAGTATCAGTTTAATAAGTCATGGGTGCAAAATACTAACACGAATTATTTACAGACCAATGGAAAAACTTGTGGAATCTGAGCTCGGGGAAGGAGAAATATAGGAATACGGGAGGCAATACTAACATTACTACTTATCTTAGAAGATAGGCTAAGGAAAGGGAAACCTACGTTTTTAGCGTTTGTCGATTTTGAGAAAGCTTTTCACAATATCGACTGGAATACACTCTTCCAAATTCTGAAGGTATCAGGGGTGAAATATAGGGAGCGAAGAGTTATATTCAACCTATACAAACACCAGACAGCGGTCATTAGAGTCGAAGGGTAAAAAAGGGACCCAGAGGTTGGGAAGGGAGTAAGACAGGGTTGTAGCCTTTCCCCAATGTTGTTCAATCTGTACATTGAGCAGGCAGTGAAGGAATTGAAGGAGAAATTTGGAGAGGGCATTAAAGAGCAGGGAGAAGAGATAAAAACATTGTGGTTAGCCGATGACATAGTCATTCTGTCAGAGACCGGAAAAGATCTGGAAGAGCAATTGAATGGAATGGACCGTGTCTTGAAAGGAAGATATAAGATGAACATTAACAAGAGTAAAACGAAGGTAATGGAATCCAATCTCAGAAAATCAGGCGATGCTGAAGGAATTGGATTAGGTAATGCGACAATATAAGCAGTAGATGAATTTTGTTATTTGGGTAACAAGATTGCAGAAGTAAAGAAGATATAAAATGCATGTAGGATGTAGGTTGCCGAACGTATTATCAGATGAAGAGACTTGCACAGGACAGGGTAGCATGGAGAGCTGCATCAAACCAGTCTGCGGGCTGAAGTCCACAACAAAAACAACAACAACAACATCTACCAACCCATTAACAATGTGGCGATAATGTTTATATAGTTTTGTATTTCTCTACAACTAGTGTTGCTGCAATGGGTGGAACAAACTTCCATCTTTATTCACAACGAATCTGAAACGTAATGTAATAAGTTATGGTATCATAAAAATTCGCGAAGTTGCTTTTACTTCTGGAGGTTATCTTCTGATAAGGGTTCTTTGCTTTGTTCTAGAGATTCTTCAGTCTGAAATCTAGACTCTTGTTGATTAAACTGCCGTTATTAACTGCATCTAAGGCCCATATTTCAATCAACATTATCCAAATGAAACACGAAATCTTGAAACAATTTAAACAACAAGGTGTCATTTCTAAATATACTGATGTCAACAGCTTAGAATTTTAATATTGGAGAAAAAAATGCATGTCGAAGCACACAGCGACGTCGAGTTATACATTTCAATGAAGCGTTCTATTCGTCTATTTCGGCACCGCAGTCGACGCATTTCCTTGGCCAAACTCCGAGATGGTTTGGTTCTTTAGTTTCTCTTGGCGCACAATAAAACACGAACCTTATTGAGTAGTGTCAAAGACGAACTCCGTTTGTGGAAGGCCGGCATGTACTAGCTTCGGTGTGAGTGTAGGAAGACATATCGGACAGACAGCCCATCGAAGATCGTTGCCGTTAACATCAGAGGCACACTCGACTTAAATATCCTAACAATCGGCTGCTGTAAAGCACTGTTTTTCCGAAAACCATGAGATGCCTTGCGAGCGTACGAGGATCTTGACAGCGACGTCAAACTACTGCGTCAGCGTCGTTAGAGTTTCCACGAAATCCGCACTGGGGAAGGGCTCGTCAACTGAGACTGCGTCTACAATCTAAGCCAGGCTTTCGAACGGGCACGGACTCTAATTAAGATGTAGACATTCAGCAAAGAAATCGAATTGGCGACCAGAGGCAAGTTTATCGACGCGACCACAGACGGCGACATGTGCGTCTCACGACCGCCGACGCGTGACCGCGGGCGCGGACCGAGGAGTGGCGGGGGCGGGGATATAAGACGGCCGCCCGCCCCAAGACCTCGGTGGCCTATGCTGGAATACGCAGCCGTTGTGTGGGGAAACGCCGCCGAGACACACTTCAACAGTCTCCAGAAGATCCAGAACAGGTGCCCGAGAATGGCACTGCACCTGCCATAACTTCAGCACGGCCGCACTAAACTGACTAACAGGCGTACCGATGCTGAAGGTCCACTTCGAGCAGTCATCGAGAAGAAGCAGCGAGAAGCGAGAAGAAGCAGCAACCCACTCGAAACGACCAGTGAAAGAAGAAGGAAAAGCTGTCAGACCTGCTAACCCTTCAACTAGACGAAGCTGCAGCTTCGAGAGTAAAGACGAGGACCTCAGTTTGTCAGCGTACCTGACTATAGCAACATGTCTGATCGCCGAAACATTGTGCCCTTTGACACTATGAATCGGCAGTACACCTGTCTTCTGAGGTGTAATTAAGCTTCGAGGGCCATAAAATTTGTGACGACGTGATGCAGTCCATGGAAAAATCCACATCACAGGCATAAATTTTGGTTCGTTAGGATATACGAAATTGAAGGAAATAAAGCACACTGTTGTAATAATGTTTTATTCAACCAAGGAAAAAATAAAAGAAATGGAACATACGGGAGGGTAAAGAAGAAATATGCACCGAAAAAACAGAACAACATATAAAGCTTCCGAGCAGATTATATCTGCCTGTCCGAGTGAGATTCGAACACGGAACGTTTGCCTTTCGCGGGAAAGCGCTATACCGACTGAGTTTCCCTGGAAGATATCACAGTCCGACATGATAGCTTTACTTCAGCCATTACCTCGCCTCCAACTTCACAGAAGTTCTCCTGAGAACCTTCCAAGTTTTGCATGAGAGAGGTAGGAGGCGAGGGACTGACGCAAGAATAGCTGTGAGGATGCTCCGTTAGGAGTGACAGGGTAACGCAGACGGCAGAATGCTTGCCCGTGAATGGCGAGGGCGGGGGCTCGAAACCCGGACCCACACGCACCCTTAATCTACCAGGAAGTTTCATATCGGCGACCCACTCCGCTGTAAAGTGAAAATATCATTTTGAGAACAGCAGAATAATGGGATAAAGAGACCCAATAATTTTAGTTAGATTGACGTGGCAGCGGCGGAGTGGCCAAGCGCATTGAGGCGCTATGCTGCGATGCATGAGGCTATTCCCAGTCGGAAGTTCGAATCCGCCCTCGGGCATGGATGTTTGTGCTGTTTTTAGTATTAGCTAGTTCATAAGTAGTTTGTAACTTTAGGGACTGACCCCGCAGTTAAGTCCCATAAGCATTACAAACATTGAATCTATATATACACTCCTGGCCATTAAACTTTCTACACCACGAAGATGGCGTGCTACAGACTCGAAATTTAACCGACAGGAAGAAGATGCTGTGATATGCAAATGATTAGCTTTTCAGAGCATTCACACAAACAGCAGTTGACCGGCGTTGCCTGCTGAAACGTTGTTGTGATGCCTCGTGCAAGGAGAAATGCGTACCATCACGTTTCCGACTTTGATAAAAGTCGGATTGCAGCCTATCCCGATTGCGATTTACCGTATCGCCACCATGCTGTTCGCGTTGGTCGCGATCGAATGTCTGTTAGCAGAATGTGGAATCGGTAGATTCAGGAGGGCAATACGGGACGCCGTGCTAGATCCCAACGGCCTGGTATCATTAGCAGTCGAGATGACAGGCATGTAACGGATCGTGCAGCCAGGTTTCGATCCTTGAGTGAACAGATGGGGACATTTGCAGGACAAGAACCACCTGCACGAACAGTTCGACGACAGTTGCAGCAGGATGGATATCAGGTCGGAGACCATGGCTGCGGTTACCCTTGACGCTGCATCACAGACAGGAGCGCCTGCGATGTTGCACGCAACGACGAACCTGGGTGCACGAATGGCAAAACATAATTTTGTGGGATGAATCCAGGTTCTGTTTACAGCATCACGATGTCGCATTCCCTGTTTCGCGACATCGTGGCGAACGCACATTGGAAGCGTGTATTCGTCATCGTCTTTCTAGCGTATCGTTGGTTATGGTATGGGCTGCCATTGGTTACACGTCTCTGTTACCTCTTGTTTGCATCGACGGCTCTTTGAACAGTGGCCGTTACATTTCAGATGTGTTACGACCCGTGGCTCTACCCTTCATTCGATCCTTGCAAAACCCTACATTTCAGTAGGATAATGCACGACCGCAAGTTGCAGGTCCTGTACGGGCCTTTCTGGATACGGAAAATGCTCACTCCTGCCCTGGCCAGCACATTCTCCAGATCTCTCACCAATTGAAAAGTCTGGTAAATGGTGGCCGAGCAACTGGCTCGTCATAATAAGCCGGTCATTACTCTTGATGAACTGTGGATATTGTGTTGAACCTGCATGGGCATCTGTACCTGTACAAGCCATCTAAGCTCTGTTTCACTCAACGTCCAGGCGTATCAAGGTATCAGTTGAGATGATAAATGGTTGAGCCAGTCAGTTAGTCTGCGTGTATCTCCTGACTGTGAGATAGTAAGTTTATGGTTTGCGTGAGATGCGCACGCAGAAGTAAATTATTCAAAATTGGTATGATGATTGATTTCGTTTGGCATTCTTGGCCAACACGCTACACTTCGGTGATCTGGAGGTTGTCGGACGGACGAATGTAGGCTGAGAGAGGCCGTATAATCAAAACTTACGTCAAGAATAAATATCCAGGGGGGAGGGAGTGACGAAGTAATAAGGAACCACAAAAACTCTATGTTCTCATATCTCGCTGTTGAGGCTCTTTTTGGTCCATGTTTGCTTTATAAATATTTAAGTTAGTGCTTCTGGATGAGAATCTGCCCTGAGCATATGCCCATAAATGTTTCGCTACAGTTGTAGTATCTTAAGTGGATCCTTTTTATTCCTTTAAAATTGAACCACAGAATGTTTTTAGTTTTTACAGTTATTACCAATTCATCCTGTTGTACATAATTCTAGTTATCAGAATGAACTTCTTTGTAATAACTGAAAAAAATATCTCTGTTGTTCTATTATAAAGCAATAAAAAGAACCCACTGAAGATGCTAAAACAGTAGTGAAATATGTTTGGGCATAGAAAAACAAAAAAAAAAACAGTGTTTTGCTCAAGGCAGATCCTTATCCAGAGAACTAACTTAAATGTACTCACAAATGCCAAGGTCCCTAGTTATATAACTAAACTCTGTTTGAGTAGTGGGCTCATCTCTTACCCATCTCTTCAAACCAATGGAGTTATATAATTCGGGGCACTTCATCAGTTCGTCTTTATGGTTTCTTTCTCCGCTTACATTCATATACTTAATAATTAGATTTGTTTATTTGTTCAGTGGTATCATATAGTTGACAGTCCGTCATTTGGGCTCATAACTATCCAACATATTTTGGGAATTTTTACTTAACAGAGGAGGTCGCGGGATGGGGCAAACAGATTAGTCTGAAACTGTGATAAGAAGCAGATCTATGAACATTAAAAATTACACGACGTACAATCGAACTATAGGGAATTTCATATGTTGTGAAAGAATTGTCAGTGGTGTATTAGTGCAATTAGTAAGGTAATACAATGTACCTCTAAAAAGTTCTATGAATGGCCTCGGGAAATATAGGAAACAAGTTTTATAAGCAAAATACCGTTACTGGCCGTCAAAGTAATCGCCATTAGCTATAATAGCCGGCCGCAGTGGCCAAGCGGTCTGCGGCGCGCCAGTCACGTTCTGCATGACCACTACGGTGGGGGGTTCGAATCCCCCTTCGGGCATCGATATTTGTGCCGTCCTTAGTATTAGTTAGTTCATAAGTAGTTTTAGGGACTGATGACCCCATAGTTAAGTCCCATAAGCTATACAAACATTTTTGAGCTACAATACACTTCTGACATCGTTTGTACACCTGTTGGAAACTGTCAGCAAACGTTTCTTGTAGAATCGCTGTAATCACTGAGGTCAGACGATGCTGAATCTCCCCAACCGCTCAGAAGTTTAACCCTTGCAGGGCTACATCAAGGCGGGGCAACAGAAAGAAGTCTGCCGGCTCCAAATCTGGAGAATAAGGAGGGTGTAAAAGACTAGTAACCTTGCGTCTTAAAGACGAGCATGCCGGTCGTAGTGTGCGGACGGGTATTGCCGTGCCGGAAATTCAAGTGTCCACTCCGGTACAGTTCTGGTCGAACAGACCGGATGCGTCGCAGCAGCCGTTTTAAATTTCCAAACTGAAAATGTTCAAATGGTTGTATAACGTATGGGACTTAACTTCGGGCTCATCAGTCCCTAAACTCACAAACTACTTACGAACTAGCTACTACTAAGGACGGCACAAATATCCATGCCCGAGGGGGGATTCGAACCCCCGACCGTAGTGGCCGTGATGACCGTGACTAGCGCGCCGCATTACGCTCGGCCACCGCGGCCGGCAAACGTTATGGAGAGATTTTATATCTGCCATATTCATGACGTTGTTGCTATACGAAAATATACTAAAAAATTAGAAATATAGGTTCTAAATACGTTGTTTTATTGTTTGACAACTATTTTCCATTATTGAAAAAGTTCTTAACTAACTGGCCGTCCGAGTTCTTTCTATCTTTGTAAACTATGGTAACTTCTGCGGCCATACGCCTAAGTTACTCAATAGTATACTTTATATTCAGTGGTATTTGCGTGTGGACCATCGAGCTAGCAACTTATGTTACAAATACAGCTGATGTTCTCCGTTAATGTATTATGAGTTTTTACGCTCATATTTTTCCGTTCTCCATTCAGGAAAGGTATGTACCTTATAATTGTAAAAGCCAGAGATTGGTTTCTTTTAAAATAATTTTGGTCTTTGTAACTATTTTTACCTATATATGCTGTATCCTGTACTTTGTCACCAGGCGCTGCGATGATGGGCTGCGCCCGAAACGCATCAGCGTAAAGAGGAAAATAAATGATTTTACAACTCCTACAACTCCTTCATTACTGTAGCCAATCAGCTTTTTCAGAATCATTTGTGTTGTCATATTAATAATGGCTGCCTACCTCTACCAGGACTTTAAGTCCGATTTGCAATTGAGCAATGGTGTCCCAGCTATCTTACTCACCCAAACTATCTCTGGAAATACAGCTATTCTAAAACGGCTTTCACCGGTATCAATGTAAGACAGGGGCTCATAAATGTCCGTACCTTGAAACATTCTAAAACGGAAGCATATCTGTCTTTAGTGTAAGTTAGTTAATAAGTAGTTTTTATTTTTAGGGACTGATGACCCCGCAGTTAAGTCTCATATACTTAATAAACATTTGAACAACATTTTGAAACAAAAATTGATGCTAACGCATTGCTTAATTTTGCGCTCCTTGTTGCAATAACACGAGTTCTCACATTGACCGTTTATGCTTGGTCTCAAGTGTGTACCACAGTTTCACTGCAGGGCTTAGCACGATAGTGGACGCTTGTTGGCATGCCTCTCAATATATATGCGCGGGCGCCTCAGCCTCGCCAGCGTGGCTTGTAAGATATGGGAACTATTGACCGAAGTTTTAGGACGCACCTTGGAGCAATTGTGTTCCTCAGTTTCCATCAACTCAATTTTATTTTAATTTAGTATTATTGCATGATATGTTAAACTTTTCATTATGAAATTTAAATATTTCAGTGCTTAAAAATTACTAACAACAGCATGAGTTCCTGACAAGTTAAGATAATAATTTAAAACACATTCAGTGCTAGATCATCCGTCAAGTTGTCCTGTTTTCACCCCTAATTATTCGGAATGTTTGGCATGAAACAAAACTGACGTCGGAAAGACTTATTTGAAAAATTCGATGAAGTGTGCTTTTCACTACGCACATTTCAGAACAACGTTCGTACCAAATTGATGTTTTCAAAACTTGTGCACGGGGTGGAGGTAATATTTTCTTACAATTATCACCATATTACTGTTATGTAAAATTCTTACATAGTATTTTTGGAAATATCTTCATTATATGCTTCACCAACTTTTAAACACATTAATTAATGTAATTTTATCCAAACAGAGGGAGAGGGAATTAAAGTACAGGGAGAGGAAATAAAAACCTTGCGGTCCAATTACGACAGAGACAGCAAAGAACCTGGAGGAACAAATGGAATGGACAGTGTCTTGAAAAGAAGATACAAGACGAACATTAACAAGAGGAAAACGAGGGTAACGGAATGGAATGTCAAAAAATCAGGCGATGCTAAAGGAATTACATTAGGTAATGTGACTATAAAAGTAGCAGATGAGTTTTGTTATTTAGGTAGCAACATAACTCCTGATGTACGAAGTAAATAAGATATAAAATCGAGAATGGCTATGGGAAGAAAAACGTTTCTGAAGAAGCGAAATTCGTTGACATCCAATATTAGTTTAAATGTTACGAAGTCCTTTCTGAAAGCATTTGTCGGGAGTGTAGCACTATATGGGAGTGATACGTGGACGATAAGGAGTTCGGACAAAAAGATCATAGAAGCTTGTTTCTATGATGTGAGGGAACAGTTCACACAAGTGTGAGTCATTAAAACTGTTTTTTGCAGGTTTAAATGTTTGTCAAGCCTATGGGACGTAACTGTGGGGTCATCAATGCATAAACTTATAAAGTAACTTATACTAAAGGCAGCGCAAACATCCATGCCCGAGGAAGGATTCGAACCCCCGCCGGGGACCAATTGGAGGTACAATATTATTGTTAACTAATGTTTATTTTCGTGTTTCCTTAAAAAGCAAAAATTAGTATTCAGCGACGAAATACTGCACATTATCTTCGGCGGCTTCTGCTTTTTAAAAATAAGGCGATAACGTCAGAACCTGAGAATTTCCATGAATGTTTACATGCTGTGCAATACAGAATGTTACTGCATAAGCTGCAGTGGAGTTGCCAAGCGTTCTAGGGCGCCTTGCTGCGGAGCGTGCGGTTGCTCGCCGTTGGAGGTGGGAGTCCTCCATCGGGCATGAGTGTGTACTTAGGTTAGTTGAAGTAGTTTGTAAGCGTAGGCACTGATGACCAAGTAAGTCAAGTCCCATAGATTTACAAACATTTGAACATATATGTCAATGCATTCGACGGACAGTCGAAGTTAGTGCTTTTAGTAATGAACTGAAAATACACGTGTGCATAAAAAATAAAAATAAAAAATAAATAAAATTAAACGAAGTTTCCCTTAACTCCGCCGTAAACAACCGTTAGTTTGCTCGATTTCTGCCAGCAGTATCCCATGCTACGTATATTATCATAGTATAAATTGCATTTGTGAAGATATATTTTCTGTTTTATAAGAAATTATATTTTACTATATATCAGAACTCACTGAATATGTTTGTGTACTTCTAACTTTCACCAAATGACGAGACGTTTAAAACATATCACGTCGTCTTCAAAATACGAGTGTCGGCCACCAAGTAACTTTCGTTTCTATTTACATGCGCGACAGTTACGAGCATGTGCGGCAGTTACTCTGACTCAAGCAGAAGACATGTAGCCCTTTTCAGATCGCTGCTGAAGACGTGTGGTTTTTAGCGCTTCTTTATAATATCAGACGTAACTGAAAATGCCCCAACGTATTAGGTCTGTGATTCGTTTTCTTAATGCAAAGAAAGTTAAAGCAAAGGAAACTCATGGGAAAATCTGTGAGGTGTACGAACAAAATGCTAGGAGTGATTCGATTGTTAGAAGAGGGGTCAGACGTGATCAGGTGCACGATGAAGAACGCAGTGGGCGGTCCTATGTGGTTACTGATGAACTGTTTCAACAATTGAAGATTAAGCACAACCGTAACTTTATACCTAGAGCACTTGCAATGGAAGTTCCGCAAATCTAGCGATCATTAATCATGAAAATGTTATTGAAAAACTGAAATTTCGAAAACTTTGCTCACATTGGGTACCCAAAATTCCTACTGAACAGCACAAAAAATTGGTCGTGCACTTCAGTCTTTAACACGCTACAATGAAGGCGATGGGTTTCTTTTTTAGATAGTTACGCGGTTGAAACTTGGGTATCGTACAATACCCCTAAAACAAAACGGCAATCATTGGGATGGAGGTACAGTTCATTCTTAACGAAGGTGAACCCTAGGTAAATCTTGACACCTCAAAAAGCCATTTACACCGTTTTTTGGGACAGAAAAGGAATTTTGCTGATTTATTTCTTACCACGAGGCCAAACAACAATTACATGGTTACTGCAAAATCATTAAGAAATTGCGCCATGCAATACAGAACAAGTGCCGAAATGATGCTTTTTTCCACACGTTGAAGTGAGCAAACTACTCTTACGAGAATTTCACTGGAACATATTTATCAGACTCCTAGAGACTTTCATCTCTTCTTACACTTAAAATCTGTCTTTGGTTGTCAACACTTCAACAATGAAGACGAGATGAAAGAACATGTTATTACATGATTGAATACACAGGCGGGAACCTTCTATCAAGAAGGCATACAAAAACTTGTGGCACGCTATAAAAAATGCCTGCAAAATTTCGGAATCTATGTAGAAAAGTGGTTTAACAGTTTTAGATTTTTGTACAATAAATATTTTTTTCTGTATCTGTACATGTTTGTTATATATAACCAAACAGAACTTACTTTGTGGACATATCTCGTAACAGTCAAATCAGATTCAACGTTTGGAGACGTGACCCGATCGCACATGCAGCCCCATGCCCTGATACTTACGCCGTTTACGAGATTAATCAGGTATTCACAAAATTCTATCCATAACCAAGTGAACTATCCATTTTCCGCCAACTATACTTATATGAGTTGCCTCTACATGTTAAATAGACTTGACTCTGTCAAGCCGTGCACTACCAATTTGTATTCGAATATTACCGAATTGTTTTCCTACTAATGTGCATTTATTTTCACTTTTGTATATTTACATCTATTAACATATCAACTGTTATCACTGATTCTTTTATAAATAATTCTAGTCTGTATTTTGCAACCGTGATCAGTGGTGTAGCCGGGATTTGGCTCTTGGTGGGGGGGGGGGGGGGTAGGTAATCTAAAAAAAAAAAAAAAAAAAAAAAAAAAAAATCCTATTGAATTTATTAGTCTATGACTTATTTTTACACTTTGTATAATTCAACTAATTATACTACGAAAACAATTGCACAGGGAATAAAATATGTAGGCTTGTATTAATTTGAAAGTGAAAGAGGACCAACGTGGTAGAAACGGATTGTATATAATCAGCTCGTGAAATAATTAAGGAGCTTGTATATTTTTAGGTAAAGAGAAAGGTCTTTACAGTTTAATTAACATGACACTCTATTAACATGTTCATAAGATTCCACTCGGTGGCGCCGATGACCTGCCAAGCAGTGGGACGCCGCATATGAACAATAGCGGTTGCATTTAAGCTGGTCGCGGCGGCATTAACACCGCTCACAGAAACAGCAGCACACTTCTCAGAGGCGGCATCACGTTAGGACTCATTGTCACGTTCATCTTGTACTTGGAACATTATAGATACGTTTTGATTTATTTCATGTGTGCTATTTCATATTTCCAGTTCCCACATGTTTAAATTTGTTTAAAAAAATTTATTAATAAAAGTAAATCTACTGTGGGTGCCGGGGGGGGGGGCTTCAGCCCCATTAGCTCCCGTCCCCCCGTTGATGAGCCACTGGCCGTGACAGATTAAATTAATAGTTCCGTAATTCAAGATTCACACATGTCAGCACCTGATTGACTGCTAAAATAAATTACTGAAGGGGTTGGATAAATAATACGAACAGTATACACTGTACTACATGTTGTTGCAATTTGGCATCACTGCGTATCAGTGACGAAACCGGTTGCACTGTTTGACGTTTCACTACTGGCGATGTCCTCGATACCCGCTCGGTTAGCCGTGTGGTCAAACGCACCGCTTTCCGAAACGGGAAGGCGTCCGGCTGGTTACGAAGGGGGTCGGAGTGGCAGTCATTCTGGATGTGGTTTTTAGGCGGTTTTCCACATCCCCCTAGGTGAATACCGGCGTGTTACCCAAGTCCCGTCTCCGTTACATGATTCGCAAACATTTCATAACACCTTAAACTTTCACACATATAACACTATACACAGACATTTGATATAACCATGTCCTCCCGTGGGGAATGGGGTAGTGACAGGAAGGGCATCCGGCCACTCCGTAATTATTAACAAGCCAAATCAGAATTAACAAAGAAGGCCAAAGTGAAAGACTGTATCCTCGGTAATGACAGCAATGCTTTATTTATTTACTATGAGCTCATTTCGACTTTTCATTGCTATCATTCAGTTTTATTTAATGTCGTTCTTATTGCTGTCCTTTCTGTTTAAGATTATTTTGATTTTATTTAATTATGACTTGCTTATATGCACGTTACAGACTTTTTATTTTCTGCCTGAATAAAAAGAAAGCTATATTCAAAGTGTTTCAACGTCATTACATGTTTACTTCGTTACCCAGACAACTCTGGGTAACTATGTAAACGTATGATGTCGTTGAAAATCGTGACTCTTGTGTCAGACTGTGATGTTACTCTGTGGCATTACTCCATCGGAATTGTTCAGTCTCCAAAAAAGTGGCCTGTCAGTAAACGGATGAAGTAGGTGTATGAGTGTCACGGCGTCCTGCGCGGTGCAGTAACAGCGCTGCAGTAACCGCTGAGGGGACGGGGCGCGCTTAGCATTTAGATGGGATTTCTGCTGACAAGCGCCTCGCGCCTAGCTGCTTCGGCAACACTCTATACGCCGGAGCGGCGCAGTGCAGCCGTAACACACCAGGCAGGCCGCTTTCTGTCGTGCCAACTTTCCCCAAGGGAATATTTCCCGTCACACAGCGAGACAACCGTCGCTGCGCCAACCGGGGGCGTTGACACGCGTCATCTCAAAATCCCAGCCATACGAGCAGACTGCAGGCGTGAATGATGAATCAACTCTTCCCAACCGATGGGTCTAGGTTACTAGTTTTTGTCTATTCCTTTATGTAAGGAAAAAACTTTGATTAATTATTGTTTAAAAAAATCCTTGAATCGTCTAAATCGATTTAATATGAAATTTGACACAAATCTGTCATAAATATTGCCATAGATACAGGATAAAATTCATATTCAGTGAGACTACCTTGAAACAGTAGGCAAGATGTTCATATTCACAGGACTCGTACATTCGTTTTGATAGCATTCCGCCCCAGCTATCCTATTAAAATACTGACAGAGATGAACACATCAAAGCTTCCATTTACTTATCGTTTGTGAAAAACGGGCTGTAATGATACGCAACATCTCTCACTGCGTCCCATGCTTGGTTAATGTCGCTTGCACTGCACAGGAAGAAATATTAAGTCCGCGATCGCAAGTACGAAGCATTCAAAAGAAATTACTTTGGCACAATGGACAACTTTAAAAGATACACTACTGGCCATTAAAATTGCTACACCAAGAAGAAATGAAGAAGTTAAACTGGTATTCATTGGACAAGTATATTATACTAGAACTGACGTGTGATTACATTTTCACGCAATTCGGGTGCATAGATCCTGAGAAATCGTTTCCCAGAATAACCACCTCTGGCCGTAATAACGGCCATGATACGCCTGGGCATTGAGTCGAAGAGAGCTTAGATGGCGTGTACTGGTACAGATGCCCATGCAGCTTCAACACGATACCACAGTTCGCAGGAGTAGTGATTGACGTATTCTGACGAGCCAGTTGCTCGGCCACGATCGACCAGACGTATTCAATTGGTGAGAGATCTGAAGAATGAGCTGGCCAGGGCAGCAGTAGAACATTTTTCGTGTCAAGAAAGGCCCATACAGAACCTGTAACATGCGGTCGTGCATTATCCTGCTGAAATGTAGGGTTTCGCAGGGATCGAATGAAGGGTAGAGCCACGGATCGTAACTCATCTGAAATGTAACGGCCACTGTTCAAAGTGCCGTCGATGCGAACAAGAGGTGACCGAGACGTGTAACCAATGGCACCCCATACCAATCACGCCAGGTAATACGCCAGTATTGTGATGGAGAATACACGCTTTCAATGTGCGTTCACCGCGATGTCGCCAAACACCGATGCGACCATCATGATGCTGTAAAAAGAACCTGCATTCATTCGGAAAAAAAGGACGTTTTCCCATTCGTGCACCCAGGTTCGTCGTTGCGTACACCAACGCAGGCGCTCCTGTCTGTGATGCAACGTCAAGAGTAACCGCAGACATAGTCCATGCTGCTGCAAACGTCGTCGAACTGTTCGTGCAGATGGTTGTTGTCTTGCGAACTTCCCCATCTGTTGACTCAGGGATCGAGACGTGGCTGCATGATCCGTTACAGCCATGCGGATAAGATGCCTGTCACCTCGACTGCTAGTGATACGAGGCCGTTGGGATCCAGCACGGCGTTCCGTATTGCCCTCCTGATCCCACTGATTCTATATTCTGCTAACAGTCATTGAATCGCGACCAACGCGCTCAGTAACGTCGCGATACGATAAACCGCAATCGCGATAAGCTACAATCCGACCTTTCGCGTCTGTAGCACGTCATCTTGGTGGTGCAGCACTTTTAATGGCGAAGAGTGTATATTAATCCACAGGAAATGTAGAGCGAAGAGAGGCGTTTTTATGGACAGTGCACGAACATTGACATCACAGTTTGCTCAGTACTAAATTATTCAGCATCGACGCAAAAGGCGTACGTGCAATTTAGTAACTACAGTATATTATGTCATGACCAGGCGGAAGATATGGAAGTGCAATAATTAAGGGAAACTGGCTCAGACGGTAATTTATTATAACATTCATCACACAGAGTTACATCTAAGAGTTACATTAATTATTGTATTCCTAAAATAAACGCCCATGTTTGGCGTCACAACGTGACGTACTCCGCATATTTGAGTGAGGCAAGACATAACTATTGATAAATTCAGGGCCAAATTTAACTGCTGGGTACAAAATTGGTTGAAATGGTATTCTTGGAGATGGTCAGAGACAAGCGTAAAGTAGAATCTACAGCAATTACTTGACCAACGGACGACACGTGTTCGTGGTGGTAATCCATTTCCGTTCATTAGTGGCTGGCCCATGTTACTTCCATGAAATAATTGATAGCTTACACAGAGATTAAATGAAATGGTAATCGAGAACTAAGCCAGTGCCGTACTTTTGAGCAGCTGGTGATCTGAAGTCGGCAAAGGAAGTATACAAAATACATAAAATTTCTGCCCTAAAAAATTGCAGAGCAGTCGAATTACACTAGCTATCCTGTAACTAACAATCTTAGCGTAAACGTGCAATGCATGCAGTTTGAACGAGGCAGGATCGCAGTGTGTTAATTCACACAAGCTTCAGGCGGAAAGTGGTGTCTTTCTTCCTGGTAACGGCCGTCGGCCGCGGTGGCCGAGGGGACTGCGGCGCGCCAGTCACGGTCTGCACTGGCACTACGGTCGGGGGTTCGAATCCCCCCTCTGGCATGGATATTTGTGCCGTCCTTAGTATTAGTTACTTCATAAGTAGTTTGTAAGTTTAGGGATTAATGACCCCTAGTTAAGTCCCATAAGCTCTAAAAACACTTGAACCAGCAGTCGGCTAGGGAGTATGGAAGGGGATTGCCAACCCCTTGAGGTGGAACATTCTGCGGGATGGACAGAAATCGCATTTCTCTGACCTGCTCCCACAACTGGAGAGTTTAGTATTGAGAGCATGCTTCGGTCCGAACGTCTATGGCAGCTACTGGACTGACTCTCCCACAAGGATTGCGTAGAGAGCGAACTGTCTCATCGAGGTATATTAATTAAATAAAACAAATCTTCACCATGACAGAAGCAAGACACAAACAAGAACAGAATTAGGTAACTAAGTATTCACCTGCACATATGTTAATGTTGAGTAATTGAACAAAATAATGATCATAAATGAAAGTGTATCCAATTGACCCGTCTGTTTGTTCTGCAGAAATTATTAGAATCTGAACCAAGTTTACTAGCGAGATGAAGGACAACATTGACATCGTGGCACAACACCATTTGCCAGGAAAACGTGCCAACGGCTGTCTTTGTTGATATAAAAGAAGGTAAAGTATCAGCATGACGTGAGCAGACATGTAGGATGCCTTGCACAGGTACGGGTGAACTGTACGGTCTAATCAGTGACTTTAAAAGAGGCCGTAGTCTGGGCATTAGGGCGTACAGTTTGCACGGCACTGTGATTCATCGCCGCGGTGGAGTAGCTGAGCGGTCTAAGGCGCCTCGCTGCGGAACGCGCGGATGCTCGCCGTCGGAGGATCGAGTCCTCCCTGGGGCATGGGTGTTTGTGTTTGTCCTTAGGTTAGTTTACCTTAGTTTAAGTAGTTTGTAAGCTACATACTGATCACCATGCAGTTTGGTCCAATAGATTTACAAACATTTGAACATTTTTTGAGTGTTTCATCCATCTGGGAAACTGCCGTTCTGAGAGACGGCGCGAGGGGAATGCGGAGAATAGTTTAATGGAAGGTCACAGAACACAACGAAGTGGGTCAGGTCACAGAGTAACATATACAGAGAAGAAACCTCCTCTAAACCACTATCCTACGCTCTCATCGTAGTTCTGTAAGATGCCAGCAGATGTCAGGCGGTTCCTCGGCTTAGTACCAGTAGACCACACTAGCGGCGCTTCTGAGGGTGCCTCATTCATCAAAGGGCAGCGTGGAGGGGAGGCTGAGGGGAGAGCTCGTGCGGCCTGCCACAAGGCCATGACTGTGTCTGGTGTGCCGGCGTTTGAGGGGAGGTGGTGGTTGGGGCAGCCGCTACCTGCCGCCTGCTCTGGCCAGTTTAAAAGGCTGCTTCTGACCGCAGCGCCATCATGGGACATCTTACAGAACCTTCCCTCCCTGCACCACTGCGCGTGTGACCAGGCCCTTACAGAGATTTCCTGTTTGTATATCTTTGTCTGTGATCAGGTCACACCTGCCGAGAAGGCCCACTCCTCACGCGGGTGGCACTGGAGGACAGAACTGCGCCCTCCTTGGCTCTGTTGCGTGACTGGATAGTGGAACAGCGAAACACAGTACAGTACAGTACAGTACCTGCTGCCGTTTGTGATGGATTAGGTTACGTTCGCGCAGTCCACTTCTTTGCCTACCTTGAGCACAGAGTAACATATACAGAGAAGAAGCCCCCCCCCCCAAACCTCTGTCCTACGCTCCCCTCGAAGATCTGTAAGATGCCAGCAGATGTCAGGTGGTTCCCTGGCTTAGTACCGGTAGACCACACTAGAGGCGATTCTGGGGGTTCCTGTCGCTCATCGGAGGGTAGTGTGGAGGGGAGGCAAGAGGAGAGCTCGTGCCGCCTGCCACGGCTATGTCCGGTGTGCCGGCGTTTGAGAGGAAGTGGTGGTTCTGGCCAGTTTAAAGGGCTGCTTCTGACCGCAGCGCCATCATGGGACATCTTACAGAACCTTCCCTCCCTGCACCCCTGAGCGTGTGACCGGGCACTTACAGAGGTTCCCTGCCTGTATATTTTTGTCTGTGCCTTGACTAATGTCCACATCACTGGTGATGGCACACAGGTCCAACGGCCTCAGATAATATATTGGAACATATATAGGTGAAATA
Organism: Locusta migratoria; assembly: GCA_026315105.1. Lineage (NCBI taxonomy): Eukaryota > Metazoa > Arthropoda > Insecta > Orthoptera > Acrididae > Locusta > Locusta migratoria. The sequence continues at coordinate 613,103,577 of CM048746.1, forward strand.
TGTTTGAAAATGACTGCCGGAAATTAGTTCGTCAGACGAGGGGGTTGAGGAATCAAGGTGGCTGCTTTTGCATGAGACATACAGGGCATGGGTACAACCAAAAAACACAGCTGGTGCCTGTTGTGGGCACTGTAACCAGTACGACCTTTGTTAACGAATCTGCGACCCAAAACCATACCCTTTTTGCCCAGACGTAATTTTTCAGCAAGACAATGCTGCAGCAAAGTTTTGGGGTATTTCCGCCCATTTGTTGCCCCATGTGTCTTGAATTACTACAGCGTCACCTACGCTTCTTCGAAGATTTTTAAACATTATCAACAAAACACTGTATACATCGAACAAGCAATGACGGAAGAAAGAAAGGCTTGAGAATGGGATAAAAATTCGGGATGAAAGAAAAGATTTGCTAATGTCATGACTGACTTCAGAGGGAGTAATGATGAATATTTGTTCTGTTGAAGGAATGAGTAGTATAATGAGTACAGAACTGTAGGTCGGCTGGAAAAAGACAATACCAATGACTAGTAGCAGAAACTAAACTAGCTAGGAATTTAAAGTTGATGATAATGAGCTAGGTGAAGCTAACGAAATCTTTTACTGTGTTTTTTCACAGTAGTATATTACAGAAAACGCCTTATGCTACTGCAAGTGACTTCTTTTTTCTACAATTCACCCATACATGTTTCGCCTTTTTTACAAGGGATCATCAGTGGGTGCCCTGAAATATTTTTGGTGACAAATATAGGTTACGATTTTACATATAACTATAAAAAAATTCGTTTCTCATTCAAATCTTCGTTTTTTTGTATAAAATGGTGTGCTTATAGTACATGCTATTCCGTATCTCCTTCTGGCAACCAGGTCGAAATGTTGCACTATTTTGCGGTAATGTTGTGTACAAAATTCTGGATTTTTTAATTATTTTATTTATTTATAACAGACATTGTGAAGTGTTTAAAATGTTCTTGTTTCACGATTCTCTACTGTTTGATGTTTGAATATTTAGCTATACGCCTACATTAGATGAGTATGTGTGTGACTATTTAGTTATACTATTTTAGTCAGCTCGCGCTCCCTGGTTGTTTTGGAGTGTGCAGATATTCATAAAACCTTATTGGTTTCGTAACAAATGTGTCAGATTGTATATATGTGATTTTTGTATGTCTTTGCTCTACCAATTAGTAGAATACTTTATTATAAATATTTTAAATAATTTCACTAAAGTTCCATATTCACATCAGTACATAATCTGGTCTGAAATATGATATCCTCACAGCTATAACATCTTTGAAAACATTGTTTATGTGAAGCTGGGCCACGTTTTGTGATGTTTATGGAGTGCACTACCACCAGTTTAAGCACGATGTCATGAAAAGTGCTTATCAGAAAATTTAACAACTCTCATACATCGCACATCGGAAAATGTTTAAAATACACCAGAGAAACACAGGACAATTTCATTACAGAGAAGAACACGACACGTAAGTTTTCGACATACTTCATGTGTTTCTAACATTAAAACAATCCATTTCATGAATGTAATTATAGAGGCGAAAATATGTCAACCTAACGTAAACCCGCAAATAGTATACCAAATATACTATTGTCCATCATGGGGCAGCGAACGTTTAATAAACATAAATCAGGGCTCCAGTGGGGAGCATGTCGACCATCTGAAAATGTTAAAAAAATAAAAATTCCGTATGTTATTGTGGTTTGAGTAAATTAACCTATTGTATATCGTACTTGTGGCTGATCGCTGTTTGTATAATGAACATTACAGAACAGCACTTTTCAACAATCTGGTCTCTGTTTAAGTGCTTAAGAAAGTAATTCACTTGAACTACACAACACATGGAATACAATATGTTTTGAGAGCTTTTGACCAGTGGTGTACCTCTCCTGTTGATACCGTGTGTGGTGTTGCAGGCCGTCGGCGTGCCTGAACCAGCAGACGGTGCTGGTGACGGCGGTGATCAGACACGCGACCGCCGCCAGGAAGGGCGTCCTCAAGCGGCTGCACTACATGCGCGACGCCGCCGTCATGGTGAGTGGCCACGCCCTCTGCCTCCACACCAGCAGCTCACTTCTATATTACACAAGCCACCTCACTGTCAGAGGCGCAGGATTCTTCATGTACTACTGTAACTTTCCGTCTGGCATCTAAACCTTTCTGTGGGCTATAATTTTATGCTAGTGGGCTGTTCCCGAGGTGCACTTAGGAAGGTAATCATGACTCGTCTAGATAAGTACTCACTCGGAACTTTGACAGTAGCCTTGTAATGTAATTTGGTAACTAAAATGCGAATGATCTGGGGGCACGGCAGTGCAAAAGTCCTTTTCCCGAAGCCAATCACGGCTCTTTCGCCCCACTGTATTTTCGTTGTGCATAAAGCCAGCCGCGCGGGAGTAACCGAGCAGTCTGGAGCGCCACGTTGTAGATCGCGGGCCTCCCGCATCGGAGGTTCGAATCCTTCCTCGGGCATAGATGTTTATGTTGTCTTTAGTATAAGTTAGTGCATTAGTTTGTAAGTTTAGACACTAATGACTCCGCAGTTAAGTCCCATAAGCTTTACAAACATTTGAACATAAAGCCCGAAGCCTGAATTTTCGGCGACGAAGGGGCCTCTCTACAACCAGCTACACTGACCAAAACAACTAGGGCATTAGTTTAGATATCGAAGTTTTGAAGCATTCTCATCCACAGAATGAACTAAAATTATTTGTCCTGTCGGTTCTACGGAGTGGAGACAACATTACGGCACCCGAGATGGTGATACCAAACGAGAGTGGTTACAGAGGGGTTAGTGCTTACGCCAGCCGCGGTGGCCGAGGGGACTGCGGCGCGCCAGTCACGGTCTGCACTGCCCCCCTCGGGCATGGATATTTGTGCCGTCCTTAGTGTTAGGTAGTTCATAAGTAGTTTTTAATTTTAGGGACTGATGACCCCGTAGTTAAGTCCCATAAGCTATACAAACATTTGAACATTTGTTAGTGCTTACTTGCGTTTACCAAGCACGACAGCTCTAGGATTTTCGGTAGCCCAAATTCTTCAGTTGTGGGCGTTGACAGACTCTCGGAGCGTGAAATGAGCTTCGTCGGTCCACAACACGTTACTCAACCAATCGCCATCTACCGCTATCTTTTGACACGCCCACACAGCAAATGCCCTCCGCATCCCTAAATCGCCAGGTAACAGTTCATGATGATGATGGATTTTGTAAGGATAGCACCAGAGGGTACGCCTAAGTGCCAGCCAAACAGTAGTGTACGGAATGCCGGTGCGACGTGCTGACTTCCCCGTGCATAGACAAACGCGCTACAGTCTCCATTTCTATTTTTAATGATAGTCCAGCTCCAGTTGCAATTAGTTGTGCTTTATTTAAGCCCACACTACCGGTTTCGGCCTCTATGTTAGGCCATTTTCAAGTGTGACAGACGTTATGCCATAGAGAAAGCAACGTTGAAAATGGCCTAACATAGAGGCCGAAACCGGTAGTGTGGGCTTAAATAAAGCACAACTAATTGCAACTGGAGCTGGACTTTCATTAAATTTGAACCACAGTTGCGGCAACAGCAACCATCCAATGATGGAGAAACTAATAAGTCTCCATTTCTTCCTTAACTGTCTCCGCAGCATTACACCTTGTGCTCAGTCGGCCACTACGGGGTCTGTCTTCTAAACAACCCGTGGCTTCGAAATTCGAAGTCATTCTCGCCACAACTGCATTTGTCAACGGACCTTTGCCCGTTCGAATTCTCTTTCTACGGCGATAGAATCGTAACGCTGAACTAGCACATTCCCCATTCTGATGATACAGCTTTACTAAAAGCGCCTTTCCAGATAACGTCAACATGCTGCGACTGCTGGAGCATCTGATTCTCTCTCTCAGTTGGGTTCAGATACTGTAGTGAGCAGGTAGTGCAATGCAACAACAACCTGACTTAATCGAAGCTGTGACGTGGAGGGTCATAGGAAGATTGGAAGCAGGACAGACTGAGAGGGAGGGGGCAACTATTGGAGTGACCCAGAGTGCAATTTTCAGAACGCGATTTTACACAACAGTAACCGTTATAAGAAGGCAAGGCCAAAGTCGTTTACCGGTGACATCAGAAAAAGATGACCCGTCGAGAAAGGAGGCTGAATGGAACTCACCTGCATCGCACCTTCCGGGCACCAACAGGACGCACATACAGTCCAAAATCATCTTCACGAATGTGGCCTCTACGCACGTAGGCCTATGCTGTTTGTCCCATTAAAGCCATAACACCGTTAATGAAACAGGGCGCAGCAACATCAACGAATGCCGCCATTTTCTGTTCATAGATGAGGTAAGATTTTGGGTCGGTCGTCGTGTTCTCATCTGAACAATTCTGCGTATTTGCAGAAAACATCACCATGTCATGCTGGTCGACGAATCGCACGGAACTATAAGTTGGCGGTTTGCCTGCTCAGAGGTACGCAGACGGAATCCTTCGACCTCCTTTTCTGGCCTGCGCTGGTGGTGACACAGGAGATGAATTCCTTCTGGTGGACGATAACGCTAGTAGACAACATGCTTGAAGCTGAGAGAATTGAATGAATGGAGTGGCCAACTGGTTCAATGGACTTAAACCCGACAGAGCATGTCTGGGATGCACTTGGCAGACGCGTTGCAGCCAGACCTGCACCTCCCACAACGGCTGCAGAGCAGATATTGCACTCGTGGAGGAATCGCCAAAGATCCCGCAAGAGATCATAGATAACCTCATATTTTCCATGTCACGTAGGTGTGCAACTTTACTGGCTGAGCCGAGGTGATAACACACCATATTAGAGGGCAACGAGAATGACATTTTCACTATTATGGTAGTCCTATAAGGCCTCGCGCCAAATAAACGCCAAGTACATCTCAGTTAAAAATCGGAGATAGTAAACCATCGCAATGCATCAAACACAGATAACAACTGTAACCAATATCTGAATAAAATACATTACCATATACCGGGTGATCAAAAAGTCAGTATAAATTTGACAATTTAATAAATCTCGGAATAATGTAGGTAGATAGAGAGGTAAGAATTGACACACATGCATGGAATGACATGGGGTTTTATTAGACCCAAAAATCAAATTCCGATAGATGGCGCAGGACAGCAAAAGTCAGAGACTGCGCATGAAAATCGTGTATAAACGGAGCTGTAATGAGAGAGAGAATCAGATGCTCCAGCAGTCGCAGCATGTTGACATTATCTGGAAAGGCGCTTTTACTAAAGCTGTATCATCAGAATGGGGAATGTGCTAGTTCAGCGTTACGATTCTATCGCCGTAGAAAGAGAATTGGAACGGGCAAAGGTCCGTTGACAAATGCAGCTGTGGCGAGAATGACTTCGAATTTCGAAGGCACGGGTTGTTTAGAAGACAGACCCCGTAGTGGCCGACTGAGCACAAGGTGTAATGCTACGGAGACAGTTAAGGAAGAAATGGAGACTGTAGCGCGTTTGTCTATGCACGGGGAAGTCAGCCCTCGTGCAGTCGCACGTCGCACCGTCATTCCGTACACTACTGTTTGCCTGGCACTTAGGCGTACCCTCTGGTGCTATCCTTACAAAATCCATCAGCATCATGAACTGTTACCTGGCGATTTAGTGATGCGGAGGGCATTTGCTGTGTGGGCGTGTCAAAAGATGGCGGAAGATAACGATTGGTTGAGTAACGTGTTGTGGACCGACGAAGCTCATTTCACGCTCCGAGAGTCTGTCAACGCCCACAACTGAAGAATTTGGGCTACCGAAAATCCTAGAGCTGTCGTGGAAACTCCATTGCACGACGAGAACGTCACGGTATGGGTTGGATTTACCACATCTACCGTTATCAGGCCTTTTTTCTTAGAGGAATTGCGTGATTCTGGTTTTGTAACTGCTATCGTGACGGGTGAGAGGTACGCCGATATGTTACAGAATCGCAACAACCCCAGCCTGGCTGATAAACACCTGCTGGAACGCACAATTTTTATGCAGTATGGCGCCCACCCCATATTGCTAGACACGTGAAAGATCTCATGCGCGCGTCGTTTGGTGATGATCGTTTGCTCAGCCGCCACTTTCGCCATGCTGGCCTCCCAGGTCCTGAGACCTCAGTCAGTGCGATTATTGGTTTTAGGGTTACCTGCAGTCGCAAGTGTATCGTGATTGACCGACATCTCTAGGGATGCTGAAAGACAACATCCGACGCCAATGCCTCACCATAACTCCGGACATGCTTTACAGTGCTGTTCACAACATTATTCCTCGACTACAGCTATTGTTGAGGAATGATGGTGAACATATTGAGCATTTCTTGTAAAGAACATCATCTTTGCTTTGTCTTAATTTGTTATGCTAATTATTGCTTTTCTGATCAGATGAAGCGCCATCTGTCGGACATTTTTTAACTTTTTCTTCTAATAGTACCCCATGTCATTCCAAGCATGTGTCAATTTTTACCTCTCTATTTAAATTATTCCGTGATTTATTAAGTTTTCAAATTTATTCTGACTTTTTGATCACCCGGTATATGCTGTGTATGATATCTCACCGGATACTCAAATTGTTTTGAGCAGTGTATATATCCAAATTAAACTGTTGTACACGTTATAGTTTCCGAAATATTGACAGTCGATAATCAATACTTCTGTTACTCAATGATCATCAAAATTCTAAGGTACTTCGAGTAGACATACAAACGTTAAATTTCGTATTTAGATATTATTTAGCCTGTAATGTAAGAAAAAATGGAAAATTTACTAACTTGGTAACGTACTAAATTAGTTGGTATTGGTACGTAGTAAAGCACCTGACTGCTGTCGGAGAGATCGTAAGTTCGATTCCCGGCTGGGTAAATATCTTTTCCCTGTTTTTTTTAAATTTTCATTTTAACCTAACAGACATTGTTTTTACAATGTGAGGAATCGTTATAGATGACAATGTGGTTCAAATTCCACTTTCAACTGCAGGTGCAATCAGTACATGGTGGATTTTTCCGTGTGCGTATACGGTCAGCTGTTCATAATTTCGGAAGTGCAAATTTGGGAGGATTAAATCTTACGATTGTTTACTTCATTAGTATCAAAGCTCGATAATCTACAGTAACTGAATATAATCTCAACTAGAGCATTTGCCGTCCAGACCCTTCAAAAATTGTTACATCAGTTGTTTACAAAAAAAAAAAAAAAAAAAAAAAAAAAACACCTAAGGCAAAAAAAATCTAAGGCATATTACATTTACTAATGACTATCTAAAACAATGTTATCAAAAAAGAAAAGGAGGAGGACTTCCTGCAAAACGAAACTACATCTCGACGCGCTCCTTAAATGAATGGAGTGTGATACTTACACTGTGGTCATTACATTGGCGAACATAGGAACTGACCATGGTAATTCAAGAAAAACAGTCAAGGCACAAGATTGAAGAAGCATTTAAGCTCACATGACGAAGACAGAAAGCCTATGCCCCCCTCCACCATGCCCCCTCCCAAAATGTTCTATCCTGATTGTACAAAATACTATTTAGTGACTAACAGCAAGTAATAAAATATATTTAAGGCAAACTGAATACAACTTTCTATAATTCAACTTAAAATTGTAAGAGATACGCATTCCCGCAATCATACTAAGCGGATTTGTAAAAATATTAGGTAATTAATTCCAGAATGATATTTTCATGTGTAGCGGAGTGTACGCTGATGTGAAACTTCCTCGCAGATTGAAACTGTGCGCCCGACTGATATTCGAACCTGAGATCTGTGTCTTTCGTGGGCAAGCGAACCGAGCTGTCCTAGCAGGCTTCAGGGCCCGTCCTCACAGTGGTAGATGCACCTATACCTCGTCGCCTGCCTACAGTTCTAATCTGCCAGGAAGTTTCACATCAGCACACACTACGCTACACATACCCTAAGCTGTGGCTAAGCCCTGTATCCACCATATCGTTTCTTCCAGGAGTTCTAGTTCTGCAAGATTCGGAGGACAACTTCTGTGAAGTTTGGAAAGCAGGAGACGAGGTACTGGCGGACCTAAAGCTGTGAGTCGTGAAGCATACAAGCATAGCTCAGTCAGCAGTGCACTTGCCCGCGAAAGGCAAAGTTTCACTTTCGAATCCAGATTATCCACACAGTTTGAATCTACCAAGAAGTTTCATGTAATTAATTGCATGTAAACGAAGGCTTCCGCGGCCGTTGTCATTGTTGATAAAACTCTTCTGCGTATTCGACCGCATCGTCAATATATCAAATGCTTCACCGTCGTATTGTATTGTTTTGAGACGCAGGAGGATCTGCATCGAATTAACGCATAGTGCAGGGAATGGCAATTAAAACTCAATGTTGACAAGTGTAATGTGCTGCGAATACACAGAAAGAAACATTCTTTATCATTTAGCTACACTATAGCAGGTCAGAAACTGGAAGCAGTTAATTCCATAAATTATCTGGGAGTAGTCATTAGGAATTATTTAAAATGGAACGACCATATAAAATCAATCGTCGGTAAAGCAGATGCCAGACTTAGATTCATTGGGAGAATTCTAAGGAAATACAGTCCGAAAACAAAGGAAGTAGGTTACAGTACACTTTTTCGCCCACAGCTTGAATACTGCTCACCGGTGTGGGATCCGTACCAGGTGCGATTGATAGAGGAAGTGGAGAAGATCCAACGGAGAGCAGCGCGCTTCGTTACAGGATCATTTGGTAATCGTGAAAGCGTTACGGAGATGATCCGGGTCCAGTGTAAGACCCTGCAGGAGGGACGCTCTGTCCCTCGGTACGGGCTTTTGTCGAAGTATCGAGAACTTACCTTTACTGAGGAGTCTAGCAGTATATTGCTCCCTCCTACGTATATCTCGCGAAGAGATCGTGAGGATAGAATCAGAGAGATTAGAGACCACACAGAGGCATACTGACAATCCTTCTTTCCACGAACAATACGTGACTGGAATAGGAGGGAAAATCGATAGTGGTACTCAAGGTACCCTCCGCCACACACCGTTGGGTGGCTTGCGGAGTACGGTTGTAGATGTGGATGTAGACGTTTCGGCCACTATTGCAAACGGCCATCATCTGGGTGTTTTTAATTTCTTGTACACTATTGTGAGGGTCGTCACACAGACCGCATGTGCTAATAGTAACACTACAACTCTCGGGAGGTAACAGTTGGGGGCAAATTGAAACCTCATCATTATTCAAAGGAGATCATTCCATGATCCACGGGGCAGAAAATACAAAATAAAGCTTAAAAGCCGGCCGCGGTTGCCGAGGTGACTGAGGCGCTCCAGTCACGATCAGCACGGCCACTACGGTCGGGGGTTCGAATCCCCCCTCGGGCATGGAAATTTGTGCCGTCCTAGTTCGTAAGTAGTTCATAAGTAGTTTTTAAGTTTAGGGACTGATGACCCCGTAGTTAAGTCCCATTAGCTTAACAAGCAACAAGCAACAAAGCTTAAAAACTATCAATCCATCAGGGATTGTGGTTTTCTTGTAGCGTTAGGAAGCGGAAAGATGCTGATAATGTTTACTGACATTGTGTGCCGGAATCTGGTCTCAAACCAGGGACCTTTGCCTTTCGTGGTGAAGCGCTCTACGGACTAAGCTATTCAAGCACGCGTCACGGTCTGTCCACACATCTTTACTTCTGCCAGTACCCCGCCTCCTACATTTCATTCTGGAATACGTTAAGTAATATTTTGTTTTGTTTTGTTTGTTTTCTGAGGTCCGCACACATTTAGCAAAACTGCAGTCCAATTATCTTCTTTATGACAATTGTGCAAAGATGTTTCACAATTTAAATTAAAACAATTTCTGATAAAACTATTGTTGGGTTATTATTGCTAAAATGTCCGTTGGTACACGTTAACAGGAAAGTCCTACAACTTTAGTAACACGTGAGATCTTAATACAAACAAATGAATACTAAACTTCGGGCGTTATACAAACAGTCATTTCAGACTGATAAAGTCCTGGCATCTGAGTTAATACTTCAAAGTTCTATTGACAGTTGGAGATAATTTCTACCCCTCAGTGTAAACAAGACTTGAGGCGCTGTATCAAAAGGTGTGGACTTACTTCGCCGAAGCGCAGTACACTGACGAAGTAGTGCAGCATCCTGAATCGAAGTACACTGTCTTCTGGAGCGATAAACGATCGGTTGGGTCAAAGCATACTCTTCTGGATCAAAGCGCTCTGTCTTACAGACAGTAGGCGCTCACTATATAACCATCACGCTTCGGCCAATGAGGTTTCACACACATGTCATTGTTCTTATTGCATGGCCCCTTGCTGTATTTGGCAACTGATAGTGCGAAATATAAGTACTCCCGTGGCCATATCGACACTGATGTCGTTGTCTTTCGTGTGTTCACCATACGCGGAACTACAATAACCGTTTATAGAAATAAAATTCTCTGTGGACGCAACTGTAGAGATGTACCAGCCGGCCGCGGTGGCCGAGGGGATTGAGGCGCTTCAGTCACGGTCTGCACGGCCACTATGGTCGGGGGTTCGAATCCCCCTCGGGCATGGATATTTATGCAGTCCTTAGTTGTAGGTAGTTCATAAGTAGTTTGTAAGTTTAGGGACTGATGACCCCGTAGTTAAGTCCCTTAAGCTAAACAAATATTTGAACGTTTTTGAACATAGAGATGTACCAACTTAATCATCAACGGCTGTTTCTGAACAGATTTACTTCACAAAAAAGATAACAATGTAATCAGAAATGAAATTACACTGTAAATCAAATCGTTGCCCGTGACCCACTGGGGCAACAGACATACACAAAACGTAAAATATTTGTAATTCGAAACCCAGAACAGCGTACGTTAAACTACGGCCGTGTTACTCACTAGTATGTATTTCCTAGTGGCAGTGTGAGAGTGGGCTATGTTCAGCTTCAAACAGTGTTATTAGCAAGGAGTTTTAACTGTCGGCATTTTTCAATTTTTTTACTACTACCAGAACACCATCAACTATTCTTTGCATTTGAACGAACTTGTTGTGGTCTTCAATCCGCAGACTGGTTTGCTGCAGCTCTTCACTCTACCCACTCATTTGCAAGCTGCTTCATCTGCGAATACGAACGGCGGCAACCTAAATCCCCTTGAATTTGATTTCTGTATTCGTCTCTCGGTCTCCCTTTACGATTTTTCCCCAAATAGTTCTTTCTAACGCTGAGTTGAAGATTCCTTGAATTCTCAAACCGTGTACCACCAACCTATCCCTTCTCTTAAGATATGCCAGAATATCCCTTTCTCCACAATTCTGTTAAGCACCTCGTCATTATTTACGCGATCTACCCATCTGATCATCATTCGTCTATAGCACCACATTTCAGAAGCTTCTTTCATCTTTTTGTCTGCACTCCTTATCGTCCACGTTCCACTCTCACACAATGCTACACTCCAGACAAATGCTTTCAGAATGGACTTCCAAACATTTAAATTCATATTTGACGTCAACAAATTTCGCTTCTTCAGAACGCTTTTCTACCCATAGCGATTCTGCAATTTCATCTTCTTTACTCGTCCGTCAGAACTTATTTTGCTACCCAAATAACAAAAGTCATCTACTATTTTTATTGTCTCATTACCAAAAGTAATTCATTCAGCGTCCCCCTGATTTGCTTACACTGCGTTCCATTACCCTTATTTTTGTTAATGTTAATCTTAGACCCTCCTTTCAAGACACTGTCAATTCCATTCAATTGCTATTCCAGGTATTTTTCTGTCTCTGACAGAATTACTATGTCATCGACAAACTGCAACGTTTCTTATATCTTCTCCCTGAATTTCTAAATTTCTCCTTGCATACCTTCACAGCTTGTTCAGTGTACTGATTGAACAACTTAGGAGAAAGGCTACAGTCCTGTCCTGCTCCATGTGTCTCTTTCATACCCTTCGACTCTAATAACAGCTGCCTGGTTTTGGTATAAGTTGAATATAACCCTTCCCTCTTGATATTTTAGGCCTGTTACCTTCAGAACTTGAAAGAGTGTGTTACAGACAACTTTGTCAAAAATTTTCTCCAGATTTACAAAAACGAAAAACCTAGTGGTGTCTCTCCTTAATGTATCTTCTAAGATAAATCATAACGAGAGTATTGTCTCGCTTGTACCTAAATTTCTCCTAAACCCAAAGTGAGCGACCCCGAGATCCGATTCCACCAGGTTTTACTTTCGTCTGTATATTTCATGGTAATATTTTGCAAACCATGACTTATTTAACTGATACTTTTGTAATTTTTACACTCGTCAGCACTTGCATTTTTGGAATTGGAATTCCTATATTTTTGAAGGAGGGTATTTCCCTTGTTTCATACGTCTTGCATAACAGGTGGAACAATTTCTTCATGACCGGTTCTCTCAACGATATCAGCAATTGACTGACTGTTACATAACACATTACTGTCAGGCATATAGTGAAAAAACAACCACACTCTTATGCACAGAAGACTTCCGAATCGAATATATATATATATATATATATATATATATATATATATATATATATATATATATATATGTTTTTTTTTTTTTAACGACAACTAGCAAGTCTCGTTTGCCAAGTCAGAAAATTTTACACAATTCAAATTTCAGTTATCCAAAGAGAATTTTACTGAATATAATCCTATACTAGTATCACGAAATATACGGTGTGCAACAAATAACGATGAAGGTGAAATTGAGGCCAAAATAATACACTTACAGCAAGTACAGATAAAAATGTGGAGTGCTCCATTAGCAAATATTATGGTAGAGAAAATACACTTTGAAATTGCTATACCAAGAAGAAATGCAGGTGATAAACTGGTATTCATTGGACAAATATATTATACTAGAACTGACATGTGATTACATTTTCACGCAATTTGGGTGCATAGATGCTGAAAAATCAGTACGCAGAACAACCACCTCTGTCCGTAATAACGGCCTTGATACGCCTGGACATGGAGTCAAACAGAGCGTGGATGGCGTGTACAGGTACTTATGCCCCTGCAGCTTCAACACGATACCACAGTTCAACAAGAGTAGTGACTGGCGTATTGTGACAAGCCAGTTGCTCGGACACCATTGACCAGACGTTTTCAGTTAGTGAGAGATCTGAAGAATGTGCTGGCCAAGGCAGCAATCGAACATTTTCCGTATCGAAAAAGGCCCGTACAGGACCTGCAACATGCGGTCGAGTATTAGCCTGCTGAAGTATAGGGTCTCGCAGGGATCGAATGAAGGCTAGAGCCACAGGTCGAAACACGTCCGAAATGTAACGGCCACAGTTCATGTGCCGTCGATGCGAACAAGAGGTGACCGAGACGTGTAACCAATGGTACCCCATAATATCACCCCACGTGATACGCCAGAATGGCGATGACGATTACACGCTTAAATGTGCATTCACCAAGATGTCGCCAAACACGCATGCGACCATCATGATGCTGTAAACAGAATCTGGATTCATCCGAAAAATTGACATTTTGCTATTCGTGCAACCAGGTTCGTCGTTGCATACACCATCGCAGGCGCTCCTGTCTGCGATGCAGCGTCAAGGATAACCGCAGTCATGGTCTCCAAGCTGATAGTCCATGATGCTGCAAACATCGTCGAACTATTCGTGCAGATAGTTGTTGTCGTGCAAACGTCCCCGTCTGTTGACGGGGATCGAGACGTGGCTGCACGATCCGTTACAGCCATGCGGATAAGATGCCTGTCAGCTTGACTGCTAGTGATACGAGGCCGTTGGGATCAAGCACAATGTTCCGTATTGCCCTCCAGAATGCTCCGATTCCATATTCTGCTAACAGTCATTGCATCGCGATCAACAAGAACAGCAATTTCACGATACGATAAATCGCAATCGCCAAAGGCTACAATCTGACCTTTATCGAAGTCGGAAACGTAATGGTACGCATTTCTCCTCCTTACACGGGGCATCACAACAGTGTCTCACAGGAAACGCCGGTCAACTGCTGTTTGTGTATGAGAAATCGGTTGGAAACTTTCCTTATGTCAGCACGTTGTAGGTGTCGCCACTGGCGCCAACATTGTGTGAATGCACTGAAAAGCTAATCATTTGTATAACACAGGATCTTCTTCCTGTCGGTTAAATTTCGCGTCTGTAGCACGTCATCTTCATGGTGTAGCAATTTTAATGGCGAGGAGTGTAAGTATCTGCTTAACCAAGTTGCATATTTTAAATGAAGAAAGCTGTTTGTGAGACACTTTAGGGGGTAAGTCAGCCTTCAAAACACAGGGACTGACAAGCGACGGTAAGTTAAGCATCTCGATAACTATTAGGTCAGTCATACCACTGACGTTCATGTTAAACCTGAGAGTGCATAGATAATTAAAATGCACAAATCGTACTGCATTACGCCGCATGCTTGTTTTCTGTGGCGTGGTAGCGCTGTTGGTTTTACAATTTATCAACGTCGCATGCTCCGCCGCTCCTGCCGACAGATTGTAGAGCAAAGCGTAATTCCAAAACTCATTTATGGGTATGTGTTCTGGAAGCCATCGCAACATACATCATGTCACACTACCACACAGAAAATAAGCGTGTATAACAACCCCTTGCTTAGCTCAGAAAGAGTGTCATTACATGCCACAACTAACAAAGAAAACAACTTCTTTCTTAGTACACTTCACAATTAATATTGGCGACGTATTTGATTATACAGCATCTTGGCATTTCGTATCAAATACGAGGTTCAGCACTGAGATAAACTAAAACTTTACAATATTTGTTGTTGGTGTGTTATTGGTAAAGTGAAGTAGGAAGTTTTTAACACAAAGATCCCACAAATTAAGTAACATATGAAATTTATTACAAACAAATGAAAAGTCATCTTAGATCGTTAGAGAAGTACAATCATTCCAGAAGTCCAGACATCTGAGTGGCTAAAATTCCCTTGACGGTCTCTGGTAATGTCTATGTCTCAACAAGTAAACAAGTCTTTCTGTGGGTTTCCTACTGGTTCTTTTTTCCTTAAGTGGCTTTTTAACCCGTCCTACTTACGGATTCTTCTACGCTCGGTAGCTGTAGAATTGTTTGCTGGTAGATCTAGAACTGTTTTTTTTCTTTTGTTCTTTCTCCTCATCTATTGTCCTTTATGTTAGTCTCCGTAACTTCCTCATTCTTCTTGTTTCAAATACTAACAGATTGTATTTCTTATTTCGTTACGCACCAAGTCTATGAACGGTAAGTGTCTTTCGAGCGTATCATATCACCGTGCTATTGATTCTCAGTATTCATTGATTTTTATTTGAGCTACTCAAATCCTGACGGAATTACGCATTTGTTTTTCGTCTGTACTTATGTAGTGATGTATTGAGGTGGGAACAGATAGGATTCAACCTCACATCGTGTTGGAGCTTATTTTTCCCTGAGAATTTCAGCAGAGCGAAGTGTCATGGAGTCAATAAGCCAAGTTCCTTGCAGGAATACTGAGAATTTGGAAAATTGCCGCATGTGGTTTTGTATACTATCTGACCTCTCGATTGGGTCCCACAAGTCGTTGTGATTGATGTCGGGTGATATGGTGGCAAAATCATTGCCTGGAACAGTCCAGAATGTTCTTCAAAGAAACCGTCAACAATAATTGTGGTGTGATTAGATGGCTGTTACCATCACTTTAAATTGTTCCGTTGCCTGTGAACATGAGGTCTATAAATGGCTGCAAATAGTCTGTACGTACATCTACATCTATATATACATTCCGCAGTCGACCGTAAGGTGCGTGGCGGAGGGTACACTGTACCACTACTAGGACATTTCCATTCCTATTCCACTTCCTCTGTATGAGCTCTAATTTATCTTGTCTTTCTAATCTTCACACAAAATGTAAGTAGGCAGCAGCAAGATCTACACTCAGATTCAAATTCCGGCCCTCTAAATTTCCTTAATATAATTTCTGGAAAAGTACTTCGTCTTTCCTCCTACGATCGCCATTTGAGTTTTCGGAGCATTTCCGTGTCACTCGTGCAGTAACGATCCTAGCTGCTCGCCTCTGAACTACTTCCATATCTTCCTTTAAATTGATCTGCTGCGGTTCCCAAACACTTGAGCAACACTCAAGACGTGGTCATACAAGCATTTTATATCCGGTCTCCTTTACAGATGAAGTACATCTTCCCAAAATTCTCCCAATAAACCGAAGTCGGCTGTTCGCCTTACAACTGTCCTTACATGTTCATTCCATTTCACATCGCCCTGCAGTGTTACGCCTAGATATTTGAACGAAGCAACAGCATCAAGAAACTCACTACTAATGCTGTATTCGAACAATAATGGGATTGCTTTTGATACTCATGCGCATCACCTTACTTTTTTTTTTTTTTTTCTTTTTTTTTTTTTTTTTTACATTGAGAGCTCGCTGCCACTCTTTATACCAACTAGAAATTTTGTCGAAGTCATCGTGTATGCTATTACAGTCAATTAACGATGACATTCTCCCATGCACCACAGCACCATCAGCAAACAGTCGCAAATTACAGGTTACTCTGTCCATCAAGTCATCTATATACTCTACTGGCCATTAAAATTGCAATACAAAGAAGAAATGAAGATGATAAACGGGTATTTATTCGACAAATATATTATACTAGAAATGACATGTGATTACATTTTCACGCAGTTTAGGTGCATAGATATTGAGAAATCAGTACCCAGAACAATCACCTCTGGCCGTAATAACTGCCTTGATACGCCTGGGCATTGAGTTAAGGCCGGCCGCGGTGGCCGAGGTGACTGAGGCGCTCCAGTCACGGTCAGCACGGCTACTACGGTCGGGGGTTCGAATCCCCCCTCGGGCATGGATATTTGTGCCGTCTTTAGTCTTAGCTAGTTCATAAGTAGTTTGTAAACTTAGGGACTGATGACCCCGTAGTTAAGTCCCATAAGTTGTACAAACATTTTGAACATTTGAGTTAAGCAGAGAATGGATGGCGTGTTCAGCTTGAACGCGGGCTCGGCCACCATTGACCACACGTTTCAGGTGGTGAGAGATCTGCAGAATGTGCTGGCCAGGGCAGCAGTCCCTATCCAAAATGGCCCGTACAGGACCTGCAACATTCGGTCGTGCATTATCCTGCTGAAATGTAGGGTTTCGCAGGGATCGAATGAAGGGTAGAGCCACGGGTCGTAACACAGCTGAAATGTAACGGCCACTGTTCAAAGTGCCGTCGATGCGAACAAGAGGTGACCGAGACGTGTAACCAATGGCACCCCATACCATCAAGTCGGGTGATACGCCAGTGTGACCATGACGAATACACGCTTCCAATGTGCGTTCACTGCGATGTCGCCAAACGCGGATGCGACCATCATGATGCTGTAAACAGAACCTGGATTCATGCGAAAATATGACGCTTTGCCATTCGTGCACCCAGGTTAATTGTTGCGTACACCATATCAGGCGCTCCTGTCTGTGATGCAGCGTCAAGGGTAACTACAGCCATGTTCTCCGAGCTGATAGTCCATGCCGCTGCAAACGTCGTCGAACTGTTGTCGTCTTGCAAATGTCCCCATATGTTTACTCGGGGATCGAGACGTGGCTGCACGATCCGTTACAGCTATGCGGATAAGATGCCTGTCATCTCGACTGCTAGTGATACGAGGACGTAGGTATCCAGCACGCGTTCCGTTGCCCTCCGGAAACCACCGATTCCATATTCTGCTAATAGGTACTGGATCGCAACCAACGCGAGCAGCAATGTGGCGATACGATAAACCGCAATCGCGATAGGCTACAGTCCGACCTTTATCAAAGTCGGAAACATGATGGTACGCTTGTCTCCTCCTAACACGAGACATCACAACAATGTTTCATCAGGCAATGCCGGTGAACTGCTGTTTGTGTATGAGAAATCGGTTGGAAACATTCCTCATGTCAGCTCGTTGTATGTGTCACCACAGGCGCCTACCTTGTGTGAATTCTGTAAAAAGCTAATCATTTGCATATCGCAGCATCTTCTTGCTGTCGGTTAAATTTCGCGTCTGTAGCATGTCATCTTCGTGGTGTAGCAATTTTAATGGCCAGGTGTGTAGATAGAAAACAATAGCGGTCGTACCACACTCCCCTGGAACACGCCTGATGATACACTCGTCTCTGATCAACACTCGCCGTCAAGACCAACATACTACGTTCTACCACTTATGAAGTCGTCCAACCAGTCACAAATATGTGAGCCTATTCCGTTTACTTGTATGTTCGTTAGCAATCTACAGAGTGGCACTGCTTTAAATATTTTTGAAATTGAGCCCCAGCAGTGGCTCAAGTTTTAAAAAATGTTCAAATGTTTGTATAGCTTATGGGTCTTAACTACGGGGTCATCATAACTAATACTAAGAACGGCACAAAATTTCATGCCTGAGGGGGGGATTCGAAATCCCGACCGTAGTGACCGTGCAGACCGTGACTGGAGCGCACAAGTTTTAATTCACTGTCTCGCCATCTATTCAATTTTTGTTTTTTTGGGGCAAAACATGAGTGAATTACTGTTTGATATTTTGGCATTGTTTACATTGATGTGAGGTTATGTTGGGCGTCCACATCTCGTACCTCTCGAGATTTTGAGGCCTCCCAGGGCGAGATGGTAGGAGTGGTCCACCCCCCTCGTCCTCCGCGACTCTCCATTCTGCCTTTGGTCCGCCAAGTGTAAGTGATGTGGACATAGGAGTACAGACGGTGTGTGTCTCTGCCAGCTGGGCCGCAGTGGAGTTTCCGAGCGGTCTTAGGCGCCTCGCTGTGGAGTGCATGGTTTTCTCGCCGTCAGAGGTTTGAGTCCTCCCTGGGGCATGGGTGTGTGTGTGTTACCCTTAGCTTACTTTAGTTTAAGTAGTTTGTAAGTTACGGGCTGATGACCACGCAGTTTGGTCTACATCTACATCTACATGGGATACTCTGCAAATCACATTTAAGTGCCTGGCAGAGGGTTCATCGAACCACAATTATACTATTTATCTCCCATTCCATTCTCGAATAGCGCGCGGGAAGAAAGAACACCTGAATCTCTCTGTTCGACCTCTGATTTCTCGTATTTTATTCTGATGATCCTTTCTACCTATGTAAGTGGGAGTCACAAATATATTTTCGCATTCGGAGGAGAATGTTGGCGATTGGAGTTTCGCAAGTAGCCCACGCCGCAGCGATAAGCGCCGTTGTTGTAATGATTCCCATCCCAGATCCTGTATCATTTCCGTAATGCTGTCTCCCCTGTATTGTGACAATACGAAACGAGCTGCCCTTCTTTGGACTCTTTCGATGTCCTCCGTCAAACCCACCTGATAAGGATCCCACACTGGGCTGCAATATTCCAAAAATGAACGAACAAGCGCAGTGTATGCAGTTTCATTAGTAGTTCTGTTGCATCTTTTAAGGGTTCTGCCAATAAAACGCAGTCTCTGGTTCGCCTTTCCCACGATATTATCTACGTGTTCTTTCCAGTTTAGGTCTGAAGTAATAGTAATTCCTAGGTATTTTGTGGAGTTTACGGCCTTCACATTTGATTGATTTATGTTGTAAACAAAGTTTAACGGATTTCTTTTCGTACATATGTGGACGACTTCACACTTCTCATTATTTAGAGTCAATTACCAATTTTTACACCATACTGATATCTTATTCAGATCGTTCTGCAGTTGGTTGTGATCTTCAGATGATTTTACTACACGGTAATAGACGGCGTCATCTGTAAACAACCTAAGAGAGCTACTTAGATATTCCCCAAAATCGTTTATGTAAATAAGGAATAGCAGAGGACCAATAACACTACCCTGTGGAACGCCCGATATCACCTCTGTTTTAGTCGATGCCTTACCATCGATTACTACGAACTGTGTCCTCTCTGACAAGAAATTCCCCTATCCAATCGCAAATTTGGGGCGATATACCATAACCACGCAATTGGATTAAAAGCCGTTTGTGAGGTACTGTGTCAAAAGCTTTATGGAAATCAAGAAATACGGAATCGATTTGCGAACCTTTCTCGATAGCACCCACCTCTTCGTGTGAATAAAGAGCTAGTTGTGTTTCGCATGAACGATATTTTCTAAATCCGTGTTGACCTTGGGTCAATAGATCGTTCTGTTCGAGATAGTTCATAATATTTGAATACAGGATATGTTCCAAAACCCTGCTGCAAATTGACGTCAATGAAATAGGCCTGTAGTTTAGTGGGTTACTCCTACTGCCTTTCTTGAATATAGGTGTGACCTGGATCTACAAGCTTTTGAGTATTTGCACATTTTTTTGGCAGCTGGGCGCGGAGCTGGTGGAGCTGCGCGCCTCGGTGGACGGCCTGGTGGAGCTGCGGCTGCAGCAGGTGCTGGACCTGCTGGAGGGCACCAGGGCGCAGGCCGTGGCGCTGCGCGGCGGCAACTGGAGCGACGCGCCGCTGCTGCTGCACAGCCAGCCGCGGCTCACAGAGCTAGACCTCGCCAGCTGCCGCATCGCCAACGTCAACACCAGTGAGTCCGACGCCTGCCCGGCAACATAGATGAACGCGATCAGTAACTGGAAATACGAGGTGTGATTGGAAAGTTTAACAGTGGGTTGTAATTGTACGAGGGTGGTACTTACATGGTACCGTGAGGCATCTCCTTCAAAACAGTCCCCTTCTCACTGAAAACAACAACGGTGCTTACACTTTTGGAAACATTCCTGGAAATATTTTTCCTGAAGTGTTTTAACTGGAAAGTTTGACATGGTACCGTGAGGCATCTCCTTCAAAACAGTCCCCTTCTCACTGAAAACACCAACGGTGCTTACTCTTTTGGAAACATTCCTGGAAATATTTATCCTCAAGTGTCTTAACTGAAAGTTTAACATGGTACCGTGAGGCATCTCCTTCAAAACAGTCCCCTTCTCACTGAAAACACCAACGGTGCTTAATCTTTTGGAAAAATTCCTGGAAATATTTATCCTGAAGTGTTTTAACTGGAAAGTTTAACATGGTACCGTGAGGCATCTCCTTCAAAACAGTCCCCTTCTCACTGAAAACACCAATGGTGCTTCCACCTTTGGGAACATTCCTGGAAATATTTATCCTGAAGTGTTTTAACTGGAAAGTTTAACATGGTACCGTGAGGCATCACCTTCAAAACAGTCCCCTTCTGACTGAAAATACCAACGGTGCTTACAGTTTTGGAAACATTCCTGGATATATTTATCCTGAAGTGATTTAACTGGAAAGTTTAACAGTGGGCTTGTACGAGGGTGGTACTTACGTGGTACCGTGAGGCATCTCCTTCGAAACAGTCCCCTTCTGACTGAAAACACCAACGGTGCTTCCACTTTTGGAAACATGCCTGGAAATATTTATCCTGAAGTATTGTAACTGGAAAGTTTAACAGTGGGCTTGTAATTGTACAAGGGTGGTACTTACATGGTACCGTGAGGCTTCTCCGTCAAAACAGTCCCCTTCTGACTGAAGGCACCTATGGTGATTCCACTTTTGGAAACATTCCTGGATATATTTATCCTGAAGTGATTTAACTGGAAAGTTTAACAGTAGGCTTGTAATTGCACGAGGGTGGTACTTACATGGTACCGTGAGGCATCTCCTTCGAAACAGTCCCCTTCTGACTGAAAACACCAACGGTGCTTCCACTTTTGGAAACATTCCTGGAAATATTTATCCTGAAGTGTTTTTAACTGGAAAGTTTAACAGTGGGCTTGTAATTGTATGAGGGTCGTACTTAGAAGGTACCGTGAGGCATCTCCTTCAAAACAGTCCCCTTCTGACTGAAGACACCAACGGTGCGTCCACTTTTGGAAACATTCCTGGAAATATTTATCCTGAAGTGTTTTAACTGGAAAGTTTAACAGTGGGCTTGTAATTGTACGAGGGTGGTACTTACATGGTACCGTGAGGCATCTCCTGCAAAACAGTCCCCTTCTGACTGAAAACACCAACGGTGCTTCCACTTTTGGAAACATTCCTGGAAATATTTATCCTGAAGTGTTTTAAACCTTTCATTACCAGTGTTGTTCCTCGAGAACAACCTTTCAAAATTTTGCAATAAAGTTCCGGATTGCTGCTTATGTTTTATTTAATAGTGCTACAGCTGTTTCGACAGTTTATTATTCTCAAGCGCGTCTACGATGTTTGGACGTTAAATGTGGACATCTGGCGTAACTGTTGCATAAATTACATGGAAATATACACGTATTTAGTTGTTGTATACTTTTTTACCTGTCAGGTATTATGCAGCTTTTTACATTAAACTTTAAATTAAAGAAAACTTTTTTTTCGTAATTAACAACAGCTTTGCCAAAGATGTTTACATATATAGTAATGATAACTTAGTTGATTGCTATATATGTAAACATCTTTGGCAAAGCTGTTGTTAATTACGAAAAAAATATAAAAGTTTTCTTTAATTTAAAGTTTAACGTAAAAAGGTGCATAATACCTGACAGCTGAAAACGGTATACAACAACTAAATACGTGTATATTTCCATGTAATTTATGCAACAGTTACGCCAGATGTCAACATTTAACGTCCAAACATCGTAGACGCGCTTGAGAATGACAAACTGTCGAAACAGCTGTAGCACTATTAAATAAAACATAAGCAGCAATCCGGAACTTCATTGCAATGTCTTTCTACGACATACATGATGCTGCAGGCCCAACAATTAGGAAAGTATCAAAATTTGATTTATACCGTATTTTGTGCATCAATCCTTAAAGCTGTATTTTTGTTGATGAACGACATGCTTCTAATACAACATTTGCCGCTCGGTACCAGGTGTGGAATCAATCTGTCCATCTTAGAGGTTGTGTTGCGTTGCCGTCTGTACGTGGCTGAGAGTGCGAACGTGAATGTGATTCCTTTTATTTTATTCCAGCAGTGAATTGTCTTGTCTTTGGAGCTGCGGAGAAGATTACGCTAGCAATGTTGGCAGCGTTAACTGTCAGCAAAATAACGTCCAAGTAATAAAATACCTCGATACAAACGTCTCTGTTTTGCATGAAATACATGACATAAACAATCAGTAGTTCGACCAAAAATATTAAAACACATATTTTGATGTTTCCTGCACTGTATAATGCAGAAAACATGGAATTTCAATGTTTTCAAAACGGATATCATTATGTGGGACTGAAATAGTTAGGGAAGCTCTCCTGATTTGCGTAATTGTCTTCAATCGAGTGAAATCGCTTTCCCTTTAGTCGAAATTTCAGTGTAGGGAACAGGTAGAAGTCCGCAGAAGCCAAATCAGGAGAATATGGCGATTACGGAAGTAAGAAATTCAACGATGGAGAAGGCACGATGAGCCGGGCATTGTCATGGTGTATCACAGTTTGACGCAAACCCTCATGGACACATTTATAGCATTTCTGGTTACGTGTCTGTCCTCCAGGGGAAACTTCATGATGCACAATACCGGTACAATCCAAAACAACATTATCTTCACTTTCGACCGACTATGCCGTGATTTTGTCGGACATGCTGAACTTGGAGTCCTCCATTCCGAATACTGCACTTTGGTTTCAGGATTATATCCATACACCCACGATTCGTCACCTGTTATTAGGTACACTATTTAACAAATCTGGGTCCGATTAATTGGTTCTTGGTACACTTCAGTTCGGTATTGTCTCTGGTCACTTGACAATACTTTTGGGATGAATTTTGCGGACACTCGACACACGTTCAGATATTCAGCTGAAATTGACTGAACTCACACAACCAGAGCGCACTAAATCGCGAACTTTTACAACATTTTCATTCGTTTTTGAGATGGGCGGACGGCCGGGTCGTGTTCAGATTCAGATGATTTGCGGCCATTTTTAAATCTGTTGAACTAGACAAACACATTTGACTGGCTCATACAATTATCTACAAAAGCTGTTTTTAATAGTTTGTAAGTCTCAGAACCTCATTTCCCGGTTTTAAAACAAAATTTTACACAAACTCGTTGCTCCGTTCTTACGTCCATTTTCACGCAGACAGAATACGGCAACAAGTCCTAACAGACACCACTCAACCAGCTGCCACAATAATAATTTCGTGTGGCTCATTGGCCTGGTGCAAGTCTGTCAATTGGACGCCACCTCGGCGTCTTGCATGTTCCTAGCTTACCCCAGTTATCCAACCGGGGAAAGGAAAAGGGACCTGCAGCTTAAGGTGGAATCCGAAGCACGTGTCATTTCTGGCCACTCTTGACATCGTTGAGAAGGATGGGTTAAAACGCAGACTGAAAAAAATCGGAGGTCCGACCGCGTTTCGAACCCGCGACCTTTCGATTTCCACTCGAGCCTTTTATCCCACCACCAGTCACGACAGCTTCCATGATGAACTGAATAATGGAAACGAAGTTCCATGTCAGAGGAAGTTCAAGGAAAAGGCAATGGCCCACTCCCCACCCTCCGTGTAAATGCTCGCCAAACCATTAAGCAGTAGCGTGTTCATTCTTAAAACTTTCCAATCACACCTCATAATTCGTCCGTTGCAATTGCTATATCACTATGTTTGTGAGATTTACCAACAGCTGGCCGTAAGTGCACTGTTGTAACATATTGATGCGAGACGCGATTTTTAAATAAGTTCCATTTTGATGTAAACACTAGTAATTCGTGCACATATCGCAACGAGCGCGTTCGTCGTTTACCGGTATGCCTCGGGAACCACTGTGCTCAGTTTCAGCTCTGTAGCTAACCTTCACGGTACTGTTTTGTGCTTTCAAAATGTTTAAGATTATCAACTCACACGCCGCGTGTGAGGTTCGCACAGTGATACGGATTTTGTCACCAAGGAACCTGTCTGCTGCAGAAATTCATTGCCAGATTCACTAAGTGTACGGCGGTACTGTTATGAGTAAAGGCAAAGTGCGGTAAGTGGGGACCGCTCCGGTCGCCCATCTTAGATAACAGACGATCTGGAAATTTCAGCTGAAGAGAGGATTCGTAAGAATAGGAGCTTCTGAATAACAGGTATCTCAAACGAATTTCCTGACGTGTCGAGATTAGTGCCTTACAATACGGCAGTGAACTGTTGGTTATCGGAACAGGCGACAAGATTGATTGAAGAGGGTATTTTTAAATTGGTTGAGAGGCATGAAGTTTGAACAAACATGGCAACTACATCGAAAAATAAAGTATGTACTTTCTGAACATAAATTTATTCTTTTTAAATAACCGTTCATTGTGTACTTCTCTTAAAAGGGAACTTACTTTAAAAACGCGCCTCGTATTTGCCAACATACATCGATAGCAACATACACTACTGGACATTAAAATTGCTACACCAAGGAGTAATGCAGATGATAAACGGGTATTCATTGGACAAATATTTTATACTAGAATTGACATGTGATTACATTTTCATGTAATTTGGGTCATAGATCCTGAGAAATCAGTACCCAGAACAACCACCTCTGGACGTAATAATGTCCTTGATACACCTGGGCATTGTGTCAAACAGAGCTTCGATTTCGTGTACAAGTACAGATGCCCATGCAGCTTCAACACGATACCACAGTTTCTCAAGAGTAATGACTGGCGTATAGTGACGAGCCAGTTGCTCGGCCACCATTGACCAGACGTTTTGAAATGGTGAGAGATCTGGAAAATGTGCCGGCCAGGGCAGCAGTCGAACATTTTCCGTATCCAAAAAGACCCGTACAGGACCTGCAACATACGGTCGTGAATTATCTTGCTGAAAAGTAGGGTTTTGCAGGGATCGAATGAAGGTTAGAGCACACATCTGAACTGTAACGGCCACTGTTCAAAGTGCCGTCGATGCGAACAAGAGGTGACCGAGACGTGTAACCAATGGCACCCCATGCCATCACGCTGGGTGATACGCCAGTATGGCAATGACGAATACACGCTTCCAATGTGCGTTCACTGCCATGTCGCCAAACACGGATGCTGTAAACATAAAGTTTGCCACTCGTGCACCAAAGTTTGTCGTTGCGTACACCATTGCAGGCGCTCCTGTCTGTGATGCAGCGTCAAGGGTAACTACAGTCATGGTCTCCGAGCTGATCATGCTGCTACAAAAGTCGTCGAACTGTTCGTGCAGATGGTTGTTGACTTGCATACGTCCCCATCTGTTGACTCAGGGATCGAAACGTGGCTGCACGAACGGTTACCGCCATGCGTATAAGAAGCCTGCCATCGCGACTGCTAGTGATACGAGGCCGTTGGGATTCAGCACGGTGTTCCGTATTGCCCCCCTGAACCCACCGATTCCATATTCTACTGACAATTATTGGATCGCGAACAACGCGAGCAGCAATCGCGATAAGCTACAATCCGCCTTTATCAAAGTCTGAATCGTGATGGTACGCATTTCTCCTCCTTACACGAGGCATCACAGCAACGTTTCACCATGCAACGCCGGTCACCTGCTGTTTGTGTATGAGAACTCGGTTGGAATTTCATGTCAGCACGTTATAGGTGTCGCCACCGGTGCCAAATTTGTGTGAATGCTCTTAAAAGCTAATCATTTGCATATCACAGCATCTTTTTCCTGTGGGTTTAATTTCGCAGCGCCTCATCTTCGTGGTGTAGCTATTTTAATGGCCAGGAGTGTACAGCCATACAAGCATAAGGGCCTACATACATTTTCATGCCGCGGTGGAAAGGCCTTGCACTCTAAGGGAACTTGCCCAGAGCGCGCGGTTGATCTCCTTCGGAGGTTCGATTTCTCTATCGAGCATGTGTGTGTGTGTGTGTGTTGTGTGTGTGTGTGTGTGTGTGTGTGTGTGTGTGTGTGTGTGTGTGTGTGTTAGTTTAGTTTAAGTAGTTTATAAGCCTAGGGACTGAAAAGTACAGTGGTTAAGTCCCGTAGATTTATAAACATTTGAACATTTTTATAAACGTTTTATAAAACCTATACAAACATTCAATTATATCATAACATACACTCAGTGGAAATTCTCTTATCGTCGGACAGTATTAAAGATCGTAAATGCGATCTCGCCCTCAATACAACTGACGTAAGCCTACTCTTACATTTGTTGAATATGTTTTTTGCCCTGTGAGGTAGTAAAATGTGGTACCTAACGTTGTTCAGGGCCATATAAATCATTTAGTAACTGTACCTTGACACATGAAATGTCGCTTGTGTGCTAGTATGTTGCCTAGGTGGTCGAGTGCTGTATTGTGAGGTGATTTGTCGTGTTGCAGCGGACTTCGGGCAGGTGCCGGGGCTGCGGTCGCTGGTGCTGCACCACAACTACCTGCGGCACGTCCCGCAGGGCCTGGCCGCGCTGCAGCTGCTGCAGGAGCTCGACCTGTCCGACAACCCGCTGCAGCACACCGACTCCGTGCACGTGCTGGGTGAGGACTTCTTGCGGCCTTACACTGACTGGCAAAAATGATATCTTCTTGGCGACGAAATATTGTTTAAACATTGGGCCCACAGCATTTTTCTTGACATTATTCCTGTTGAATTTTTGACGCTGTGCCCACGTTAACACTTTGCGGTCTTGCTGCGATCTATGCTCTCAGTGACGTAAAAAAATGCACAGAAAACAACTATGGGATATACTCGCAGTTCGTTTGTTTCGTTATGCAGCTTGATGGTTTAGTTATGTAAAAAATCCTCTATAAGGTAGCACTAGCAAGAGAAATATTCCTGCCTTCACTGTCTGACACGTACGTGCGTAAGCAGTGCCGGTTAGATGTCACAGTACAGACAATCGTTTACAGATCAGGAAATTTTGGATGTTCTATTCAGTTAATCGGCGTCTGTAAGAGACTTTAGTGACGATTCTGAAGATGACAGAGATATTGCAGGCATTTATAACATATTTACTGTAATTTCGGCTTGTGATATTTTCGTGTGATATATTATTGTAAACTTATAACGGTAATATGCTTTATCGAATTGTACGTATATCTCATTTATTTACATAAGAAGAGCTTCAATGACGTCTCAACAGGAAACGCGTAAAATATATCGCGAATTTCGGAATGGTAATTACTTATGATTATAAAAAAATAATTGGCTTAACGTAATTTAGTTGAGTAATGCACAAATAAGTGCAATTTTCTTTCTATCGACAATAAATCCTACTATAAAGCTTTTTATTTTATTTTCCTTGTTTCAGCGACAAACTTGTGATAACAGTGTAAATATCGAAATATAGTGAAATAACTAACTATAACGTGGTACTTCATTTTACAGTTTAAAGTACAGAGTAAAAGAAGAAAAAACTGCAACGATTTACCTATGACCGTTCCTAAATTATGATGTTTTGAAAAACGACAAAAAAGTCTGGCCTGCTATAATGTCATACAAAATCTCAGACTTTAAAGTGTTAATTATGTGCCAGTGCCCAATTGCCAAAACTGCTGCTTGTACCAACACCTCGTAAAACCACACTACTGCAATTTGCTGTTGCTGTCCAACTTTTCTACCGTTCACTTCGAGAGCTCAACAACAACTTTTTCTCTCGCGCCTCGTGCTAGACTGCCCTCAGCGATAACTGCTCCACGCAAGGATGCTACGAACATTGTCCTCGATAAGCCAACGTGTCTACTACAATGCTTTACAATTGTTTCTTAGTACAATATGAAAACATTTAAACATTCTTCATTTACATAAGTTACTTACAAAAGGAAATTAACCAATTTATATGCGATATATACACATATAGGCTATGCATATTTCTTATACTATTCGCTGTCATTTATACTGATCGTGTTTACAAACGCATACAGTGGCGTTCGTCATTGTGTTGTTGCGTTACAACCTTCCCTAACACATTTACATCTACATGGATACCTACGCTACCGACAAGTGCGACTAACTACACTTCAGATTGATGCGTGTGCCTAATTAATCGATTGCCCAGATAAGGCTTTTGTGTCCCAGCCTCGTCGCCGCTTTTGTGTCTCGTTTCCGTCGTAGGTATCGGTGGCCGAGTAGGAAGACCGACACAGGAATAAAGGTAGCACGCTTGTGCAGGTACGGAGGGAAGCAGCCAGCAGGACAGCAGAAACTAGAAACACTAAATTAGAACGAGATATATATTGCACAGAATTTATACAATACTTAACTTTTACATAGCTCAGTACTGCAGAATGATGATACATAGTAGAGATAGAGGCCTGCCTAGTGCCTGTACGATAGCCAAGTCTTCACTGGTGCCTATCTGATTCCGAAGTGTTAACTGGTTCCTATCTCAGTCCCAAGTGAACGATGTCGTTCAGTGGTGGCCACGAGCGGAGTTGTAGCAGAGGGCGCTCGTGGCTGACGTCGTAAAAACGCCGCGCCGTGCGTGCATGGCGGCGCGCGGCGAAAGTAGGTGGCGCGCACTTTGGACTTGTGCGACACCACACACCTCCCCCCCAAACCGCCGCGCCGTCGTGGCGTAGGGCTGAGGGTCACGGCGACGGCACTGGGAGGAGGGCCTGGGCGGGGACGTTACTGGTGGGACGGGCGTCGTAGCAGAGGCTGGGATCGGGACGCCGTCCGCGCCCCTGTATCCACCTCGCGATCCCCCGGAAAACCCGCCAAAACGAGGGGAAGGGCGCACCCCTCCGCCCAGCGGGAGCAGGTCATCTTCTTCTGAGGTGCGTGGCCCAGACAGCGGGGGCACGCACGGTCCCGGAGGCCTTATTGGTGACGCTGTCAGCTGCGGCGGCGACGGAGGCGGAGAGGCGGACTGCGTAGGAGGCGCGTCCACCTCCATGGGTACGATCTCGTAGTCCGGGGACGCTGGGCCCGGCGGCGAGCGATGTGGCTGTGCTCCCTGGCGGTGAACTGGATCTGGAATCAAGAAACCCGAGACAGGATCGCGCGTCCTGTGCAGGCACAATTGGTTTGCGTGGCGCCGCAGCTCCGACCCTGTGGAAGAACGTACAACATACATATTGCGACCGAGCACGCGCTGAATGATGCCTGGCAACCATGTCTTCTTCATACCAGCAAACACCCTGTACAGCACCGGCGTAGAAACCTGAAAACGCGTAGCGCCATACGAACCGACTCGGTGCGTGGGAGGCTGCAGCAGGTGAAGGAGAGTGCGGTGACGGCGGCCATGTAGCAGCTCGGCAGGAGATGGGCCGTCACGTGGCATGCACCGATACGTAGACAGGAAAATTTGAAGAGCTTGCTGCCTGGAGTGCTGACCTTTCATATTTTCCATGTGAGACTTGAATGTTCGAACGAAACGTTCTGCTTCACCATTGGACTGAGGGTGAAAAGGTGCGGTGGTGATATGCTGAATGCCATTCACACGACAAACCTGTTGAAATTCCGCACTAACAAACTGAGGTCCATTGTCACTGACGATAGTTTCCGGCAAACCTTCGATGCAAAACACTGATGTTAAGGCGCTGATTATACTAGACGCCGTCGTTGAGTTCATGACAATCACAAAAGGAAACTTGCTGAAAGCGTCTACAACGATTAACCAGCGCGTATTCCAGAAAGGTCCGGCAAAGTCAATGTGTAAACGTTGCTATGGTCCCTTGGGGCGTGGCCAGTCTGAGAAACGTTGCGGAGGAGCCGCCTGATGCTCCACAGGAGCCTGATGCAGGAGGCGTAACACTTCACGTTGCAGGGAACGTGGAACAATCACTCTTGTTTGGTCGTTGTCCGTATGTAACAACAGAACACCCTGATTGAAAGATAATGCATCACGTTGTGCAAAATGACGTCGAACCAGAGGCCGATCAATGTCTTTGGCTCTGGCAGGCCAACCAAAGCGAACAAAACGTGCTACCACACTTAGGTCTGCATCCGCAGTTGTTTCCTGTGCAACCCGACAAGAGTTTAAAGGAAAATCTGCAACAGCGGAAGCATCTTTGGAGTCTATCTGACAACATGCCATTTCCGAAGAATCAAACGATATATCCTGGCCAACCGGAAGTCGGGAAAGTGTGTCCGCGTTGGCATGTTTAGTGGTAGGTCGGTACAAAATCTCATACTGATAATGACGATATCAAGGACCATCTCTGAAGCTTTTGTGCCGTTCGTGGCGGAATCGGCTTTGTGGGTGAGAACAACGACGTCAGAGGCTTGTGGTCAGTCAACAAATGGAATTTTCTGCCATAGAAATAATGATGAAACTTTGTGACGCCGTAAATGATTGATAAGGCCTTCTTTTCTATCTGACTGTAATTCTGTTGCGTTGGCGTCAGTAGCTTGGATGCAAAGGCAATAGGACGATCGTGAGATCCAATACGATGCGACAATACTGCACCCAGACCGTACGACGAAGCATCAACTGCTAACACTACAGGCTTCTGTGGATCAAAGGGAATCAAACATGCATCACTGAGTAGTGCAGACTTTAATTTGTCAAAGGCAACTTGGCAATCTTTAGACTACACAAAAGGAACATTTTTCCTACGTAAGCAATGCAGTGGAGCTGCAATCTGAGAGACATTGGGAATAAACCTGAAATAATAGTTAAGCTTTCCCATTACTGCTTGCAATTCATGTACATTCTTAGGAGGAGGCAAGTCTTTGATTGCTCGAAGATGTGTCTGTAAGGGATTGATTCCTTGGGCATTAATCACGTGGCCTAGGTACTCTATTTCAGTTTGAAAAAACGAACACTTTGCTTTATTACAACGTAGACCTGCTGCAGTTAACACTTTGAAAAGGCACTCCAGGTTTGCTAAATGTTCTTCAACTGTACGTCCGGATACCACAATATCATCTAAGTAGTTCGAACAATACGGTACAGAAACTGTCAGCTGTTCCAAAAACGCTGAAAAATATCTGGGGCGGAAGAACTGCCAAAAGGTAGGCATTGAAATTGAAAAAGGCCCATGTGAGTATTAATGACGAAAAATTTTTTTGACTCGTCATCAAGTGGAATTTGTAAGTATGCCTCTGCTAAATCAATCTTGGAAAAGAAGGGAGACTGTCCTAATTTGTTCATTAGTTCCTCAGGTCGGGGCAGGGGGTAAGTGTCTACAATTGTTTGACTGTTCACTGTTGATTTGAAGTCCGCACAGAGACTAAGTTTTCCTGTCGGCTTGGGTATAATTACTAAAGGCGAGGCCCACTGACTCGCAGAAACAGGAGAAATCACCCCACTATCTTGCCAACGTTTAAGTTCTGCAGCAACATTACCACGAATTGCGATAGGCACTGGTCTAGCTTTACGAAATTTTGGAACTGCAGATTCTTTTAAAGTTACATGTGCCACGAAGTCTTTTGCACAACCTAGTTCCGGCGAAAACAAGTCACTATATTTTTTACACAATGCATTTATTTTGTCCTGAGGCACTACTGACGAAATTTGAAGCACATCTCTTTGAATTGATAAACCAAACAAGTCAAATGCATCTAGTCCAAAAATGTTCTGTGTAGATTTGGCCTGAAGAACTACAAAAGAAACTGTTTTCGTTACACCTTGAAAAGAGGCGGGCCGGCTACACGTTCCTAGCACGGGAATATTTTCACCTGTATATCCTGTTAACACTTGCTGTGACGGCGACAACTTTGGCGAACCCAGAAGTTCATAAGTTTCTTTATTAATTAATGTAACAGCGGAACCAGTATCAAGCTGAAATTGCACATTCTTATTTTCGATGCAAAGAGTCACAAAATGTTTTTGCTTGTGGCGCACGACAGGTGCGTGAATGTGGGCAACGTCTGCTACGGATTGTTAGCTGCACGTGCGCATGCACGGGCTGCGTGCGTTAGGAAGCGGCGCAGGATCGGCACATAGATTAATAACACTGTCACTAGATGTCACTACCGCCGGATCGGCGTCCGCGCAATGCGAGGCTACTGCACTAAAATTACTTTGCGTAGCTATACCATTCTACTGTCACTAACTACACAGTACTGGGCACTTTTACAAGGAGAAGGTGCAGAAGGCACTAAGTTCACTACAGGATTGCACTGTACATAGTCATTTTGCTAGTCCCGAACCTTTTCCGTTGCACTGTTGTACGCGCTCGTCGGCGCTTGCGACGTGGCTCACTATATAGTTTCGCCGTAGGCGGGGATAATGTTTCTTGTATTTGAAAACCAACAGAAGCACAGTCCACAGCGTGTATGACATTCACTGCTCCCGTACTTTGCGAAGCACTGTTTCTAATGTTGTTGTTCTTTGAATTTACACCCTGCATACACACTGACTGAACATGTCCCAATTTGCCACATTGATAACAGGTTGCGTTGCGACTAGGGCAATGTGCACGTTTGTAGCGAGATACACACTGAGGGCAAGACTTACGAACATTTTTCTGAAATGAGCGTTGGCGCCCGTTATTCAAATTACTGTTTCTAACACGACGGGGCGACCTTTGTGTTGCACTTTTACACTGGCTACTATTCACTGTCTGTTCAACACGGCCGGTAGAACTTAAAGAATCACAAGGGCTAGACTGAGAACCACGGCTAGGAAAGGGTCCGTTGCGGCGCACTGAATTAACACTGTGGCTTTGCATTTCTACATGACTAGACTAGCTGGCGGTGTATGACTTCTGTTTCATTTCTTTCTAGCTTTGTGGAATGCGACTAATATTCGGGAATATTTTTATTCTGTGTAGTGCATGTGAAATGTTTCTTTCCGTTTCCTCCTTCCAAGAGTGATATGTACTCCACATGTTGTGTTCTTAGAACAAAGACTTCAGCTACTCCTGTGTCTGTTTCTAGGCCCTCCAGGTAAGAAATCATGTCGCGTCTAACTGTATTTCTTTAGCTTCCTTATGATATGCTACGCATTTCTAAGGGTTGCATGCCGTAGCTATTTTTCTTTATTTTTCGGAAATTGAATTATTGTATTTTTACTGGTTTTCGGAACCAAGTGGCGCGGAACTCAGGCTTCAAGGGATTACTGCTCACATACCAGTGCCTTACTATTGTTTATTATTGCTTCGTAATCTATGGTTCCGTTGATTTTTGTTGAAATGAATACGATCTTTAAGCACTTCGCCTTCAGTGGGGTGCGAATATGTAATGTAGCAGACAGTGCCTTGTGTCTCAGTAAGATTGCATGCTCACGGTTTGATTTAAATGGAAATTAATCTCGCTATTATCGCGTATCATCTCAAGAAAGAGAGACGAGATAGACCTACGAAGTTTAATTTTCCTTTTGTTGTGTGATACATCCTGGTTCGCTGAATTACGGCTACGATAGCGTCGCCTGCTTCTGCTTCGTATCAGCACGCTGAGTTGGGTGAGTTTCGCTTTGCTTTGCGCGTGTGACTGGCTGAACGCTTGTTAATTGTAAATCCCTCCCCCGACGATGTTCAGTTCAGATAACTTTAATTTAATTTATTAGTTCAATGAGATGCATTTTTAACGTTTAACAAAATTGGTGCCCCATTTGCTCATGTTTGAACGGAATAAATAATTTATTGTCAGTGAAATTTTATTCTTTTTATAAATATTAGCTTATGAATACCCTCCCTTTTTATTTAATGTTGTTTTTCACCAGTGCTGAGATGCATATTATCATATTTTTTAATTCCGTTGCGCCATAAATGTTCTCTGAGCCACCTTCATGAAATTGTTTAGTTCGCGGTGGCTTGTATATTAATGATTGTGTGTAATTCACGTGATCTACGACGTGTTCCGGCCACCGTCTCTTTGTCTTCCTGCTGCCAAATTAAATTTGAGTCAGTTCTAAATTCTGGGCCAGGGAACAAGATTCTGTTGCTGGAAGGAGTCAGTAGTTCACGCGAATCCTTTAGCTGGTTTTGCGGCCAGACTTGTATGTTTAAAGTAAGCTTTCAACTGGCTCCCTTCAGCTAGAGTTAATTTTACAATTGACGGTGGTCTTTCACTATCATGCACTGGAACAAATAATTTTCAATGACATTTTTATCACATTTAGTTTGGCACCTACAAACGTTCAAAGTTTCGGGGGCGGAGGCTGACTGGCCGAGTGGCTAGCCCCTGGGGCACAACCCACGGCCCACTGTTTCATGACCACCAGACAGTCCGCCCCCAAAACTTTGAACGGTTGTAGCTGCCAAACGAAACGTGATAAAAAGTCATTCAAAATTCTTTGTACGCAGCTGGTGTAAAAAATTCCAGTGCATGATAGAAACAACCAATGTCCCATTTGAAAAATTGTGTGCTTGCATAAAAATACACGTTCTAAGTATGTTTACAATCTGTTTATTGGCTAACAATACGAGTCCTTGACTACCAATCCATTCTGTGAAAACCGCACATCAATCGCACTTTCAGTTTCCGCAATATTTGCGGTGCAAGTGTTAGGTGATTCATCCTGTATATACGGTCGCGAGCTCGATGTAAGAGCAACAAATTTAATTAATGAAATGAACTGTCTAATAGCAATAATCACCGACTGGTTAAAAATGGAACAACACGGTCACAGAATGCAGGTTAAGCGCAAACACTACAGCAGCAGGAAACACAAGGCAATATAATATCAGTAAATTTAGATTCCTTTTGCAGTGGAAACAATTAGCAGCAATCCCTCTGATGAACATAAAGTTTTTTTAAGAATAAGCATGCATGCAACTATTCTGCATAGACTCAAACTATCACCAAAATGCTTGCCAAGCCATTTTACTATAGTATTGAATTTGTTGTAATTGATTTGTGCTTACAATGAATAGCTGATTGATCAAGTGAGTGGTTTACTGAGACTTATGTAATTAAATTTCTTTAACAAATTGGATCAAATGTTAATTTTGAGGGGTAATATTATGGCAGGGACTATTCTTCCATATAACATCGACAACTTAATCTGCTATCAAACATTTTAGCAGTATAATTGAAATATTCATTTTAATTTATTAACCAAGTGTTGCAATGCATCTTTTAGGACCCGTGAGTTGAATACTTAACATGAAACCAATATTCACAGCTTGGTAGTATTGAATGATTACACAACATCTTTATAGTCAATGATCTGCAATTGTCATTATCTGTACCTTGGCTTAGCATTACAGATCTAAAGACGCTTAATTGCTTAAATTTTCTTTGCAGCGGTGGTGTGGTGTAGCTGTTGATTGTTGCTGGCACTTTATAATGATTGGCAAAAATGGTATCTTCTTGGCGACAAAATATTGTTTAAACATTTGGTCCGCACCATTCCTCTTGACATTATTCCTCTTGAAGTTTTGACGCTGTGCACACGTTAATTATTCGCCAGTGTCCAAATGCCGAAACGTCGTAAGACCACACTACTACAGTTTGCTGCTGCAGTCCAACTTTTCTAACGTTCACCTCGAGAGCTCAACAACTTCTCTCTCGCACCTCGAGCTAGACTGCCCTCAGCGATAACCGCTCCACGCAAAGATGCTACGAACATTGCCCTCGCTAAGTCAACGTGTCTACGACATTCCTTTACATTTGTTTCTCATGAACATGAAATCATTTAAACATTCGTCATTTACATAATTTACTTACACAAGAAAATTAACCAATTTACACGCTATATATACACATATAGGCTATTACATATTTCTTATACTACCCTCTGTTATTTATACACACGCAGACAGTGGCGTTGGTCATTGTGTTGTTGCGTTAGAACCTCTCCTAATACATCTACAAGGATACTTTGCAAGTCAAATGGAAGTGCATGACAGAGGGTTCACCGAACCATTTTTATAATATTTCTCTATAGTTCCATTCTCTAATAGCTCGCAGAAACAAAGGACAGCTAAATCTTTCCACTTTCGATCTAATTTCTCTTATTTTATGATGATGATTATGTCTCCCTATGCACGTGAGTACTACAAATATATAGTTGCATTCTCAAAACAAAGTTAGTGAAAGAAATTTCGCAAATAGATCTCGCCTCAACAAATAACGCCTTTCTTATGATTTCCACCCCAACTCTTCATCATTTCCGTTACACCCTCGCCCCTATATCGGAATAATACAAAACGAGCTGCCCTTCTCTGAATTTTCTCTAGCTCATCCATCAGCGCCGACTAGTGTGGATCCCACAATGCGCAGCAATACTCCAAAATACACACAAGTGTAGTATAGGCAGTTTCTTTAGTAGAACTGTTGCATCTTCTGTTCTTCCAATGAAGCGTAGTCTTTGGTTCGCCTTCCCTATAATGTTTTCTGTGTGTTCTTCCAAATTTCAGTTGTTCGTAATTGGCACTCCTAGGTATTTAGTAGAATTAAAGGCCTTTAGGTTTGATTTATTGTGTAACACAAGTTAACGGATTTCTTTCAGTGGTCATATGAATGACCTCACAGTTACCGTGCATCATGCAGCTCTCTTATCTAAATTATTTTGCAGTTGCTTTTGATCTTCTGGTGACTTTACCAAGCGATAAATGAGACAATCATCCGCGAACAGTTTAAAAAAGTTACTCAGATTGTCTTCTAAATCGTTTATAAAAATAAAGAACAGTAGGAGCCCTATAACACTTCCCTGTGGAACGCCAGATTTCACATCCGTTCTACTCGATGACTTACCTTCAGTTACAACGTGCTATTTTCCTTCTGACAGGAAAACACGAATCCAGTCGCACAACTGTGGCGATATTCCATGAGCACTAGCTTTAATACTCCAGGGGTATCTACTTCTAAATTACGCATTCTTGCATATGTCCTTGATACTAATTATGGAGTATTTGCTTCGTCTTCTCTAGTGAAGGAATTTCGGAAAACGTTTTCTTGCACCATAAACCTCTCCCTCCAGCAATGAAAACCAAAAGTTTCGAATTTCAAAACTACACATAAGACTTACAAGTCTCTTTAACATAGTTCACAGTCACATTGTACATAGTCACCCTAATACGAGGTTTGAAACTTAAATAATGGCAACTATTTATTCACAACTGATACATGTTTGCACCTGTCACGGTCCTTCAGTCACCAGCGTTGTGTAGAACCCGTTGCCAGCGATGAGGCGTAGTATAACATAAACAGAGCCTGTTCTGTTGATGGTGCGAATGGAGCGATCTACTACCTGTCGAACGCTGGAACAGTTCAGAAGCGAATGCCACGAAGTGGTTTCCTTCATCTTCGGAATCATTTCAAAGTCACAAGGACTTAACCCCTGGGATTATGGTCGATGGTACAGTAATTCCCGGTCCCATAGATCGAACGGAGCAGTCACATCTTGCGCTGTACGTATCCGCGCTTTGTCGTGCAAAATGATGGGTAGGTTGCGCAGAAAGTGTTGCCAATTCTTTCGCAAAGCTAGTCGCAGGTGATGACACTGTTGTGGTGTACGACCTCCGACACATTGAATCTTCATCCAACTCCGTTGTTCCTGTTGCGAAAACATAGTGACACCCTTACTTCGTTCGCTCACAAGTGATTGTGTTTCCCTCGACTGTGCTCACGCCGGTGACTTGGGATGGTCGAGTCCATTTGGTCGAAGGTAGGTAGGTATGTCAACAACGTGTCCTGTCAGCGACAATAGTAGATTCCATTGCATAGCGTGTCCACAGCAGTGTTACCACTATTTAAGTTCCAGCCCTCGTGTGTTTAATCTCAACAAACACGGTAATATACGCCTCAAGTGCTCGAACCCGGCCATAATGAAAACACTTAACTGGAACTGCTTTATGCTATTATAAAAAGAAATTGTATAACAGTTGCTAGTACGGACAAAATACTAAACTTACAATAAGAAACAATTTTTAACAAAATAGAATTCTAAAATTCTTGATTTTTAATACATAAGGTCTTACAATGAGCCGGCCGCTGTGGCCGAGCGCTCTGCGGCGCGCCAGTCACGGTCCGCACGGCAATTACGGTCGGGGGTTCGAATCCCCATTCGGGCATGGATATTTGTGCCGTCCTTAGTATTATCTAGATTATAAGTAATTGTAAGTTTAGGGACTAATGACCCCGTAGTTAAGTCCCATAAGATCTACAAACATTTGAACATTAGATTTCTTACTATCAAAACAATATGTCACAAAGAATTAGTTCACAGGACATTGTAGTAGTTTATTTCAAACTGCTCATCCAGTATAAAAAAATGAGTTTGGGAAACATAGTTTCTTTCTGGACAGTCAGCGAACTGGTATATGTTTCAGAATGAAAATAGCAGTCGTGTTCTCAAAATGTTTTTACAATTTCTTTGATAATATGATGATCGGTTTCAATCTACTCTGAGACCATCATCAGACCAATTCGTCATTGAATTTTTTTAATAAAAAATATAAATAACCCATAACGGATGTAGGAAGGCATTTCGTTAACAATAAAACTTAGTTTCCACGTCATTAATAAATATAAATTGAAATAAATGTTCAAATGTTTGTAAATCTATCGCACCAAACTGCGTGGTCAACAGTTCGTAGCTTACAAACTACTTAAACCTAGGTAAACTAACCTAAGGGCAACACACACACATATGCCCCAGGGAGGACTCGAACCTCCACGGCGAGGAACCGCGCGCTCCGCAGCGAGACGCTTTAGACCGCTCGGCTACTCCACCGCGGCATAAATTGAAAGTAGGAAACATTAAAAAGAAACTGTCTAAGAAATACCTGCCATCTATTGGCAGTTGTTCACGATAAAATTGAAATCGAAAACAGAGTATAAATCAAAGATTAAAGTAGATCGACGCCGGTGGTCGCAGCTGTGGCGAAGCAGACGAGGTGCCAGAGATGGGATGGTATGTTTGGTTGGATTAGGGGGAATAAACTACTGAGGATATCAGTCCCCCGGTGGGGAGGGGAAGAAGTGAGGATAGGAAAGGAGTGGAGGGGAAAGGAAATTATAAGTGTTGTGTAACATATTCTGGTATTAAGACGGCATCAACTACGAATCGGTCTGATGATGATCTCAGAGTAGATCGAAACCGGTCACCCTCTATTAACTAAAATGTAAAAACATTTTGTGAATTTGTATGTTATTTCCACTCTGCAATGTAAAATAGTTTTGTGTAAATTATGCATATTGTTACGCAACATTATGTAGCAGTATCCAGCACTGGATTTTTCCAGGAGTTGATGCAACATTCTAAAGCAGCAGATATACGCAGCTGAAAATCCCCCATTTTGAATCCCAATCCGACGACAGTGTTGCATGCTTTGTGTGGTGTATCGAAGTGAATCAGCGAATTTATTTTATATTATTATTATTTTATTTTTTTATTTCATTGTTTCACAATGTGAAATGGTTGGTTTAGCTGGTCCAAACTGCTCAAATAATAGCAACATGGCCGCCATATTTTTATCGGCGTAAAAGGTTGTTTGTAAATTCCATACGC
The DNA here is from genome assembly GCA_026315105.1 of Locusta migratoria. Classification (NCBI taxonomy): domain Eukaryota; kingdom Metazoa; phylum Arthropoda; class Insecta; order Orthoptera; family Acrididae; genus Locusta; species Locusta migratoria. Next base: position 613,143,682 of record CM048746.1, read on the forward strand.
CAAGTAAGAACATCAAAATCGAGCAACCATCTGTGTCACGTTAAGAACAAAACCTTTTTTTGTTTGTTTTAGAAATAGTTATGCTCACAGAGAGGTAGTAATGAAAACATACGCCTATACATGGAAGCAATGTTTTAATTTTGCTACAGATTGTTAACATGACATATAGTGTGCTTAAATTAAGCTACTTTTCCTTATTTTATTTAGAGCAACTAAGGAGCAATTCTAAGTGCTGTTACTTATGTGTAAAGTGTTGCATGAGTGCAACTGGCTTTACCCGGCTTGTGGTATTTAAATTATATTTCGCATTAGTTCAGTGTTTAATTTAAATGTGACTCCACACCGATATATGTAGCTCTAAGCTAAGTTGCGATATATTATTTTCGTAAATAATTCGAACAAGAAGGAAGTCGTTCATAAAAGGCATTAAATTCAGAACTAGCATCCAACATTATTTCAAAGTGCATGCTACCGGAGACACTTTATGTTGTCGTTATCTAACGAAACTAGGTGTTCGAAGTTACTAAACACATTTTCAACGTCTGCCGTCAAAATGTGTTGAGTGTAAAATATGGGAGACATTACACGGCGGGATACGGTAAGTACAGTAGTACAATTTAACATTATTCCGTAACTGTTTTCGGATGCAACTCTTTGTTATCGTAAACGTATGTGAACGTACCATTTATAAACCAGAAAATACGATAATTTCAAAGTATTTTAACTGTGAGTGCTAAATATTTAGAGCGGCAATGTACCGGTAAGTGAATATATTTCTAAATGTCGTTCTAATCATTAACTCTTTCTTCCCTATTACAGTCAAATGTAAGTCAATAAATTTACTATGCTGTAATTTTTTTTTCGTTAGGTTAGTATATTTAATGGCCTTAAGAGCATATTGAAAAGCGTAGGTTTTCCATAGTCTTTAAATGCGCGCCTTCAGTGTGGGATTCAAAATTATGAATTTTCTGATTGTACTATACAGTGCTCTGCAACATTCGGTGACGTGGCAGTGGCCATGTAGTTGCAGGTCGTTTAATCACTTCCCATTTGCTGAGCAAGGCAAGCCAAACCTTTTAGAGTAACTTATGCAATCCTAGCCTCCGAATGTGGTGGGCATTTTCGACAGGACGTCCCGAGGACTCTCCTTGTTACCGCTGTAGCGAATGGAGTGGGTGCTTTTTTTTTTTTTTTTTTTTTTTTTTTTTAAATACTGAATTTCTTTATTATTGACTTTTTAAACAAAAATGAAACAAGTGTTGTAATTCCATTTAGGAAAAACTGTACAAATCAGAAAATAAAATTTGTAAATATGAATTGGCAACAGTACATAGCAAATTCTTGGGGTTTGATGGATACATTGAACCTGAAAGGTAGTTTCTAAACAAATTCAACAAATGACAATATGTAAGATCTGCCACCAATCAGTAAAATGTTCTAAAATTGTAGAAATCAGTGTTCACCTGATTTTGATTGCACACAAAGAAAAAGTAATAAATAAAATTGGGTGCGTCCTGAGGCGTCTAACGTCTCTCTGTCGCGTGGTAAAAGCTAAAAATAAACGTGTTAATTTGCGATTATTAACGAAATGCTGTACATGTTTGCGCAATCCGACAAGTGAGATTGTTTATGGATGGCTTATTCCACAGCGAATAAAGTGGCGTCCCATGACAACGACTCTTTAGCCTAACAACCTACTTGCAAAGTTTCACTCGAAATTCCATATTTAACAGAATCTTCAGTACCCTCGAGCCAGTGGTGACCTTAAGCATCATCTGAAGAACAAAGAGAATAAGCTACCCAAGATCTTAGACTGGAGCGTGAATACAAAGCGGAAAAATAATTAGTAAACCTGGAAAGACAAAGTCTCTTTTAATCCGATGGCAGCACATGGAACATGGCGGATAGTACTGATTTTTGTGTCCCAGTCTCGTCGCCGCTTTTGTGTCTCGTTTCCGTCGTAGGTGTCGGTGGCCGAGTAGAAAGACCGACACAGGAATAAAGGATGCACGCTTGTGCGGTATGGAGGTGACCAGCCAGTGGGACAGAAGAAACTAGAAACACTAGAGTAAATTAGAACGAGATATATATTGCACAGAATTTATACAATACTTAACTTTTACATAGCTCAGTACTGCAGAATGCTGATACATAGTTGAGCTAGAGGCCTGCCTAGTGCCTGTCCGATAGCCAAGTCTTCACTGGTGCCTATCTGGTTCCTACCTCAGTCCCAAGTGAACGATGTCGTTCAGGGGTGGCCACGAGCGGAGTTGTGGCAGAGGGCGCTCGTGGCTGACGTCGTAAGTACGCCGCGCCGTGCGTGCATGGCGGCGCGCGGCGAATGTAGATGGCGCGCACTTTAGACTTGTGCGACACCACACTGATAACGGTTTCAAAGTCGTCCGCCAACAAATAGCGCAGTTTGTAAAAATTTTACTACCGTCTTCAGATATTTCATTTCATTCTTCAAATCACAAATGAAAACTTTTAAAAACGCACTTATTCAGCAACATTATAGTCGGATTGTCATCATACAAATAAAATATCAAAAGCCTCATGGTATAATGTGATATGTGGTCATAGTTACAACTTATTTCTCGCCATTCTCAGAGTTGTCAACATCTTAAATACATTTCCCTGCTGTGCTGCTGACATGAATATATGTTAATAGTTCATTGTTTATAACAACAGAAACGTTGACGCAGAGGTTACCGTGCGTCGGAGGCATTTCCTCCATGGAGAGGTTTGTCCATTGCGACTTCGAATTGATTTCTGCAAATATTTGTAATGATACTAACTCGGCACTGTACTCGCGATGTCCCCAAAACTGAGATTATATATATATATATATATATATATATATATATATATATATATATATATATATATGAGAGAGAGAGAGAGAACAGTTTCGTAAGGACACTTGAAGTCTGAAATTCTTTGGTAAATTAAGCACATGCAAGGGAGTCGTGATGCGGGCCGCGGTGGCCGAGGGGACTGAGGCGCTCCAGTCACGGTCTGCACGGCCACTACGGTCGGAGGTTGGAATCCCCCCCGGGCATGGATATTTGTGCCGTCCTTAGGATTAGCTAGTTTATAAGTAGTTTGTAAGTTTAGGGACTGATGACCCCATAGTTAAGTCCCATAGACAAACATTTGAACATTTGGAGTCGTGATGTTTTGACAGCTACTGAGTCGTCGTAGTTCATGGGTTAGTCAAGAGATAGCGGCACCTCTCATCTGTCAAATCAGCGTCTGATCGCTCGCTTTGTGTAAAGACACGTGGCTGGAATATCCAGGCCGTTATGCACTCCTCGGCGGGAGAAGCCCTGTTTGGTCTTGGAGAAATATGCAGTAAACCACTTAAAAATTAATAACTATTGATCCATATATAATGCAAAAGAGCGTGTAGGCTCATTTTAAAGATAAAGGCTAGAGGGATGCGCTGATATAAACTCGCATCCTGTCACTTTAATAGGGTTTGAGTTATAGTAAATCAAAAATCATTATAAAATAACAATTTTGTGACGATATATCTTTAAAACGGCTTAACCAAATATTACGTATAACGTGTCAAATGATAGATCTAAGTGAGTTCTATTAAGGTGTATAATTTATTAATTAATTATTTTATTTATTTATTTATTTACTTCGCAAATTCCGTAAATTTGAATTAGAGGCCAGTTACATGGTTTCCAGTTATAAAAGTAGGATTTTTAATAAATAAACGATAATAATATATTAGCGGCATTACGGTAAATTAGACTTAAGTAAATAGTTAATGGAACCACAGGATCAATAGCACAGTGAATAATCTATGTTTACTGAAAGTTTAATTTTTTGATAATCCAAAAACTAAGATATGTACAATGTTTTTGATGCCATATTCTGTTTCAGCGGAAAATTTACTTCAAATACTATCATCACATGTATTTATTTTATTTTATGTAAAAGAGGTAATTTTGTGAAAATAAGATTGTGATTTGACTTCATAGTAAACCAGCGACGATAGATCAGGCGGCCATTTTGGCTTGTTAGGGGCAGTCTGTTGGTATCGGTTTGAAAGACGTGTCGCTATGCTGGGTGACTGTGGAGGACTTGTAAAATTTCAGCGAAGTGTTCTAGTATAGAACTTAGAAACATCTGTCCTGTGGTGCTTCGAGAACTTTGATTTTATTCTGCGTCTGTGGGACTTAGAAGAAGCCTTCAGTGGCCCTTCGTGGACTCTATATTCTGTGACAGTGGATCTTAGGGTTTTTCAGGATTGTTGCTAGACTTTAATTTTTATTTAGCGACTGTGCGACTTTGAAATTATTCAGTCAAGTTTCCAACTTTTGGTGTGGTAGCCTTAAGGAACTCGGCATTGCTCTGAAGTCAGGTGTAACAAATATTCACTGTCGGATCTTAGGTGGAATAAACACCAATTTAGTCAAAAGTGAATATGTCATTTGTGCTTTTTTTCTCGTCTGTATTTATTTAAAGGTAAACATTTTGAGGACACTGCAGCAGGTGTGACTGGCTCTTAGACACGACGCAGCCAGTTTGTATAATAAAATAGGGTCTACAGCCGCACTTTACGGAGCCCCAAACAAACACAGACTGTGAATGGGTGATTTATTTGTGTTGTTTCATTTTTATTTATTTATTTTTATTTTATTTATTTATTTAGCTTTTTTTCGTGCTATAGCACGGAGTCTCGAGCTAGCCGAAGGAAATAACTGATAAAATTAACGTCTCAGATATAAATTAAAACGATTTCAATGCCCCGGTTCCGGCCAAGGTTTGCCTTGATTGTAAGGTGTATATTGAAAATGGTAATGCCCTCCCATTTATTTACAGTTGGGATCCCTTTTGCCCCAGTATCAGATTATGTGATAACTGACTGAATAGAACCGTGACTCCTAATGTGCCTCATCTCAAACTTTCCTTAGACAATTAAAAGTATAATAATAAACGTAAATGAATTAAGAAATCTAGTATAACACTGTAAATAAGGCTGACAGTATTAACAGTTTTGTGTGTATATACTGTTTATTTTGTGTGTAGGTACTGTTCATTTACTATACACACTCTTGCGTTCACTCTCAGACGTAAAATTTCATACACTCCCGATAAGGGTACAGGTTTTACACTGAGATCTGACGGTTCTTCCCAGGAAAAATGCGTAAGGGTTGGAAGTGGGGCAGACGGAACATAAGTTTATTTTTTACTACGAAACAAAACTGTCCGTCTTTAAAACTAAGACGAGCATAAGCGCTTCGTAAAGTGTGTAAAGCGATATACCAAGAGAAGTCTCCCAAAAGCCTGTACGACATCAGGAACTGAAAGATTTACAGATGGAATGCGTTGCTGGATTCAAGTGATGCCGAATATCCTGTATGTTAGATAGGCTGTTGAGAGAAATCTCTTGTCAAGGATGTTACTTTACGTTCTTTTTAAATGAAAAGAATTGGTAGAACTGACTGCGAGAATTGACATGCATAATTAACTTTATAACATTTTTTTTAACTAACCGAAGTTCGTACCTGAAAAATGCAGAATTTTGTAAATAATTCGAAATTGGGAACCTCGCACTTAATTTTCATTTGATATTTCTTTCTCAGTTTTGTCACAGTACTTCTAATTTGTTATCTGTTATTATTAAAGGTTACAAAAGTACTATGATAGAGGGTAGCCACAAATCATTACATGTTATTGCCGACGTTTCTTACATTTAGGCGTCTGCAGTATTCTTGGAAACATTCTTCGTTGGTGACTGATCAAACAAATAGCAGTTTCCATTAAATCCAACAGCTTCATTTTTTTTTCCTATAAAACATGAGCTAGCTATAAATATTTAATCCTGCTGATGCCTTCATATTACTTTAAACTTGCAGAAAAAAATAACATTACGATATAGAGGATAAAGCGTAACATACCACCTACACTATTTCCCAGCGGTTAAATAGAGCTTCAACACACATAAAGTTTACGGTGCCAGTGGTCAACGACATAAATCTGTGGAGAAAGTTGAAAATTTGTGCCCAGCCGGGATTCGAGCCCGGGTCTTCCTGCCTGATAGGAAGTCGCTCTTGGCCATTACGATACTCTTTTTATTATTATTCTTGTGGTAGATCGGTGATCGGTGTTTTGCCGTCGTTTGTTCTTGGTCGGTCGTTGAGTATTTGGCTCAGATTTTTTTTTTTTTTTTTTTTTTTTTTTTTTTTTTTTTTTTTTTTTTTTTAAGAAAGATATAGGAGCATCATTTTTGAATGAATTATGCTTCCCCGTTTCATTATTGAAAAAAAAACCTTGCGCGCGCGCGTTGCTCTTCAGAATTATGTTTCCGGTGTTTCTTCGACGATTACCACCCGAAAAAATGTCTTGACATACCGGTCAATGATAATGAGGGAATTAATAAAATATCATGTCAAAATGTTATGAAATTTGATTATATACCGCCTCTTTAATGCCAATAAACCTTGTAAAGTACATTTGCTACTCATAAAATGAAAGTATTATGACAATAAAAATGTTTTCGAAAGATTTTTTATGAAGTCCATTTGCCGCTTAAAAAATAAAATAATTTTTATCTGTCACTTTCCACTTCTTTCACCTCTGACAGTGTTGCTGATGTGAAAAATGTTGAATAGCACCGTGGTTCGGAACCCACGTTAAAATGTAGGTCCCCTATAACTGGCTGGGTAAGTCCGTTCGAAGGTCGGAGGAAGGCAACGGCATACCACCTCCAAATAGGACCATGCCTAGTAAAGCACTGTGGTGTTCAAACCTGCCTTCGGATTGTTGACTGCTTTACCTTTTTTGTGATGACGAAGATGATTTTTCAACAATTTCGCACGAAAAGGAATATATAAATAAGCATCGTGAAGAAAAAAGTGAAGAAAGTGCACATTTGGGAATCCAACCCGGGGCTCTTCAACGTGGTAGACGTGTACTTAATGCCCTTTTTTTCACACAGGTATTCTTAATCATATTACTCACATATACAAAAAAACAAAATCAACATGCTGATTAACTCATTATTTCGCAGTTCCGTTTTTTAATAACTTAACCTTAACACAATTATATATATATTTTTGAAAAATTACAGCGTTCAAATGAATGAAATAAATCGCAACTTGCGATGTTATGGCTTCACTGTATTAGGTTTAGATGGAATACCAAACTGTGGCGAATGAAAATTTGTGCCCGGCCGGGATTCGAACCTGGGATCTCCTGCTTACTAGGCAGACGCATTGACCACTCCGCCACAGAGGACGCAGTGACCAGCCCGACTGCAGAGGACTCTTCCCTGCACGTCTCCCGCCACACACAAATCTCCAAAAATGTTCAAATGTTTGTAAAGTCTATGGGACTTAACTACGGGATTATCAGTCCCTAAACTTACAAACTACTTATGAACTAACTAAGACTAAGGACGGCACAAATATCCATGACCGAGGGGGGATTAGAACCCCCGACCGCAATGGCCGTGCAGACCGTGACTGAAGCGCCTCAGTCCCCTCGGCGACTGCGGCCCGCCACAAATCTCCATTCGCCACGCTGTCTCTTTCCTATACCACAGCCTATTTATTCTATAATGTTCGCAGCCACAATACTGTACTCCCGAATCAGGGAGAACAGACCATGAGGTATCGAGACACTATTAATTGTCGTCAGGTTTGTATATATATATATATCGGGATGTAATTGTAATATTGCGATGCAATCGACGCCATTGTTTATGTAATTTGTCATGCTATGGATTGCTGAAGAAAAAATATAGGGTGTCCATTAAAAAAACATAAGTTTGTGTTAAAAAAAACACATTTGCTTTCGTTTTTGAATCTTCCAAATATGTACATTCATGGGCCCCAGCCGTACATTGATACCGGTGAAAGTCGTTTTCCAATAGCCGTTATTGTTCCAGGGTGGACAAGATAGCTGGGGCACCCTGTATACAGGGCGTTAAAAAAAGGTACGGCCAAACTTTCAGGAAACATTCCTCACACTCAAAGAAAGAAATATGTTATATGGACATGTGTCCCGAAACGCTTAATTTCCATGTTAGAGTTCCTTTTAGTACTTATCTTCAAATCACATTAATCATGGAAGGAAACCACACAGCAACAGAACGTACCAGCGTGACGTCAAACACTTTGTTATAGTAAATGTTCAAAATGCGCTCCGTTAACGAGGATACATGCATCCACTCTCCGTCGCATGGAATCCCTGATGCGCTGATGCAGCCCTGGAGAATGGCATATTGTATCACAGCCGTACACAATAAGATCACGAAGAGTCTCTACATTTGGTACCAGGGTTGTGTAGACAAGAGCTTTCAAATGCCCCCATAAATGATAGTCAAGAGGGTTCAGGTCAGGAGAGCGTGGAGGCCATGGAATTGGTCCGCCTCTACCAATCCATCGGTCACCGAATCTGTTGTTGAGAAGCGTACGAACACGTCGACTGAAATGTGTAGGAGCTCCATCGTGAATGAACCACATGTTGTGTTGTACTTGTAAAGGCACATGTTTTAGCAGCACAGGTAGAGTTTCCCGTATGAAATCATGGTTACGTGCTCCAGTGTACATAGGTGGAAGAACATGAGGCCCAATCAAGACATCACCAACAATTCCTGCCCAAACGTTCACAGAAAATCTGTGTTGATGACGTGATTGCACAATTGCGTGCGAATTCTCGTCAGCCCACACGTGTTGATTGTGAAAATTTACAATTTGATCACGTTGGAATGACGCCTCATCCGTAAATAGAACATTTGCACTGAAATCAGAAGTGACACATTGTTGGATTAACCATTCGCAGAAGTGTACCCATGGAGGCCAATCAGCTGCTGATAGTGCCTGCACATGCTGAACATGGTACGGAAACAACTAGTTCTCCCGTAGCACTCTCCATACAGTGACATGGTCAACGTTACCTTGTACAGCAGCAACTTCTCTCACGCTGACATTAAGGGTTATCGTCAACTGCACGAAGAATTTCCTCGTCCATTGCACGTGTCCTCGTCGTTCTACGTCTTCCCCAGTCGCAAGTCATAGGCTGGAATATTCCGTGCTCCCTAAGACGCCGATCAATTGCTTCGAACTTTTTCCTGTCGGGACACCTTCGTTCTGGATATCTGTCTCGATACAAACGTACCGCGCCACGGCTATCGCCCCGTGCTAATTCATACATCAAATGGGCATCTGCCAACTCCGCATTTGTAAACATTGCTCTGACTGAAAAACCACGTTCGTGATGAACACTAACCAGTTGATGCTACGTACTGATGTGCTTTATGCTATTACTGTAGAGCAATGAGTCGCATGTCAACACAAGCACTAAAGTCAACGTTACCTTCCTTCAATTGGGCCAACTGGCAGTTAATCGAGGAAGTACAGCACGTACTAACGAAACAATTAGGTATTTTGACAATTGTCTGCACGAATTATTTCAATTTACATTTAAAGAGAAATACTAAAATGAGCTCTAACGTGGAAATTAAGCGTTTCCGGACACATGTTCACATAACATATTTTCTTTCTTTGTGTGTGAGGAATGATTCCTGAAAGTTTGGCCGTACCTTTTTGTAACACCCTGTATAGTTTCTTTGCGACGAGAACAGCGCAGCCCGAATCACATTGTGTCTATTAAATAAATGAGTAACGGTTTCTGCTTTGGAATCATTGAATGCAATTTCATCTTAGATTTGGGTGACCAGAGTCCCGTATTTTACGGGATAGTTCATTATTTATTCCGTGCCCGTTGTCCCGAAAAAAAAGAAAAGAAAAGAGAGAGAGAGAGAGAAAAGTAGGAAAGGAGGGTAAGATGACGACAGTAAGCTTCCGAATTTTGTTTTTATCGCTTTATTTTAAACCACACGCCTACATCAATACACCTACACCAACTACAAATTTCGTAGTTTCGCAAAATGTAACATTTATGGCGATTACTTTGACTTTTTTCAAATGATTTCACACACGTCATGTTGGCCTCGTTTGCGGGTAAGATGAAGAATGTCGGCGGTAATCTGACGGACACTATTGGATAAACATAAAAAACCATTTCACTTTAAGCAAAGAAGTGTCATACATTTCCTTTGCGCTTCATAACTGCCGCAGTGAGTTCGGTACAAGCAGAATATTCAAATGTTTGTCAAGCTTAAGGGACTTAAATGTGGGGTCATCAGTCCCAAAACTTTCAAACTACTTATAAACTAACTTATACTACAGACTACAAAAACAGCCATGCCCGAGGGAGGATTCGAACCTCAGACGGGAAACAACCTCGCGCATCGTAACATAGCGCCTCAATGCGCTCGGCCGCTCCGCCGCGGCGGTACAAGCAGCTTGGACCCCTTTTAAGGCAGCATGAACAACCATGCAAAATCCCTAACTTACCACAGGCATAGCTGATTTCACAAAGTTCTTCTCTAAACGAAATCATAATGGTCGTCGTCGTCTTCAGTGTACAGTACACCACTTAACAATACTGTACCTCCTGTACAGTAATGGACATCGATTCCTTGCCGTCTGTTGCGCCTTTCTTTATACTTGTTACACACGTTCAGAACTGCAAGTAAGTATGTAAAGCTCACTGATTTAAGAAATGTTTCAATAAGATGACGATTTGTCATCTTGCCCGCCAATGAATTCGTCAACTTACCCGAAATGGCCAGACACCACACCAATATAATTAGTCACGTTCCTTTTGTTTTGAAGTTCAAGTGTGTAAAATTACATCCAGATAGAAGCAAAGCGTGGATTTTGTTACGGTTCATAAGGGCGCTCCACCATTCACCATGCAACATTTTGTTTATACAGTGATCTTCGTTTTCCTATAGTCAGTTGTGCAAAAGTACATCGCAATCGGTTCGAAATTGTGGATTTTGTCAAGTCCGTATATAAAGTAGCCTCCGACAGGCACATGCTCGTCGTATTTCCTTACCAATATGTGGTAAGTGTTTGTACAGCCATTGTTTCGACACGGTAAGGAGTATGAGCACCAAATCGGTCCAGTGGTTTAAGAGATGTCCAAAATCTTCTCGTAATGCAGTATTTTATCGGGCATTTCAATGTTCATGACGTCATGTCTGTTTCAGTGTCATACATGATTATAACACCCGCAGCGACTCTCCTGATGGTTTAAGTGTGCGAACGTTTATCAATACTGGAACAAAACTGTAGCTTTTTGCTTAATACAAACTCTCAAGCAAACGGATAGTCTGCAGCATATTTTAATATGTCATTCCACAAGTTAATATGTCCGCACACGTTTAGCTACGGATTTGCGGGTAATAACAAATTTTGCCAGCAATTTAACATCGTCGGTAGTATGAGGCCATCGCAAAACTTTACGAAGTTACATAAAAGCACGATTCCCATTAATTTTGTTGTTACTTACCTCGTGAATCTAATATAAGGTTTTCCAGGGGGATATCTGCAGCTACTACGTGGTTTCTCTACATACACTGTTACTGCGTTATTTCACTGAACAGTACAGAAAAGTAACTTGTTTCAGGGTAGAAAATGGCTGAAAGCACTCTCTAAAGGTTGCCAACATTCTGAACAGAAAATAAGAGAATTTGGTTGTATATCACTGGAATTTACTTGTATAATCGGTGAAATTTCTGGAAAATTACTGGAGATACGTGTCAGAGACATGTTTTATTAGATTTACCAGGTCAGTAACAGTAAAATAAACGGAAATCGGTGTTACTTTGAACTCGTACAGTTTTGCGATGGCTTCATATTAGCGAGATTTATCTTTATTTGTTATTTTATGCCTGGATGGGCAGGCTGGTAGCAGCATACTAAGCTGTTCTTCAGCCAGAAAGGTACAATATGTTGACAAGAATTTGAAAAAAAAAAAAAAAAAAACAAAGATGCAAATGAAAATAGCTGCAGAATTTAGAATACAAATGTGATAAAACTGGCAAATACGGGGGATGTTAACAGGCACACATATTCAGTATTAAAGATGCCACGACGGCTAAAAACGTATTGAAGTTCGACAGATAACGGCGACACGCACATAGACACTGGTAAAAGCACAGGGCAACACACTGTTCTGACCGTGCCGCGGTTGCTAAAATCTTAAAATCACACGAAGGTAGCACAACAATGACAAGGAGACAACATGGGTATCGGAATTAAGAACTTTTTTTTTTTTTTTTTTTTTTGTATTTATCGTACGTGAAGTTCAGAACTCAAATAACATGGCAGCCAATCTTTCAAAAATTATCGAGAAAATCAACTTTGGAATTTTTTCAAGTACATTTAAGTACCAATAATTAATTAAAACAGTTGCAACATCTGTAGGTGTAGCTCAGGTGGTAGCGTTCTGGCCTTGCAAACCTAAGGTCTGTGGCTCGAATTCTGCCAAAACAGATTTTTTTATCGTTTTATTCGGATACTTACACAATTTTAATATCTAATGGTAATTTTTACGAAAAGTGCACTTATTTTTGTTTATTTGTAATTTTCTATATTTTATAGAAGGTTGTTAATAATGATGGTTTCAATCAAAACTACATAAGTTAAATTTTTTACACTATTGGTTTCACTATGGGTTGACGACGATAGATTGTTCAGTATGTGAAGAGCTGCGCCGCTGTTTTTGGAAAGTCACTCCATATCTACTAACGGTTTTCCAAGCAGCTAACCTACTCAACCATCGTTTTACGTGACGGCATGGTTCTCACCTCCTCTACATAAACAAAACTGACAGAACACGGGGAATTAATCTAAACTGAATTAGAAAACGAAAACAAATAGTTATGATAGAATTCGATCCACTGACTCTGTGGTTGTGAGACCAGAAGGCTGCCACCTGACAAATGCTGCAACTAATGTTTAAAATGTTTGTTAAGCTTATGGGACTTAACTACGGGGTCATCAGTCCCTAAACTTACAAACTACTTATCAACTACCTTATACTAAGGACGGCACAAATATCCATGCCCGAGGGGGGATTCGAACCCCCGACCGTAGTGGCCGTGCAGACCGTGACTAGAGCGCCTCAGTCCCCTCGGCCACCGCGGCCGGCAATGCTGCAACTGTTTCGATTATTGGTACATACGTGTACTTGGAAAACTTCAAGTCGATTTTCGCGAGATTTTTGAGAGTTGCGTCGAATGGCTTTGGCTGATTATTATTTAAGTTCTGAACTTCACGTACCATAAATATAAAGAAATTCTAAAATCCGATATCATGTGGTGTCCTTGAGGGACGAAATTGATTAACCGACTGACACAGTGGCCACCTTCTGTCCGTCATGCTTAGTGTTTCCAAATGAGAATTTTTTTGTAACTACGTCCACAGTCTGTTGTGTTGGCATCAGAGAGTTGCTAATACGTATGTTTGCATCATTTATAGTAGCTGCTGTTCAGTTTGCTCCAGTAAATATTTCTTGAGCATATATAAGGTATGTTCCTAGGTATTTATTTATGAAAATGTTAATATACTCTGAAGGATACAAGTACACACAACAATATATACAGTTAGCATCTCCATGGTAGCTTCATATGAGGCCACTGTGCTTGTGTGCCATTAGTAGGAGAGCTAAAACAACGTGGGCTACGTAGTGGTAGTACTGTCGGATTTGATCGCAAAGGCGTGCCACAATTGAAGCGTGACAAAGAAAGTAGAGGGGATTCTGATTGGTCAGTAAGTAAGTAATGATGGAATAGCCCGAATAAAACAGAAACACAAACGCACTGTAATGATTTTATCAATTCTCCAGATGATGTTTCTGTTGTACACAGAAAGGAGAATGACGGCAGTATACGAGCAAACCGCTTGTCCCGCCACAGCTAAGAGATATCATGCGAATATGGGATGTGTTGACAAAGCTGACATGTTATGATCTTTCTATGTAGTTGATAGAAAAGCAAGAAGGTCCTGACTGCGATTGTTTTGGTAATTTGTACATGTTGTAAATTCATTTATTTTGTACTCTTTGTGCAACACTGGTAAAAGTGTAAAACTCAAAGAATTCAAAGTGAATGTTGTAAGTGGTTTACTAGGTACTACAAATATGACAGGTAAACCAAGTCCATGATGTACCACACCACCTCCTGTGAGATTCAAACCACAGTTGTCCATGGAGAAGAGAAAGGCTGAAGCAAAAGACATGCCGCAGCATGGGCCTCCAAAACATTGTTCGTACTGTAATACCAAAAAGACCCCTCATAGATCCAGAAGGCATTGTTAAACATATGGTGTAGGCTTATGTTTCCATAACAGTGGCGCATCCTGGGGGAGGGGGGGCTGTCGGGCTGCAGCCCCCCCCCCCTCCCCCAGACCCTCTGGAACCCCGCCAGAGCATGCCGCAGCCTCCCGTAAAGAGAGAGGGGAAAGAAAATAGAAAGGGGTCGAGGGATATATTATTTCGGCGGCCCTTTTTTTTTTTTTTAATCTACGTTAACTCGGTTATTGACCTGAACCACTACAATACCACGATCTTGGATACGCCACTGTTCCATAACTAGTTGTATTGAGACTATACCCGGTATGTCGTGTGCTTTCGTATGTTGTGCAGTACGATGTTCTCGACGGCGAGTGTTCATCAGAGACGAGTGTAGCGTCAGGCGTGCCCCAGGGGAGTGTGATAGGACCGCTATTATTTTCTATTTATGGTGTATGGGAGGGTGTCGTCTTTATCTAACTGTAATAGCATACAGGATGACTTAGACAAAATTTCTAGTTGGTGGGAAGAATGGCAGCTAACTCTCAGTGTAAAAAATGTAAGGTGATGCGCATGAGTAGAAAAAACAATCCCATAATATTCGAATACAGTATTAGTAGTGAGCTCATTGATTCTGTCGCGTCGTTCAAATATCTAGGCGTAACATTGCAGAGCGATATGAAATGGAACGAACATGTAAGGACAGTTGTGAGCAAGGGGGACAGCCGACTTCGGTTTATTGGGAGATTTTTGGGAAGGAGACCGCGTATAAAACGCTTGTACGACCACGTCTTGAGTATTGATCAAGTGTTTGGGACCGCAGCAGATCAGTTTAAAGGAAGACATAGAGGCAGTTCAGAGGCGAGCAGCTAGGTTTGTTACTTGTAGGTTCGACCAATGCGCGATTGTTACGGAAATGCTCCGGCAACTCAATTGGGGATCGCTGGAGGAAAGACGACGTTCTTTTCGTGAATTTCTGTTGAGGAAAATTAGAGGGCCGGAATTTGAAGCTGAGTGTAGTACGATCTTGCTGCCGCATACTTACATTTCGCGTGGTGATCAAAGATAAGAGAAGTTAGGGCTCGTACGGAGGCATATAAGCATTCTTTTTTTCCTCTTTCTTTTCTGGAGTGGAATAGGAAAGGAAATGCCTAGTAGTGGTACAGTTTACCCTCCGCCACGCACCTTACGGTGAATTGCGGAGTATGTATGTAGTTGTAGATGTTTAGTGAGCATTATAATTATTTGCCACAGTGGCTTGAATTGAAGCCACCCCATAATTAATATATTAATTAATATATAATTAAATCGTGAAACTGTTGGCGATGGTGAAGGGAGGAGCGGTGGGGAGGGTTGCGAAAGGGTAGGACAGGGGAAAGGGGGAGAGGACGTGGGAGGCTGTAAGGACTCTTGGGGAAGGGAAAGGAAGGGAGGGAGAGGAACGGAGGAGGAAAGAGAGGAGACGTTCATACGGAGAAGCATTAAGGTTAATAGGAAGGATTGATGTCGGGACGGAGGGCGTCAAACGGGAGGGGAAGCTGATGGAAGTTGGAAGGATGTGGGGATTGGGGGGGGGGGGGTGGAGGGAGGGATAACTTGGTAATGGTGTGGAAGAGGCCCAGGATGCAATAGGAGATGGGGAACTAGAGGGAGTTGGGATTGCCGGCCGCGGTGGCCGAGAGGACCGAGGCGCTCCAGTCACGGTCTGCACGGCCACTACGGTCGGGGGTTCGAATCCCCCCTCGGGCATGGATATTTGTGCCGTCCTAGTTCGTAAGTAGTTCATAAGTAGTTTGTAAGTTTAGGGACTGATGACGCCGTAGTTAAGTCCCATAAGCTATACCAACATTTGAACGAACATTTTGGAGTTGGGATTCTATATTGCGGGAAACAGACGACGTGGATGTGTTCCAGTAATTTGAGTAAGTTGGGGAACGGAATGAGATCATACGAGGTATGTCCACAATGTAAGTTCCGTTTGGTTATATAAACCAAACGTGAACAGATACAGAAAAAATATTTATTGTATAAAAATCTGTAACTGCTCAACTACTTTTCCACATAACTTCCGAAATTTTGGAGGCATTTGTCATAGCATGGGACAAGTTCTTGTGTGCCTTCTTCATAGAATGTTGCAACCTGTATATTCAACTATGTGGCAAATATGTTCTTTCAGCTCATCATCGTTGAAGTGTTGACCACCAAGGACAGATTTTAGGTGTAAGAAAAGATGAAAGGAGTCTTCTTCTTCCCTTCACAAGGCGAATGTGACCAAACACCTCTTACGGGAATTTCACTGGGACGTGTTTGATCATCCTCCGTACAGTCTCGCTCCTAGCGACTTTCTTCTTACACCTAAAACTTGTCCATGGTGGTCAACACTTCAGCGATGATGACGAGCTGAAAGAACATGTTACGACATAGCTGAATACACTGGCGGCAACCTTCTACGAAGAAAGCATACAAAGACTTCTGCCACGCTATGAAAAATGCCTACAAAATTTCAGAAGCTACTAGCTTAAACCCGCGACTCCGCTCGCGTGTTGGTTGATTATGATAGATAAGCTATGTTTCAGTTGCACTGGTTTTGAAGGATGAAATGAAATACAATACCTTCTTTAGAAACAAACTTTTTAATCAACATTCAGGTTAAAAAATAAAATTATTCGTATGCTTATCCATATAGAGAAAGAGCTGAAGACATTGTAGCACGCATAGACCCAAGATATGGTCTGTGGCATCACGTTTCGCTGTATGTAACCTCCTTGATATAGAGTCGCAAAGTGATCGCTGGCCTTCAATCAGAATTTTTTTATAATTTGACGACTTTCAACAACGATATCTTCCACCCCGCTATAGCTATCGACGTGGAACTGATATGGTGTTCAACGGGAGACTACGGACAACAATTACACATAAACCATCAGTTTGCATTCTGTATGTTTCGCTGCAGAGCGAAATATTAACACACACGCATAGAATTTTATATACACCCATAACTTTCCATCCCAATCTACTCCACCCTTTTATCATTATCAACCCTCAAGCAACAATGCAATCTATAGAACCATTTTCAAAGAGTAAATATAACTTTAAAAGAGTAATTATTGTTCCGCATTCCGCGTTATATTCTTCAAATTACTATATATCTATCAGACCGCTATAAAACCGTGCCTAAAACCTCCCTCAGATATAAATTGGTAACTGTAAAAATATTTAAGCCTCTGTGTCTTGTCGTTCGGACGTGATAAGCGTACACCGAACAGATATGCACATTAATATATATATAGATAAATAGCTATCCGGTCGCCATAAAACCATGCATAAAGCCTTCCCCGGGTAGACATTAGCAACTGTACAAATTTTTAGCTCTTTATGTCTTGTTGTTCAGACGTGATAAACGTGCACGGAAGAGACATTCACATTTATAGATATAGATAATAAGTTATACCATTTGATGATGAGCTGATAGGCAGCTCGAAACCGGTCATGGTTTAATAAATCTTCATTAAGAAGAAAAAAGGCGTCTGGTTGCAGTAATTTCTGAAACCTATTTCGAGATACAGTCGCAGATTCCAAAACAATGGATAAAAGTTCTATTTTTTACTTCAACTTGTCCCAGGCATCTCGAAAACAAAACTAATGTCTGTGGGAAAGAGATTTAAACAGATTGAGTGTTAGATAGGAGGAACAAAGGTAGAACAGGTTGACAGTTTCAAGTACCTGGGATGTATTTTCTCACAGGATGGCAACATAGCGATAGAACTGGAATCGAGGTGCAGCAAATCTAATGCAGTGAGTGCTCAGCTAAGATCTACTCTCTTCTGCAAGAAGGAAGTAAGTACAAAGACTAAGTTAGTGGTGCACCACTCTATCTTTCGGCCAACTTTGTTGTGTGGGAGTGAAAGTTGGGTGGATACAGGTTACCTTATTCATAAGGTATAGGTTACAGATATGAAAGTAGCAAGAATGATTGCAGGTACTAATAGATGGGAACAATGGCAGGAGGGTGCCCATAATGAGGAAATCAAAGAAAAACTGGGATTGACCACCATAGATGAAGCAGTTAGAGCGAACAGACCTAGATGGTGGGTCATGTTACACGCATGGGAGAAGCATGGTAAGAGGAGTCGAGGTAGACCAAGAAGGAAGTAATTAAGATTCGGTGCAGAATGATTTTGAAGTAAAACGCATAACATCGGATGAGGCATCAATGTTAGTATTGAATAGGGGATCATGGAGGAATGTTATTAGAGGTACTACGCTCCAGACTGAAG
The DNA here is from genome assembly GCA_026315105.1 of Locusta migratoria. Lineage (NCBI taxonomy): Eukaryota > Metazoa > Arthropoda > Insecta > Orthoptera > Acrididae > Locusta > Locusta migratoria. Next base: position 613,162,128 of record CM048746.1, read on the forward strand.
GCTGAAAGGCATAATCAGTCTCTGATGATGATGATGTCCCAGGCTCGCTGCCGTCACTGCGGTCGCTGCGGCTGTCGGGCTGCGGTCTGCGGTCGCTGCCGGCGCGCCTGCGGCTGCCCGCCGCGCTGCGGCTGCTGGACGCGTCGCACAACGAGCTGCGCGACCTGCCGCCGCCGCTGCCGTCCGCGCTGCGCTCGCTGCTGCTGCACCACAACGACCTGGCCACACAGCTGCGGCTGCGGCTGCAGCCGCACGCGCCGCCCTTGCTGCTCGTGGACCTCGCCGTCAACCTCATTGACCGCCCCATCGAGGTGCTGCGCGGCGACAGGTCAGTATCTGCACAACGAGCTGTGCTACCTGCTGCCGCACTCGCTGCTGCTGCACCACAACCAACTGGCAGCACAACTGCGGCTGCGGCTGCAGCCGCACGCACCGCCACTGCTGCTCGTGGACCTCACCGTCAACCTCATTGACCACCCCATCGAAGTGCGACAGGTGACTGCCACATTGTCCGGTGACGCAAGGAAAGTACTTGGGCTCGAACAAATATAAATACACGAAAATCGTGTGAGAGATAATGTGAAGGTTCCCCACTGCACTAGTGATATTTCCTCATCTGCAAAGCTCTACAGTCGCCCATTAGAGGCGTCTGTTTGTGCCACGCCGCACTGCACCTTGACCTGCCGGTACACCAGCAGTGACGGTCCTGTGCCTCTGAAGTTGCGTTTTGTGACGTTATTTGTGTAGTGAAGCGTCGGAGAGGTCGGCGACTGGTAAAAAAAATCCTGCTAATATAGTCTACATAGATACTCTGCAAATCACATTCAAGTGCCTGGCAGAGGGTTTTTTAACCACTTTCATAACTTTTCTCTACCGTTCCACTCTCTAATAGCGCGAGGGGAGAAACAACACCTAAATCGTTCCGTTTTCGATCTGATTTCTCTTATTTTATTGCGATGGTCATGTCTCCCTAAGTAGGTGGGTCCTAGCAACATATTTTCACATTCAGAAGTAAAAGTTGGTGATTGAAACTTCGCAAACACATCACCCCGCAATGAATAACGTCTTTCTTTTAATGATATCCACCCCGATTCTTGCAACATATCCGTGACGTTTCCCCCCCCCCTCCCACCGTAACGTGATAAAATAAAACGAGCTGCTCTTCTCTGAACCTTCTCAATGTCTTCCGTCAGTCCCACCTGGTGAGGGTCCCATAAGGGGCAACAGTACTCCAGAAGAGGACGCACAAGTGTGATGTAGGCAGTCTCTTTGCTGGAGCTGGTACATCTTCAAAGCGTTCTGCCGATGAAACGTAACCCTTGGTTCGCCTTCCCCACAATATTTTCTATGTGGTCTCTCCAGTCAAAGTTGTTCGTAATTGTAACTTCTTGGTATTTGGTAGACTCTACGACCTTAAGGTTTGACTGATTTATCGCGTAATTAAAGTTCAGCGGATTTCTTTTAGTGGTCATGTGTATTACTTCACACTTTTCTTTATTTATTGTCAATTACCAATTTTCGCACCATGCAGAAATTTTGTCTAAATCGCCGATAAACGACAGCATCAATCGCGAAAACTCTAAGAGAGCTATTCAGATTGTCTCCTAAATCGTTTAGGACTGTGTGACTGGTTGAGATGAAGTTACGAAGAAACCTTCTTCGTGAAGATGCTATTGGTTAGAAGATGAATCATTCGCATGTTACCTGGTGTGGTGTCGCACGATTCTGAAGTGCGCGCCACGTACTTCCGCCGCGCGACGCCATGCAAGCACGGCGCGGCGTTCTTACGACGTCGGCCACGAGCGCCCTCTGCTGCTAGCCTGCTCGTGGCCACCACTGTACTGGATCGGTCACTTGGGGTTAGGACAGGCACTAGGACTCATCAGTAGGCAGGCCTCTACGTAGCTAACCTTTGTCTCAGCAGTACACTTAGTTGGCAGTCGTGAACTTTGTAAAAGTTAAGTATATCCTGTTTCTAGGAAATATACAACTTGTTCTAATTTAACTTAGTGTTTTCTGCTGTCCCACTGGCTGGTCACCTCCGTACCCGCACACGCGTGTATCCTATTTCCCTGTGTCGGTCCCTCTCCACTCGGCTACCGACACGTAGGACAACGAGACACAAAACCTGGTATATACTACAGTGTTTCTGTACTATAATACAAGGCGCGTCCAGAAAGTAAGTTCCTTTTGGTAATAAAATGAAATTGTACACAGATACAGAAGAAATTTTTATTGCACAAAATTCTACAACTCTTAAACTACTTTTCCACATAACTGCCGAAATTTTGCAGGCATTTGCGTAGCACTAGGTGTTGTATACCTTCTTCATAGAAATCTGCCGCTTGCGTCTTTAACCAGTTGGAAACAGTTTCTTTCAGCTCGTCGTCATTGGTGAAGTGATGACCGCCAAGGAAAGACTTGAGATGTAAGAACAGATAAAAGTCGCTAGGAGCGAGGTCAGGGCTATACGGAGGATGGTGAAACACGTCCCAGCCAAATCCCTGTAGGAGGTTTTCATGCATTGGTGATCGTGAAATTTAGGGGATGTCCATAGCGAGAGCACTAATTGTACACCTACGTTTTTCCTGGATCTTGTCATCAATCGCGTGAACCAGTTCTTCTGTAACCAAAGGTGGACGCCCACTTCTTTCTTCATCCATCTTCTCACCATCGAATCACTCATCGCATTTGGTCCTTAAACATTGCAAATTTGCCGATAAATTTCACTTGGTTTCACTTTCCTCGCATTCAGAAACCGATTCACCAACCTGATTTCACAGGTGGCGGGATTTTCAATCAACGCCCACATTTCAAACAAGCACAACAAAACGAACGTAACTGACAGCGATCTCCAAATGGCGCACGTTTTTCTCCTTGATACAAATCGTCTACAGCGCATGTGCGGAACTGCAATCGCAGCGCTGCAGCGGAGATAAATTGAAACGGAACTTACTTTCTGGACGCGCCTCGTAGATACCAGAAAATATGTCAATGATTCATCTTCTACACCAAGACCGTATTCACAAAGAAGAGTTCTTTAGAATTTCATCTCAACCAATCGCAATACATTATCAGGATTGATTACCAATCGCCGACCCATCTGACGCTTCATTACACAAATAATGTCACAAAACGTAACTTCAGAGGCACACCGCACTGTCCCTAGTGCTCCCGACCGCCGGCCGCGGTGGCCGAGGAGACTGAGGCGTTCCAGTCACGGTCTGCACGGCCACTACGGTCGGGGGTTCGAATCCCCCCCTCGGGCATGGATATTTGTGCCGTCTTTAGTATAAGGTAGTTCATAAGTAGTTTGTAAGTTTAAGGACTGATGACCCCGTAGTTAAGTCCCATGCTCCCGACTAGAGTACCGGCAGGTCAAAGTGCAATGGGGCGTGGCTCACGCAGAGGCATCTAATGGGCGACTGCAAAGTTTTTCAGATGCGAGAGTATCGCTAGTGCAATAAGGGACCTCTACATTATCTCTCACAAGATTTTTATATATTTGTTCGAGCCCGAGTACTTTCCTTGTTAGTATACCCGCTTAGAATTAACTGAATATGGAATACATGATATGAATACGTTTCTCAAATCGGTAGCTCAAAGGGTACTCAGGCATCAGCTGTTGATCTATGCTGCTCGAGCCCCTACAACGCCGTAAGCGAACAGCGGGAAAATTGAAGATCGTCTCGGCGGCCATTACGGTGGCAAACTTCCGCGCGGACTTTAAACGTGCGTGACATACTCTTTTGATTAGCGTGTGTAATCATTCGAGTTAAATCGCGAAAACTATGTCTCATTTAAATATACAGCGTGTTACAAAAAGGTACGGCCTAACTTTCAGGAAACATTCCTCACACACAAAGAAAGAAAATATGTGGACATGTGTCCGGAAACGCTTAATTGCATGTTACAGCTCATTTTATTACTTCTCTTCAAATCACATTAATCATGCAATGGAAACACACAGCACCATAACGTACCAGCGTGACTTCAAACACTTTGTTACAGGAAATTTTCAAAATGTCCTCCGTTAGCGAGAATACATACATCCACCCTCCGTCGCATGGAATCCCTGATGCGCTGATGCATTCCTGGAGAATGGCGTATTGTATCACAGCCGTCCACAATACGAGCACGAAGAGTCTCTACAGTTGGTACCGGAGTTGCGTAGACAAGAGCTTTCAAATGCCCCCATAAATGAAAGTCAAGAGGGTTGCGGTCAGGAGAGCGTGGAGGCCATGGAATTGGTCCGCCTCTACCAATCCATCGGTCACGGAATCTGTTGTTGAGAAGCGTACGAACTCGTCCACTGAAATGTGCAGGATCTCCATCGTCCATGAACCACAGGTTGTGTCGTAGTTTTAAAGACACATGTTCTAGCAGCTTAGGTAGAGTACTCCTTATGAAACCATGATAACGTGCTCCAGTGAGCGTAGGTGGAAGAACATGAGGCCCAATCAAGACATCACCAACTATTCCTACCCAAACGTTCACAGAAAATCTGTGTTGATGACATGAATCGAGGAAGTACAGTACATACTAACGAAACAATTGGGTATTTTAACAATTGTCTGCACGAATTAATGCAATTTGCATTTAAAGAGAAATACTAAAATGAGCTCTAACACGGAAATTAAGCGTTTCCGGACACATGTCCACATAACATATTTTCTTTCTTTGTGTGTGAGGAATGTTTCCTGAATGTGCGACCGTACCTTTTTGTAACACCCTGTATAACTACAACACAGCTTCAAACTCTTTGAATATACACCATCTATTATTTGTGTGTAAGTTTATCACACATACGGTGTAGGAATCGGCCAACAACGCTTCTTCTTCCTAATTAAACCGAGTTAGAACATTTAGTTTTTGCCGTTGTAACTGCAGCATATGATCGGAATTTTCGTCAGACACTATTTTCCGGCAGTTTCTCAATATATTCTACGATAGTAAAACTTTTGTACAAACGTTAATTTTCTAAGAGTTTCCAAACACTTTACGTTTTTGCTTGTGTGCCTGCTGTTTTCTCTAATATTTAGATATTTTATAGCTTCATAAAATGAAACTGGGCTGCCTGAAACAGCTAATGTTGAAAATTGACTGTGAAAATGAAATATCCCATCAGATACATAACTATAAAATTGCGTCTCACCTTGTGAATACAGCAACCAGCCACTACCAAATTCTTTTAAGAACACGAAGTATCCATGACTTTTTCTTACCTAACTGTATATAATATTAGCATTAGGGTATCCAGCAGGATTATTAGCATTTTCAATTCTGTAAGCCAAATGCCTTACAGTAGCGTGAACTGCTCAAAAGTCAGCAAATATCGTCGTAGGGTTCAACTTCGCAATGTGCTTCCAGTGTGGCTATGTCATTCACATATCGAACTATACACATTTCTGTAAACTCCTTTCCGTTGTTTTACCTCTCTATGTATAACAGATAACCCTTAAATTATTTTAAAAGTTGCTAATATTAATTTCATAAAGAAAAGTTCGAACTGCGGTGAGGCAACTAATCTCCTGCCCCCAATAGTTATTTTACACATAAAATGAAACATTTTGAACTTGCCGTCCACCACTACGGTATAAAGTAGCTTGTTTTAAAGAGCTACCAGTATTGTAAAACCTTGTACTTACTTCATTCAATTTTATATTGTGTTGACTAACAGCCTGTTAAGCAAGAGTTACTATCTCTGAACACAAGTAGTAGTGCTACTTGTATTCCTGACAAATATAAAGGGGAATACAGTATTCGTTCTTTTCATTCATTTCTTAAATCGATGTATGCCGTTAAACGCTGAGCATATTTCCACATCCTGTTTCATATTACAGACGTAACTACCAACTGAGTATATATACCGCAGTAGGTATATAATACACAATTTAACTCTTGACAAGACTCTTATTTATCTGACGCTTGTCACTAACATGGCGGCCGGCCGAAGGTTCAAATTATCCCGCGACAGCAGCGCCGTTACAGAGTCTACTTTATTTTACAAGGTCTTTGATGCTGATATACTCACATCACACTACACACTAAACAGCCAAATAAACTGGTATAGGCAACCATATGCTGATATACTCACATCACACTACACACTAAACAGCCAAGTAAACTGGTGTAGGCAACCATATGCAAACCGTAAATAAACATTACTAGACTGGCAACGCCGTATGCAGTACACATAGTATCATTGGTGTCACTGAAGGTTCACCGCCATATTTCTATACTACAAACGTATGAGCAGCCGTGCGATATATTACAGAAAACAGTAGGTTCAAAAATGTTCAAATGTTTGTTAAGCTTATGGGACTTAACTACGGGGTCATCAGTCCCTAAACTTACAAACTACTTATGAACTACTTACTAACTAGGACGGCACAAATATCCATGCCCGAGGGGGGATTCGAACCCCCGACCATAGTGGCCGTGCTGACCGTGACTGGAGCGCCTCAGTCACCTCGGCCACCGCGGCCGGCAAACAGTAGGTAAAATACGGATGAGCTGACGTAACTATGACGTCTCTACATTTTCTGCGTAATAGTCAATTAGTGTACGGTATGTGGGTGTAATTTTTCGTACAGCAAACGCAAGATGCATACAGCAATGAGTTGGGTTGATTTGTTTGGTTGGAATAGGGGGACTTAACTGCTAAGGTTATTAGTCCCCCGGTGAGGAGGGGAAAGAGTGAGGATGTGAAAGGAAGGGAGGGGGAAAGGAAATGAGGCCCGGAAAGCAAAGAAGGAAGGAAGACTGCATTAGCTCGGGGTCCCGTGCTCGCCACTCACGTACTCACGAAAGTACCGTGAGCCCTTTTTTTTTGAGGGGTGGGGGTGGAGGGGTGCAGCAATGAGTAGCATTGATTTCCTGTTTTTATTCTTTTGTTATCAATTTCATACAACTTCCGCTCTTCTTGCAGTAGTATGGTCGTTAAAAAGTGCTATTTGTCGTGAATAATAGGTATCTTTATTGAGTGTTCTTACAAAATCTACAGTGTGCTTTGAAACATTCATTAGTTGCCTTATTTACTATTAATCTGTTAGCCAGCCGCGGTGCCCGAAGGGACTGCGGCGCACCAGACATGGTCTGCATGGCCTCTACGGTCGGGGGTTCGAATCCCCCCCTCGGGCATGGATATTTGTGCCGTCCTTAGTACTAGCTAGTTCATAAGTAGTTTGTAAGTTTAGTGACTGATGAGCCCGTAGTTAAGTCACATAAGCTCTACAACCATGAATCTGTTAACAGTTTCGATTAACTTCGGCTTTTCTCTCAATAGTATGACTGATACACTGTTCTAGTTGCCATGCATCACTCGCACTTTAATTATTCTGAGTGTTTTTATGATAAGTGCAGTCTGCTTTAACTGTATGTAACATGTTCTTCTCATAACACAGTTTTACGATAAATGTGTTCAATGTATCTACTACAGATGCATTAGCTCAAATGTAGAACATGTTTAAAGCAACTAGTAAATCTTACAACTTCATTTCACGTTAGAGCATAGTGCGTCAGTCAGTAAAAACGCAACCTCCTACATGGAGGTCGAGATATTTTAAGTATTTTAATTTATTTTAAGCATTGATAATGACCACACAGTGGTCGAAATCCGGATTTGCCAACAAATAAAGAATTTAATATTTTTTAGTAACATACGGAAACTTTTTCACCGGAGGTGATGCAAGATGCTAGCGTCATGATTCAGTAACAGAGGCAGGTTTGCCAGTCTAGTAATATGTGTCTGTGATGCAAACACAGAGAAATGTAAACAGTCTGACGACGGAACCGCGTTTTTTTTTTTTTTTTTTTTTTTTTTTTTTTTTTTGAAACCCCTGACAGGTGGCAGGCCGGCAGCGGCTTCTCCAGCGAGACGAATCGGTCTGATGATGGTCTCAGAAGAGATCGTAACCGGTTGCACTATCAAATAAATTGTTAAAACCTTTTGCGAACATGACTGTTAATCTCATTTTTAAAACATATAAAGTCAAGTCACTCCGTGATATCAAGTAATTCCGTAACAAACGGTATTTATTGTGTCACGACGTAGCCTCAACGCCAAGGGTACCAAGATTTTGCCAGCATATGACAAAAGTATGTAGGACTCTAGGAAGCCCTCAGACGGTATCTTTTGGGCGTTTAAGGATGTTTTAGAGGTGTCCAGCAAGGAAGTGCCCTATCACCACTCCTATTTGTAATAGTAATGGGCAAAATTATAAAATCTATCAAGAAAATAGACAGCGAACCTAATGCCCTTGTTTTGCCGATGATTTGATGGTATGCGGAGAAGCTGAAGCACAGAGGAAACTGAATGATTGGAACAACACATTCAAGAATTTCGGACTAAAGATAAGTAAAACAAAGACAGTATAAATGACCATGAACAGTCAAGGAACAACATGAAACTTATTTCTAGATGGGGCCAAAGTAGAATCTGCTTCTCATTTCAAATACCTAGGAAGTATGATCTCTAAAGACAACACCGTTAAGCAGGAAATACTCAGCAGAACACAGAAATCTTCCCTGGAATGATAAAATGCCACAAAAACAACCATGTACCATACCTATTTCTATCCAATCCTTACATACGTCTTAGAAACATGTACCCTACTAAGCAGGGACCTCAGTAGAATCCAGGCAATGGAAATGAGATTCATTAGAACTATGAATCAAACAACCAGACAGGATAAAATTAAGAATGAGGTGAATAGAAAAGTAGCTGGTATTGAGGTTCCTGTCACCAGCATCATAAGGAAACGTAGACTTCAGTGGTATGGGCACTTAATGAGAATGAATAGTAAAAGACCAGCTACAAGTATTTCAACCTCCACCTCACAGGAAGAAGACCTCGGGGAAGACCAAGGAAACGCTGGAGAGAATCTGTAAGATCAGATGTGGAGGAGAAAGGACACAAAAGGGAAGACATTCTGGAACAGAAGATGTATGAAGACAGGAGGAGATGGCGAGCGCTTGTACACCACACCCGGGAAGCTGGAGTTGGAAAATGAATGATGATGATGAAGGATGTTTTAGACATGTGTTCCTTCAGTGTTTTCGTGAGAGCGGGTCACGCACAAGCAGTAAAGACACTAGTGAACATATCAATTTCATACACGCAGGTGTTCCAGTGTATGTTCCATTTTAACACCAGTATAAGGTAAGATATGTATTAGTCATATATAAAATTGACTTGTAAGTTAGGCCACTCTTTGGCGGTGTATGACCTTAGCAATGGTTTGGGTTTCACGCTGAAATGGCACCAAAGCGGAACAAAGCGGCGCGTTTGTACACGGCTGAAACGCTTAAAGGAACTTTGCGCATGCTAAAGAAAGAAGGATGAACAGTTTACAAGGCTGGTAAATGTTTTGGGACCCCGTGGAATACACTTATGGATTATCACGTGATATTTTCATCTGATCCAGAGAGTGCAACTCTTTAGAAAATTGGAAAGCAATTCATTGTGACACCTGAACTTCACGCTGCAGGTTACCAAGAAGCCTCTGCAACAGCTCTGCAAAGACAGAGATATTCCTTTACAACAGAGATGCTTTTTTTGGTGATACTCTTGCCCTTTCCTTTGTTACAACAGAACGGAAACAGGAGTTATCTTACAAAAAGACAGTTACTGTGGAATACGTTCTAAAACTTCCAGTGTGCCAAAATGATCCTTCTGGAAAAATATTTTCACGTAACCACAACAAGCCATCGACATCAGGACCACGAATATCGAAGAAAACAGTAAACCAGTCTACTCCTAGGTCTCTATACAGATCACAGAGAAATGATGATAGTGGATGTGGTGGTTCATATGCAGATGATGTCGATAAGAAAAATGGATAGAGTGCCATTCTTGCAATGTCTGGCATGAGAAGTGCCAGAAAGTTTCAGATAGTGTCTATTTTATTGGTGAAGCGTGTGAGGACTTAGATAAAAACGGCTCAGTACACTTAAAACAAGAGCTGAAATTTTGCTTGTGCATATTTTTCTGAATTTTTGTTACTATTTTCAACATTAGATTGTTTCTAAATGGCCAGTAAAATATAACATATACTTTTACATATGATTTGAACATTTACATTACATTAAAATCTAGTTTCCAAAGCTTAAAAGATACACGGAGTAGCTTGAATACTATTATGGCATTAATTGAATGTCATGTACGTTACCGACCACCAAAATTTGTAAGGAAATAGCAATAAATAACAAGTCGTGTCGGGGTAGCTAAGTTAGTAGAGCGCTTGCCCGCGAAAGGTAAAGGTCCCAGGTTCGAGTCTCGGTTCCGGCACACAATTTTAATTTGCCAGGAAGTTTCATATCAGCGCACACTCCGCTGCAGAGTGAATGTTTCATTCTGGAAACATCCCTTAGGCTTTGGCTAAGCCATGTCTCCACCATATCCTTTCTTCCAGTAGTGCTAGTCTTGCAAGTTTCGCAGGAGAACTTCTGTGAAGTTTGGAAAGTAGGAGGCGAGGTACTGGCGGAAGTAGAGTTGTGAGGCGGCATCGTGAGTCGTGTCGGGGTAGCTCAGACGGTAGAGCACTTGCCCGCGAAAGGCAAAGGTCCCAGGTTCGAGTCCCGGTTCCGGCACACAATTTTAATTTGCCAGGAAGTTTCATTTCAGCGCACACTCCGCTGCAGAGTGAATGTTTCATTCTGGAAACATACCTTAGGCTTTGGCAAAGCCATGTCTCCACCATATCCTTTCTTCCAGGAGTGCTAGTCTTGCAAGTTTCGCAGGAGAACTTCTGTGAAGTTTGGAAAGTAGGAGGCGAGGTACTGGCGGAAGTAGAGTTGTGAGGCGGCATCGTGAGTCGTGTCGGGGTAGCTCAGACGGTAGAGCACTTGCCCGCGAAAGGCAAAGGTCCCAGGTTCGAGTCCCGGTTCCGGCACACAATTTTAATCTGCCAGGAAGTTTCATATCAGCGCACATTCCGCTGCAGAATGAAATTTGCATTCTAGTCTATATTTGTTATATATATGCCAGACATTCTTTCTAGGACATCCCTCTCACAAATTATATAAATCAAAATAACCACTGTCTAAAGTTCTTGAATTTGTAACAGAGAAATCTTAACACCACGGAGTTACTTGACCTTATCCTACCAGTTCGCTATTGCTCCAAAAGAAATTATGTTTTCCAAACTTATTAGTTAACAAAATCCCTCTTTATGTTGTTTATATATTTACCTCATCTTTTATTGTATGGCGCACCTCATTGGTTCGCGATGTGCTGATGCTGCAGGCGATGGGCGGGACTTATCCTTTATAACTCGCAGCGTTCTCTCGCTGTTTACCAGTCGCCACACCTCATCGCCTCCGCACAAGCGTTGAGGTATGCCGTTTTATTTAATTTTGCTGTTCATGCATGTAAAAATTGTTGCAATTTGTGTTTCGATTTCCCTCTATAGCATATTGTATTTTATTCTACAGACCAATTCGGTCCGATGATGATCTCAGCGTATATCGGAACCGGTTACCTAATTATCAAATAAATTGTAAAAACATTTCGTGAACTTTACTATATTTTCATTTTTGATACTGTTCCTGCTGGTGGGGGGTGGCGGACGCACTACACTACACTGACGAAGCATCAATGAAACTTGTGTCACTGTAGATCCAGCAGCGACTAGGAGGGAGATTGGGAGAGGCATGCAGAGAGGGTAGGGGACGGGCAGGAGGGGAGAACGTAAGAACAGAAGAGGAGTGAGGGTGTAGAGGAAGTCTAGCGCGGAAACGAAAAGAGGAAAGGGAGAACGTTGCATCTGTCGAGAAGACTGGAGGAGGGAGGATTAGGGCTGAGAACTGGGGTAAATTTCGGGACTGAGAGCACTATCCGGTAGGGGAAGGTGGTGAAAGCTACCCTAGCAGAGGACAGCTCTGCAGTCGACAACGCCTATATAAGGCAACAGGTGTGTGAGGAAGTGCATTTAAAATGGCAGTTTATCAGGATTTACGTTAATCTGAACGGAGTCTTATAAAGCGCGCACGACAGATGGGTCACAACATATCCGAGGTAGCGATGAGGTGGGAACTTTCCCGTACGAACATTTCACGAGTGGAGCGTGAATATCGGGAATCAGGTATAATGTCAAATCTCAGACGTCGCTGCGGCCGGAAAAAGATCCTGCAAGAAAGGGATCAACGACGACTGAAGAGCGATTCTGGAAAATTGCTGCGGATTTCATTTCAGAACCCTCGACAACTGTCAGCATACGAACTCTTCTTCCAAACTTCATCCATATGGGTTTTTGGATCCGAAAGCCCACTAGTGTACACATTCTGACCGCACGACACAAAGCTCTATGCCTCGCCTAGGGACAATCAAGAACGACTTTGGACTGATCACGACTGGGAACGTCTTGGGTGGTCTAGTGACTCTCGTTTCAAAATACAGGGTGTTACAAAAAGGTACGGCCAAACTGTCAGGAAACATTCCTCACACACATAGAAAGAAAATAATTAGGTAGTACTGCTGTGAAGCTGGTTAGGTCGCAAATTCTTTGTTATTGGTCACACTTCATGTACAGCGTGCTCTCAAAAAATGACGCGTTTCGGAATTACCATCATCAGATTAGCATCTCTTCCGTGCCATGTGCACACGTGAACAGATGGAAGAAATGTTCAAATGTTTGTAAAGTCTATGGGACTTAACTACGGGGTCATCAGTCCCTAAACTTACAAACTACTTATGAACTACTTACGAACTAGGACGGCACAAATATCCATGCCCGAGGGGGATTCGAACCCCCGACCGCAGTGGCCGTGCAGACCTTGACTGGAGCGCCTCAGTCTCCTCGGCCACCGCGGCCGGCCAGATGGAAGATGTTCTTCAATATACATACATAACATATTTTCTTTCTTTGTGTGTGAGGAATGTTTCCTGAAAGTTTGGCCGTACCTTTTTGTAACACCCTGTATATCCAATGGATGGACGCGTAACCCTTAGAATGTCACCAGGGAATTGTTCAACATGGTGGCAGCTCCGTAATTGTGTGGAGCATGTGTAGTTGAAGCGGTACGGTACACCCGATAAAATACGACTCTCACAGGTGAGACGTAGGTACGCATCCTGGCTGATCACCTGCACCTATTCTGACCATTGTGCGTTTCGACTTGATTGGAAAATTCCGAAACAACAATGTGACAACCGCATACGTCCTAAAGTGCTACATAGTGGCTCCAGGAACACTCTTCTGACTTTAAACATCTTCGCTGTCCAGCAAACTCTGCAGACATCAACATTATTTAGCACTAGTATTGCCTGTGGTCGAAATTCGACCAGTTGTGTTTTCCAAGTCATGAAAACGAAATAAAAAAATGTAATTGGAATTTATTGAGAACAGAAAATGCTACGAGAACAGGTGAAAAAAAGGGTAAAGAGGAAACATGAGAGACTGCAAGACACAAAAGCCAGAATTAATTGCTTCATTTCACAATTTAGCATTAAAAAAACTTAAGAAAAAATAACATATTTCGTAAATATCCTTTCATCATTCGCTAAATGTCCTCGTTCTCTCTGTTCACAGATATAAAATTTCAAACCATCAAAGGGTCGAACTCTTACTTGCTGCAACATAAAGCTGACCATGTGTGAAAACTGCTTTTCTCGCTACAAGATTTGTTTCCCACTTTGAACTGATATTATGCCAAATGCATTGCTTGCTGAACTCTTATCTGCATCATTTGTGTGTAGAGCAGAAAACGTTGTACCATTATACCAAGAACCAAGGGTCTTACGAACAGTGGAATGTTAAACTTGAAGATTTCATCGCGACTTTTCTGTGTCGGTAAAAGTGGTCTTCACAAAAATGGATCTAGTACGTGAACCAAGTTACAGGAGAGCCTGAAGCTTTGCATACGTTCATGTCGGGCCCTCAGTAACATGCTCCACAAATTTCATCAAAATTAAAGATGGTCGATCTGGGAGCCCTTGGACACTTCACGTGGAGTAGAGCTGGATTTGAACATGACTCGAACTGTTCGAATAATTTACTTCACGGTTGGGGAAATCTCGGGAAATGTTCGAACTTTCCATCACAACGCTATCTAGCAATGCTAGGAGGTACTATTTCTACGATTTACAACGATGATATTCATAATCTTTTCTGTGCTGTGCAGTAAACGATTTATAACGAAGATAGGGTGTCATTAATGTACTATGGGGATTAATAAGTGCGAAATTCCGACAATCTAGAGACTCCAGTTGATAATACGTACAGAGCAGTTCTTGCACCGTTATTCCGAGGTTTCCATTACAGTTTATTTTTATATTACTTATTTCCGATATTGGGTATTAAATTTGTAATGTTTTCTCTATCTCATCTCTTTTAATCTTGTTTTCAAGACGATTAAAAGGTGGTAACATTTTTATCTGTTACTATACTGTATTAAAGGGAAATGGAATGGTCATTGGCAACCTATCTCTTATAATCACATTAAATGTAATTTCTACTTATGAAGGATTCACATTTTTTCCCCATTCAATGTTAGCCGACAGTAATGAGGTGCAGTAGTTCTGATCTAGTACTAGATATTTTGTTTATCAATGGATCATATCTTGCAGTGGGACCAGACACGTCACGTATGCACTGTTTTAAACAAAATATACAGTTGTTCATATTGTTGCCTTTATTTTACTTTACATGTACTTGTAATTCCTTGAAATTAGTTCTGAGCAAAGTGGCAGCCCGCTAGCGTCAAACTTTCCCACGTATCGTTGGCAGATAAGCAGCAGCGTTGGACATTGTGCAAGACTGGTGCAGAAAACAGGATCCGGGGGTGAGGCCTAAGAAGACTGTTGTTGTACCATTCACAAAGAAGCATATTCAACACTCAAGTTGGAATCTAAAGCTTTTCAATGAAGCGCTACATGTGAAGGGGACAGGCGTTACCCTAGATGAGAAACTGACATGGACCCCTCTCATCAGGAATATTTGCTCCAAAGCAAAAGGTACTGTTGTGAGTACCAGGAGAGCTTGTGGCAAAAATTGGGGCCTGAGACCCAAGGGTATGCACTGGATATACACAACAGTGATTAGACCCAGGATAACCTACGTACAATGGAAATAACAGAAGAGTACCCTAAATGTAGGATCTGTGATGACGCTGATGAAACTGCATCACATCTAATCTTCGAATGCATTGCATTGGAGAATAAAAGGCACAGAATATTTTGGACAACCAGACCCGAAGAAATTGTGTCTAATAAAAAACTGGTAAAGGGACTCCTTGCACTGTTCAAGGGCATTGGTTGGCTTTACTAGATATACAGGGAGCGATACCGCACAATAAACTTAGTTTTGGTGCGGGCAGTGGCGGGTTGGACCAAGACTGTTTTCGTTTCCCTGGAAAAATCAATCAATCAATCTGTTCTAGTAGTAGATATTTTGTTTATCAATGGATCATATCTTGCAGTGGGACCAGACACGTCACGTATGCACTGTTTTAAACAAAATATACAGTTTTTCATACTGTTGCCCCTCTTTTACTTTACATGTACTTGTAATTCCTTGAAATTAGTTCTGATCAAAGTGGTAGCCCGCTGGCTTCAAACTGTCCCGCGTATCGTTGGCAGATAAGCAGCGCCAGGCATTTATTATCTGAGTGTTTGAACAAAAAAATGTTCAAATGTTTGTAAGGCTTATGGGACTTAACTACGGGGTCATCAGTCCCTAGCCGGCTGCGGTGGCCGAGGAGACTGAGGCGCTCCAGTCACGGTCTGCACGGCCACTACGGTCGGGGGTTCGAATCCCCCCTCGGGCATGGATATTTGTGCCGTCCTTACTATAAGGTAGTTGATAAGTAGTTTGTAAGTTTAGGGACTGATGACCCCGTAGTTAAGTCCCATAAGCTTAACAAACATTTGAACATTTCGTCAGTCCCTAAACTTACAAACTACTTATGAACTACTTACGAACTAGGTCGGTAGAAATATCCATGCCCGAGGGGGGATTCGAACCCCCGACCGTAGTGGCCGTGCAGACCGTGACTGAAGCGCCTCAGTCCCCTCGGCCACCGCGGCCGGTAGTGTTCGAACAGTTCGATATTGTATCGAGTTCTCTGCTATATCGGGAAATCCCCGACCATGTTCGAACGCGAGTATCATTTGCCCAACCCTAACGTGGAGTGACCCTTAATAAACATCTTGAGTGTTATGTGAACCATATGCCAGTTCGCTGACTTCTTGGTGGGAACCTGTGTTTTCCAAACTGCTGGCAGGGTGACGGAGGATCCGTGGACGGAGTGGCTGAACCTGTCGTGGAACAAACTGGAGAAGCTGCCCGCCGCCGAGGCGCGCCGGCTGCAGCGGTCGGCGACCCGCGGCGTGCTGCTGCACGACAACCCCTGGGACTGCTACGGCTGCGACACGGCGGCGCTCCGCGACTGGCTGCTGCAGCCCGAGGTCAGACCCGGCTCCTCTCACTCTAGCGTCGCATTGAAAGCTGCACCAACTCCAGAGTCGACCGGGGTTATAACCCTACCCGTCCTACACCACCGCTTAGAATATTATAATTAGAAAAATGACGCGTGTGCCTAATTATCTTAATTGGGTGGAGAAGCTATCGGTAATGAAGCCGATGATGTAGTGGAGGCTATAACCGGAACGTTGCTGCACCTCTTTGGTAGACAACAACGATCGATAGGAATAAAGAAATGGAAGGTAAAATTTGGAATACAATTATTAATGTTTAAATAAAAAAATTCGGAACAAACGGGACACCGGGATTAATTTGGGAAAGTGAATAACTTATTGATTTACGGTCGCCAGCTCGTCGTACGAGCAAACAATTTGGTGGGATCTAAATAATAGCAAAGTTAATTAAAAACGTGAAAAATTACGTAAAATTTGGGTGGGCAGAAAATCAGAGTATGCGCGTCAAATTCGGTACAAAAGACACTAACAATATACTAATTACTGAGAAGTAGTTCACTAACACAGGTTTGAATGTAAGACAGCGAAATGCAAGCCATAGCCGCGCAAATGAAACATGCAGCAAATCATGCAAGACTCTCTCTCCTTAATACTTACTATTTACAGCTTCAAATAATTAATTGTTTATATAAGTACCAGAAATTATTCTACAGCGAGTATACCATGCGCTTTAGCAATAATCAAGTTGTAACTGAACTATTAACTGTACTAATGGCAAGCCCAAAAATTAATTAATGACTTTTCGTGATAACACTGAATATTTAGAAAAGAACCATTTTTCTGATTAACTTTTACTCTTTCTTTAACCAGGAATTATTAGCATTCAAACACTTGTAAATTACTATTCTCACGAGTCAGTACTTGCAAGTTAAAACAAACTTCACCTCAAAATAATATGCAGTGGAAAACAATTAATCTTTTACACTGTTATTGAAATATCTCTTGGAATTGAAAGTTAATCTAGCAGTTTCGTTCAACTTAGCAAACCTATTGATCAGCAACACTGGCATAAGCTACATTTAGTAATACTTCTCTGAACACATTTTTTATTAACGACTGTCACATTGTCTTTAATGACTCTGATTTTTAGTTTTCTAAAACTTTGTGAATATTCTCGGAAAAACGATGGATGAGGAAGGAACCTGTCTGGACAATGACTATGGGTAATGATTTTTAAACACAGGTTCACAAATAACAGTGTTCGCTATTGAACAATCATCACTAATACGCTGGTTAGCTGTACATGCTAAGACAAACTGGACAGATCTTACTGAATTTGGTGTGCGACGTGGTTCTGCTGATTGAAGACTGTTGGCACTTAACAATTGGCAAACACAGGCTCTTCTTGGCGACGAATGTTAATTATAATTTAGGGCCCACAGCATTCCTCTTGATGCATTTATTAATTATCTGAGCTGTGGCCGTATGAATATATAATATTGCCTCTTCGCCGTCTCCTCCACTAGTGCCAATCCACGTACTTTTTCCGTACACCACTGAGCGCACCGTCTGTCCGCCGCTACTTCTCAACAACGACTCCTTCTCGCTGTGCGCCTCTGCGCTACCAGCGATAAAAATCTCCCTACTCAAAGATGATTCTATACAATAGCAACGCCCTTGCTAACCCAGCGTGTCTACTATATTTACATTATTTTCGACATACATGGAAATTAGCAGGACAATGCAAATATATTACAGAAACAAAATATACAAATACATAATATATTATAAAAAATACAAATAATGAGGAAAAAACATAAACCACCGTTTTATATATCATCCTGTACGTACACATGACTGGAAAGCACCATTGGACACTGTGTTGTTATGTCACAGGGTCTCCTGCTCATCAGTGAATGCGTTAACCACTATGACATTCAAGTAGAGCTGTTGCTGGTGTGGTCTTCTGTTCAGAGACGATTTGATGCGCCTCCTCATGCTTCTCATCTTATGCTAACCTCATCATCTACAAATAAGCACGGCAACTCACATCCACTTGAACCTGCTTACCGGCGTTCCCCGGGTATTTATTTATTCCGCAGTTAGTCCGTCTCTCCTCCCCTTCTCGCTCTGTCCATCCCTTTCCCTCCTCCCCCCTCTCTCTCTGTTCATCTAACCTCTTTCTTTCTCTTTCGCCATGCTCCCACACATGCAGGGTTGGCGTTGTTATTCGGAATTGGCATGTTAATATTTTCGAGGTGGCCGGATGCCCTTCCTGCCACCACCCCATGCCCCCTGGGAGGAAATGTGTACCCCAAATGTCTGTGTATAGTGTTATTTGTGTGAAAGTGTAAAGCGTTACGAAATATTTTCGAGTTGTGTAACTGAGGTGGAACTTGGGGACCAGCCCGGTATGACAGAGTAACATATACAGAGGAGCAGTCCCCCCTAAACCACTGACCTACGCTCCCCTCGTAGTTCCGTAAGATGCTAGCAGGTGCCAGGCGGTTCCCTGGCTTAGGGTGCCTCTCGCAGAGGGTAGCTTCGAGGGGAGGGTGAGGGGAGAGCTCGTGCCACCTGCCATGAGGCCACAGCTGTGTCCGGCTTGCTGGCGTTTGAGGGGAGGTGGTGGTGGGAACAGCTGCTACCTGCCGCCTGCTCTGGCCAGTTTAAAGTGTGGTGTCGCACAAGTCCAAAGTGCGCGCCACCTGCTTTCGCCGCGCGCCGCCATGCACGCACGGCGCGGCGTTCTCACGACGACAGCCACGAGCGCCCTCTGCTGCAACTCCGCTCGTGGCCACCACTGAACGACATCCTTCACTGGGGACTGAGTTAGGAACCAGTAAAGACTTCGGAATCCGATAGGCACCAGTGAAGACTTGGCTATCAGTTAGGCACTAGGCAGGACTCTAGCTCAACTATGTATCAACATTCTGCAGTACTATGTAAAAGTTAAGTATTGTATAAATTCTGTTCAATATATATCACGTTCTAATTTACTCTAGTGTTTCTAGTTTCTGGCTGCTCCTCTCCGTACCTGCACCAGCGTGCTATCTTTATTCCTGTGTCGGTCTCATTCCACTCGGCCACCGACACCTACGACGGAAACGAGACACAAAAGCGGCGACGAGGCTGGGACACAAAAGTGGCGACGAGGAGCGATAGACGAACCTTGGACCAGCCCGCTTGCAGCAGCCAGACAGCAGCAGTCGGAGCACGCAGAAATTGCTCCCACCCACCCACCCTTATTATAAGATTTTTGGGGGGAACATATTCTGTTACGTGTATTGTGGACTTTTTTGTTGCAGAGCGTCCTCTTTCATGTTGCATTTGTGTTTTGTTATAATTTACTTGTATGCGCGGCGCCTAATCGGTCAGCATGGCCACTACCCCGAACCCAAACTTAATGGAAATTATTCAGTTACAGACGGCGCAAATAACACAACTCCTGCAGGCTGTGGCCCAGCTCACAGCGCAAGCAGCTAACCAACAACAACAGCCGCCGCTTCAGCAGCCCACACCTGCCGCCGCAACGCTTCCTACGTTTCGCCAGTACAACGAACGTGAGGAAGAATGGAGCGACTACTTCGCACAGTTTCAAGAACTCGTCGCGGCTCATCAAACTACAGGTCAGAAAGTGAAGCATCTGCTATTATTTGTGGTGGGCACCAACACCTTCGTGTTATTGAAAAAACTTTTCCCCGACGTATATCCTCGTGATGTAGACTTTGAACAAATAGTAGAGGCACTAAATGCTCATTATGAGAGAAAAGTTCTCGTAGCTGCGGCACGGTACCGATTTTTCAGACTTAAAAAATTACCGCAGCAGTCACACCAAGAGTGGATTACGGAATTGAAGGGCTTAACCCGCAAATGTAAATTTACTTGCTCTTGTGGACTTTCGTATAGTGACGTGATGTTGAGGGATGCGATTACGAAGAATATTCAGGACCCCAGAATTAGAGCAGAAATTCTGAAACAGTCTGACCCCTCATTAGACAGTGTACTGCAGCTTATAGATGCGCATGATACTTTTGACTTAGCAGATGTAGAAATGCAAAGTCGCAGTGTTAATTCAGTGCGCCGCAACGGTCGCTTTCCTAGCCGTAGTTCTCAGTGTATCACTAGTGATTCTTACAATAGTACAGGCCATGCTGAACAGACAGTGAACAGTAGCCAGTGTAAAAGTGTGACACAAAGTTCGCCCCGTCGTGTTAGAAACAGTAATTTGAATAACGGGCGCCAACGCTCATTTCAGAAAAATGTACGTAAATCTTGCCCCCAGTGTGTGTCTCGCCACAAGCGTGCTCATTGCCCTAGTCGCAACGCAACCTGTTATCAATGTGGCAAATCAGGACATGTACAGTCTGTGTGTATGCAAATTTAAAACTCAAAGAACGGTACCGTTAGAAACAGTGCTTCGCAGAGTGCGAGAACAGTTCATTCTGTAAATGTTATACGATCTGTGGAATGGAACAGTGCTTTCCTTGGATCTCAATTGCAAGAAAGTAGTTCTGCGCCTATGGCAAAACTATATAGTGCACCACGTAGCAAGCGCCGACGAGCGCGTAAAACAGTGTAACGGAAAAGGGTTCGGGACAAGCAAAATGACTATGTACAGTGCAATCCTGTAGTGAACCTAGTGCCTTCTGCAACTTCTCCTTGTAATAGTGCCCAGTACTGTGTAGAAAGTGACAGTCGACTTAGAGTAGCTACTCAAAAGTGTGGTGCAGTGAATCTGCAGAAGCCTCGCAATGTGCGGACGCAGATCCGGCGGTAGTGCCATCTAGTGACAGTGATATTAATCTATGTGCCGATTCTGCGCCGCTTACTTCACTACGCGGCCCGCGCAAGCGCAGTAAACAAACCGTAGCAGACGTTGCCCACATTCGCGCACCTGTCGAGCGCCGCAAGCAAAAACTGTTTGTGACTCTCTTCATAGAAAATAAGACGGTGCAATTTCAGCTTGATACTGGTTCTGCTGTCACATTAATAAATAACGATACTTATGAACTTCTGGGTTCGCCAAAATTGTCGCCGTCACAGCAAGTGTTAACAGCTTATACAGGTGAAAATATTCCCGTGCTAGGAACGTGTAGCCGGCCCGGCTCTTTTCAAGGTGTAACAAAAACAGTTGCTTTTGTAGTTCTTCAGGCCAAATCGACACAGAACATTTTTGGACTAGATGCTTTTGACTTGTTTGGTTTATCTATTCAAAGAGATGTGCTTCAAATTTCGTCAATAGTGCCTCAGGATAAAATCAATGCCTTCTGTGACAAATATAGTGACTTGTTTTCGCCGGAACTAGGTTGTGCAAAAGACTTCGTGGCACATGTAACTTTAAAAGAATCTGCAGTTCCAAAATTTCGTAAAGCTAGACCAGTGCCTATCGCCTTGCGTGATACAGTTGCCGAAGAACTTAAACGTTGGCAAGATAGTGGGGTGATTTCTCCTGTTTCTGCGAGTCAGTGGGCCTCGCCTATAGTAATTATACCCAAGCCGTCAGGAAAACTTCGTATCTGTGCGGACTTCAAATCAACAGTGAACAGTCAAACAATTGTCGACACTTATCCTCTGCCCACACATGACGAACTTATGGACAAATTAGGACAGTCTCGCTTCTTTTCTAAGATTAATTTAGCTGAGGCATACTTACAGATTCCGCTTGATGAGTCAAAAAAATTTTCGTCATTAATACTCACATGGGCCTTTTCCAATTTTAACGCCTACCCTTTGGCAGTTCTTCCGCCCCCGCTATTTTTCAGCGCTTTTTGGAACAGCTGACAGTTTCAGTACCGTGTTGTTCGAACTATTTAGATGATATTGTGGTATCCGGACGTACAGTTGAAGAACATTTAGCAAACCTGGAGCGCCTTTTCAAAGTTTTGACTGCAGCAGGTCTACGTTGCAATAAAGCAAAGTGTTGGTTTTTTCAAACTGAAATAGAGTACCTAGGCCATGTGATTAATGCCCAAGGAATTCATCCCTTACAGTCACATCTTAGAGCAATCAAAGACTTGCCTCCTCCTAAGAATGTGCATGAATTGCAAGCAGTAATGGGAAAGCTTAACTATTATTTCAGGTTTATTCCCAATGCGTCTCAGATTGCAGCTCCACTGCATCACTTACGTAGGAAGAATGTTCCTTTTGTATGGTCTAAAGATTGCCAGGTTGCCTTTGACAAATTAAAGTCTGCACTACTCAGTGATGCATGTTTGATTCCCTTTGACCCACAGAAGCCTGTAGTGTTAGCAGTTGACGCCTCGTCGTACGGTCTGGGTGCCGTTTTGTCGCATCGTATTGGATGTCATGATCGTCCTATTGCCTTTGCGTCCAAGCTACTGACGCCAACGCAACAGAATTACAGTCAGATAGAAAAGGAGGCCTTAGCAATCATTTACGGCGTCACAAAGTTTCATCATTATGTCTATGGCAGAAAATTATATTTGTTGACTGACCACAAGCCTCTGACGTCGTTGTTCTCACCCACAAAGCCAATTCCGCCACCAACGGCACAAAAGCTTCAGAGATGATCCTTGATATTGTCTAATTATCAGTATGAGATTTTGTACCGACCTACCACTAAACACGCCAACGCGGACACACTTTCCCGACTTCCGGTTGGCCAGGATGTGTCGTTTGATTCTTCGGAAATGGCATGTTGTCAGATAGACTCCAAAGATGCTACCGCTGTCGCAGATTTCCCTTTGAACTCTCGTCGGGTTGCACAGGAAACAGCTGCGGATGCAGACTTAAGTGTGGTAGCACGTTTTGTTCGCTCAGGGTGGCCTATCAGAGCCAAAGACATTGATCGGCCTCTGGTTCGACGTTATTTTGCACAACGTCATGCATTATCTTTAAGTCAGGGTTTTTGTTACATACGGACAACGACCAAACAAGAGTGATTGTTCCTCGTTCCCTGCAACGAGAAGTATTACGCCTCCTGCATCAAGGACATTGGGGTATTGTTAGGACAAAGCAATTGGCCAGACGTCATTGTACCTGGGTTGGTATGGACTCAGATAGAGAGCATGACGTCACTGTGTACGGTTTGTGCGGAGCATCAGGCGGCTCCTCCGCAACGTTTCTCAGAATGGCCTCGCCCCAAGGGACCATGGCAACGATTACACATTGACTTTGCCGGACCTTTCTGGAATACGCGCTGGTTAATTGTTGTAGACGCTTTCAGCAAGTTTCCTTTCGTGATTGCCATGAACTCAACGACGGCGTCTAGTACAATCAGTGCCTTAACGTGTTTTGCATCGAAGGTTTGCCTGAAACTATCGTCAGTGACAATGGACCTCAGTTTGTTAGTGCGGAATTTCAACAGTTTTGTCGCGTGAATGGCATTCAGCATATCACCACCGCACCTTTTCACCCTCAGTCCAATGGCGAAGCAGAACGTTTCGTTCGAACATTCAAGTCTCACATGGAGAAGATGAAAGGTCAGCACTCCAGGCTGCAAGCTCTTCAAATTTTCCTGTCTACGTATCGATGCATGCCACGTGACGGCCCGTCTCCTGCCGAGCTGCTACACGGCCGCCGTCACCGCACTCTCCTTCACCTGCTGCAGCCTCCCACGCACCGAGTCGGTTCGTATGGCGCTACGCGTTTTCAGGTTTCTACGCCAGTGCTGTACATGGTGTTTGCTGGTATGAAGAAGACATGGTTGCCAGGCACCATTCAGCGCGTGCTCGGTCGCAATATGTATGTTGTACGTTCTTCCACAGGGTCGGAGCTGCGGCGCCACGCAAACCAATTGCGCTTGCACAGGCCGCGCGATCCTGTCTCCGGTTTCTTGATTCCAGACCCAGTTCACCGCCAGGGAGCACAGCCACATCGCTCGCCGCCGGGCCCAGCTTCCCCGGGCTACGTGCTCCCGATGGATGTCGACGCGCCTCCAACGCAGTCGGCCCCTCTGCCTCCGTCGCCGCCGCAGATGACAGCGTCACCGAGAGGGACTCCGGGACCGTGCGGGCCCCCCCAGCTTGGGCCACGCACCTCAGAAGATGACCTGCTCAATCTGGGCGGAAGCGTGCGCCCTTCCCCAGGTTTCGGCGGGTTTCCTGAAGGATCGCAAGGCGGATGCCGGAGGTTCGAGTCTTCCCTGGGGCATGGGTGTGTGTGTTTGTCCTTTGGTTAGTCTACCTAGGTGCAAGCAGTTTGTAAGCTACGGACTGATGACCACGCAGTTTGGTCCGATAGATTTACAAACATTTGAAAACATTGTGTTCAAAATAAATCGCCCCGTATACCTGCGGTCAGTAGAACAGAACATCAAGAGTAACATTGGCGACATTTTCAAACAAATTAATACTGTTTCACCGATCCTCTTATGAAAAAAAAAAAAACTGTATGTTATTTCTTACAAATTTTCGCTGCCTGACCTCATCGGATATCTGAATTTGTGAAACAAAGTCCGGTTTCAAAATACCATTAGTCAATAATACAATGTATTTATAATCAGGGTAGGTTACTTGCGTCCGCATTTCTTACAGATTTGTTTACTACTACAACTGGCTTGATTGCGAAGTGGGGGATTGGTGAAATAGAAATTAAGTGTTCCATTGTTTTTTTTTTTTTTTTTTAGTTGAAATTCAGTGTTGTCATGTCAGTCGCATTTATTGTGTCTTTTGTCCGATGACTCAGCAGTTTAGTTGCCTTGAAATTTTTTGTAATCTAAATACTGTATATTCGTTTCATCATACATACAGTACAGATCTAACACATCGCCAGCGCGCTATTTGACTCTGTATGCCGCAATATTCGTCATATACTATTCTTCCGCAACCGTTACACACAGTGCGAAGAGAAATATTGATCTGGTGCTGCAGTCGATCTCAGCACACATGAGTCGCCAGGCCTGACGTCACGTCTGCACATGCCCACTAGCGAACAGACGACTGCGCCGCCTCTCTGCGCACGTACCAGCGCGGCTGAATCCCACATCAGCACACGGAGCTGGTATCCAGCTATCGCGGCGAGAGCGCTCCAAAATGCGTTTTCATCCTTATTACTAGCATTGGCGTAATTTTATTGTGATATCTGGATCGCATTCCAAGAGAAAGGATGTAATTTTACAGTGATTTCTCGCTTGCTTTCGAAGAGAAATGGCATAATTTTAGTAATATATTTACAGTGTGCTGCAGCACATTAGCACATTTTCACCAGCCCCCACTGTGTATAGGCGTTGGGGCAGGTCAGAAACGAGCGAGGGCGGACTCTCCCGCAAACTTTTCCACCTCAGGGGTTGGCAACTCCCCCCAGCAGGTTTCCTAGCCGGCCGCTGGTCGTTGCAGTTTGAAAAAGCCGCTCTGCTTTCGGTGGTCTGGTGAGAAGACACGTTGTACTCCAACCTTAGTTTGCACAAAGCGCCTTCTTTGTCGGGATTTTAAATTTAGGCACTTGTCACCTACGTTTAATGTACGCATGGGTCGACCTTAGGTCAATATCGCGAACTCGTGCTCAAATAATTGTAGTACTTCCCAGCTAGCTAAGGCTCGTTTGCCGCGGTGGAGTAGCCGAGCGGTCTAAAGCACCTCGCTGCGTAGCGCGCGGTTGCTCGCTGTGGAGGTTCGAGTCCTCCCTGGGGCATGGGTGTGTGAGTTTGTCCTTAGGTTAGTTTACCTAGGTTTAAGTAGTTTGTAAGCTACGGACTGTTGACCACGCAGTTTGGTCCGATATATTTACAGACATAAGGCTCGTTTCTAACCAGTTCAATGTTGATAGATTTTCCTGTAGAGTTATTCCAATTCATATCGCATAATTTGATTTAGGCCTCTGTATGTATTAATGGTTTTCGTTCGTAGTACCTGTTGGCTCTCCTTCTAACGCACTTAAAGATGCGAATTGTGTCACCTAGCCAGGCAGGTTTCATATTTCAATGTGAAGTGAATGTAACCTTTGTTTTGAAAAAGGGGAGACTAACGATTAATCTCCTAAACAACAAGCCATCGACATCAGGACCAGGAATATCGAAGAAAACAGTAAACAATGCTACTTCTAGGTCTATATCCAGATTACAGAAAAATGATGATAGTGGATGTGGTGCATGTGGTGGTCAAGAAGAAAAATAGAGCCGAATGGATCCAGTGCCAGGTTCGTAATGTCTGACATCATTTGAAGTGTCAGAAAATTTTAGATAGTGTCTACGGTATGTGTGATGGCTGTAAGGACTCAGTAGATTCAAAACAAGCGCGGAAACTTTGCTTGTGCGTATTTTCTGGGTTTTTGGTTTGTTTTTGTTACTAATTTCTACTGTAGAATGTTTCAAAATTTCAAATAAAAGATCACATTTACAGTGTGCTGAAAGGTGCATATAAGATGAACATTAACAAGAGCAAAACTAGGGTAATGGAGTGCAGTGTAAGAAAATCAGGTGATGCTGAAGGAATTAGATTGGGAAACGAAGCAATAAAGGAGGTAGATGAGTTTTGTTACTTGGGCAGTAAAATAACAAATGATGGCCGCAGTACAGAGGATATAAAATGCAGAATGGCAATGGGTAGAAAAGCGTTCTTGAAAAAGAGAAATTTGTTAACATCGAATATTGATTTAAGCCTAAGGAAGTCCTTTCTGAAGGCATTTGTATGGAGTGTTGCCTTGTATGGGAGTGAGACATGGACGACAAAAAGTAAGAGGATTGAGGCTTTTGAAATATGGTGCACAGAAGAATGCTGAAGATTAGGTGGGTGGATCGCGTAACTAATGAGGAGGTACTGAACAGAATTGGAGAGAAAAGGAATTTCTGGCATACCTTGACTAAAAGAAGGGATCGCTTGGTAGGACACATTCTTAGACATCAAGGAATTGTGAATTTAGCGTTGGAGGGAAGTGTGTGGGGAAAAAAATCGCAGAGGAAGACCAAGTAAGCAGTAAGCAGATTCAGACAGATGTAGGTTGCCGTTCTTATGTGGAGATGAAGAGACTTGCTCAGGATAGGGTATTGTGGAGAGCTGCATCAAACCAGTCTCTGGACTGAAGACCACAACACACAACAACACATACTTTTACATATGATTTGAACATTTACATTACATTAAAAACAGGGTTTCCAAAGCATAAAAAGTACTCTTAATGATAAATGACATACTGGCACGGAGTCACGTTAATACTATCACGGCATAGTTTGAATATCTCGGCGTTACCTAGTTCTACCACCAAAATTTGTAACTTAATCGCAAGATATAAGAAGTCGCTATTTCTAATATGTCGGTCAGAAATGCTTTGTAGGACATCAGTTTTTCAAATGATCTAAATCAAAACGACCATTGTCTAAAGTTTTTAGATTGCTAATAGAGAAAGCTTAGTATCACGTAGTTACTTGATATTACCCTATTACTATAAAAAAAAGTACCTGTTGACATTCGGAAACCCCCAGGAGGAGAGTCAGGAGACAGTCCAAAAGTATCTGTTGAGGTATTTGGACACAACGGTCGGGGGTTCGAATCCCCCCTCGGGCATGGATATTTGTGTCGTCCTAGTTCGTAAGTACGTAAGTAGTTCATTAGTAGTTTGTAAGTTTAGGGACTGATGACCCCGTAGTTAAGTCCCATAGACTATACAAACATTTGAATTTGAGGTATTTAGAGACCCCCCAATACGAGTGGTCCGCCTGCCCATCCACCCTTAGTCCGCCACTGATCCTCTCCCCTCCCTTCCGTCCCTCCCTTCCTACCCCCCTCCCCTCCAATAATAGTAATGGTTTGATCACTGCTACGATCACTTGCGGCAACTACGCCGCGAATAACAAACTCGCGATTTAAAATTCTGAATGCAAGGGCATTGTCCACTTTTTGAGAAACACTAGATTAATGCAACGCCAGAAAAAGATGAAACTGCAACCAAGTTATCCCTTAAATACAGTGCCATCAATTATGGATTAAAAATAAGAAAAAAGAAGAGTCGCGTTTCACAAATTTTATATCTGAGCTTGCCTCTAATCCTATTTACTAAAATCTGAAATTCTCTCAAACACTGATCTCGTTTATGAGGTTTACAAAAGTTTTACGTAAAGAAAGATCACATGGAGGACGTACATTCCGAGTTCTTTGTGAAATGGCAATCTTATTTGAAAACAGTCTGGAAGGGATCTAGAAAGTTACTGCGAGCACTCACTTATTAAAGTGTTTCTGGTCAATAATGAGAGTTCGCAAAGTTTATATGTAAGGATAACTTACTGTACGTTGGTTCTTCAGATGGCATACATTTAAAATTAAATTTATCGACGTAAGTAGGATACAAATGCGGATTCTGGGTCAAAAATAATCAAATTGATATCAATTTGATATCAAATTAATTATGCGTAATTAGAGTAATTGCATAATTGCTATTACATGTACTTAGAGTAATTGCATAATTGCAATTACATGTAACTAGAGTAATTACATGTGCTTAGGGTAATTGTTTATTTATTTATTGTAATTGTTTATTGTTATTGCAATTGCACGTGTTCACTCCTCCACGTCTGGCGTGGAACTGAGCTCACCCCAAGGCATCACATGACTATCTACGTCACCCCCCACCCTACCAGTCACGTGACTACCACCGGCCAATGAGAGCACAGCACGTGACCACCCCTTCACCACCCCCACCCTACCACGTGACCATCCCCAACAGATACTCTGCAGTCATTTAGACACAGAGTGTCAGAGGGACAGCAGCAACATGGAAAGGATGCAATTACGGTAATTACATTTGACTCACGTAGTTGGGAGGTTCCTGGTACAACCACAAATTGGCGGGAAAACCGATTTCTGGTTGTCCTGGTAGGCTTTCGCCCCTCCGATCCGGTGGAGCACCCTCAGACTGCACCTGTTTCTATATATAACAACAAATCAGAGCATTCTGTTCGGTAACATGATAAAAAGAGCCTTAATTAGAGCTCATATCGCATCCAAAATTAGATGTGCATATAGATGAATCATGTATATGATCATCTGTAATGCCATATGTATGTACTCCCATTACTCTAGTAATTACATCGAATTTTCAATCCATTTCAAGCCATTGAAATCGACTGAAAGCAGCAGTTCCAACCGCTGACAACAGATGGCTCTGATCCCACTTCTCCCCCCACCCAGCGCCTACACAATGAAGCCATGTGTGCAGACGCTGGCCACCCTCCTCTGCAGCTGACCAGTCTCTATTGTGTGCCTCAGTCCGCCGGCCGTAGCCGCTGCGACCGCGGAGACGCGGCACACAGGCCGACTGCCCACCTTCAGCCTCCTGACGATCATGTACTTGCGTACATACGCTAAAAAAAAACTACCGTAGTGCATTTACGGAGCCCCGCCGCGGCATGCGCGCAATTTTTCCGGTCGACCCCAGCGCGCCGACCGGGCCGCGCCCCGCACCTCGCGAAAGAATTGCCGCGAAGCCCGCGCCGAAAATTATTATTCTTATTATTATTTAACAGCGCCACAGCCCGTCCCCCAGCCGCCGCCTGTAGAACGCGGAAGAGCGAGCTGCCGCACCTGCATGTGAAGTCTGCACCAAAAAATTATTATTTATCCGCGCCACGCCCGTCCTCGGCGACGCGGACACAACGATCCGACCGCCCCGATTATTATTATTATTTTTTTTTTTTCCTACGAACGTTATAGCTCCTTGTACTGCCTCTACACCAACGTCCGCGAAGTTTTCTAATTCGCACTGGAACAGTCCGCCCGCAAGAAAACAATTTGCTGTGTGTCTCCTGGCGAGAAAAGCAGAACTCAGACGGACAATAGCGCCCGGCCGCTCCATTCAAACAACCCCTTGCCGCTGATACCTGCTCAACCGCAGCCTTTCAAAACAGCGCGCGCGGCCGACGGGCGGCGGTGAATCACACACGTGCTCTGGCCGAGCGTTACCTGTAAAGGCTAAGCAAATAGTTCCACTCCACACGCGCGAAGAAGAAGAAGCGCTCTGCACTGCACTCTGCGGACAAACCTTAAAAGTTATCAAACGTATATCACTTCTCAAGCAACGACCGAATCATGCTGTTTTTTTCTTTTACGAACCTCTCTCTCTCTCTCTCTCTCTCTTTCCTATTCCCCACAAGTAAAACAATCAAGCAGAGAATGCGAGAAATGTGTTTTTAATGTAACTTATATCGCCCTTTCTCGAACCAGTATTATGTAGGGAAAAAAACAAAAAAAACGCGTCAGGCTTATTGCATACGTCATATTGCAATACACACACACAGGCGATCACATTTATTTATTACGCACTGCATCCAGGTTGCAAAAACAATTCTAACCAGAGCCAACTAACGAAAAGAAAAGAAATGGTCCGTTTCGGAACTCGACCGCAACCTTAGATCTATAAATGTATCTCTTGTTTAGACGATGCAAGCAACAGCCATCGAACGGAATGTAACTTATATGCCAACCACTCTTTCGATAACAGCAGCAGCAGAAGACGGCATATTGTTTATACAAAAATTCCAAATAACGAAAATCGGCAATGACATCTAGCACAAAGTCTCTAAATATACATCTGCAAGCACGGTTAACAATCGTCCAGAACGCAGAGCGCTCTCTCCGCAGGCTACATAAAAGAAACACCTAAGTTACATCTCCAAATGATCAAAACCTTCTACGCAGACACACCACTCCGACAAGGATAACTCGCATTGCATTTATTTAATGGAGCTAAGCCATGCCGAAAGTTCCGAAATTTAACACTCTAGCGATCTTGCCCTTAGATCGAGATATAGATGCGCCTTCCGAGAGTTCGGATACTTTAATTTTACCTCTTGTTTCCTTGCTACAGCAGTACACATCCCATTTAAGGAATCTCTATGTCCTGTTACGATGCCAACTACATTTATCTGTCACCGATATTCTAGCGCCCCAGAAGACATTTAAATCCTGTTGTCCAACGGAGAGTCGAAATAAAGGAAAAATACGTGAAATAATTTACCGATTTCCGACCGTCTACACTAAAACTTTTCGAAATTATTGGCCTAACAACACCCTTACTCGACAATACAGCAACCAAAGAACCGAAGTTACCTGCCCAATGCAACACCGATTTCCAGCTCGACCCGCCCTCTACCCACAAAATTCCTACTCCAAGTTCCTTTCTTGTGCAATCCACTAATCCGAAATAAGATTTATTATTTTAATTACAAATAGATATCTACCACAAACGAAGACGATAACATACACGCCACAACACATGATTCTATATAGGACATGGAGTGCTACATTTTTTTTTATTACAACTGAGTACATGCAAAGTAATGTTCGCAAACACTTATGTCGCAACCAACTCCCGCACACATCGATCATAACCTGCTCTCTAAGGAATGGATGGGAGTCACACACAGTACAAACACGTTTGTCGTGTGTTCCGCTAATTTCGGTCAATACAACGATGCGAGACCAATTCCCCCGCTTGTTTACTGTAAAAGCAAATATTTTTCCCCACACTATCTGTTTAAACCGGGCTTGCACATATGCAGTAGCCTCCTTTGAAAAGCCTTAGTCTTCGCCATATAACCCGGTTTTCGTTTCCCTTCTTCTTCTTGGGACTTGTGGAATTACGTAGACGATATCTACGTCTGTGGATAATAAAGTCCTGGAATGCTGGAATGCTAAAGAAAATATAGCTCCTTGCTCGACTCTACAAGTAATTTACAGTTGAAACTAAAAAACATAATGTCCGAGAGAGTGGTCAATTTTCGGGTACTCTTAATACCCAAGTAATCAAATCTAAAAGCGTTTGCACAGTACAACGGCGCACTTTGTAAATACCGTATCTTCTCTTTTAGAACACTTAAACAATCTTCTTGCACAATCCTCCATCCTGGTAATACTATCTTCTCGACTCAGCGAAAAAATAAAAGTCCTAACAATCAACTGCCTGGACTCTTTATAAAATCGATATCTTTGCTTACACCAGGGCTCATGATTTTCGACAAATTTATTTTGGTTCTACAATTCGACGCCAACCACGTTAAGCAGTCGTTTCCTCGCCCGCAACCACTTTGATATTGCTCCTTCCATCCGAAAGTCATGCTCGGATACGAACGCCACTCGGTTAAAGTGTTGTCCAAAAATCCAGGAGATAGAAGCCATTTACACGAAGCTGCTGCTGTAGTATAGATGGAAGCGCCTCCATTAAAAAAAAAAAGCATCGATTAGCTGCAGTTTATAAGATATATACCCACAGGACATACATATTTCCCCCATGTATTCCAGAAATAGTAACTTCGTCTTGTCTCCAGCGTTTGCAGTATCGAACTTGCTGAATTTACTACACTCACACGCACTCAATTGGCTACAACTAGCGCACTTTAAGTTACCAAACTGTAGGAGTTTTATAAAACACGTTGATTTTCGACGAAAGAATTATGATTTACCGCAGCAGACACATCCGCTACGTAACGTAATTCACACCAGACAACACTAGCATACGATTAAACAGGCGATGCTTCGACGAAAGATCAATGCACCACCAAAGTAGGTTTTCTTTAGAGCTTTACCGTGTCGTATATATTTAGGGTAGATTAACACTTTTTACTTACATTCCGTCCCATATAGCCTACAACACTCTCTGTAAGCGCCAAACATTTCCAACACAGTAACAGAAGTACACCTACAGTCAACACGAACCTACAACAACAAACGAATCTAGCCATTCCAACTCGATTTTTGTCCCAACTAGCATGCTGCAAGCTATGTATACGTTCGTAACAACCCAGACAGAGATATCCTTACTTCCGTCACTAGCCCAGCAACAATTCTAAACAAGTTACCACAGATGGTGTTATAGCCGTGATCTGTAACAGACAAGATCTCCCAGACACACAGCGTTTTAATAATGTTTCGATCTCTCTCTCTCTCTCTCTCTCTCCACCCAATAACTACGTTGGTTGCTTGACCCGTCCCTAACATCCAACCACAATTTTGTTTCCAATGCATAGCCCGGCAGACAATATTTCTGGAACGCTTTCTATCAGCCAATACCCCGAGCATTCGCGCACAAACCACCATCGTATTCCACTGCTTCTAACAAATTATTACTCTCGTTAAACATCTGTAACACAGTGTAAAAAATGATCGACTTACACGCACAGAACAGCTAACAAGAAAAGATCTAGATCAAAGCCAAGTTCTTATAATCCTTACAAGCAGCAACGCAAAATAGTCTACACCATTTCGAACTAATGCAACACCAGATTTTTTTAACGATCTCCAAGAGCAATCCTTTAGAGACTAAACATACGATTAAATGCACCTCCAACGTAGGTAACTAATCCTCTAACTCGATGCTTATCGACCAAAGAACATTAATTTACCACTGCAATCATCTCCAATACGCTACCGAGAGACGTCAATTCGTAAACACAGCTAAAAGAAGATATAAATGCCCCCACATCCATGCTACTAAGTATCTATAAGTATTTCCACAATTGTGGATCATATATGCGTTGCATCGTTTCGCGCGACTAAACAGTTCGAAATAGGTACTTCGCGCAAGCTAGCATGCATACTCACATTCCATGTTATTTCTGGCTGTAGGAGAGTGCGGACCTGTTGACTCATCGTAGACTCCGGTTTGGAGCGTGTGTACGTCCTATACATGTAAACATACCTGTCCACGCTCGCACCTGACCTGGAGAAGTTTTCGGTTTAATTTTTCCCGACCGCACCAGATTCCGAATACAAGAGAGCTATTTTCGCGAAGATACATTTCCTCGCAACTGACACAAGTAATGTTTTTACCGTGCGAGCTGTCGTTATAACTTTTATAAGCAGATACATATACAGCCAGTAGGATAAGCGCAAATTTGCGATGTAGCTCCTACAAAAACGAAACATAGTTTTTTTAGAAATTCGATAAGAAGAAGAACGAAATTTATACAAGATGAACCAATGTGCAATAAGTCAAACCCCACTCCATGTAGCAATGTACCGAGCAACATCGATTTAAACGAACACTTTGCTTAGCTGTAGAATAGAACAACACAGAATTACACCTCCCTAACAGATACTTTACCGAGGGAGTTACTGCTCTCTGGTAACAAGCAACCTGTTTTCTGGTATCTTCTCCTAAACCCTATAAGACCGAAACTTTCTACTCGAGAAGCTAGACACAGAGTACAAATCGTTCTTTATTATTCTTGTTATGTGTAACTTTAATTTTCTCCGCTGTAATTTTTTTAACTCGTAGTTTTAGATCCACATCGGCGTCTCCTATTACCGTTCCAGCCAGAAGTTTGAAAGATAGAGGGAAGGTATGTTCTCGAACTCCATTACGTATCTTCGCTTCCTCCTGCATTCCAAATCCTTTATAGCTCTGCACCTTCGGGCAATGCTTCTAGACGAGAACAATCTTGTATTTTAACTTTTCCCATTATTTCCTGTATAGCAATATGCGTCCCTATGTCTGCACGTTACCAACTCCTGTGGTAATTTCCGTATGGAGCACTAGGTTTACGACTATTGCAAACGATTGCTTGTTATTCCATCCGTTTTTAACTCTGCAAATGACTGTCCCCAGTCCTCCACTTTGGATGCAATGTAGTCCCTTCTCCAAACGATAATGCAATACGTTTTACGTGTGTTCCGCTATTTTCGTTCAGTACACCGACGCGCGACCAATCTCCCTGACTGTTTACTGTAAAAAGCAAATATTTTATAAGTCCCAGTCGTAACCAGATTTCTCCACACCCTCTGTTTAAGCCGGGCTTACACATATGCCATAGCTTCGTCTTTCTCCAGCATTAGGTTGTACTCGTCCTTTATGGCAGTTGCTTTAGCCATATATTCTAGCTTCCTTCTCTTGGTCTCGATATCCGCCATTTACAGTTTTCTTTTCGCGCACAGAAGACATTAACTGCAGGTAGCGATGTAATTTCTTTAATGGGGACGGCTTAAGCCTGTGTGATACATTTACTCTTTTCGCTGGACTTGCAGAATGACATTGTTTGTAGGTACTAGACCTAATTCGGCGATATCTATATCTGGAGGCAGTGTGGAGAACAATGTTCTGGATTGGAAGAAGTATGTTTCCCCTGCTTTAATGTAGTTTTTAAGTGTACTACTTATATCGTCTTTGCCGCTGTCAGTATTACGAATCTCCAGCTAATTTACAGGTAGACAATGGAAACTAAAAGCTGATAGAACGTAACGTATAAGCTTTTATTGATCTGGAAGGTTTAACCTGTACACCGATTAATTTTTGGGTATTTTTATTACACCAGTACACAAATTGCAGGACACTATTAAACACTACAAAGCATCTGGTGCCCCAGATGTTTGTTATTGGCCCCCCATATGGTGGAGAAACACTTTGCAGATACCGTTTAAAAAACTTAAAGAGTCTTGCACAAGATCAAAAACACTCTCCATCCGGTGATCGTATATTGTAATACCCCTGTTCTCGACCCAAAAACGAAGTAAGTGCTCAAATCGACCTCTATCTCTCTTTTTAGGGTAAATCGGGTCACGGATCACAAATTTCACACCACAACCAGCAGATTATACCCTAGTAAGACTCCAGGACGTTCTCCAAATTATGATTTTGACTGGTATTTCCAGGCGAAGTACTAAATAACCTCCATATAGGCGAGATTCTAGATGCGTTCTTCGGGACTTGTGGTATAGAGACAGGTGCGTAGAATCGAATCCGAAGCGCAACAGCTGGGAGGACCTCCCGGCTATAGCGAAGACACACATCTGCCGCAAAATATATATATAAGGGATGGTCGCAGAAGCCTCCAGGTCACATCCTCGAAATAGGAGACGCCGATGTGGATCTAAAACTACGAGTTAAAAAAATTACAGCGGAGAAAATTAAAGTTACACATAACAAGAATAATAAAGAACGATTTGTACTCTGTGTCTAGCTTCTCGAGTAGAAAGTTTCGGTCTTATAGGGTTTAGGAGAAGATACCAGAAAACAGGTTGCTTGTTACCAGAGAGCAGTAACTCCCTCGGTAAAGTATCTGTTAGGGAGGTGTAATTCTGTGTTGTTCTATTCTACAGCTAAGCAAAGTGTTCGTTTAAATCGATGTTGCTCGGTACATTGCTACATGGAGTGGGGTTTGACTTATTGCACATTGGTTCATCTTGTATAAATTTCGTTCTTCTTCTTATCGAATTTCTAAAAAAACTATGTTTCGTTTTTGTAGGAGCTACATCGCAAATTTGCGCTTATCCTACTGGCTGTATATGTATCTGCTTATAAAAGTTATAACGACAGCTCGCACGGTAAAAACATTGCTTGTGTCAGTTGCGAGGAAATGTATCTTCGCGAAAATAGCTCTCTTGTATTCGGAATCTGGTGCGGTCGGGAAAAATTAAACCGAAAACTTCTCCAGGTCAGGTGCGAGCGTGGACAGGTATGTTTACATGTATAGGACGTACACACGCTCCAAACCGGAGTCTACGATGAGTCAACAGGTCCGCACTCTCCTACAGCCAGAAATAACATGGAATGTGAGTATGCATGCTAGCTTGCGCGAAGTACCTATTTCGAACTGTTTAGTCGCGCGAAACGATGCAACGCATATATGATCCACAATTGTGGAAATACTTATAGATACTTAGTAGCATGGATGTGGGGGCATTTGTATCTTCTTTTAGCTGTGTTTACGAATTGACGTCTCTCGGTAGCGTATTGGAGATGATTGCAGTGGTAAATTAATGTTCTTTGGTCGATAAGCATCGAGTTAGAGGATTAGTTACCTACGTTGGAGGTGCATTTAATCGTATGTTTAGTCTCTAAAGGATTGCTCTTGGAGATCGTTAAAAAAATCTGGTGTTGCATTAGTTCGAAATGGTGTAGACTATTTTGCGTTGCTGCTTGTAAGGATTATAAGAACTTGGCTTTGATCTAGATCTTTTCTTGTTAGCTGTTCTGTGCGTGTAAGTCGATCATTTTTTACACTGTGTTACAGATGTTTAACGAGAGTAATAATTTGTTAGAAGCAGTGGAATACGATGGTGGTTTGTGCGCGAATGCTCGGGGTATTGGCTGATAGAAAGCGTTCCAGAAATATTGTCTGCCGGGCTATGCATTGGAAACAAAATTGTGGTTGGATGTTAGGGACGGGTCAAGCAACCAACGTAGTTATTGGGTGGAGAGAGAGAGAGAGAGAGAGATCGAAACATTATTAAAACGCTGTGTGTCTGGGAGATCTTGTCTGTTAGAGATCACGGCTATAACACCATCTGTGGTAACTTGTTTAGAGTTGTTGCTGGGCTAGTGACGGAAGTAAGGATATCTCTGTCTGGGTTGTTACGAACGTATACATAGCTTGCAGCATGCTAGTTGGGACAAAAATCGAGTTGGAATGGCTAGATTCGTTTGTTGTTGTAGGTTCGTGTTGACTGTAGGTGTACTTCTGTTACTGTGTTGGAAATGTTTGGCGCTTACAGAGAGTGTTGTAGGCTATATGGGACGGAATGTAAGTAAAAAGTGTTGATCTACCCCAAATATATACGACACGGTAAAGTTCTAAAGAAAACCTACTTTGGTGGTGCATTGATCTTTCGTCGAAGCATCGCCTGTTTAATCGTATGCTACTGTTGTCTGGTGTGAATTACGTTACGTAGCGGATGTGTCTGCTGCGGTAAATCATAATTCTTTCGTCGAAAATCAACGTGTTTTATAAAACTCCTACAGTTTGGTAACTTAAAGTGCGCTAGTTGTAGCCAATTGAGTGCGTGTGAGTGTAGTAAATTCAGCAAGTTCGATACTGCAAACGCTGGAGACAAGACGAAGTTACTATTTCTGGAATACATGGGGGAAATATGTATGTCCTGTGGGTATATATCTTATAAACTGCAGCTAATCGATGCTTTTTTTTTAATGGAGGCGCTTCCATCTATACTACAGCAGCAGCTTCGTGTAGATGGCTTCTATCTCCTGGAATTTTGGACAACACTTTAACCGAGTGGCGTTCGTATCCGAGCATGACTTTCGGATGGAAGGAGCAATATCAAAGTGGTTGCGGGCGAGGAAACGACTGCTTAACGTGGTTGGCGTCGAATTGTAGAACCAAAATAAATTTGTCGAAAATCATGAGCCCTGGTGTAAGCAAAGATATCGATTTTATAAAGAGTCCAGGCAGTTGATTGTTAGGACTTTTATTTTTTCGCTGAGTCGAGAAGATAGTATTACCAGGAAGGAGGATTGTGCAAGAAGATTGTTTAAGTGTTCTAAAAGAGAAGATACGGTATTTACAAAGTGCGCCGTTGTACTGTGCAAACGCTTTTAGATTTGATTACTTGGGTGTTAAGAGTACCCGAAAATTGACCACTCTCTCGGACATTATGTTTTTTAGTTTCAACTGTAAATTACTTGTAGAGTCGAGCAAGGAGCTATATTTTCTTTAGCATTCCAGCATTCTAGGACTTTATTATCCACAGACGTAGATATCGTCTACGTAATTCCACAAGTCCCAAGAAGAAGAAGGGAAACGAAAGCTGGGTTATATGGCGAAGACTAAGGCTTTTCAAAGGAGGCTACTGCATATGTGCAAGCCCGGTTTAAACAGATAGTGTGGGGAAAAATATTTGCTTTTACAGTAAACAAGCGAGGGGATTGGTCTCGCATCGTTGTATTGACCGAAATTAGCGGAACACACGACAAACGTGTTTGTACTGTGTGTGACTCCCATCCATTCCTTAGAGAGCAGGTTATGATCGATGTGTGCGGGAGTTGGTTGCGACATAAGTGTGATATAGAATCATGTGTTGTGGCGTGTATGTTATCGTCTTCGTTTGTGGTAGATATCTATTTGTAATTAAAATAATAAATCTTAGTTCGGATTAGTGGATTGCACAAGAAAGGAACTTGGAGTAGGAATTTTGTGGGTAGAGGGCGGGTCGAGCTGGAAATCGGTGTTGCATTGGGCAGGTAACTTCGGTTCTTTGGTTGCTGTATTGTCGAATAAGGGTGTTGTTAGGCCAATAATTTCGAAAAGTTTTAGTGTAGACGGTTGGAAATCGGTAAATTATTTCACGTATTTTTCCTTTATTTCGACTCTCCGTTGGACAACAGGATTTAAATGTCTTCTGGGGCGCTAGAATATCGGTGACAGATAAATGTAGTTGGCATCGTAACAGGACATAGAGGTTCCTTAAATGGGATGTGTACTGCTGTAACAAGGAAACAAGAGGTAAAATTAAAGTACCCGAACTCTCGGAAGGCGCATCTATATCTCGATCTAAGGGCAAGATCGCTAGAGTGTTAAATTTCGGAACTTTCGGCATGGCTTAGCTCCATTAAATAAATGCAATGCGAGCTATCCTTGTCAGAGTGGTGTGTCTGCGTAGAAGGTTTTGATCATTTGGAGATGTAACTTAGGTGTTTTTGTTTAAACACGTAGCATATGTTTCTTTTATGTAGCCTGCGGAGAGAGCACTCTGCGTTCTGGACGATTGTTAACCGTGCTTGCAGATGTATATTTAGAGACTTTGTGCTAGATGTCATTGCCGATTTTCGTTATTTGGAATTTTTGTATAAACAATATGCCGTCTTCTGCTGCTGCTGTTATCGAAAGAGTGGTTGGCATATAAGTTACATTCCGTTCGATGGCTGTTGCTTGCATCGTCTAAACAAGAGATACATTTATAGATCTAAGGTTGCGGTCGAGTTCCGAAACGAACCATTTCTTTTCTTTTCGTTAGTTGGCTCTGGTTAGAATTGTTTTTGCAACCTGGATGCAGTGCGTAATAAATAAATGTGATCGCCTGTGTGTGTGTATTGCAATATGACGTATGCAATAAGCCTGACGCGTTTTTTTTGTTTTTTTCCCTACATAATACTGGTTCGAGAAAGGGCGATATAAGTTACATTAAAAACACATTTCTCGCATTCTCTGCTTGATTGTTTTACTTGTGGGGAATAGGAAAGAGAGAGAGAGAGAGAGAGAGAGGTTCGTAAAAGAAAAAAACAGCATGATTCGGTCGTTGCTTGAGAAGTGATATACGTTTGATAACTTTTAAGGTTTGTCCGCAGAGTGCAGTGCAGAGCGCTTCTTCTTCTTCGCGCGTGTGGAGTGGAACTATTTGCTTAGCCTTTACAGGTAACGCTCGGCCAGAGCACGTGTGTGATTCACCGCCGCCCGTCGGCCGCGCGCGCTGTTTTGAAAGGCTGCGGTTGAGCAGGTATCAGCGGCAAGGGGTTGTTTGAATGGAGCGGCCGGGCGCTATTGTCCGTCTGAGTTCTGCTTTTCTCGCCAGGAGACACACAGCAAATTGTTTTCTTGCGGGCGGACTGTTCCAGTGCGAATTAGAAAACTTCGCGGACGTTGGTGTAGAGGCAGTACAAGGAGCTATAACGTTCGTAGGAAAAAAAAAATAATAATAATCGGGGCGGTCGGATCGTTGTGTCCGCGTCGCCGAGGACGGGCGTGGCGCGGATAAATAATAATTTTTTGGTGCAGACTTCACATGCAGGTGCGGCAGCTCGCTCTTCCGCGTTCTACAGGCGGCGGCTGGGGGACGGGCTGTGGCGCTGTTAAATAATAATAAGAATAATAATTTTCGGCGCGGGCTTCGCGGCAATTCTTTCGCGAGGTGCGGGGCGCGGCCCGGTCGGCGCGCTGGGGTCGACCGGAAAAATTGCGCGCATGCCGCGGCGGGGCTCCGTAAATGCACTACGGTAGTTTTTTTTAGCGTATGTACGCAAGTACATGATCGTCAGGAGGCTGAAGGTGGGCAGTCGGCCTGTGTGCCGCGTCTCCGCGGTCGCAGCGGCTACGGCCGGCGGACTGAGGCACACAATAGAGACTGGTCAGCTGCAGAGGAGGGTGGCCAGCGTCTGCACACATGGCTTCATTGTGTAGGCGCTGGGTGGGGGGAGAAGTGGGATCAGAGCCATCTGTTGTCAGCGGTTGGAACTGCTGCTTTCAGTCGATTTCAATGGCTTGAAATGGATTGAAAATTCGATGTAATTACTAGAGTAATGGGAGTACATACATATGGCATTACAGATGATCATATACATGATTCATCTATATGCACATCTAATTTTGGATGCGATATGAGCTCTAATTAAGGCTCTTTTTATCATGTTACCGAACAGAATGCTCTGATTTGTTGTTATATATAGAAACAGGTGCAGTCTGAAGGTGCTCCACCGGATCGGAGGGGCGAAAGCCTACCAGGACAACCAGAAATCGGTTTTCCCGCCAATTTGTGGTTGTACCAGGAACCTCCCAACTACGTGAGTCAAATGTAATTACTGTAATTGCATCCTTTCCATGTTGCTGCTGTCCCTCTGACACTCTGTGTCTAAATGACTGCAGAGTATCTGTTGGGGATGGTCACGTGGTAGGGTGGTGAAGGGGGTTGTCACGTGCTGTGCTCTCATTGGCCGGTGGTAGTCACGTGACTGGTAGGGTGGGGGGTGACGTAGATAGTCATGTGATGCCTTGGGGTGAGAGTTCCACGCCAGACGTGGAGGAGTGAACACGTGCAATTGCAATAACAATAAACAATTACAATAAATAAATAAACAATTACCCTAAGCACATGTAATTACTCTAGTTACTTGTAATTGCAATTATGCAATTACTCTAAGTACATGTAATAGCAATTATGCAATTATTCTAATTACGCATAATTAATTTGATATCAATTTGATTATTTTTGACCCAGAATCCGCATTTGTATCCTACTGACGTATTAAGGTAAAAACGTTTA
Source organism: Locusta migratoria (assembly GCA_026315105.1). NCBI lineage: Eukaryota > Metazoa > Arthropoda > Insecta > Orthoptera > Acrididae > Locusta > Locusta migratoria. The sequence goes on from CM048746.1 coordinate 613,204,158, forward strand.
CTGGTGCGCAGGAATGGCACCATGTCACGGATTGCGTGTCCGCTCCTGCCGTACGTTCGAGTCCTCCCTCGAGCACGGGTGTGTGTTTTTCTCAACACAAGTAAGTTTAACAAGTGTACATGTTAAGGGACTGATGATCTGAGTAGTTTGGTACTTTAGTTCTTACACCAATTTAAGAATACAAAATGTTCACACGGCTGAAAACATTTGGATTCAGTTGGAAGGCTTTGAAAAAAAGAAGAGAAAAAAAGACTCATACTTCAGGTATTGAATTAGCAGAACCTGGTCTTAAAGTAAACAACGATGGTACTAACCCTACTCATAGTCATTGGTTGTCATTGTTCAATTTGATAAGAAACGAAGTGTTTCAAACACGTGGCACCTTTTCACTAATGTTTATGAACTTCTTAAACCCTCTGTGCAGTTCAACAATTAAAGAATAGAAAAAAATACTGTTGTTTCATAATACACTAACTTATCCATGGCTTGATATCTGGAACGGAATGGACGATTTCAGGTAGGTACTGTATCTTCCACTTAATGTAAATATTGTGGATAAAGGAGTTACTGAGACTTTCGAACAGTATCACGGAAAAGAACTGCTCTGCAAGTTATTATCAAAAAAGTAAAGGTACGAAAAAAAAATCTCTTAAGAAGTAATAAAAGTATTGCTTTGAAATATGTGTACTGTAAATAGTGTAAAGGAACAGAATTTGAAAAAGCGAGGAATAACATGAAAATGGTGGAAACTCCTTGGTGACGGTAATAGTTTGCACAAAGACAACACCAGAAAGCATCATTACAAAAGAAACTGGCGGAATCCATACTTTACCTGGTTAAAGTAATCTGCTACTATCGCAGTCATTTCTCTCCAGTTGATCCTGTTTAGAACAATTTATTCTATATCGTAAAGTGATGGTTGGTTTTTTCATATGTGGTTGCAAAAGTTTTAAAACCGTGGTGAATTTAATATCATTTGTAAAATTTGCAAAAAATCGTCGGACTTCGTTTACTGACAGACGATTTCTTGTAAGCATTCAAATGAGATGATTGAACATTATGAAAAAAGTTAAAACTGCATCCAGAAATTTCTATCATAATCACGTAATATTTCTCAACAATTGCCCAAGCCTCGTTTTACAAATGTCTGTTATTACTGGAAAATAAAATGACAAAATTAATGAAAATATGGACGGGATTTTGAAATGAAAGAAATACTTCAATTAACTTAGTCATTATTTCCAAATAAAACATCGAAAACTCACACTTACAATTTTAATGAAGCTTGCACTGTGGAAGAAGTCCGATCAGTACAGGCTGTAAAAGCAAGAAAGACTACGAGTAACTCCGCTTTCCCTTCAGCCCGTATGGAAAAGTTGATCATCAGGAAAAAAAAAAAGTCAAAAATATCGCTGGCAGAGGTAGTTTTCCTTTCATATTAACAGAATATATGACATCAACTGCGAACGGGCAGAGGTGAAAATGTGTACTCATCCAAGACTCGAACTCAGGTCTCCCGCTTTCTAGGCATTTGCAATAACCGCTACACAACTGGGGACAAAGTGATCACCTCACCTGCAAGGACTACCTAAGCACGTATCCCGCCAGACACAAATTCGCAGCTCTACCCTGCTTACAGTACTCAAACCCGTAACTACTTCAGGATCAGAATTTATATATGTTTGTGGCATTACACAGATTTTTTTTTTCATTAAAATTATATCTTCGACACTTTTCGCTAGCATCCGTTCTCTCTCCCAGGGTTTTTTTTTTTTTTTTTTTTTTTTTTTTTTTTTTTTTTTTTTTTATCCCCAGTGGTGTAGTTTTCAGGGAAACTGCCTAGAAAGCGGAAGACCCGGGTTCGAGTACCGACTGGGTACACATTTGCGACTCAGTCCATTCGCAGTTTGTCATATATCCTGTGAATATGATCTGGCGTTTACTTAGAGCGAGGCGCCATGGGGCTACCACAATAGCGAAAAAGTCATTCTCGTGGCTCTCTAACATGGTGTATGATGACTTTGGACGGCCAGTACATTTGCACACCTGCGTGGCGTGGTTATCAATCACCTCTTGAGGGATAGTTCGCCATTCTTCCACGAGTGCAGCATCCCCATCTGCAACCATTGTGCTGGTCTGGGTAAAATGTGTCTGCCAAGTGCCATATCAGATATGGACTAGGAAACTTAGCGGATCTTCATCAATATCAATAGGAAGTTTTGGCTGATTTAGTTCAGCTGCAGATTTAAATAGGTAGTATGTGAGCGATACAGGACGATATTTTTCTGCCTCAACTCCTGAGGTTCACGCGGTGTTTCCTTAGCCTCTGTCCACAGTGGCTCCACTATCGGTGGATTTTACCAACGTCCGACATCGGCGGAAAACGGCCGATCGTTGCGAAACAGTACTATGGGCACGGTGACAGTGTATCCGACCGCATCGCTCGAACGTAGAGACTTCCGACGACAGTCCGTGAAATTCAATTCAGTTTGTTTTCTTCGGTAAAATCGAACGACGTTCTTACACACTAGATATGGACAGTGAGAAACAGGTCCGTTTAGTCAAAGAAAAAAAGAGATTGGGGCACCCGGAAGATGATAAATATCAGGATATAGTTCGGAATCTGTTGTCTGATATTGCAGTTTATTGGAAACTGGAAGTTCGTTAAATCCTTTATCAGAAATTTTAGGCGTAAATTATAACCTGAAAAAATGCGTACAATCCGAAATTGTGGCGTATCTTGACGTTAATGTACTGGCTCTCTTGCGTTGTTTGGGTTTGTGATGATCTGGTATTATCTATGCACAAATTATTCTTACTGGCTCTGACGTTGCTTAAGAAGGTGGTAATTTTATTCTATGAAGTGACCCGCAAATGTGGTGTATGTCTGCTTGCGCTTTTCAGTGGTTCCCTTGTTCAAAATAATCTTATTTTTAACTTCACAATTGTCTGTCACAAATACATTGTATATCAGTCACTGAAAATCGATATAACTTCGTTCATCATAATCGGATGTTCCTGGATGGCCTGTAACTCTGTTATGCATGGATTTAACACCAGCCGTGTAAACCATTCCATACCTTAGGATGTCAGACATTTTGCATGCAGGAGTAAGAGGAGCTGCATTTGGTTTCCTTATGTTGTGACTGCCATAGAGAATTGTCTGCTCTTTGAAATGAGCAAGAATGTTCCTGTCCACGAAACGAAAACAAATCGAGAACTGGACACAGAGCATCTCATTCTCATACAACTCTGACTCCAAGGGCTCCAAGGGCGAAGTGTAGTCGTTTACGACTACACTTTGCAAACAGTCTGTATAAGTCCAGCCGTTTGTAGAGTTACTACTGTACGTTGCTGTGTCACCCCCTCTGTCTTGGACTCCTCTCACTACCGTAAGGGAGAACATTTTACAGATATTCTACGGATATTTTGCGATTCTAAACTCATCTTCGAATCACTATCTTCATTTTATGAACCTAAAAACCAAGAAAAAAATCATTGTTCAGAAAATCGAGAAAACAACATACAAAACAATCGGTTCAAGAATCATCAAACTGGAGGTACTCAATAGAAATTTTACACAATTCTCGCACAAAGTCTTGGTTCATCATCATCTGAATAGTCGATTAAAAGTAGACCACTGTACGTAATAAAAGCTTAATTCTGGGAGGAGACATACAGATAAGAATTTTCTGTTATGAAAAGACTTATTTTTAGCAATAAAATTAGCAAAAGATCCGCGTTACTACAGGCTACTCCCTGCTGCCAAACCTTGTTCCCTGGCCCAAACTGAGAACTGACTTAGTTCAAATTATTCTAAAAACAGGAAGTTAACGACACAGTGGCCAAAATACGTAGCAGCTCACAGGAAATTACACACAGGCATTAATAAACAATCCACCATAATTAAAGTTATTTCATAAAGGTGGCTAAGAGAAACATTTATGGCGCAACGGACATTAAACATAAAAAATTGCATCTGAGCCTGTTCTGGTGAATATTAAATAAAAGGGGGAAGGTGATCGAAAACTACATTTTATAGGTAACTCAAAATTATACTGAACTTAACTTGTTTATTCAGGTCGAACGCAAGCAAAATGGGGAACAATTTTGTTAATACAATAAAAATGCATCTCATTACCTATGTAATACTGACGATGCCCAGTATTGAATTTAACATAAATTACACAGAACTTAACGCTACTGGGGGGGGGGGGGGAGAGATTTACAAACGACACTCACTCGCTCACCCACATGCAATGCAACAGCGAAACTCACTAAAGTCAGTGTGCTGAAACGAGGCAGAAGCAGGGGCCTCTATAGTAGGTGAAATTCAGTAAAGCCGGAGGTACCACACAACACAATATACAATAAAACTGCGAAGATGGCTCTGATCTGTCATGCCTGATTTGAGATGGTGCGTGAGTGTAGCAAAGTTGCATTTAGATTAGACCTCGAGCTACGTTACATGATCGCACTCCACTGACGGAGAAGTTAAAAATCGGATTCATTACACAAAATCACGGCGGAGTCTTAAGTTGCAATCTGAGAGTAAACTATCTAGGCACTGGTTTAATGAGAAGTGGCGTGAATTCAGGTGACTAGCTGCAAACCCCTGAAGTCGGATTTCGGACCCACGTGGTTCCGAAAACCGATAAAAATGTATACATTCAATCTCCGAAAAATAAAGAAAATTAACTACGACATGCAACCCCTAGAACTGTTTAGAATTTTAAAAGGCAGCTACACGTGATAGGGAGCGACTACAGAAACGGAAAAAGTCCAGTCTCAAAACCCGGAAAAGTGGAATAATTACAAAGTCGAAAAAATAAAAATAAAAACTACGGCATGCAATCCTTAGAAATGTTTAGAATTTCATAAGCAAGCTATTGAAGGAGGTTGTACAAGGCTCGGAGAGAATTACTGACAAAGACTGAGTTCATACTACAAGTTCGGAGAAGAAAGAACAAAATTAAAAATAGGCGGGGAGAGAGTATCGCGAAATGTTTGTGGGTATACACATAGTTACTTGCCTGATGGGCATGGTACAAACAATAGTGGAAGCTGAAGGCATTTGTTGTCTCTGACAGAATTACTATGTCGTCGGCAAAACGCAATGTTTTTAATTCTTCCCCCTGAACTTTAATTCCTTCCCCAAATTTCTCCTTGCTTTCCTTTATAGCTTGTTCAATGTATAAATTGAATAACTTTGGAGAAAGGCAACAACCACTGCATCCCTTTCATGCCCTTCAACTCTGACAACCGCTGTCTAGATTTTGTACACGTTCTAAACAACTTTACGCTCCCTATATTTTACTCCTGCTTGCTTCAGAACTTGAAAAGAGTTTATTCCAAACAACTTAGTCAAAAGCCTTCTCCAAATCTAGAAAAGCCAAATATGTAGGTTTGGCTTTTCTTAATCTATCTTCTAGGATAAGCCGTAAAGTGAGTATTACCTCCCGTGTTCCTTTATTTCTCCTGAACCCAAACTGATCTGCCCCGAGGTCCATCCTTCCATCCTTCTGAAAATAAATCGTGTTAATATTTTGCAACCATGACTTATTACTCTAATGGTTCTGTAGTTTTCACACCTGTCTGCGCCTGCTTTCTTTGGAATGAGGATTATAACATTTTTCTTAAAGGGTACTTCGCCTGTCTCGTACATTTTACACACCAGGTGAAACAGTTTTGTCATGGCTGGTTCTCCCAGAGACTTCAGTAGCTCCAAGGGAATGTCATCAACTCCAGGGGCCTTGTTTCGACTTAGGTCTTTTACTGCTCTGTCAAATTCATCTGTCAGTATAGTATCTCCTATTTCATCCTCATCTACTTCTTCTCCCCTACCTACAATATTGGCTTTAAGTCCATTTCCTTCGTAGAACCTCTTTATATACTCTTTCCACCTTTCAGCTTTTTCTTTGCTGAGAACTGCTTTTCCATTTGTGTTTTTGATATTCATAGAGCTGTTTTTCTTTTCTCTAAATATCTCTTTTATTTTCCTGTAAGCAGTATCTATTTTCCCCTACACCTTGAATTTGCCTTCTGGCCACTCCGCTTAGCAATTTTGCACTTCCTGTCAATCTCTTAGTCGACTGTACTCCATTTTGCCTGTTTCATTTACTGCATTCTTATATTTTCTCCTTTCATCGATTAAATTTAATATGTCCTGTGATATGAAAAGGATTTTTTGTAGGTCTTGCTTTCCTACCTACTTTGTCCTCTGCTGCCTTCACTATTTCATCTCTCAATGCTACCCATTCCTCCTCTTCTGTTTTATTTTCCCCATTTTGTCAATTGTTGCCTAAATCTCCCTCTGAAATTATTCAGAACTTCACGTTCCTTCAGTTAATCCAGGTCGCATCTCCTTATTTTCCTACCTTTCTGCAGTTTTTTTTTTTTTTTTTTTTTTTTTTTTTTTTTTTTTTTTTTTTTTTTTTTTCAGTTTCAGCCTACAGTTCATAACCAACAAGTTATGGTCAGAGTTTATATCTGCCCCTGAGTATGACTTACAGTTTAAAACCTGGTTCCGAAATCTATGTGTTACCATTATAAAATCTATCTGGTATCTCCCGGTGTCTCCTGGTTTCTTCCTCGTATACAATCTTTTTTCGTGATTCTTAAACCAGGAGTTTGTTATAACTAAATTATGTTCCGTGCAAAATTCTACCAGGCGGCTTCCTCTTTCATTCCTTTTTCAAATGTTCAAATGTTTGTAGAGCTTATGGGACTTAACTACGGGGTCATCAGGTCATCAGTCCCTAAACTTACAAACTACTTATGAACCAGCTAATACTAAGGACGGCACAAATATCCATGCCCGAGGGGGGATTCGAACCCCCGACCGTAGTGACCGTGCAGACCGTGACTGAAGTGCCTCAGTCCCCTCGGCCACCGAGGCCGGCCATTTCTTTTTCCCATACCATATTCACCTACTATCTTCCCTTCCCTTCCTTGTCCTACTACCGAATTCCAGTCTCACATAACAATTACGTTTTAATTTCCCTTAATTGTCTGAATAATTTCCTTTAGCTCCTCACATATTTCTTCGATCTCCTCATCATCGTCAGAGCTAGTTGGCATATAAACCTGCTGTGGTCGGTGTTGTCTTCGTAACTATCTTGACTACGATAATGCGATCACTGTGTTGCTCATAGTAGTTTACCCTCATTCCTATTTTCTTATTCATTGCCAGTCCTATTCCTGTAATACTCCCAACTGATTTTGTATTTATAAACCTGTACTCACCTGACCAGAAATCCTGTTCCTCTTTCCACCGAACTTCACTAATCCCCACTATATCTAACGTCAGCGCATCCATTTCTATTTTTAAATTTTCTAGCTTCCCTATCCGATTAAGGGATCTAACATTCCATGCTCCGATCCGTAGAATGCCAGTGTTATCTTTCCTGGTAATCACAACCTCCTGAGTAGTCCCCGCCCGGAGATCCGAATGGAGGACTATTTTACCTCCGGAATAATTTACCTCCGGAATATTTTACCTCCGGAATATTTTAGCTCCGGAACATTTTACCCGAGAGGATGCCATCATCGTATGTTCATACAGTAGAGCTGCATGTCCTCGGGAAAAGTAACAGCTGTAGTTTCCCCTTGCTTTCAGCCGTTCGCAGTAACTGTGTGGCAAAGCCACATTAGCAGATGTTACAAGGCCAGCTCAATCAACCATTCAGACTGTTGCCCTTGTAACTACTGAAAAGGCTGCTACCCCTCGTCAGGAACCACACGTTTGTCTGGCCTCTCCACAGATACCCCTCTGTTGTGGTTGCATCTACGGTACGGCTATCTGTATCGTTGAGGCACGCAAGCCACCCCACCTCGGCTATGTTTGTGGTTCATGGGAGTGGCTAGACTTTCATATCTGTTAAAAAAACTAATTGACGTCCGTTATTTTTTAACAGACACTAGACTTTCATATCTGTTAAAAAGTAACCTAACGTCAAATTAGTTCCATTACATGCTGACGTCTGGTACAGCACACGGTTGTTGATTTGTTGAAAGAATGTAGTCACGACTATAATTGTGTTTTATGTTTCAAAAAGTAATGTTTGTAATGTAATACTTTACTTGAAAAAGTAATAAATTCCCGGTACGTTACTCTGCGCTGGTGCCGTTTGCTTTATTCCAATCTATAGGGTCGCTGTTATAAGAATTGTGGCTGCGTTACCAGTGAGTAACAGAGACTACGCTTCATTTTGACTGTAAAGTGAGGTCTATTCTCGCGGGTTCTGGCGTTCGTTCGTGTTAATACGCAGCTCTGCACACCGCAGTAATCAGCACGCGGCTACACTGGTTAGCGGAACACAGTTCGTAATTACGCACAGCGACGCCAGCCATGCTGCCCGATGTTGTATTATGACTTCAGTCTGCTAACATCGCTGTTGATTAATATAAATCAGCACACGCTCCACTGCAGAGTGGAAATTTCACTGCAAACTTTGGTGCTTGTAGTAAACCTTTAATCACAATGTATCAGTATTATCAGCCGCAATAATGACTACAGATTAACTCAGTACAGACAAGATTGTTGCGGCGTGTGGAGAAAGTTGATTATAATAGGGTCATTCAATAATTAAAGAGACAAATTGGCCTGGAAACAAAACAGTTCTCTCTTCTCTTTTTTGTTTTTGCAAAACATACCTTTTTCTGCTATTCAACATAATCCCTTTGAACACTGATGCACGTGATTCAACGGGCTAAAAGCTTCTGCATCCAGGCTGCAAAAACTCTTTATATTGATATTTGAAACAATTTCCCACAAACGTTTTTCACATCTTCGTTGTCCTGTAACCATTTCCAACTTAATGCCTCCTTCAGTGCACTAAATAAATGGAAACCACTACGTGATGCCGGCCGCGGTGGCCGAGGGGACTGAGGCGCTCCAGTCACGGTCTGCACGGCCTGTACGGTCGGGAGTTCGATTCCCCCTTCGGGCATGGATATTTGTGCCGTCTTAGTCTTAGCTAGTTGATAAGTAGTTTGTAAGTTTAGGGACTGATGACCCCGTAGTTAAGTCCCATAAGCTTTACAAACATTTGAATTTGAACACTATGTGATAAATCAGGCGGGGGGGGGGGGGGGGGGTATGGCAGAATTTCCGAGCCCATTTTGTCGATAGTTGCACGGGTTATTTGAGCAATATTAGGACGTGCATTATCTCGCTGGAGAATCACACCTCTCCTCTGAGATCCCCGATGTTTCTATCTCACACCTGGTTTCTACGCGGTGGAGTATCCGAGCGGTCTAAAGCGTCTCGCTGCGGAGCGCGCGGTTCTACATCTACATCTACATAGATACTCTGTAAATCACATTTAAGTGCCTGGCAGAGGGTTCATTAACCACTTTCATAACTTTTCTCTGCCATTCCATTCTCTAATAGCGCGCGGGAAGAAAGAAACACCTAAATCGTTCCGTTTTCGAACTGATTTCTCTTATTTTATTGGGATGGTCATGTCTCCCTAAGTAGGTGGGTGCTAGCAAAATATTTTCACATTCAGAACTAAAAGTCGGTGATTGAAACTTCGCGAACAGATCACGCCGCAATGAAATGACGTCTTTCTTTTAATGATTTCCACCCCAATTCGTGCACATTTCCGTGACGCTTCCCCCCCCCCCCCCCCCCGTAACGTGATAAAACAAAACGAGCTGCCCTTCTCTGAACCTTCTCAATATCTTCCGTCAGTCCCACCTGGTGAGGGTCCCACAAGGGGCAACAGTACTCCAGGAGAGCACGCACAAGTGTGATGTAGCCAGTCTCTTAGGTGGAGCTGGTGCATCTTCTAAGCGTTCTGCTAATGAAACGTAACCTTTGGTTCGCCTTCCCCACAATATTTTCTATGTTTTCTCTCCAGTCAAAGTTGTTCGTAATTGTAACTCCTAGGTATTTGGTAGAATTTACGACCTTAAGGTTTGACTGATTTATCGCTTAATTGAAGTTCAGCGGATTTCTTTTACTGGCCATGTGTATTACTTCACACTTTTCTTTATTTAGTGTCAATTGCCAATTTTCGCACCAAGTAGAAATTTTGTCTCGCCGTGGAGGTTCGAGTCCTCCCTGGGGCATGGGGGTGTCTTGTCCTTAGGTTAATTTACCTAGGTTTAAGTAGTTTGTAAGCTACGGACTGATGACCACGCAGTTTGGTCCTATAGATTTACAAACATTTGAACATAGCTGGTTTCACCTTATTTAAAATAAAAACTGAGCAATATTGCCTTTTCATTGTACCCTGTTATTAGAGATAATCACAAAACATTGACCTTCAGCGTCCCAAAATTGGTCGGCTATAATTTAAAAATAAAATCATCGTGAATTTGTGAATTAAGCATTGGAGGGAAGTGCGGGGCAAAAATCGCAGTCAGGACAAGCAGGTTCAAATGGCTGTGGCTTGCCGTTCGTATGACATGATGAGGCTTGCTCACGATAGGGCAGAAAGCTGCATCAAACCAGTCTACGGACCGAATTCAATATGATGTAGTTGTAAATAGAACCGACGGCAGAATCTGTAAATTGATACGCTTGCGCATTGAGTCAATAAGAGCTTGGATGGCGTGTACATGTACAGATGTCCATGCAGTTTCAACACGATACCACAGTTCATCAAGAATAGTGACTGGCGTATTGTGACGAGCCAGTTGCTCGGCCACCATTGACCAGACTTTTTCAGTTGGTGAGAGATCTGGAGAATGTGCTGGCCAGGGCAGCAGTCGAACATTTTCCGTAACCAGTAAGGCCCGTACAGGACCTGCAACATGTGGTCGTGCATTATCCTGCTGAAATCTAGGGTTTCGCTGGGATCGAATGAAGGGTAGGGCCACGGGTCGCAACACATCTGAAACGTAACGGCCACTGTTCAAAGCGCCGTCGATGCGAACAAGAGGTGACCGAGACGTAACCAATGGCACCCCATACCATCACGACGGGTGATACACCAGTATGGCTATGACGAATACACTATTCCAATGTGCGTTCACCGCTAAATCGCCAAATACGGATGCGACCATCATGATGCTGTAGGCAAAACCTGGATTCATCGAAAAAATGACATTTTGCGATTCGTGGACCCAAGTTCGTCGTTGCGTACACTACCGCAGGCACTCCTGTCTGTCATGCAGCGTCAAGGGTAACCATAGGCACGGTCTCCGAGCTGATAGCCCATGCTGCTGCAAACATCGTCGAACTGTTCGTGCAGATGGTTGTTGTCTTGCAAACGTCCCCATATGTTGACTCATGGATCGAGACGTGGCTGCACGATCCGTTACAGCCATCCGCATAAGATGCCTCTCATCTCGACTGCTAGTGATACGTGGCCATTGGGATCCAGCACGGCGTTCCGTATTGCCCTCCTGAACCCACAAATTCCATATTTTACTAACAGTCATTGGATGGCGAGCAACGCGAGCAGCAATGTCGATATACGATAAACCGCAATCGTGATAGGCTACAATCCGACCTTTATCAAAGTCGGAAACGTGATGATACGCGTTTCTCCTCCTTACACGAGGCATCAGAACAACGTTTCACCAGCCAACGCCGGTCAACTGTTGTCTGTGTATGAGAAATCAGTTGGATATTTTCCTCATGTCAGCACGTTGTAGGTATCGCCACCGGCACCAGCCTTGTGTGAATGCTCTGAAAAGCTAATCTTTAGCATATCACAGCATCTTCTTCCTGTCGATTAAATTTCGCATCTGTAGCACGTCATCTTCGTGGTGTAGCAATTTTAATGGCTAGAAGTGTAAAAAAAAAAAAAAGCAGTAAGATACTCGTAATTATGGTCATATTCTGTGGAAAGCTCGGCATCCTGAATTTTTGGCTGCTGTATAATTAACTGCAACATTCGTCGGGCAGCTTCTTGCAGCTTAGCAGATGTATTGACCTAGATCACCAAGCGGGTTTATTTCATCTTCTTCCCCGAGGTCCCGTCTCTGAGTTTAACTTTGCAAACCCGAGGTTTCGCTCTGTTCAGTACCTTCCATGTCACATAAAGCGGGTGTGAGATTGTGGCTGGTTCCTCTTTGCATTTCCTCTCGGTATTTCTCAGACAAAGAATCTCTCCAAAGTTCTACTCAGCCGCTTCCGGGAGATAAGTGGGCTGCTAAAGCTCTTCTTTGATCTTTGTTGTTGAGGCTCATTCCCAAGAAAGAGATTTCAGTTATTAGTTTGCTGTTCTTTGTCTATTCTTCTGCAGCTTTTTTGTGTGGGTATTCACAGAAATTAACGTCTAAACCGCTACTCAGTGATCCACAAATGAGAGTCTGGCAGACGGTCCATCGACCTGCTTTCATTCTACTTCTCTGCCGTTCCATTCTCGAATGGTGCGCTAAAAAAATACCACAAAAAATTCCGTTTTATACAGTATTTTATTCTGATGATCATGTGTTTGTAAGTGGGTGCCAAGGAAATATGTTGCGCTCGGAGGCGAAAGTGTTAGAAAATCGCCGGGATCTCTGATTTTTTTACTTTGAGTTTTAAACTAGGCATCATTGATTAACGATGTGAGGAGTCACCGGAAAGACACTTGCTTCGGATTCCCTGTTAAGTAGACCTGGACGAGAACGGACTGCATTTTCATACCTCGCTTTCGGTACACATTACTCTTGATCTACAATGAGAAGGAAGTTGCGATTTTGTACCATCACTGAAGGACTTTAACTTAAGCCGTAATAGGAAATTTATTGAAATAACAGTTATAGTTTAAGAATTACAATATTTTGCCTTACGTCAACATTCGTAGGAACACATTATGCCTTTTGTTTTGTAGTTTGGAGTACAGAGTCTCTGAGGAAACAGAAATAGCCTTATTACGCTTCGTTACTATATTGTCTAAAAATTACCGTTAAAAGTATATACAGAATGACAAACGTAGTTCGCAGGCCGCGGTGGCCGAGGAGACTGAGACGCTTCAGTCACGGTCTGCACGGCCACTACGGTCGGGGGTTCGAATTCCCCCTCGGGCATGGATATTTGTGCCGTCCTTAGTTGTAGGTAGTTCATAAGTATTTTGTAAGTTTAGGGACTGATGACCCCGTAGTTAAGTCCCTTAAGGTTAACAAACATTTGAACATTTGACAAACGTAGTTCATTTCTTCAATGTATTAGGCATAACTCAAGGGTACGGTCCCACTCTTCAATTGGGGGAAATTTGGTGAACATTGCTATAAACATTATGAAGATATATGTACCTCTTGTTCTGAAAATGTAATTGGACACAATGAGAAAATAACGTATGACTTACTGTATGCCCTTTTCAGAACATTCCAGGGGCATAATCTTGCTGACCAGCTGCTTCTTTATCCTCTGCAGACGTTATGAGGAGTCTTTCCCTTACTCTGGAGTCTTTAGTGGTGGCTTCCGCAGCCCTTTTAACTATAATTAGTCGCTGACGATCTACGGGAGTCAGAGCAGCCATCATATTATTTCCCGGTTGGATGTCTAACTTGTCCATTACTTTTGTCCTGCTGATTACACCATCATTGAGACAGATAATACCATCCATCACACCTATTTTGAGTACTGTCCATCTAAAAAACACTGTTTCCGGTACTCGTTGCCACACTCAACTTTTGAAACTCTCATTAGGATTTTGTGTACGGCCATATAGGTATTTGGTAAGTAATTTTTTTTATCTGCACGGTCCCTCTATATTTTCTTTTTTGTTTCCATGACTGTGGCAAGCATGAAATGTTTATGGTGATATTCCTTGCCTGAAGCATCAGCGTGGCCAGTGTGCAGTCATTTGCTCAAAGAGCGTTTAAGAGTGTAATAATTACTTAAAAGAAAATAAACTATACGTTTTTGTAAGTGGGATAAATTTGCCTTTCAGGTGAACGCAATATTTTTTTTATCGATTTATCAGTCATTTTCACATCCAGGTCCCGTTAAATTTTAGGTCGTCTTTTCCGTGTTGTATTACTGGGATACGTTAGGGGCATGTTAGGTGCTAATAAGGCGACTAAAAACAAGTCTTCCACCAGGTCCTTGAGCTGCAAGAAATTATTATGATAAACGATTTAGGATAATAATGTTTGTAAATCTATCGGACCACACTGTGTGGTCATCAGTCCGTAGCTTACAAACTACTTAAACTAAGCTAAACTAACCTAAGGACAACACACACATTCACACACACACACACACACACACACACACACACACACACACACACACACATGCCCTAGGTAGGACTCGAACCTCCGACGGCAAGCATTCGCGCGCTCTGCAGCGAGGCGCCTTAGACCGCTCGGCTACTCCACCGCGGCCCGATTTAGGTAATTTACTTGATTCTACAGTTTATTTCACATAACACATTTTCTCAGCTTTACACAAAGCATAACGATGCTTTTTAAATTTTTGGTTTATTTCAAATCAAATTAATTTTGCTGTGTTTTATCTACACACATTTAAAATCAATGGCTGTGCCTTAGTCTCGAAAAAAATCAGAAGTGGCATCACCCACTGTAATAATTTTTCTTCTCGCTTTAATACAGGAGTAATATTAGGGGAAAAAATAGTGAAAACCTGAAGGAAAAAGCTGAAAATCGAAGTTTGTTATTTTGTATTGGAGGCATCATCAATTCGTATTGGATTCTTGCTGCCGTAGGATGTGTATGGAATTCCCATGCAAATTTAGCAATTGCGTGGCATTTCCGGGTTTGCTAGTAATAATACAGGGTGAGGCAGCTAAGTCATAACACCCCTTGTGTCGCCTCAACCGTAATCGATACAAGGATGACGTTTGGACAGTGAATTTCAGGGACAGGGGCTATTTGAATACATGACATGTCATGTTTCTGCTGTTTTTTATTACAGAGATATAAGGCCATCTTTAGTTTTTTTAATGGAACCCTATGTTAAATTTTAGCCTAACATTTTGAGGTTAAAAAGACGGTTTAAATATGTATATAATATTTAGGCAAATAGTTTTTGAGACACATATGTTCCCGTATCGTATTCGTCCATCTAAGCGGCGTTGTTTGTATGACGGACTCACGATGTTTACCGTGTACTCTACACAACATAAAAGGTCGCATTGGACAAGGCCGCTTCGAAGGCCGAATACGATAGGAGAACCCCAGATCACGTGATCTGGGGGAGAGCATATCTATGTCTCAAAAACTATTCGCCTAAATATTATGGTATACACATATTTGAAATCGTCTTTTTAAGCCCATCATGTTACTCTAAAATTAAACATAAAGTTAAAAAAATCGCACTGGCGTGTTTTACGGCCCACTTTAGATTTGTCTTTAGTTTTATGATTTTTGCGAACATTTCGTACACAAATAATGAAAATTGATGGACAATACGATTACGACTATACTATTGTGATAATATCCATGCACCCAACACGTAATATTCTTTCTGACCGTATTTTAATAAACAGTCAAAATTATTTGTTATTTGAGTTTAGCTTTGACAAACATACTCTTTTTTTGAACTTTTACCTCTTTAAACTATTATTTTAATGTCTCTCCCACATTTTAATTATCACTTAATTTACTCATCTTATTGTACAAATAGGGTAGATGCCAACATCGCAATTTGTATTTTATTTATTCAAGAAGACTGGTTTCGACACTCTGTGGTGTCATCATTTGGTTTCATTGACATTAAACTGCCAATTATAGTGCTCCATATAAAATCTGGTAGGTGTACTGGATGATATATAGAAAATCATGTCCTGGTAGATACTCAGATATAAAATAGATGATTGGTCAAAATTAAAATATACATAATAAATAACCACCATAGTGAACGTGTCTGGTTCGTTTTAGGAGGTGCTCAACATTTGGCGTTCGGAAATCAGTCACGTGACATTCCTCGCTCGAAACCTTGCCCGAATCTCTCTTTTGTACACGCCATATTGCTTTCTGTATTTGATGATTTTCTTATTATAACTGAAGTGTTGTCATTTCAAAGCAATGGCGCACTGCAAATTATCAAAAACACGTCGTTGTTAGAACAGTGAATAACAATCTAATGTCTAAGAATTACGGCGTCATCAGTCCCTAAACTTACAAACTACTTACGACCTAGCTAATACTAAGGACGGCCCAAATATCCATGCCCGAGGGGGATTCGAACCCCCGACCCTAATGGCCGTGCAGACCGTGACTGGCGCGCCTCAGTCTCCTCGCCCACCGCGGCCGGCTACGAATTACTCTCGCAGCTGTTCAGTGTAGTGTAATTGGCGGCGAATTAGTTTGTGATGCACGAACATCTTAGACGCTGGACGCTAGTACGAAACTTGCCTGGAGTGGTGGCTCAGAGCGCACGGTCAGAGGGTTGCCGGCGTTCTTAGTGTTCTCATTCAGAGTGCTCGACGCCTTCTGTAAACTGAGTCAACGACGAAACGATCAAAATTAAAGAAAATAAACCAACGTCTACAAAGGACCGATCTAACCGAAGAACCAATGAAAAGAGATAAAAAGAAAGAGGGCTCAACGTCATCTGTAATAAAATAATAATAATAATAAACTGAGCAAATTCTTCAACGAACAACCAAGAACGAACATGCTCAAACAACCATTAACTGTGGTGTCGCACAAGTATGAAGTGCGCGCCCCGTACTTACGCCGCGCGCCGCCATGCACGCACGGCGCGGCGTTCTTACGACGTCAGCCACGAGCGCCCTCTGCTGCAACTCCGCTCGTGGCCACGACTGCTGCATCGGCTACTTGGGAATCAGATAGGCACCAATTAAGACTTGGCTGTCGGATAGGCACTAGGACTCATCAGTAGGCAGGCCTCTATCTAAACTAAAGTATCAGCATTCTGAAGTCAAGAACTATGTAAAAGTTAAGTATTAAACTATTTCTATGAAATATATCTTGTTCTAATTTAGACTAGTGTTCTAGTTTGTGCTGTTCCACTGGCTGGTCACCTCCGTACCTGCACACGCGTGCATCCTTTTATTCCTGTGTCGGTCTCTTTCTACTCGGCCACCGACACCTACAACCGGCGGAAACGAGACACAAAAGTGGCGACAAGGATGGGATATAAAATTAACCATCGATCTACCAAAAGGAGAAAAAGGAAAAATAAATAAATAAAAAGTAAAAATAAAAACCCGCCAACGCAGCAGTGACATCGTCACCGTCCACATTTGCGACTGCAGCAGACACTAGTGTTCCTCTGTCTGCCGGCCCTCAGGGCCGTCAACTCAAGCCTGCCTCCACAGTGGCCGGGGGCTCCATCCCTCCTACTGCTCCCAAGGCACTTGCTTCGGGAGCAGCCCCCAACCCTCCGCCCTCCGTCAGAGAAGCAACAACCTTCTCCGGCTGCCCTCATTCAGAAGGGGACCCTCGGGACGCTCCCTTGTGCAGCTTCCACCAATGCCGGTACCGACACTAGCCGCCAGCAGCAGGCATCGTCGTCGGCTGCTGGCCGCAGGGCGTCGCACTCTCCGTCACTGAGACGGAGGCTGAGTCTTCAAAGCGCCTCCTTCCAGCAAAGCCCCCGAGGGACACGAGGGTTCGACGGAAAAAGGAGAAGAAAGATTAGACTAATGATGCCCTGGTGGCCACTGTGCCACTCGCCCCCTCCACCTCTGCCTCTGAGGACGAGGTGGAGATACTCGCATCCCCCGAGGATCTCGATTTCTTGGATGCATCAGACGCGATGGACTTCGAAGCTGATGCATCGCTACCGGCGGCTGAAAACGATGTTGAGGTGTAATGCATAACATCTTTTCATTCATGCCTTGCCAGCTGTCGGACACTGTCATCTTCCAATGGAACTGCGGCGGTTTTTTCACCCACCTGGCTGAGCTATGACAACTTTTGAGCGTTACACCTGCTCTCTGCTTTGTCCTCCAGGAAACCTGGTTTCTGGCAATGCGGACCCCTGCCCTTCGGGGCTATAGGGGATACTTCTGTAGTCGTAGCCAGTCTAACAGGGTGTCAGGTGGAGTGTGTGTGTATGTCCTTACCTCTGTATATAGTGAACCTGTGCCCCTTCAGACACCGTTGGAAGTGGTGGCTGTTAGGGTAAGGACAACACAAGAGATTACTGTCTACAGTCTCTACCTCCCTCCTGATGGCGATGTCTCTAAGGCTGTCTTGGCTGCAGTTATTTCGCAACTCCCGCCGCCTTTTTTGCTATTGGGGGACTTTAATGCCCACAATCCCCTGTGGGGTGGTTCTACGATCTCTGGCCGTGACAGGGTTGTCAAGGACTTGCTTTCTCAGCTCGACCTCTGCCTCTTGAATACAGGTTCCCCCACACATTTCAGTGTGGCACACGGCACATTCTAGGCCATTGATCTGTCGATATGCAGCCACAGCCTTCCGCCATCCATTCATTGGAGTGTCCCTGATGACTTGTGTGGCAGTGATCATTTTCCGATCTTTTTGTCACTCCCACGACGTCATTCTCCAGCACGCCCTCCTCGGTGGGCTCTTCACAGGGCTCACTGGGAAGGCTACACCTCTGCTGCCATCGTTGGCCCTCCCCCACTCTATACCATCGATGTGGTGGTTGAGAGCGCCACGCGATCCATATTGTCTGCTGCAGAACCTACTATTCCTCGTTCCTCGGGGCGCCCACGGCGTAAGACGGTGCCGTGGTGGTCGCCATAGGTCGCTGCCGCCATTAAAAACCGTAGGCAGGACCTACAGTGGTACAGGCGGCACCCTTCTCTTGAGCACCTCATTACATTTAAAAGGCACTGTGCCCATTCCCGCCGTCTAATTAGAAGACGGAAACGGGAATGTTGGGAGACGTACGTCTCCACTATTGTGTCAGGTATTTCCACTTCCCAGGTCTGGAGCCGGATTAGTCGTTTACTAGGATGCACAACAACAGCAACAATCCCTGGCATCTCCGTGAATGGAGTCATATGTACGGTTCCATTCACGCTTGCAGAGATGTTTGCTGAGCATTACCTCGCGATTCTGCCTCTGCATACTACTCACCGGCTTTCCGTGCGTTAAAGGAGCGGGTGGAACGCAAGCCTCTTTTACCTCCCGCCGCACTGAGGCTTATAACGGTCCATTCCGTGAGTGGGAGGTACTTGGTGCTCTCGCGCAATGTCTTGACACGACTCCTGGGCCTGATAGCATCCATGCACAAATGCTGCGACACCTGTCCGCAGAAAGCCTGGGTAATATCCTCGCCATCTTTAACCGGATCTGGTGCGACGGGGTATTCTCTTCGCAAGTGGCGGGAGGATATCATCATATCGGTGATAAAACTAGGCAAAAGCCCTGCTCATTTGGATAGCTATCGAACCATCACCCTTACCAATGTCCTTTGTAAACTCTTGGAGCGCATGGGCAGTAGGCGGTTGTGCTGGATCCTCGAGACTCGGGGCTCTTTGCCAGGGCGGGTTCCGCCAGGGTCGCTCCACCACTGATAACCTGGTGTACCTCGAGTCCGCGATCCGCACAGCCTTTTCCAAGCGCCATCATCTCATAGCCATCTTCTTTGATATGCAAAAGGCAAGCGATACAACGTGTCGACACCATATACTCACTACCTTACATGGGTGGAGCTTCGGGACTCCCTTCTGATTTTTATTAACAACTTTTCAGCTGTCCGTTCTTTTCGGGTTCAAGTTGGTGCCTCTCGAAGCACCTCTCATGTGCTGGAAAACGGGGTTCCTCAGGACTCGGTTATGAGTGTTCCCTTATTTTTATTAGGCATTAATGGCCTAGTTGGGTCGTCAGTATCCCCTTCACTATATGCTGACGACTTCTGCATCTATTTTAGCTCTTCCAGCACCCAAGTCGCTGAACACAGACTGCAGGGGGCGATTCGAAAAGTGCAATCCTGGGCTCTTTCCCACGGCTTCCAGTTTTTTTTGCGGCCAAGACTAGTGTTAAGCACTTCTGTCGGCGTCGGAATGATCACCCTCATCTCGACAATCACATACTTCAAGTAGTGGAAATGCATAGGTTTTTAGGGCTGGTCTTCGATGGCCAGCTGACGTGGATTTCTCACATTCGTCAGCTGAAGCAGGAGTGCTGGTGCCATATTAATGTTCTTCGCCATCTGGACCATACTACTTGGGGCGCTGATCGCTCCACACTATTGCGACTGTACACAGCACTGGTACAGTCACGGCTTGACTTTGGATGCATTGCCTATGGTTCCGCATCACCTTCGGCATTGTACCTGCTGGATCCCATCCACCACTGTGGGGTTCGCATCTCGACAGGTGCCTTCCAAAACACCCCAGTGAACAGCTTACTTGTGGAGGCTGGGGTCCCATCTTTGGGGATACGCCGCCAACACCTAGTTGTGGCTTATGCAGCCAATGTATATTTTTCCCCAGGCCACCCAGTCGTCTCCTCATTCCTGATATGGTCATCCGTCCCCATCAGCGACGCCCTAGATCAGGTCATACGATTGCCTTTAGAGTTCAGTCCCTCCTGTTGGAGCTTGAGTCTTTTCCCCTTCCATCTCCCTATCGGGTCCATGCACGTACACCCCCGTGGAGCTTGCCAAGGCCGTGTACCTGGGTGGACTTAGCCCATGGGTCCAAAGACACTGTTCCCCTGGAGGCGCTCCGCCACCATTTCTTGGCTGTCGTGGCGGAGTTTCCTGGTTATTACCTGATCTACACTGAAGGTTCTCTGGTTGATGGCTGCGTGGGATTTGCCTGTACTCACGCTGACCGTGTGGAACAACACTCTCTGCCGAATGGCTGCAATGTTTACACTGCAGAGCTGGTGGACATTCACAGAGCTCTCGTGCATATCCGGTCCTGCTCAGGTGAGTCTTTTCTTATTTGCAGCGACTCCCTGAGCAACCTTAGAGCTCTGGACCAGTGTTACCCGCGGTCTCCCCTGGTGTTGGCCAGACAGGAGACGCTTGAGCCATTGAACAGTCCAGACTATCGCTGGTGTTCATCTGGTCTCCGGGTCATGTGGGTATCCCAGGCAACGACTTGCCAAGCAGGCTGTCAGTGCGCCCATTTTGGACATCGGCCTCCTGGCTTCTGATCTGCGTTCATTGTTGCGCCACCAGGTACATCAGCGTTGGGATGCCGAGTGGCATAGCCTGGGCACATCCAGCAAGCTTCGGGTTGTCAAGGAGAAAACGGCCGCGTGGCGTTCGTCCATGCTGGCCTCTCGCCGGGACTCTGTGGTGCTGTTTAGACCCCGCATTGGGCATACGTGGCTCACCCACGGACATCTCCTTCGTGGTGAGGCCCCGCCCCAGTGTCAGTGTAGCTCCCGTTTGACAATAGTCCACATCCTAGTGGACTGCCCTGTTTTAGCCGCCTTGTGGCGTAGTTTTAACATCCCTAACGTTTTATCCGATGTTTTACGTGACAACGCGTCCACAGCCAATTCAGTTTTATTCGAGCAGTGGTGTTTTATCAGTCTCTCTAACTAGACTTTTCCTTATGCTGCCGTGTGGTTAACTTTTCCTTTTTTACTCCTATGGTCGGCCAACCACTTCCACCGGCTTCTTTGCTGTAAGGTGTCTTTGTGTGATCGTTTCTTTTCGTTTAGTTTCTTGTCCATTTTGTTGATATTTTATGGACCAAGTGTGATTCCCCTCCCACTTTGCAAACTTAATCTCTGGGCGCATTTCTTTGACGACCGCGCTTTTATTTTTGACGCCTCGTGATGGAATGGGGGACTGATGACCATTGTAGTTTTGTCCCCCTTAAACATCCGAATAACAACAACAATCTTACGTCTTTGAGTGTTCTAACTTTCGTCCTGTTCCACACCATGTGGGTCTGTCACCACAAGTAGTATCCCTCCTAACTCTTCGCTCAACAAACTGTCGTGGCTCTGTATCCAAGTATTGGAATTATTGATCCAGCAAGGAACATTTTATAATTCCTCAGCAAGCGACGTTAGATTCATATGGACACTGTAGCGCAATTAAAGATTCTGAAATGTTATTATTTTCAGCTCTTTGGTCGTCTATCGCGTTAGAAAAGATCGTAAGTGTTACAGTAAACTCTATTAACATAATATATTCAACGCATCTGACCATGAACAGCTTCAGAAAAATTCCTAAGAAGGTTCTAGAGTAAGTTAAATACCGTTTAGGATGAATATAGACCTTTGGCGTGAACACCAGTATAACTTTAATTAAATACGTTACCACTACATCGCATACGCGGGTGACGCCATAAGTAAAATTTCATTCTGCAATGAACGATTACACTGATTTTCTTATTATATTACAAAAAAATCAAAGTACTTAACTTCACGATGCAAAAAAAAAAAAAAAAAAAAAAAATAATAATAATAATAATAATAATAATAATAATTAATTAAATAAAAAATAAAAAATTAAGAGTACCCTTCAAATTTACTGAATACATAGATATCAATAAATGGAACGATACTTCCTTTTACCTTTGTTCATCTCTATTACCAACCTTTAATCCAAGATATCCTCTCTATCTATATATTTCATTTAAAGAGACTTATCAACAAGCTTCTTTTAAAAAAATCCAACCTATATTAATATTATTTCCTTTCATTCTTTTTGCCAACAGTTCCGAATATTAGCAAAGACACTCCGAAATAAAATTTTTATTCGTCAGCGATAATATTCGTACCAGTCCCAACCGATCCCTTTATTAAAATTCAGTATTTCCTTTATGTCAAACTAACATCTTTTCATTCTAACTATTTTTGGAGATATAGTTGACTATGTACTATATTTATCCTCAAAGAACAAATGTACAGTTATTTTTATTGTTACCTTGACCAAAGATATTAATAAATTTTTAGATATTTTCAGATTACGATAGTAGTTATGATTTACTACTTCTCTCTTTTTCCTTTTCTTGCTTAAAGAATCTCTTTTCAGCTAAATAACAAATAAATCAACTAAATTCCTTCTATTTTTATTGCGCCTCCATGCTTGCTTCTGTTTTATTAATGTCTTCAATGTATGGCACATACATAGCTATAGAGTCACTGCTGACTAATTTTTTATGTAGACTATATATATATATATATATATATATATATATATATATATATATAATGCTCTCTTCAATTTACATCAACTCCACTTGGGACTGACTACCAATCACACATCAAACCATTCTTCAATAGATACGTTCCGTAGATGAGTTACTTAATGCTTTCACACAGCATTAACTTCAATAACCATTTTATAACCAACTAACACTTCCCACAAACTGTCACAACCCTGACCCGAAAAACTCTGGTCAGGTTACAATATTATCAGTAGTGGTTCTGTCACTACTACCACAGAAATCTATCCACTCTGGTAAATTCCTTCCTTTTGTGACGGACCTAGGCTTGCGCAATCATAAACACATTATTCTGCCTCTCAAATCAGTAAGATCGGTAACTCTCAACTAACTACAAACCACCTTAGGAACCAATAAATCATTGGGAGATCTTCATCTTTCTCCCTACAATAATCATTAATATTCCCTTTCTATTCGAAGTACTTTTTTTTCAATGTTATCTTCTTTGGCATAGTTGAATTATCTTGAGTGGCTCATATGCAGTTAAAATATATCTACGAGCTCTCTCCTGGATATCTCTTTGAAGTTTCCTTGATGTAAAATCTAGAAAACACATCAAACAAATACATTGTAATTTTACAAATGTTAGATACAGTTATATTTTAATGGACAATTCAAGAAAAAATCATTAATCAATATACATATATAAAAATGGTACGTGGGATGTGTATCCGTGTATTTCACCTGGTAGTCAAAATTATTCACTGTAGACCAATGGCGGTTATGCATGAGAGTTGCCTTTAGGTTCGCGGTGTGCACTATGTTGTTTTGATCGCGGTGTGTGGCGGTGGGTGAGTGTGGCGAACAAAAATCGGTAAAATGTGGAGCAATACGACGATCATCAGATGCTCAAAGATAAAAAGACTCAAAGATAAAACACTAGGAAACACAAACATACATGAACTGAGCATTGACTGCACTGGCAATACACCAATGATCTCAATATAAACACTGGAAAGACAACTGCAGTGCTTCGGATCAAAATACTGACAACTGGATTAGAGAGACAAATATACGTCGAGCGTCACGGTTTCATAATACATAGTACCATCTCCATATTATCTTTGAGCTCACAGTAATACACAGACTGTAGACATATGTCTGTATGTCTGTGACGGAAAGTTCGTAAGTCATAGGTTACTTTGGTTTAGCGTACTATATCGCGTTACTAACAGATAAATACCATTCAGTTAGGTGAGTAATTAACATCTGTGTTTGTATTCTTTATTTTAGCTTTTCTAACAGATGCCGATGCTTCATTTTTTCATTCTCATAACTGTGGAGTAATACACAACAACAAGGGTTACAATTTTACTTACGGCATCGGAGTAGTGTGCTGATGTTGGCAACGGCCGTTCATTGCTTTTTGAAAAATCTGTCACGTAGAATGAGGGGCATATTTCATTACGTTGGTGATGAAATAAATAATTAGTGCTGTTCCGGTCAGTAAATTAATGATCCTCCTAAATAGAATATTTCGTTGCCAACGATAGCACACTAAACTACCGGCCCTAAAACTAAAATTTAATCCAGGTAGGACACAGAAAATAACAAGCTGTATCCCGCATGCCTTGCAATACCATGAATAAGAAAAAGTGCTTCTTTCAATGGGTATCATTTGAATTTAAAACATAACGACGTTCCTTCGCATCTATCGATGTTTTCATTTAATAAGAATCATTTGCAAGGAAAATGTATGTAATTTCCTTCTTCAATAACCATTGCCTGATTCTATGGAGTGCAAGTTACTACGAGTCATATTCATATTATCCACAATTCACAAACAGCCTCAAAACTCTCAACATTAATGGGAGGAGTTTTATTGCTACTGTCAGGAGACTTTCGCCAAACATTACCGGTAATTCCTAAATCAACATAGGCAGACAAAATAAATACGTGTTTAATGAGATTGTCAATTTGGGATAGAGTTGAAATGTTATATTTGAAAGAAAATATGCGTGCAGTAATGATTGGAGATCTAAGAGCTCACATGTTTTCCGAAAATTTATTGAAAACTGGAGACTGTACTTATCCTCTTGATCCGTACTCAGGAAAGCTGATTTTAACAGAAGAATTATGCAATGTCGTAGAAACCGAGGAACATCTTATTCAAAAAGTCTATCCGTCGATTGAAATGAATATCTAAATTAAGACTGGTTATGTGAGCGAACAATTTTAGCAGCAAGGAATGACGTAGTGCAACAAATAAATAAAAAATACAGAAGATGATTCCAGGAGCAGAAACAATACATAAATCGATAGATACAATTATGGATCATGAAGAAATTGTCATCTTTCCAACAGAATTTTTAAACTCATTACATCCATCTGGTACGCCTCTGCATGTATTGGAACTAAAAATTGGTTCGCCAATAATACTATTACGAAATATTAACTCGCCCAAATTATGTAATGGCAGAAGATTTTGTGTCAAACAGCTACGTCATAACGTTATTGAAGCAATAATTTTAACTGGTAAACAAAAAGGAAAACCAGTGTTCGTACCACGAATCCCATTAATCTCAACTACTATGCCGTTTTATTTTAGAAGATTAGAATTCCCTGTGAAATTAACCTATAGTATAACAATCAATAAGGCTCAGGGCCAAACATTTCGCTACTGCGGAGTCAATTTGAACGAAGACCGTTTCTCACATGGTCAACTCTACGTTTCAATTTCGAGTGTCGGAGTAGCGCAAAATGTATATGTGAATGCGCCACACAACCAAACATCAAATATAGTTTATAAGAATGTAATTTAATGTAAAAATTTAGCATGTAAAATGTTACTACAAATAAAAAAAGTAAAAATAAAGAGAATTTAAAAAATAAAGAACTAAATGCAAAGTCTCTCACTGCAGTTTTTTTTCCCTTCAATATTACATTTATAAAACTACTGATATAAAACTTTAACCCAGCGAAGCGGGTAATAATAAGCTGGTGTAACATATTTCCGTAATAAATTGAAACCAAGACGTTCGAGAACTCCGTAACGACCCAGAAAATATTTTGTACCGTTACAAACTCCCATAACCTAAGAAATCTAGATCTAACTTGTTCCTTAACTAAAGTCAGGCATCATCCTCTGTAAAGAAAATACACAAAAATCACACTCTTACTTTATTCAATGAACTCATTCGGTACGGTTATTGGGTGGATAGCAAACGTAATGTTGACAAATTTTTAAACTGATAAAATGGGTATTGATTTCCTAAATGGTTCAAAATTGTTAAAATTTTTATATTCACTGTCAAACTGCTTCCAAAGTTTCGTAAACATCAGGACAGAGGCTGCCTATCAACACGATGTTTATCAATTATACAACAAGTATCAGGATAAAGATTGCCAAAAATTATGTCGTAAATGACATGAAGAAATCGGACAAAAATATTTAATTGGATTTACAGCACACGGAGGAAAATTATATATGTTATCGACAGGACGGCTGGGATGATTTGATTGATTTGATTTTTCCAGGGAAGCCAAAACAGTCTTGGTCCAATCCGCCACTGCCCGCACCGAAACTAAGTTTATTGTGCGGTATCGCTCCCTGTATATCTACTAAAGCCAACCAATGCCCTTCAACAGAGCAAGGAGTCCCTTTACCAGTTCTTTATTAGACACAATTTCTTCGGGTCTGGTTGTCCCAAATGTTCTGTGCCTTTTACTCTCCATTGCAATGCATTCGAAGATTAGATGTGATGCAGTTTCATCACCGTCATCACAGATCCTACATTTAGGGTCCTCTTCTGTTATTCCCATTGTATGTAGGTGTTTTTTGAAATTCCCATGGCCCTTCAGCAATCCAACCATGAGTCTAATCTCTCTCCTGTTCAGTCCCAGGATTGCAGAACTTCTTTTAAAACATGGCTTTGGCATCATTACCTTGCCATGTTTTTGTTGGTAGACTTTGATCCAATATTCTACATGCTGTCTTCTGAGCCAGTTACGTAGCTCCAATTTGATCATTGCTTTGGTGATTGTCAGGACAGGTTGCGGTCCAATAAATGGAGTCTCTGCCCCCATCCTGGCTAATCTGTCGGCATGTTCGTTGCCACTGATCCCCGAGTGGCCAGGGACCCACAATAGGTTTACTCTATTGCTTTCCCCTAGCTCCACCAGAACCCTGTGACATTCTGCAACAATTTAACTAACTCATTTACGGTCACTTGGGTCGAGGCTGTTGCGTAATGAATGTTGCGAAATATTGTACGTGGTACCTGCTAGTGCTGGCTGAGAGGAGATGCGGTATTTGCAAAAGCGTCTGCACACAGTACCATGACCTGCGACGATCGCTGCCTCTGTTGTCTGCCGCTGAAATTAATGAGTCTAACTTAAACTGTCTGGATTGATCTTCGGCAATCGAACTCTCTACGTCTTGATGATCTCAGGAACCCCCTCTTAGCACTAGATTAACTAATTTGGCGTCTTACACTGGTAATACAACCAGTCCACCGCGTCGCCACTTGCAGTTTGCCATCGATAACTATGATAAATACAGAAAACTCCGTGTGTATCTACACCGTACATGAAGTGTAACGCCCAACACTTGATACCACACAATCTTAGGCATCTCCACTTGCAAGTATCACTTTGACCCGCTATCTCAGGGCGGTTCCTGTCAGTAAAGTACTGCAATGGAGTCTTAGTCCGTACCTGTCTCTAGACACCGTTTGCGCAATTGCGCCAACCGTGTTCACACTGTCATAAAAGAAGCCCTGAACTGTCTCAAAATTACGCCAAACAGACTAGGTATATTCGAGCCTTCTCCATTCTTCTAAACCGTGGCTGCAAGGCAGAGGAAGTATCAGCCAATCGAAAACTCTTTTTCTATCAGGAGATGGCGCACTGTTAAACTGGCTAACCACACAACTGCTTCCATCTGCGTTAAGCTCTGTACGGAATGTTTCTGCTCCATAGCAACGATTAGTTCTCCCTCGCAGCTAACGGGCTTCGCGCTGTATAACATTGCAAAAACCCGTTCCTCTGAAGTTGAAAACAATACTAGGGTTTTTCCATCTTTCCCACCGTATCCGAAGGCCGAATTTCCCTGCTATCCGCATTGCTAAAAGCCAGGTGTGTCCAGGGTTATCCCTGCGGTAAAACGCGTAGTTCCGCTAGCGTATCACCTGTGTATACAAAAAATGTGCCTTCTATCTGTCTAAATAACGTTTTCTTACTCCAGCCTCGAATCTGCATATGACTGTAACAGGCATACGCGATTTGCGCGAGCACTTATACTGACTCAAGATCGTCATACCTACATCATTAACATCAGTTTGCTGTAGAATTCGTGAACATATTCTCACTTCTAATACAGTCAATTTCCTTGAGGTGGAAAAGTTTCTGTCCATGCATCAGAACAGCTTTAGGAAACATCGATCGTGTGAAATTCACCTTGCCACCTTCTCTCATGACATCTTGTGTGCTATGAATGAAGGGCAACAGGCACACTGCATATTTCTCGATTTTCGAAAAGCATTGGACACATTACCGCACTACAGACTGCTACGATGGTACGAGCTTATGTAATACGTATCCAGATATGTAAGCAGGTCGAAGACTACGTAATAGAACCCAGCATATTGTTCTCGATGGCGAGTGTTCATCAGAAACTAGGGTATCAACAGGGGTCCCCCAGGGAAGTGTGAAAGGACCACTATTGTTTTCTATATAAATGATATGAAGAACAGAGTGAGTTGCAATCTGGAGCTGTTTTCTGTTGATTCTGTGGTGTGCAAGAGGGTATCGTCAATCAATGACTCTAGTAGGATCCAGGATAACTTAGACCAAATTTCTAGGTGGTGTGAGAAATGGCAACTAGCAATAAATGCAGAAAAAAGTAAGGTGATGCAGATAAGTTGGAGAAACAATTTCGTAATGTTCGGATACAGCATTAGTAGTGTGTTGTTTGACAGAGTCACGTTAGTTAAATATCTAGGCGTAACGCTGCACAGCAATATCTACATCTACATAGATACTATGCCAATCACATTTCAGTGCCTGTCAGAGGGTTCATTAACTACTTTCATAACTTTTCTCTACCGTTCCCTTCACTAATAGCGCGCGGGAAGAAAGAACACCTAAATCGTTCCGTTTTCGATGTGATTTCTCTTATTTTATTGGGCTGGTCATGTCTCCCTAAGTAGGTGGGTGCTAGTAAAATATTTTACGTTCAGAAGTAAAAGTCGGTGATTGAAACTTCGCAAACAGATCACGCCGCAATAAATAACGTCTTTCTTTTAATGATTTCCACCCCAATTCGTGCAACATTTCCGTGGCGCTTTCCCCCCTGTAACGTGATAAAACGAGCTGCCCTACTTTGAACCTTCACAATATCTTCCGTCAGTCCCAGCTAGTGAGGGTCCCACAATGGGCAACAGTGCTCCAGGAGAGGACGCACAGGTGTGATGTAGGCAGTCTCTTTGGTGGATCTGGTGAATCTTCGAAGCGTTCTGCCAATAAAAAGTAATCTTTGGTTCGCCTTCTCCACAATATTTTCTATGTGTTCTCTCCAGTCTAAGTTGTTCGTAATTGTAACTCCTAGGTATTTGGTAGAATTTACGACCTTGAGATTTGACTGATTTATCGCGTAATTGAAGTTCAGCGGATTTCTTTGAGTGGTAATGTGTATTACTTCACACTTTTCTTTATTTAGTGTCAATTGCCAATTTTCGCACCATGTCTAAATTTCTTTGCAGTTGCTTTTGATCCTCTATTGACTTCACTAACCGATAAACGACAGCATCATCCGCGAACTGTCTAAGGGAGCTATTCAGATTGCCTCCTAAATCGTTTATAAACACAAGGAAGAATAGGGGACCTATAACTCTTCCCTGTGGAAGCATATAAGAAAAGTCGTGAGGAAATGGTCAACTCGGGAAGGTGTTCTAACGATGACTGTCTGGAACTGACTGCCCTACGGCCTATTTTATAGTCTGGAGAGACGATTTATTCCAACTTGTATTAAGCACAAGGAATGATCTGCAATATTTTTGGCTCTGCAGGTGGAAGGAACCAATATACCATGACATACGACCTTAGACATAAGAAAACTCTCCACGTTTCAATCCAAAACAGGTGAGAGATCCTTAACTGTGATCAGGATGAATCGAACGACTACTTCTGTAAGTAGAGAAAATAAATAATAATTTCTAAGGGACCTCACCGGCTACGAGAGTGTAGTGTTAGCACTGGTTCAGTAAAATAAAGTGCTTTTCTACTGAGAGGTAAAATTTATTTTATTGACCTTAAGCAAAGTGGAAAGCTAAAAACAAATGAAGTTGAAAATAATGAAATTAAATCGTAAGATAAAGTAAAGAAAAAAGAAAATTAACATTCGACCTTCAACACTATCACTTTGATACTCGAAACCACAAGTGAAAACTAACAATATAGTAAAAGAAAAAATACCTATTACAGGGTGACTGAGTTCGCACCTAAACTTGAATTTACAACTGCAACGTGAACTGACAAAGGCTGTGAGGCTGTCGCATTCATCATGTTATTCTGGTGCCAGCGACGGTGCACGAAGCGACTTGGCAGAGACAAAGACCTGGCTCTGGACTAGCGCGCAATTTACCGTTCACTGCATTGTGGGCTGTGTGTGACTCAAAATTTCTCTTTAAAACTGCTTGTTCCAATTTGGAACTGAAATGAATCAGACATCAACTTCTTAATAAACTTGAAGAAGTCAAGATCTGCCAACTTCCCTAGTCCATGTGGTATTGAACGCTAATTCAGGAAATTAGCCCACCGTTGTTCCTCCTCGCTCTTGTCCGTAGACATTAACTAAACATTGTGGATGGGGTAAAATGTCCACTGCTCGCTCTGTGGAAGTGCCGTAATTACAGGTAAAGCCTGCGACTCAACACTACAATAGGCACTGTGCACTCGCTGTTTTGTGCCACAAGGCAAACCACAGCGGACCGCTGAAATATTCATAGACGCTCTCACACGCCGCCAGTGGTAATCACCAAGAGAAGAGATTTCAACAGGAAGAGGTGGTCTGCAGCAAAGTTAAAATGTATAAATATCTTTCACTTCCTCCCCTATGGTCGAGGGCAATGGCGTCCGGTCTCTGGTAATCCTATAAGGAGCGCTGTTGCAAACTCCAGCAGCTTCCCCATATTTCACCTCTCAATAGGGTTAATTTTAGTAGCCAACTAGGGGTGTAATTACGAAGAGTGTCCCGGCGTATTAATTGTTGATATTCATGTCGGGTTTCGAGTCGGATCGTGGAGTCATCTAGACACAATATTTCTGCGGACCACCTGGGCGCCATCTTCAGGTGATATGGATGCTGCTGAGTCTCATTGGAAACTGAAGTCTTACCGCGATCGGCGGCCTTAGTACGCCGCGAAGTACTAACGGCTCTTCCTGGCTCAGTTAAAGACGATTTGGGGCTGAGAAAGCCCGGTGTTTATAAGATTCCTTGCCACTGTGGGAAAGCATATATAGGACAAACGATTCGCACCGTTAATGATCGACGCACCGAGCACCACAAACATACACGTTTGTTACAACCTGACACGTCTGCAGTAGCGGAGCAGTGTCTAACCGAAGGACAGAGAATGAAGTAGGACGAAATACGTGTACTTGCTTCTGCGTCTCGCTATTGGGCATGCATTTTACAGGAATCGATTGAGATTAGGTTGGCGGACGATTTAATAAATCAAGACAAGGGGTTCCCTCTAAGTAACATGCCACTTTTTTCCACTGAGGCTCTGCACCGGCTGCTTGCGGCAGAGGACGCAGCCACGATTATGGCGCATGCGCCGTTAGTACTCGCGGCGTATATAAGGCCGCCGATCACGACAAGACTTCAGTTTCCAACGAGACTCAGCAGCATCCATATCACCTGAAGATGGCGGCCAGGTGGACCGCAAAAATATTGTGTCTAGGTGATTCTACGATACGGCTGGAAACCCGACATGAATATCACCAGCTATGGGTGTTTGGAAACATGACGATTCTTTTTTTTTAGCCCATCAGACTGTGGCTACCCCACCTCCTTTCCATTGTTACTCTTAAAAGCCAAGTGCCCACTTTCAAAACAAACACGGCCAGTCGCTTCCACCCCCATACTACGTAGAATAATGTCTGATATGTTGGCAGCCTTGTAACATATAGCATTTTTAGACGCACTAACTATAATTACAAGTTCAGATATTACTGACTCTGATTACCAACACAAATACAATATGTGGGGTTAAAAGAATCAGAACGATGTGGTTCCATTTGTACACATTAACATGACATGCAAGGAGGTCAGAAATTCTTGACTCCTTACAGAGTGATTCATCTGTAAAAGAGACCACGTATAAAACGCTTGTACGACCCCGTCTTGAGTACTGCTCATCTCCATCGGATCAGTTTAAAGGAGGACATAGAGACAGTTCAGAAGTGGGCGGCTCGGTTTGTTACCGGTAGATTCGATCAAT
Source organism: Locusta migratoria (assembly GCA_026315105.1). Classification (NCBI taxonomy): domain Eukaryota; kingdom Metazoa; phylum Arthropoda; class Insecta; order Orthoptera; family Acrididae; genus Locusta; species Locusta migratoria. The sequence continues at coordinate 613,236,595 of CM048746.1, forward strand.
GCTAACTGAAATGCTTTGGGAACCCAAATGGGAGTCGCTGGATGGAAGGCGACGTTCTTTTCGAGAAACACTGTAGAAGAAATTTAGAGGCTGGGATTTGACGTGCCCCGACAGACTGGCCGAGCGCACTGAGGCGCTATGCTCCGATGTGCAAAGTCGTTCCCCGTCGTAGGTTAGAATCCTCCCTCGGGCATGGATGTTCGTGTTATCTTTAGTATAAGTTAGTTTATAAGTATTTTGTAAGTTTAGGACTGTTGACACCACAGTTAAGTCCCATAAGATTAACAGACATTTGAACATTTTTGAATTTGATGTGGACTGCAGTACGATTCTACTGCTGTGACCCTACATTTTGTGTAAAGACCCCAAAGATAAGATCAGAGAGATTAGGGCCCTTATGGATGCATACAAGCATTCGTTTTTCGCTCGTTCTATATGGGAGTGGAATTGGAAAGCAAATAACTAGTAGTGGCACTTAGTACTCTCCACCTTTGGATGGATTGCTGAGTATGTATGTGTATGTGTGTTTTATCAAATTAATCGTTATGATGAATAAATTAACATGGTATGTTCGTAATCTGCAAGTTTGGAGGTCAGGAGAACAAGATTCCTTACAGTGTATGTAGTCTCGAATAAGCCTGTACTTTCCCCATGAGACACAAATGTCTGGGTGCTTTCTTATCACATTACTTGTTGTGTTAAAAAGTAATTCTTAGCTTCCCAGAGCCCCTAGTGCCAGTCATAAGTACGGCTTGTATATATGACAGCCAACATATTAAGGGGAGACGATGGCAGTCTTGCACTGATATTTTTGTAATTTCGTATCTCTGTCATTTTTGACCAATCTTACTGAAATTTTGCAGACTTATGTATAGGGATCCAATATGCATTTAAAAATATATATATATATTACATTAAAATTTTAAGGTACACTTTTTAATAACTTCCAGACAAATTTGACAATTTTCTTTTATGGTAATCTGCACTAGTGATTGTATGATTAAGTGCAGTAACTTCTTAGTAAATTAATGCTTTTATTTTCTGTCTTTTTTCCTTCTGTTTTTTTCCGACCTTTTTTACGCGCAATTTTTTCAATACATCATCAACTATAAAACTATAATGTCTAGATAAAAACTGTGTTCCACTTAAATTTAGCTTCCATGTACAAGAATAGGTGTCCCAAATTTCATCTCAATCCTTCCAATAGTTTTTGATATATGTATTCCTGAAAAGACAAAACCTTAAGTTACAGAAAAATCGCTACAAGTTTTAACTAAAACTGCCCATATCCATTTTCCAGTTCTTCCTCATCATCCTGTGCAGCTCTGTTAGCTCGTCTAGTCCTTTGTCTAACTTTTTTTCTACATTCTGTACTGAAGTCTCTGCCATCCCAATTCGTTGCTCTGTTCAGTGAAGACTCGACAGCCTTCTTTACAACACTGCTGTGCTGTATATGAAAATCACTGCCATCTAAAGCTGTATTTGGTTCAAAGACAAAATTGTGCAAGAGGCCCAACTTCCTGAGTATGTGAAGTCTTGTTACATTCCAATCATTAAACACTGCTGCAGCTTCCAAAGCAGGAATCTTCACTACCAAATTGGAAGCAAACACATTATTTGAACTTCTCTTCCAAATTCACTACTGCCCATTAAAATTGCTACACCAAGAATAAATGCAGAACGTAATATTCATTGAGCAAATGTATTCTACTAGAACTGACTTGTGATTTGATTTTCACGCAGTTCGGGTGCGTAGATCCTGAGAAATCAGTATCTAGAACAACCAACTCTGGCCGTAATAACGGCCTTGATACGATCGGGCATAGAGTCAAATAGAGCTTGGATAGCGTGTACAGGCACAGATTCCCATGCAGCTTTAACACAATACCACAGTTCATCAAGAGTAGTGACTGGCGTATTGTGACGAGGCAGTTGCTCGGCCACTATTGACCAGGTGTTTTCAATTGGTGAGAGATCTGGGAATGTGCTGACCAGGGGAGCAGTTGAACATTTTCCGTATTCAGAAAGGCCCGTACAGGACCTGCAACACACCGTCGTGCACTATCCAGCTGAAATGTAGGCTTTCGCAGGGATCGAATGATGCGTAGAGCCACGGGTCGTAACACATCTGAAATGTAACGGCCACTGTTCAAAGTGGACCAGAGGTGACCGAGACGTGTAATCAATAGCACCCCATTCCATCACGCCGGTTGATACGCCAGTATGGCTTCCAATGTGTGTTCACAGCGATGCGAGCATCATGATGCTGTAAACAGAACCTGGATTCATCCGAAAAAAATGACGTTTTGCCATTCGTGCACCCAGGTACGTCGTTGCATTCACCATCGCAGGTGCTCCTGTCTTTTTATACAATGTCAAGGGTAACAGCAGCCATGGTCTCCGAGCTGATAGTCCATGCTGCTGCAAACGTCGTCGAACTCTTCGTGCAGATGGTTGTTGTCTTGCAAACGTCGCCATTTTTCGACTCAGGGATCGAGACGTTGTTGCACGATCCGTTACAGCCATGCGGATACGATGCCTCTCATCTAGTCTGCTAGTGATACGAGGCCGTTGGGATCCAGCAGGGCGTTCCTTATTGGCTTTCTGAACCCACCGATTCCACATTCTGCTAACAAGCATTGGATCGCGACCAACGCGAGAAGCAATCACCATAGGCTACATTTCGACCTTTATCAGAGTCGTAAACGTGATGGTACGCATTTCTCCTCCTTACACGAGGCATCACAACAACGTTTTACCAGGCAACGCCGATCAACTGCTGTTTGTGTATGAGAAATCGATTGGAAACTTTCCTCATGTCTGCAAGTTGTAGTTGTCGCCACTGTCGCCAACATTGTGCGAATAGCGTGAAAAGCTAATCATGTGCCTATCACAGCATCTTTTTGCTGTCGGTTAAATTTCGTGTCTGTAGCACCTCATCTTCTTGGTGTAGCAATTTTAATAGCCAGGAGTGTAAGGGCAATGAAGCTTTCAATCCGGTACCTTGAAATATGGGCATGGCGTGTTACACTGCTTAAGATTCTAATTTTTTATACCATTTGTAGTTGGAATTTCAAGGGAAAAAAATCGCACTGACGTGTTTTCGCCCCACTTAGTTTTTTTTAGTTTTATATGTTTTTGCAAACATTTTGGACCAAAATAATAATCTAAATATTAAAAAATTAATAAATAACAGTGTCTGAAACCCTTGTAGGGAAAAAAAAGATTAGGTACTGGTGGGTTCCGAACCACTGACCTTCAGCGTCACAGACCAACAGATTGCCCACTACGCTACAGCTAACAGTTAGGAATTACGTTTTTAAATCTCATACTATTGATGGCCGTTGTTAACTGATGCTAATATGGCACTTGTAGACACTAGATTATCATTTACCGTACGAAGAACGACGTCTTTTTGTTAATTCTTCAGTGCGCCATTGCTTTGAAATCACAACGTGTAAGTTACAATAACAAAATCATTAAATACGCAACGTAAGGTGGCGTATGCCAGAGACAGTTCTGGGCGAGGAATGTCACGTGACATCTGCGAACGGCTGGTTTTCGTTAATCCAATAGAGGGTGTCAAAACTCCGTTATTTTTTCAGATATCTCTCAGACGATACGAGATATGAAAAAAACATAAGGGAACAAAGTTGTAGAGAATTTTCTCCTCTAGAAATTTGTTTATTCAATTTTCGCGTCAGATGAACGGTTTATTTGCAATTAAAATAACATTACAAACGGCTTTTTTGGCATTACTAACGTATTTCTTGTCCGAAATATTTCAAAAAGCGAGGTTCTGGTCTCTGGTAGCCAACAATTATGTCTGTAAAATTTGGTACCGATGGGTTGAACGCTTCGACGTAAAAAGTGGGAACACGTTACAGCCAGACAGACATCGTCAAATCGCCGTTACTTTTGCAAATATCTCTGCAACGATGCACCATATGGAAAAAACATAATGGAACGAAGTTGTAGAGAATTTTCTCCTCTAACAATTAGGTCCACCCCCATGAACCACAGACATTGCCGAGGTGGGGTGGCTTGCGTGCCTCAACGATGCAGATAGCCGTACCGTAGGTGCAACCACAACGGAGGGGTATCTGTGGAGAGGCCAGACAAACGTGTGGTTCCTGAAGAGGAGCAGCAGCCTTTTCAGTAGTTACAGGGGCAACAGTCTGGATGATTGACTGAGCTGGCCTTGTAACATCAGTTAATGTGGCTTTGCCACACAGCTACTGCGAACGGCTGAAAGCAAGGGGAAACTACAGCCGTTACTTTTCCCGAGGACATGCAGCTCTACTGTATGAAAATATGATGATGGCATCCTCTCGGGTAAAATATTCCGGAGGTAAAATAGTCCCCCATTCGGATCTCCGGGCGGGGACTACTCAGGAGGATGTGATCATCAGGAAAGACAATGCTGGCATTCTACGGGTCGGAGCGTGGAATGTTAGATCGCTTAATAGGGTAGGTAAATTAGAAAATTTAAAAAGGGAAATGGATAGGTTGAAGTTAGATATAGTGGGGATTAGTGAAGTTCGGTGGCAGGATGAACAGGATTTCTGGTCAGGAGAGTACAGGATTATAAATACAAAATCAGTTGGGGGTATCACAGGAGTAGGACTGATAATGAATAAGAAAATAGGAATGCGGGTAAACTACTATGAGCAGCACAGTGATCGCATTATCATTGTCAAGATAGATACGAAGCCAACACAGACAACAGTAGTACAGGTTTATATGCCAACTAGCTCTGCCGATGATGAGGAGATCGAAGAAATATATGAGGAGCTAAACGAAATTATTCAGACAGTTAAGGGAGAGGAAAACTTAATTGTGATGGGAGACTGGAATTCGGTAGTAGGAAAAGGAAGAGAAGGAAAAATAGTAGGTGAATATGGACTGCGCAGGAGGAATGAAAGAGGAAGTCGCCTGGTAGAATTTTGCACGGAACATGATTTAATCGTAACAAACACGTGGTTTAAGAATCTCAAAAGAAGGTTGTATACGTGGAAGAGACCAGGAGACACCGGAAGGTATCAGATAGATTTTATAATGGTAAGACATAGATTCCGGAACCAGGTTATAAACTGCAAGACATACCCAGGGGCAGATATAGACTCTGACCATAACTTGTTAGTTATGAACTGTAGGCTGAAACTGAAAAAACTGCAGAAAGGTAGGAAAATAAGGAGATGGGACCTAGATAAATTGAAGGAAAGTGAAGTTCTGGAGAATTTCAGAGGGAGATTTAGGCATCAATTGACAGAAACAGGGGGAAATAAAACAGTAGAAGAGGAATGGGAAGCATTGAGAGATGAAATAATGAAGGCAGCAGAGGAAAAAATAGGTAGAAAGGCAAGACCTGCAAAAAATCCTTGGATAACACAGGAAATACTAAATTTAATTGATGAAAGGAGAAAATATAAAAATGCAGTAAATGAAACAGGCAAAAGGGAGTACAGACGACTAAAAAATGAGATTGACAGGAAGTGCAAAATGGCTAAGCAGGAGTGGCTAGAAGCCAAATGCAAATCTGTAGAAAAATGTATAACAAGGGGAAAAGTAGATACCGCCTACAGGAAAATCAGAGAGACATTTGGGGACAAGAAAAGCAATTCTACAAATATCAAGAACTCAGATGGGAAACCAGTTCTCAGCAAAGAAGGGAAGGCTGAAAGGTGGAAAGAGTACATAGAGCAGCTCTACAAAGGAAATGAACTTACAGACGATGTTGTAGGAAGGGAAGAGGAAGTAGATCAAGATGAAATAGGAGATATTATACTGAGAGATGAATTTCACAGAGCCCTGAAAGACCTAGGTCAGAACAAGGCCCTAGGAGTAGATGACATACCCTCAGAGCTACTGAAGTCTCTGGGAGAACCAGCCATGACAAACCTGTTTCACCTGGTGTGTAAGATGTATGAGACAGGCGAAATACCCTCAGACTTTAAGAAAAATGTAATAATCCCCATTCCAAAGAAATCAGGTGCAGACAGGTGTGAAAATTACAGAACCATCAGTTTGATAAGTCATGGTTGCAAAATTTTAACACGAATTGTCTACAGAAGAATGGAAAAGCTGGTAGAAGCTGACCTAGGGGAAGATTAGTTTGGATTCAGGAGGAACGTAGGAACCCGGGAGGCAATACTCACTTTACGTCTTATCTTAGAAGATAGATTAAGGAAAGGCAAACCTACATTTTTAGCTTTTGTAGATTTGGAGAAAGCGTTTGACAATGTTGACTGGAATACACTCTTTCAAATTCTAAAGTCAGCAGGGGTAAAATACAGGGAAAGGAGAGTTATCTACAACTTGTACAAAAGCCAGACCGCAGTTATTAGACTAGAAGGGCATGAAAGGGAAGCATCAGTTGGGAAGGGAGTAAGACAGGGTTGTAGTCTTTCTCCGTTGTTATTCAATTTGTACATCGAGCAGGCGGTAAAGGAAAGCAAGGAAAAATTTGGAATAGGGATTAAAGTTCAGGGGGAAGAAATAAAAACATTGCGTTTTGCTGATGACATTGTAATTCTGTCAGAGACAGAAAAGGACCTGGAAGAGCAGTTGAATGGAATGGACAGCGTGTTGAAGAGAACGTATAAAATGAACATTAACAAGAGTAAAACAAAAATAATGGAATGCGGTCTTAGAAAATCAGGCGATGCTGAAGGAATTAGATTAGGTAACGAAACAATGAAGGTGGTAGATGAGTTTTGTTACTTGGGTAGTAAAATAACATGCGATGATCGCAGTACAGAGGATATAAAATGCAGAATGGCAATGGGAAGAAAAGCATTTTTGAAAAAGAGAAATTTGCTAACATCGAATATTAATTTAAGTGTAAGGAAGTCTTTTCTAAAGGCATTTGTGTGGAGTGTTGCCTTGTACGGGAGTGAAACATGGACGATAAGCAGTGCGGACAGGAAGAGAATAGAGGCTTTTGAAATGTGGTGCTACAGAAGAATGCTGAAGATTAGGTGGGTAGATCACATAACTAATGGAGAGGTACTGAACAGAATTGGCGAGAAAAGGAATTTTTGGCATACCCTAACTAAAAGAAGGGATCGCTTGGTAGGACACATTCTTAGACATCGAGGAATCGTAAATTTAGCATTGGAGGGAAGTGTGTGGGGTAAAAATCGCAGAGGGAGGCCAAGAGACGCGTATAGTAAACAGATTCAAGTGGATGTGGGTTGCCGTTCTTATGAGGAGATGAAAAGGCTTGCTCAGGATAGAGTAGGGTGGAGAGCTGCATCAAACCAGTCTCCGGACTGAAGACCATAACAAACACAACAACAACAATTAGGTTCTCTATCAATTAGGTTACTCAATTTTCATGTCAGATGAACGGTTCGTTTGCAGTTACAATTATATTACAAACGGCTTTTGTTGGTATTACTACCGTAGTTTTTGTCCGAAAAATTTTAAAACGGGAGGTTCTGGTCTGTGGCGGCCTACAATTAGGTGTGCAAAATTTGGTGCTGATTGGTTGAACGGTTCGTCTTAAAAACAGGGAACACGTTACGGACAGACAGACATCCCAAAATCGCCGTTATTCTTGCAAATATCACTGAAACGATACGAGATATGAAATACACATAAGAGAGAAAAGTTGTAGAGAATTTTCTCCTCTACAAATTCGGTTATTCAATTTTCGTGTCAGATGCATTTTGATTTAAATTTCGAGCTGTCAAAAGACGATCGCAAAGGCTCAGATTTAGTGTTACTACCGTTACCTAAAGTGGGCCAATTTTGTGATAATAATCTGAGTCATATTTAGTATGGAATAAGCAAATAATAAAATGTGTGTTTGTTGTCATTATTTGTGGCACCGTCTGCCCTCGGGTTGCAGGACGCGCTGCCGGCCGTGGTGGGCGAGGTGGTGTGCGCCAAGCCTGCGGGGCTGGCGGCGGCGGCGCTGGGCGGCTGCCGGTCGGTGGACCACGCGCTGGCGGTGGGCGTGCCGCTGGCCGCGCTCGCGCTGCTGGCCGCGCTGCTCGCCGCCGTCTGCCACGCCTACCGCTTCGAGCTCACCTACCTGCGGCACATACTCGGCGTCAAGGTGGGCGCCGCCCGGAGGGGCCGCCGCGGCCGCGGGCGAGGCCGCGCAACAGGCGCCGACGCCGCGGAAGGCGCAGACTACAAGTACGACGCCTTCGTCAGCTACAGGTGAGACACGCCACGCCCTGCACTGACTGCTGTACCACTGCTAGACACGATAACCGATTCTTCCGTCGCTTCTTGGTAGAACAAATTCATTACGAAAATTAAAATACACAATTTTGTGTTTAACATAAATTTATCCATGTTATTTGGATTTTTCTGAGGTCTGCGACTGTATTATAAGCGTTTTTGGAATGATTAATGCTGCAGCAGTCACTATTTATAAATATTTTTTATTGGCACGACGCGTTTCGGCAGCACGCTGCCATCATCGAGTGCATTTTTACAGTTACTGGTTGCATTCTTGACGTATTATGTTTTGTGTTGTGGATGCCAGTGAGGTTATGTTTGTACAGTTTTAACACATACAAACTTCCTAACAAGTTAAAACTGTACAAACATAACCTCACTGGCATCCACAACACAAAACATAATACGTCAAGAATGTAACCAGTAAATGTAAAAATGTACCCCATGATGGCAGCGTGCTGCCGAAACGCGTCGTGCCAATAAAAATATTTATAAATAGTGACTGCTGCAGCATTAATCATTACAAAAAAAATTTCTGTTTGTCCTACAGATTTGTTTACTTTGTGAATCGATTTTTGGCTTATTAAACCATCATCAGCAAACCTACTTTCTCAGCATTTATAGATTAGGAGAAATCTTTTGACAATGTCGACTACAATACACTGTTTCAAATTCTGAAGGTATCGGGGTAAAATATAGGGAGTGAAGAGTTGTATTCAAGCTATACAAAAACCAGACAGCGGTTATTCGAGTCGAAGGGCAAGAAACGGACGCAGAAGTTGGGAAGGGAGAACGACAGCGTTGTAGCCTTTCCCCAATGTTGTTTAATCTGTATATCGAGCAAGCAGTGAAGGAATGGAAGGAGAAATTTGGAGAGGGCATTAAAGTGCAGGGAGAAGAAATAAAAACAATGTGGTTTGCCGATAACATAGTAATTATGCCAGAGACCGCCAAAGATCTCGAAGAGCAATTGAATGGGATGGACAGTGTCTTGAAAGGAAGATATAAGATGAACATCAACAACAGCAAAACGAAGGTAATGGAATGCAATGCCAGAAAATCAGGCGATGCTGAAGGAATTAGATTAGGTAATGAGACAATAAAAGTAGTAGATGAATTTTGTTATTTGGGTAGCAGGATAACTTCTGATGGCCGAAGTAAAGAAGATATAAAATACAGAATGGCTATGGGAAGAAAAGCGTTTCTAAAGAAGCGAGACTTTAACATCCAATATTAATTTAAATGTTAGGAAGTCCTTTCTTTCGCATTTCTCTGGACTGTAGCATTGTATGGGAGTGAAACGTGGACGATAAGGAGTTCAGAAAAAAAGATGAACGAGCTTTTGAAATGTGGTGCTACAGACGAATGTTTAAAATTAGATGGGTAGAACACGTAACTAATGAGGAGGTGCTTAACCGAATCGGGGAGGAAAGGAATTTCTGACATATCCTGACTAAGAGAAAGGATAGATTGGTTGGACACATTCTGAAACATCAAGCAATTGTCAACATAGCATTGGAAGGAAGTGTGTGGGGTAAAAATCGTAGAGGGAGACCGAGGGACGAATACAGTAAGCAGATTCAAAAGCATGTAGGTTGCAGAACGTATTCACAGATGAAGAGACTTTCACAGGAAAGGGTAGCGTGGAGAGCTGCATCAAACCAGTCTGCGGACAGAAGACCACAACAACAGGTCATCATCAGACATTTACTGAAGTTCATTCAAAGAACTTGTGTTGTCGGTAAACCACAGTGATGTTACATACAGAAGTAAATTAACTTATTTGATGGAGACGTTATGGTATAAATAAATATTGCAATGAAATCTGTAAATTAATAGCACTGAAAAAGGAAATATAAATAACATACATATAACAATCCCCATTCCAAAGAAATCAGGCGCAGACAGGTGTGAAAATTACAGAACCATTAGTTTGATAAGTCATGGTTGCAAAATTTTAACACGAATTATCTACAGGAGAATGGAAAAGCTGGTAGAAGCTGACCTCGGGGAAGATCAGTTTGGATTCAGGAGGAACGTAGGAACCCGGGAGGCAATATTCACTTTACGACTTATCTTAGAAGATAGATTAAGGAAAGGCAAACCTACATTTTTAGCTTTTGTAGATTTGGAGAAAGCTTTTGACAATGTTGACTGGAATAGACTCTTTCAAATTCTGAAGTCAGCACGGGTAAAATACAGGGAATGAAGAGTTATCTACAACTTCTACAAAAGCCAGACCTCAGTTATTATACTCTAAGGGCATGAAAGGGAAGCATTAGTTGGGAAGGGAGTAAGACAGGGTTGTAGCCTTTCTCCGATGTATATTCAATTTGTACATCGAGCAGGCGGTGAAGGAAAACAAGGAAACATTTCGAATAGGTATTAAAGTTCAGGGTGAAGAAATAAAAGCATTGCGTTTTGCTGATGACATTGTAATTCTGTCAGAGACAGCAAAGGACCTGGAAGAGCAGTTGAATGGAATTGACAATGTGTTGAAGAGAGCGTATAAAATGAACATAAACAAAAGCAAAACAAAGATAATGGAATGCAGTCTTAGAAAATCAGGCGATGCTGATGTAATTACATCAGGTAACGAAACAATGTAGGTGGTAGATGAGTTTCGTTACTTGGGTAGTAAAATAACATATGACGGTCGCAGTACAGAGGATATAAAATGCAGAATGGCAATGTGAAGAAAAGAATTTTTGAAAAAGAGAAATTTGCTAACATCGAACAGTAATTTAAGTGTAAGGAAGTCTTTTCTGAAGGCATTTGTGTGGAATGTTGCCTTGTACGTGATTGGAGGTGAGTGAAACATGGACGATAAACAGTACGGACAGGAAGAGAATAGAGGCTTTTGAAACGTGGTGCTATAGAATAATGCTGAAGACTAACTCGGTAGATCACATAACTAATGAAGTGGTACTGAATAGGGTATTTTTGGCATACCTTGACTAAAAGAAGGGATCGCTTGGTAGGACACATTCTTAGACATCGAGAAATCGTAAATTTAGCATTGGAGGGAAGTGTGTGGGATAAAAATCGCAGAGGGAGACTAAGAGACGCATATAGTAAGCAGATTCAAATTGATGTGGGTTGCCGTTCTTATGAGGAGATGAAAAGTCTTGCTCAGGATAGAGTAGCGTGGAGAGCTGCATCAAACCAGTCTCCGGACTGAAGACCATACCAACAACAACAGAGAAAAAGTTCAAACATAAATTCTTACAACATGAATACAGTGAATAAAAATAAAATTAAACAAGAATCTAATGTTTTCACGGTTGTTCAAAACACAAGGTGACACAAATATTAGAAACCTGGCACACTATTATAACTAAATAAACAAATAGACAAAAATATAGGGGTTGGGATAGGAGGGTATAGGTGAGGTGAATTGGAGAATTGAGAGGCTTAACTAATTGGAGGTATGCACTCGAACTGAAAATCGGTGGATATAAACATATTCAGTTATAGTGTTCACAATTACATAAAGAATTACTGTAAGGACAGAGTACAGAATAATTTGGAATACTGAATTATCAAATGATGTATGTATATAATTTGGCCAAATCTCGTTCCAGTATGTTATTGTTCACGAAGTAAAAGGGGTGCAAGTTTCACTTTATTCCACCTTACAAAAAAAATCAAGCACACAGAAGGAGGTCAGAAGCGAATAAAAGTAGACATGATGAAAGACCATGTGACTTTAATTAACTGATTACAAAGAGGGTTGAAAGAAAAGGATAGCAATTAAGAAAAATTAGAATTTAACAAACCATCAACATCTTCGTCATTAAAGGTGCTGGTTACACTCGTTTTGTTTGGGTAAGGATAGGGAAGGAACTCGGCCATGCCTTTGCACAGGAACCATCCAGGCATTTGTTTGGAGTGATTTAAGGAAATCGAGGAAATCCTAAATCACGTATTATTATAGAAATGTAATACCACTGAGTCTGGTTATAAATTCGATCGTATGTAGGCATTATTACGAATGAGAAATGCATTTATTCGAATTGAAATTGTTGTTTCGAATTAATAATCGGTAATGAGGAAGTTGGATATTACAATAAATTTGAATTTTGTGATCACATATTAAATCGGAAAGGAAAGAGATGGCGCTTTGGTAATTGGTAAGTGCTTGTATTCGGAAGAATGGCAGTTCAAACCCACTCGACAACCTGATTTACAGTTTTCGTAGGAAGGAAGATTACTTATTAACGTCACGTCGACAGAGTGGTTCAAAATGGTTGTAAATCTATCGGACCAAACTGCGTGGTCATCAGTCCGTAGCTTACAAACTACTTAAACCTAGGTAAACTAACCTAAGGACAAACACACACACCCATGCCCCAGGGAGGACTCGAACCTCCACGGCGAGCAACCGCGCGCTCCGCAGCGAAACATTTTAGACCGCTTGGCTACTCCACCGCGGCGACAGAGTGGTCATTATAGATGGAGCTCACGCCCCAATCTTTGGGTAAGGATGTGGAAGGAAATCCGCTCTGTTAGGAATTGATAATATATTATTTTGCAATGTCTTTTTAAATATCTCTGGATTGATAATTGTATTTTTGCTGTAGCTTTTTCTTTGAAAACGTAAACGTAAACAGTGAATCTGTGTTATTATTCACGTCGTACAATACATGAAACGCTGAATCCTTTCAAAGGAACCATCCCGCCATTTTCTTGGTGTGATTTAGGGCAATCACGGATGGCCGTAGGTAGAATTGAACCACTGTCCTCCCAAATACGAGTGCAGTGTGCGCCGAACTTGTAACGTCCAGTCTAGTTGTCAGGAATAGTGATGGTACTTATGAAGTGCTAATGTGTTTGGACAAAAAATATTCTGTGGCACTGACGCAGAGATAATTACAAACGTGCATAGCGCGGCTGGTAACAATACACACATTAAGTCATCATAACCGATATATTGCAGCTGTCAGGGATCATTACAGCGTCAGTACTGCAGAGTTCAGGATTCCTGCTGATGCTGCTCTGTGTCAACGAGCCGTGAGATAGCAAGGACGCCGGTTGCTCGGGGTTGATGTTGTCGAGGAAACGCAGGCGTGGTCGTTGCTACTGGGCGCGCTGGCGATTCGTTTCAATACGCACCAGCTGTCTGGGTCTGCTCGGCCCCACGCAGTTACTACTTTGACCCATGAGAACCTATCCTTAGAAGTCACTGCTACTAGTAGCCTTGTAGACGTGTAGTCGGCCGATCTTCTCCTTTCCATCCGAAAAAAGTAGGAGTTAGCACCCTCAGGCGAATGGCCTTGAATAGGAACAGGATCCGAAGATCCTGCTATCGACTTCCGCTTCGAGGTTAGGGCGTGGAACACTTCGCGATGCAGTGTTGTTGGAAGACTCCGCATAGTCGGAAGACACCCAGATTCTCCGTCGGTGAGCAGCAAGAGACAGCAGCATCTGTCCTCTCGCTTAGAGATCAGTATCTCTAAGACCCATCCAGTTACACTACCCTGTGCTAGGACGTTGGACATAGGACACTAGCCTGAGCTATCACATGACTAACTACAGCACCGTGATAATAGAATCCAGCGCAGTACATGAGCCTGCCATCGATCCGTATGACCGAGTGCTCGAATGCTGTAAGAATTGGAATACTTAAATAAACGAGCAAGGAGCCTGTGACATGAGGTTCGGTTTTTAATGACCAAATCTGTGCTAGTTATCCTGCTATAGCCGTGTGACAGACTATTTACTGCTGAGTTCACATTCCAATACGCGATCTTATGGAAGACTTACGTGAAGTTACAACATTTCTGGCAAGGTAAAGAATACCGTTGTCTTGCTTCCTTTGGTTTTCCGTTGCAGTCATCTCCTTGCTGAGTTTCACTTTCCTTGCTCGCATGTAACTTCGTAACGTGCCTCTCTTACTTTCAACTCATAAGAATACTTCCTGCTTCTGCCTTCAGCTCTGCTTGGCTATCTTCTCTGACGATATGACTAAACTTATAGTAAAAGTTTATATATTCTTACTCTTTACTGCTCAGTGGCATAACAGTGTATTACTATTGCACCATCTCGCTCTGTAAGATAAAAAAGGTAATAGGTGCTACAGGAGCGGCCGGCCGCGGTGGCCGAGGAGACTAAGGCGCTCCAGTCATGGTCTACACGGCCACTACGGTCGGGGGTTCGAATCCCCCCTCGGGCATGGATATTTGTGCCGTCCTAGTTCGTAAGTAGGTCATAAGTAGTTTGTAAGTTTAGGGACTGATGACCCCGTAGTTAAGTCCCATAGACTATACAAACATTTAGCTACAGGAGCATCGTTGGCGCAAGGTTAGGAAGGCGTCGTAATATCTCTGGCCGCCTTGCGTGCCTTTATGCGGTTCTGAATAGGGTCTCGCAGCTTCTGGATCCTCCCATGAGACAAGTTTGTTCAAAGCTGTTGTAGCTGTCCCACCAGACCTCACAACCTGGTACTGAATTCACAAGTTATATTAACCATAAATTTAACAGATGTATTACGATCCGTAAATTTGTAATGTAACCCATCCTCAAAAGTGTTTGATACCTGCATACAGCCTTGAGTGTTGTATTGCAGAGATAGCTATCTGTACAGCTAGGATTTCTGACCTGTCCACAGACGAGACGGAGAGGCTTCTCGCACAGTTGTGACAGTCGTTGCTAGATTTTTTTTTTTTTTTTTTTTTTTTTTTTTTTTTTTTTTTTTTTTTTTTTTTTTTTTTACAACGATGAGTGCATTCCTGACACTCCTCCACACTTTACAGTAATACCCCATACATGGAACCAAATATTCAAAAGAATATTTCGATGGGGCTTTGGATATGGTTCAGGAATCTGGAGTTGAAGATTCAAATCCCGCCGAAAGAACTGGCGCAAAATTCTGGGGGCACGGGGATGGCGTTTTAGCGCTGTTTCACACAAAAGTTAGAACAGGAAGGGTCCGGATTTCGGACTAGCGTTCGAATCCCAGTCAGGGCAGTGGTGCAGTATTCTTGGGTGACTCGGGACATAGAGGTAGTTCTGTTGTGGATGAGGGTTGCGTGTGAGATCAGGAAAAGCGCAGGAATCACCAGCAGCAGTCAGTTAGTTTAGGCCCAGTGGACAGACTTGTGAAACGCTGTTGACCCACGTATGCATGACAAAATGGCGTTCAGTTCACACCACATTCTTGTCCAATTTCCCACACAAATTTGTGTAGGGGAGGGGGCAGGAAGGAGCGTTGGCCGCGGCGGAGTGGCCAAGCGCATTGAGGCGCTATGCTTCGAGGCCGTTCCCCATCGGGGGTTCGAATCCCACCTCGGGCATGTATATTTGTGTCGTCTTTAGTATAAGGTAGTTCGTAAGTAGTTTGTTAGTTTAGGGACTGATGACCCCGCAGTTAAGTCAAGCTTAACAAACATTTGAACATTTTAAGATCTTGATCTAGGAGTACTGGGGTTTGATGGTCGTGTGGTAAACTCACCCTAATGATCTCCAAACCAAGCAGGTACACTGCGAGCTGTTCAACACGTTCCATGGTGCTGTTGCTGTTACAGTCATATTGCCAAGAAAAACAAACTTCGTATAGCCCCCCAGCAGTATAGTTTACGAACTGTGTGGCACATTTCAAGATGATTCTCGGAAGCTTCGGTGGAGTGGCCGAACGCTCTAAGGCGCTTTCCTGCGGGGTGCGTGGTTGCTTGCTGTTGGAAGGTCGAGTCTTTTCATTGAAATTGGTGTGTGTCCTTAGCATAAAATAAAATTAGTTTAAGAAGTTTGAAAACCTAGGGAACATTTTGGGAATGAAGGTCACTTGCCCCACGTGTCAAGGGAAGGGGGAGGGAGTTTCCCGCATACTTCTGAATTATTTTTCACAAGCCGCCCGCGGTGGCCGAGCGGATTACGGCGCGCCAGTCACGTTCTGCACGGCCGCTACGGTCGGGGGTTCGAATCCCCCCTCGGGCATGGATATTTGTGCCGTCCTTAGGATTAGCTAGTTCGTAAGTAGATTGTAAGTTTAGGGACTGATGGCCCCGTAGTTTTTTTTTTTTTTTTTAGAAGTAATCTTTGCGGGTCGGTCCTCCATCTCTGAAAGCCAGCGGAAATACAATATAGCCAAAGAAAGTCGCCAGTAGGGAAGCAAGATCGGTTCCTCTCCACATTTTTTTGTCATTTTTTTTGTTTTTTTTGTTTTTTTTTTACTTCTTTTTTTTATTTGTTTTCTTTTTGTTTTCTTTTCTCCCCAAGGTCAGGAAAAAATTACTAAAAAAAAAAAAGGAAAAATAAATAAAGGGGCCTATGTGCCACCGCCACTTTTGCCCTAAGAATAAAAAAAAAATTAAAAAAATTAACTGTACCTCTTCAGGCGTTGGCTCCTGTCTATACCTATCCCAAATCAAACTAACCTAGATACACTACGTGATAGGAGGAAAACATAGGAATGGGAAGGAGTCATTTGCAATCATTTATTTATTTATTTCTATTGCTTTATTGAAGTGTTCTATGTCTTGTTCTCTTTGTGCAGTTCTTCACACGTCTTCAGTGGGGAACATCCAAACTCGTCTTCTCGATAATTTTTGTATAGGTTCCGTTTTCAGTTCTTTCAGGACTCATATCAACAAGAACATCACATTAGCTTCTCATAGTTTGAACGTTCCAGCTGGGAGGCGGATCGTGAAAGACGCTCCATAAAAAATTGGAAAAGTACTGTTGGTATTTGGGGTTACGAACGATAGCGCAATGGCGATCATTGAGGTACGTCCAGTAATCCAGTTCTGATTTCTCGTCTCGGTCGAAAAGGTAGCGGACGGTGTGTCCGCGTATCCAGTTCACAGCGTTAGTTTTCGTGGCCGGGTAATAAATCGTGTCCGGGAATAGCAGCGTCTGGAATGAGAGCTGCGCAGGTGTACGTCGGGTGACGAAAGCGAGAATGCGTTGTGCGAGTCTCCAGACGTCGGAGGAAGGACCACATTCGGACCGGTGGTTGTCGGTGTCATCCACCCCACAGTGAAGACATAGGGGTGTGTCAGCGAGTCGGATACGGTGCAGGCGAAAACGGTTGACTTGTTTACCGTTGACGGTGATATACCAGGCGGACTGGACGCTGGAATCAAGAAAAACTGCATGTACTGCTTTCCATGCACGACGCCATATGATTTGCGGAAACTTTTGTTCAATAGGATTGGGGGGGCTGATGTAGTTGGAGGGTCTCATAGACAGTCTTTGCCCGTAATATTCGTGAAAGAGGTAAGGATTGGTAAATGTAGCTTAATTCCAAAAAGAAGTGTCGGATGTAGTAAAAAGGGCCCGGAATGTCAGATAAATTGACTGGGGATGTTTTAGAGACGGGTGCATATTCTCGTAAAAGCAGTCCGGTCATGCTCGTCGGGCAGTGTCGCCATATTTTCAGTTGGGAACTAACAAACAGTGCCGTGACTTTTTGTGGGACGTGGAAGAGACCAACCCCACCACGATCCCGTGGGAGAGAAAGTGAGGCATATTGGACCTTGAATAATAGTCCAGTACAGACAAAGGATCCCATCGCCATCATCATGCGACGGGCAATGGATATCGGGATCGGGAACACTTGTGCCACATGGGGAATGCGAGAGGCGTGATAAACGCTCACGTAACGCGCACGTTGAATCACATCCAGGGATCTAAATCGGTGTTGAAAGAGGCTTCCCCGGATCGTTTGGAGCAGACGCCTGGCATTTAAGGTCGCCGAACGACGAAGATCTTTTGTAAAGTCAATGCCTAAGTAGCGAACGGTGGTGGCCACACAGGGGGGCAACGCATCTAGCAGATAGACCCTCTCCAATAAGCAGAACTTTCGATTTAGCAACGTTGAGAGAACTGCCCGATGCTTCGCCATATGTTGTTATCCATGTCAGAGCTGCGCGAACGTCGTCTTCACTGCGTAGGAAGAGCATGAGATCATCAGCGTATGCCACACAGCAGAAACGGTGTCCGTGCAAAGATATGCCCGTCAGACGTTGGCGAAGTCCTTGGAGCAGGGGTTCTAAGACAAATGCATACATAATTGTAGAAAGTGGGCAACCTTGTCTAACAGACCGTGCAATCCGAAGAGGCGCAGTGAGGCGTCCATTATAGAGTACTCTGGAAGTTGCGCCACTCAAAAGGCGCTTTACTACACTCACTATTTGTGCCGGAAAGCCCATGTGTTGTAGGACCGTTACCAGAAAAGTGTGATCTACCCGATCGAATGCCTGACTGAAGTCAAGCGAAGCCAGTGCACCAGGCAGTTGTCGGAACTTGGCGAGCGCAATCATGTCCCTGTAACGGCAAAGGGCCGTTCGAACATTGTTGGCTCCACCCAGGGAAGTCTGGTCGTGGGATGTTACGTACGGTGCTGCCTTCTTGAGTCGAGTTGCTAACAAGCGGGTGAATATCTTTAAGTCACTATTGAGAAGAGTGATGGGCCGGTAGTCGCTGATCCGTGATCGCCCGTGAGGTTTAGGGACGGGAACAATAACACCGTCGAGGAAGGCGGGAGGGATCGTCGTTGCTGGGGACATCAGTTCACGGCAGATAGCTGTCCAAGTGGGTACCAAAAGGTAGCTAAAACTCTTGTAAAATTCTAGGGGGAGGCCGTCAGGTCCTGGGGATTTATTGGCGGCTCCCGCCCTGATAGCGTCCAGGACTTCGTCAGTGGTCACGTCTTCTTCGAGTTCAGTCGCCACGTCTTCCGGAACAGTGTTAGTGATGAGTGCCGCAACCTCCTCAATTAAAGTTGGGTTTTGTGGAGCGGCCATGTACAACCGGGTGAAGTTAGAATGAAAAGCATGACCAATATCTTTTTGAGATGTATGTCGTCGGCCTTCCACATCGACAAGATCTTGTATAAGAGCTCGACGTCGATGACTGCGTTCTGCAAGTACATGGTACATAGACGGTGGTTCCTGAGGTATACGATCATTAGTACGGGACCTCACAATGACGCCTTCTAATCGTCGACGCGTGAGAAGGGTGATATGTGCTTTAGCACGATGCACGATCGTCTGTCGAGATGGAGAGAATGGCATCGAAGTGCACTCTCGTAGGATCGCGTAGTGAAAGTCTAAGGTGCTTGCTTGCCAGGCCTTGACATCTTTACCGTATCCCATCAATGCTTTTCGTAGTGCCGGTTTCGCGCAGGATAACCACCATGATAAAGTCGACGTGTAGGCGGGGCGACGGCGGCGGCAGAGGGCCCATGCGTCCTCTACTACGCATCGACAGTCAGGAGCAGTCAGGTGGGCAACGTTCAGTTTCCATGGACCGCGACTGTGCCACACTCGTTGTCGGGCGAGGACGACGTCGCAGATGTAGGCTTCATGATTGGAGAAGGCCATAGGCCATACTTCAGCATGTCGTGTGGCATCAGCGAGGGTGCGTGTAAGGTAAACGCGGTCGAGTCGACTGGACGAGTGTGCTGTGTAGTATGTGAACCCCGCGCGTGTTCCATAGAGTTTCGTCCATGAATCGATTAGCTGTAGTCGATCGATAATGGAAGACAGGGCTGCGCACGGAGAATGTGTGGGGAGTTGATCAGTGGGTCCTTGTGTGCAGTTGAAATCCCCGCCAAGCACCAGATCATCCAGTGGACCCACAAAAAGCGGCATTACCTCGTCAGCAAAGAAGACATGTCGTTCTCTACGTCTGTTGGAGCCTGACGGTGCGTATACGTTGATAACACGCACACCGAACAGAGTAAGGGCCATTCCCCTCGCATTAGGAAGGTACACAACATCTTCAGCAGGGAGCCCTTCGCGGAGGAGGATGGCAACTCCGCTACCATTGTCGGAGGCGTGAGAGATGTGCGCTTCGTAGCCGGTAGGAGCGTAGAAGGCAGAGACGAACACTTCTTGAAGAAGGGCAATGTCGACATCGGCAGCGTATATGGTGTCACGGAACATCGCCAATTTGTGAGGAGCTCTGATGGTAGCAAGATTCATCGTTGCAATGCGGTAGTGTTGCGGACGTGCTCCTGCTGATGTCGATAGGGGTTCTGTTAAGATGTCCGGTGGGTGTGGGGCGTCAAAAGCCGCCACTGTGTCTGCAATCACTAGGCGCAAGTTTTGTCGGGCGCCACCGAGGGATTCGCCCCATCCGGCGGGCCAGAGTTCTGATCTGCCTCATCTTCGACATCGGCGCTCCAGGGGGCCGACACGAAATTCGAGTGATTCTCACTCCCTTCGAGTGGTAGGGGTGGTGATGCTGCCACAGTGTTATCCTGTGGGGGTGTCTCTACAGGGTCCACTGTTGTCGGTGGAGATAGAAGGCAGTGAATAGGACGTTCTTCGATTGGGACATCGGGTACGGCGTTTTCCGTGGTTGTGACGCTCGAAGAGAGAACACTGTCAGACATCCTGTCGTCTTCCTGTGGGGGAATGTCATCGGAGGACGTTCGACTTCTCTTCTTCCGTCTCCTGGGCGACCGCTGTTTCCGAACGTGCTGCTCCGTGTCGGAGTGCGGGTGTCCGTCGTCAGATGTAGTGCCCGTCTGTATGAAAGCTGCGGTGGGCACCACTCTTGGGTCGAGGTCCATCGCTTCGGCCGCGCCGTCTTTCATGTACTGAAAGTTTGTCGGTCTCGTCTCAGGCATGGTAGAAGAGGATGCGGAAGTCTCTTCCACGCTGCAGTCCTCGGCGGGAAGCGTTGGCGGGAGAAAGGACGCATCCTGAAGTGTTGCTTCAGGTTTTCGCACGGCTGAGGCGTAGGAGTCTGATACAGGTGGTGCTGTTGCAGCTGGAACTGCCTCATCTGTCGGAATCCGGAGTAAACGGCGATGGAGACATTCGGAACGAACGTGGCCCTCTTGTCCACAGCCTGCACAAGTCCGCGGCTGTCCATCATACATGACGATGGCTCGCACACCACCAATCATTAGGTAGGATGGTACGTGTTTTGACAGTTCGATCTTGATCTGTCGTACGCCGTTTAATACTTGGTACGTCGTGAACGTCTGCCATTTTTCAGCCATGTGTCCTACAACCTTGCCGTAGGGGCGAAAGGCTTCAATGACGGCGTCTTGCGGTACCTCGAATGGAAGCTCAAACACACGAAGTGTTCGCAGTCCGAATCCTGCATGGTCCACCGTCACCTCCCCGATATGTCCGTCCGAGTGTTTGAATTTCAGTCCTTGTGCGTGTTGTCGTACGACTTCAGCACATGCGGTCTCAGATGTCATTTTGATGTAAACGACACTGCCGGTGATCGAGAAGTGGATACCTATCACTTCTTGTGGGTTCAATCGAAGCTCATCACGAATAAATTGTTCAATTTCGTAAGCGCGTGGTCGTGGATGTTCTGCTTGGAATGTAACTTTCAGGGTCGCTCGGCAGTAAGAGTGCGCCATAACGTACACAGTTACTGGACTCGAGACAAATACAAATACCGCGACGCGGAAGTAAACAACACCGGCGGCGGGGCAGTACCCTGCGCGCGGAGCAGGTCCGCACGCGCCTACGGACGAAAGCCAACTGAGAGAGTCCTATAAGCCCTACCAACATTTTATTTTTCACAATTCACAAGTACACTACGTTCAATCGGGGAACTCTGGAACGGTCCTGTCTTATTCGATCTTTATCATCACGCCACCCTATCCCCCTCCACTCTGCCTCTGCCCTAAATGTGTATATTTTTTGCATATCATAGCATATATTCTAACGTTAAATGTACTGTCGTAATAATTTTAGTTTGCTTAACCTTTCAACTAATTTTGTTGCACAATAGAATAATCTGACAATGTTCCTTGGCTCCTGCAAGGAAGAAATTAACTGCATGGTCAGTAGATTCATAAGATGTTCTTCGCCCATCTAATATACGTGAAAGTTTATCACTTTTGCATAAATATACTCAGACGACACATCCTGTAAGAAAAACGTACAAATAATTGAACTAGTGAGTCTCAGATTGGATACTAAAGTGATGTCACTAGCTACTGGAAAAAAACACTTAAAGTGAAACTTGTGTATTTCTTCTGAAAATAACGTTTTTGTGTATGAAACTATACTTTGTCACGATAAATATAATTAACTCCTTTCCAGTGAGCATTTGGATAGTAGCTGTTAATTGAAATGGTAGATATTGTTAGGTTGTTAAGACAATACAAAACTCGATTCACAATTATTTAAATAGTTTGAACGTCAATTAACGAAATGTTGTGCTTTCGGTAGTATGGATGAGGTGCGGCCCTGGCTTGACTTTAAATCCATTCAGTTACTTTATTTACAGTCGAGGCTGTCACATAAAAATTAATGTTGCGAAGAGTCGTAACTGAAGACTGTAATTGCTGATCAGGAGGAAAGGTGGGCTTCGCCTAAGCGTTCACACACTGTACCGTCAACTGCGACAGCTGCTGGCTGTGTCGCCTCCACAGGAAAAAAAAATAATTCTCCCTTTCAACCTTGATCGACCTCTGTCTTGATTATGTCAAGAACGCCTATTAGCCCTAGTCTCACTATTGGTGTAGTACGTCAGTCAGATAATCAACCAAGCGCAAGACCACTCAATATGCACCCTCAAGTGTTAACTATTAAAGCTAGTTTACATGACGACACTACGTTTCATGAAAACTGCGCTACTGGCCAATGCGCATGCGCGGCAGGAGTTCGCGCAACTCGTTGGCGAAACTAAATAGTTTCGGCATCTTCCAACTTTGGCGAAACATTGCGCGTGTTTTTAGGTTAGGTTATGACCAATACAGAACAAAGTACAATGTACAGGGGGGAACGGAAGAAATAATTCGGGTTTTTACATATATGCGTTGCGTTGGTGTTTGTGCGATTTTAACGGCGTGTTAGTGCTCTTCTAGCAATTATTTGTGAAATTAAATATTTATGGGTTGACGATTAGTGAATTGCAGACTAAAATGCATCCAATTCGAAATACCTATATAAACAAAGTATGGCAACTGTGGATTTCGGAACTCGGTACGAGTACTGCAGAGACAAATATCTAGTTGACAAGAAACGTAATGCAATTTGTAATTTCAGTTCTGGTAACAATGCTTCATGCATAACAGTATCTTGTTTCTTTATTGCAATACTAACTCTCTTTAAAAGGAACGTTAACTGCTCTGGAGACATTCTAGCTTGATTAAAATAACTTCTAGGGTCTTCAATCACAACTTCTTTCAGCAAGTTCGCTGAGCAACAGACCTGACGTCATTTTTTAATCCATTCACGAACCCAAACACGTTTCTTATTCTTTTTATGTTTAGTCTTCTGTAGCAACTTCACACACACACAAGCAATAGATTCGCCACAACTCTTACAGCTACCAAAACTTTCATTTTACAGCGACTACGGCACTCACAAAACAACGAAACTGAAGTGTATAGCATTGGCGCTATGTCTACAGACATACACGAAACCAGTTGCGCGCAATTCATTTCATGCAGCGAGATTCGCAACCTAGTGTCGTCGTGTCGGCTTTGTGTGTGTGTGTGTGTGTTCACACTGAACATTAAGTGTCGCGGCCAAGACAGTGAATACTGCACAATCTGTAGTGCTCTCCACTAGAGTGTCAGATTTGCTCAAGATAGATGGCTCCACACAATAGAATACTGTACTGGAGTCTTACTGCGCGCTTACTCTGATCACAGAACTGTGCATATGCGCCCACTACGTGTTCTCACTCTGAAGAGTGTTACAGAAGTCCCCCTAAAATCCGCATCTGTCGTAGAGTATATCTTGCAGTATTTCCTCTCCCCTGGCCGTATCGTCAAATCAAAGGAATTGCCTGCTTATCAAATGATAGCTTTTAATAAATAGATTATCGCACTTGAAGCAAGATTCCGCGATTTACATATCAGATATGCTTACTCTTGTCGAAAACAGTCGTACCCCATCGAGTTTATACTCAAACGAATCAATCGTCTCTTTCAGTAGAATAAGATACTGAGAATATGTAAGAAATTAATGACAGCAAAACATGACTCATTACAGTACGTTTGTATTACTGAGCACCAAAAACTCTTTTATGGCTGGGACGTATTCACCCTGCCCTCCACCAATCCCCAAGCCACATGCTTTGAGGCTCTCTATTTACATAAGGGGTCCTACTGGATGCTAAAATAAATATACATAAAACTGTATATATACTAAAAAAAGTTTGCTTGTAAAATGTAAATAATGAAATAATAATATGCAGCTGTTGCAAAACGTTTAAATCAAATAATTTAATGTTATTGTACCATGGAACTCTGTAATGTAAGTTGCCTTATGTTACTTCCAAGCTAAAATGAAACCACGTTAGGAGGATTAAAACAAAAAGAAGCTATGTGACGGAGACTGCTCAATATAATGCCAAACATGCATTTTCTGGCTGCAAGATTTATCTCCATATGACTTAATAATTTTCTGTAGTCTCTCTTATACTATATGTTCAATACTGACATTAGAAAGATTTGTTGGAACAATTAAAGAAACTGTTTAGAGGCTATAATTTAATATATTTCGAAACCTAAGTAATAATATTCTATCAGTATTTTATATGTAAATCGTGTTATTATAACCTAGAAACATTACAGTGTAGCCCCTAAACAGTTTTAAGTATCGTATTTTGTAATTGTAACACGCTCAGTTTTTCTTGAGTGACAAATTTATAATATCAGCATGACTTTTACTGTTTCTGCGACCTCGCGTTTCTGTACTAGTGCTGCATATATGTAAAATTCTTGTAACGCAATAATATTACGTACGGATGTGCAGCTGCAGACACATCTGACAATGACTTAACCGGTGATGTGGACATAATGCAGTTCAAATTAAGAAACTGCAGCGGAATTTTACTAATTTAACCTGCTGATTAGTTATTTCATCTACCTATGTAATCTCGTATAGCACAACTTTTCAAATGTTCATGTTGTCTTCTCACCTGAGATGTCTAACGCCCACATTTCTCTTCCTTAGAAGGCTTCAATCCAGCTACTGACTTTCACAAAAAATTTCATAACACATCCACGTTTTATGTTACAGAATTTCTTACGCAGAAATGCTTTTCTTACTATAGCCTGTTAACATGAGGCGCTTGGAATGGCCGTGAGGTGTAAGGCGTCATGCTACGGACTGACCGGCTGTTCCCACCGGAGGTTCGAGTCTTCCCTCGGGCGAGGGTGTATGCTTGTCTGTGTGTGTGTGTGTGTGTGTGTGTGTGTGTGTGTGTGAGTGTTTTGTCCTTAGTATAAGTTTAAGAGATTTTAAGTCTAGGAACTGACGACCATAGTTGTCTGGTATCAATAGGTTTACAAACAGTTGTATTTGAACCTGTCAACATGTTGTGTACCGAAGAGTCAAAGGCACTGAGATAGGCATGCGTATGAGCACACAGAAATACGTCAGCGCCTTTGTTAGACAACAGGTGTCTGGTGCAGTCCTTACAGCTGCTGCAATGACAGGTTATCACCATTTACCTGAGTTTCAACGCGGTGTTATAGTCGCCACGCGAGAGATGGGACACAGCATCTCCGAGGTGGCGAAGAGGTGGGGATTTCACGAGTGCACCGTGAACAGCGGCAATTCGGTAGAACATCAAATGTCTGACATCACTCCGGATGGAAAAAAATCATTCAAGAACGTTGAGTGATAGGAATCGTTCAACGTGACGAAAGTGCAACCCTTCCGCAAACTGCTGCAGCCACTAACAAATGTCAGCTTGCGAACCATTCAGTCAAACATCATCGACATGGGCTTTCGGAGCTGAAGGCCCACTCGTGCACCTTTGCTGACTGCAAACCCCTTCAATACCAAAATCGGATTGTTGATGACTGGAAACATGTTGCTCGGTCTGAGTCTCCTTTTCAGTTGCGTCGAGCGTATGGACGTGTACAGAAATGGGGAAAACTAAGTGAATCCATGGACCCTGCACATCACCAAGGGCCAGTTTAAGCCGGTGGAAGCTCTGTAATTGTGTGTGTCGTGTGCAGTTGGGGTGAACTGGATCCGTGATAAATCTAGAAACGACTCTGACAGGTGACACGTATATAAGCATCCTGGCATTCATTCATTCATGTTCCATATTAAATGCTTTGAATAACCGCACATCACCACTTGGTATTTTTGTGATATCTCAAAGGCTTTTGATTGTGTAAAACATGGGATTCTTCTAGAAAAGCTTAAGTATTGTAGTATGTGTGGGACAGTGCACAAATGGTTTAAATCATCCTTAACTGGAAGAGTGCAGAAATTTTAAATAAGCAGTTCACTTGATATAGAAAAAACAATTAATTCCTCTAGCTGGGAAGTTATCGAAAACGGGGTCCCACAAGGTTCAGTCTTGGGTCCTTTGCTGTTCTTAATATATAGTATTAATACTTAATATATAGCCATTCTACATTCACTAAGATGCTAAGCTAGTTATTGTTGCTTATGATACAAGTATAGCTATCACGCCTGACAAATAGGAATTAAATGATAAAATTGTAAATTATACCTTTCAGAAAATTATTAAGAGGTGCTCTACAAATGGACTCTCATTAAACTTTGATATAAACCAGTATATACAGTGTCATACAGTAAATGGCATGGCACCATTAATTTAGACTTTGAACAGAAATCTGTAGCTAAGGTAGAATATTGAAAATTTTTAGGTGTTTGAATTGACGCGGGATTGAATTGGAAGAAACACATTGAAGATCTACTGAAACGTTTGAGTTCAGCTACTTATGCTATCAGGGTCATTGCAAAAATTGGTGATATACATCTCAGTAAATTAGCTTACTATGCCTATTTTCATTCACTGCTTTCATATGGGATCATATTCTGGGGTAATTCAAGATTGAGTAAATAAGTATTGAATATTCATTGCACAAAAGCGTGTAATCAGAATAATTGCTGGAGCCCATCCAAGATCATCATGCAGACATTGTTTTAGGGATCTTCACAATATATATTCACTCATGAAATTTGTTATTAACAATCCGACCCTATTTAAAAGTAATAGCAAAGCATAGCTACAACACTAGGAGAAAGGGTCACTATTCAAGGTTAAATCTAACTTTGGCGCAGAAAGGGGTGAATTATGCTGCCACAAAAGTCTTCGGTCACTTACCAAGTAGCATCTAAAGTCTGACAGATAGCCAACTAGTATTTAAAAAGAAATTAAAGGAATTTCTGAATGGCAACTCCTTCTATACTGTAGATGAATTTTTAGATAACACTTAAAAAATAAAAAAATAAAAATTAAAAAAATAATTAATTAAAGGAATTTCTGAATGGCAACTCCTCCTACACTGTAGATGAATTTTTAGATAACACTTAAAAAAATAAAAAAATAAAGTTAAAAAAACTTAATTAAATAATCTTTAAAATATTGATCGTCATGTATAGTCAACATGTACTAAACTGACATGTTCCACATAATTACTAAATGTCGTATACATGATCTGTGCAACAAGTATTAATGTGAGGTTTCATTTGAAACTTCCGGTCTCATAATCCGTGGTCGATTTATAAAACTTTCCCCTAACGTTTCATCTTCGGCTGCGGAAGACGTCTTCAGAGGTAGAGTGGCGAACATCGACCACGGCTTATGAGCCCGGACGTTTTAAATGAATTTGACGCCGGCCGTGAAAGCTTACATTGTATGATCAATCTGAGGTTTGATTCCATTTCCTGGAGGTGCTCTACGACCACACAAAGATGAACACACCAGATGTATTTCGCAGCATTGGCTGTTAATGCTTTAATTAAAAAAAAAAAAAAAAAAAAAAAAAAAAAAAAAAAAAAAAAAAAAAAAAGAAAAAGAAAAAACTGCTCGATTTGAATCACCTAGTAATTTTATGTTTGCCGCTGCAGTTACATTCAGGGCATTCATATGCTTGTTTGAAGGACACTGATGATGATCACTAGGTGATTGAAATCGATCTATGTGTTTTTTTTTTTTTTGTTTTTTTTTAATAAAACATTAACGGCCAATGCTGCGAAATACAGCTGGTGTGTCCAAGTATTAATCTAATCTGCATGAAAAGAGCCATGAGAAATTCCCCCTCAGAGTTTAATCAGCTCCGCTGGCCACTATGCTCCCCAGACATGAACATTGTTGAGCATATCTGGGATGCCCTGTAACGTGCCGTTCAGAAGTGATCTCCGCCCACTCGTACAACCTGCATCGTTACTTCAGACATTAACCGAGTCCATGCCACGTGTGGCACTTCTGCGTGCTCTCAGGGGCCCTACACTTTAAGCAGGTGCATCAGTTTCTTTGACTCTTTCTACTTCCATCAGTGCCACTTAATTCGCTACCAGAACAGCAAAACTCATTTACTGATCTTAATTTTATGAGCATCACCCGATCAATTCAATTACATTTGTTTCATCCATGTCAAAATCTAATTTGCAATAAGACATATCAAATAATGTGAAGAATGAAAGAAACTACCAGCACCTGAGTTTAGATTTTTTTAAATAACTGAGTGACCGATTTCGGCGCTATAATCGCACCATCTTCAGGCCCCAGTTGCGTAACTGTCAGTAACAGCGCATTTAAAAGGGGTGGCCGTTGACACTGGTAACCGTAAATTTCATCAAACTGTTGTCGTTTGATTTCTGACATGCAAGGACGAAGAAATTTACGGTTACCGGTGTCAACGACCACCCCTTTTAAACGGGCTATTACTGACAGTTACGCAACGGGGGCCTAAAGATGGTGCGAATATAGCGCCGAAACCCGTCGCTTATGTAATTAAAAAATCTTAACACAGCTGCTGGCACTTTCTATTACTATTTATATTTATCAGCTGTAGTCCCAGACCATTAATTATGGAGGGAATTATATCTGATAACGGCATAGCTACATGTTCCAATTAGTATTAGCTGGTAATAATGTCCATATTGCAACTTACATATTTAGATATTGAGATGGGTTGGTCAGTACGAGTATTACAACGATTTCTTATGCTACTTATCACATTGTAGGTCGTAGGTATACAAGTACAAATATTAACTTAACAACTATCTGATAGCATTTTTACAAGGCACAGCCGCTTTCCGTTTAACTACTCTTTAACCGTAAATAACATAGAAGAAACAAAGCATCATTTTTTTTGTGGTAAAAAGGAAGGAAGATTAGGGTATAACGTCCTGTCGTCATCGTGGTTATTGAAGACGGAGCACGTGCTTGGATAATCTTTGTGGGGTATGGGGAAAGAAATGGTCATACTCTTTGAAAGGAACCATCCCGGCATTTACCTGGAGTGATTTAGAGAAATCACAGAAAAGCTATCGAGCCAGGTACCACAGTGGTAACACACTGGACTCTCATTTGGGAGGACGGCGGTTCAATCCCACATCTCGCCATCGAGGTTTAGGTTTTCCGTGATTTCCCTAAGTCATTCAAGGCAAATGGTGGGATGGTTCCTTTGAAAGGGTACGACCGATTTCCTTCTCCATCCTTACAAAAAAAACCGAGCGTGTGCTACTTTTTTTAATGAGCACGCTGAGAACGTGACGTTAAACACAGATCTTCCTTCCCTTCTTCCTACCTCAATATGGATGGAAAGAAGTGGATTTTAACTTCCGCCGTCACAGATTCAAGTCCAATTCGTTACCAGTGTGTCATCTCTTTCGTGTGAGATTCCTCTCCGTTTTACTATGTGATCTGAAAATTCAAATCGATTGTAACAGCCACCTTCCTCATTACCGATTATCAATTAGAAACCGCGACTTCACTTCGAATAAATGTGTCTATCATTTGTAATAATGTGACCACTACGCTATTTCGTGGTCAACTGGAAACGACAGATTCTTCACATTCAGCCTTTCAATATAGTTGGAAGGAAGGAAGGTTAGGTTTTAACGTCCAGTCGACAGCTTGGTCGTTAGAGACGGAGCTTACGCACCGGTTTATGGTAATGATGGGGAAGGAAATTGGCCGCGCCCTTTCAAAGGAACCACCCGGCATTTGCCTGGAGTGATTTAGGGAAATCACGAAAAACCTAAATCAGTATGGCCGGAGGTGGATTTGAACCACCGTCCTCCCGAATGCGAGTCCAGTGTGTTACCACTACGCCACTTTGCCCGGTTGATATAGCTGGAATATAGCCTTAAAGAAAATAAATATTTTCGACGGTCATTAAATTGGGTGCTGTATACTAAAGACGATGATTCATCCTATAGAGATCTCGAATCGATTTCATATTTCTAGACTATCGAAAGAATTTTGACACTGTGCCACTCAAACAATTTCTAATGCAGATGCGTGCTTATGGAATATCAACTCAGTTGTGCAATTAGATTCGTGATTTTCTATCAGAAAGTACCGAGTTCGTAGTAACTGACGGAAAGACATCGAGTAAAACAGAAATATCTGGCGTTTATCAAGGAAATGCTATAGTGTCTCTACTGTTCATTCCCGAAATAATGGATTTAGTTGACAATCTGAGCATGTCTTTTAGACTGATCGCGGATAATGCTGTCGTTTATCGGTTAATAAAGCCACCAAAAGATCAAACGCAACTGCAAAACAATTAATATAGGATATTTGCAATGTGCTAAAATTAGCAATTGATCCAAAATGCGAAGTCATCCTGATGAGAACTAGAAGAAATCTGTTAAACTTCGTTTACGCGATAAATCAGTCAAATCTACAAGCTGCAAATTCAACTAAATTCCTAAGTATTACCATTACGAACAACGTAATTTTGAGAGAAGCCACAGAAAATATTTTAGGGAAGGTGAACCGAAACCTACATGTGATTGGCAGAAAGAATATTCAGAAGTTCTACCAAAGAAACTACCTACACTACACTTGTGCATCCTGTTTTATTGTTGCGCATTGTGGGGGCCTCATCAGGTCATAGTGAAGGAGGAAAAAACAAATGTGCAGAGAAGAGGATGTAGTTTCGTATTATCACTACACGGGGTAGAGGGTAACGGAAATGATGCAAGAGCCAGGTGGAAATCATTATTCGTCGCGGCGAGATCTGTTGCGAAATTCCTGTCAGCAACTTTCGCCTCCGAAAGCGAACTTATCTTGTAAGCACCCACCTACATAGGAAGCGATGATCGTAAAATAAGACAAAGCAGATCTAAAACGAAAAGATGTGTGTGTCCCTTTCTTCTCTCACGCTATTAGAGAATGGAACGGCAGAGATATACGATGTACGTCCAGAAAGTAAGTTCCGTTTGGTTATATAAAACAAACATGTACAAATACAAAAATCTACAACTGTTAAACTACTTTTCTACATAGCTGCCGAAATTTTGTAAGCACTTGTCATAGCGTGGCACAAGTTTCTGTATGCCTTCTTCATAGAAGGTAGCCGCATGTGCATTCACCCATGTGGTAGCATGTTCTTTCAGCTCGTCATCGTTGAAGTGTTGACAGGACAAATTGTAGGTGTAAGAAGAGGATTTCCATCAAAAAGTGGTGTTTGTTTCCACCATAGTGGGCCGAGGGGACTAAGGCGCTCCAGTCACGGTCTGCACGGCCACTACGGTCGGGGGTTCGAATCCCCCCTCGGGCATGGATATTTGTGCCGTCCTAGTTCGTAGGGACTGATGACCCCGTAGTTAAGTCCCATAGACTATACAAACAAACCACCCAACCTCATGTGGTGAATGTGACCAAACAATTCTTACGAGAATTTCACTGGCCTCGCTACTAGTCACTTTCACCTCTTCTTACACCTAAAAATCTGTCCTTGGTGGTCAACATTTCAACCATGATGACGAGCTGAAAGAACATGCTACCACATGGCTGAATACACAGGCGACAACCTTCTATGAAGAAGGCATACAGAAACTTGTGCCACGATATGTCAAGTGCCTACAAATTTTCGGCAGCTATGTAGAAAAGTAGTTTAACAATTGTAGATTTTTGTACAACAGATATTTTTTTCTGTATCTGTACACGTTTGCCGCGGTGGAGTAGCCGAGCGGTCTAAAGCACCTCGCTTGCTCGCCGTGGAGGTTCGAGTCCTCCCTGGGACATGAGTGTGTGTGTTTGTCCGTAGGTTAGTTTACCTAGTTTTAAGTAGTTTGTAAGCTACTGACTGATGACCACGTAGTTTGGTCCGATAGATTTACAGACATTTGAACATTTTGTACACGTTTGTTTTACATAACCAAACGTACCTTACTTTCTGGACGTACCTCGTATTATTGCGCCAAGCATTTAAATTTGACTTTGAATAGTAAATATGTAGACGTAAATGTACTTCATTGATTTAATTTCAGAATTCTTTTAGTACTGGGACAGTAATGTCGAGGGCGACTACGGCACTGTTTCGTGGTCAACAGGCAGCGACAGATTCTTCGGATTCAACCTTCCAAAAATAACTGGAGAGCATTCTTAAGGAAAATAAACCTTCCAGTTATTTGTTTTACAGGGTCCAATTCCTTCTTGTTGACTACAAATATAAATGTCCATTTGTGTTTACCGACCACGGTTATCCAGGTCGCAGAACCAGGAAAGTGTGCTTTGCCGGTGGAAATTTCCGGGTCATCCCCTAGCCAGCTCCTACAGACGACCCTGTTTGCCCGCCGGTATCAGCGGCGGCGGCTGCATCTAAACCCCGAGGGGGCCCTATCGCCCAGCCCTTGACTCTTGGTAGTTGAATCAGCCTTCCTCAGATAGGACGAGAGGCAAACTGCTCCCAATTTAAAGTAACCAAACTCTCTCACAGGAATAATTAGGCAGCGAGTTTCATTCAACCGCGCTGGACCGCTGCACTTACATTCTCATGACAAGTAATGAAATATCGCTACAACATTTTACTCATTAATATCCGACAGCAATTGCGTCAATCATGAGAAATGGACGTAAAAAATAGTCAGATTGTTGCAAAATTAAGGTATATCGTACATCGATTTGGGTGTAGTAGATGGGCGTAGAGAGAAAAGGGGATAATCAAGTATGAACGAGATATTGAGATGGAACCAAGTGAGGAGCAGATGGGAAAACATAGAGCAGGTAAGAAGAGGCATGTGAGGAACAGATGGGCGGAAGGAACTGGCATGGATGGGGTTGAAGGCATGAGACATTGGGGAGGAGAAGACTGGCTAATTGAGGAAAAGGAGAAGCAGAGAGGGAGGAGGGAGGGAAGGTGAAAGGAGATTGGGAGAAAGAGGCAGTGGAGACGGATAGGAGAGGTGAGGATGAGATGGTCATTTATTAATGAAGTATGAGATGGATTAAGGAAGAGGAAATTCATACAGGAAGTGTATATGTGGCTAATTGAGGAAAAGGAGATGCAGAGAGGGAGGAGGGAGGGAAGGTGAAAGGAGATTTGGAGAAAGAGGCAGTAAAGACGGATAGGAGGGGTGCGGATGAGATGGTAATTTATTAATGAAGTATGAAATGGATTAAGGAAGAGGAAATTCATACAAAAAGTGTATATGTGTCTAATTGAGGAAAAGGAGATGTAGAGAGGGAGAAGGGAGGGAAGGTGAAAGGAGATTTGGAGAAAGAGGATAGGATAGGAGGAGTGCGGATGAGATGGTAATTTATTAATGAAGTATGAAATGGATTAAGGAAGAGGAAATTCATACAAAAAGTGTATATGTGGCTAATTGAGGAAAAGGAGATGTAGAGAGGGAGGAGGGAGGGAAGGTGAAAGGAGATTTGGAGAAAGAGGCAGTAAAGACGGATAGGAGGGGTGCGGATGAGATGGTAATTTATTAATGAAGTATGAAATGGATTAAGGAAGAGGAAATTCATACAAAAAGTGTATAGAATACATCCGTGAATTACGTGTCCAGCTGGGTATGGCTGGCCATAGAGAGAGGGGAGGAGATGGAGGGTGAGAGAGGGGGTGCGATTATGTTGACAAATAAAGTGGGAGAAGGGGATTCAAAAGAGTGGTGCAAGGAACGGACATAGAGAAAGGCGGAGGAGGAGATGTAAAGAAAGAGGTGGAAATAGGAGGTGCGTACAAGAGGAAATGTATGCAGTATATGTGCCAACATAAAAATCATTTTTGATAGACAGAAGAGGGCGAGATGGACGGAGGAAAAGATGGACAGGGAGAGGAGGAGGACATGGGCAGCGGCGGGTGGGGCCAAGAGGGGAGAGGAGAGATGGGCCAAGCGAAAAGGATAAGGGATGAACGAGAGAGGGGAGAGGAGAAATGGGCCCAGCGAAAAGGGATAAACCGAGAGAGGGGTGAGGAGGAGAGTAAGGGGGCGGCGGCAGGAAATGATAGTGAACAGTCAGGGGGAGACATATTATTGTTAAATAAATAAACCATTGTCTGTATCAAAAGGATGGGAGGTGGACACGGACTGAGGAACTAAGCAGCAGCAGGACGATGAGGATGACGACAAGGAGGCAGAGAAGGAGAGTAATTTGGTGGGGGGAGGGGGGGAAGGGTCTCTAGGTGAGGCAAGGCGAAATGGACAGAGGAAGGAGTGAATATACACTAGCGCTACGCCGGGTTTTGCCGCTAGTTATGCTAAATAAAATGAAGTGTCTTCCGTCTTATTTCGCTGCATGCGTGTCGATTAGCAATCGATCATCAGAACACTTCAAAGAAATAACAAATAAAATAAAATAAAAATGTGCACTCTACAGTTACTGGAGCAGCTGATTTCTTTGTTTAGTGCATCCTGACCACTCAAGGGGAATCCTATTAATCGATAACGTTGGCCCTAAAATCTGTATCCGAAAACAGTCGAGAAGCCTCTTCCTGTGTCAGGAATTTCCATTGCTATCTTGTGGTTAATTTGTAGCACAAATTTACTTTTACCCCATCCCGATTCACATCTTAAACGGTTGTATTCTCTTCTTCTGAAATGAAAAGAGTGGTGGTGATGCAGCGAGAAGTTCGTGGTTCTATCAAGAGAGTGAAATACGTTACAGTGGCGGTATCAAGAAACTGGTTTCTGTTTGGGAGAAATATATTACTCACGGTATGTATGATATTAAGTGCGAATGGCTAAAGTTGAAAACGTCTACCGAGCCTGAATCTGAAACCGGGCCCCCTGCTTGCTAGGCAGTTGCGCTGACCCCTACACCATTGCTGACAAAGCAAACACAACGCCTGAAGGGAGTAGTCAAGCGCACCTCCCGTCAGATACAAATTCTTAACTTTTCCCTGCCTACTATTACACGTGCTCGCAGTAAGGGACTATGAGTGCCTCCACACTGAAGAAAGGACCACTGCCCGACGTCGGTATATTGTATGCGGTGTCTGTTCTTCGGGACACTTTTGAGATCATCACCGTGTGTTGTCGGTTCAGTACTGCGTCGCGTGTCCAGACATCCATCCGAAACTAGGTCACTGGCTAGCGGTATTTTCATTTTTCTCAATCTGGATTTTGCAACCATTCCTTATTACATGAATAGTTTGATGCGGAGTTGAAAACATC
Organism: Locusta migratoria; assembly: GCA_026315105.1. Taxonomy (NCBI): domain Eukaryota; kingdom Metazoa; phylum Arthropoda; class Insecta; order Orthoptera; family Acrididae; genus Locusta; species Locusta migratoria. Next base: position 613,272,075 of record CM048746.1, read on the forward strand.
TCCGTTACACTTCTGGTTTGCTAGTTTTCGCTAAAATAACCGTGACCGTAGTGAACTCGCAAGCCATACCTCTTTCGAACATTAAAGTGGCCAGTTAAAAGCATCACCGTAATGGTTTGTAGGAAGAAACCTAATTTACGTTTTAACGTCACGTTGACAGCGTGGTCATTAGAGTCGGAGCTCGGATTTTTAGGTAAGGATGTGGAAGGAAAGCGGCAGTGCCCTTTCAGAGAAACCATCCCGGCATTTGTATGGAGTCATTTAGGAAAATCATGGAAAACCAAAATCTAAATAGCCGTTTAATGAGTTGTCTTGCAAGGTCCATACACGGAGTGTCTCTTGAGCATTGACCCCCATGTTTGGTACGTGCCCGTAACCGATCCATTAGATCGCAGCGCAGCACATTTTAGTTGCGTATACTGATTGGTGAGTAACAGTCTGTCAGTTGCAGGTAATCCGTGCGCGCGGCAGCACAGTGCCTTGGCATTGCTAGAGAAGTGAATTCCAACTCCAAAGAATTTGTGTGTGAGTGACGTAGTGAACTGTTAAGGGGACATTTTGTATTCGTATGTTCAACAAAAGTAAGTCCCCTGTCCCCACTGTATACCAATTAGGTTACTTCCAGAGTATGCTGATGCAATAGCCCCAAACCTAACTACCATATACTACCGCTCGCTCTGCGAACGTTCCGTAACCAAAGACTGGAAAGTTGCTCAGGTCGCTCCAACATTCAAGAAAGGCAATAGAAGTAATCCACAAAATTACAGACCTATGTCGTTGACGTAGGTTTGCAGTAGGATTTTAGAACATATACTTTTCTCAAACGCCGGCCGCGGTGGCCGAGGGGACTGAGGCGCTTCAGTCACGGTCTGCACGGCCACTACGGTCGGGGGTTCGAATCCCCCCTCGGGCATGGATATTTGTGCCGTCATTAGTATAAGGTAGTTGATAAGTAATTTGTTAGTTTAGGGACTGATGACCGCGTAGTTAAGTCCCGTAAGCTTAACAAACATTAGAACTTTTTTTTTTTTTTTCTCAAACATTATGAACCACCTCTAAGAGGGCGACCCATTGTCCCATAGTCAACAGTGATTCAAAAAGTATCGTTCCTGTCAAACACAGCTAGTTGTTTACTCACATGATGTGCCAAGTGCTATCGACAAGGGATGTCAAATAGATTCCATGTTTCTAGATTTTCGGAACGCTTTCGACAGTGTACCTCACAAGCGTCATCTAATCAAATTGCGTGCTTATGGAATATCGAGTGATTGAATATGTGATTTACTGTTAGAAAGAACAATGTTCGTTGTTATTGGCGGTAGATTATCGAGTATAATAAAAGTGATATCTGGTGTTCCACAGGGAAGTGTTATAGAGTCCCTGCTGTTCCTTAATTTTACAAACGATTTAAGAGACAATCTGAGTAGCTCTCTTAGACTGTTCGTGGATGATGCTGTCATTTATCGGTTAGTAAAGTCACCACAATAACAAAAGCAACTGCAAACTATTTATGTAAGATATCTGCATGGTACGAAATCAAAATGTTCAAATGTTTGTTATGTTTATGGGACTTTACTACAGGGTCATCAGTCCCTAAACTTACAAACTACTTGTGAACTAAGTTATACTAACGACAACACAAACATCCATGCCCGAGGTAGGATTCGAACCCCAGACGAGGAGCGGCCTCACGCATCGGAGCATAGCGTGTCAATGCTTTCGGCCATTCCGCCGCAGTTGCATGGTACAAAAATTGGCATTTGACCCCTAATAATGATAAATACAAGAATAAAATACATCCGGTAAACTTCAGTTACATGATAAATCAGTCAAACGTACAGGCCGTCAATTCAACTAAATACCTAGGAGTAACAATTACGACAACTTAAATTGGAAAGAACACAGAAAATATTGTAGGGTAGGCGAAACAAAGAGTATATGCCATTGGCACAACACTTTGAAGATCCAAAAGTTCTACTAAAAGAACTGCCTCCACTACACTTGTGCGTCCTACTTTGGAGTATTGCTGCGTACTGTGAGATCCACACCAGATGGACGATTTAGATAAACTTCAGAGAGCAGCGCGTTTTGTAGTATCGCGATACAAGAGAGTGTCACGAAAATGATGCACGAGTTGGGGTGGCATTCATTAGAAGAATGACGTTTTCGTGCCGGCCGCGGTGGCCGAGGTGACTGAGGCGCTCCAGTCAGCACGGCCACTACGGTCGGGGGTTCGAATCACCCCTCGGGCATGGATATTTGTGCCGTCTTTAGTCTTAGCTAGTTCATAAGTAGTTTGTAAGCTTAGGGACTGATGACCCCGTAGTTAAGGCCCATAAGTTGTACAAACATTTGAACATATATATATATATATATATATATATATATATATATATATATATATATTTTTTTTTTTTTTTTTTTTTTTTGACGTTTTTGTTGCGGCGAGATGTATTTGCGAAATTTCATTCAGCAACTTCATCTTCAGAATGCGCACATATATTGTTAGCACCCACCTACATAGAGAGACATGATCATCATAATAAAATAAATTCGAAAACAAAAAGATTTGTGTGTTCCTTTTTCCCGCGAGCTAGTAGAGAAATATCATGAAAGTTGCATGAACCCTCTTCCACGCACTTCAATGTGACTTGCAGAATATCGACGTAGATGTAGATCGTGCACAATGAGGATCGATACACACAAGGTTTTAGAGGCTTTACACCTAATCGAATTACAGTAATCATCAAGTGAAGTACAAGGAGAAGAAAGAGACATTGCAAATGCTGTCTCCTGTTTGGCCAAGAAACTTGAAGATGCCACTAGCACTGACATCCTGCAGGATGAAAAGCAGGTGCCACACTATCGTCAGCCCCCATGCACTCATCGATAATCAGTTCACTGCACACACATGCAATAACGTCATGAAGCGTCCCTAGAGGAATGCTACATTTCCAGTAACGTGTTGCCTTTGATGCTCTGACAGTGTCACTTGCAGTAAAGAAGATTCAGGTTCTCAACACCCAACTGCAGAATCGCCTCAGTAACCCAGTGCGCATATTGTCAGTGCTTTTGCATTTCTGTACCAAGATCCATATAATAGGTACATGATCCTAAATGGAATAAATAAATAAATAAATAAATATTATTATAAAGTTAAACTGGTAACTGTGTTTCCTGTCGTATTTATTATTACACATCTACAACCCTGACCGAAGTGTATATGCTGCCGGAAACTAAAATTGGTGTAGTAATTACTGATTGGACCTTAAGTTTCCATTGTAACTAATATTATTTCACTATTGGTAAACACAATGTCAGTTGCTAGTAGTACAAATTTCAATAATAGACGTTATAATAACTTACTTCTTTCTTAGAAATAAATATTTCAGGGCTAACAAAGAGTTGCTGGACATCAACGTTGTAAAATTTCAGAGAAGCCCTTTAGCAGATGCCGACGCTGTTGCTAGGCAACGATCAACAGTTGAGACAATCGCCGGAACAACCTTCGGTCGTCCTTAATCGGCTGACATCAAAGCTGCGTGCCATACACGATCCAATTGCCCCGGCTGCGAGTGTTGTGTCCTTCACTGCGTTTTCTCACGAGCAGGACTAAAACTGAAAGCACAAGCGATCAATGCCGAGGCAACTTGTCCTTCATATCCTGGTAGATGTGTACCGTGCCTCTGAGTTCATTTCCGCAATAATCGTGTTCTTAATGGTATGTGTCGATGTTTTACCATCAGTCTGAGAATTTAACCTTTATATAATGTAGCTTATAGTTGAAATTCGCGTGTATCCAGCAGTAAGCATCACCATGACATACACAAAATGATAGAAAGTATACGGGCTTTTGGATCCCATCCTCGTCGCCACTTTTGTGTCCCGACTTTGTCGCCGCTTTTGTGTCCCAGCCTCGTCGTAGGTGTCGGTGGCCAAGTGGATGAGACCGACACGCTGGTGCAGGAACGGAGGGGAGCAGCCAGAAACTATAAACACTCGAGTAAATTAGAAAGAGATATATTGCACAGAATGTAACAATACTTAACTTTTACATAGTACTGCAGAATGTTGATACATAGTTGTTAGAGGCCTGCCTAGTACCTGTACGATAGCAAAGTCTTCAATGGTGCCTATCTGATTACGAAGGTCCTAACTCGTTGCTATCTCAGTCCGAAGTGACCGGTGTCTTTCCGTGGTGGCCACGAGCGGGGTTCCAGCAGAGGGCGCTCGTGGCTGTCGTCGGAAGAACGCCGCGCCGTGCATGCATGGCGGCGCGCGGCGAAAGTAGGTGGCGCGCACTTTGTACTTGTGCGACACCACACCCCTCCCCCCCAAACCGCCGCGCCGTCGTGGCATAGGGCTGAGGGCCACGGCGACGGCACTGGGAGGAGGGCCTGGGCGGGGGCGTTACTGGTGGGACGGGCGTCGTAGCTGAGGCCGGGATCGAGACGCCGTCCGCGCCCCGGCATCCGCCTTGAGATCCTCCAGGGAACCCGCCGAAACCTGGGGAAGGGCGCCCGCCCCCGCCCAGAGGGAGCAGGTCATCTTCTTCTGAGGTGCGTGGCCCAAGCTGGGGCGGCACGCACGGTCCCGGAGTCCCTCTCGGTGACGCTGTCATCTGCGGCGGCGACGACTGCGTCGGAGGTGTGTCGACGTCCATGGGGAACTCGTAGTCCGGGGACGAACGATGTGGCTGTGCTCCCTGGCGGTGAACTGGGTCTGGAATCAAGAAACCCGAGACAGGATCGCGTGGCCTGTGCAGGCGCAATTGGTTTGCGTGGCGCCGCAGCTCCGACCCTGTGGAAGAACGTACAACATACATATTGCTACCGAGCACGCGCTGAATGGTGCCCGGCAACCATGTCTTCTTGTTTCCAGCAAACACCCTGTACAGCACCGGCGTAGAAACCTGAAAACGCGTAGCGCCATACGAACCGACTCGGTGCGTGGGAGGCTGCAGCAGGTGAAGGAGAGTGCGGTGACGGCGGCCGTGTAGCAGCTCGGCAGGAGACGGGCCGTCACGTGGCATGCACCGATACGTAGACAGGAAAATTTGAAGAGCTTGCTGCCTGGAGTGCTGACCTTTCATCTTCTCCATGTGAGACTTGAATGTTCGAACGAAACGTTCTGCTTCACCATTGGACTGAGGGTGAAAAGGTGCAGTGGTAATATGCTGAATGCCATTCACACGACAAAACTGTTGAAATTCCGCACTAACAAACTGAGGTCCATTGTCACTGACGATAGTTTCAGGCAAGCCTTCGATGCAAAACACTGATGTTAAGGCACTGATTGTACTAGAAGCTGTCGTTGAGTTCATGGCAATCACAAAAGGAAACTTGCTGAAAGCGTCTACAACGATTAACCAGCGCGTATTCCAGAATGGTCCGGCAAAGTCAATATGTAAACGTTGCCATGGTCCCTTGGGGCGTGGCCAGTCTGAGAAACGCTGTGGAGGAGCCGCCTGATGCTCCGCACAAACTGTACACTGTGATGTCATGCTCTCTATCTGAGCGTCCATACCAACCCAGGTACAATGACGTCTGGCCAATTGCTTTGTCCTAACAATGCCCCAATGTCCTTGATGCAGGAGGCGTAACACTTCTCGTTGCAGGGAACGAGGAACAATCACTCTTGCTTGGTCGTTGTCGGTATGCATCAACAGTACACCCTGACTTAAAGATAATGCATGACGTTGTGCAAAATAACGTCGAACCAGAGGCCGATCAATGTCTTTGGCTCTGGCAGGCCAACCAAAGCGAACAAAACGTGCTACCACACTTAAGTCTGCATCCGCAGCTGTTTCCTGTGCGACCCGACGAGAGTTTAAAGGAAAGTCTGCGACAGCGGAAGCATCTCTGGAGTCTATCTGACAACATGCCACTTCTGAAGAATCAAATGATACATCCTGGCCAACCGGAAGTCGGGAAAGTGTGTCCGCGTTGGCATGTTTAGTGGTAGGTCGGTACAAAATCTCATACTGATAATTTGACAATATCAAGGACCATCTCTGAAGCTTTTGTGCCGTACGTGGCGGAATCGGCTTTGTGGGTGAGAACAACGATGTGAGAGGCTTGTGGTCAGTCAACAAATAGAATTTTCTGCCATAGAGATAATGATGAAACTTTGTGACGCCGTAAATGATTGCTAAGGCCTCCTTTTCTATCTGACTGTAATTCTGTTGCGTCGGCGTCAGTAGCTTGGATGCAAAGGCAATAGGACGATCGTGACATCCAATACGATGCGACAGAACGCCACCCAGACCGTACGACGAGGCGTCAACTGCTAACACTACAGGCTTCTGTGGGTCAAAGGGAATCAAACATGCATCACTGAGTAGTGCAGACTTTAGTTTGTCAAAGGCAACCTGACAGTCTTTGGACCATAAAAAAGGAACATTCTTCCTACGTAAGTGATGCAGTGGAGCTGCAATCTGAGAGGCATTGGGAATAAACCTGAAATAATAGTTAAGCTTTCCCATCACTGCTTGCAATTCATGCACATTCTTAGGAGGAGGCAAGTCTTTGATTGCTCGAAGATGTGACTGTAAGGGATGAATTCCTTGGGCATTAATCACATGGCCTAGGTACTCTATTTCAGTTTGAAAAAACGAACACTTTGCTTTATTACAACGTAGACCTGCTGCAGTCAAAACTTTGAAAAGGCACTCCAGATTTGCTAAATGTTCTTCAACTGTACGTCCGGATACCACAATATCATCTAAGTAGTTCGAGCAACACGGTACAGAAACTGTCAGCTGTTCCAAAAAACGCTGAAAAATAGCGGGAGCGGAAGAACTGCCAAAGGGTAGGCGCTGAAATTGAAAAAGGCCCATGTGAGTATTAATGACGGAAAACTTTTTGGACTCGTCATTAAGTGGAATCTGTAAGTATGCCTCTGCTAAATCAATCTTGGAAAAGAAGCGAGACTGCCCTAATTTGTCCATTAGTTCGTCAGGTCTGGGCAGAGGGTAAGTGTCTACAATTGTTTGACTGTTCACTGTTGATTTGAAGTCTGCACAGAGACGAAGTTTTCCTGACGGCTTGGGTATAATTACTATAGGCGAGGCCCACTGACTCGCAGAAACAGGAGAAATCACACCACTATCTTGCCAACGTTTAAGTTCTTCGGCAACTGTATCACGCAAGGCGATAGGCACTGGTCTAGCTTTACGAAATTTTGGAACTGCAGATTCTTTTAAAGTTACATGTGCCACGAAGTCTTTTGCACAACCTAGTTCCGGCGAAAACAAGTCACTATATTTGTCACACAATGCATTGATTTTATCCTGAGGCACTACTGACGAAATTTGAAGCACATCTCTTTGAATTGATAAACCAAACAAGTCAAAAGCATCTAGTCCAAAAATGTTCTGTGTCGATTTGGCCTGAAGAACTACAAAAGCAACTGTTTTTGTTACACCTTGAAAAGAGGCGGGCAGGCTACAAGTTCCTAGCACGGGAATATTTTCACCTGTATAAGCTGTTAATACTTGCTGTGACGGCGACAATTTTGGCGAACCGAGAAGTTCATACGTCTCTTTATTCATTAATGTGACAGAGGAACCAGTATCGAGCTGAAATTGCACTGTCTTATTGTCAATGGAAAGATTCACAAAAAGTTTTTGCTTGCGGCGCTCGACAGGAGCGCGAATGTGGGCAACGTCTGCTACGGTTTGTTTACTGCGCTTGCGCGGGCCGCGTAGTGAAGGAAGCGGCGCAGACTCGGCACGCAGCGGATTAACAACACTGTCACTAGATGACACTATCGCCGGATCGGCGTCCGCGCAATGCGAGGCTACTACAGAGTCACTAACTACTGCACTACACTTTTGAGTAGCTTCTTGATGTCTACTGTCACTAGCTACACAGTACTGGGCACTATTACAAGGAGCAGTTGCAGAAGGCACTATTTTCACTACAGGAATGCACTGTTCATAGTCATTTTGCTTGTCCCGAACCCTTTTCCGTTGCACTGTTTTACGCGCTCGTCGGCGCTTGCTACGTGGTGCACTATATAGTTTTGCCATAGGCGCAGAACTACTTTCTTGCAATTGAGATCCAAGGAAAGCAGTGTTCAATTCCACAGCCCGTATAACATTTACAGAATGAACTGTTCTCGCACTCTGCGAAGCACTGTGTCTAACGTTACTGTTCTTTGAGTTTTTACTTTGCATACACACAGACTGCACATGTCCCGATTTGCCACATTGATAACAGGTTGCGTTGCGACTAGGGCGATGAGCACGCTTGTGGCGAGACACACACTGGGGGCAAGATTTACGTACATTTTTCTGAAATGAGCGTTGGCGCCCGTTATTCAAATCACTGTTTCTAACACGACGGGGCGACCTTTGTGTCGCACTTTTACACTGGCTACTGTTCACTGTCTGTTCAACACGGCCTGTACTATTGTAAGAATCACTAGTGCTACACTGAGAACTACGGCTAGGAAAGCGTCCGTTGCGGCGCACTGAATTTACACTGTGGCTTTGCATTTCTACATCTGCTAAGTCAAAAGTATCATGCGCTTCTATAAGCTGCAGTACACTGTCTAATGAGGGGTCAGACTGTTTTAGAATTGCTGCTCTAATTCTGGGGTCCTGAATATTCTGCGTAATCGCATCCCTCAACATCACGTCACTATACGAAAGTCCACAAGAGCAAGTAAATTTACATTGGCGGGTTAAGCCCTTCAATTCCGTAATCCACTCTTGGTGTGACTGCTGCGGTAATTTTTTAAGTCTGAAAAATCGGTACCGTGCAGCGGCTACAAGAACTTTTCTCTCATAATGAGCATTCAGTGCATCTACAATTTGTTCAAAGTCTACATCACGAGGAGATGCGTGAGGGAATAGTTTTTGCAATAATACGAAGGTCTGGGGGCCCACTACAGATAATAACAGATGCTTCACTTTCTGACCTGTAATTTGATGAGCCGCGACGAGTTCTTGAAACTGTGCGAAGTAGTCGCTCCATTCTTCCTCACGTTCGTTGTACTGGCGGAACGTAGGGAGCGGTACAGCGGCAGGTGTGGGCTGCTGATGCGACGGCTGTTGTTGAGTTGCCGTCAACTGCGCCACTGCGTTGAGAAGTTGTGAGATTTGCGCCGTCTGTAACTGAATAATTTCCATTAAGTTTGGGTTCGGGGTAGTGGCCATGCTGACCAATTAGGCGCCGCGTATACAAGTAAATTAGTACAAAACACAAATGCAAGATAAATGAGGACGCTCTGCAACAAAAAAGTCCACAAAACACGTAACAAAATATCTTCCCCCAAAATTCTTATATTAAGGGTGGGTGGGCGGGAGCAATTTCTGCGTGCTCCGACTGCTGCTGTCTGGCTGCTGCAAGCGGGCTGGTCCAAGGTTCTATCACTCCTCGTCGCCACTTTTGGATCCCATCCTCGTCGCCACTTTTGTGTCCCGACTTTGTCGCCGCTTTTGTGTCCCAGCCTCGTCGTAGGTGTCGGTGGCCAAGTGGATGAGACCGACACGCTGGTGCAGGAACGGAGGGGAGCAGCCAGAAACTATAAACACTCGAGTAAATTAGAAAGAGATATATTGCACAGAATGTAACCATACTTAACTTTTACATAGTACTGCAGAATGTTGATACATAGTTGTTAGAGGCCTGCCTAGTGCCTGTACGATAGCAAAGTCTTCAATGGTGCCTATCTGATTACGAAGGTCCTAACTCGTTGCTATCTCAGTCCGAAGTGACCGGTGTCTTTCCGTGGTGGCCACGAGCGGGGTTCCAGCAGAGGGCGCTCGTGGCTGTCGTCGGAAGAACGCCGCGCCGTGCATGCATGGCGGCGCGCGGCGAAAGTAGGTGGCGCGCACTTTGTACTTGTGCGACACCACACGGGCACCTATAAGCGATGCGTAAACGCCCATATAAAAAGACGGAGGGTACTATACGTACTCTTGTCAGTAGAGGTGCAGTAACAGTACGTTGGGTAATGACAGGAGAGCTTAGCGAGTCACTGGATGACGTCCTGACGATCGTTTCCACTCAGTTTGAAAACTAACAACTTCGACTGAAATGACAGCAGACCTAAGACTCGGAAAGCTCATGTCATAGCGGATAAGGATCGTCCAGCATGCCGGACGGAGGTTTGAAACAAATTGTTCAAATGTTTGTAAAGCTAAGGGGTCAAACTGCTGAGGTCATCGGTTCCTACATGTACAAACTAACTCGTGCTAAGATCAAACCACACACACACACACACACACACACACACGCGCGCGCGCACAGAAGTTCGACGGAGGACTCGAACCTCCGACGTGCAGTTGGCACGCAGCCTGTAGCAAGGCGCCTTAGACTCTTCCCGCGCGGCTTGAAACAAAGGCAGAAACACAGTTGATCGATGATGAGTTCCAGAGTGCTAGCAGCAGTCCAGTCGGCACAGTGATTGTCCTTTAATATAGGAATACAGTGGTCGAGAAATTCCTCAAAATCTACACGCTTTTGTAATCAATGTTAAGCGACACATAATCTACATCACTGCTTCCCAAACTGTGGTCGACGAACCACAATTGAGCTGCAAGAGCGAAAGGTATAAAATTTCCAACTTTAATTTATTCTAAATTATTAATTCCTTATTCCCCAAAATGATAAAAAAACTGTAAGAAGGTATTTGGATTATTCCTCTCTGTCATTTCTGTTGTAAAAAGGCTGAATCATACAATAACAGTCCGGATATCACCTTTCACTATTTTATATTTCCTCCGTGACTTATTTAGATGAACGATGGTTTCAAAAATGTTTGTTAAGTTATGGGACCTAATTGCAGTGGTCATCGGTCCCTAAAGTTACAAATTACTCTAACTAACTTATCCTAAGGACAACACACACACATGCCCTAGGGAGGACTCGAATCTGCGACATGAAACGGTCGCGCACATCTTGCAAGGCGCGTTAGTGGGCACGGCTATTCCGTCGGAAGAACGGTTTCTTACTTTAAAATATATCCAGGAATTTATTGATAGTAAATGGTGATAGCTTTGAGCAATAGTATTAGCTCTAGGTTACCGAATCCGAGCGAGGTGACGCAGTGGAAACACAATGGATTTGCATTCGGGAGGACGGTGTTTCAAATCCAACTCCGGTCATCAATATTTAGATCTTCCATAACTTTCCTAATCTCTTCAGGCAAATGTCGGAATGGTTCAAAAATGTTCAAATGTTTGTCCAGTCTATGGGACTTAACTACGGGGTCATCAGTCCCTAAACGTACAAACTACGTATGAACTACTTACGAACTAGGACGGCACAAATATCCATGCCCGAGGGGGGATTCGAACCCCCGACCGTAGTGGCCGTGCAGACTGTGACTGGAGCGCCTCAGTCTCCTCGGCCACCGCGGCCGGCTATTCCTTTTTAAGTTACCATAATTTAAAGTAAGACAAAAGCTCTAACATCGCATTGGTTCAAAAGATTTTAATTTTCTACTAAAAGGATCTGTTACAATAGTACTGTTAATACACATTTACTTTTCAGTAAATGAAGGTTTTGATTCAAATTTAATTTTAAATTGGATGGTCCGTGCTACAACGGAGAGATCCGAGTGGTCCCTGGTCAAAAACAAGTTGGGAACCACTGATGTACAGTATTCGTTGTTCAGTAGAGATGTTTTGGGATAAATCTCGAAAACTTTCTCAACGATTATTTGAACTCTTTACACAGCTGAATAACATACATCGACAACACATTATTTTTGAATGTATATGATACATAAACACATTCATGAATTCTTTTCTACCACATAAAGAAAACCCGTTGTTTTCGTTGTTGCCAAAATCTCGATGTGTCCTTCACTGATTTATACCGTATATTTTCACGATGATATTAACGTTTATATGGACGTAGGCTACATATTTTTTTGTCCGTATACTATGTAAATAAATATCTAATGTACAATTGGAGAACTTTTTTGGCGAAACTCCATTTTCAAACAATACTGTTATACACTTCTGTTCAGGCAAACACTTTACATACCTAATTTTTTTACCTGTTTACTTCAAATCCGTAAGAGATAGTTAATAAAAGTCGTAGACTACATTGACGCAAAATGTGTACATTGCGTCAAGAACGCATTTCCATAGACTGCCCATAGATGTCACTCAAAGACGTAAAAACCACGCATGAGCACAGACAACGCGACTGAGCGGGTGAGACGACCTACCGGTCCATTCATAGCACCAGGAAGGATTAACACTGTCTGTATTTCCGGTAAGTCTGCCGTGCATAGAAATTCAGTTCTGAAGTTTGATCGTAACCGCATTTTTACTCGTGTCAGGAGGGACTTTCATTTAGGGAAGTTTCCAGACATCTGGAAATGAACGATAGCGAAGTTCTTCGCACATGCAGAAGGTACGGAGACGAAGTGTCGATGCCTGGCCTCGCTCTGGCCTCCTGAAGACAACTACAGCAGCTGATGATCGGAGGAACCCTGCGATAAACGCCACCATGCAGAATGTCTTACTTATTGTCGTACAACTTGTCAATTTCAGTTTTCATCAGAAATTAAGACAAGTGAAATGCTGTTTTTGTATATCTTTATTACATTTTTATTGAAAGGGTCGTGTTGTTGTTGTTGTTGGTGGTGGTGGTGGTTTTTGAGGGGACTAAACCGCTAGGTCATCAGTCCCGAACGGGTCATGATCTTTAGAATTGTAATGATGAAATACTTATATGATTTCTGTATAAAAAGGAGTGTCCCTTTGTGTGTTTATGCAGTGAAGGCTTTCACGACCGACTGAAGTAGTTGCTGTTGAATCTTCCGGGTTGTATGCTCGTGGGCGAAGAAAGATTTCTGCTCCTGACGTTACGTCCAGAGCTGCGCCGGACATCTTCAGAGGTGCTCCTGGTAGCAGTGAGTCTTGCCGATTTGCAAGAATCGCCGCAACCAGAAGCACCTCTGAAGATGTCCAGCGCAGCTCTGGACGAAATGTCAGGAGCAGAAATTTTTCTTCGCCCACGAGCATACAACCCGGAAGATCCAACAGCAACTTTATGTGTTTGTTTGCAGTTGATATAAATCTACAATTTTATTCCAATCTTTATGAAACTTTGCACATTTGACCATCAAAGCAATCGGGTCATTACAACAGACTCTGACACCGTTTTATTATTTATTAGAAAGTGTATGAATGTTTTCATGGAGAGGGTCCATAGCAAAAGGTACGCTGCAATAAACATTGACAGTGTTTCACACATCACCACGAAGGATAGCAGATGTAAGTTTTCATACATGCAGGATTTTCTGGAATCACAGTTTACGATTGGGAGGAGCAGATGAACAGAAAAGGCAGAATGGACAGAGAGAGAACGTTGGGTTGGGTTGTTTGGTTGGGATAGGGGGACCAAACTACTAAAGTTATGAGTCCCCCGGCAGGGAGGGGAAGGAGTGAAGATAGGAGAGTAGGGGAGGGGAAAGGAAATGCAGTCCTGGAAGTAAAGCAGGAAGGAAGACTGCATTAGCTCGGGGCCCCGTGTTCGGCACGCACGTACTCAACAAAGACCCGTGAGCCCTCTGGGCGGGGGGAGGGGGAGAGGACGAGGAGGATGGAGGGTGCAGAAGAGTTGGGTTGAGAGAGGGACAGAAGGCAGAGAGATAGGAGAGGAAAGACAGAGAGCCGCGGCGGAGCGGCCGAGCGCATTGAGGCGCTATGCTACGATGCGCGAGGCCGTTCCCCGTCGGGGGCTCGAATCCCCCCTTGGGCATGGGTGTTTGTGTCGTCTTTAGTATAAGCTAGTTCATAAGTAGTTTGTAGGTTTCAGGGATTGATGAGCCCGTAGTTAAGTCCCATAAGCTCTACAAACATTTGAACATTTGAGAGACAGAGAGACAGGATTGGAAGGGAGTTGGACTGTTAGAGTATGGCATAAATAAATAAACACGAAATGCCGGATTTTCAGGTCTTAAATAATGGGAAAGCGTTTTCGCAACGTAACTACGTTCTCAACAAATCCTCAAGTGGTTGCTACACCGGACGACAGCGCAGAACAGTTTTATGCCGGCCGCGGTGGCCGAGAGATCTGCGGCGTGCCAGCCACGGTCAGCATGACCGCTGCGGTCGGGGGTTCGAATCCCCCCCTCGGCCATGGTTGTTAGTGCCGTCTTTAGTATAAGTATAGTTAGTTTAAGGACTGATGACCACGTAGTTAAGTTCCATGAGCTATACAAACATTTTATTTAGAACATACAATTTCATGTGGTTTCGTGCGTTTCCGACCTTTGGAGGTCAATTGCGTCCGTCGGCGGCGTGCAGGCGCTAGCTGCGTGACAAACAACCTTGGGGCAGGGCGCTATCGCGGCTGTTGTTGCCTGCCGCGGTGTTGTTCTTGGCCCTGCCGCCGGCCCCCGACGCCAACTACGGCGGTGTTTGCCAGGGGCTCGCCTCATCACACACCCCGCCCGCTATCACACCCTTCTCAGCGCTGTTACCGGGCGGAAGACGCCGGAGTACCTCGACACGTCAGCCATTCAGCCGGCTTGCTCAGGCTGTGGGAGGCGGCCCACGTCGTAGTGCCAGAGTCTAGCAAGAGTCTAGCTCGAGTCGTAAAAGAAAGCACTTGCGGCATGCCTTCTGAAGCCGTCGGCCACGGAGGTTGTATCTGACTTTGTGCTGTAATGCTAGTTTACACGACGACACTACGTTTCATGAAACTGCGCTACTGGCCCGTGCGCATGCGCGGCAGGCGTTCGCACAACTCGCTGGCGAAACTAAACAGTTTCGGCTCCTTCCAACTTTGACGAAACTGATTGCGCGTGTTTTTAGGTTAGGTGATAATCAATACAGAACAAAACAAAATAAAAAAGGGGGAGAAAGGAATAAATAATTCGGTTTTTGAACATGTCGGCCCACGGAGGTTGTATCTAACTTTGTGCTTTAAGGCTAGTTTACACGACGACACAACGTTTCATGAAACTGCGCTACTGGCCAGTGCGCATGCGCGGCAGGCGTTCGCACAACTCGCTGGCGAAACTAAATAATTTCGGCTCCTTCCAACTTTGACGAAACTGATTGCGCGTGTTTTTAGGTTAGGTGATAACCAATACAGAAGAAAACACAATATAAAGCGGGAGAGGAACAAATAATTCGGATTTTGAACATGTTGGCCCACGGAGGTTGTATCTAACTTTGTGCGTTAAGGCTAGTTTACACGACGACACTACGTTTAAACTGCGCTCCTGGCCAGTGCGCATGCGCGGCAGGCGTTCGCGCAACTCGCTGGAGGAACTAAACAGTTTCGGCTCTTTCCAATTTTGACGAAACTGATTGCGCGTGTTTTTAGGTTAACACGGATTTAGAAAATATCGTTCATGCGAAACACAACTAGCTCTTTATTCACACGAAGTGATGGGTGCTATCGACAAAGGTTCACAAATCGATTCCGTATTTCTTGATTTCCAGAAAGCTTTTGACACCGTACCTCACGAACGGTTTTTAAACAAATTGCGTGGTTATGGTATATCGCCCCAAATTTGCGATTGGATACGGGATTTCTTGTCAGAGAGGACACAGTTCGTAGTAATCGATGGTAAGGCATCGACTAAAACACAGGTGATATCGGGCGTTCCACAGGGTAGTGTTATTGGTCCTCTGCTGTTCCTTATTTACATAAACGATTTAGGGCAAAATCTAAGTAGCCCTCTTAGGTTGTTTGCAGATGACGCCGTCATTTACAGTCTAGTAAAATCATCTGAAGATCAAAACCAACTGCAGAACGATCTGAATAAGATATTAGTATGGTGTAAAAATTGGCAATTGACTCTAAATAATGATAAGTGTGAAGTCGTCCATATGAGTACGAAAAGAAATCCGTTAAACTTTGTTTACAAGATAAATCAATCAAATGTGAAGGCCATAAACTCCACAAAATACCTAGGAATTACTATTACTTCAGACTTAAATTGGAAAGAACACGTAGATAATATCGTGGGAAAGGCGAACCAGAGGCGTTTTATTGGTAGAACCCTTAAAAGATGCAACAGAACTACAAAAGAAACTACATACACTACGCTTGTCGTCCATTTTTAGAGTATTGCAGCCCAGTGTGGGATCCTTATCAGGGGGGTTTGACGGAGGACATCGAAAGAGCCCAAAGAAAGGCAGCTCGTTTCGTATTGTCATGATACAGGGGAGACAGCGTTACGGAAATGATACAGTATCTGGGATGGGAATCATTACAACAACGACTCTTATCGCTGCGGCGTGGGCTACTTGCGAAACTCCAATCGCCAACATTCTCCTCCGATTGCGAAAATATATTGTTGACTCCCACTTACATAGGTGATGATGATCGTGTGGCATTTATGGCCGTTAGACCCCAACTGGGGTCGTGTTCAGCCTTCCTGGAGCAAGTCTTTTTATCTGATTTCGGCGACTTGCGTGTCAATGATGATGGAATGATGATGAGGACGACACAACACCCAGTCCCCGGGTGGAGAAAATTTCCAACCCGACCGGAAATCGAACCCGGGCCCCCTGCGTGGCAACCCACCACGCTGTCCACTAGACTACGGAGGCGGACACTTACATAGGTAGAAATGATCGTCAGAATAAAATACGAGAAATCAGAGCTCGAACAGAGAGATTCAGGTATTCTTTCTTCCCGCGCGCTATTCGAGAATGGAATGGGAGATAAATAGTATAATTGTGGTTCGATGAACCCTCTGCCAGGCACTTAAATGTGATTTGCAGAGTATCCCATGTAGATGTAGATGTAGAATACAGAACAAAACACAATATAATGGGGGGAAAGGAATAAATAATTCGGTTTTTGAACATATATGCGATGCATAGGTGCCATTTTAATGATGAAAATTTCAGGAATAAGCAGCGTCGTGTTAGTGCTCTTGAAGCAATTATTCGTGAATTAAATATTGATGGGTTGACGATTAGTGAATTGCAGACTAAACTACATTCAATTCCACATACCTATACCAACGAACTATGGCAATTGTGTATTTGGGAACACGGTACAGGTACTGTAGAGACGAATATCTATTTGACAAGAAAAGTAATGCAATTTGTAATGTCAGTTCTGGTAACAATGCTTCACGCATAACAGTATCTTGTTTGTTTATTACGTTACTAACTTTGTTTAAAAGGGACGTAAACTGCTCTGGTGACATTCTGAGTTGTTTAAAAATAACTTCTAGGGTCTTCGATCACAATTTCTTTCAGAAAGGTCGCTAAGCAACCGAGCTGACGTCTTTTTTTAATCCAGTCACGAACCCAAACACGTTCCTTAGTCTTTTTATGTTTAGTCTTATGCAACGACTTCACACAGAGAAGCAATAGCTCCAGCACAACTCTTACAGCTACCAAAACTTTAATTCTACTGTGACTATGGCACTTACAAAATAACTAAACTGAAATGTATAGTATTGGCACTGTGTCTACATACACGAAACCAGTAGCGCGCGAATCATCTCATGAAATGAGTGTCGCAACCTAGTGTCGTCGTGTAGACTAGCCATTAGTCGACAATGCCTCCAAGGTTGATTCCGTTTTAAATTTTATCCGTGAATGTGGATTGTACAAATCCATTTACAGTATCTTGTATGTCCGTCATAGATCTGTTCTCCACCCGCCTAAGTCGTTTAGGTAGGTGCTTTTAATGTGTACCAGAGTAGCTGAATGTCTTACTTATATTTTTGTGATCACCCAGCATAAATACTATTGTAATGTCTCTCCTTTTATCCTTTCTTTGATTTTACTTGTTCCTTTTAAATTTTGAAGTGTTAACGCAGTTACTTAGAGTAGCTTAACACACTGTTTTAACTCAATGACTGGACCAAGCGACTGATAACCGTTGCCGTTTATTCCCTTCCAAAAACCAACCAACCAACCAATCTATGTGCGATCAACGTGCCGAGCCTACCGCACTGTAATATAATAATTTCGTGTGGCTCATTGGCCTGGTGCAAGTGTTTCAATTGGACGCCATTTCGGCGACTTCCGTGTCCTTAGCCTACCCCAGTTATCCAACCGGGGAAAGGGGACCTACAGCTTAACGTGGAATCCGAGCCACGTGTCGTTTCTGGCGACTCCTCACATCGTTGAGAGGTGAAGGATGGGTTAAAGTGCAGGCTGAAAAAATCCGAGGTCTGACCGAGTTTTGAACCTGCGACCGTTCGGTTTCCCGTCGAGCACTTTACCCAAGACCACCGGGTCCGACGCCGCACTGTACAAATGTTGCGACTTTGCATACGAAACGCGTGCCTCACACTATACGCGATCGCAGAGCGCTCCAACGACACTTACCCGCTGCAACATGTTTCAATAAAACGCACATTTCCGTTCTTGTTCAAACAGAGGTGGACAACAGTATTCAAACACTGGGAGTAATCAGAGAAGTAAACCTTAAATACGTTTTTAACTCAAAAAAGGTATTTTATTCTTTACAAATGTGTAATACATAGCCGGCCGCGGTGGCCGAGGGGACTGAGGCGCTCCAGTCATGGTCTGCACGGATACTACGGTCGGGGGTTCGAATACCCCTCGGGCATGGATATTTGTGCCGTCCTTAGTCTTAGCTAGTTCATAAGTAGTTTGTAAGCTTAGGGACTGATGACCCCGTTGTTACGTCCCATAAATTCTACAAATATTTGAACATTTGATTTTGTTCAAAATGTTCAAATGTTTGTTAAGCTTATGGGACTTAACTACGGGGTCATCAGTCCCTAAACTTACAAACTACTTATCGCCGGCCGCGGTGGCCGAGGAGACTGAGGCGCTTCAGTCACGGTCTGCACGGCCACTACGGTCGGGGGTTCGAATCCTCCCTCGGGCATGGATATTTGTGCCGTCTTTAGTATAAGGTAGTTCATAAGTAGTTTGTAAGTTTAGGGACTGATGACCCCGTAGTTAAGTCCCGTAAGCTCAACAAACATTTGAACAAACTACATATCATCTACCTTATACTAAGGACGGCACAAATATCCATGCCCGAGGGGGGATTCGAAGCCCCGACCGTAGTGGCCGTGCAGACTGTGACTGGAGCGCCTCAATCCCCTCGGCCACCGCGGCCGGCATTTGATTTTCTAATACATATGTCAGTCTGAACAGATGCAGAAGAAGTAACAAAACACGCATTAGTCAAGAAAGAAAGAAGAAAATCGAAATGTACAATGGGAAAAAGTATTCGAACGGAATTCAGTATTTGGCAATGCATCCCTTTCTCCGTATTACAGTCATCAGTCTTTGTGACATGGAACAAACAAGCTTTTTGTTAGGTTCGAACCGATACTTACCCATTCTTCTTCTATATATGCACGCAAATGTGTCAAACTGCTCACATGTCATTTCTGTAGCCTCGTTTTCTGTTCATGCCAGATGTTTTCAAAATGTTCAAATGTTTGTTAAGCTTAAGGGACTTAACTGCGGGGTCATCACTTCCTAAACTTACAAACTACTTATGAACTACCTTATACTAAAGACGACAGAACATCCATGCTCGAGGGGGATTCGAAGCCCCGACCGCGGTTGCCGAAGGGACTGTGGCGCGTCAGTCACAGTCTGCACGGTCACTACGGTCGGGGGTACGAATCCCTCCTCGGGCATGGATATTTGTGTCGTCCTTAGTGTTAGCCAATTCATAAGTAGTTTGTAAGTTTAGGGACTGATGACCCGCAGTTAAGTCCCTTAAGCTTAAGAAACATTTGAACATTTTTAACTGCTTGCTGCCGTCGAGTTGTACCTTCAGACTGCGGTTACCTTGTCAAGCGGGGCAGTGTGTTTACTTTTGTCCCTCGTGAAACACACGCCTAGGAAGGTAACACAAAACTAATCGTTCCACGTAGAGGGTACGGTGGCATTCGTATAGTCGACGTTTTGTGAAATATTCTCTGCATTGTACCATTATACTTTCAGTGTAAACATTAGTCACAATTGACAGTGAGATACGCATGTCATTTGTGTCTGAATACTTTTGTCCGCCTCTGTATGTTAGTCATTTGTGGTACATATATGTAACAATTTTAATATGTATGAACGTAAGGCAAAAGTAAAATTGCGTGTTCAGTCAATAACAACAGCGACTTATAAAAGTTCCATGACAAATACTGAGTTATGAAAGTAGAATAGGCCTTCACATGACAGAAAGATTATTCGGTCAGTCTCGATTTTTAGTAAAACGTAAAGGTCATTCTTCCTCGATCATTGTTACTACGCACTAGTATGATCCTTACCCATGTAAAATACAAAACTTGAAACAATGAAATGCATATTTCACGAGAGGCTGATGTTCTCCGTAGTTTTGTCCCCCTTAAACATCCAAACAACAAAAACAACAACATATTTCACTCCAAGGAAGGTTGAAACTGTTTACGTTAAATCAATCGAAAAACACTCACTCCTTAGAGGACGTGCACTTACATAACATCGAATATTTTACAGTATGCTTTTATCAAATTAATAAGAATATCTTCGAACATATCAGAAAAGACGAATATGAGGAAGAACATATTTGCACAGTCTGAGACACGATCCAGTAGCCTACTACCTCACACGTACAGTTTTACAGTCCGCAACTCTATTTTGTGCGTTACGCCAATCATTTTGTGAATAGGTCTGAATCGTATCTTATTGCGTACTGAATATACTAATCGTACATCCTGCTTAACGACATGTAATTACTGCAGATCATATAAAGAACAGAGCGTTTCGTCTTTTCTTCGCCGCGGTGGAGTAACCGAGCGGTCTAAGGCACAAAGCTGCCGAGCGCGTGGTTGCTGGCCGTCGGAGGTTCGAGTCCTCCCTGGGGCATTGGTGTGTGAGTGTTGTCCTTAGGTCTTAGGTTAGTTTACCTTAGTTCAAGTAATTTGTAAGCTACGAATTGATGACCAAGCAATTTGGTCCGATAGATTTATAAACATTTGAACATTCTTTTCATCACTGTGCCCTTGTCTTGAAACGGCAAATTCTCATAAAACGACAATTATTAACCACATACTTGTGTAAGACGTTTCCAGTGATTGTATTACAACATATAGTGCCTATAACGACAGGTTTTCGAGAGATCCTCAGTTTACTGAGTTACTTTCAATAGCTTTGAAGTGACTTATACTCATAAGACCTAAGTTCACTTCTTCACCACAGATATCTCTGGAACCACATTAGATACTGCAAAAAGATTTTGTTTCGCGGTCATGAAGGTACGCCAGGGGGCGTATGAAACTGAGTGCAATGAGTAACTGTAACCAGTAAACAAATATTATTTTCAACACAAACTTACGTGTCTTGATATGGATACCCCATATTATTTCTAACTCAATCAATAGCATGAACAATCACAAAAAGAATGGCGTCGGCTGCATCGCAATGTGTCAGTTACAACCGGAGAAATTGCGAAGCAGAGTTAACGTTTGAAATACATGAAGCGCGCTGCTGCTGCATGTCCTGAAACTCTTTTTGTGACTTTTCATGCTGTTGGTTGCATTGTAAATAATATGTGGTATCCTTTTGAAAACATAAGTTTGTGTGAAAATGAATTTTTTTTTTTTTTTTTTTTTTTTTTTTTTTTACGTATTAACTGTCTCGCTGTTCTTACTTCTATAAGCCCCTCCCGTATCTTCATGATCGTGATAGTCGTTTTTCAATATCCATTGTAGTCCCAAAAATATCTGGGTTGAAAAAATTGAGTAGGACACCCTGTGTACAAAACGCACCAAGTGCTTCTAACAATCAATATGGTATATTCGTCTCTGCACCCTAAACAGAACCTTGGAAAGGTACCTCCGTGAAGTACGTGGAGTTCTCCCATTTTATTAGTGAACGTTCAGGCGCAAATTGAGAATTTCTGATATGCTTGATATTGCCCTTCATGATCGGAAAGGCTCACCAACGTCCGATTTGTTCGGAAACTTTGCACTTGACATTTACAAATAACAAGTAAAGAGCAAGAAGCGCGAGGCGCTAGTCGCTAGGAACGATCCAATCACAGCACGATAAACACTTCCAGTGATCACGTGCCGTGACGTCAACGTTCCCGCGTTGCCAGCTTTGTTCAGTTCTACCGTAAACAAAGTTGTGTATCATGTTTATCGCGTGTTTATGTTGTGTGTGCTTTTTCGCTGCGATTTGTTTCACTGTGAGTGGTTTAACTTGACTTTCCGAGTTCAAGTAATTGGATAATGTCACCGAAAAGACGTTTGTCTAGTGACGTTTTCTGAGTAAGTTCTCAATTTCGTATGAATAAACGAAGCGTATGCTCTGAGCAGGAAGTTCCTTCTCGCTTCAAACAATCAGAAAGAAGTTATGGTGCAGTTGTTACAAGAAAGAAATATTGCTGCAGATATGTCCATGTCAAAACTTCTTTTATATTCGCTCGTGAAACAAAATAAGCCTATTACACCTACATATGCAGTAGACGAAATCGCAAAGGAGCAGCGTCACAATGGAATAAATCTGCCCCCATTTCACTGCCGTTTTAACCCTATAAAATTGGTATGGGGTGACCTGAAGAATTACTTAATGAACAATAAGTCTTTCACAATAACAGAGGTGGAAAAGCTGTTGCATGAAGCTGTTGCCAATGTGGATGCTGCACCTTGAAAAAAAAAAAAAAAAAAAAAAAAAAAGGGTCGAGCACGTTGAAAAACTGAAAGGGATCATGAACAGTTAATGATTTGTCTTGGTGATGATGACGATTTTCGCAGTGACGACAACAGTGAAGATGGGGAGCTGGAAGTAATTGTACCATTGTCGCCGTAAATTGGTGAGAGAAAAGCATTGTGATTATAAAACGTAGAAACAGAAGTTACTGTCTTGATTATTGTTTATTTCGTATCTGTCGTGATGCAATGCTTATTTTCTATATTGCTTTGCTCCGTTACTGAAAGCGTGTGTATTGTTGCGCTCTGGTCTTCATTAATATGCCGTTTATTAATTGCTTCTCAAGAACGAATTATTATAAGAACTTTTATTGCCCAACAGCTCACATTTACAAGTTGCAACTGAAAACGTTTCGTCTGCTGCGTATATAGAGGCTAGTGTTGCAACGTCGCTAAAGCAGTGTAGCCAACTTAACTCGCCGTAACGCGAAACGTCAAGTGCAATGTTTCAGCGGCCCGGGCATAGTAATTTCTTATTCACTTATATACTGGGTAGAATAAAACAACAAAAAAGTCCAAATAAATGAGGTGCTAAATGTTCTATAAAATATGTTTGTTTAGTAAAGGAGAAGAAAAGATATAAAGATGCATGCATAAAACATAATATGTGTAGTTTTTGTTGACATTACACGTTCTCCAACAAGGCACGTAAGACTTAAATAATAAATCGATGACAGTGAGTCCCATTAAATCAGCGTAGTGAGACTATGGCCCTGTTAACATATCAACAAGAATGCCTATCCATACGTTGATGGAAAGTAGATGTTGATGCCCTTTTTAAGCAGCTTCATCAGGATTGTTACCTGTCTAGTCATGCTGATTATGGAAGCTCACAACTCCATATTGTGTGAAACCCGCCTCGTCGGTCAATAAAATCTTTGACAAAAACAGCCGATCTACGGCACACTTCTGCCAGAGTCATTGACAGAACCGCAAACTAATGTCACTTACTATGATAATTATGTTTTAATATAATGACATAGTGCACCTATGCATTGTAAATTGTTATATAACAACTCATTGACATTACAAGATTATGGCCTTGAAAATATTTTATTTGACCAGATGATGCTGACATAGTTCAGCGAAACCGGTCATCGCGAATAAAAATTGATGACAGCGATCTTGGCTTTTTTTATATCTTTTTACAATAGTATGATTGTCCTCCAGTAAATTTAGCACACGCTCCTTCAACTGCTGTGTGGAGACGGACGAACGCCTTTCACTGTTCCCCTTCTTGAGTGCTAGAGATCTGTGGTCACTGAAAAAGCCGGTTATTGGATGGCCCTCTGCTATTTGGAAATTTTCCCGCAATGAGAACACGGGCTCGCAAGCTATGTACGTTTGCTAACCCGTAACAAAAGATCATATCCGCCATCTCACGTGTGGAGTAGAACGCTTCCATCGGTAAAATGTGGACGAGAAAAGAAATGGTTCTGTAAATACAGGACAGTACAGACATCGTAGTAGCAGTAAATACAGCAATTAAGCCATATATACTAGCATTACAATGAATGTACAGCACAAAAATGCACACTATGAAAATACGGTAGGGCAAAGAACTTCAGAAACGAGTGTACGTAATCCGGTGCTCCGACTGATGCTTACACTAGACTACTTCAATGCAGAGAGACATTAAGGCGACAGTGCCAACTCTGTTGACGTATCAGAGGGGCAACGACATGTCCAAGCAGAACGCTACGGTGTTTGTTTCCTAAATGTTTGCCTTGTCTATCAGAAAGCCCAGCATTCACAACTAAACGTCTTGAGTCACTATGAACGAGTGTGCATAACTGGGAAGGTAAGCTTTTCTGGACCGAGGTTTATTGGACTTATTTTTCATTTATTTTTGGTCTGTTCGGTGCCACTCCCTCTCAAAGTTTTGGACAATTTTTCCAACTAACCTTTATATTAGCGTGTCCGAAACAACCTACACCTTAGTAATGAATAAAAGTTGCAGGATGGCCGATAATGTGTTTCGTGACGATGACTGTGGTCGAAACGTCACAAGAAATGACAAAGTGCCGCGCATGATAGCCGCGCGGTCTAACACGCCATGTCACGGATTGCGCAGTCACTCCCGCCGGAGATTCGAGTCCTCCCTCGAGCTTAAGCGTTCGTGTTATCCTTGCAATAAGTTTAAGTAGTTCGTAAGTCTAGGGACAGATGACCATAGCAGTTTGGTCCATTACGAATAAAAAATTAAAAGAATACAGCGATTTTATGGAGCTGTTATTAGTAAAACGTTTTTAGAAACGTATGAAATCTACCTGGTATACTCTGCAGATCACATTTAAGTGCCTGGCACAGGGTTCATCGACCCACGTTTATACTATTTTTCTGTCATTCCATTGTCGAATAGCGCGCGGGAAGAAAGAAGACGTCAATCTCTCCGTTCGAGCTCTGATTTCCCGTATTTTAGTCTGATGATCTTTTCTACCTATGTAAGTGGGAGTTGGCAATTTATTTTCGCATTCGGAGGAGAATGTTGGTGATTGGAGTTTCGTAAGTAGATCACGCCGCAACGATAAACGCCATTGTTGTAATGATTCCCATTCCAAATCCTGTATCATTTCCTTGACGCTGTCTCCCCTGTATCATGACAGTACAAAACAAGTTCACCTTCTTTGGACTCTTCCGATGTCCTCCGTCAAACTCACCTGATAAGGTTCCCACACTGGCCTTCACATTTTACTTATTTACCTTGTAAACAAAGTTTAACGGGTCTCTTTTCGTATTCATGGGGACAACTTCACACTTCTCATTATTTAGAGTCAATTGCCAATTTTTACACTGATATGTTATTTAAATCGTTCTGCAGTGGGATTTGATCTTCAGATGACTTTACTATACGATAAATGACGGCGTTATCTGCAAACAACCTAAGAGAGCTGCTCAGAGTTTCTCCCAAATTGTTTATGTAGATAAGGAACAGCAGAGGACCAATAACAGCACCCTGTGGAACGCCGGACATCAACTCTGTTTTAGTCGATATCTTACCATCGATTACTACAAACTGTGTCCTCTCTGACAGGAAATCCTCTATCTAGTCACAAATCTGGGGCGATATTCCATAACCACGCAATTTGTTTAAAAGCCGTTTGTGAGGTAGCGTGTAAAAAGCGTTCTGAAAACCTAGAAATACGAAATCAATTTGAGATCCCTTGTCGATAGCACTCATCACTTCGTGTGAGTAAAGAGCTAGTTGTGTTTCACATGAACTATATTATAAAGAAACGAATACTCAACTCTGGACATCGGAGAAGAACAAACAGATTGATATAGTGTATGCCCAGACATCTGCTTCAACACGTTAGAGTTCGCTTGATTGTACGCAGTAATTTCTAAGCCTCAATACATAATTGACGGTATGTCATCGAGTAAACCAACACTGATATCTGGGTTCCACAGGGAAGTGTTATAGGACCCTACTATTCCTTATTTTTATAAACGATTTTGGAGGCAATCTGAAAAGCTGTGTTAGACTGTTTGCGAATGATGCTGATATTTCGTAAAGTCACCAACATGTGTGTGCCAGACAACAAGATTATCAAAACTGTAAGTAAATACAACACTACGATAATCCAAAAACTATAATGATGAAACATAATACTAAAAATAGCTATATCTTCCTGAACAGGTTAAAAATGTACAAACATAACCTCACTGGCACCCACAACACAAAACATAATAAGTCAATAATGTAACCAGTAACTGTACAAATGCACCCGATGATGGCAGCGTGCTGCCGAAACGCGTTGTGCCAATAAAAAATATTAGTAAATAGTGACTGCTGCAGCATTAATTATTCGAAAAAGCTTATAATACAGTCGCAGACCTCAGAAAAATCCAAATAATATGGATAAATTTATGTACCGCTAGTGCTTCATTCGAACAACCAATAGCAGTTCAAATCGACAATTGTAAAGTGAACTGGTAATACTAGAGTTCATCCGCAATGTGCCTTCGTTGAAAAAATGTTTTGCAGACTGATATTCTCATTGAAACCGGTGATCAGTAAATGAAGGACTTTTAAATAAATCGCGATCTTGGCTGTCATTCCCTCTTGGGAGTTTCGGTCAGGTTTCTCAGATGTCTCTCCTGATCCTGCCAGTGTAGGTAATTTTGATACGTCATATTGCTTAGCTTGTGTGCCTAAGGGTTCAGATCGTATAAAGAGAACTTTACTCTTTCAAAATATATTTCTAAACGCACCCAACACAACAACCAAGTCATTATTTTACATGTTTTAAATCTAAATTTTCCTCTCAATTTTTCCATATTTTATCAGCGTATAAACCTTCCCTGAACTTCCACAAATGTGACATGAAAATTATCCTGAACATGTGTGCGTGATTTGCCCACTCTTTCTGTCCACTATCGAGCCGATACTTAGATTATCTGCTGGCGCCTTTATAAAGCTACTGGGTCTAAAATATATATGACTTAAATTAATATAGTTTATATTAAAAGGTAACAGATACATAGGTCACCGGGTCGTCTAGTCGACCCGGCAATGCTTCGGAAATGCTAATATTTATGTACTCTTGCTTTCAAAGTCAAATGTGCAAAATTTTATCGCAATCGTACGAATGATATTGATATCCCACAGAAAAGAGCTCTTTCAGTTTTCCACAAATTTTCCTACTTTCTGGCCAACTATTCCGAACTTGTACTTCAGTCAAACCTTCCTCTCGCTTTGAACGTCGAATGAGCAAAATTTTATCGCAATCAGACGAATGATATTGATAACCCATTGAAAAAAAAAAAAAAAAAACCCTCTTTCAGTTTCTCGCGAATTTTCAAATTTTCTGTGTAACTTTCCCAAATTCTTAGTTCATAAGAACGTTCATCTTTCGTTGAACGTCGAATGGTCAAAATTTTATAGCAATCGGATGAACGGTTCTCAACTTATAGTGTTGAGTATATTTAGAAACACATTGAAAAAAGAACTTGGTTGGAATTTTACGACTTTCCTTGTTAACTGTCTCTATTTTTTTAGTGAAAACTTTCGAAGATCATAATGAACAAAACAAAAAAGAATACCCCTCTCCGACGTGCGAATAGTTACAGTGTTGACTTCAATAAAAAAAAACACATTGAAAAACGCAGTCACTTTTTCTCAAATTTTCCGATAGTTTTTCCAAAAAATTTATTTCATACGAACCTTGTCCTGTCAAGCCGTACTCAAGTGATGCACTTACAACCATGTGGCAATTGATTTTTATTCATAGTAAAAAACCGCTTTCGGTTTTTCCTAAATTTTCCTACTTTCCGGCCGATTTTTCCAAATTTTTATTTGATGCGAACCTTCCCCTTGCTTTCAGCATGAAATGTACAAAATTTTATTGCAGTTGGATGAACGGTATTGATAGCGCACTGGAAAAAGCTGTTTCAGTTTTTCCCGATTTTCCTCTTTCCGGACAACTTTTCCATATTTTATCACCGTTTAAACCTTCCCTGGACTTACACGAATTAGCCAAATCGATCCAGCCGTTCTCGAGTTTTAGTGAGACTAACGAACTGCAATTCATTTATATATATATATATATATATATATATATATATATATATATATATATATATATATATATATATTTGTGTCACCTTGTATCTTGAACAACCTCCCCATCCCCCACCCCCCAAAAAAATTACATTCTTGTTTAATTTTGTTTTTATTCACTGTAGTTATGTTGTAAGAATTTATTTTTACACTGTTTCTCTATGTATGGTATTTATGATTCCTTTTTCAGTACAAATTATTTACAGATTTCGTTCAAATATTTATTTACACTGTAACTGCTCCATCAAAGAAGTTTACTTTTTTGTATGTTACATCCTCCTGGTTTATTGACAACACAAGTTCTTTGAACTTCAGTAAATGTCTGATGATGGCCTAATAAGTCAAAAATCGATTCACAAAGTCAACAAACCTGTAGAACAAACACAAAATTTTGTATTTTAATTTTCACAGTCTTTACGTAAAGCACATTGTTTTAATTAGTCATGTATGACAAAGTATAAAACAATATATTACCTGTTAAGTCTATGAAGTTTTAATTCAGAGATGTAGAAAATTACAGGACGTCACAGGAAATTCTCGAACAGAGTATAGCAAGCAGTGATCTCTTAAAACCCTGGATGTATAACTCTGTTGCCTGAGCATAGAACTGTAGCCTGCCTGCACGTTCATATGTTTTGCACTCGAATTTGCATTGTCCGTCATGTTGTAATTAGTCAAACGAATTTCCCTCAGTTAGTACGTGACAAATAATAGCTACATTACCTTTGGATTTAAAATTTATGTCAACATGCGAAGTAACAGACTCTCCTGAGTAGGGAATCGAAACATATCTTTTTTTGTGATACTGCATTGTGGTTATGTTGTAATTAGCATAGAGTAGAAATATCTCTGGAGTGAGCATTCAGATGCGCAGAAGAGATCTTGTGTCGTTAACATGTATTGCCGTATTTATGTCAACATGCGAAGTAACAGACTCTCCTGAGTAGGGAATCGAAACATACCTTTTTGCCGTATTTATGTCAACATGCGAAGTAACAGACTCTCCTGAGTAGGGAATCGAAACATACCTTTTTTTGTGATACTGCATTGTAGTTATGTTGTAATTAGCATAGAGTAGAAATATCTCTGGAGTGAGCATCCAGATGCGCAGAAGAGATCTTGTGTCGTTAACATGTATTGCCGTTATGGTCACGTGATCTCGGGACGACGTATGTTTGTCTGTAATGGGAATGACCTAAACAGTGTTGGTCCGATAACAGTGACTTATGTGAATCCTACTTTTCGGTAGGTGTGACATTACTTGTGATTTGTCACGGTTTAAATCAGAAGATTGCGAATTCACAACTTATCCTTTCAAAACTTTACCAATTACATTTTCTCCAATTTCTGTGAATCTACGATGAATCACCGCTACTTCAAGGTGACACATTCACAGGTAGCAAATGGCAGTCACTGGCGAATATATATGCTAACTGGTAATTCTGGGTAAAATTTTACTTACAACTTTAGCGGCGTAGTGTGCCAATGTTGGTAATAACCATGTAATGGTGTTATAAAACTTAATCACATAGAATAAGAGGGAATCATTTTTCGTGTTGACCGTGAAATAAACGATGATGTTCCTACTCTATGATCAAGAGATTCTTGTATGTACTCATCTGTGACCAGCAGATTTATTACTCTCGTATTGTTAACATTTTTTTGCCAACATTACCACAGTAAGTGGCCGAGGCCATAAGTAAAATTTAACAGTATCTCTGTTCAGGTGTCAGTGATATGTTCTTGCCTGTACAGTGTGAAAAATGAAAATTTGAACAGCATATTGTTAAAGTCATTAAGCAATTTAAAAGGTTGAAAAGTCCAGTCTCTTGTCAAAGCCATTCTATATTTTGCAGTTTACTATCGTTATTGATAGGCATTGATTATTTACTTTACAGCAGCTAATATGCAAATTTACTTGCTGGGTACACTACTACGTATATACATTGCGCATTGTATGTACAGTCCCTTAGTAATTAACAGATGAAATCTCAAGCAAGAGAAAATCAGACAATTGGATGAATGTGCTACAAAAAAATCTGTATCACACATAACAACGAATGTAATTCACCTCTTATTATGATTAAACAAATGGATCACACGCAGCATAACCTTTGAACATAAGCAAAAGGCTAATTCACAATGGCCGCCATGTTAAGTTGTACGTTACGTCACGTCAACTTGCTTAGCTCTGTACCGAGCAATGGAAGTGGAGCTATAACTACTATCCATGATAAAATATTTTGTGTATAGTGTCAAATCTGAGAAAATAACAACTATGAAATTATTTAATGATCATAGTAAAGATCGTGTTCTTGATCAGTTGTATGTGGGAAAGTACTGAGAAGGAAAACATTTCAGATTATCGACATGAATTTTCTAGCGAAACCATTGACCGATATTAAAAACACATTGATCAAAAACTCAAAACTCAGCTTTGTTTACCTCAGTGAGTTTTCATTTTGAGATATCTGACATTCCGACATTGCTTCTGGAACAACACTCAATGAAAAAAAGAAAGCAATTGGTGACGTTACTTTTGCAAATGACAGTCATAAACTGAAATTAAGAAACAACAAAAGCATAAAATCAACTACAGAGAGCGGTGAAAATAAAGTTCCAAGACACCAGAAGACAACGTTGTTAAAACTTTGATACCGAGAAACCCTGACATGACGTGGTACTTAGTGTGAATTAACGAACAGCGTCGTCCCCAGATCACGTGATAATTCCAGCTTAATGTTGAGAACATGCGCAGAATGCAATGCTCACTCCAGAGATATTTCTACTCTATGGTAATTAGTCAAGAAACAGAATATGAACATCTCTGGCTGGCACACTCAGAAATCTATAGTTCAGCATCCAGATAGTATAGAGATCACTGATAACACGAAGCGATAGCTACAAAAAGTGCGGATTCTGTGCATCCTATTTTACTTACTAGTCGTGGGAGCGCTAGTGGTGTGCATATAGTGTTGCTACACATAAATGGTAATTTTAACTAAATCATTATTCATCTTGCCCCGCTATCAACTTACCCCTGTGTCACCTATTTGTTATCAACAAAAAAGAAAAATCCCGGTTTGTGCGACATTCGACTATAACGACCGTAAAACATCTGTTCCTTCGATGTCGTTAAAACTGGTTTCTACTGCACTTCGATGATGAACTACATTTTCTTAACCTATTCCCTTATTTTTGCTTAGTATTCCAAAGAAGTTTCTGTGATGTGGCAATTGTGCTCTGACAGTTACAAGGAGACCACGTGGATATCGGATTTCAGAATTTATCTATATTTATAGTAGGTCAAGTTCAGAACTTAAATAACAATCAGCCGAATCCATTCTATGCTAGTTTCAAAAATTCTCGAGAAAATCGACTTTGAAGTTTTGCAAGTACACGTAAATATGAATAACTAAAACGACAGCAGCATCTGTCGGTGTAGCTCAGGACGTAGATTCCTGTCGCGACATATATTTTACCTTTTTTCGTTGTGTTCGAATACTTACACAATTTGAATATCTAATAATGATTTTTAAGAAATATGCGCGCTTGTTTGTTTATTCGTAATGTTCTATATTTTATAGAATGTCGTTAATAATAAAGGTTACATAAAAACAACATAAGCTACATTTTTCACAGTATTGGCTCGACTATT
Source organism: Locusta migratoria (assembly GCA_026315105.1). Lineage (NCBI taxonomy): Eukaryota > Metazoa > Arthropoda > Insecta > Orthoptera > Acrididae > Locusta > Locusta migratoria. Next base: position 613,303,928 of record CM048746.1, read on the forward strand.
AGTTGACGACGGTAGTCTTTGATTGTTCAGTTTGTGAAGAGCTACGACGCTATTTTTTTGGACAGTGAGCTCCATAACTACTAACGGCTTTCCAAGCAGCTAACCTACTCAACCATCTTTTTAGTTGACGACAACGTGTTCAGCTTGTCTACATACACGTAAAGAAAAACCGACAAAACACTTGGAATTAGAGATCGCAAAACGTTTTATTTAACTGAATTTGAAAATAAAAAAAAATCTGTTACAGCGAGATTCGAACCACCAACTTCATGGATATGAGACCAGAACGCTTCCAGCTGAACTACACCGACAGATGCCGCAACTGATTTAATTATTGCTACTTACGTGTACTTGCAAAACTTCAAAGCCGATTTCCTCGAGAATTTTTTTGAGTTGCGTCGAATGGCTTCGGTTGCTTGTTACTTAAGTTCTCATCTTCTTGGTCCTCTGCTGTTCCTTATTTACATAAACGATTTAGGGGAAAATCTAAGTTGCTCTCTTAGGTTGTTTTCAGATGACGCCGTCATTTATCGTCTAGTAAAATCATATGAAGATCAAAATCAACTGCAGAAAGATCTAAATAAGATATCACTATAGTTTAAAAACTAGGCAATTTACTGTGTATAAATAATGAGAAGAGTGAAGTCGTCCACATGAGTACGAAAAAAAATCCGTTAAACTTTGTTTACAAGTTAAATCAATCAAAAATGAAGGCCGTAAACTCCACAAAATACCTAGGAATTACTATTACTTCAGACTTAAACTGGAAAGAACACGTAAATAAAGTCTTGGGAAAGGCGAACCAGAGACTGCGTTGTATTGGCAGAACCCTTAAAAGATGCAACAGAACTACAAAAGAAACTGCATACACTACGCTTGTCCGTCCATTTCTGGTGTATTGCTGCCCAGTGTGGGATCCTTATCAGGTGGGTTTGACGGAGGACATTCGAAAGAGTCCAAAGAAGGGCAACTCGTTTTGTACTGTCATGATACAGGGGAGACAGCGTCACGGAAATGATACAGGATCTGGGATTGGAATCACTTACATAGGTAGAAATGACCATCAGAATAAAATACGAGAAATCAGAGCTCGAACAGAGAGATTCAGGTGTTCTTTCTTCCCACGCGCTATTCGCTAATGGAATGGGAGATAAATAGTATAAACGTGGTTCTATGAACCCTGTAAAAGGCACTTAAATGTGATTTGCAGAGTATCGCATGTAGATATCGATGTTCACATGCCATCAATATCCGATAATCCTAAAATTCCCATGTGGTGGCCTTGTTGATAGTAGTACCGCAGGCTTGTGGTGACTGTGCTGTGTTGTGTTATGTGTGCAGCGCGTCGGACCGCGAGTGGGTGCTGTACCGGTTGCTGCCCGGTCTCGAGCGTGCTCCCGAGCGCTTCCGGCTGTGCCTGCACGAGCGCGACTTCGCGCCCGGCACCTTCATCACCATCAACATTGTCTCCTCCATGCAGGCCTCGCGCCGCATGATCGTCGTCCTCAGCGAGGCCTTCGTCGCCAGCCAGGTCAGTCGCCTAAGCTCTCGCACACTCTACCGGTTGCACTATTCACCCACCCCCATGAACCACAGACATTGCCGAGGTGGGGTGGCTTGCGTGCCTCAACGATGCAGATAGCCGTACCGTAGGTACAATCTCAGCGGAGGGGTATCTGTGGAGAGGCCAGACGAACGTGTGGTTCCTGAAGAGGGGCAGCAGCCTTTTCAGTAGTTACAGGAGCAACAGTCTGGAAGATTGACTGAGCTGTCCTTGTAACATCATCTAATGTGGCTTTGCCACACAGCTACTCCGAACGGCTGAAAGCAAGGGGAAACTACAGCCGTTACTTATCCCGAGGACATGCAGCTCTACTGTATGACCATATGATGATGGCATCCTCTCGGGTATAATATTCCGGGGGTAAAATAGTCCCCCATTCGGATCTCCGGGCTGGGACTACTCAGGATGATGTGAACATCATCAAAGACAATACTGGAATTCTACGGATCGGAGCGTGGAATGTTAGATCCCTTAATCTGATAGGAAAATTAGAAAATTTAAAAACGGAAATGGATAGGTTGAAGTTAGATATAGTGGGGATTAGTGAAGTTCGGTGCCAGGATGAACAGGATTTCTGGTCAGGTGAGTGCAGGATTATAAAAACAAAATCAGTTGGGGGTATCACAGGAGTAGGACTGATAATGAATAAGAAGATAGGAATGCGGGTAAACTACTATGGGCAGCACAGTGATCGCATTATCATTGTCAAGATATATATGAAACCAACACCGACAACACCGACAACAGTAGTACAGGTTTATATGCCAACTAACTCTGCCGATGATGAGGAGATCGGAGAAATATATGAGGAGCTAAAGGAAATTATTCAGACAGTGAAGGGAGAGGAAAACGTAAACACGTGGTTTAAGAATCACAAAATAAGGTCGAATACGTGGAAGAGAGCAGGAGATACCGGAAGGTATCAGATATATTTTATAATGGTAAGACATGAATTCCGGAATCAGGTGAAAAACTGTAAGACATATCCAGGGGCAGATATAGACTCTGGCCATAACTTGTTAGTCATGAACTGTAGGCTGAAACTGAAAAAACTGCAGAAATGTAGGAAAATAAGGAGATGGGACATAGATAAATTGAAGGAAAGTGAAGTTCTGGAGAGTTTCAGAGGGAGATTTAGGCAACAATTGACAGAAACAGGAGGAAATAAAACAGTAATAGAGGAATGGGTAGCATTGAGAGATGAAATAGTGAAGGCAGCAGAGGACAAAATAGGTAGAAAGGCAAGACCTACAAAAAATCCTTGGATATCACAGGAAATACTAAATTTAATTGATGAAAGGAGAAAATATAAAAATGCAGTAAATGAAACAGGCAAAATGGGGTACAGACGACTAAAAAATGAGATTGACAGGAAGTGCAAAATGGCTAAGCAGGAGTGGCTAGAAGCCAAATGCAAATCTGTAGAAGATTGTATAAGAAGGGGAAAAGTGGATACCGCCTACAGGAAAATAAAAGAGACATTTGGGGACAAGAAAAGCAACTCTACGAATATCAAGAACTCAGATGGGAAACCACTTCTCAGCAAAGAAGGGAAAGCTGAAAGGTGGAAAGAGTACATAGAGCAGCTCTACAAAGGAAATGAACTTAGAGACGATGTTGTAGGAAGGGAAGAGGAAGTAGATCAAGATGAAATTGGAGATACTATACTGAGAGATGAATTTGACAGAGCCCTGAAAGACCTAGGTCGGAACAAGGCCCCAGGAGTAGATGACATACCCTCAGAGCTACTAAAGACTCTGGGAGAGCCAGCCAGGACAAGACTATTTGAACTGGTGTGTAGGATGTATGAGACAGGCGAAATACCTTCAGACTTTAAGAAAAATGTAATAATCCCCATACCAAAGAAATCAGGCGCAGACAGGTGTGAAAATTACGGAACCATTAGTTTGATAAGTCATGGTTGCAAAATTTTAATACGAATTATCTACAGGAGAATGGAAAAGCTGGTAGAAGCTGACCTTGGGGAAGATCATTTTGGATTCAGGAGGAACATAGGAACCCGGGAGGCAATACTCACTTTATGTCTTATCTTAGAAGATAGGCTAAGGAAAGGCAAACCTACATTTTTAGCTTTTGTGGATTTGGAGAAAGCGTTTGACAATGTTGACTGGAATACACTCTTTCAAATTCTTAAGTCAGCAGAGGTAAAATACAGGGAAAGGAGAGTTATTTACAACTTGTACAAAAGCCAGACCGCAGTTATTAGACTCGAAGGGCATGAAAGGGAAGCATCAGTTGGGAAGGGAGTAAGACAGGGTTGTAGCCTTTCTCCGATGTTATTCAATTTGTACATCGAGCAGGCGGTGAAGGAAAGCAAGGAAAATTTGGAATAGGGATTAAAGTTCAGGGGGAAGAAATAAAAACATAGCGTTTTCCTGATGACATTGTAATTCTATCAGAGACAGCAAAGTACCTGGAAGAGCAGTTAAATGGAATGGACAGTTTGTTGAAGAGAGCGTATAAAAGGAACATTAACAAGAGCAAAACAAAAATAATGGAATGCGGTCTTAGAAAATCAGGCGATGCTGAAGGAATTAGATTAGGTAACGAAACAATGAAGGTGGTAGATGAGTTTTGTTACTTGGGTAGTAAAATAACATGCGATGGTAGCAGTACAAAATGTTCAAATCTTTGTAAAACTTATGGGACTTAACTACGGGGTCATCAGCCCTAAACTTACAAACTACTTATGAACTACTTACGAACTAGAACGGCACAAATATCCATGCCCGAGGGGGGGGGGGGATTCTAACCCCTGACCGTAGTGGCCGTGCAGACCGTGACTGAAGCGCCTCAGTCCCCTCGGCCTCCGCGACCGGCGGTCGCAGTACAGAGGATATAAAATGCAGAATGGCAATGGGAAGAAAAGCATTTTTGAAAAAGAGAAATTTGCTATCATCGAATATTAATTTAAGTGTAAGGAAGTCTTTTCTGAAGGCATTTGTGTGGAGTGTTGCCTTGTACGGAAGTGAAACATGGACGATAAGCAGTGCGGACAAGAAGAGAATAGAGGCTTTTGAAATGTGGTGCTACAGAAGAATGCTGAAGATTAGGTGGGTAGATCGCATAACTAATGAAGAGGTACTGAACAGAATTGGTGAAAAAAGGAATTTTTGGCATATCCTGACTAAAATAAAGGATCGCTTGGTAGGACATATTCTTAGACATCGGGGAATCGTAAATTTAGCGTTGGAATGAAGTGTGTGGGGTAAAAATCGCAGAGGGAGTCCAAGAGACGCGTATAGTAAGCAGATTCAAGTGGATGTGGGTTGCTGTTCTTAGGAGGAGATGAAAAGGCTTGCTCAGGATAGAGTAGGGGGAGAGCTGCATCAAACCAGTCTCTGGACTGAAGACCATAACAACAACTGCTACTATTCACCTCGTCTGACTCAAATCTAACACTCGCTACAATAAGAAGTGCTCCTATCACAAATTTTCTCTCCCATAGGTACTGCCAAGTAAAATTATGAAGATGGAAAACGGTTCACCAATTGAGTTAGTAAACTGTTACGAAAGTGAAGAGCACTGCAAATATAAACGTAGCCAATGTCTTGCAGACAAGCAAAAATTAAATGATGCCAAAATTAGCTTGATGACTGCCATGCGCGAGACATTCAACACTTTGAGAGCAATGTTTGTGTACTCATTTCGCAGAAAATCTTACAAAAATTTTGATCGTCTATCAAATCCATGAAGGTTTGAAACCGGATATACAGACAGTCTGTGACCACAACGGTGCTGAAACAGTGGATGATGTACAGAATGACGAAATATTATATGTCTTCTACCAAAGCTGTTTCACAGATATAATTACATCGTAGGTCGTCCCCAAAACCGTCGCACAACAAAATGGTAAATATTGAAATAACTGTCAGTGGGATAGAAAAGCAAATGAAATCAGAAAAGGAAATGCCGCTGAACCGGACTATATGTTACGTTGTTGTGGTCATCAGTCCGCGGACTGCTTTGATGGAGCTCTCCACGCTACCCTCTCTTGTTCAAGCCTCTTCATCTGAGAATACGTACGGGAACGTAAAGTATTTTGAATCTGCTTACCGTATTAGTTCCTCAGTCTCCCTCTACGATTTTCACCTCACACACTTCCTTCTAACGCGAAGATGACGATTTCTTGATGTCTCTGAATGTGTCCCACCAATCTATCCCTTCTCTTAGGATATGCCAGAAACTCCTTTTCTCCCATAATCTGTTGAGCACCTTCCCATTAGTTACGTGATCTACCCATCTAATCTTCATCACTCGTCTGTAGCACCACATTTCGAAAGCTTCTATAATCTTTTTGACTGAACTCCTTTCGTCCATGTTTCACTCCCATACAATGCTACACTCCATACAAATGCTTTCACAAAACGACTTCCTAACACTTAAATTAATATTGCATGTAATTTCGCTTCTTTAGAAACGCTTTTCTTCCTATAGCCATTCTGCATTTTATATCTTCTTTACTTCGGCAATCAGATGTTATCTTGCAATCCAAATAAGAAACCTCATCTACTATCCGGATGGGTTACCACTTAGATTTTACACGCAGTATACAAAGGAACTTGACTATCCCGCCCTGTAGGAGCAGTGCAAGAACGTCACTACACGAACGAAGAATTCCTAAGAACTGGAAAAGAGCACAACTCATGCGCGATTACAAGAAGGGTTGTCGATCAGATGCGCAAAATTAAAGGCCTATATCTCTGACATCGCTCAGCTGCAGAATTTTGGAACACATATTATGTTCGAGTGTTGTGTCATTTTTGGTGACCGAAAATCTCCTTTGCAGAAATCGACATAGATTCGGAAAGAAGCGATCATGTGAAACACAACTCGTGCTATTCATTCACGATATCAAGGGGGCAGTCGATACAGGATTCCAGGTAGATGCTGTTTCGCAGCGTCTCCTGATGAACAAAGTGCGAGCATATGTGACTGGACTAAAGCGTTCCTAGTTAAGCGAACGCAGCATGTGATTCGCACTGGAGAGAAGTCTTCAGATGGTAAAGTGATATCAGGCGTGCCACAAGGAAGTGTTATACGAACGTTGCTTTCCACAACATATACAAATGACCTCGTAGATAACATTGGAAATTCAATGGCGCTTTTCGCAGATGCTGTAGTTTATCAAAAAGTCGCAACACTGGAAAAGGGTAGCGAAATGCAGTATGGTCTGTAGCGTATTGACACATGCTGTAGGGAATATTGATTCAGTCTCAACATAAACAAGTATAAAGTGCTAGGTTTACATGCAAAGCGGGATCCTTTATTATAATTATTCGATAGCACGACAAACCGTGGAAATAGTTACTTCCATAAAATATCTGAAAGTAGACATAAGGAGCGATTTGAAATGGAACGACCATAAAAAGTCAATCGTGAGTTAGGCACAAGCCAAATTGGGATTCATTGGAAGAATCCTCAGGAAGCGTACTCCGTCAACGAGTAGGTTACAAAACTCTCGTTCAGTCAGCACTCGAGTACTACTCGTCAGTGTGGGACACGTACCAGGTGGACTTCATAGAGGAGATAGGATCCAATGGAAAGCAGCCAAGTTCTGTAACAACAAACAATTATTTAAATGATTTTGTCGTCCTCAGATGAATCATTCTTGTCTGCATCATTACCATCGTCGTTTTCAGATTAATACGATTTTCTCGTAACGATTGGTTTTACAATTTTTATTGGAATTTCATATTCGTTGTAGCGTTTTCCTACCAACCTCAAGCCACAGCGTATTATTAATACAGCAGTTAAAACATTTACTTTCATTTTATTCCGCTTCCTTTTTTATTACATTCGTACTGATAATAGTCTATCAACAAGCTATTAGGAAAGTAATTACAAATGTCGCGAACTCCAAAAATCTGCATCCCCTTGAGTACCTTCGAAATGCAATACTTCATTCCTTACTTTTTATATATTTTTGTTCTTATTCCATTTCAAACAGTGAATTTGTTGCCACTGATCATCCACTCTTCCTATAAATTTTACACTTTTATATCAATTAGATTTTATTTGTTGTCATTAAGCACTTGTTCAACACGTAGTCTGGAAATTTTTTCATCAACTTCAAATTTACTGATATTTTTTTTTCTTCTTCAATCAGAATTACTATAAATGTTATGCGCCGATTATGCAACATCTCTCTGTCTTCCCATGGTAATCCTCTTTCTCCCATTTCAAGGCAACTGCTTTTCAAAGCGGAATCCCAGATAACATCTTTGCTCCAAGAAATTACGAATATTTTGAGTAAAAGTATTAACTTTATTTTCAGGTAACGTAACTTTGCTGACAAGCATAGCTATCAGGTTCGTCAATTCATCTAACGGTTTGTTGTGACCTGTATCTTTCGACTCTGTATCTTTATGACTCTGTTTAGTTCAACTGATATTGGACATAAAATGAAATATATGAGTAATTAATCTCGTTCGAATACATACCGTGTAATACCTCTTCCATGTGACACTTTGTCTGGTACGCTTTAACTATTTATTAAAGGTTTTTGTCTCTCGTTGATTGTTTTGTATAGCTCCTTAAAAGAGATAGTATGGAAGAGGAGCAACTAAACCAATCATACGCTTCCTTAATTAAAAATGCCAAATTTTTCGGTAAAAAGTCTTTTGCAGCAGGTGAAACAACCACTTATAAGGAATGACACAAGCAACGTACTAAAATCAGGTGTAGTACCTCTTCTTTCAATTTTGTAAATACTCCGTTATTTACCCTAAGCATGACAGAGGCATTATCTGTATCAAAACCTATACCCAATAAATTTTGAAGTCGTAAATCGAATCGTTAAAGTGTCATCTTTATAGCAGAGACAATAGCTTGAACATTACACTCGTGTATTTAGCAAGTTCAAAGCATGTATATACTATTTTTGGTGTAATAAACTGTAATCAATCCCAAGTATTTATGTACAATAATATCAGTAGATTCATCAATCAATAAGGTAAATGGTTGAACTTTGCAGTCTCGTTTTGTTCAAATGTTTGTACATCTATCAGACCAAACTGCGTGGTCATCAGTCCGTAGCTTACAAACTACTTAAACCTAGGTAAACTAACCTAAGGACAAACACACACACCCATGCCCCAGGGAGGACTCGAACCTCCACGGCGAGCAACTGCGCGCTCCGCAGCGAGACGCTTTAGACCGCTCGGCTACTCCGCCGCGGCAGTCTCGTTTTAGAACGCAAGTAAACGCGGTGCTAACATGTTAACGGAGGTGCTATTAGTTCAGAGCTGAACTTTTTCGATACCTTTTTCATTATTGTGATTAATTATCACTCCCAAATGGTCGACTACGCATATACTTGTATGAATGTTTGTGTTTGTGGATAATGCAAGTCATTTCTTTTAGGCTGCATATTTTCAAGTTGCAACAATTTACTTAGGCAAAGAATCGTCAAAGATATAAGACCCATCATTAAATGACTAGTCAATTTGAAACATAAGTTTCTTACCTTTTTTATTTTGTAGATACTTCAATTACATCCTCCTGAGACATCAAACCTCCGCAGTGACTCCTTAAAACTGTACCACAAAATCTGCACTTCGCTACTACACTGGTGGTACTTTCAATAGCTTGAAGTCAATCTTTTAAATAAATTCCTAAACTTTTGCACGTATTGAGATATCGGAAAAGCACGTCTGAAGTCGTGAAATAACACCCTACACTGATAATCACAATTGTATAGCGCACACCAGGTACGGCGGTTCTAATGGGTACCGCGGTGGTTGTACCCACTCAAAATATTTAGGGGAGTAGGTATTTTATCCACTCTTGATTTGAAGGAATATTTATTCACAGTCAGCCTCCCCGACCGGGCCGGGCTGGGAAAAAAGGGAAAATCACTTTTCCGATTTTCACGCTGTAAAAACTGTTGTCGGTATATAAGACTACCCCACATCGTTGTATCAACTTTTGTTTTCTAACATGTTTTCCATTGCTTGTGGAAATCGAAAACGCCTAATTTTCATTCTGCGTGAGGTTTTAATTTCACTTTTTCAAGAAAACATACAGTTTAAAGACCTGATTTTTTTTTTTTTTTTTTTATTTTTTTTATTTATTTTATTTTTTTTTTTTTTTTTTTTTTTGCATCTTAGCTTTCGAATAAAAATTAACCTTTTCTTAATTCGTAATAGTCGTTTTAAAATGACATTCATTGTCAAGTATGTGTACGTAATTTATTCAAAAAGTTGGACAGAATGTAGCTTACTGTTCGATGCATTTTAGACTATACATCTCAAAGAGTGAAATAGAAATAAAGAACAGAAAAGTTTCTAGAACCGTTGTCACAATGACTTTTCTCGTTTAACGAGTAATTGTGTGTTAATATCTATCTCATCATCACCATCTACCTGTTCCCCTTCCCCCCTCTCGACATCACTTTCCTAAACCTCCTCTGTCTGCTCTTAGAGCTATATCTAACCTAGAGCCATGTTTAGTGCTATGTTCAAAATTTTATATTTCGATATGTTCTTGACTGAATGTTTTTAAATTTTAACACAACGTTCATCTGGAATATGCCCGTGATTTATATATATATAATTTTTCAATATATCTGATATATGAATTTATATCAATTTTACAATGGGCAAACGTTGACACGAAAAATCGCAAAAGTAATATGCATATAGGTTTAATACAATATATTGAAGAAATATGTGCCTATAAAACTTCCTGTATTACAATGCAATGTTGTGTCAAACATTTTTATGTAGAGGGGTTACCGACAGTGGGTGGTGGGCGGAGTCAGATACTATGGACTACCTGGCAAACGTACATTCATTGTCATATGTGCATATTATCTCCAGAAGATGCCCGAAATAGAGCTATTAGTAACGACGTAATAAATCTAAAACTGGTGTGTGATGAAGCGCTTTCTCATCAACCAAATTATTTATGACCTCATACCTGATGATCTGAATTTCTGAAGCACATTCAGATTTACGTGTGTATGCTGCCTATAAAATGTCTCGCGAATACAGTTAGCAATGTAGAACTAACAAATTGAAACGCCATATCGAATGTCGCAAATGTACTGCGTGAACAGTGGAAAGTAGTAAGCGATAAACATTTATCCTTTCGTAATTTTTTTCCAGTTGTTAGGGAGGAAAAGAAACGGAAATATTTGAAATTATGTATAAAGTTTTTTTGCGAGTCACTGTTTTCATTGTCAGTAGTTGATGAATAAAGGGTCCGTTATTCTCGCGTTGCACGATGGAACAAGTTTTTGTGACTCATTGCTTATAAAGTTCTAACTGCTGAACTAGAGGGTTGTGTGTTGCTTTTACCTCCCCCCACCCCATAGTGATTTTTATCTGACGACAGACAATATTTTTACCTAATTTGTTGAAGTCATTCCATTAGTTTAGGAGAAAATGTGTGAAGTTTTCGTACGATGTGGCAATTTCTCGCGAATTCAACTTTTTATGGCGTCATATATCCTGAACTATGAGTCTACATCTAGATATTTACTGTGCAAATCCCATGTTAGTGCCTGGCAGTTTATCGAACCGCTTTCATAATATTTATCTTCCGTGCCATTCTCCAGTAACGTGTGAGAAAAAGAAACATCAACATTCAGTTTTCTCAAATTTTTAATGATGTTCGTTCTCACTGTGTAGGTGCGTGGTAATAACATATGTTTGAATTCGGAGGAGAAAGTTATTGACAGAAATTTCGCAAACTGATCTCGCCGCAACGAATAACACTTTTCTTTTAATGATTTATAACCGAACTCGTGCAACATTTCCGTGACTCTCTGTCCTCATTATGGCGATAATAAGAAACGAGCAGCTCTTCTCTTAACTTTCTCATATCCTCCGTCAATCGCACTTGATAGAGATCTCACTATGCAGCAACACTCCAAAATAGAACGGACAAGTGTAGTGTTGGCAGTTCCTTTAGAAGAACTGTTTCAACTTCTGGGTGTTCTGACAGTGAAACGTAGCCTGCGGTTCGCCTTTCCCACGAAATTTTTTGAACGTGTTCTTTTCAATTAAAGTTTTTCCTAATCGTAATTTCTAGAAATTTTGTTGAATTTACAGCCTGTACATTTTATTGATTTATCGTGTAAATGAATATTAACGGATTTATTTTAGTGCTGTTGGATGCCTTCACACTTTCCATTCTTAGGGTCAATTTCCACTTTCGCACCATGCAAGTATCTTATCCAAACCATTTTGGAGCTGCTTTTGGTTTTCCTGTGACTTTAAAAACTGATAAACGACATCATCAAACGCGAACAGTCCAAGACAAGGAACAGCAGGGGTCCTACAATACTTCCCTGGGGAATGCCAGATATAACTTCTGTTTCACTCGATGGCTTCCTATCAGTTACTACGCTCTGTGTCGTATCTGACAGGAAATCGCGAATCCAATCGTCAGCTGTGGTGATATTCCATAAGCACGTAATTTTATTAATAGCGGCTTGCTGGATACAGTGTCAAAAGCCTTTCCGAAGTCTATAAATATGGACTGGATTTGAGATACTTTCATGTGATAGTTCACGAAAACGATACTTTATGAATCCATATTGACTACGGGTCAATTAGAGGTAGTTCGTGATATAATATACGATATGTTCCAAAATCCTGCTTCAAACGGACGTCGGACATGTAATTCTTCGGATCACTCATGTTACGTTTCTTGCATACTGTAGTGACCTTTGCAGCTATTCAGTCTTTGGGTACGGATCTTTCGCTGAGCGACCAGATGTATACAATAAGGTATGAAGCAATGGCATCAACATAATTCTGAAAGGAACCTAGTTGGTATACATTCTCGACCGGAAGGTTTGCTTTTGCTCAATGAATTAAGTTGCTTTATTACTCATATGGTATCTACTTCTAAATTACGGATGCTGGCAGCTGTTCTTGATCCGAATTCTGGAGTACTTCCTTCGTCTTCTTCAGTGAAAGAATTTCGGAGAGCTGTGACCAGCAATTTTGCTTTAGCAGCACTGTCATCCGTGGCATCACCATTGCTATCGCGTAGTGAAGGTATTGGTTGTGTTTTGCCACTAGTATACTTTACATGTGACGAGTATTATTTAATTATTTTGGATTTTCACCAAATTACGAGACAGGTCTTTATTGTGAAAATATTATAAGCTTCTCGAATTGACATATTCGCAAAATTTCGAGTTTCTGTAAAAGATTGCCAATATTCAGGGTTTTGTGTCTCTTTCAATTTGGCATTCTTTCCTTTTTCTATTTACTGCAACTGTTTTCTGTTCCGCAAGGGGTCACCCCCTCTTTTGTGAATGTGCTGTCCATATTATGAATGTAAGCCACATCTGATTACACTGACATTTTTAGTTTTGAAAAACTGCAAGCTCTCATTCAGGAAAGGTTTCAGCGAACTTTTATCTGCTTTTTGAATAGATGTATTTTTTGTTTAATTTTGGAGGATGTGGGACGTTTTTACCGATTCAGCGCTTGTTATCTGACAGTAAGAAACAAGTGTACTAGGTTTGGTTAGAATCGATCTAGTAGTTCAGGGGGAATGTGAAACCTACATATATACATCTACATATACAGGGTGAGTCACCTAACATTACCGCTGGATATATTTCGTAAACCACATCAAATACCGACGAACCGATTCCACAGACCGAACGTGAGGAGAGGGGCTAGAGTAATTGGTTAATACAAACCATAAAAAAATGCACGGAAGTATGTTTTTTTAACACAAACCTACGTTGTTTTTTTAAATGGAACCCCGTTAGTTTTGTTATCACATCTAAACATATAAACAAATACGTAATCAGTGCCGTTTGTTGCATTGTAAAACGTTAATTACATCCGGAGATGTTGTAACCTAAAGTTGACGCGCGAGTACCACTCCTCCGCTGTTGGATCGTGTGAATCGGAGAGCTCTGAATTAAGCAGGGATCCAAAGGTAACGGTGATGTACCTTAGGTACAGAGGAGACTAGAATAGCACATTACGTCCACATACTAACACCTTTATTGGTCTTTTTCACTGACGTACATGTACCATTTCCGTTTTCAATTACGGTCCCGACAGGTCAGACCAATAGATGTTCAAAGTGATGGCCATCATTAGCTGCACACAATTGCAATCTATGGCGTAATGAATGTCGTACACGCCGCAGTACATCTGGTGTAATGTCGCCGCAGGCTGCGACAGTACGTTGTTTCATATCCTTTGCGGTTGTAGGCACATCACGGTACACATTCTCCTTTAACGTAACCCACAGAAAAAAAAGTCCAGAGGTGTAAGATCAGGAGAACGGGCTGGCCAATTTATGCGTCCACCACGTCCTATGAAACGCCCGTCGACCATCATTTCCAGGGTCAGCCTAGTGTTAATTGCCAGCGAGGATTGTCCACGGACCAGTAATACATGTTCCGTAGATTCACTGCCCCGTGGTTTGTAAAACCCGCTTCATCGGTAAACGGGTAGAACTGCAACGCATTCTCTGTTAATGCCCATTGACAGAATTGCACTCGATTATTAAAGTCATCACCATGTAATTGCTGATGTAGCGACACATGAAACGGGTGAAAGCGGTGACGATGCAGTATGCGCATGACACTACTTTGACTCAGTCCACCTGCTCTCGCAATGTCCCGTGTACTCCTGTGTGGGTTCTCGGCAACAGCAGCTAACACACCAACTGCACCCGATTCTCCTGTGACGGGCCTGTTACGGACCCGTTTGCGTGCTACGACCATAACTGTTGCATACAGTTGGCGGTAGATGTTTTGAAATGTGCGGCACGTTGGATGCTCTCTGTCCGGGTATCGTTCTGCATACACCCTGCAGGCTTCGGCTGCATTTTGTCGACACTCGCCACAGATGAGTATCATCTCCGCCTTTTCAGACTTCAAATACACCGTGGTCACAGTTCCTACAACACTACACTATCACAGACGTCCGGTAACACAGTGTACTACAGTTACTCTGCGTGCAAAGACAAATGCAGAATAACAATAGCAGCATGCGCAACATGCGGAAACTGCAACAACTAGACCAAACCATAACAGTGCACTACAGCCACACTCGTAAACACGGTCGTCATCGTAAACATGTCCCTGTAGATGCGGCTCGCTACCGTGGCCTGTGTTTGTTACAACACGTAACTGAACGTCGGAGGTTTCAAGCGTCAACTTTAAGTTACAATATCTCCGGATGTAATTAACATTTTACAATGCAACAAACGGCACGGATTATGTGGTGTCGCACAAGTCTAAAGTGCGCGCCACCTACTTTCGCCGCGCGCCGCCATGCACGCACGGCGCGGCGTTCTTACGACGGCAGCCACGAGCGCCCTCTGCTGCAATTCCGCTCGTGGCCACCAATGAACGACATCGTTCACTTGGGACTGAGATTGGAACCAGTTAACACTTCGGAATCAGATAGGCACCAGTGAAGACTTGGCTATCGGATAGGCACTAGGCAGGCCTCTAGCTCAACTATGTATCAGCATTCCGCAGTACTGAGCTATGTAAAAGTTTAAGTATTGTATAAATTCTGTGCAATATATATCTCGTACTAATTTACTCCCACTGGCTGCTCCCCTCCGTACCTGCACAAGCGTGCTACCTTTATTCCTGTGTCGGTCTTCCTACTCGGCCACCGACACCTACGACGGAAACGAGACACAAAAGCGGCGACGAGGCTGGGACACAAAAGATTACGTATTTGTTCATATGTTCAGATGTGCTAACAAAACAAAAAACAAAACAAAACAAAACAAAAAAAAACAAAAAAAACAAAACACGTTGGTTTGTGTTATAAAACATACTTGCGTGGATTTTTTTATGGTTTCTATTAACCAATTACACTAGCCCCTCTCCTCACGTTCGGTCTGTGGAATCGGTTCGTCAGTATTTGATGTGGTTTACGAAATATATCCATCGGTAATGTTAGGTGACTCATCCTGTATATATGTATCTACATTTTCTATAATATCTACACTTTTTGGTTTATTTCAGCACTCCAATCTCAGAGTGTCGTGACAAGGTATTGCAAATCTTGCCCCTAGAAAATCTATACCTTTCTTAATGCTAAACTGATAATCATGTAACACATCTTCAAGTTTTCTTTTGCATGCTTTTAATGAATTTGCATACATGAGACGTTAAATCGATTATGCGATATTTCTCGCAATGTTTGCCGTTCAGTTGTTCAGTTAGATCTTTGTGAAGTAGTAAACATTGGGTCTACGCACGACATTCGTTTTCTCGGACCGCCTGGTGTATCTACTCAGTAATGATTCTTCAATTGCGGCTGTGGTGGTGCCTCTCACAATAGGCTGCTTCCAATTGAACCGCAGTCGGTACAAGGAAACATCTGGCCTGCCGGCGCTTCCTGAGAACGCCGTCCGCGCCTGGGGGTTGCGTAACGCCATAAGGGGCCCAGTTGACTCTGCCGCCCCCTGGGCAGCCGACCCCATTGTTGGGGTCGCGCGTCGCCCCCAGTCGACTGACTGCCCTGCTGCCGACGGCCAAGCCCGCTGCTCCAACGTGCCACAGCACGCTACAACGCGACGTGCGGGCCGCAGGCTAAGGCACAAACTGATACGCGTGTAGCACTCGCGGTGCGGCACGGCACGGCATGCATTTTTGTGACTAAACGCGCAAATTGGGACGCAGCGCGATGCTGTCGCAACCTGCGCCTGCGTAGCAGTGTGGCAACACAGAGGCACAGTTTTCCGTGCGAGCGTCATGTTGGCACCGTGGTATTATCGACTATCCGAACAATATTGCCTTACTATTTGACTTTGTCATATAGTATAGTGTTTCGTTTTTCTCGATTTAAGTCTTCATTGTTGTTTCCATTGTGAATTATAGTTTTCAGTCACATATATCGGTATAGTTTTGTTTAGAGAAATAGAAAATAAAATACCGGCTGATCCAAAAGTCAGTATACATTGAAAAATTAATAAATCACGGGGTAATGCAGATAGAGAGGTAAAAATTGACACCCATGCTTGGCATGACATGGGGTTTTATTAGAACAAAAAAAAAATGTTGAAAAAATGTCCGACAAATGGTGTTGGACAAATGTTCGAATGTTCAAATGTTTGTTAAGCTTAAGGGGTCATCAGCCCCTAAACTTATAAACTACTTACGAACTACCTTATACTAAAGGCGACACAAACATCCATGCCCCAGGGGGGATTCGAACCCCCGACCGCAGCGGCCGTCAAACTGTGATTGGCGCGCCGCAGTCCGCTCTGCCACTGCGGCCGGCCGACTCTGGACAACAAAACGTGACTGCACATCAAAGTCGTGTATAAAAGGAGCTGTAATGAGAGAGAGAATCAGATGCACCAGCATTCGCAGCATGTTGACGTTACCTGAAAAGGCGCTTTTAGTGAAATTGTATTATCAAAATGTGGAATGTGCTAGTTCAGTGATACGATCCTTCGCCATAGGAAGGGGATTCGAAAGGGTAAAGGTCTGTTGACAAGTGCAGCTGGGCGATAATGATTTCCAAGTTCGAATAAATGGGTTGTTTAGACGTTAGACCCCGTAGTGCCTGACTGAGCATAAGGCGTAATGCTGCTGAGACAGTTAAGGAAGAAATGGAGATTGTAGCAGGTTCGTCTATTCACGGGGAAGTCAGCGCTCGTGTAGTCGCACGTCGCACCGGCAATCCATACGCTACTGTTTGGTTGGCACTTAGGCGTACCCTCCGATGCTACCCTTGCAAAATCCATCGGCATCATCAACTATTACCTGGCGATTTATTGAAGCGGAGGGCATTTACGATGTGGGCGTTTCAAAAGATGGCGGAAGATGACGATTGGTTCAGTAACGTGTTGTGGACCGACAAAGCTCATTTCACGCTCGGAGGGTCTGTCAACGCGCACAACTCCAGAATTTGGGCATCCGGAAAATCCTACAAGTGTAGTGGAAACTCCATTGCACGACGAGAAAGTCACGGTGAGGGTTGGATTTACCACATCTGCTGTTATCGGGCCTTTTTCTGTGGAGGAACTGCGTGATTCTGGTTTTGTAATTGCTACCGTGACGGGTGAAAGGTACGCCGATATGTTACAGAATCGCATCATACCCAGCCTGGCTGATGAACACCTGCTGGAAAGTACGATTTTTATGCAGGATGGCGCTCCACCCCATATTGCTAGACGCTTGAAAGATCTCTTGCGCTCGTCGTTCGGTGATGATCGTTTGCTTAGCCACCACTTTCATCATGCTTGGCCTCCCAGGTCCCCAGACTTTAGTCCATGTGATTACTGGCTTTGGGGTTACCTGAAGTCGCAAGTGTATCGTCATCGACCGACATGTCTAGGGATGCTGAAAGACAACATCCGGCGCCAAAGCCTCACCATAACTCCGGACAAGCTTTACAGTGCTGTTCACAATATTATTCCTCAACTACGGCTATTGTTGAGGAATGATGGTGAACATATTGATAATTTCCTGTAAAGAACATCATATTTGCTTTGTTTTAATTTGTTATGCTAATTATTGCTTTTATGATCAGATGAAGCGCCATCTGTCGGACATTTTTGAACTTTTTTGTGCTAATAAAACCCCATGTCATTCCAAGCATTTGTTTCAATTTTACCTCTCTATCTACATTACTCCGTGATTTATTAAGTTCTCAATTATTTATTTATTTATTTGTAATTACGGTATTTTTGATTTTTCACCAAATTGTCAGAACCTTCAACGTAAGTTTCACAGCAAAGTCAGCATTTGATAGCTTAGGAAATTGGCGTGTTCACTTGGTTCTCATATTTGGATTCAGTTATATACAGAAAAATTGAACTAGAAACCTACATCCCACTTTTTTAATAAATCCTCGTAAACATGGCTATCATGTACTTAATACAAAGAAAATTGTGAGTTTTTATCACCTACCTCAAAAACACCATCAACTTTTGTTCAATTGCAACAATCTGTTTCGCATTACATCCATTTTAGTTATGATAGTATAATTCCATATTATTACACTTCAAAAGCTTCCTTCAAATCAAATTCAAGTAATATGTTAAATTAGCATCACTTATCTCTGTACCAGTTTGAAATCGTTTACAGAGTTTCCTTATTTATTTAGTGCTCGGAGTTTTTTATTCTCTAATGAATAAAACAAAACTTTGTCCTCAGAATAAGTATAAAATATGACGAATGTTGGAACACCAACCACTACTGTCTGGCAACTATAGAAATCAGTATCTAAAGAACTAATTAATCATATTATTCGGATCTCAGTATTCAATGAAAACTAGCTGAAAACTCACCGTTGCCCAGGTATTTATTCATTCACGCCATGAGTTAGTAGTTCTCCTATCCCTTCTTTCTCTCTGTCCATCTCCTTTTTTCTGCGATAATACGCGGTGCCTGATGTGAAAAGTTTTACCCATCGCAGTGTATATGATCTCACATTTATTGAGTAGTGTGTTGCACAATTGTATAATTTTTAGGTAGTGATTGATTTGATTTGATTCTTTCTGGGAAGCCGAAACAGTCTTGGTCTAACCCGCCACTGCCCGCACCGAAACTAAGTTCATTGTGCGGTATCGCTCCCTGTATGTCTAGTAAAACCAACCAGTGCCCTTGAACAGTGCAAGGAGTCCCTTTACCAGTTCTTTATTAGACACAATTTCTTCGGGTGTGGTTGTCCCAAATGTTCTGTGCCTTTTACTCTCGAATGCAATGCATTCCAAGATCAGACGTGATTCAGTTTCATCAGCGTCATCACAGATCCTACATTTAGGGTCCTCTTTTGTTATTCCCATTGTATGTAGGTGTTTTTTTAAATTCCCATGGCCTGTCAGCAATCCAACCATGAGTCTAATCTCTCTCCTGTTCAGACCCAGGAATTGCAGAGCTTCTTTTGAAACAAGGCTTTGGCATCATTACCTTGCCATGTTTTTGTTGATGGACTTTGGTCCAATATTCTACGTGCTGTCTTCTGAGCCAGTTACGTAGCTCCAATTTAATCATTGCCTTGGTGATTGTTAGGACAGGTTCCGGTCCGATAAATGGAGCCTCTGCCCCCATCCTGGCTAATCTGTCGGCATGTTCGTTGCCACTGATCCCCGAGTGGCTAGGGACCCACAATAGTTTTACTCTATTTTTTCCCCTAGCTCCACCAGAACCCTGTGACATTCTGCAACAATTTTAGACCTTGTTGTAGGAGCTGCCAGTGATCTCAGGGCTGCCTGGCTGTCTGAATAGATATAGATGCTACGATCTTTGTAGCACCTACGCAAATTCTCCTCCACACATGCCCTGATGGCAGTGATTTTGGCCTGGAATACTGAGGCCAGTTTCCCTAGAGAGATGACGCCCTCCAGTCTTGGCTACACCCCGTATACCCCGGCCCCAACGCCTTGGTCTGATTTCGACACGTCAGTGAACCAGACAATATCCCCCGTACGGTGTCGAACTATTTTCTCCCACTGCTCCCTACTTGCAATTGTTATACTGAAAGGCTTGCTGAAGCAGTATGGGGTTATAATATAGTCGGTTGACATTTCCCCAACCTTTCCTATATTTACCTCACTCACTATTTTAGTGTGTGATTCTGGATATCCCAAAGAGTTCCAGTTGTTGACAGATTTGAGTCTGTAGGCACCGGCTGCCGCCTCCATCTTGACCCAAAGGTGTAATGGGGGCATATCCAGCATGGTTTCCATCCCAGCAGTTGGTGTGCTGCTGATTCCGTCTGTTATGGCTAAGCAGGCTAGTCTCTGCACCTTACCAAGCTCCTTAGCAGCAACCTGCTGTTCTACCTTCTTCCACCACACGACCGCCCCATAGGTGATCCTGGGTCTAATCACTGTGGTGTATATCCAGTGCATACCCTTGGGGCTCAGGCCCCAATTTTTGCCACAAGCTCTCCTGGTACTTACTAAAGTACCTTTTGCCTTGGAGCAAATATTCCTAATGTGAGGGGTCCATGTCAGTTTCTCATCCAGGGTAACCCCTAGATATTTCACTGTCCCCTTCACAGGTAGCGCTTCATTGAAAAGCTTTAGATTCCAACTTGAGTGTTGGATATGTTTCCTTGTGAATGGTACAACAACAGTATTCTTAGGACTAACCCCCAGATCCTGTTTTCTGCACCAGTCTTGCACAATGTCCAAGGCACCTTGTGCCATATTCTTCACTGTGTCAGCAAATTTGCCAAGTATTATTATGACAAGATCATCTGCGTATCCTTGGCAAAAGTACTGCCTAGAGTTTAATTCTCCAATGAGATCATTCACCACTAGATTCCACAATAAAGGGGAAAGAACTTCTTCTTGTGGGCAACCCCTAGTGGTGTTGATTACCATTTTTTCATTCATCATGGTAGCTTCTACCTTTCTTCCACTGAGCATGGCCCTAGTCCACCTACATATAGTGGTCCCTAGGTCATGCACCTCTGCTGCCCTAACCATGGAATCGAAGGTCGTGTTGCTAAAAGCCCCCTCAATGTCCAGGCTATTTCTTGAAAGTGTAGTGCTTTCTCCACCTTCCCAACAAGTTGGTGGAGAGCTGTCTCACATGATTTACCTGGTTGATATGCATGTTGGTTTGAATGTAGAGGAACCCTACTTAACCTCCTTTCTCCAACATGCACATCAACCAGCTTTTCCAATGTCTTAAGAATGAAGGAGGACAGGCTGATTGGTCTCATATCCTTGGCCTTGGTATGATCAATTCTCCCTGGCTTTGGAATGAAGATAACCTTCACTGTCCTCCAGGCATAGGGAATGATTCCTGCTGCTAAGCTAACCCTGAATAACCTGCATAGGAATCTAATAAGATTTTCTCCCGCTTGTTGCAGGAGAGCTGGAAAGATTCCATCGGGGCCAGTTGACTTGAACGGTTGAAATGTTCCCACCGCCCATCGGACCTTACTGAAATCGACACACTCCTTGGCCAGATCCCAGTCCTCTTTGCGAATACCTGAGAACCGTTGTCTTTCAGGAATCGCATTCTGGTCTGAGTTATCCCCCAGAGTGTATTAAGGAATGTGAGTCTTGAGGAGCAGTTCCAGCGTTTCATGTGCTGTCTTTGTATACTCCCCATCCTCCTTCCTCAATGTTCCTCCTGGATTAGTTAGTACCCTAGTGAGGATTTTATGAAGTCTCACTTGAGCAGCCGTGCCCTCCACTTCCTCACAGAATACCTTCCAGAATGCCTCCTTTGCCCGTCTGAAGGCAATGTTGCAATTGACAAGGGCCTCACGATACTTTGCCCATTGTCCTTTGCAAAAAATCAAATGTTCAAGTGTTTGTTAAGCTTATGGGACTTAACTACGGGGTCATCAGTCCCTAAACTTACAAACTACTTATGAACTACTTACGAACTAGGACGGCACAAATATTCATGCCCGAGGGGGGATTCGAGCCCCCGATCGTAGTGGCCGTGCAGACCGTGACTGGAGCGCCTCAGTCCCCTCGGCCACCGCGGCCGGCTGTCCTTTGCACCTCGCAAGGTTAAACAGTCTTCGTACCTGTTTCCTTTGCATTTACAGGTTTTTATTCCACCTAGGCACACTCCTATTTGTGCACTTCTTGGTGATTGAGCAATTTCCTGGTATGAGGTCACTGTAGCAGAGGTTACGGTCTCTGCTACTTCCTCTGCTGGATTCCTCATCGAAGTTTTAATTTCCGATAGGCTGAAGTCAAAGTCTCTCCTATATGTCTCCCAGTCCGTTTTCCTGGGATTCCTATAGGCCATGGTCTGTCTGGTTCCCATTTCAACCTTGAATTTAATATACATGTGATCTGATGAGGATGGCTCCAGGACCATATACCACTGTTTGACGTCATCATCATGGAACCAAAAGTTATGTCAATTACTTCTTCTCTTCTACTATTCCTGAATGTATGTTCATCACCCCTATTAAGGATCTCCAAGTTGTTAGATAGGAGAAATTCAAGAAGGTGCTCACCTCTACTGTTGGTGTCCTTGCTGCCCCACGATAGATTGGGGGCATTGGCATCACATCCCACCAACAGTTCGTCACCTTGCCAGTGGCAGGCTTCCGTCAGTCTCCTCACTTCTAAAGGAGGAGGAGAGCTGTCTTCATAAGGAAGGTATGCCGAGGCCAAAACAATTTCCTTCTTGCTGCCTTCCTCACATTGCTGCATCCTGATGGTCACCAAGTCCCTGGAACAAAAATCCATCATTGGTATGACAGGTATTCCATTTCTAACATAAATGCATGTTCTGGAGTTTCTTAGATTTGTAGCAAAAATCAGCTTACCTCCAGTACCACCAAGGCCCGATACACCCCCTTTGTATAAATAGGGTTCTTGTATCAGGGCCACGTCCACCTCCTGTCTCCCCAGACGACGGCTCAGGGCAGCAATGGCCCCTTTACTGTGCTGCAGGTTTATCTGCAGCACTTCCAGTCCCCATCTTGCTGCCATTATTGCCTTTAAGGTCTTTGATTACCCTGACGGCGACCTGCGAGAACCCTAAAAACAGTTTCAGGCCTTGCTCTCGCATTGCCTTCAGGGACTTCTCTCCGACCTCCACCACCAGGGTTCGTCCTTCTGGAATGACCTTTTGGTTAATTACCCTCCAATCCTCTGTCGAGACTTTTGGGTTCTGGACCCTTATTTTCTCGAACAGAGTCTTTGGAGGGACATCCTTAAGGATCTTTGGTACCCATATTGAAACCTTTGCGGTCTTCAGGAGTTCGGTTGCTGTCTTGACCGGCAGCTTCGCGTCCTCCCACGGGGATATCATGGGCACCTTTTCCTTAAGCCATTCTGCTGAGTGCTCCCCCTTGGAGACAAAAATGAGGGCACCGCGATCTAGATAGACCCTCCTGAATTTGGGTCCTGGACCAGCATCTCCCCCAATCTCTTCAAAGAGGGCCATCTGCACGAGCTGCTCCTGCTGCGAGGTGATGTTCACCAGTGGGTATCCTTCTTGGACAACCGCCATTCTAAAGACCGAGACTGCAGTACTATAGGTCTGTTTCCCTTTTTCCTGCCTCAGCCTTTTAGGATCACGTTTGTCCAGAGAGGAGGGAGTCTTAGATTCCTCCCTAACCCTCTTGCCACCTGTCTTTGACGTCGAGGGGTCTGTGTATCCCCTTCGACCTGAGGCAGTTTCTTTTTGGAGGTCTTGGGCTCAAGCCCTTTTGATTCCCTCCACTTATGCTTAGGAAGCCATTCTTTTCCTTCCTTTTGCTTCTGTTCCTTGAGAAGTTTCCTCCTCTGACCTCCAGACAAGGCCTTAATCCTAATCTGGTCCAATTTCTCTGTTACGGTTCCCACTTCTTGCTGAAGTCTAGACCCTGATTCAGAAGTAGGAGTGCACTCCATCGGTCCTGATCCCGATGTCTGAGTATCTGAGGTCTCAGATTGCCCCTCAGATTCTTTTAAAATACTTTCTTTCTCCGGGTTCATCTTAGTCCCACGAGATTTGGGGATTTATATGGTCCACACCACGATAACCCCGCATGGTGCAAGGCTACTTACTCAGGTAGGTCGCCCGGTATCCCTGAGGCTCCGTTCGAGACACATCCACCCATGTGCCACGCACCCCTCGGCACGGATCGCATCACACCTTGGGTTGGGAAAGGAATTGGGAAAGGATTGGGAGAGGATAAGGAAGACGGGACGTTGTGGGACACTCTTAGTCTGATCCATCAGCTGAGGTCTTTCCGGCAGTAGGTTCTCTATTTTCGGTATAGCCCTCTGCTTCACGCGGATACGCAAGCCTCTCCACCCGCACGGACAGTGCTTCGTCAAGGTGGTGTCCCCCGGAGAGGATTTTTAGGTATACATTAATTTGTATAAGTGCTATATGTCTTAAAACTTGTTGCAAATGTTCAAATGTTTGTAAAGTCTATGGGACTTAACTACGGGGTCATCAGTCCCTAAACTTACAAAATACTTATGAACTACTTACGAACTAGGACGGCACAAATATCCATGCCCGATGGGGGATTCCAACCCCTGACCGTAGTGGCCGTGCAGACCGCAGACCGTGACTGAAGCGCCTCACTCCCCTCGGCCACCGCGGCCGGCCTTAAAACTTGTTGGGAATACAATTGATAGTAAATAAATAATAGATTAAAACTTGATGCTCATATGTCATGAACTACGTGTCGTACTATGATACTATTTCGAAGGTAGATTCAGCTGTATGTATTTATACTGACTGTAAAATTTCCTGGGGCTACAGTTTGTAGTGTAGAATTTATAAATTGTAACGTCATAACGGATGCCGTAGTTTTCGTACATGAACAGCGGAAAAGTGGCAAGCGAGAATTTTTTTTCTGTCATCACTTTACTATGGTTGTTAGCGAGAAAAAAAATATCATAAAGGTTTGAAATTACCTTTAAAGTTAGTTCCAAGTCGCTAAGTACTCTCAATCTCATATAGTGTATGAATAAACTCTCGTCGCAATATGTGGTAGTTTTTTTGGCGATTCCTATTGTTTATGACGTCATATCTCCTGAACGATGTGTTGGACGTGATTCTTAACCCTGCAGCAACTATTACCTCATGGCCAAGGATATGTGTATCAAATTTGGTTGAAATCAGATCAGTGTATTGGAGGAAATATGCAACATTGCTGCGGGATGTAGCAATTTTTCTCTCATTCATTGTTTATGACGTCTTATCTCGTGAATTATGTGTTGTACGCGATCCTTACATTTATAGCGACCGTCCCCATGGATTGAAGCTTGTGTGTGCAAAATTTCATAACGATTTTGGAACAAAATTGTACATTTGTATGCAATGCGTAAACACGAACAAACAAAGAAACAAACACACAGAGACTCTGCTTTATGTACAGAGCGATCAATCGTCAGCGCAACCGCCTTTGCAGTATGCGACTTACCCGCGACGCCAGCTGCGGTTCCCGCTTTGCGGGCCACCGTGCGTTCGCACTAAATTCAATATGCGTTGGCGCACACGTTATTTCTGACAGACACTTTGAAAGAAATGTTTAATACTCACCTGTATTACGCAAGGAGGTGCTGGAACGCCCTTCCTTCGTTGTTCGAGCAGTTTTGACACCTGCTGAGGAAGTTGCTCACTTATACTCATTGATTCTGAAAAAGGTGCATGACGGAGAAATTGGCCTGAACGTAACTTTCTTTTAGGACGAATAATGGTTCCACCTAAGTGGGTATGTTAATTCACAAAATAATAGTTGCTGGAGTTAGGAGAAGCCTTGCTTAATTCACGAACAGCCCCTACACGATCAAAAAATAGAAGTGTGGTGCGCTGTTAGCAGCGAGAGAATAATACGCCCTATATTTTTCCAGGAAACAATTAATAGTGACAGGTATGTTGAAAACATATTGTGGTCTTAATTCGCCCAATTAAATGAGAGAGAACGTGCTTTCGTGACATTTCAGCAAGACTCTGCATGGCACATACAGCCAACTTATCATTATGGGAAATTCGTGGAAAGATTTATCACTAAGAACATTTGGCCCCCTACTTCTCCCGATTTCAACCCCGTGAGATTTTTACCTGTGGGGAACATTAAAAGAGAAAGTGTACAAATCAAATCCCCGCACTTTAGATTGAAAGAGTGAAATGAGCAACTTCCTCATCAGGTGTCAGAAATGCTCGTACAACGGAGGCCGTGCCAGCACCTCCTTGCGTAATACAGGTAAGTAATAAACTTTTCTTTCTATCTGTGTTGTGTTTGTCAAAAATACCTTTTGCGCCAACCCGTATTAAATTTAATGAAATAAATCGCAATTTTGCAATCAATTATGGCTTCACTGTACTAGCTTTACATGGAATACCGGAGTATGGCGAATGAAGATTTGTGCCCGGCCGGGAATCGAACTTGGGATCTCCTTGTTACTAGGCAGACGCGTTGACCACCGAGAACACAGTGTCCAGCCGGACTGCAGAGGACTCTTCCCTGTACGTCTCCTGCCAAACCCAAATCTCCATTCGCCACGCTGTCTCTTTCCTGTTACCACAGCCTATTTGCTCTGTAATGCTCGCAGCCACAATACTGTATTCCCGCATCATGGAGAACAGACCATGAGGTATCGAGACACAACTAATTGTCGTCAGGAGCCCAGCGTGGCGAATGGAGATTTGGGTGTGGCGAGAGACGTGCAGGGAAGAGTTCTCTGCAGTCGGGTTGGTCAATGTGTCCCCGGTGGCGGAGTGGTCAACGCGGCTGCCTAGTAAGCAGCAGATCCCGGGTTAAAATCCCGGCCGGGCACAAATTTTCATTCGCTATACTTCGGTATTCCATCCAAACCTAGTACAGTGAAGCCATAATTGATCGCAAAATTGCGATTTATTTAATTAAAATGAACGCTGTAACATCTTCAAAAATATATAATCGTATTAAATTTAGTGCGGACGGCGGGCGGCCTGCAAAGCGGGAACCGCAGCTGCCGTCGCCGGCAAGTCGCACTCCATAAAGGCGGTTGCGCTGAGGATTGATCACCCTGTATAAAAATTCGGAATATTGTCGAAATTTTATACACTGCAACCTGCGACGTAAAATCTACCATACGCAAAGGCTGTGCAATGTATTTTTAACACTGCACACTCTTTAAAATTCCGTGTAATACTTAAGTTGATACTTGACAGTAACGAAAATATAAATATGCCTTAATCGAACGAAAATATCAAACATGTAAAGAAAATCAAATTTTCCTACAGAATAGTTTTCTTAATATGGTATAAAAAGTATTTTAGACTGGCCAGAACGCCGTTTCTATGCACTCGAGTTGGAGGGCGCACTCGACACACGTGCCTCAATTGTGCTGCTGCGGCACTGCACGTGTCCAACGGACGTGTTGCTCTGTAGTGTCGGGTGGCTTGGTGGGTGCCGTACGCGTCTCAGTTTCTGACTGCCCTCAGGCTAGGAGATAATTGAGACGCATAGTGGAAGCGACACAGCGCGGCGCAGCGTCCGTTTATGTAAATACTGAATCCTAATGGGAGAGCGCAAATTGGAAATCAGCGCTGTGGCAGAGACACAGTTTTCAGAGCCGTGTTCTACACTGAAGGGCAAGTGATGAGCGGGAAATCCAGCGAGCAGAGAATAACATTGAGAGGCCTTATAATGGCAGTGAAATGAAGCCACAGTTGCGAGCGCAGGGTGATTGGTTGTTTAGAGTGGTGCCTGTAAAGGCCACATCACATATCTTGGTGCAGTTTGTCAAAGTAATTGAACTATACTTAGCCTGTACTGTAGTTTTTTACTCATAAGATATTTATTTCCGATTTTTCTATTAATTTATCAAATAATTTCTCTTGATTTTGTGTCTTTTATTGTGCAATATATTATTAATGTATTATTGTGTTATTCATGAAATTTGTCATGTCAGTTTTCAATAACATTATTACTGCTATACTTGATTCTATCATTGATTTCTTGTTCTTTGTAAAAAATTACTTGTACCCTAGAAAGAAAGAAATAATAATGGCTTGTAGCGTTGGAAGGAATAAATAAATATACGGTCGGGGGTTCTAATCCTCCCTCGGGCATGGTTATTTGTGCCGTCCTTAGTATCAGTTAGTTCATAAGCAGTATGTAAGTTTAGGGACTGATGACCCGTAGTTAAGTCCCATAAGCTGTGCAAACATTTGAACAATTTTTGAATAAATAAATATCTTCCCAAATGCAGTATATAATTACAAATGTTAATTCGTTTTTCATATGTTTTAAGGAATTTATTTACATAAATGATTTGGGAGAAAGTGTAAGTAGCTCTCTTAGGTTGTTTGCAGATGACGCCGTCATTTACCGTCTAGTAAAATTATCTGAAGATCAAAACCAACTGCAGAACTATCTAAATAAGATATCACTATGGAGTAGAAATTGGCAATTTGGGAAGTGTGAAGTCGTTTACAAGATAAATCAATCAAACTTGAAGACCGTAAACTCCACAAAATATCTAGGAATTACTATTACTTCAAACTTTAACTGGAAAGAACCCGTAGATAATGTAGTGGGAAAGGCGAACCAGAGACTGCGTTTTATTGGCAGTACCCTTAAAAGATGCAACAGAACTACAAAAGAGACACCATACACTACGCTTGTCCGTCCTTTTTTGGAGTATTGCTGCCCAGTGTGGGATCTTTATCAGGTGGGTTTGACGGAGTACATCGAAAGAGTTCAAAGAAGGGCTGCTCGTTTTGAATTGTCACGATACAGGGGAGACAGTGTTACGGAAATGATACAGGATCTGGGATGGGAATCATTACAACAACGGCGCTTATCGCTGCGGCGTGGGCTACTTGCGAAACTCCAATCGCCAACATTCTCCTCCGAATGCGAAAATATATTGTTGACTCCCACTTACATAGGTAGAAATGATCATCAGAATAAAATACAAGAAATCAGAGCCCGAACGGAGAGATTCAGGTGTTCATTCTTCCCGCGCGCTATTCGAGAATGGAATGGGAGATAAAATAGTATAAAGGTGGTTCAATGAACCCTGTGTCAGGCACTTAAATGTGATTTGCAGAGTATCCCATGTAGATGTAGATTTAAGGCATTCCTTCTTTACAATATTTTTGCCGTAAGTAATTACAAATTTCAGCTAGTGATAGCAAAGTATACTATTATATAAAATAGAAACACATTTTCTCTCTGTGCCTTTAACCTTTTATAACTCGATAGCCCCGAACATATCGTCTTGCGGTTTTCTTTAATTCCTTCTTTAGAATCCTGCGATAAACTTAGGCTACATTTAATGACAACAGGAACTTGTGAAACAACTAAAATAATAATAACGGAGAATCATATACCGCTTTCGCGCGTTAGTCAGCTCTGAAGCCTAAACTATAACAGCTTGTCCAGTGTACAGAGTAGTATATGGAATTGCAGTACTCAAAAAGATCTAAAATAAATAAATACGCGAGTGCATGTGTCTAACTTTCACGTGTGAACCACATTTATCATTTTTCTCTTCTCTCTTCTCAAGCCCTGGCGCCAGACGGCTTCAGACTACAGATGTAGTGATTGTGGAAGATCTGTAAAAGTTATACATATGATCTCGCGGCCTTTTTTTGTTTTTTTCCTTTTTATTCGTCGTTTGTTCTATAATTCTATACTATTCACCTTGGTCTCAGTTTAAGCTGCAGAGGTCACGAAAGTACGGAAGTGGCAAACCATTCTATGGTATTATTTTTGTTTCAGTTATTTCACATTTTCGTATTGACATTTAATATAGCCTACGTTGATCCCAAAATTATATGGAAGAAATTGAAACCCACCGCTCACGATAATTTCTTCGGTTCACGAGTTAAAGAAGTTTGAAAATTATCCGTGCAAAGCCGGGGCTGGTCAGCTAGTTACTAGTAAAATAAAGTATTAAGTCATAATTATTTAATAGAAAAAATTTCATCTCAAGTTTAAAAAATGTTTATCGAAATTGGTGACACAAGTACAAGGTGAGTGGGCAACAGAATCAATGCTCGCTGGGCGGCGAGCCCGCTGAAAGTAACGAGTAGAATTTGAAAGGATTCGCCGCTCTATTCTATCCAAATTTGCGAGAAAACTAGGGCAGCTATAAAAAAGTTGTTTGAGTAAAAAGAAAAGTTTATTTCATTGTGTACAACTTCCTCTCAGATAAAAATTTGGTAATGTTTTTGTTATTTTATTTTTATACAAACACAATACGTATCGTAATTGCTAAGGACACTGTTGCATTCCTTCAGTATTCACTTGTCTGAGTGAAATATTTTACAATATTTTTGGT
The DNA here is from genome assembly GCA_026315105.1 of Locusta migratoria. Lineage (NCBI taxonomy): Eukaryota > Metazoa > Arthropoda > Insecta > Orthoptera > Acrididae > Locusta > Locusta migratoria. The sequence goes on from CM048746.1 coordinate 613,334,187, forward strand.
GTCCTAAGGGGTTCAGATTACAATGTAATTGAGTCGAGAGCCCCATTTGAAGAACACGCATTTATTGGTCTAACTCCATCCAAGATGGCTGCCGTGACGTCACTGCCTGTAAGCTTATGTAGGCGGTATAGCCTCTCTGTTATTTTGTGCTCGCCGGGGAAAATACGGCAGTCTGTCATATGCTGCACCGCATATGTAGCCACTGGTATTATGGGCGGTTCGAAAAATATTCTCTTAATACTTAACTCTGTTTTGTCACATAGTAGTGTTTAGTTTCTCGACATGTAAGCCGTCCATCTTTCTTCACTAGTGAACTATATTTTATAGTTATTTATATCTACATAGTTTTGTGACATAGTACAAAATATTGTAACATATGATCAAACGACAACAATTACAATCTGTAGTACAACGTTATCAATAACATAGTAGGTAAACGAAAGGGAGCTAATACAGGGTGAGGCATGTATAACTGTTTCTCGGAATATTTGGGAAAATACAAATCAGATTTTTAAAAAGTTGCATTTATAGTTGTTCACCTGCAAGACAAACAGCCATTAATTTAAATCTCCAATGCCCTTCACCTTTCCTGGGGCTGGAAGAGGGGGTGATTTGAAATATTAAATAGCAGCCCCTATTTCTTACTATAGATTTAGAGTCTCTGTCAAAATGTGTAACTTGTTTAGTAAACATTTTCTTAATGTATAACACATTAGGAAACTCAAATTTCCATTTTTTTTTTAATTTTTGGTAATGCTATCACGTGACACCTCCTACAATCTAATAAAGCATAACCTATGTTCATGCTCTCAGTCCATGGTGAGACTAGATATTGTACTTCAGTTGTTCGGACAGCGCACATCTACACACACATTCCAGCGTCGTAGTTTGAGGCTCATAGAGATGTTGAAGAAGCTCGTCAAAGTTATGGTAATCCGTACCTATTACAACACTTAGTAGTAGTATTTCCTGCACCATCCGATCTCCTCGGTACGTCTGATCAATAGTGAAAAGGGCGCGGTGGGAATCTGAACAGATGATTTTCACGCTTTGGTGCCGTTTTATGTGTTCCATCTCTCTCAGGATAGCGAACAGTTCCGCATAATAAACGGACAACTGTTCTGCGACAGTCAGGGTACACAACAAAGTAGCCAATACGGTCGGCTTGCTTCGACCCATCTGTGTAAACGGTAAGAAAATGAGAATAGCAATTTAAAATCTGAAGAAATTTGCCTTTGTATCAATGATCTGAAGTAGAATTCTTCCTGTAGACAGTCAGAAAAGTGAACTGGTGTTATTAAGTAGACAGGGGACACTATTCCAACCATGGTGTTAGACAGTAATCCCCTGCGCTTGTAGCAACACAAGGATTTCCTTTGCTCGGGCCCCAAATGGCCTTGTCGCTTACTGACGATTGCGGAACATACTTCCCAATGGCTGTTGTGCAACAATGAATAGTGAGTTCGGAATAGACACAGACCTGTATGCCTGTATACCGTGAGGAAAAGTCGGCGAATCGAGAGCGGAGGCTCACCAGCCTTTGCACACAAGCTAACAACTGGGCTCTTATGGTACGCACCCGTTGACAGCCTGATACCTTCATGGTGAAGTGTGATCAGCAATTTCAGGTAGAATGGCCTTGTTGGGCCATAAACCTGGCATCCATAGTCAAGGTGGGGGCGCAGAACTGCCTCACAAAATTGGAGCATACGTGCCCTTTTGGTTCACCAGGACCTGTAACTAAACGTTTAAGGGGGTTTAATGCCTTGATGCATCTTATTTTTAAGTCCTAAAAATGTGACAACCGGGTTAGCCCCTGTGGTTGCGTAGACTTTCCCTCCGTAACAACTGATAATACTCTTCTCGGGTCTGCAGCCGGGTGGCATCGTCAACTTGACCCAACATTTCGGCAGACCAACTGGGTGCCATCTTCAGGTGAGTGCGCTGATTAAGCTTACTCGTCGGCTTACAGCGGCCCCTTTATACACCGCTGACAACCCAACCGCGCGTGCGTGAAACCAAAGTAGAAGCCCTCTAGGCGCAGTTACGCACCGGTGGAGAAAATCGGCAAAACGATGGTTCGAAACAAGATTAGTTAAAAGAAACTTCAGGTCAAAATAAGGACCGTTGTTGCTTATTGTCAGATAAAATTGGGTTATACCACTTCTCCATCCGTCTAATCAATTGCAACTGATGAGCAGCCGTTGCAATGCAGGAGGGCGCACAGAAAATGAAGAAGTCGTCCATAAACAGGCAACACTGTGCAGGTGGTCTTACGGTGGACGCAATGTTGTTTATGGCAATGGCAAATGCCGTCACGCTTAGAACACTCCCTTTAGGTGCATCACTCTCTTACAGAAGCCGCGGCGGATTAGATGTGCGTCCTGGAGTGCCGTGCCGTGGTGCACACGACCGTTCGCCGTCGGGGGTTCGTGTCCTCCCTCGGGCATGAGTGTTTGTGTTATCCTCAGGTTAGTTTTAAAAAAGGTAAAGTAGTCAACAATCCGAAGATTGGTTTGAACATCACAGTGCTTTACTAGGCATGGTTCTGTTTGGAGGTGGTATGCCGTTGCCTTCCTCCGACCTTCGAACTGACTTACCCAGCTAGTTATAGGGGGACCTACAGTTTAACGTGGGTTCCGAACCAAGGTGCTACTCGCTATTTTTCACTTGAGCAATACTACCAGAGGTGAAAGAAGTGGAAAGTGCCAAATAAAAATCCTAGGACCTAGCGGGGATCGAACCCACAACCCTTGGATTTGTAGTCTGACACTCTACCACTGTTAACCGAAGTTTACCTTAGTTTAAATAATTTGTAAGCTACGGACTAATGCACTCCCAGCGTTGTATGTAAAATACCTTCCCGAGAGGAAAGTCCGAATGAAAGCATGCAAACGTTCCCATAAACCCCACTCGTAAAGCTGCTGTAAAACAGTATGCGCCCAGATAGTATCGTAGACTTTTCTAGATAGATGGGGTGTTTCTCACTTGGGGAGGTTTGTTGAATCTCTCTCTCTCTCTTTTTTCCAGTATCAGGTCATACAGTGTGAAGCGGTACCGCCAGTACCTGCATCGAGAGCGGACTCATACTTACCATACACTCCAAAGTCTTTCCCACACAGCTTGTGAGGCTAATGCTACCATAACTGCCGGATTCAGTTCGATAATTCTCTGGTTTTAAAATAGGAATTGAAATAGATTCTTTCCACAAACTATAAAAGCTCCTGATCAAGCAAATTTCATTATAAAGCTGAAGGAAGATCTCTTTCGATCGTGGTTCCAAATGTTGCAGCATTCTGTACGTTATCTCGTCGTGACCAGGGGATACTGACAATCCAGACTCTGCTTGCACATTGAGAGAGGCTACTTGTATTCCCTAACTTTGGTGGATCGGAAATCAAACCCATACCTTTTCTGTATAGCCCGATACTGGTGGAAGGCTACATCCCGGCTAGAATATGGTGTAATACGAGTAGTGCCTCGTGCCAGTGTTAGACGACGTACTTGCCGCCGTACAGCTGCTATTGGCGGTCAGGAGTTCCTCGAGAGCCTAATAATGGCTACCCATACTCTACTTGCTGATGGGGACCTGTTCATGGAATTCAGGAATACTTTTCAAGACCTCTGCTAACTTTCCCTAATAATTCGTCTCTCCCTTGACCTCGCAACACTAAAATCGAAAGAATTTTGTATGACGGGCAACCACATCTAAAATATTTATACATGATTAAGAAACTTTCACTCAGTTAAAAATTAGGTGTTAAAATATTAAGAGTCTGAATGTAAGTCCTTGGTCCACTTGAGCTGTTATTTTATTGGAGTCGTGAAGACACGCACAACCGGTTTTTCAAGCTACAGTTGCATCTTCAGGCGCTTTTTTACACGGTAGACTTCTTTTTATGTTTTTGACGAAAAGAGCCAAGGTGCTTGCGGTACGACCTCACCATTAACCCCGTTATCCATCACAAATGACTTATATGGAAAACTTTGTAAGTAAGATAAAAAATATGTATTGCAATTAATAGCCTACTGGCTTCTATATAAAAAAAATTGCATGTAACTTCCTAATATATAACTAGTTCGGATTTTTTGTTTTAATATGTAATTTTCAATCTAAATATTCAATTTATTAGAACAATCACCATCCTGTACAGTAAAAAAGCACCTGAAGATGCAGCTGTAGGTTGCGAAACCGGTTGTGCGGGTCTTCACGACGCCAATAAAATAACTGCTCAAGTGGACCAAGGACTTTCATTCAGACTCTTACAATTTTAACACCTAATTTTAACTGTGTGAAATTTTCTTAATTATGTAGAAATATTGAAAGATTCGCATTTGTTGATAACCGATGGTATCGCTGCAAAACTGCCCTCCTGTCCCTGATTGCAGAACGACACTCATTGTATCACCAATTGCCTTCAATTTTGGGATGGGCGCTTCGGCAGCATCGTAAATCTCCGTTGTAATGTAATCCATCGAGTTCTGGTCGCCTCCACATCGAAAACAAAAGTCAACCATTTATTAACCTACAATTCAGCGGTTTCCTGTCATGATCGATTCCATCTGGCAGATTTAACCATTCAGGGTAGTGGTCGCTGCCGTTAGGTTAGTCGTCCACATCCCACAGGGCAGGGTCTGCTGGAGCAGGTGAGCAGAAGGAAAGGTCTACAGCAGAAGAAAAACCTGTAGCAACGCTGAATGTGTTGCTTGAGCCTTGTTCATCAGTATTATTTCTGTTGACCGTATCACTGCCTCAACCTACGATCCCTGGGGCAAGTGGTATTAGATCCCGATAATGCATTATGTACATTTAAGTCTCCTAAAAGAAGCAATGGGCGAGGAAGATCATCAATGGGCTACGTCGAGGGTTCTGTCAACGGGTTCTCCAGGTGGTACATTTGGAGAGCACAGTGTTATATCAGTATGGGCCAGTAGACGGACAGGAACCGTCTGTACAGCTGTAGTTAAGGTCACAGGTGGGGAGTAGAATGTGTGCCTGACGAACATTGCCATGCCACCTTGCACCCTGATATGAGTAGGTTGTCTTTCCTGTAGAGGTAGTAGTCTCATAGGACAGGTGTGTCAGTCTGTTTGAAATGTGTTGCTCGGAACGATACACAGACAGGTCTCTCCTTCACAAGGAGCTGCAGTTCCTCTAAACGAGTCCCGAGTTCAGCCTGATTCCGCTGGAGTTTTGTAGCCTTTCCTTGCACTGAGAAAGTGAGGCACTTATGGAGCTATGGGTAGCAGATTGGCTGCCTGGTTCCAGTGTTGAAGCATCCAGCTCCATTTTGATTTCCTCACGATCAGTTAAGGCTGCCTTCACAACGTCCGTCGACGCCAGGGGGAGCGTTTAAACCAAACGTCGTGATCCTATTTTTGAGCTCTTCACATTTGGAAGAAGCTGAGGAAAATAAAATGATCAAATGCTTGTAAAGATATGAGACATAACTGCAGTGATCATTGGTCCCTAAACTTGCAAAATACTTAGACTAACTTATACTAAGAACAACGCAAACACCCGAGGGAGGACTCGAACCTCCGACATGGAACGGCCGCGCGCACCTTAGCAGGGCGCCTCAGAGAACCTGTTTTTATGTAGCACTCTGATTTTGGAGAGCACTCACCTGGTGGGCCGTGCACTCTTGGTAGGCTCTCTGCTCTGGGGGATCCTTCTGAATGATGTATGTGGGTTCCTCTAATATCTCTTCAAACGGAGTTGCCTGGATTGAAATATCTTTGCTGATAGGAACGTGACACATACAGATGCAAGTACAAGTGTCTGTATTGAATATGGGCTAGGTGTGCGTGGAAGTATCAGTTGGATATAGGCTTTTGCACCAACGCCACTTAGGAAGTGGCTTCCATGTGAGAGATCCTTTTAGTAAACCTGTAGCTTCACATCTATCAATAACTATATTTTACATTCCTTTGCAATAATTGGGCATTCATTACTCCAGACTGGAGGGCTTCCAGATTAGTTCATGCACACAGCTGCAACTCTGTGTTGTATGTTCGATACTTTGGAATATGTAACACCTAATAGGTTTCTGAATATGGGGTGAAAGGCAGAGGACCCTGCCATAATGTGTTCTGGCAGTGTTGGAGAGTTTAAAGTGACAATGAAGCTCAAACTTCTCTCAGTCACCCCATTGTTCTTGCAGGTCTGTTATTCCACATCTATTATACCCTGTGATGCCAATTCATGGTTAAATTCTGCAGTGTACGTTTCCATTATATCCCAGCAAGTAGCCACACCACTACTGGAGTTAAGGGGGTTATGTATCTCAACAGTGTTTTAATGGTTCCCAAGTTTTGTGAATTTGATATGAAGGTCCAGCTACTTAGAATTATTAATTTTAACCAGCAAATAACCGTTCTGCATGCAATGAAGGCTTTCACGACCGGATGTCATAGTTGCTGGCAGAACTTCCGGGTTATAAGGCCGTGGTCCATAAAACTTTTCAGTTTCACCTAACGTTTCGTCCAGAGCTCCACCAGACATCCTCAGAGGTCTTCTTACTTGCGTTGAGTCTTGCCGACTCAAGACTCAACGCAAGTAAGAAGACATCTGAGGATGTCTGGCGCAGCTCTGGACGAAACGTTACGTGAAACTGAAAAGTTTTATTGACCACATCCTTATAACCCGGAAGTTCTACCAGCAAAAATAACTGTTCTGCATGTTCTTGATAGATTTCAGTGTATCTGCTAGTCCTTCTAAACCTTTATTAATATAGAAAGGGGACACTTCATCAATAGTCCCCTCATTCCTCTTTATTACAAGAAACGCAGTATGATTAATGGTACCTTGAGCCATGTTGCTCTGTACGAGCTAATTTTATCAGGAGGACTGTTCCTGTCACACTTTGATGTATGGTTGTGAGTACTCCCAGAAGCTAAACCCATCCTGCTGGGGTTAGAAGCACTTGAAAGATCTATCTCGGCCCCATGAGCAGCTAGAGAACTAAAATTCCACCTAGGTAGAACCCCACTTGCTTGGGTAAGCCTACTACAACTGAAGTGCAGCAGAGGTCGCCTGCTAGCGACTTCCACCTGAATAGCCGTGCATCCCATCAGCACACAGCGCACCTTGAGACTAAGAGATTTTTATAGATGTTTGCGATCTGGGCAATGAAACTGCCCAGCCCTGCCAGGCTGCACAGTGCTCACTGGAGCAAGCCCAGAGCTTGCAGTCGTGGAGGACTGGCGGCACTTGCCAGTGCCCAACTCAGGGATTCCAGGTTTTCTAATCCCGTACCTGGCAAATTAATGCTGAGACCCCTGAGGGGAGGACCATCGACCAAACTCCTTACCGGATGGGCCGTGCTGCCGTTTTGCAGTGGTGCCAGTGGGAGCTGGACATGGCGAAGCACCAGGTGTGGGAGGACGGCAGCGACTTCCTGCTGCTGCTGGAGCTGGAGCGGCTGGAGCGGCGGCGGCTGCCGCGCCACCTGCGCGACCTCATGGAGACGCGCACCTACCTGGAGTGGCCGGCGCGCCCCTCCAGCCAGCAGGACGAGGCGGCCGCCTGGGGCAAGCTGCGCGCCGCACTCACCCCTAGCCTGCACCAGCAGCGCCAGCAGCAGCGCGCCGCCAGCCAGCACCGCCGCCATCACCAGCCTCAGCCGCAGCTGCAGATGCAAACGCGGCACTCGATACCGGCAGACGACACGTGAGTACCTGCCCGGGGCAAGCTGCATGCAGCGCTTACCCCACCTGCACCAGCAGTGCCAGCAGCATTGCGCCGTCAGCCGGCAACGCCAGCATCACCAGCCGCAGCCGCAGCTGCAGATGCACACGCAGACTCGGCACCAGCAGATGACATGTGAGTACCTGCCTGCGGCAAGCTGCATGCTGCGCTTAGCACCACCAAAGATGGCAATAGCAACAGTAGCACCACCGCCATCACCAGCCGCAGCTGCAGATTCAAATGCGGCACTCAGTAACAGCACCTACATGGGACAAGCTGCCTGCTGCATTCAGCACCAGCAGCAGCAGCACCATCACCTGCCAGCACCAGCCACAGCTGCAGATGCACACGCAGCTCTTGGCACCAGAAGACGACATGTAGCCAAGCTGCGTGCTACACTTAGCCCCAGCAAACATCATCATCAGCAGCAGCAGCAAGCCGCCAGCTAGCACTGCCACCAACACCAGCAGCTGCAGACGCACTTGTGCCACCTGTCAACTGCAGATAACACATGAGAACCTGCCCACACTCCTATCCAAGAGAAATCAGTTTCCTCAAGGTTGCATCTTAGGACCACTATTACTCTCGATATGGCCTGCCTACACTTTCTATCGAAAGCTTTAACCAACATTGAGTTGGTTATGAAAGCCATTGCTTCTTTATTTTGTTTGCTATGATCTGGTATTTCATCATGCTACATTTGAAGCAAACATGCTACAAAATCATCCCAGTAGTGGTGAAACCGAAGTTGGCTACAGGGTTCCCCAGAGATAGGAACATACATTGGACGCTCTTGTATATGGGAGCAGTGCTGCTCTCTACTGTAGAACCTTTAACATCTGGAATAACTCTGTTATGTCCTGTAACGATGCTGCTGAGGGCCAAGCGGTAGTTTCACAGCTTTATGTCACGATGACACCTAGTGGAGCGCCAGAGAATGATAGTAAAACAGTACTAGTGTTTATACGTTTATTCAGGTGTTACAAGATGTCATGGTGTAGGCGCTAGCTCGGCACGAGCTAGATAAGCAGACGACGTCGCCTTTGTCACATCAACTCACCATCACGCTACTTCTTCTATGTTACCGCTGTGAGCCGTTAATAAGTGCTGTAACCTCGCCGTTGCGTCTGGGAGTCGTAGAAGAGACCGCCTGCAGAAGATGTGCTCGATCCCACCGTCGGTTTCTCCAGTTGTTCGTGGGTCCATACTTGGAACCATTGGAACTGGATGCCGTGGTGTCAGATTTATTCTTGCTACCAGCTAGCAAGATTAGCACCACAGTGCTAGTTCGTTGATGGGATCGTTGGCCTTTAGGGAACCAGACAATGAAGTCTGAGCTGCAACCACACTCAGCTTTGTCAATACGGTAGTACCTCAGTTCACCATGTTTCCTGGATGATGATCAGTTCAATGTACAGTAGTTCCTGGAGTCCATCACGTAGTTGCCACTAGTGACTGCTAGTCTGTCCTCGTTTCTGTAAGACATACGGTACCGAAATTAGATCATTAGATCAACGACTGCTCTCGTGAACATCATCGATCCCCATGACGAAGTGACAACTTCCAGAAGATGGTGTATATATTCAGAAATCGGCTGAAGCTATGACGAATGGGTCTGTTTGTCACGACAGTCTCTGGCGTTGCATCTACGACACAACCTGTTACCTGCACGCACGATAGTCTAATTTTGGGGCAGCTGGTCTTAGCTATTCACAGTCTCGAGCTACATATAACCAAGTCTAAGAAATGGATAGGCAGACAAAATGGAATGGGTTGTTTTTAAAAAATTCGTGCCAAAGTTTGTGGAACAGGTGGCGCCTTTGAAAATATTGCATCAGACGGGGAAACCTTTCATACAGTCAGCACGCAGCAGGTTGAGTGATGCCGCATTGTTGGCCCTCCCAGATCTCTGCCATCGTTTCACTTTACAAATGGTGATTCCAGCTCTTGTGTGTCCTGATTAGTAACTCCCACTGAAATTACATATTCTGTGTACGACCTGCCTTCTATCGAGGGAGACAAGTTCTACTTTGAGCATAGCAAATTTCCTCTTGAAACTAGCAACCAGGCCTTCAGTTGGGTGTTGGTGCGTCAAAGTAACACTGGGTGTATTCCCTACAGCTTTATTTTCTATTATTCATATGAGGAGGAGCTGAACTCAAGGTGGTGATTCATACAGTCACATGAATTGTTGAGAAGAGATACTGCCTTTTCTCTGTGGACCTACTTGAAGGCAGGAGGGAGAGACACCAACTTTGGAGGCGTAGTTGGAAGAGAAGCCACAAGAATATGGATAGGGGTTTTCTTGGTGACAGAAGAGTACAGCATGGGACGTGTAGATGTACAGCATATCCACCATTTGCGTTAGTTGCCCGCACTGGTGACCGCAGCGTACGTGTTAAATTAGAGGAGTGTGGTGTCAGTGGTGTACAGTGAACTCATTATGGAGCAGTTCTAACCACATACGAACAATCTGACTCATTGCATTGCCCTCCTCAAATATGCAATCTTATTTAGCGAAAACAAATTGCATGGCGGGGGTGGTCTGGTTCCTTAGAACAGGTGTGTGGTGTCGGAGTTAGTGGCTGCACCACACCTCGCGTTAAGAAGACGATCACGTGTGTCAACAACAGTTAAATAGTCAGTACGTACGCCATATAGTACAATGTGCCCTGAAATTAAATTTGTGGCACCAAATTACAGTGCTCATCATTCGTCCCTGTGCTTACAAACTACTTAGACTAACATTAGGACAACACACACATACAACCCTGACAAGCGCCTTGAGCAGGTCGACTATTCCCACGCGGTATGGAGCGCCTCAAGACTCACTTTAAACTACGAGTAGTCGACGCTTGATTACCGGCCGACACTTGCAACCATCGCCGACTGCCTCAAGAGAACTTTGAATAATCACTCAGTGTCCCGAAATGTTACTAAAGTGGACGTATCATTTCCGTTAAAGTGTACGCTCGCCGCCTTAGCAGCACAACCCACACAAGATGCATATTTGTGTCGATCTCTTGTGCCTTCCAAAATGACGAGATCACGCAGGCACGCCAAGAAAGCGATCCCTGGACTATATTGCTTCCATTCTCGGCCTTGACCGTTTCGACGATTGTCCAGGTTAGTTATTTTCAAGCTAATCGCCGTATGTTGAATGGGGCAAGAAACGTGAATCATCTGATTGTTATTGTTTAGATGGTACTAATCTATTTGGTCATCAGTCCCCTGTTCCTAGCAAAGACGTTTCAGTGAAATTCAAGCAAAAGAAAATTTGGCGTAGAACACGCAGAAGGGGAACCCACAAAGATTACACATTGACAATGAACATTTCGCTGTTAACACAAAGAATAAAACACAATGTGTTTAATCGAGCTAAAAAATTTACAGCAGAATACCGTGGCTGGCTGATCACGAGGATAAAGCCTACAATTAAAAGCAGGTCAGACAGCATGAAAGTAACAATAGATTTAAACTGTTGGAGTGGTGGGAGCCTGAACGATCAGGCTTACATACCCACAATTAAATCACGCGATAAAAGGCAGCTGTGGGAATAAAACGTAAAACACAGTTTGCCACAGCGGCATCGTCTTCTAGCATAAAACAAAGTGCAGCTGGCAGGCCGAAAGACTATCGCGAGGAAGCTAAAAGTGGACAGTCCAACAGAATGCGGACTGTCAAGAAAGCGGCATTGTGGCGGGTTCTCCCCATGCGCCATCCATGTTGACGAATACGCAGCGACAAAGGACAACTGACTCCCTACAAGAGGCCCTACGATACACTTCAATACGACCGTAGAGAGCTTGACCACACAGAGCTTGTTCGGATCAGTATAGTCAGCTCACCCAGAGTTCCAAAGCCCAAGTACCTTTCGATGTAACTCCAGTCAGAGAACCCTCTACTGAAGACCAATTTCGAAGGGACTCGAGGTAGTGACCTGCTTAGTCAGCTGATCAAAGCGTTTGTTCCCCAAAATGCCAGTGTGGCTCGGGGTCTGAATCATCTGGAAGCAGCACCTGTCACCACTCACCTGATGTCCACTTGCGGCACTGCCGCACAGATTCCAGCTTTCGTCACTCATGAACAGCAGTCATAATTGGAGGGGAAAACACGCGCCTGTTGCGGAGACCCATATGCATCAACGAGCGCTCAACCGTCTTTCAGGAGACACTGTTGGCAGCTGCTTGTTTCATCTGGGCGGTCAGTTCCTCGACAGCTGTCTGTTAGCTTGTAATGACTACAACAGCCGTCGCTCACACGTACTATCGCCATTATCTCCGTAGCGTTTTTCTTAACATTGCCGTTTTTCGTGTACAGTATCTTTTTTAATCTCGGAGGCTATCAGGCAATCGAACAATTTTACAAACTTCCCTGTTTCACAAATGCCTTCAGTCTTAATAAGAGAGCGACTGATGATTTTTTGGACGTGAGATAAATCACTCTGTTTCCGCAAGTCGACTACGACTACTGCACTGTTTTTCGCATCTCCCCAACACTTTGTACGTCCTCCACCGCTAATCTTGCCAAGTGCCGGTTGTTGGTGGTAGCCGCACGATGACATCCAACGAAGGCGGTTGTCACATTAATGCGGCTGGACGAACCATAAAACGCAAAATTTATGAGCTTAAAATTAAACAATACTATATAAAACACACTTACTTCAGCCAAGATCGCTAGTTTATTTGTAATTTTTTTTACCGGTGTCGATCAACTATGTCATCATCTTCAGAAACAAATTTTATCCTATTTTCAATAAAATAAAGAGTTACTTGTGAAAATGGGAAATGAGAAAAATAACACTGTCAAACGATTAAAATTTGCATCATCAAAGTGGATCGTCATCTGTATTGCACATTTAAAAATTGTGTGTGTTCTTGCCACAAGTAACAGGGAGACTTGTGGTAAGAACACATGCATTACTTACTTTTAACTTTTTTAACTATCGATCTTGGCTGAAGTAAGTGTGTTTTATATAAATTTTGATCGCTCTCTATAGGCATAATAGGCCACTTAACTATAAACAATTCTAATCCTCTATTCCATAGTTTTACTACTATCTGACAATTAACTGTATCACGTGTAAGTTTTGAAATAATGATGTCAAACACATATATATATTTTTTTCTTTGTTTTACGACCTGCTGATAGTTACAGCTTACTTGTTACATTGCTATTAGTAGCTATAGTTCTGTTACATATGTTGCTAGGGAAGGTTCAACATGGCGCCAAGTCAGATGATGTCCAAAGGAGATATACCGTACCCCCTGACGAAATGGGGGGGGGGGGATGAGTTCTATCTAGAAACAGGGCCGTCGAGCGGGTGGAGCGCCAAGAGAGACATATAATTTCAGCATTCTAGGTTGTAATATGATTTTATTAATATGACTGGTTTCGATTAATAAAGAACATCTTCATGAAGGACACGATCTAAGGATGATCTTTATTGATCGAAACTGGTCATATAATAAAATAGAAATCACGTTGCGATCTAGACTGCTGCAATTATTGTCTTACTTAGAAAAAAATTTGATCGCTGTTTAGATTCCATGGGAACAATGTTCCATAAAATATTAAAAAGGAGAGACGCTGAGCGTAAGAGAGAGCGCCAAAGAGAGGAACGCCGAGCGGGGAGGGCGGGAGGCGCCACTGACAAGTTTCTGCCGGCTGGGATTTTTATCTGCTTAAACCAGTAACAAATAATGTTGTGTAAGAACTTCATAAACTACAAATCCAAGGGTCGTGGGTTCGATCCCCACCAGATCCTACGGTTTTTATCTGTCACTTTCCACTTCTTTCACCTCTGGCAGTATTGATCATGTGAAAAATACCGAGTAGCACCGTGGTTCGGAACCCACGTTAAACTGTAGGTCCCCCTATAACTGGCTGAGTAAGTCAGTTCGAAGGTCGTAAGAAGGCAACGGCATACCACCTGCAAACAGAACCATGCCTAGTAAAGCACTGTGGTGTTCAAACCAATGTTCGGATTGTTGACTGCTTTACTTTTTTAAGAACTTCATTTGCCACCAAAAGAAATACTCGCAGTTTTCCGTTGGCACCATTCCGCCACTCGGAAGGCCACAGTTTGACCGCTTGCAAAGACGCTGATTTGGCTGTAAGAAGCACGAGTGCCTGTGCCTGTGTGCTTCACACATTGACGTCACACTGACCCTTATGGCTGTATACATTGCTTATTTCAGGGTACACACAGAGATGGCGCTATGTCAGCTTCATCACTACGCTGTATGTTGACAGACGACGTAGAAACCGTTATCAATGCGTATACTATCCACCACATGGCATCTGCTATCTTTACAGGTAAAAGTTTTCATTCTGGCAGTGTATAAATAAATAATGTAAGGTATTTCTTCGATTTTTTTTCTTTCTAATCGTTGGCGTCCACGTTTGAAAGATACTCTGGTATTGTGAAGCTCGAAGTTTGCTAACGCTTCAGGAGGTGCCACTGATTCATTCACGCTCAGTAAAATTGCGCATTACGAAATTCAAAATAGTGACGTAATGAAAGTGGATAGGGCACCTGTATATAGACGGACATGCGCATCAATTTCTGCTGTAGCGGCAGCTCCCGCCGCCATTTTTGTTCCTAGCGGTGAAAGCGTGAGCATGTGAAAAGCCGAGTTTTTCCGCTGATACTGCTTTTAAATGTCGCTTGCTTCATTTCTAATACACATACCAAAATGAAAATATATATTTAGATTAAAAATTCATCTCTTCGTAATAAATTATTGTAATACGGTTTGAGAAATTTGCGCTTTAGTTTAGTTTGATACATTATGTGCGCAAAAATCAAGTAAATGTATCGATTGTCATCCAAGATGAACGTAAAACATTTTCTCAAGTTATAGTTTCGAAACACTTTTCAGCTAATGGAATTTTAACTTCTATCAGGACTTTAATAAAATTGTGTCTGTGATAAAATTGATCGATTTTACTTACGACTACGGTGGTGTAGAGTGCTGATGTTGGCAACGACCGTTAATGCTCTTTTAAAACTCGAACAGCTAGAATGAAAGAAAATAGTTATTCATGTTTACGAAATTCTTGTCTTTACCCTTGTCCGGACAGTAAATTAATTATCCGCGTAACATTTTGTTGCAAACATTAGGAAACTACGCTGCCCATACAGCAAGTAAAATCAGCATCGCAGTAGCTGTAACTAAAATTTACATCGCAGTAGCTACAAACATCGGTACGAGCCATATGAGCCATTACAACTATTAAAAAACAGTGTGCATCATTTGAAAGTAGTTACTATTGTTATTGTCTAAATGTTGATACTGTTTGTTACAGCTAATGCATATATAAATAAACGTCTGTAACAGTAGTTCGTAGGTTCGGAACCTTCGCTGAAAAGGACATGTAAGGAAATCTGTCATTTACAGCGTGTAGGCCGGCCGCGATGGTCGAGGGGACTGAGGCGCTCCAGTCACGGTCTGCACGGCCACTACGGTCGGGGGTTCGAATCCCCCCTCGGGCATGGATATTTGTGCCGTCTTTAGTATAAGGTAGTTGATAAGTCGTTTGTAAGTTTAGGGACTGATGACCCCGTAGTTAAGTCCCATAAGCTTAACAAACATTTGAACATTTTTGAACAACCAGTAGAAATTGTGCATAACTACAAATTAATTAACACGCCTCGGATAGCTTTTAAGACCTTGTCACGACGACAGTTTATTAACCATATTTTACGCCTTTCAGGATTCATCGCAACCGAAAAAACACGAAAACCATTTTCTGAACGATTAGAACAATGCGGAGGTGGACAACCCACCATGCTGAATGCGTAGCTACTGCCCTATTCTACAATCGCGCTTCGAATCGAAGGAACAAAAATGGCGGATGCTCATGGCCGTCTATATCCAGGCGCCCTAAAAGTGGATGAGCTGCACGACCACGCTGGGTGTGAGGCTGCATCAAAAGATAAACGTGCGTCTGTGGGTGTGTCGGAGCGGTGGGGAGGCGGTGTGAGACGCTAGACACAGAAACAGCCGCTAGCTGCTTGCGGCGCCTGCTGGCAATTGGAGGCGTCCGTGGCCCCTACCCTCGTCGCCTCGGCAGAGCCTAAGCCGCTCCTCGTCCAGTCTGTGACAGCGGCCGCCGGCAGACGCTGCCACTCTCGCTCCGTAAGTACCGACTACACGCCTCTCTGTCACCCCGTTTACATGGGCTCCCAAAACCGGATTTCGTAAACCGATTTCCCAATTCCGATTTTGATTGGTCATGTAAACACTCCAAAATCGATTCTGGAAATCCACTTCTCTAAAGCGGTTTTCCAGTTCCACAATCGATTTTCGTGCCCATGTAAACGCAACCGTTTTTGAAGCGTTCTTGGCTTGTCAGATTGTGTTTTATTGGTAAGAATTTTCGGCACACATGGACAGAGTGATATTTTCTAATGTGAAATAAAAGTATTAATATTAGAGTGAGCATGAATTTGTGCATTTAAGTAAAGAAAAATAGCGATTATGCTGACTAGATCGGGGACTAAATCAGCTGTTTTTCAGCCGCCATCTTAAGTGGATTAGGAAATCCGACTCAGGCTGTGCCATGTAAACACGACAGCGAAAAACGATTTACGAAAACCCGTTTTCGTCTTCCGGAAGATGTGTTACATGAAAACGTAGTGTGTGTCTGCTGCTGCTGCTGCTGTGACCACGAGACAAAAATACTCCCTAATGCAATACGGTTTCCTAGACTAGAAGTTTCCGTGGGGGGGCTTGTGCTAACGCCACCTAAGTTGACGAGGCCTGTGCTCAGCCTGCCAAGAGTTGTCACATCGGCAAACAAACTAGTATTGTATAGTTTCGTAGGCTTTTCCGGCGTAATAGTTCTTCATAGTTTCTTCGGGTTTGCTGCCGGATTTTGAAGTCAAACTGACCCAACAGTTGTCGGCAAGTCCAGCAGCAGCAGTTCCACTGAGGATGGCGGACAGGTGTTCCGCCGAAATATTGGGTCAGTTTGACTTCAAAATCCGGCAGCAAACCCGAAGAAACTATGAAAAACTAGTGTTATATAGCATCATACTGGGTTTGGGAATACGACTATGTTGCATAGTGTGTTTCTGAATGTTTTTAATGCTATTCATGTGACACACAAATTTGTGTTGGTATAAAATATTTATGAACTACCAGCGGCCCGACCGGCTTGCGCACGGGTGGAATTTATACTAGCTGAAAACACGGCGTTGCCCAGGTATTTATTTATTTATTTCTGCCATTTTTCAGGTATATATTCATTTTTATTAGGGCTTTATGTCTGTAAAATCACCTGGGAATACAATTAGTAGTAAAGAAGTAATAGTTTCAAACTTGGTACGTGATGGTGCGATTATCCCTGAACCTTACTGTTTACGTGCTCATATCTCATGAATTTCGTGTCGTACTGTGATACAATTTAGAAGGTACGCTCTTATGGGTGTATACTTTCTGTAAAATTTCCTGCTATTATAATTTGTAGTGTAGAAATTATAAACTGTAACGTCATACCGAGAGCCGTAGTTTTACTCCATAAACAGCGGAAAAGTAGTAAGCGAAAAAATGTTTTTCCTTTCATCATTTTACTATGGTTGCCAGCGAGAAAAAGTTTAATAAAGGTTTGAAATTATGTTTAAAGTTTGTTGCAAGTCGCTAAGTACTGTCATTCTCATACAGCGTATTTCGAAAGTCTCGCCGCATTATATGGCATGACGTAATATCGTTTGAACCATGTGCCGTATGTAATTCTTAACGATGCAGCAATTGGTACCTCACGGTAAGGAATGTGTGTACCAAATTTGGTTGAAATCGGTCCAATGGTTTAGGAAAAAAAGAGCAGCATGCAGAAGTTTTTCGCGCATCTCATTGTTTATGACGTCTTATCTCGTGAACTATATGTCGTATGTGATTCTTACACTTATGGCGACAGTCCTCATGGATTGAAGCTTACGTGTACAAAATTTTATAAAGATTGGAACAAAACTATGGATTTGTATGCAACACGTACAAACATACGGACACCCCGCTTTATAAATTAGAAGAAAAGATTTGTTTTTGCATTCCCAAGGCGGGTTAGCCGTGCGTACTGAGGCGCCGTGCTGCGGTGCGCACCGCCATTCGCCGTCTGGGTTCGAGTCCTCTCTCAGGCGTAGGTTCGCAGTAGAGCTTCTGTGAAGTTTGGAAAGTAGGAGGCGAGGTACTGGTGGAAGTAAAGTTGTGAGGCGTGATCGTGAGTCCTGTTAGGATAGAGCGCTTGCCCGCAAATAGGCAAAGGTCCCAGGTTCGAGTCCTGGTTCCGGCACACAATTTTAATCTGCCAGGAAGTTTCATATCAGTGCACGCATCGCTGCAGAGTGAAAGTTTCATTCTTAGTTTAAATAAGCTACGGACTAATGACCAATTTTATTAATTACTATATTCTATGTAACATGATTAATCACAATGCATACCATGCTCATACAATACTCCGCGTGTGTAACCAATATTTAAAAGTTTATAAACCGATTGTACAAACTTAAGGGCTCCGCCGAAGCTGGTTCAATGTTCATTTGACAAGGAGAGGGTCTGACACATGGGTTACCGATTTCCATCAAATTTTGCATGGACTTCCTATTCTGATTATAAAAATACAAGTTTTTCGCCTTTCCATTAGACACAGGGTTGTTGTTGTTGTCGTCTTCAGTCCGGAGACTGGTTTGATGCAGCTCTCGACAGTACCCTATCCTGAACAAGCCTCTTCATCTCCACATAAGAACGGCAACCTACATCTGTCTGAATCTGCTTACTGTATCCATCTCTTGGTCTTCCTCGGCGGTTTTTTCCCCCACACACTTCCCTCCAACGCCAAATTCACAATTCCTTGATGTCTAAGAATGTGTCCTACCAATCTATCCCTTCTTTTAGTCATGGTATGCCAGAAATTTCTTTTCTTCCCAATTCTGTTCAGTACCTCCTCATTAGTTACGCGATCCACCCACCTAATCTTCAGCATTCTTCTGTAGCACCACGTTTCAAAAGACTCAATCCTCTTCCTGTCCGCACTGTTTATCGTCCATGTCTCACTCTCATACAAGGCGACACTCCATACAAATGCCTTCAGAAAGGACTTCCTTAGGCTTAAATCAATATTCGATGTTAACAAATTTCTCTTTTTCAAGAACGCTTTTCTAGCCATTGCCATTCTGCATTTTATATCCTCTGTACTGCGACCATCATTTGTTATTTTACTGCCCAAGAAACAAAACTCATCTACCTCCTTTATTGCTTCGTTACCTAATCTAATTCCTTCGCCATCACCTGATTTTCTTACACTGCACTCCATTACCCTAGTTTTGCTCTTGTTAATGTTCATCTTATATGCACCTTTCAGCACACTGTCCATTCCGTTCAATTGCTCTTCCAAGTCCTTTGCTGTATCTTACAGAATTACTATGTCGTCGTCAAAACGCAATGTTTTTAATTCTTCACCCTGAACTTTTGTTCCTTCACCAAATTTCTCCTTGCTTTCCTTTATAGCTTGTTCAATGTACAAATTGAATAACATTGGAGAAAGGCTACAACCCTGTCTCACTCCCTTCCCAACCACTGCATCCGTTTCATGCCCTTCAACTCTGACAACCGCTGTCTGGTTTTTGTACAAGTTGTAAATAACCTTACGCTCCCTATATTTTACTCCTGCTTGCTTCAGAACTTGAAACAGTTTATTCCAATCAACATTGTCAAAAGCCTTCTCCAAATCTACAAAAGCTAGAAATGCAGGTTTGCCTTTTCTTCTTTTCTTCTAGGATAAGCCGTAAAGTGAGTATTGCCTCCCGTGTTCCTAATTTCTCCTGAACCCAAACTGATCTTCCCCGAGGTCGGCTTCTACCAGTTTTCCATCCTTCTGTATATAATCCGTGTTAATATTTTGCAACCATGACTTATTAAACTGATGGTTCTGTAGTTTTCACACCTGTCTGCACCTGCTTTCTTTGGAATGTGGATTATAACATTTTTCTTAAAGTCTGAGGGTACTTCACCTGTCTCATTATCTTACACACCAGGTGAAACAATTTTGTCATGGCTGGTTCTCCCAGAGACTTCAGTAGCTCTGAGGGAATATCATCTACTCCAGGGGCCTTGTTTCGACTCAGGTCTTTCAGTGCTCTGTCAAATTCATCTCTCAGTAAAGTATCTCCTATTTCATCCTCATCTACTTCTTCTCTCCTTCCTACAATATTGCTGCTACGTTCATTTCCTTCATAGAGCTTCTCTATATACTCTTTCCACCTTTTAGCTTTCCCTTCTTTGCTGAGAACTGGTTTTCCATCAGTATCCCTGATATTCATAGAGCTGTTTTTCTTATCTCCAATTTTTTTAAAAAAATAATCATGGTCATGTTTGATGATGGTAAATCGCGTTTTCAATGCTTTACATCGATAGATTGTCTGAAGATGAGCATTTTTACCAGTACATATGGGATCAAAAGGTTGACGACGTTCGAGTAATTAAGTTTTTGGTCTTTTCTTGCTGTAGCTTGGGTACCGCCAAAGGGGTGATTTCGAACACGGGGGTGATTTCGGACGATATAGTTTATCTTCTCTTTCCCGCCACATAGCAACGAATTAGCGCTAATTTGCGCTGCTTATTTTATGCACGAGACTGTAATTCCCGCGTCCCGCACTCCCGCGTTTGGACCGATTGTTTACCGACGCAATAATCAGTCGGACAGTATCATTGTCGAAAGTTCTCGCTGTGTTATGGAGCGCAAACCTTCTGTTATTGCGCTGGCGAAAAAGTATTGTAACATCAATTGCGAACGAGATCTGTAGACTGCAGCACTGTGAGAAGTTTTGTACCAGTTTGTCACGAGTTTCGTGTAAACTTTCAAATTAACGGAGAGTTTTGCGAAATTGTGTTCTTTGTGGGGTGATTTCGGACAATGCCGAGAACGTGTAACCGTAAAGAAGGTGTTCAAGATCGGTCTAATTATGACCTGAAAATTTTAAAGAAAGCAGTTCTAGATATTCACTATGGCAAATTAACGTATAGAAAAGCATTTAATAAGTACAATTCCTTATTTTAACGAAGGACGTCCTTAAAATACTTTAGAAGTCACTAGAATCAAACAAAGAAAGTAGAAATAAAAAAAGGCAATTTGTTTCCGAAATCACCCAATACACTTCGAAACATCGGACAGAGACTGAAAATACACATGTGTCCGAAATCAACCAACTCCATGGGGTGATTTCGGATACTTTATTTGTCTCTCTCAGGCAAAAGTAGATGCACATCGACGTTCTGTATATATATATCCCCACCACTTCCGTAAAAAGATGAAATCTGACAAATCCTGGGAAAGTTATAGTAAAAATAATCTCTGTCCGAAATTACCCAGTTTGAGGGTACTCGTACACATGAGCGACATCTCGAGCGCCGTCGCCGGTCGATCGTACTGCCGGCGCGGCATCTGGCTGCGTTCGGTGAAAGGGCTGAACCCTGTCTCTAACAAAAAAAAAAAAAATAAATAAAAAAAAAATCAATACATAAAAACTGGGACAAGAGCTCTATGATAAACAACGAACAAAAAGGAAGACACGGAATGACTACTCGAAAAAGAAACAGGTCCAGGGCTTGGACTGTCAAACCGTGGACCCAGATTCGTACCTCCATTCAGGCAAATTTTTATTACACATTTTCGAAGTGTATTATCTGTTTACAGCTCCTTTACTTGTCAAAAATAAGTCCACTTTTATTGTATAAATTATACAATTTATAGATTAATATTTTATGAAAGAGTAATTTTTATTTTCGATATTTATCACAGTTAATGTGCAGCAAACAGTTTAGAAAAGTATTGTAGGGTATTTTAAAGAGCATGTAGAGGCAAAAACTCATTACATAGACTTTCTCAATGGTTGACCTTAGGTCATACATAGTTTCTTATGAAACGAGATAACACATTTACATTTGGGAGCTGAATACTATCTTATTTTTGTTCACGAAATATCGGTCCGTGCACGATATCATTCGATAGCAATTTGATCGAAAATGCGAGTTTTTAGAGTCGTATCTTGGGGAACAGCAAATGACTCAAATGTTTTCTTTATGTTGTGTAGATGTTTATATAGAAAGTCCGTTCTCTGTTTTCGAAGATATGTATTCGTTATCACGATTTGCTAGAAAAATTATAATTTGTGACACATCTACACTTTTTATCCATGGTAAATCGTCGCAGCTTTTACCGTATATTCTTTAGATGATGCTCCCAAGAAGCCTTGAAAGTTTTTTCTATAGTACTATCCGTATTTACCGCACATATAACTTAAAATAAGTACATAATATCTGATCAGACGTTTAACTGTAGTTTTAACTAAGACAAGGAACGAACAGAAAGGCTTCTTGGTTTTGAGATCATGAAAATATGTTCATAGTCGCCATTCCCTCACTAGTAACATTTAGAAAGGTCATAACTCATGATAAATTTGGTCTGTGATGTCAAATTTATCACTTTTTACTAATATTCGTCAAACACAGCCATACATGTGGCTGTAACAAAAATTTTGCATTTTTTACAGACATACAGGTAAATCGCGTCTGTAATGAAAAATTATGGAGTTTACACGGTAAGCCCGTTGGATATTGACATTCATCAAGGTTATATTGAAAAAGTGAATTTTCGATTATGTGCATACCCATAACTTACCACAGTGTCCAAAAAAGCTCTTTGGGTTGAGCCATCCCTCCCCATCCAATCCACAAATCTCCCTGTTGGTTGTATGTGTCCATGATTATTTCTTTCTTTAGAAAAAGATGGTAATTCTCCTACATTCCACGGGTATTCGAATAATCCGACCATGACTGATAATATTATCGACAGTGTCAAAAATCAATTGTTCAAATGTTTGTATAGTCTATGGGACTTAACTACGGGGTCATCAGTCCCTAAACTAACAAACTACTTATGAACTACGTACTAACTAGGACGGCACAAATATCCATGCCCGAGGGGGGATTCGAACCCCCGACCGTAGAGGCCGTGCAGACCGTGACTGAAGCGCCTTAGTCTCCTCGGCCACCGCGGCCGTCTCGACAGTGTCTATGCCATTCAGAGACTGAAATTCTCCACCGAAACAGAAAAGCGTTGCTATTCCTCCCCTTTTCGCTTCGTTACAGTGGCGAATATAGAATACATTTTCTGAAGGGGGGCGGCAAGACTAATGTAAAGATAAGCAATGTTAAATAAACAAGCCAAGATATTTTGCGGCTTATATTCAGAGGATAATTTGCGCTGAAGCCCTTTTATTTTACTTAAATCATGAAATATATCTATTGTTTTAAAACACTGCACAAACATCACAACACTAACATCCCACTCCCCACAGCAATACATGAAAGTATGACTACCATATATACGGCACTTCTTCGGCAAATATATTCTTATTAAATTACCGTGATTCAAGAAATAATTAAAAGTGGCACTACCAATCCGAGAAAAGAAAGACAGCTCTGTAAGTTTCGTCGAACAGAAATAAAAGTGCATTTTAAGATAATCCTTATCATCTTCAAATGCATGTTTCTGATGCATTCGCTTTATTTTTGTTTTAATTTCATTTATCTTAGTGGCTCAAAGTGCGTCATCCGGAACGCCTGGGTCGTTACATGGCAATGGTGAACGACTAGATTCTCAAAAAAATTTCAACCCCAGTATTTCATTAGAAGAAACAGACGTTTATAGCGATACGCCTTCTTCTCCTTATAGAAAATCATAATACCTTATGAAGAAATACCGGAAAAACGATTATGCTTCTGTAAGAAACGTATTAGTTGTGTTAAGAGAACTCTCCGATCGCTGTTCGATATTTTCTCTCGGTAAAGGTTTGATTTCATTTTCGTTATTCGTCATAGTAAGTAAAGTACTTCAGAAGCAAAAACGCAGCCGGCCGCGGTGGCCGAGGGGACTGAGGCACTACGGTCGGGGGTTCGAATCCCCCCTCGGGCATGGATATTTGTGCCGTCCTTAGTCTTAGCTAGTTCATAAGTAGTTTGTAAGCTTAGGGACTGATGACCCCGTAGTTAAGTCCCATAAGTTCTAGAAACATTTGAACATTTGCAAAAATGCAATGCGTAGAATTTACATATGTTCAATTTTAGCTTATACATTGTAGGGCAACAAATTCAGAGTATACACCAAAATTTTAATTAAAACTGTGAGCACAATATTATCTCGTTGCATTCTCGAGATACTGGTTTCATAACCGACGGACGAAACCTCGTGGCGTGTTCACCCCTGTCTAATACGAAATAATCATCATTCTTTAAGATCCTATCGTGTAAGAACTTCATGTCAAACATGGTACGCTCAGATATCTTCTCTCGGTAAGCTAATGAATTTCTTTTGCTATTAGTCATACCGAGTATATAAATGTATTGAGGCATAGAAAGAAATAGCCACAGTTTTACTGATATATATAATTTGCTTTATATAAACAGCATACCTTACTGTTCCAAGGAAATAAAGGTAACCAACTGAAAATTGCAAATATGTTCCTGTTTAAACAACAATGGCAGAAAAGTAGGGAACCAGTTTCCAACGCAAAAAAAGTTGTTGTTATTCCGCAAATTGTGTCAATATGGGAAGTGTTTGTATTGAAGATTATTTATACATACAAATGTACTCCAGGACAGACAATTATCATACTGCACCAGACTTACTTGTGCACCATGTTTTAATAAGCCCTGGCCTTTAAACATGAATAAAAAAATCATAGATGTACCTGATGATGAGCCCCCGGGGCTCGAAATGCATCGTCCACAATAAAACACAATTTTTTGAATGTTTTTAAAGAAGTAATTATTCTTCAGTAGGCTTTTTTTTTTTTTTTTTCATTTTAAAAACTTCAATTTCACTATCCATCGACTAATTTCATATATGATTCGAATAGAAAGCAGTCTCTGTTGCACAATTGTAAAACATTTATAGTTTTGATCAGGGACTTCCTTCTATTCGAACCATTTTTCTACTTTTCCTGTACCTGCTATCCTGGGATGCAATAAAATGTAAGGTTGACACACTTGAAAACGATAAACCAACATGGCACGAAAAATTGCGTTGTATCCTTCAAATTGTCAGCATGTTGTGGCCTACACAGCGGTCTGGAATACGTAAACATGAAATGGTACTCCATGTTCCCGTCGAATGGCAATATTTCACATTCTCAGATGTCATCTTCTACATCTCAACGGATGTGAATTTTGTCATCCTCCCATCTGAAACTCTACATTAAAACAGCTCAGAATGTTTTTAAAATAGGCATATGAGGTGTCGTAAATAAGGCATGGTCAAGATTTTGAGATAGGATTATATTGATAGTTTGTCTCCCGGGCGGTTTTCTGTTCGAGGGTCCCGTAGTGTGAACATTTCATACATCTGACCTTGATCCATCCGGTGTTTGGCCTTGGATACATGTAAACATTTCCGTATTGCACGTTCATTGAAAAATTCTCATGGGTCTTCTTGAGATGTATTTCCTCAGTTGTTTTTTATTTCGATATTGTCCGTCTTACAAGTATGTGTAGCCCCGGTGAGCACTGTGTTGAGGTATATTTCTGGCACTGTTGCAGTTTTTTTTTTTTTCGCATTAAAAATGGCTTGCATTTTATTTCGACGTCTTATGGCCGATGACCCTCTCTTCGTATGGATTAATCAATATGAACTGAATGTCTCGTTCTGGAAAAATTAACACCAAGTAAACTACCCGACATTGTTGCAAGTCCTTTTGAAACCGAATTGTTTCTTTGCGAGTTTTTATCCGGAAGACTATCTCCTGAAATATTTCGAACATGAATCTCCTTATTGTTCTTCTTTTCTAGCGTTCCTATTGTTTTGTGGAGGAGGCATTGTTCTGCTGGTTTACAGGATGCCTTTCCTGACGCAATCAACCACTCCCTCTCCCACCCACTTCAACCATCCCAGGACAGGACGGAACCTATGTACCGCATCTGTCTGTACTTTTCTTTAACTATATTGAAGTGCTAATGTATATTAAGATGATATAGCTCACCAATTAATTTTATCACAGATGAAAATAGAAACACGGCGATACAATTCGTAAAGTAACCGAGGCAATTAATCTCTATCTATATAAAAGCGAAAGGACACTCATTCACTCACTCTCTGACTAAGCACGAAATTTCGAAAACTACTTCACCTATGAAGTTGAAATTTGGCAGGAATGTAGTTTATAGGTAGAAGACGTCAGCTAAGAAAGGAGTTTGTGATAGAGGCGATAGTTCAGGATATGTGACGTCATAAACAATGAAAACTTCCCCGTCTTGCGGCACGTGATAGGGTGACTTTATCAGTCCATTATTTGAGAAGGAGAGCACTTAGCGACTTGCAGCAAAATTTAAACATAATTTCAAACCTTTAGGAAACTTCTTCTCGCTGACAACCCTAGCAAAATGATGAAAGGGAAAAAGTTTGTCGCTTACTACTTTTTCGGTGTTCATGCAGTGAAATTAAGGCATTTGGCATGACGCTACAATTTATTACTAGTACACTATTAATTGTATTCGCGAGAAATGTTACAGACAGTAATACACATACCACTGAACGTAAATTCGAAATTTTATCGTAGTACGACACACAGTTCATGAGATATGGAGTCAAAAACAATTAGGTTCATGAAAACCCGCCTCATCACGCATGACTTTTGTTTTATTACGTCATTCCTACTAACTCTATCCGCGACGTATTTTGCAGTCATATTACATATACAACACTGGGTATACCTTCGAAATAATATAGTATTATGATTCAGTTCATGATTATGATTAGTTCAGGTGCTATGACGTCAAAGACAATTAAATACATAAAAATTCGCTCTAACAACCAAGAGGTTGTAATTTACTACGTCTTCACTATTAACTCCATTTATAACATATTTCGCTGGCAGTTTCCTAATATTCCACTCTATGAACCTGGTAAATAATGTTTTTGTAGGACACATAATTCAGGAGATATTACGTCATAAGCGTGACATCCGTAAATAGGTTCAATGTTCAAATGTTTGTAGAGCTTATGGGACTTAACTACGGGGTCATCAGTCCCTAAACTTACAAACTACTTATGAACTAGCTAACACTAAGGACGGCACAAATATCCATGCCCGAGGGAGAATTCGAATCCCCGACCGTAGTGGCCGTGCAGACCGTGACTGGATCGCCTCAGTCACCTCGACCACCGCGGCCGGCGTAAAAAGGTACTGCATTATGTTTGATGATATTTTGTTAAGTCTTTATTACTTTGTCCGCAGCACCTTTCGCAGACAATGTCCAAATATGCCATTGAAAGGACCTACAATATTACATCATTGAACGACACAGTGATCTGCAGATCCGTCTTAACCACTGAGCTATTTCAAAACGAAACTACAGGGTGAATTTCGCTGTAGATTCAAGCGAAACGCTAGTACAAATAACCCAGATGTCTTCATGATGGCGGTGATGGTCCTCAAGACGAACGTCTACTACCCGGGCAACCTCATTGGCTGCAGTGTCACAGGCGGCTTCATCCTATGTGAGCCGCTACAACTCATTAATTTTCACGGGTTTAATGAGTTACGCAGTACAACGTAAATAAACAAACACGAAATATTAATAGTATCCTGGAGAAACGTAGGTTTTTTTAGAGGTAAAAGGAGCCGACACGAAAATTTACACGTTTCTGTCTTTTGCAAATCACAACCGATTTGTAACGATCATTTATTTCCTACTTTCAAGTACATACGGACACATGAATGTTTTGTAAGCATCAGAAGTTAATTTCCAGCTGATTCGCGCCGAACGATCTCATTGGTTGATAATAACTCCATTCTGATTGGCTGACGTAACTGCCAGAATTTATCTTTGAAATGAACTGTTTTTTTGGTCGAGGAAATAAGCACACGTGCTTTGACGATAGAGCAGAAATATCTCTGGAGTGAGCC
Organism: Locusta migratoria; assembly: GCA_026315105.1. NCBI lineage: Eukaryota > Metazoa > Arthropoda > Insecta > Orthoptera > Acrididae > Locusta > Locusta migratoria. The sequence goes on from CM048746.1 coordinate 613,361,840, forward strand.
TTGCGTTCTGCGCATGTTAACATGAAGCTGGGATTGTCACGTGATTTCGGTATAAACTTCTTGATTGCACACTTTTAGTTTGCATCTGAGCGGAGGATGCTGGGAGTGGAAGCTTACGAGCGGCATTGGCTGTCGAAACTTTCCCAGAACAGCCAAATTACGTTTTTAATGAACGAATATCGAAAGGATTAATGCGTCACAGAAGTGATGAAAGTTGAAGGCGGGTCTCTGGAATGGCCTCTTCGTTCATTTTTGTAAATAGTATTGACAGTCAGTATGCACAACACCGCAGAAAGGATAGACGAAGTACCAACTCAAGACTTGAATGAATAAATAAATATCCGTGCAACGCCTTTTTATCTAGTTGATCATAATGTGCTTTACGTAACAATTTTCCCAACACTTGGTTTCTACAAATACAGGAATGGAAGAATATAATATTAACACTATGCAGTACAGTATTTCTGGTTGAAAGTTTTCACCACTGAGACGAAATCGCACAATTGACGAACGAAGTAAGAAGTGTTGGACGTTATAAATAAATAAATAATGTTGAAATGTTTGAATATCTAAGGGTTATCAGTTCTAGGCGTACAAACTACTTAAAGTAATTTATGCTAAGGACGACACACACACCCATGGCTGAGTGAGGACTCGAACCACCGACGGCGAGCAACCGCGCGCTCCGCAGCAAGGTGCCTTAGAGCGCTCGGCCACTCCACTGGACGTTTCCTTGCAGTATATTACGCATTCTGTTTTGCAGCAGTCGGTATCGTTGAAATGCCTGTTATCTAAGGATTTCGAAACTCGATGGCGTGCAGTTAGTGGAAGCAAATAACAAGGTAAAACGCCATTTGCGAAACCGCGAGGACGACCGACAAACATTAACAACGACTGTGGCCAACAAACAAAAATTGCATGCCGAAAGCGTCTACAAAACGCAACACTCAACACGCAACACAAACTCAACGTGATTAATACTCTTCCGATGAAAACAGGATGGCGGAATCCTAATATTCATTGAAAGGTGGAAGTTGTTAATCCCTTAAAAAAGGAAGCCATCTCAAAGCTGCGAAGGAATGGTGCCACGATCATAAAACCTGTGCACTTGATGGCAGGGAGTATGGTCCTACAAACAACCGGGTTTATAATGATTATGTCGTTTTAGCACAGACTGCCAATAAAACAATTTTGAGAAATTAGAGTTCGTTATTATTTACGAAGAAATTAATTCTGCCTGTAACGGTGGAACTATCTAGTAACGTTCCCACACGCAGTTACCCGTATCTTTCAATAGCTATAATTTCATTATCTACCGTCAGACTGATACGAGTTGCCGTATAATATTCTGATGCTTCTGATATAACATCTCACATCCTTTCAGCCTTCATCGTTAGTAGAAATTACGTTCATGAAGGTTTCAATAAAATGACTGTGTAATAATTTAGCGATTAATCTCGGCTTGAGATCATGCTAGGCCACATACTTTAAAGAGATTCTCCCTCCCATTTTGCAACACGAAGGTCATTTCTTAGTAGTCTGTATAGTTACTTAAAGAAGGAAAAGCATACGCAGAATGACAAAGACCGCTATCATATTACATTATTAAAGAAGTGGTTGTAATGGACATAAGATCAAAAAAAGTAATATGTTATGCCGATGACATTGTAATGATCTCAGAGACAGCAAAAGACTTGGAAGAGCAGCTGAACGGAATGGACAGTGTTTGAAAAGTGCGTATAAAATGAACATTAACAAGAGAAAAACGAGGGTAATGGACAGCAGTAAAATAACATGCGATGGTCGCAGTACAGACGATATAAAATGCAGAATTGCAATGGGAAGACAGGCCTTTTTGAAAAAGAGGCATTTGTTAAAATCGAATATTAATTTAAGTGTAAGGAAGTCCTTTCTGAAGGCAGTTGTGTGGAGTGTGGCCTTGTATGGGAGCAAAACAGTGTGAACAGGAAGAGGATAAAATAATTTTGAAATGTGGTGTTACAGAAGAATGTTGAAAATTAGGTGTGTGGATTGCGTAACTAATGAATAGGTATTGAACAGAATTGGGGAGAAAAGGAATTTCTGGCATACCTCCACTAAAAGAAGGGATCGATTGGTAGGACACATTCTTACATTCTTAGACATCAAGGAATCGTAAATTTTGCAATGGAGGGAAGTGATGGAGAGCTGCATCAAACCAAGTCCACAACAACATCATTTGTATAAGAATTTTACATGGCACAGTTTAAAATATTCTGCACGTGTTTAAGAAGAAAATAAGAATCAAAGTGAATCTAATATTTTATTATCTTATAAACAATACTACTCTTTTATGAAATTGTGTTCCTGTATTCTGTGGCAACTCTGCAGTAAAATTAATGTTTAATCGCGTTTCCATTGTGGCACGTGGAGGATAATTTAATATTCTCTTCTTAAATATAGGATGAATCATGTAAATAGCTCTGGCTACAAAATGCTGCATCTTAGAAAAATTAATATGTAGATCTTATTCTGTCCGTTCGGTAGTGCCTCAGTTGTTGACATATTCTTGTTTGTCTTCTTGTTTTTTCGCTTATTACACGACTTTTCCGGCGTTACCTTATGTCTTAGGTCACCTTCATCTCCGTCTCTTTCCCTTAGCGCTCATTGCAGCAGCGACCAGCGATATACGAGTAAATATACTAGCCTGTCATTAACTTATACTATTCTCCCTTTCACGAAGAAACATAAACAGTAACTTTTACCATAATTTAGCGCTATGGCAGTTACCAACTTATAACTTCCTTATTAGATGTAAGATTGAAATAACGAAATAATATAAAATAAGAAGAATGACTGGTTAAGGTGTCTCTTATCTTTCCCAAGAAACGTTAATAAATAACTAAATCAACACTGTACGATTCTAAAGAAGTAATAGTTCCTGTTACTCTCGCGTCCGCAAGAACTTTGATGATTACCGTGTGAGAAAAAAAAATACTTCAAAGGTTGTTTTCTGCAAAAGCGCTACACGTTTACGTAATTGAAAATCACTCGAATGTCAGTTTCTAGAAACATACATCGGTCTCTATCGTTGTTTAAATGGGTGTAAGATACTGGAGGTTAGCATGAAACTACACCGCTGGAAAAAAACTTAGTAAACCGTTTTAGACTTTCCCACTTAGTTCAATATAGTTGTTGAAACAGTGTATTAGAGTACATGAAAGGACTTCATTAACAAATCAATAGCTCAAGTGGGACTACGGTATCAGGCTACGATGTGAGCTGCATCCCCCATAGATGTTCTAGCCTTCACTGGCGACATGCAGGCGATGACTCCGCTGTCCACTCGATCGTACTGTTGGCGAATACTGTCTTGGGACGCATTCTTCACGCCTGCTCGAAGTGTTCAGATAGCTCTGCAAGAGTTGTGCATCGAAGAGTCGCACATGTCATTTTTCGTCTCATCATAACCCCCACGTGCTCTACTGGAGACAACCGCTGTCCAGGGAAGTTATTACACATCTTATAAAGCACGCAGAGATTGATGCGCAGTGTGTGGGCGAGCATTATCAAGTTAGAACAACGCATCACCTTCCTGTTGCAAGAATATGAAAAGAATGACTTACTTTCCTGCATCTCCTAAGTGGAGCATAGGGCACCAATGAACATCCGCCACCGGACTCTGTTCTGAGTCAGTGTTTTGATATCAATCCAGGTCTTCCCTCATTTCTCGGTCCCTTCTGTTATTACACTCCTCCTCCATGTATTCCTTGGTCTGCCTCTTCTCCTGCTATATTGTGGGTTCCATTCTAGGGCTTGTATTGCCATGATGTCTTTATCACGCCTTACAGTATGCCCAATCCACTTCCATTTCCTATGGCGTATCTCAATATCAATAGGTGTTTGATGGGTTCTTCTCCACAGCTCTTCATTTGAGATTACTTGTGACCACCATATCTTCACGATACTCATCAAACTTCAGGTTCAAAAATGTTTGAAGTCTTCTAATCAGCTGTTTGTTAGTTTTCCATGATTCACACTCATTGTCTTACGTTCCCTTGATTTTCAGATTGGTCTCAGCATTGGAAATGCCCCTTTACCTCGAAAAGAATGGGTCTTACAAAATTATGCAGAGTCCGAGTGCTGGTCAGCGTTCCCTCCACAAACACCAAAGTTGAAGAAAGCTTCTTGCAACGCGAAAAAAGGCCTGATTTGGGCCCGGCGTATCAAGGACGAGTGCACCTTATGAAACAGCTGCGCCAGGTCTAGGTACGTCATACGCGCGAACGACCATTGCCCGCGTGCAGGCATTATCTGTTTTCCATTATAAATAATTTCCAGTATTTAAGAAGTGCTTTAAGGATGCTAAAAATATGCAGGTCACAGATGGTGATATGACTGTTTTATTGACGCGTTTCGATTTCAACATCATTTTCATAATCCAAGCCTAGTGCAAATCATAATATATCAGTGTATAGCATCATAGCCCTGCTCAATTATTCCCAGAATCGTTGCACAAGTAACAAGGCACGTGCAGCTTGTGTGGCAATTCTCCTGAAGGACCATTCCGCCACATGGAAGACCATAATTTGCCTCCTTCCAAACTCGCCGAGTTGGCTGTTGGAAGCACAAGGGAGTCTCCGTGGCGTGACCGTGGTGGAATGTCCGAGCGCTCTAAGGCGCCTTGCTGCGGAGCGCGGTTGCTCCATATAGCAACTTCGCGTCCTCGCTCAGGCATGTGTGTGTGTGTGTGTGTGTGTGTGTGTGTGTGTGTGTGTGTGTGTGCGTGCGTGTGTGTGTGTTTGAGTTGTCCTTATGTTAGTTTAAGTAGCTGTAAGCCTAAGGACTGATAACCAGAGTAGGTAAGTCCCATAGATTTACAAACATTTGAACATTTGATTTCCGTGGCGTTTCGCCTGTTTGCTTCATGCATTGATTTCGCACTATATATTGTCTATAAACATCCCCTATTAAATGGTACACAACAGATGGCGCTCTAGCAGTTATGATCAACGAGCTTGAATTTCATAAAGTGGCTATAGGTACGCCATGTTTGAGGCAAATTGAACTGGTGTCCCCCATGTCGTTTCGAGTATCTGCTAACAGCTGGTATGCCACACCCATTCGAGATTTTACCTATTTACAGTTCCACATTTTGAATAAAGATTGACTACTGAACTCTGATGTTCATCAAGTTCCATCAGACTTTTTCAAAGCTGCTAATTGACGAGCCAGGTAGTACATTTCCTAAAAATGCGGCAATTAAATATCACGAGATTGTCAGTATTACAGTTCCATTTCGAAGTATAACAGTTAGCTGAGGTTTGCTATAACAACGAAAGTGCCGCTGCGAAAATATTTGTGTTTATTTTAATTCAATACTTGGTCTAAACGAGCTGCGAAATATGTAGTTAACAGTAATTGTTATGACGAACAATGAGGAACATGGATTTGCATTTGCTGTTTAGTAAACACTTTTCTTGTGTGTACTAAGCCTATGAAGTCTACAGACTTGAAAAATTGCTGTTAAAGGGTTTGGTTGTAATCTTTGGTGGACGAAATTTTAATATAAAGACGAAAGTGACATCAAATTACTACAACTAAAAATGCGCCTATGACATCTGTCACAAAAGATTTCCACGTCGAAATAAGATTTCATTAATAATTTCTTTGTTGCTACGATGAAGCAAGTAACGTTTGGTACGTGAAATTTAATTCTGGTTGTCACTATAGCTTCCATACTTTGCACTGGTTGCATGTCAATCATGCCCGATGAAGTATTGTCAACAACAAATGAAAATATTTTTAAAGAAGTTGTAGACACTCAAAAGTGTGGTTTCAATAACCACATGAGCGACAGAAGAAGAAATATCTCAAAAACCACCAATACTTGGTAGAAAACTGAGCAATTTTTTTTATCGTGTGTACTGCAAGGGAATTGCAGGATAGGTCATCTGAAGCTTCATTCTTGAGGCAGCTAAGTGCATTTAGTCAGGAATTTTGTTCGAGTATAGACAGACTGAGATCAAAGAAGGCAAAACATTTAGTGTTCTTGGACAAAGTACTTGTCATTTTACCACTTTTATTTGTGTATTTCAATGCTGAACACACTTTAGGCATAGTTCAGCGGCAAAAATTGTACAGGCAATACACACTAAACACAATACATACTAAATACAACAGTTCAAGCTCAAAAATAACATACGATAGACAGACTACTCTCAAGTGCACTTTTTGTGTCCCAACTTCGTCGCCGCTTTTGTGTCCCAGCCTCGTCGTAGGTGTCGGTGGCCGAGTGGAATGAGACCGACACGCTGGTGCAGGTACGGAGGGGAGCAGCCAGAAACTATAAACACTAGAGTAAATTAGAAAGATATATATTGCACAGAATGTAACAATACTTAACTTTTACATAGTACTGCAGAATGTTGATACATAGTTGTTAGAGGCCTGCCTAGTGCCTGTACAATAGCAAAGTCTTCACTGGTGCCTATCTGATTACGAAGGTCCTAACTCGTTGCTATCTCAGTCCGAAGTGCCGACTCGTTCCTCTATCAGTCCGAAGTGCTATATATTTCCGTGGTGGCCACGAGCGGGGTTCCAGCAGAGGGCGCTCGTGGCTGTCGTCCGAAGAACGCCGCGCCGTGCATGCGTGGCGGCGCGCGGCGAAAGTAGGTGGCGCGCACTTTGTACTTGTGCGACACCACACCCCTCCCCCCCAAACCGCCGCGCCGTCGTGGCGTAGGGCTGAGGGCCACGGCGACGGCACTGGGAGGAGGGCCTGGGCGGGGGCGTTACTGGTGGGACGGGCGTCGTAGCTGAGGCCGGGATCGAGACGCCGTCCGCGCCCCGGCATCCGCCTTGCGATCCTCCAGGGAACCCGCCGAAACCTGGGGAAGGGCGCCCGCCCCCGCCCAGAGGGAGCAGGTCATCTTCTTCTGAGGTGCGTGGCCCAAGCTGGGGGGGCCCGCACGGTCCCGGAGTCCCTCTCGGTGACGCTGTCCTCTGCGGCGCCGACAGCGGCGGCGACGACTGCATCGGAGGTGCGTCGACCTCCATGGGGACGATCTCGTAGTCCGGAGACGAACGATGTGGCTGTGCTCCCTGGCGGTGAACTGGGTCTGGAATCAAGAAACCGGAGACAGGATCGCGCGGCCTGTGAAGGCGCAATTGGTTTGCGTGGCGCCGCAGCTCCGACCCTGTGGAAGAACGTACAATAAACATATTGCTACCGAGCACGCGCTGAATGGTGCCCGGCAACCATGTCTTCTTGTTTCCAGCAAACACCCTGTACAGCACCGGCGTAGAAACCTGAAAACGCGTAGCGCCATACGAACCGACTCGGTGCGTGGGAGGCTGCAGCAGGTGAAGGAGAGTGCGGTGACGGCGGCCGTGTAGCAGCTCGGCAGGAGACGGGCCGTCACGTGGCATGCACCGATACGTAGACAGGAAAATTTGAAGAGCTTGCTGCCTGGAGTGCTGACCTTTCATCTTCTCCATGTGAGACTTGAATGTTCGAACGAAACGTTCTGCTTCACCATTGGACTGAGGGTGAAAAGGTGCGGTGGTGATATGCTGAATGCCATTCACACGACAAAACTGTTGAAATTCCGCACTAACAAACTGAGGTCCATTGTCACTGACGATAGTTTCAGGCAAGCCTTCGATGCAAAACACTGATGTTAAGGCACTGATTGTACTAGAAGCTGTCGTTGAGTTCATGGCAATCACAAAAGGAAACTTGCTGAAAGCGTCTACAACAATTAACCAGCGCGTATTCCAGAAAGGTCCGGCAAAGTCAATATGTAAACGTTGCCATGGTCCCTTGGGGCGTGGCCAGTCTGAGAAACGCTGTGGAGGAGCCGCCTGATGCTCCGCACAAACTGTACACTGTGACGTCATGTTCTCTATCTGAGCGTCCATACCAACCCAGGTACAATGACGTCTGGCCAGTTGCTTTGTCCTAACAATGCCCCAATGTCCTTGATGCAGGAGGCGTAACACTTCTCGTTGCAGGGAACGAGGAACAATCACTCTTGCTTGGTCGTTGTCGGTATGCAACAACAGTACACCCTGACTTAAAGACAATGCATGACGTCGTGCAAAATAACGTCGAACCAGAGGCCGATCAATGTCTTTGGCTCTGGCAGGCCAACCAAAGCGAACAAAACGTGCTACCACACTTAGGTCTGCATCCGCAGCCGTTTCCTGTGCAACCCGACGAGAGTTCAAAGGGAAATCTGCGACAGCGGAAGCATCTCTGGAGTCTATCTGACAACATGCCATTTCTGAAGAATCAAATGACACATCCTGGCCAACCGGAAGTCGGGAAAGTGTGTCCGCGTTGGCGTGTTTAGTGGTAGGTCGGTACAAAATCTCATACTGATAATTAGACAATATCAAGGACCATCTCTGAAGCTTTTGTGCCGTTCGTGGCGGAATTGGCTTTGTGGGTGAGAACAACGACGTGAGAGGCTTGTGGTCTGTCAACAAATAGAATTTCCTGCCATAGAGATAATGATGAAACTTTGCGACGCCGTAAATGATTGCTAAGGCCTCCTTTTCTATCGGACTGTAATTCTGTTGCGTCGGCGTCAGTAGCTTGGATGCAAAGGCAATAGGACGATCGTGACATCCAATACGATGTGAGATTACAGCGCCTACACCGTACGACGAGGCGTCAACTGCTAGCACTACAGGCTTCTGTGGGTCAAAGGGAATCAAACATGCATCACTGAGTAGTGCAGACTTTAGTTTGTCAAAGGCAACCTGACAATCTTTGGACCATACAAAAGGAACATTCTTCCTACGTAAGTGATGCAGTGGAGCTGCAATCTGAGAGGCATTGGGAATAAACCTGAAATAGTAGTTAAGCTTTCCCATTACTGCTTGCAATTCATGCACATTCTTAGGAGGAGGCAAGTCTTTGAGTGCTCGAAGATGTGACTGTAAGGGATGAATTCCTTGGGCATTAATCACATGGCCTAGGTACTCTATTTCAGTTTGAAAAAAAACGAACACTTTGCTTTATTGCAACGTAGACCTGCTGCAGTCAAAACTTTGAAAAGGCACTCCAGGTTTGCTAAATGTTCTTCAACTGTACGACCGGATACCACAATATCATCTAAATAGTTCGAACAACACGGTACAGAAACTGTCAGCTGTTCCAAAAAACGCTGAAAAATAGCGGGAGCGGAAGAACTGCCAAAGGGTAGGCGTTGAAATTGAAAAAGGCCCATGTGAGTATTAATGACGAAAAACTTTTTTGACTCGTCATCAAGTGCAATCTGTAAGTATGCCTCTGCTAAATCAATCTTGGAAAAGAAGCGAGACTGTCCTAATTTGTCCATCAGTTCCTCAGGTCTGGGCAGGGGATAAGTGTCGACAATTGTTTGACTGTTCACTGTTGATTTGAAGTCCGCACAGAGACGAAGGTTTCCTGACGGCTTGGGTATAATTACTATAGGCGAGGCCCACTGACTCGCAGAAACAGGAGAAATCACCCCACTATCTTGCCAACGTTTAAGTTCTTCGGCAACTGTATCACGCAATGCGATAGGCACTGGTCTAGCTTTACGAAATTTTGGAACTGCAGATTCTTTTAAAGTCACATGTGCCACGAAGTCTTTTGCACAACCTAGTTCCGGCGAAAACAAGTCACTGTATTTTTCACACAATGCATTGATTTTATCCTGAGGCACCACTGACGAAATTTGAAGCACATCTCTTTGAATTGATAAACCAAACAAGTCAAAAGCATCTAGTCCAAAAATGTTCTGTGTTGATTTGGCCTGAAGAACTACAAAAGCAACTGTTTTCGTTACACCTTGAAAAGAGGCTGGCAGGCTACATGTTCCTAGCACGGGAATATTTTGACCTGTATAAGCTGTTAACACTTGTTGTGACGGCGACAATTTTGGCGAACCCAGAAGTTCATAAGTATCTTTATTAATTAAGGTAACAGCGGAACCAGTATCAAGCTGAAATTGCACAGTCTTATTTTCTATGGAGAGATTTACAAAAAGTTTGTGCTTCTGGCGCACGACAGGTGCGCGAATGTGGGCAACGTCTGCTACGGTTTGTTTACTGCGCTTGCGCGGGTTGCGTGCGGTAGGAAGCGGCGCATACTCGGCACACAGCGGATTAACCACACTGTCACTAGATGACACTACCGCCGGATCGGCGTCCGCGCAATGCGAGGCTACTGCAGAGTCACTAACTACTGCACTACACTTTTGAGTAGCTACTTGATGTCTACTGTCACTAGCTACACAGTACTGGGCACTATTACAAGGAGCAGTTGCAGAAGGCACTATTTTCACTACAGGAATGCACTGTTCATAGTCATTTTGCTTGTCCCGAACCCTTGTCCGTTGCACTGTTTTACGCGCTCGTCGGCGCTTGCTACGTGGTGCACTATATAGTTTTGCAATAGGTGCAGAAGAACTTTCTTGTAATTGAGAACCAACTAAAGCACTGTTCAATTCCACAGCCCGTATAACATTTACAGAATGAACTGTTCTCGCACTCTGCGAAGCACTGTTTCTAACGGCGCCGTTATTTAAATGTTTGTTTTGCATACACACTGACTGTACATGACCCGATTTGCCACATTGATAACAGGTTGCGTTGCGACTAGGGCAATGAGCACGCTTGTGGCGAGACACACACTGGGGGCAAGATTTACGTACATTTTTCTGAAATGAGCGTTGGCGCCCGTTATTCAAATCACTGTTTCTAACACGACGGGGCGACCTTTGCGTCGCACTTTTACACTGGCTACTGTTCACTGTCTGTTCAGCACGGCCGGTAGAAAAATAAGAATCACTAGTGCTATACTGAGAACTACGGCTAGGAAAGCGTCCGTTGCGGCGCACTGAATTTACACTGTGGCTTTGCATTTCTACATCTGCTAAGTCAAAAGTATCATGCGCTTCTATAAGCTGCAGTACACTGTCTAATGAGGGGTCAGACTGTTTCAGAATTGCTGCTCGAATTCTGGGGTCCTGAATATTCTGCGTAATCGCATCCCTCAACATCACGTCACTATACGAAAGTCCACAAGAGCAAGTAAATTTACATTGGCGGGTTAAGCCCTTCAATTCCGTAATCCACTCTTGGTGTGACTGCTGCGGTAATTTTTTAAGTCTGAAAAATCGGTACCGTGCAGCGGCTACAAGAACTTTCCTCTCATAATGAGCATTTAGTGCCTCTACTATTTGTTCAAAGTCTACATCACGCGGAGATGCTTGCGGGAATAGTTTCTGCAGTAATACGAAGGTTTTGGGGCCCACCACAGATAATAGCAGATGCTTCACTTTCTGACCTGTAATTTGATGAGCCGCGACGAGTTCTTCAAACTGTGCGAAATAGTCGCTCCATTCTTCCTCACGTTCGTTGTACTGGCGGAACGTCGGAAGCGGTGCGGCGGCAAGTGTGGGCTGCTGAAGCGGCGGCTGTTGTTGTTGTTGGTTAGTTGCCCGCGCTGTCAGCTCGGACACCGCCTGGAGCAACTGGGTGATTTGCGCCGTCTGTAACTGAATAATTTCCATTAAGTTTGGGTTCGGGGTAGTGGCCATGCTGACCGATTAGGCGCCGCGTATACAAGTAACTTAGTACAAAACACAAATGCAAGATAAATGAGGACGCTCGATCTGCAACAAAAATGTCCACAAACACGTAACTGAAATGTTCCCCCAAAAATCTTATAATAAGGGTGGGTGGGCGGGAGCAATTTCTGCGTGCTCCGACTGCTGCTGTCTGGCTGCTGTAAGCGGGCTGGTCCAAGGTTCTATCACTCCTCGTCGCCACTTTTGTGTCCCAACTTCGTCGCCGCTTTTGTGTCCCAGCCTCGTCGTAGGTGTCGGTGGCCGAGTGGAATGAGACCGACACGCTGGTGCAGGTACGGAGGGGAGCAGCCAGAAACTATAAACACTAGAGTAAATTAGAAAGATATATATTGCACAGAATGTAACAATACTTAACTTTTACATAGTACTGCAGAATGTTGATACATAGTTGTTAGAGGCCTGCCTAGTGCCTGTACAATAGCAAAGTCTTCACTGGTGCCTATCTGATTACGAAGGTCCTAACTCGTTGCTATCTCAGTCCGAAGTGCCGACTCGTTCCTCTATCAGTCCGAAGTGCTATATATTTCCGTGGTGGCCACGAGCGGGGTTCCAGCAGAGGGCGCTCGTGGCTGTCGTCCGAAGAACGCCGCGCCGTGCATGCGTGGCGGCGCGCGGCGAAAGTAGGTGGCGCGCACTTTGTACTTGTGCGACACCACAGCACTGACCACCAAAACTATGGCGGCCGAGTTTACGCTGGTTGCCGCAAAGAGCTCTGTAACGCGTGTGTCAGCTACTCTATGAAATTTAAGCTCGTTGATAATGACCAGCGAGCTAGAATTTCATAGAGTAGCTGACACACGAGTTACAGAGCTCTTTGCGGCAACCAGCGTAAACTCGGCCGCCATAGTTTTGGTGGTCAGTACACTTGAGAGTAGTCTGTCTATCGTATGTTGGAAGCAGTTGTTACAATACATTAACAGCTGGAAATCCCTGATCATGATTGTTCGTCATAACGAATACTGTTGATTGTATAAGTTTCGCGGCACTTTTAGACTATGAACTTGCATTACAATTCACACAAATGTTTTAAAAGTGGCAGTTTCGTTGTTGGGTCGAACCTCAGCTCACTGTTATACTTCGAACTGGAAGTGTATTACTTACAGATTCGTGAGATTTTATTACCGCATTATAAAAAATTACACTATTTGGCTCATCATTTCGCAGCTTTGATAAAGTCTGAAGACACCGACGGAACTTCATGGACATCTGTACTCAATAGTCAATCTTTATTTAAAACGAGGAACTGTGTAAATACGTAAAATTATCTAGTCGGCGTGTCATACCAGGTGTCAGGCGGTACCCCAAATAACAAGGCGGACGGCAGTTCAATTTGCCTCAACATGGCGGACCTATCGCCACTCTGTGAAATTCAAGCTCGTTGATCATGACCCAATCTTTTGGCCGACGACTTTGAAACCAGTATCAGTTCAGTTACTAAATTCTAGGCTGCATTTGCCGTCATGGGATCAAAATCGCTGTCCTATTTCCAGGTATATTAATTTTTATCCGGCAGTGTGTTTCACTATTCAGTAGAGCTGTCAATAAATTACTAACTGAAAATAATATTCTTGTGGTCATGCGAGTGTCGTGCCATTAGTACACTCGATACTCTTCGACGAGAGTGTGATAAACGTCACGTACGGGGTACTTCAGCGGCGTGGAGTGTGGTGCGAACAAAACAGTGTGTCACACTTCAGGAGAGGTTTTATTTTATTACACTCCCATACGAAGAGAGGGCCAGGGTCAAACAGACGTCCAAATAAAATGCAAGGCAGTTTTAATACGGAAACAAATTTCCAACCGTGGCAGAAATATACCTCGACACAGAGTTGCGTGGAGCTATAAAAATAAGCTGAACAATAACCAGATACAATGTCTAGAAGATAGATCTCGGAATAGGTCATACGCGTGAGACTTTATCAATGATTGTGAAATACGGCAATGTTTTTTACTATATCTAACAAGGGACACCTCTGACCACGAATGCTCGGAACCGCAATAAACCACGCTTAACAAGCAGTCATAAACAAAACAGTGATGTGCGTCATTTACATGCAAAACGCCGCACTTGTCTGCTGGCGTCACTAGATGGTGGCGTAATGTAGCTGCACTAACCAGTGCTCCAGTTGCGTGAGTGGTATAGCTGCAGTAAGCATTTGTGTCTTGAAGTGTTCGCAAGCGTATTACTGTGTAAACTGTGTACAGTGCAGTGATATCATGAAGAGAATTAATAACGCAGGTGGTACAAATATTAGGGACCAAGTTGCGACGTGCTGCATATGGAAATGACATCGGAGCCGAGGATATGGAGGATATGAAGGTCAGGTAAACGAGACGTTCACGCTACCGGACCCAAGACTGTAACTTCGCTCATTAAGAGTTTCAATGCTTAGTACTGACGCAATGAGGCTTAGCAAACTGGGAGGTACCTTTTATTCGTTTCATGTGGCCGTTACTCTTTAAATCGCTCTGCACACGTACTCCCTCGTACATCAACTTCCTTTAGCCTGCTACAAACTTGAAATCCTCGAGCAGCGCGAGTAATTTGTCTCGCAGATATTGCTAATGAAGAGAACAAATATTGGTAATAGAGAGAATCTTTTAATTATTAAAAACAGAAGCATATCTTATTGCTGCTGCGCAATGGTATTTAGAAGACAAAAAGGCACACCTTTCAAAACGAGACGTAGAGTGTACATAAATGAAAGCGAAAATAATAGCACAGAATTCGTCACACACGCCAGAGAAAGTAAAAATTCCACTGAAAGTATAGAAATAAATCTCAAAATTTTACAATCGGTCTCCAAAGGACAACCACTGAACATTTTAGAAGAAATACGAATCTATACTCACATGTCTAAACACCCAGAACAAATATTAAACTAAAAAACGGAAATTCCCAGCATAAGATTTTTAGAAAACTTTCATGACACTTTCACCAGCTTCTAAAATACAATCTATCCTACCGTCATCGCCCTCAAAAATGTTCAAATGTTCGTAAACCTATTGGACCACACTGCTATAGACATCAGTCCCTAGACTTACAAACTAACTTACGCTAAGGACAACACACACAGACAAACACACACACACACACACACACACACATACACATAGGCTAAAGGAAGGACTCGAACCTCCGACGGCGGGCAACTGCTCGCACCACAGCAAGGCGCCTTGGAACGCTCGGCCATCCCACCGCGGGGTAATCTTCCTCCAAACGTGCAACCACAAGCGATAAATTATACTAGCACAACAACAATATCGTATATTACTTCTACTACTATGAATATGAATTGACAATTTATTTTACATCTGCAGTGCAATGTATGTCACGCTGGGTAATCAATTATATACCACAAACGGTAAATAAAAGAAATAATACAAAGAATATTTAAGACCATACAAAAACTTGTTTGTTCAACCGCTTGTAAAATTTCCCCAAAGTATTTGAACTTAGCAACGTGACGTACACAGTGGCCAAAAATAAACGAATGTCAAGTGGCCAAATGTAAACAAATGTAAGTAATTACCACATAAACATACCACGTAGATTTATTGTATGCCTGTATCCTCCACTAAAAATGAATATTGCAATAGGTGGGTTAAGAAAATGGGCGAATCCCAAGAGTCTGACCAAAGAATAAGTTCTTTTGCCGTGACATTTTCCTCGATTTTTTTTTAGGCAGCTGCTAACCTACATTATGTTGGTAGGAATCTTAGGCAGAGGCAACGTCTTCTGTAAATCAAAACACAAGGTATCGATATCAGGAGTTCTCTTGGCTACAAGCATATCATTCTTCCTCATATATTGTGCTTTTTCTGCTTTTTCCAAGTGATAATTCTTCTTTTCCTTTAACGTATGCAGCTCAACACTATTGTCATAATGTTTGATTTCTATTTCGAATCTGTCACACATAGTACATGTATCTTTCTTCAATCGCTTCCTACGTAGGTTGAATTTGGACAAAAACACTCGTTTTGTACGACGACAGACTTACAGGTTTACTTACTTATTCGCAGCACAATTCATAGATTTTTGCTACAGTTGTATCTTCTGTGAGGAATTCAGTCTGTGTATTTGCCCTCCTATAGTGTGATTTATATTTGGAAAATTTCTTAATGTTTTACACGGGCATCATCTATTTTATTTTTTCCGCCACCTATTCCACGACAATCACGAATTCCTTCAGGACGTTTTTTATTTTTCAAAGCGTTATTCACTTCGCAACCTGATATCCTCAACGTCTGTAAAAAGAAACTTTTACGTACATCCACTCCACACAGTTTGTACATCGTACTAAAATTTCGTTTGTTTGATGTTTTCACATTTTTTTCCGTTTTGCTTCAAACTCAGAAACAATAGAGCGAATCAGTGCACGCTGGGCATCATGAGATTCAACACAATAAAATCGGTCAAATTCTTTCTTAGCATTGTCCTCCCCTAATTTTTCCAAACATTTGCAGGGTCAGAGGTAATGTCGGAAATTTTTAGGGTCTTTGAAGACATTTCTTTGAGTAAAGTAGCCCTTGGTTTGAATACAACATTTTTCCTAGTGTCTCTGTCTTGATTTTCGTACTTACGTTTTCTGCCCCTTTTTGGCCTGCGTTTCAATAACTGATCTCTACCTGATTCAGGAATGTTATTTTGTACATCGTTAGTACACACATTCTTCTGTGAGATCACTTACGTTTATTGGCTCCCGTCATTGTCTACGCGGCTACTTCCAGGTCTGCAGTTCTCGCCTTCATTACAAGTTACAGATCCATCATCGATTTGCTTACCCACTACTGCAATTGATGTTACACCATTGTCACGGTTATTTGCATTTAGTGAAGAACCCTCGTTGGAATGTCCATGCTGTAAGATGCATATTCACCCCAGAAAAAAAAGAAAAACGGAATGCGTAAGTTTACGACATTGTGTTTAGGTCCTTACGAAGTAGTTTTGAAGTTAACCTCGAAAGGTAACTTACGATTTCCTATGTATAAGCTTCAGATCCAGTCGACATACTTTTTGCACTCAAGTACTTGATTTGAACGTGTCAGTTATCGCACCTGTTAACCATAAACTTCACAACATTACAAGACAAAATCTTGTATTACGTCCATAAACACTACACAGCAACAAGATGTTTTGCGATATCGCTGCACACAACCGATGGTGTGAACCAGCGCTGCTGCAAGTTCCGTGTAGCATCACTAAAGACCGACAGGTGGCACTTGGTCTGTTGGTTTGTCGCATATGGACTTGCGATGCAAAACTGAAAATCAACGATAGGCGAAGTGGCACTTGGTGTTTTTTTAATATATCATGGCAGCCGTTGCTGCGATGAGAACGGTGATTTTTATCAACATAGATTATGATGTTTCGCAATAGAATTTGCACAAATCAGAGAATATTAATAAATGGCGCTTGGACTAGTGATGTATAACACCGTCCATATAAAACGTGACTTTTCTGGAATATTTAAGTCCTCCGTTCCGACATCTACCCGTCCTACCAGCTCTGATCCCCCACCCGTAGATAAAGTGCCCCCTCTCCTCCCTCCCTTTCCGCTCCCCCGCTTGGCTACCCCCCTCCCTGCCCTGGAGTCCCTACGGCTCTTCCCTGCCGCCCCCCTTTTCTTCACCGCCGTTTTTTTCCCCCCTCTCCCCCACACTTTGCTCCGCCCCCCTTTTTATCGGGGTCCTGGACCGACAGTTTTACAAGTGCTACGTCAAGTGTTGTGTGTTGTGCTACAGTGAAGTGTGTGTTTTTTAACACCGTCCACCGCAACCAGACAAGTGTCGCACCGTGTATTTTACTTAGTGTCTCCGTGTACTCGCCGTCCTGTGTTCTTGTCGTCCAACATGTGCTTTTTACGTCACCGTGGCTCCTCGTTTTTAACTGACTACATCCGGTTTTTGTTCACCTGTCAACTGTTTGTACCTCCAATTGTCGCCATGTATGTGTCATTGTTCCTCCATTGATTTTTCGCCTGTCATGTATTTTAAATTTTCATCTCATCAATGTCTTTTATTCTCTCGGCTGAAGAGCAGCCTCTGGAGCTGCTGCCAGCCTACTGGTGTAATCGCTGGTGTGGAAATACAATAAAGAAAAAAAATGGAATATTTAACAGCTGCGAAACGGACAGATAAAGAAATTTTTACAATGGTATTATTTTACAATTCGTTGTTTTCTAGTACATCTTCACGTCTACATAATATCTGATGCATACACTTTAATAACAAAACGAGAGTAGGGTTAGCATTTATTCAACATCGTTGTCATTAGAGACGAACTATACTCTACGACCTACGGCAACAAGTCGTTGTGTATCTTATATGTAGATGTGTATGTTCTTTCGGACATGTTCCACTTGTCACCATTAAGTAATTTCAATGCCCTGCTGCAGCTAAAGCCATACCTTTCCTTCCTCTTCTTACTTCCTATCCTTATAAAATATTTCTTGTTTATCTCGCCGCCAAGTATTTTTCTCTTCTTTGGAAAAAAATTTGCATTGTAAAATAAAATAAAAGTAAAAGTAAAGCAATCACTGCTTGGTAATTGCTGAGGAAAAGAGAAATGATGGGCAGGAATAACCCAGGCAATTATGGACGACATGAAAGCAATACATATATAACTGAGGTCGAGTGGTATATTTATAATTTATAATTAAACGTGACATAGATTAACTACGTGGGACAGCAGCACAACAAACGTTAATAACAATCCAAAGTCCACGTTCTAATTCAACAGTATAATGGCAATAAATTACAACTCAACGCCAAGACGTACGTTGAGCTGCGACAGGCACATAAAAAAGACATTTATTCATTTAGAAAAGGCCGAATTACTAGTCTGAACTTTGACGTAAACCGTGAAAATTTAAATAATTTCTCAGTACTACGAAAAGATCTAAAATGGTGGACTCAGTAACGCCGTGACGGAGTGGCCGAACGCATTGAGGCACTATGCTTCGATGCGCAATGCCGTTCCCCATCGAGGGTTCGAATCCTCCCTCGGGGAGGGTGTTTTTGTTGTCTTTATAAATTATTTTATAAGTTGTTTGTAAGTTTAGGGACTAATGATCACGCAGTTAAGTCCCATAAGCTTAAAAAAAACATTTGAACAATTGAATATTTGACTCAATAAAATCGAGCACAACATACGACATGTAACAAAGTGAAGAAATGTGTGTAAGTTAAAAATGAGCAAGAAATGTTGAGTCTTTTTGTACGCTGTCGATTTTACAATAGAAATAACACTTTAATTTGTATTATGTCTTTCCGACATCAAGTCAAAAATCCCGACATTCTGAAAATTTCTCCCGATATTTTAGTTTTCCGATTTGGCAACCCTAACTGTGGCGGCCAGAGATGACGTTTTTGTGTCTGTGGCGTGTGCCTGTGTGAGTGTTGTCTTTTCTGACGAAGACTATTTGCAAAGAGCTCAACTTCAATGCGTATCAGTGTCTTATTTATGTGCTCGTCCAGCTGAACGTACATTTTTACGGTGAGTTTGAAAAAATCCTCGTTATATTGTAGACAACAACTACATTCATTTATGAGACAGTTCAGACTCCCAAGAAATAGATCATATCATCAGTCGGCAATGATGCTAATTTTGCACCTATTGTCCAAACAGTTGAGATGTCCTTGGGAAATGTTATCCCGTTCCTCTCTCAAACGGTTTCAGTAGTTTCTGTACTGTGAGTACAGAAAACAAAGAAAAAGTAGAAAAAAATGTTTGTAAAGCTTATGGGACTTAGCTGCGGGGTCATTAGTCCCTAAACTTACAAACTACTTATGATCTAACTTATACTAAAGACAACACAAACATCCATGTCCGAGGGAGGATTCGAACCTCCGACACGGGAGCCCGTGCGATCCGCAACGTGGCGCTCCAGACCGCTCGGCTACTCCCGCGCGGCTACTCCCGCGCGGCAAAGAAAAAGTAGTTTCTAAGCCATATATAAGAGGAAATCCGTATCGTTGATATTTTTAATCATTAGGCTTCGTCCAACAGAGGCACTTGATGGAAAAGTTTCCGTGAACAAGAAGAAGAAAGATGATATTGATAAACTACTGAATTACACAACAGATTTACAGTAACAATTGTTGTACAATGAACTAGAAACCTGCACCGCCACAGAATTGATAGCGACTAAAACCAAGCCGGCCGCGGTGGCCGAGGGGACTGAGGCGCTCCAGTCATGGTCTACACGGCCATTACGGTCGGGGGTTCGAATCCCCCCTCGAGCATGGATATTTGTGCCGTCCTAGTTCGTAAGTAGTTCATAAGTAGTATGTAAGTTTAGGGACTGATGACCCCGTAGTTAAGTCCCATAGACTATACAAACATTTTTTTGACTAAAACCAGTGATTTTGACAGTTTTGTGAACAGCAGTCGTAACATCCTTTTAGACACGGTTTTCTCATTTTTTGTAGGAACGTAAGGTGGAATTTTCAACACTTCGAGTTTTGAAGGTAGTATTAAATACAGGCAGTACGTTATGTTCAAAAGTGTTGAGAAAATTTAGTTCTTCATTTGTAATGTAAATGTACTTCATAACATAATTATTTACGATAAAAATGCATTTTACTTCGTGATAGTACGCTCATTGAGACAAATGAACTTTATATTACATTTATTGCAGAAGACATGCAAATATTTCAATATGTTATTCCACGTGTAAAACTAAAGCAAAAAGCTTTTATAAACATAGGTCCGCAAATTTTTAGTTACGGAGTTACGGCTGATAAGATGTTGAGTGAAATTTAGCAACCTCGCTATTATTAAGCCATCGCAGAACTGTTCGAGGCTACAGTATAACACGACTAGTTTTTATTTCGTTGTTACTGACAGTGGTGGCTGGTGATTCACATGAGTGGGGGTTCACTCCTTTGAGTGCCGGATCTTAATTGTGCGCCCCCCCCCCCCCCCCGCATAGGTAATTTGGTGCACCTCTGCGATTGGCGCAGGGGGATAGCGGCCCAGTTTGCCTCCCCCCCCCCCCCCTCCGATCTTTAAAACATCTGCAGAATATCTTCCCTCGTCTTGTTTGCCCTTGCTTCGAGCTGAGGCGTCAGCCTACCAAGGTTCTTTATTTCACACTTTTCTTCCAAGCTTTCTAAAAGATATGCACATCAGCACTAAAACTCAGTAAGCAACTTATTACACTGTTAAGTGACTGTAAGAAAATGAATCTGTTACGATGAAGATATAGGGAGCGTAAGGTTATTTACAACTTGTACAAAAACCAGACAGCAGTTGTCAGAGCTGAAGGGCATGAAAGGGATGCAGTGGTTGGAAAGGGAGAAAGACAGGGTTGTAGCCTTTCTCCATTGTTATTCAATTAGTACATTAAGCACGCTATAAAGGAAATCAAGGAGAAATTTGGAGAAGGAATTAAAGTTCAGGGTGAAGAATTAAGAACATTGCGTTTTGCCGACGACATAGTAATTATGTCAGATACAGCAAAGGATCTGGAATGGCAATTGAACGGAATGGACAGTGTGCTGAAAGGTGCATATAAGATGAACATTAACAAGAGCAAAACTAGGGTAATGGAGTGCAGTGTAAGAAAATCAGGTGATGCTGAAGGAATTAGATTGGGAAACGAAGCAATAAAGGAGGTAGATCAGTTTTGTTACTTGGGCAGTAAAATAACAAATGATGGTCGAAGTACAGAGGATATAAAATGCAGAATGGCAATGGGTAGAAAAGCGTTTTTGAAAAAGAGAAATTTGTTAACATCGAATATTGATTTAAGCCTAAGGAAGTCCTTTCTGAAGGCCTTGTATGGGAGTGTGACATGGACGATAAACAGTGCGGACAGGAAGAGGATAGAGGCTTTTGAAATATGGTGCTACAGAAGAATGCTGAATATTAGGTGGGTGGATCGCGTAACTAATGAGGAGGTACTGAACAGAATGGGGGAGAAAAGAAATTTCTGGCATACCTTGAGTAAAAGAAGGGATAGATTGGTAGGACACATTCTTAGACATCAAGGAATTGTGAATTTAGCATTAGAGGGAAGTCTGTGGGTTAAAAATCGCAGAGGAAGACCAAGAGATGGATACAGTAAGCAGATTCAGACAGATGTAGGCTGCCGTTCTTATGTGGAGATGAAGACGCTTGCTCAGGATAAGGTATTGTGGAGAGCTGCATCAAACCAGTCTCCGGACTGAAGACCACAACAACAACAACGATAAAGAGGCAAGCTACCTTCGGGTCACGTGATACAGGAAGCTCCAACCCTTCCTAACCTTACGCTGTTCTCCCTACTATCTTTTTAAACAGTTAAATATTTGTTGTAGCGAAGAGTATAAATGTCATTTACCATCAAAATCGCGACACATTTGCAAAAACGTCCAAAGATATGTGGCAAGTAACAATACAAAAGTCATTGTTGTTCCCGTATCTGTTAAAAAGAAAATTGGGTTTAAAAATGCTCGCATTCGGTCTCAAACCCACTACCTTCGACAGCGCAGCGCGATGCCGCTAACCACTCGGCTATTCTTACTATGTGGAGTGTAGTGACTTCATTATTATTTATGATCGGATCTTCTGAAGGCTTTTACAGTTGGTGTGTCTTTAATTCATAGTTATAAGACATTTTATCAAATATGACGTCTTTTTTGTTATGAAACTTCAAAGTTTGAATAACAAATATGAATGTCAAATGCCTTCATGGAGGATTTTTGCATTCGCAAAGCGAGGCGCGTGGGAGCTTCATTGTGTTTGATTCGGGACCATTCGTGCGAAACCGCCAGAGCTCGAGTAGCCAGAAGATGGCGTGTCTACCGGCTCCAACGCCAGTGTTACAGCGGCGATTCCCCTCACCCCTCCGTGCCGCGGCAGCGCCATATGCTGCCTCCAGGGGGTTCAGAAGAGAATGTGAACCTCAGCCGCGCATGCGCATTGCCACGCTCAGGCTTCTGCTGCCTATTTAGGCGGCCGCGCTACTACCTGTATACGTGCTGTAAAATGTTTGTTAATCTTATGGTACTTAACTAAGGTGTCATCAGTTCCCAAACTTACAAACTACTTATAAGCTAACTTATACTAAAGACAGCACAAACATCCATGCCCAAGGGAGGATTCGAACACCCGACGGGAACGGCTCGCGCATCGGAGCATAGCGCCTGAATGCGCTCGGCCACTCCGCCGCGGCTATACGTGCTGTCTCCGCGACGTAAAACGTTGCTCATGCTATAAAAATACTTTGAATGTGCATATAAAATGATTTGATAGAAGAACGAAACGAAGAGCGATAGTTTAAAAACACTTTTTGTTTTATTTATTTATTTACTTTTTTCTCGAGGAATTTTTCCCGCGTGTTCACTGAACCAGTGAACCCATAGGACGCGCCGCCACCGGTTATACTGATCTGTTGAATGCACCAGTCCTGTGCCTGCAGTAGTTTGGCGTATACCGTAGTACAGACTTGGAACTGAAGCTATAGTGCTGCAACACGTGGTCTGCAGCTGACATGGCAACGACAGACGCGCGGCTCTCCCTGTAATAATTGCGTTGTCTGTGTCGGGCCCTGAGTGAAAGACGCTAACCGGCACAGCACCGCTCGCCGTTAGAGACCAGCTGCTAACACGGGCATCCGCTGCTAGTTGATAGCTGGCTGCTCCCTGACGAGAGGAGGCATACCGGGTTTCGCAAGGCGACCCTCACCCAGCAGCCGACGCGCCTTTGGAGCGCTGTTCCCCCAACGGTTGCACAGCAGCATCGCGAAATATCAGCTGTGTTGTACCATATTCACAGCTACACCAAGAATGCTATTTCTACTTAGTGAAATAATTTAATCGTGCGCATACTCGAGGAAGACAATGTACTATGAACACAGAAACCATAGTTAGTGATACTGCCCGACACGTTGAGAATGTCTCGCCAACTCGATCTCGCACGTTGTGACGTCAGAAACTCGCCACGTTGGCCACACTCCTTCAGATACACGCTCCGTGTGTTTCGGCTTAAGGCATCATGCTACAGACTGGGCGACCGCTTCCGCCGGAGCTTCGCGTCCTCCTTCCGGAATGTGTGTGTGTGTGTGTGTGTGTGTGTGTTGTCCTTAATGTAAGCTAGTTTAAGTGTTTTGTAAGTCTAGAATATGTTTGTAAACCTATTGGATCAAACTGCTATGGTCATCAGTTCCTAGACTTACATACTACTTCAACTAATTTACATTGACCTAAGAAGAACACACACACACACACACACACCCTTGCCCCAGGGAAGACTCGAACCGGCCGCAGCAAGGCTCCTTCGAACGCTCGGCCACAACATCGCGCATTTTGAGTCTAGCGAACGACGACCATAGCAGTTTGGTCCAACAGTTCTACAAACATTTGAACATTTGGAAACTGCAGTCTCTTAAAGCTACAAGGTAGATTTGTCGTAAATAATAGGTATTCGCTGCATTTAGACTCCTCCAGTCTCTACCTTTTCTTGCAGCAGTATAGAAGTCTATTGCTTTCGCTTTATTCTCTCATTTTTCAGACATCTGTACTCCCTTTTGCCTGCTTCACTTGAAGCATTTTTATACTTTCGTCTCTCATAAATTAAGCCCAGTATAGCCTGTGTTATTCAGGGATTTCTATTAGGCCTTGTCCTTCTGCCATATGACTCTGTGTGGCCTTCACTACCCTATCTCTCAGAGCTACCCATTCTTCTTCTACTGTATTACTTTCCCCAGTTTCAGTCAATCCTTGCGTAATGCTCCCTCTGAAACCCTCAGTCTCCTCTGGTTCCTTCAGTTTGTCCAGGTTCCATCTCCTAACCTTTCTACCTTTCTGCAGTCTCTTAAGTTTTAATCTACAGTTCATTAGCAATAACTTACGGTCAGAGTCTTATCTGCCCTAGGATATGTCTTACAATTTAAAACCTGGTTCCTAAATCTATTCCTTGTCATTGTAAAATCAATCTGGTACCTTCCACTGTCTCCTGGTCTCTTCCACATACACAGCCTTCTTTCATGATGATTAAACGAAGTGTTGGTGATCATTAAATTGTTCTCTGCACAAAATTCTACCAAGCGAACTCCTCTTTCATTCCTTTTTCTCAGTCCATATTCACCTACTGCATATCCTTCTCTCCCTTTTCCTACTACCGGGTTTTAGTCCCCCATCACAATCAAGTTATTGTCTCTATTAATTTTCTGAATAATTTCTTTTATCTCCACATATATTTCTTCCATGTCCTCAACATCGGCAGAGCTAGTAAACTTTTACTACGGTGTTCGGTGTTGGCTTTGTGTATATCTTTGCTATAATAATGCGTTCACTATGCTGTTCATAGTAACTCCATAGTCATTATCAGACCTACTCATGTGTTACCTCCCACTGATTTCGTGTTTATAATCCTGTACTCACCTGACCAGAAATCCTGTTCATCTTGCCACAGAACTTCACTAATACCTACCGCATATAACTTTAACCTATCCAATTTTCTAACTTACCTATGAGATTGAGGGTTAGAACATTCCACGCTCCGATCCGTAGAATGGCTGTTTTCTTTTTCTTGGTGACATCTTCATGAGTAGCCCTGCCCGGAGATCCGAATGTGGGACTATTTTACTTCCGGAATATTTTACCCAAGAAGACGCCATCATCATATATTCATACAGTAGAGCTGCACGTCCTCGGGAAAAGTAACGACTTTAGTTTCCCCTTTGTTTGTAGCCGTTCGCAGTAACTGCATGGCGAAGCCATGTTAGCTGATGTTACAAGGTCAGGTAAGTCAATCATCCAGACTGTTGCCCCTGTAACTACTGATTAAGTTGAATTATTGCTAACGCGGTATGTGACTTGAGATATAATTGCTTTATATTTGCTTAACAATAACATACCCACAATTTTTACGCGCGAGTAGAGGCTCCTAGCAGTTAAACGCCGCGCCATCATCTGAGGTAAAGTGTTTTTGTTGATCGAATCCATCCAGAACACGACCGGATTTCATTAGTATGTTCAAGAAGCAAATTTCGGCCAAGCCGAAGATTCGGCTGATTTTTGGCCGAAACTGAAACTGCGTCTGAAACCAACATTTTGGGCGAAACTCGCCGTAACAAAAACCGAATAATGTTTATTGAGATGTGGTTCAACAGCCGTAAGATATTTGAGGAAATGCATACTGTAAACCATCAGCTGTTTATTATTTATCAATCTTCTACCGGTTTCGGTTATAAACCATCTTAACGGAAGAGAACTACACAGGCTGATCAAACATGCGCATTACATGCCTCTTTATGCATACTGTCATGCATGTCACACAATAAAAATAATGTTTTCAATAGTTGTGTTAGGTTCTCTTACAGTAGACCTTGGTTCACCATCACACAGCCTGGCATTGATTTTATGTTTTTAATTAAGACTTGACGCTTAGTGACGTCTTATTTATTTTTATTGTGAGACAAGCATGCCAGTATGCATAAGGAGGCATATAATGCACCTGTTTGATCAGTCTGTGTAGTTCTCTTCCGTGAAGATGGTTTATAACCGAAACCGGTAGAAGACTGATAAATAATAAACAGCTGATGGTTTACAGTATGCATTTCCTCAAAAACCGAATATTCGGTCGGTCCTTTATAATAATAAATGAATGCTAGATTGGCAACACTTTTATATGTCAGGAACATGTTCCATTAACTCTCAATGTATATAGATGTACAACAATTTCCAACGGAATACGCAGAAAACAGCATCACCATCGCGTGAACCCAGGACTCTTGACTTTCCCACGGGAACTCAACACGATTCACTCTCACACGTATGCTTTTCCTGTACTCTGTAGGACACGTGTTACTTACAAGCACTTTCTTCTGAACGGGGGCACATAACACGAATGTATCGAAGTTCTTTTTCCTACTCTATCGATATGCAATGTTTGGTACCGATCTGACTCTCTGATATCTGAAAGCTTTTGTGTAAGACGTGTTGCTGCGGAGTGCGCGCCTGCCCCATATGGAGGTTCAAGTCCTCATGGGGCATATATACACGGTGTTACAAAAAGGTACGGCCAAACTTTCAGAAACATACCTCACACACAAAGAAAGAAAATATGTTATGTGGACATTTGTCCGGAAACGCTTAATTTCCATGTTAGAGCTCATTTTATTACTTCTCTTTAAATGTAAATTGAAATAATTCGTGCAGACAATTGTCAAAATATCCAATTGTTTCGTTAGTATGTTCCTCGATTCACCGCATTTGTAAACATTGCACTGACTGCAAAACCACGTTCGTGATGAACATTAACTAGTTGATGCTACGTACTGATGTGCTTGATGCTAGTACTGTAGAGCAATGAGTCGCACGTCAGCACAAGCACTGAAGTCAACATTACCTTCCTTCAATTGGCCCAACTGGCGGTGAATCGAGGAAGTACAGTATATAGGGTAGACTGTATACGGTTGTGACAGTTTTCATTTGATTTCCTATATTGTTGTTACTATGCGAGTTAGATGGAGTAAAATGTTTTTTATAGTACAGTGTACATTTGTCTAAATGAAAATATTAAAATTTTGTCGCTAGTTACAATGGTTCTCATAGGAGCAAATTAGGAAAAAAAAAAAAAAATTCACAACCGACCACACCCCAGGGGCGGTTGTGACTGTGCCTGGGGTCGGGAGTAACACGTTAAATATTGCATCAAAATACTATAAAATCAGTTTTATTGCAACTAATATCTAACACAATAGCAACATAATCATCTTCTGTAAAAATTTAACTTTTATGCAATAAAAGAAATATAATCTAGGAACACTTAAATAGCTTGTAATTAATAAGGAACTCTAGCATCTATAGCTGTTATTATAACAGTCATCATATGACAATCAGCAAAAGAATTTAACTAAAATATCAAACTATACAATATAATAAGTGTGTTAAAATACAAAACATATAAATAAATAGGCATAATAAAAACCAGTGAAACAAAAATCTTAAAATGTCTTATTCAAGGAAAATCTAAGCATTTGTGTAAATATGATCACAAAAAAAAACAAAGAACAATAGAAATATAAGGTTGATTCTTAGTTCTAAAAGTGCAAAAATACATCACAATTATGACAAATGTAATACCGACTGCCACCTGCGCACTCCATGTGGGATCAGAGCTCACATTTTCCTTGACATTTTATCCATTTTTCGCCAGGCCTACTTTTTGAATTTGGGACTAAGCAAACCAGAGAGAAATAATCTTCTTCATCCGATGACGATGGTGGTATCTTCCTTTCCTTTGCTTTGTTTTTTTTTTTTCCTTTATTTTTTCCCATTGATTCAGTAAGATGTTTCTTTACCTTCTGAGCCTTCAATCGTTTTTCTTTTTCGTCATATTCTTGCCTGACTGCCTCTTTTTCAGGCGTGTCTGTATAAATGGTTGACTTTTTATTTCTTGAACTTCTTGTTTTTCTTTGCGGAGCCTTAGGAATAGGCCGAACAATTTCAGACAAGAAAACAGGTGGAGTGGCTGAAAATGACCGAGTTAGCTCAATAGGCCTAATACTTGAACTTGTGATTGAAGATTCGCATAATAAAGGAGCTGAAAGTGGTTCCAATTCATCATTGCGTTCAGGATTGTTCTCTCCAGAGTCAGGTCTTTCTACTTCAGACGATGGTGAAAAGCCAAATTCTATTGTTAAAAACTGTGTTATTTCATTGTTAACTCCAGCATTGTTTTTCCCTGTCTCAGGGTTCGGTGTGTGCATTCCAAGAGATGGTGTTGCACAAGTGTTCTTTTCTGTGTCAGGGTTTGCTCTGTCCGTAACAAAGGAAGGTGCAAAATCAGTTTCTTGAAATACATTACGACTATAGGGGTGAATACCAGTTTTGAAAAAACCAGCCTGAATGTTCGATTGTGTTAAAGCCAGAGGCATAGCAGTTTTGATAATACCTGGTATATCGTAGAATGTCATTGTTTTTCCAGGGTGACTCTGCATCCAGCCATCACAATCAGTATTTATAGCTTTCTTGAAGGGTCCGAACACAGATCTATCCAAGGGTTCAAGTTTGTGCGATCAGTGTGGAGGAAATGAAAGCAATGTGATTCCATTTTCTTTACAAAAATCCAGAGTGTTGATGTGGATGTGTGAGGAAATACTATGTTAGAAGTACTAAGAACGATTCATCTTGCATCCATCCTGAAGGATTTGCAGTCCCAATTGATCCTACAGGCCCATCCCTAACAAAATGATCATGATAACGAACCCGTGGAAATATAAATAGAGGAGGCATAGTATTCCCCAAGGCATTTACTGCAAAAGCAACTGTGACTAATGTGCCTCGCTCAGCTGAAATAAGAGCTCCCACTTGGCGTATTCCACATCTTGCTACTACCTTGTCAGGTTTTTTGCCAGTAGTGACGCCTGTTTCGTCAGCATTGTATATATCCTGTGGTTCATATTTCTGTCTGTCCATAACAGTTTGCAAATTGTCATAAAAAGCTAGTTGCTTGAGCTACGCGAACAGAGAGTGAAGGACTTCTATTCATGAATGAACGAAACCTTTCCTCGCCAACCATCTCATTCTCGAGCCAAGTAGCAGGTCGCTTCAGATTGTATTTAGTACTAAGTTCGAAATCTAGCTTCCGCACCTCTTTCGGAGAAAGGCCAAAATATATTTCTGCGCATCGTGTTATATAAAGTGCCAGCTGCTGTTCCTGCTCCTCAGAGAACACTTTATTATGTGCGACATGTCCCATGCTGACGCTGTCTTCATTCTGGCCAGCAGTGACTCCATCGCGTTTACGAATGTATCGTAGCAAAGACTTGCGATTAACTTCGTGCATTTCCGGGGCTCTGCGTATAGAACGCCCGCTTTTCACTTCTTTATAAGCATCTTCATATTTTGTAATGCCACACTGCCCTCTGTCAGTCTTCCTCGACCTCTTTATGGGCATCTAGAAAAAAATAATTATCTTCGTGACATAACAGTACCCAGAAAATATGTCACAACCGTACGCTTAAAACATGTCACAACCGTACCTAGAAAATATGTCACAACCGTTTACCCAGATAGTATGTCACAACCGTAGGCAACGCACTCCTCCACAAGAAAAACATCGCAATGGCAATACAAAATTTTCTACGTGCAAAGTAATCGCTGATATTAACAGGACCGGCGCAAGCCCAAGCGCCGCCCCGTGCGAGCTGCTAAATTGCCGCCCCTCCCGCCAGTTTTCTTTTTGTTACAAAATAATTGTGAAATTTTATTTAAACAAATCTGCCAGCAATCAATCGCAATTTTTTATTTTACTTTTCAGATCTACCTATGTTTCGACCGCCGAGTGGATAGTAAAAAATTTTAATATGTGCTTACATCTAAACCGTCATGTTGACAGTTGTGTTCAGCATGACGACATAGATGTAAACATAACTCAAAGCAGTGAGAATAGCCACACTGTGCCCGCAATCTATGTAGAGTGATAATAGCCACACTGTGCCCGAAATCTATGTAAATCTGGAAAATAAAAACAAAAATTGCAACTGATTGTTGACATTCTCTACAGATTTGTAAAAAACAGTCGCTGGCCACCAGCTCAAAAATGGAGTCAAACCTGATTGAAGCTAATTTTAATAAGCCCTGTGAATTTACGAAAATGTTCAGATGTGAATGAAATCTTATGGGACTTAACTGCTAAGGTCATCAGTCCCTAAGCTTACACTCCACTCAATCTAAATTATCCTAAGGACAAACACAGACACACCCATGACCGAGGGAGGACTCGAACCTCCGCCGGGACAAGCCGCACACTCAGTGACTGCAGCGCCTTAGACCGCTCGGCTAATCCCGCGCGGCATGAGCTTACAGTTAACGTAAATAAACATTTTCCATTGGTTGTGAACAGATAATGTATTCAATGGAAAACAGTATACAGTAAATAATTGTTGGCAAAGTGATAGTGTTGTCAAACAAAAGTGCCGGTCAGAGTTTGTTATTCATGCAGGTGGAGAGGGTGTTTCATTGCTCAAAATCGAAACGGCCGGCTATCACTCAGAAACAGATAGCAAAAATTTTGAAAATTACTTCGAAACCCAACTTATGCCAAGCTTACTACCAATGTCTTTATCTCTTGCAATAACTCGCTGCGTATTTACCCATTCGGAATACTTCTGGCCATTGTAGGTGTTGGACATGTTTGACTGTAGTAATGTTCAACGACTCTTTTCCATAATGCGTGAAGAATGAAACACTCGGAAACTGCCATTGAAGGGATTAGCAAAATTGCTTTAGGTTTAACACATAATCGCACTTATCGAACACTGCATTCGAATTTCCTAATTAGATTCGTCTTCTGCTTGTTGTGAGTAAACGCACGGCGGTAACAGTCTGGCAGTGCTGCACTCATTAAGGATACTGACGTCGCCGTGTAAGCTAAGCCAGACTAGGGATGGCGGTTATCGCTGAAACAACCGGTTTTCGGTTATACCGGTTCTTTTCATCTCCAGTTTAACCGCACCGTAAAAATTGCTCAAGATAACCGTTTTTTTAAATAACCGACTTCACGGTCACTACGGTCGGGGGTTCGAATCCCCCCCTCGGACATGGATATTTGTGCCGTCCTAGTTTGTAAGTAGTTCATAAGTAGATTGTAAGTTTCGGGACTGATGACCCCGTAGTTACGTCCCATAGACTATACAAACATTTGAACATTTTTGAAATAACCGCTTTTCGGTTTTTATTGCTATTATTTCCAGTAGAGTTCGAACGAAACATATTTTGCGGCCGAAACAGAAACCGTAATCGTCGATTCTTCTAGTTTCGGTCGAAACCGATACTTACAACATTTAGTTAAAATTTATGTAAATTTACGTTATACGACAAATCCCTAGTCTTTCCATATTTTGCAAGGTCCCCTCCCAATACTACGCATTCTCGAGTGTGTGTAAGCTTAGCCAGGAGTCCGCAGAAGACGATATACAAAGCATACAGATTTACTGGCCTAGTATTTCCATCCGGCAGTTGCGAATATTGAGCCAACCACTCCGTTAAGTTGGACTTGTGAGCCAGCGCATACGAATATCTCGCTATGGGTGTGAGTTCTTATGAGACGTAAATGCTTGGGTCATCGGTCCCTAGACTAACAAACTACTTAATCTAACTTAAACTAACTTACGCAAAGGACAACATATAAATCCATGACTGAGGGAGGAGGGAGGACTCGAACCTCCGACTGGAGCAGCCGCGCGGTGCGTGACATGGAGCCTCAGACCACACGGCTACCTCGCGACGCACCACATGATCAATGTTACCTAAACCAATATTGGTTATAAAAAAAAAACCTAGCTTTCAAGGAATCACATTAATAAAACTTGTTAGCACAACAATATGATAATACATTAAAAGTTAATATTCCAAGCTTAGAGTACATCACTTACAAAATAGGTATATGAATCGAATTTACCTTCTCTTCCAAGGAACATTTTGTATGCTTTCTCCTTAATTGACACAGCATGTTTGTAGTACCTCCACCCGTTTCCAGCTTTTTAAAGCAAATGGAGCATTGTATCTCATTGCTCCCGTACTTCGTGAAGTACTTCCACACTCGGGATGGTGCCATTTAAGACACAACCGATGTCTGCCGACGTCAGCAAAGACCTGCCGCATGACCAGACGGAGGCAAGTCTCGTACACTGCCGGTGCACGCGCGTCGTCTAATAGGCCACGCCACACGGGAACAGGTGCATCGATGCCTCAGTAGCTGCACCAGTCTTTAAGTTCTTATGCCAAGCGTTTCTTGCGCGTTTCTGACTGACGGGATTGTTCTTAAATTTTCACTGATCGCTTTTCTTAGTTTCTGCGATGACCTAATATTTCACAGCAGCGGAAATTTTAGGAATAGCTCTATATATTAGGGTCTACTATTTTTAATTTTTTTAAATTATTTACAAAAAAAACCATTTTGAACCACTACTACAGGAAGTAGTCGTACCGGTTTTTTTATCCGGTTCTTGGCAATAACTAAAAGAAACCGGTTATAACCGACACCAAATAAATACTGAAAAAAAAAACGATTATTCAAAACTAAAATACCGGTATCGGTTTTAACCGGTCGGTTTTTCCCATCCCTAAGCCAGACTGCTCCCCCCTCTCTGTTCCTCCGGCGTAAACACGACGGTGCTGCCACAGTGACAAGGAATGAATCAGTCCTCCTCCCTCCCCTTGTTCAACAGGGGCGGTCGGCAGGTATTCGACGCCCCATGACACAGTTCCCGAGGTTTGGTTTCGAATCCCCTCTTTGGCATGAATTCTGAGTTTGTCTTAAAGAAATAAAAAAAATGGGGGAGGGACGGCAGATTTGCCGCCCCTCTGAAAGTGCCGCCCTGTGCGAGCGCAAGTTTGCGCCGGCCCTGGATATTAAACTACTAATTTTTAACGTTTGACGAGGATAAACTCTCATTACTTTATCAGTACACATATAGCAACAATCATTAAAAGAAATGGAATCAAGAAACTTACTTTTGACAGTTGAAAAGTAATGTAGACCACTGCTAGCGTTATTGTCACGCGACGGCTGACGCAGTACTTTGACACAAGTCCAGACAGGCAGCCGCTTTTGTCTCCCTCCCACTCTCCACGCTATTCTTTTTTGTTTGCCTAATATGGCGACTATCACAACCGTACCCTGGCACACCCGTACCCAGTCTACCCTACTAACGAAACAATTGGGTATTTTGACAATTGTCTGCACGAACTATTTCAATTTACATTTAAACAGAAATACTAAAATGAGCTCTAACATGGAAATTAAGCGTTTCGGAACACATGTCCACATAACAAAAAAATGTTTCAAATGTTTGTATAGCTTATGGGACTTAACTACGGGGTCATTAGTCCCTAAACTTACAAACTACTTATGAACTAGCTAACCCTAAGGACAACACAAATATCCATGTCCGAGGGGGATTCGAACCCCCGATCGTAGTGGCCGTGCAGACCGTGACTGGCGTGCCGCAGTCCCCTCGGCCATCCACATAACGTATTTCTTTGTGTGTGAGGAATGTTTCCTGAAAGTTTGGCCGTACCTTTTTGTAACACCATATATAATCTCTCCCTCTGTGTGTGTGTGTGTGTGTGTGTGTGTGTGTGTGTGTGTTGTCCTTAGTGTAAGCACACTCACTGCTGTGAAAGTTGTTACCAACTGACAGTTGCAACGACACTAGCGCTCCTAGTGGTGGGCAATCCACCGAAAGAGAGTTGTTTGTGTATAATTGTTTGTGCACGTAATTAACTAAATAGTTTGTATATTTTTTTGCGTTCAAGCAAAATAATCACGAGACATACATAATACGGAAATTAATGTAAACATAGCCGAACTAGCAGCTTATTTTGCTGAAAGTAAGTAGAATATAAACGTAAGAAAACATAAATTTCTATTATGGTCTGTTCTTACTATGATAAAGACTTTTTTTGACACGTATCAATTCGGTATGGGGTCTAATGATTTGCACATTTGTAAGCTTCACTCGTGTTTCTTATACGCGCATATTCTTTAGAGTGTGATTACTTTGGCTTAAGAAGACAATGACTAGAAGATTCCTACCTTTTGTGGTTCAGGTGTGGCAGCAATTGTGGAATTTGGTTCTTCTTTGTTGAAAACAGTTTGATTGGTTTTTCCGTTTTCTTGTCACTTCTGTTACGTTTTTCCTTCGGATACAGGTGTGGTGACGGATTTGGTACGTTAAATACAGTAGTAATTGCATTCTATATCCGTTTCCTACGTTTCACCCTCACAGTTTTACTGGAATTGTAGTGAAGAAACATAAACGTACTTGAGTAGAAAAGCGACGTCTTTTTGCCAAAGGATAGCTATTGTAATGTTTCCTAGCGGGTTTTCTATTTTTAACAGTAAATAAAATTATTTAGTATAAGCTTCTAGGTTACAAGATAATTGTAAATAAACTGTGCTGTAATGTACTCGTTTCGTACCTTGTCAGGGATCTTAGGAAACGTAAGAAAGACAATGGTGGAGCTATTTTTAAGTTATTACCTACTTTGACACTACATACTGTCTCTAATGTAAAAGGAATGTTAAAATCAATATAAAAGACAGGTCGGACTAAGGTTGTTGGAGGCCCGGGGTGGCGGCGAAATGAAATACACCCCTCCTCCCACTCTCCGTCCACTTGGAAATACTATAAAAATGTATTAACCCTCCCCCCTTCCACCAGGAGGAGAGGCACGGGCCAGTCTGAAAATATAATAGCTTTCGAGATTTGGAGGTCCCAAGCAGAGCGAGATGTCAAGCGCGCTAAAAATAAATAAACAAGAAAACCTTGGTTTCGAGGTATTTGGAGGCCCCGCAAGACCGGACGTCCGAGCGTCTCGCCCCCTACGCCCCCCCCCCCCCTTCTTAGTCCGCCCCTGATAAACGAAACTTCTCCAACTCATGCAATATCAGAAGTGTAGCTTGCCGACCTCTTGGAGCGCTGCCGTCGCAGTGTATAACAAAATTCTGTAGGAGTTTCGTGACTGTGTATGTTGCACTGTGGTGTAAGTATTTTGTATATCTAGGGACTGACGACCACCGCAGTTTGGTCCCGTAGCTTTACAAACATTTGAACATTCTTACTCGCCGTATTCCCATTGTTTTAACTGAACCGAACGTTGTAAGACATGACGTGAAAGCAGTGGAGCAGCTATGTCACCAAGGGCCCCGGGGCAAAGTGACATTGGAGCCCTCTTTAAACTAAAACTATACAGACGCAAAACCACTGCATCATCAGCTCCTTACCCCCCACTAGAAGACATAATAAATACTACTAAGTAAATTATTATGTGTCACGCAGCAGATAAAGTTTCAAATGTTTGTAAAGCTTATGGGACTTAACTGCGGGGTCATCAGTACCTACACTTACAAACTATTTATGAAATAACTTATACGAAAGACAGCACAAATATCCATGCCCGAGGGGGGGGGGGGATTCGAACCCCCGACGGGGAAAGGCCTCGCGCATCGGAGCATAGCGTCTCACTGCGCTCGGCCGCTCCGCCGCCGCGGCAGATAATATTTAATCGTACTCTCTAATATAATTATAACTGTGAAAGTTCGTTTCTTTGTTATGCTTTCACGCAAAAATTACGAGGTGGATTTGGATGAAATTTTGCAGGATAGAGTTAGACGTGGGTAGGAGATACAGATAAAACGATCCATGGTATAGTTTCCCAAGTTGGTCAAACTAGGCAAATGAAGTCGCGCGCAGAAACTAGTAAAAAAATAAACAATGAAGACGTATAACTCAACCACGAAAACATGGCCCCCTGCCGCGAAGCAAACCGGAAACAGTCAAGTCAGCACTCGTGTGGCCGCGGTGACAGCAGGCGGACTGTTTTCAGTGCCAACAACTCACTCTCGCTTCGTTTTCATAACTATAGTACATTACAGTAATAGGAATGTGGGTAAACAATTAAAAAGTTATCAATTTCATTTTAACTCAGTCAATGTGCTCCGATTTATTTTCTTTCCTTGGTGTCACTGAAGCTAACTAGTTAAGTGCACGTGTTTCACAATCTTCTGGCATTTCTTTATTTGAAAGGAGACGAAGTCGCAACAGAATTGGCCCTAAAATGGTCCAATGTAGGAACTGTTGTTGGCTTTAAAATCTTTTTTGGGCGAAGTCTAAGTAATTCTTGGAGATAGTGTAAAGATCACTCAAATAATCGTCTTCTTTAAAACACATTAATACTCGCGTTTCTAATATCGCCTTTTTAATATCTAGACTACCCATCAGCCGGCCGCGGTGGCCGAGGGGACTGAGGCGCTCCAGTCACGATCTGCACGGCCACTACGGTCAGGGGGGGGGGTCAAATCCCCCCCCCCTTGGGCATGGATATTTGTGCCGTCCTTAGTATTAGTTAGTTCATAAGTAGTTTGTAAGTTTAGGGACTGATGACCCCGTAGTTAAGTCCCATAAGCTATAAAAACAATTGATTGGACTACCCATCAAGTACACGTCTCAGGGTCTTTTCGAAATTTTTGAAGAATCTTTTATTACAGTTTTCGCAGACTGCAACAGCACGATTTGGAACGATTAATGTGAACCAGATCGATCAAACGCGATAGAACACAAAAATAAACAATAACAACTAATAGACTGTACGGAGCTTCTCGACGGTGACGTAATGTGCAGAGCGGAGAACAATCTCTGTTTTGCGCACCTACCAAGGGCTCCCGATGACTTTGAAGACGCAGCTGTTGCTGTGACTAGGTTTGATGATAACGCTACGTCTGCTGCTACACCGACTGAAGTGTGCCGATTGTTGTACGCGGCGACAGGCGGCCTGGGCCGGTGCTTGGACGGTCATCAGTGCCACCGAGTGGCGTCGTGTGAAGTGAAGGCCTCATTAGAAGTAGTATTCCGCCACCCGGTGTCCCACTGGGCGCAGGATCCATTCCTCCCGCGGTCAGAAAAATAGGACTGAATCCTCCCGAGCCTGCACGGGTGTATAAAAGGACGGGACTGAATCCTCCCATAACCTGATAAGCAGGTAGTTGGTGGCGGCCCGAGACCAGAGTGTGTGGCCAGACCTTTATTCCAGGCAAGCAAAGCTATCTAGCATGCCGGCCGCGGTGGCCGAGGGGACTGAGGCGCTCCAGTCACGGTCTGCACGGCCACTACGGTCGGGGGTTCGAATCCCCCCTCGGGCATGGATATTTGTGCCGTCCTTAGTATAAGGTAGTTGATAAGTAGTTTGTAAGTTTAGGGACTGATGACCCCGTAGTTAAGTCCCATAAGCTTAACAAACATTTGAACTATCTAGCATATGTTCCAATGTATGTTCCTACATTGTATAATAAAGTAAGAGTGAGAATTCAGCCCCAGTTAATTTTAGAGTAATCCTACAGTAATATCCTTTGGTTCTTATAATCTAAAGATTACGTTTTAGTCGCAATTGATAAATCTGTGCAACATTTTCAGCAGTTGGTATACAAGTTTGATACAGCGTTGAATTATAAACAGAGGACAAGGCAGGCTAATTGTTTTTTCTAAGGAAGAAGAAATTATGCTTTCAACGGGAGGGCGGTACATGAAAATGAAATTTACATCCTTGAATCCTTATATCATTCCAGACTTCACTTCCAGCCTTCAGTATGCTGTCTTCAAAATCTGAAAACATCGTTGATAGTGAAAATTTATCCTAGATCAGCACATTTACTGACGACTGTATCAAAGATACGACGAAGTTTTCTTGTCGTTCAATAAGGCAAAAACCACTGGAAATTAATGTCCATTAAATAGGCCGAGTATAGTAAACAGCTTTTGTGCAACACTTGAATGTTCCGTCAACATATATTGTTGCACACTGAGTAAGTACGTTAAGGTTTTCAGAGTCACAAAATATTACAACTTTTTTCTCGGCATTGTTGTCCAGCAAGAAATTATTCCCGTCTGCAGTTTCAACATGTAACTTATTGAGAAATTCATGAACATCTTCAACACTCGTCGTCAATTTCGGCAGAATTTTCCGTCTAGCTTTGTAAATAGATTTCCGGAAGCTGTCGACATTTCTAATTGTTACTTCTTGAGTATCTTCTCCTTTTAAATGGTGGTAAATCAGCTTAGATGACCTCTCACAAATGTCTTCTGGACCTTTTCGCTTCATATTAGCAATTAATTTTTGCCTCTTGAATTTTCTTGGAAGGCACTTCTATGTGGCTGTGGTCTTCATGAATGTCCACAACATCCAGCTCCTCAACAGAAATTGTTTTAATAAAACTTTTGCAACCCTTAATGTCGCAAGTCCATCGCGCTACACCACTTTTTAATAATTTCTGAAAATAATTTCTGACGGTAAATCATCAAGTAAAACAGAAGTGATATCTGGCGTTCCACAGGGAAGCATTATAGGTCCCCTACTCTTCCTCGTGTTTATAAACGATTTAGGAGACAATCTGAATAGCTCCCTTAGTCTGTTCGCGGATGATGCTGTCGTTTATCGTTTAGTGAAGTCAACATGGGACTGCAAAGCGATTTAGACAAAATTCTGCATGGTGCGAAAATTGGCAATTGACACTAAATAAAGAAAAGTGGGAAGTAATACACATGACCACTAAAAGAAATCTGCTGAACTTTAATTACGCGATAGATCAGTCAAACCTTAAGGTCGTAGATTCTACCAAATACCTAGGAGTTACAATTACGAACAACTTTGACTGGAGAGAACACATAGAAAATATTGTGGGGAAGGCGAACCAAAGGTTACGTTTCATCGGCAGAACGCTTCGAAGATGCACCAGCTCCACCAAAGAGACTGCCTACATCACACTTGTGCGTCCTCTCATGGACTACTGTTGCCCAATGTGGGACCCTCAACAGGTGGTACTAACGGAAGACATTGAGAAGGTTCAGAAAATGGTAGCTCGTTTTGTTTTATTGGAGAGAACACATAGAAAATATTGTGGGGAAGGCGAACCAAAGGTTACGTTTCATCGGCAGAACGCTTCGAAGATGCACCAGCTCCACCAAAGAGACTGCCTACATCACACTTGTGCGTCCTCTCATGGACTACTGTTGCCCAATGTGGGACCCTCAACAGGTGGTACTAACGGAAGACATTGAGAAGGTTCAGAAAAGGGTAGAAGCGTCACGGAAATATTGCACGATTTTAGGTGAAAATCGTTAAAAGAACTACGTTATTCGTTGCGGCGAGATCTATTTACGAAATTTCAATCACCGACTTTTACTTCTGAATGTGAAAATATTTTGGTAGCACACACCTATATAGGGAGACATGACCATCCCAATGAAATAAGAGAAATCAGATCGAAAACACGATTTAGGTGTTCTTTCTTCCCGCGCGCTATTAGAGAATGGAACGGTAGAGAAAAGTTATGAAAGTGGTTAATGAACCCTCTGCCAGGCACTTGAATGTGATTTGCAGAGTATCTATGTAGATGTAGAAATCCGGAAGGGTTACGTTCCAGAAGTAACATTTTCCCTCCCTTTCTACTCACTGAAACTTCAAGGGCGTCGGAGGACATCTTCACTGTTAAGCGGTCTGCCGTGGACTGAAGAGACAAGTAAGGCCGGAAACGGCTTGGAGCGGGGGTGGGGTCTGGGGGCTGGTACCTGCAGGAGGTGCCACTGTGCCAGAATAGTTGGGGAGGATTCAGTCCTGGCCCCTGTTCGCCTACCTGCCGTTGGGAGGATTCCGTCCTGCGCCCGGCCCAGTGCGGCTACTGTAGGATACTTGGTTTGAGGGAGGGAGCAAAACAAAATAAAAATTCGAACGCTGCTCACGGAGGCCGAGGGGCCCCTTGCGCTCGGGGCCCCGGGGCACAGCCCTATGATAGCTACGCCACTGCGTGAGAGAGCTTTTTTTTTTTTTTTTTTTTTTTTTTTTTTTTTAGTGTCACGTGGTGCCGCAAGACTGACTCCCTTTGGGAGTTTTTTCTTGGTGTGTGAAAGGTAAGCATAGGAATGCCGCTTTATTTATTATTTAATTGCTTTATGTGACATATTGTTAGTTCATTGTGTTTCGGAGACCGATGGTGTGTTGTTTAAAGCGTATATTGTCAAGGTGGGTGTCAGCGTTCTAGTGAACGGGGTACCTTATATTTATGCCAACGTTGCGGGCGTATTGTTCCCACCAGCCGGAGTTGTTGTACTTCATCCCGAAGTAAGTCGACCTTAGCAAATAGTTTGGTGGCATAGTCTTCAATCTTATCCTTCAGATAGTGCTCTTGTAGAGTAGCATTAACTTCTCTTGTCCTCGTCCATCTGGGCGCTCCTAATGTCCATCGGAGGCATCTATTTTGTATCGGTTGGAGAGACTTGATATTTGTATCGCAAGTGACACCCCATGCTGCACAGCCGTAGAGGAGCTTTGGTTGTACCGTCGACCGATACAGCTGGTATTTCGTCTTCGCGTTGAGGTTTTTACTCGTGAAGAACGGGATTAGCGCGTTCACCATCTTCAGCGTGTCCTTTTTGCGTTGTTGGGCGTGCAAGGTGAAGGTCAAGGACTTGTCTAACGTTATACCCAAATATTTTGTAGATGTCGACCACGGGATCGGCTGCCCCATGACCCTCAATGGGAAGCGGAGAATCGGCAGTCTCTGTTTGGTGAAGAACACGGCTGCAGTCTTCGTTGGGTTGATGGAGATCTTGTTAAATAGTGCCCATTCTTCCATGGCATCTATCTGCTGTTGTGCTCTGGCGAGTACCTGATCAGTGTTGTGAGAGAGCAGTTTTTCTGCCGAGTTATCGGTACTGCTTACGTTGGAGTAGTATAGCGTCCGTGGGAGCGGCAGTTCGTCGTCTCGGCAACCACGCCGCTTCGTCAGCACGACCGCCGTCGGCCTTCCGGGAAAGGCCCGCGGCCGCGAGAGTGCTGGTCGGCCGGCTGGTGCGTCGGCAGGTGAGATAACCGCCGGCAAGCAGCTGAGCCAGCAGTCGCCAGCCACCAGCCAGCCGCCACTGACCCACTTACCCTGTTGGCGCGCGCCGCTGCTGACGTCACACCGCCGTTGCGAGAACGCGCTCCCACGGCTGGCAGCAGGCGCGAATCGCTCTTTCTGTTTACCTCGGGCTCTGGCCGTGCCGTCTCCAGGGTGCAGACAACCAGAACGGGCTTCATTATCGCTGATGGCGCGCCAGTGATCACTCACGATAATTACTTCACCCCTGCAGGCGCATTTCAGCTGGGGGTATGTAACCTGCAGCAAGTGCAGTGCTCTGTTTTCCCAGCGCTGCTTCTCATTGTTCTAACGAGGCCCCATGTCTCTACAATACAGACCTCTCGGCTCTCAATAACCAAACGGCTTAAGACTTAACTTTGTCCTCAAAATGAAACTGTTATACATACTCGAAAGGACGTGGTTAAATAAAAAAATTACAGGTTTTCTATAAACTTGACTATGAGAAAAATTGAAGTTTATTTATATCGATACAGTTCATCCTCGCCGGCCGCGGTGGCCGCGGAGACTGAAGCGCTTCAGTCACGGTCTGCACGGCCACTACGGTCGGGGGTTCGAATCCCCCCTCGGGCATGGATATTTGTGCCGTCCTTAGTCTTAGTTAGTTCATAAGTAGTTTGTAAGTTTAGGGACTGATGACCCCGTAGTTAAGTCCCATAGACTACACAAACAAACATTTGAACAGTTCATCCTCGGATATAAACTTACAAACTACTTATGAACTAGCTTATACTAAAGACGGCACAAGTATCCATGCCCGAGGGGGGATTCGAACCCCCGACCGTAGTGGCCGTGCAGACCGTGACTGTAGCGCCTCATTCCTCTCGCCCAACCGCGGACGGCTTTACATTTAATAGAATTATACAATGTGAAAAAGTTTTCTTCTTAGTTACTAATTTATGTTTAGTTACTAATTTATTATTGAGCAACAGACACAGGAATAATCCTTTTGCGTGAGCGTGCGTCTCATCGTGCATGTATTCGTTTGTGCGTAGAGCTTTTAATATTTTACCAACAAGAAAATACTTTTATGTAACTGTGTGTGTTGTGGTCTTCAGTCCGCAGACTGGTTTGATGCAGCTCTCCAGGCAACCCTGTCCCGTGCAAATCTCTTCGTCTGAGAATAAGTTCGGAAACCTACATCCTTTCGAATCTGCTTACTGTATTCGTCCCTCGGTCTTCCTCTACGATTTTACCCCACACACTTCACTCTAATGCTAAGTTGACGATTCCTTGATGTCTCT
Organism: Locusta migratoria; assembly: GCA_026315105.1. NCBI lineage: Eukaryota > Metazoa > Arthropoda > Insecta > Orthoptera > Acrididae > Locusta > Locusta migratoria. Next base: position 613,404,106 of record CM048746.1, read on the forward strand.
GAATATGACTCACCAATCTATTCGTTTTCTTAGTCAGAATATGCCAGAAACTCCTTCTCTCCCCAATTCGGTTAAGCGCCTCACCAATAGTTACGCGATCTACCCATCTAATTTTCATCATTCGTCTGTAGCGCCACATTTCGGAAGCTTCTATCATCTTTTTATCTGAACTCCTTATCGTCAACGTTTAACTCCCATACAATGCTACACTCCAGACAAATACTTTCAGAAAGGACTTCCTGACATTTAACCTAATATTGGATGTCAACGAATTTCGCTTCTTCAGAAACGCTTTTCTTCCCATAGCCATTATGCATTTTATATCTTCTTTACTTCGGCCACCAGAAGTTATCTTGCTACCCAAGTAACAAAACCCATTTACTACTTTTATTGTGTCATTACCTAAGCTAATTTCTTCTGCTTCGCCCTATTTTCTGACGCTTCATTCATTTTAGAGACTGTTTTCTTAAACCTCGTGAGATCTCCACAACTGTGCCCCACGCCCTGCTTCTTTTCCCTATCCCATCAATTTTTGCTTCAGTTCCCCACTCTACACCCTCTGCCACCCTCACCACTGCCATATTTTTCTGATCTATAAAAGTTTATAAAGTCGTGATCTTGTGATGTCAACAGTTGTTGTTTAATTTGGAGTGCAGAGATGCACCATGTCATTGTAGTAACATATCCATGTCAGTAAAAGTGACAGTAAGATACCCAATATCTTATACTGACATGTATATTTTACTACAACGACATAGTGAATCTAAGCACTTTAAATTAACAACAACGGTTGATATCACCAGATGACGACTTTATAAACTTTTAAGGACCAGAATATGATGGCAGCGACCATCGAAAAGACTCATCGAAATAAAATTACATATTAGTGATCTTATGCGTGATTATGGAATATCGCCCCAATTGTGCGATTGGATACACGATTTTCTACCAGAAAGAACACAGTTCGTACTAATTGACCGTAAGTCATCGAGTAAAACAGAAGTGATATCTAGCGTTCCCATGGGAATCGTTATAGGTCCCCTACTCTTCCTTTTGTTTATAAACGATTTAGGAGACAATCTGAACAGCTCCCTTAGACTGTTCGTGGATGATGCTGTCCTTTATCAGTTAGCGAAGTCAACAGAGGATCAAAAGCAACTGCAAAGCGATTTAGACAAAATCCCTACTTGGTGCAAAAATTGGCAAATAAAGAAAAGTGTGAAGTACTACACATGGCCACTAAAAGAAATCCGCTGACCTCCAATTACGCGATAAATCAGACAAACCTTAAGGTCGTAAATTAAAGCTAGGAGTTAAAATTACGACCAACTTGCGTTTCAGAGAACACACAGAGAATATCGAGGGGAAATCGAACCAAAGGTTACGTTTCATTGGCAGAACGCTTCGAAGTGCGTCCTCTCCTGCCTAGTGTGGGACCCTCGCCATGTGGGACTGAGGGAAGACATTGAGAATGTTCAGAGAAGGGCAACTCCTTTTGTTTTATCACGTTACAGGGGGGAAAGCGTCACGTAAATGTTGCACGATTTTACGCGGAAATCATTAAAAGAACGACGTTATTCGTAGCGGTGACATCTATTTAGGAAATATGAGTCACCGACTTTTACTTTTGAATGTGAAAATATTTTTCTAGCACCCACCTACATAGGGAGACATGACCATCCCAATGAAATAAGTAAAATCAGATCGAATACGGAACGATTCTCAGGCTTTCTAAACGGTAGAGAAAGGTTAAGGTAAAGCAGTGAACAATCCGAAAATTGGATTGAACAACCAGTGCTTTGTTAGGCATGGATACTGTTTGGAGGTGGTATGCCGTTGCCTTCCTCCGATCTTCAAACTGACTTACCCAGACAGTTATAGGGAGACCTACAGTTTAACGTGGGTTCCGAACCACGGTGCTACTCGATTTTTTCACATGAGCAACACTGCCAGAGGTGAAAGAAGTGGAAAGTGACAGATAAAAAACCTACGACTTAGGGGGGGGGGGGGGGAGGGATGAACCCGCGACCTTTGGATTTCGGCACGCTATACCTGTGCAACCGAGGCGCACAAAGGTTATGAAGGTTGTTAATGAAACCTCTGCCAGGTACTTAAATGTGATTTACAGATTATCTATGTAGATGTAGATCTTGGCGTTATCCTTTTTGGAACCTTTAGTAAATAGTATTCACTGTACAGTCGAATTATTGTAAAAATATCATAATCAGCTTCGATTTTGTTTCAATGGTTCTATCGGATCTAATCATGTAATGGACTAAAAAATACACTTGCTACACTTGACAGATAGCAAATAAAAATTATTTTTAATAAAATAATACTGTACGGTTGTTGACTATTTCGAAGTACGAGGATTATCTCAACTGCAGTAAAAACAATCTTTCTTCTTTCGTACTACTTTAAACAAAAATTGGATTAACAAGAAAGTGCATTTTTCTTCCTTGCAGTCGAAGAAGAGAAAACGAGGAACTTCTATTTATGGTTAATATTCTAAACTTGCCTCGTCACACATTGAAGCTATTTGCAATGGCGTCAATGTAGCTACTATTCTCACAAATCGAGCAAGTGGAAAGGTCTTTCTCAAAGCTCGAAGCCCAATGATGCCAACCGATTTACCGATTCGTTTTAAGTGACTTCAATTGCCAATCAAGGTTTCCTATGCGATAACAATGTGCAAGGCTCAATGTGACAGATCGAGAGGGGAAAGGGACCAGAGGAGGAAATGAGATGGACAGAGTGAGGAGGAGAATGGGAGGATGGAGGAGGACAGAATGACGTGAGAGGAGGGGATGGACAGAGTGGGGAATGGAGGGGGATGAGGGAGAGGGGATCAAAGAGACGGGATCAAAGGGACGGGGAAGGCAGGGGGGAGATTATGACGTGTAGCCAATGCCCATACATATTTAGCAATTGCCAGGCATTGCTGCGATAGCTAGCAACTTGATATTCTCAAACGCTGCATAAGTACTGTGCAAATAAATTGTGTCCCGTTTACTTCCTTCCCTTCTACTGCGTCTCTTTCATGCCCTTCGACTCAACTGCTAACTGGCTTTTGTACAAGCTGAATATAAATTGTCGCTCCCTATATTTTACCTCTGATACCTTGAGACTTTGAAAGAGAGTATTCCAGCCAACATTGTGAAAAGCTTTCTCCAGATCTACAAATGCTTAAAACGTAGGTTTGCCTCCCTTTAAACTATCTTCTAAGATAAGTCGTATTGTGAGTATAGCCCCCCGTGTTCAAACATTTCTCCTAAAGCCGCAAGGTGGATTCCATCGATGACTGAAAATACAGCCTCAAGTGTAGTGACGAATGTGAGGATGTCTGAGAGTTGCGGCCATTTCTTGGTATATGGTGCAATTTGAACATCAACCCCGCTTGCTGGATCTTCCTATTCTCTCGAATCTAAATCGCTTTGAAAGGAAAGAGATTTCCGATATTCCTGAGATCGTCGCGGTGAAATGGCCGAGCGCTCTAAGGCGCCTTCCTGCGGAGCGCGTGCTTGAATCCGGTCGGAGTTTCGAGTCCTCCCACAGGAATGGGTTTGTGTGTTGTCCTCAGGTTAGTCTAAATAATTTGTAACCCTAGGGAGTGATAACCCATAGATTTGCAAACATTTGAACATTTTTTTAACATTCCTGACATCCAACCATACGCGACGAGACTTTTGAACGCTATCTTATAGGAAGACTTCATGAAAATTTTCCAGAACATGTATCGCAGATCTCAGCGGTCTATAGTTACTGGAGGTGGCTATTTCTATGCAAGTTGACATAACTGTAGTTAGTAGTTCACTTGCGTTAATGTTACAGGACTATTCAACGAAATTTACTGTCATAGTTTATATTAGCAGCAAGTACTTTTGTGCTATCTGCTTGAAACAACTAACACCGTACTTATTTTCTTCACTCTAAATCCCAAGTTTTCCAATATTACCTTCCATTTTTAACGGAATACAATGGTTGTAGCTAAATCCCCTGCCCGTGTTCTTTTATAGCAGGAAAGTAAGCAGGGACAAAAGATCAGTTAACAAATCGTTCTAGACTATTGACAGGAAATAATTGTATAATAGAAGATAAATAAACAGACAGGAATCAATCCACTCGATAGCAAAATTCCATGGAATACCCGCAAAAACCGGAGTCCAAATTTCATTCGAAAAGTCGCAGTTTATGGAAGGAACTAAAACAAGATTCTACAATCAGCCGTCAATCACCAAACGTGGCTTATTTTCCCAGGTTAAAACGTTCAAGTATCTAGGTTAAATTCCAGCAGGGATAAATCAGGAAACTAACAAAGAAAGGACTGGTAAACTGCAAAGGGCATTCAAATCACATGGAACAGAGACAACAAAATATGTATATCAAAAAACACAAAATTACGACACCATAATACACTCATTAAACCAGAGGCATATTGTGCATTTGAAATATTTATAACTCGTCACAGGTCACAAATGAAAAGCATCGAGGCAACAAGAGAGGAAAATCTCAGAAAAATCCTAGGACTGAAGTTCGAAAATGGAATATGGATGGAAAAGAAACCAAATGAAAATTTTCTGATTCACAGAAAAATTACAGATACTGTCAGAAAAAGACGATTAAAATCTACGGAAACTACACAGAATTAACAACAACAGGCTGCCAGAGAAAATTTTAAAACTAGCGTTATCCCTTAAAATCCGTGATTTTTTTTAGCAGAAGTACACGAAGATATACAAGAAATGGATATTGCTGACGAAACCATTTAAGACAAAAATGTTCAAATGCTTGTAAAGTCTATGGGAATTAACTACGGGGTCATCAGTCCCTAAACTTACAAACTACTTATGAAGTAACTAAGACTAAGGACGGCACAAATATCCATGCCCGAGGGGGGGAGTCGAACCCCGACCGTAGTGGCCGTGCAGACCGTGACTGGAGCGCCTCAGTCCCCTCGGCAACCGCAGCCGGCCATTTAAGACAGGGTGAAATTTAGAAGCCTAGTAAACGAATACAAATTTGCATAGAAAGCAAAAAGGAAAAATAAAATGCAGACCGATACAACAGCACTACCCACACACGGGTCGTGGAGAAGCTGAGTGAAGCTGACGACCTGTAGGTGCAGCTGCGTTTCGTCAGCCGCGTGGCGATACTCGTCAGGAGACGTGTGTGGCGGGCCATAAAATACGGCTTTAAGTGGTCTGAAGCGGAGCCGACGACTCGCCGTTACGCGCTCGTTACGCCGCCGGTTTTTTGCCACGGCGCCATGAACTTCAACTACGGCCTCGTGCTTCTTTGTGGCCCTGGTGTAGCACATTACGTTCTCACCACGCGAGCCAAGCACACGCCGTTTTATACCCGCACCGCTACACCGCCTTTGTTTAGTGTAGGTGTTCCAACGTTCTCTTCGCGAATTTCAACGTATCATACACCGTTTCAACTTTGAACGTTTCCGTTGCTCGATGTCAGATGTAATTTCTCAGCGTTCCTCGATACATTTCACGGAGAGAAAAAAAACCAGCTTTATCTGTGCTAGCGAACTGTTTACATTTTATTTATTAATTGAACAAGCTGCTTTTAAACTACATCCTGATGCTACGGAGGAGGTTAGGAGAAAAACAGATGTATTACTCGTGGCGCGTCCACCCACGAGTAATATAAAAGGAAGAAGGCTACGGTGTATATAAAGAAGGCTGCGTTATTTGCATGTAGAGTTATTCTAGTTTATAACAACTTTTATTCGTGGACACAGGCGACGATAGAATTGTCTTGAACAAACTTAACATTTAAGACTTACAATGAGACAGCTTTTGAAGGTAATTCAACATAAATTTTGTCGTTATTACATCATTACCGCGTCTTGTTACTCGGTCATTTGCCGGGTTACCATAAAATTCTTAAATGCGGAAAAAGTACAGATACCGCAAACCAACGAACGTGTCACACCAAGAGAATCTATATCTATAAATGTTAATGTCTGTTCAGTGTTCGTTTATCTCGTCTTAACCACAAGACCTAAAGAGCTAAAAATTTGTACAGTTACTAATGTGTACCCGGGGAAGGCTTTAGGCACGGTTTTATGGCGATCAGAAAGCTATTTATCTACATATATTAATATGAATGTCTGTTCGGTGTACGCTTACCACGTCCGAACGACAAGACGCAGAGACTTAAATATTTGTACAGTTACTAATTTATACCTGAGGAAGTTTTTAGTCACGGTTTTATAGCGATCTGATAGATATTTAGTAATTTGAAGAATATAACGCAAAGTGCGGAATAATTATTACTGTTTGAAAACTATATTTACTCTTTGAAAATGGTTTTATTGGTTGCATGGTTGCTTGAGGATTGATAATGATAAAAGGTTGGAGTATATTGGGATGTAAAGTTATCGGTGTATATAGAATTCTACTTGTGTGTATGTTAATATTTCGCTCTGCAGCGAAAACTACAGAACGCAAACGAATGGTCTGTGTGTAATTGTTGTCCGAAGTCTCCCGTTGTACAGCACAGCAGTTCCATCTCCATAGCTATAAGGGGGTGGAAGATATGGTGGTACAAAGTCGTCAAATTATAAAAAATTCGGAATGAAGGCCAGCGATGACGTTTGCGACTCTATAGCAAGGAGGTTATATACAGCGAAACGTGATGCCACAGACCATATCTTTGGTCTATGCGTGCTACAATGTCTTCAGCTCTTTCTCTTTAACGATAAGCATACAAATAAAGAAATATAAGAATAAATAAATAAAGCCGTAAAAACAACCAAGAGAACAGGCTCTGCTAACGGTATACTACGCCTTCCACATCGCTTCAACGGATTCTACACAAGTCTATAGTTTTGTTCCGATATTTATGAAATTTTGCACACCCTACACCAAAAACAAGAGGAATGTCACTGTCTGTACAAAATTTCGTTCGGTGCATGGTGGAGGGTACTTACGGAATTTTACAAAATGCATAGTTTTGCTCCAATCTTTATGAATTTTTGCACACATGACCTTTGAACGAAGAGAAAGATCACTGGATACATAAATCTTTGTATGGTACATGGCAGAGGGTACCTTTCAGAAAACTTTGCCGAGAGAGGGAAAGGTGGAAACGAACAGAGAGATGGGAGAGAAAGAGGTGGATGCAGAGGGGGGGGGGGGGGGGAAGGGGAGGTGGGCTACGAGAGTGTAGGATAAATAAACACCCGGGCAACGCCGGGTTTACAGCTAGTGCCTTATAAGATTTTTTTATTATTATTTTTTATTTTTTTTATACAGTCTACTCAGAACAATATAAATCCATGTCCCCCCCCCCCCTCCTTTGTAATTCTGTTTCGTAATTCTTGTGTAACATTTGTCATGTAGATAATCTGATGATGCCCTGCTAGGGCGAAACGCGTCATTGGAAAATAAATAAGGATTGTGCAACCAAGGCGCCTTTTTTTCGCAAAAAATTACTATTCTCTTTGTAGATGAGCGAATACTGTACAGGATATGACTTATTTGCTTGAGAAATTAAATGAAGAACGTAGGCAGTAATGTTTGGACGTTAATACTGAGAAAACGAAGTATATGGTAATGACAGGTAAAGGACAAGATACAGAACTGGAAAGAGGGAAGATAAAAATGTGAGTGACTGTGAATATCTAGGAGTTATATTTAGTGGAGAAGGAAGGGATGAGAAGGACATAAGGAAGAAGACAGTATGAGGAGAGAACATGATTAAGACACCACATCCGATATTGTGGAATGATCATTTGTCTAATCACACAAACAAGGATATATTTAAGGCAAAAATAGAATCAGTCATGACGCATGTGTCAGACGCGTGGGACATAAAAATAGTGTACGGAAACTACTTGCTGTAAAGATTTCATAAATGTTCAAATGTTTGTAAATCTGTTGGACGTAACTACTATGATCATCAGTTCCTAGGGTTTACAAACTACTTAAACTAACTTATGGTAAGGACAACAAATACACTCATGCCCTAGGGAGGACTCGAAGCTCCAACGATGAGCAGCGGAACGCTCCGTAGCTAAGCGCCTTGGAACAACTCCACCGCGGCGAGATTTCATAATGCAGATGATGCTGCAGCTTAACATTATTTAACCGCGGTAGGAATGAAATAACCGCTATTATTGATGAAATTAATGATAAAAATTGAAATGTTACCGATATTTGCGACTTATGAAACAGGGTAGGAAACCGTTACAAGCAAGAATATGGATTCCATCACAAAGTAATAAGCGGGAGAGACCACGTAAAAATGGAAAAACAGTATTCGAGAAGAAATGATGAAACGAGGATTGGAAGACGGAGATTGGAGAGACAAGGACCGATGGCGCTTAGGACGCGAGAAGCTGCCATGTTGTTGCAAATACCACCGAATGTACTACCATGCGCAAAAATATCCGAATTGCGTTTCGCCTGATGTGCATGCAACCCAACTAACGTATGTGTCTTGCGGGTGCTCTGCTCGCTCCGCGGTATAGTCTTTCGACTATTCAAAATGGGTCCACTACAGACAACTACTCTTTATAGCAATCATACCAGTTGTAAATTAACACCATGATTTTGCAAATAAAAGGAAACATGTTATTAAGGTCAAACTTTGGAAGGTAGGAGGCAAGGTACTGGCGGAAGTAAAGTTGTGGGGCGGCATCGTGAGTCGTCTCGGGATAGCACAGTCGGTAGTGCGCTTGCCCGCGAAAGGCAAAGGTCCCAGGTTCGAGTCCCGGTTCCAGCACACAATTTTAATCTGCCAGGAAGTTTCATATCAGCGCACACTCCGCTGCAGAGTGAAAGTTTCATTCTCCAAACATCCCTTAGGCTGTGGCTAAGCCATGTCTCCACCATATCCTTTCTTCCAGGAGTGCTAGTCTTGCATGGTTTGCAGGGGAGCTTCTGTGAAGTTTGGAAAGTAGGAGGCGAGGTACTGGCGGATGTAGAGTTGTGGGGCGGCATCGTGAGTCGTGTCGAGATAGCATAGTCGGTAGTGCGCTTGCCCGCGAAAGGGAAAGGTCCCAGGTTCGAGTCCCGGTTCCGCCACACAATTTTAATCTGCCCCAGGAAGTTTCAGAACAAAAGTACTTCGAATTTCTACAGGACTTTAGGATTTCCGATACTATAGAAAAATCTGTTGATTGTAACAATATTAAATGTTGTTTAAGGATTAATTAATGTTTTATGTGACGGTGTTTGTTATATCAGATTGTAATAAGTGCGACAATACTTAATATATGTCATTGTAATAAATTAGATTCAATAAACGTTAAGTACTTAATAACGTGTTTCCTTTAATTTGCAAAATCATGGTGTTAATTTACTTCTGGAATGATTGCCATAAAGAGCAGTTGTCTGTAGTGGATCCATTTTGAATAGTCGAACGACTATACCGCGGAGAGAGCAGAGCACCCGCAAGACACATACGTTAGTTGGGTTGCATGCAGCTCAGGCGAAACGCAATTCAGGTCGTTCGGATATTTTTGCGCTTGGTAGTACATTCGAAATTATATTATAGTACGATATATGACGCCATAAATAAATAAATGAAAACTGCCCTATCGATCATGATGTAGCTTATTAAATCTTTCCTGCCAACTCCAACCGTAGCACATTTCACAGAAAGTTTTCTAATGCACTGCTCATATTCTGTAAACTATTTTATCGTGGAACAAATTGTTCAGGAGATATGACGTCATCAGGTCCGTGCTGCATGAAAGCGAAAGTGAAATTAACAGATAGTGAGGTACAAGGTAATGGACAGAGGAGGAATAAGGAGCAGGACTAACGTAAGACTGGAACACATACACACCTTGGCAACGTCGTAAAGCGACTCTAGTATTATGTAAAACAGTCTTTTATTCGTAAGTGGTGTTTGGTTTCAATCTGATGTGGATCGTCTTTGAACCGTAAACCAGCGATGTGATTCAGATCACCATACCAAAACATCAGCAGCTGAGCTGAATTGTCAAACTGTTTTTACATTTATAAAGTGAACGCATCCTGTAATGTAAGCGAGTGAAGAAACAATAAATTAATGGATTTGGTTTGAGGGGGTGTGGAACCCCTTCTTCGACTTACCTGCGGCTCTGGTCACTGACATGCAATCATGTCTTCAGGCTCGTCATTTAATTTTAATTTTTATTATTTATTTATTTTTCACCATGGAATTCACAATATTCAATAAATCTGTCAATCAACGTGTGTACGTAATCACGCAAAATGTCAATGGCATACATCGATATCCAGCACCAAATTTGTTATGTGGTATTGACAGTTTTCATTAGCGGTAATCGTTTTGCACATATGCTGTTGCAAACGGTGTTTGTTCTTGGACTAGTATACGATATTTATTAAACTGAGCGAGCTGGCTCCGAGTTCAAATACGCGACCACATTTAAATTTTCCCTGACTTCTAAAAATGGCTGTATGCAAATGACGGAATGGTTTTTTTGTAAGCGCATATACGACAAGTTCGCCAGTCAGAACTCATGCAAGGTTTCTAGTAGCACCCCTATCGAGGGTCGTGAAACATCCTTTCTCCACTGATTAAAAATTTCCACTAGCCATTCCGCGTCTCTGCACCTTCCAATCGCGCCTCTGATGCCTGTGGAGGATGTATTTTTCCACTTTCCTGTAGCAGCGAATTTTGCTGTCGTTTCGTCTTCCAGGACGTTACAGAACGATCAAACGTGTCTATAAACACAAGAAGCCCCAGAAACCTCTCGCCTTTCTACTTGCGTAATAATCTTCCCAGAACTAATTAAAGTGGAGCATATTGTGTTCTGCGATAGAAACTAGCTAATTCCTTTCTCTGGAAACAATACCTATTCCCGAAAGGAGTTTAACACGCTCAGCAATCAAAGTGTAAATATACTTTTCGCCGGCTCAATACGACTTCTTTGAAGAATGAATTACCAACTCCGCTGCTTCGTAGAGCACTTTATTTCGAGGCAGATCAACTGCTGTAATTACATCGTATCAGCAAGTGCAGTTGCAGGACTTCTGAGAAGTATCATACCGAGAGCTGCGAAGAGTCCTTGAATTCGCTGAGAACCTTCATGCGTACCGTTTCCCAGTAATTAACGTTTGGCTTCATTTCTGCGATACCATCATGCTCAGCGACTGTTATAGTATTTGAATGATGAGCAGCAATAAATCCCAAATATGTATTTATTATTGCACATCTAGATTTCAGTCACTGTGTAAACTTTATCAATGCTTTTAAGAAATGTTTAAAACATTCAAAATATTTCGATTTTCATGTTGATTACGTTCACAGTCAGCATGAAGATCGAAAAATTTTATGTTTTAAACCACGTTTTTAAAGCATTGATAATGGTCATATGATGACCGGAATCTAGATATGCAATAATAAAGAAATATTTGCGACTGACTACTGCTCATTAATCGGATTTCATATAATGCTGCAGTCTCCAATTATAGGGTAAGGTGGTACAAATTCGATATAGGTACAATTCCGATCAACATAATTTGTCTGCATCGTAGTGTTGGTAGCACTTGACTTTGTGTGGCGTTGTAGTGTAGCAGGTTTTTACAGCTCCTCCTGTCTTTTGCAAAAATACACCACTTTGCGCAACGGAGATATAATTTTTTTCCTGTTAAGAGGTACGTGGAGCCACTTCGTCGAACGCGCTCTTATAAATTATCTAGTTTCCACGCGATTGCAAATTCTATGTTGTGCAACATTTGTTACCTCGAAGTATGCGTTGGTGCCCAAGCGAAAAAGTGCTTTTTATGTGGAAGAAGCCAGTGATCAAAATTGTATGTGGAAGTGATCATAATTGTACCTAGTGTGGTAAATGTTCAAATTTTCAAATGTAGTTTGTAACTAGGGGGTCATCAGCCCCTAAACTTATAAACTACTTACGAACTAGGACGTCACAAATATCCATGCCCGAGGGGGGATTCGAACCCCCCGACCGTAATGGCCGTGCAGACCGTGACTGGAGCGCTTTAGTCCCCTCGGCCACCGCGGCCAGACCTAGTGTGGTACATTTTCGCATTTTCAATCGTTTTTTCACAATCCTGTAACCTTTTTTGTGTTTATACCAACATTTGTGATGGTCTAGTATTTGTGTTACATATTCGTTAAACATCCAAGAACAAGTGCCATAGTTAAAATTATCTCTTTTCTCAACATATTTCCAGTACCAACAACTTTTGTTCGAAATGATCGGAATTGTACCACCTTACCCTACATCATAGTTGTATGAGATTTGAAAGAGACACTCATTCGCTAATATTAATTTTAAATAATGGAAGATTTCGAGTATTCAGTCAAATAAGTATAAAAGTAATGCGGTCCATGGACGGCATCACTTCCTATCAGTGGAACGCTACGTTGCCATGAATCGACCGTTTACTTGTTAACACAAGTGCACTGATATGAGCGTACTCGACTCGCGTTCGACAGGGCGTCGGTTCAAACCCGCCGCGATGGTTCCTTCCAAAGCTCACGACCGATTTCATTCCCCATCATTATCGAAAAAATCCGAGATTTTTCGCCATCTATAATGACTACGCTCTCGGTGGGACTTTAAACCCAAAACTTCCCTTTTTCATTCATTTAAGGATTTTTCCACGTTTTATGTTATTAAATTTACTTGATAATGAGAGAATTTCATGCCACAACCTGTGCTTGTTGCGTTCTACTAGATGCCATAGTTTTCATGCAGGAATCTAATAATTAATAGTACTCTAGATGCTTTCTTTTTCAAAATGTTCAAATGTTTGTATAGCTTATGGGACTTAACTACGGGATCATCAGTCCCTAAACTTACAAACTACTTATGAACTTGCTAACACTAAGGACGGCACAAATATCCATGCCCGAGGGGGGATTCGAACCCCTGATCGTACTGGCCGTGCAGACCGTGAATGGAGCGCCTCAGTTCCCTCGGCCACTGCGACCGGCCTTTCTTCTTTCAGAGGGTACATTTTGTGTAGCCGGCCGCGGTGGCCGAGGAGACTGAGGCGCTCCAGTCACGGTCTGCACGGCCACTAGGGTCGGGGGTTCGAATCCCCCCTCGGGCATGGATATTTGTGCCGTCATAGTTCGTAAGTAGTTCATAAGTAGTTTGTAAGTTTATGGACTGATGACCCCGTAGTTAAGTCCCATAGACTATACAAACATTTGAACATTTTGTGTATACAAGGTAATACAGAAAAGTCATTCTCGTCGATTTCACGGATTAGGCCTTTTACTTCTAAACTGTTACACCTCTAAAACGTTTCCCATATCTTTTTAATGTATGTTCATCGTTCCTCTTGCCTTGTGAGTTGTCAGATGTCAGGATCCTACATTCACTAACATACAGCAGCAAAGGGAACGCTATTACTCGTAGAGTTTGATTAATGTTTCTTTTGTTAAGGAAGATAGTTTAAATATTTCGTGTGTATTTTTAAATTTCCCTAGTGAGTCGATGTAGAGTTCAAGTTGACCGGATTCAGGCATTTCTTTGAAACACATATTTTTGGAAACATTTTTGTTTCTATATTATTGGGTAAACAGCACTCTATTTAAATTTGTAAATAAAGAACAGTCTAGAATGCACTAATTTATTTCATTCTACTAGTTTCAGTCTTATGTAGACCATCTTCAGGAATTTGTCTCTGAAATATATCACAGTCACATTTAGAGGAGTTTGGAGCAATATACATTACTGTAAAAGCTAAACTAAGTTAGTAAATAGAAATAGAACAAAATAAAATAAGCGATGTTATACCCTTTGATGTTGTGGAGCTGGCAGGTAGCTGGGAGCCTTCCAGTGTGTCACTGCTGGCTGGAGCAAGGTGGACAACACCCTACAACATCGGCTCAAACATACAATTAAGACATGTGATAATAAATATTCAAAATCTGGTGTTTATAAAGTAATATGTAGCACATGCTGAAAATATTATATTGGACAAACGGGACGTAGTTTCCAAACACGATACCGTGAACACACAGTAGGTGTTGCAAGTAGTAAGTCGGTCTTTGGGCAGCATATAATTGAAAATAGACATTGCCATGGCACAATTGAAAACAACCTAAAGATTTTGCACACAGCTCCAAAAGGATTACGCCTCAACCTACTAGAGCAAATAGAAATCTATGTGCAACATAAAAAGAATCCTTTTCAACTCTTAAACGAACAAATTGATTTCAGGGAAAAAAATTTCTTTGACCTATTCGAAGAGATCCTTTAATAGTTTACTCCTCTGAAGTCTGTTTTTAATCAATGACACACATGTACAACATGTATATATATATATATATATATATATATATATATATATATATATATATATATATATATATATATAACTTTATACTGTTTTACGATCCTTACGGTTCATAGCCATGTACAATATGCATAATTGTAATGTACAATAATTTAAATTTTATTCTTAGACACATTTTAAGCCTAAAATTTATCCTTTTAACTGTTAACTGACAACTTTACTATCATTGACAGACGCCATTTGAATGGTGATTTTCTATGTTTTTGACATATCAGTCTCATCTTACTTATGTTGTTATACGTATGACCACATAAGGCAACATATACACAAATTTAAGATCATTCTGATCACCCTCAACTTGGGAAAATATTTTTATTGTATTTTATTTTTACTATTAAGAAACAGTTATGTAGTTTACTCCATGACGCCATTTGAATTGTATCCGTTATGTTTTTTACATTTCATTCCTAATATTTCACAATGTTACAGCACACTATATTTTTTTTTTTAATTTTTAATGACCACCTAAAGCATCACACAATAAATCAAGGACTTTTCATGTATATACAATATATATACCCTGTGCCTTAATTCTATTATAACAACATTTTAATTAAGTAAGATATACCCATTTTTGTATATTACAACGAAAGCATTAGCTTTATATAAATTACAATGACAAACGAACCATACATGTTCTGTAAGGTTGTATATCTGCAATTGTTTCTTTGTATATAAAAAATATGTAAAAATACAGTTAAAAGTTTTTTTTTACACCAGTAAACTTACATAAAACACTGTACATACTGTAGAACCACTTATAGAATATCTTTGGAAATACTGAAAAGAATGGGATGCAATTCATGTCAGTATTTTAATGTTTTAATCTTTATTTTAAATACCACTAAGATGACTATAATTATTTTATTTTAGACATTAACCAAGAAATGTGTTATTAATTATAATTTTATATATTTTAGCTACATTCATGTATTTAATCTTTTCATTGGCTATCAAAGATCGGTGGAGCTGGCAAAGGGGCGGAGCCTCAGCTATTTAAGAGCAGCAAATCTTGCTGCAGCCAGCAGTGACACACTGGAAGGCTCCCAGCTACCTGCCAGCTCCACAACATCAAAGGGTATAACATCGCTTATTTTATTTTGTTCTATTTCTATTTACTAACTTAGTTTAGCTTTTACAGTAATGTATATTGCTCCAAACTCCTCTAAATGTGACTGTGATATATTTCAGAGACAAATTCCTGAAGATGGTCTACATAAGACTGAAACTAGTAGAATGAAATAAATTAGTGCATTCTAGACTGTTCTTTATTAACAAATTTCTTTGAAAGTATGCATTCGTATCGGGCGACCTGGATGGCCAGATTATCTGCTGCAATTGTCCAGAATTTTCGGCGAACCAATCACGAGCAATGTGGCCACGTGACGTGGTGCACTGTCATGGGCATATTGATGCGATGAGGAGAAATCGCGCTGCCAGATTTCACTCGTCGGCATCATCATACGTGACCAGAACCCTGTGTCACAGTGTCTTGCTATTGATTACACAGCGTTGTTACCTCCGAATAGCCAGTAAGTTGCACAGGAACCGTTACACTTCTAAGTTGTTAACGCTAGTGGATGTACCAGTCCGTCACAGTCTCCAAAAGTGTTCAAATGTTTGTATAGCTTATGGGACTTAACTACGGGGTCATCAGTCCCTAATCTTACAAACTACTTATCAACTAGCTTATCCTAAGGACGGCACAAAAATCCATGCCCGAGGGGGGATTCGAAACCCCGACCGTAGTGGCCGTGCAAACCGTGACTGGAGCGCCTCAGTCCCCTCGGCCACCGCGGCCGGCTCATAGTCTCCGGCAGGATATTTTGCAACGAGATAACGAAAGCGTAGATGTTGCGTTGTTGTGCAGACTATCTCAATACAGAGAGTTTTTACATTTTACTCTGCAGCAGTGGGGTGGCCGAGTGTTCCAAACTGCGTAGCTGCAGAGCGCGCCGCTGTTCGCCCGCGGAGGTTCGAGTCCTCCCTCGGGCATGGGGGTATTTGTTGTCCTTACCTTAAGTTAGTTTCAGTAGTTTGTAAGCCTTAGGAACTGATGACCAGAGTAGTTTATTCCCATAGGTTTACAAACATTTGAAGATTTCAGTCTGACCGTGTAACCATATTTGTGACCAATTGAAAACCTCTCACCACGTGTTCCCGGTAGATGGAGCCTCACCAGTCACCGGTACTGAGTGAGGCAGCGCAGTAGTTAGCTCGCTGGACTGGCATTTAGATTTAGCTTTTTCAGTGATTTCCATATTCTTCTCCAGGAAAATATCAGAATGGTTTCCTTCTACATCGTCATCAAAACAGTTCCAGCCTCGGATCCGTCTCTAAGAACCACTCTGTAGACGCGTCGTAAAACCCTTCCACGCACTGATAACTGCGATTAATTAAATATGAGAATGGCACATTTTAGAATGATGTATCTGTCATTTCGTAATATTTGATGCCCAGTGACTGTATCTTTGTCTACTAAATTTCACACCTGGTACACCCTCAAAGCAGTAAGTCGTTTAACAGGCATACACCATACAGCATTATATACTTGTAACGGGTATTCTCCCTGGTAGAACCAAGCGCAGTCAAGTTGCAGTACCAACTATTTTGTCACCAAGAAATTACTCGAAAACCGTGAAACTGGTACCACTTCTCAATGCATACTCAATACAGCCTTACACACTGTTATATATATATATATATATATATATATATATATATATATATATATATATATATATATATATATGTATATATATATATATATATTTCAAACATTTCTTAGACATATTTCTTATTCAAATGCTCATATTACCAAAATGCTGTGGTTATTGGTCCCTAGACTTATAGACAAATTTAAGATACACTAAGGGCAACACAAACATCCATGCACGACGGATGGCTCAAACCAAATCGTTTTTGGATCTAAGTGGAAACTCTGCAAATGTGTGAAGTATTCTTTATTTTTTTTTTTTATTTATTTATTTTTTTTTTTTTAATTGATGCTTTCGGTGGAGTCTCACGTTACAATGGAGAGTAGTTATTTTGAAGGAGTGAAAGTGGCTTCATGATCAGATCTGACTAGTAGCTACAAAGCAGTCAGCCACATTAATATAATTATGTGCAGGATGCCTAATACGTTCATTCTATGCGTAGGTGTCTTGATAAGCTTAGTGATCTAAATAAATTGCTTTTAAGAAGTATGAGTGAAGAAACTCGTCATATGGTAGCAAACAAATAAACGTCTCAGTAATTAGTTTAAAACGTGTTTGCTACTGAAATAAATTTGCCGCGCGGGAGTAGCCGAGCGCTCTGGAGCGCTACGTGACGGATCGCACGACCACCCGCATCGGAGGTTCGAATCCTCCATCGGGCATAGATATGTGTGTATTGCCCTTAGGTTAGTTTAAGTACTGTAGTTTGTTAGACTTGGGACAGATGACCAACGTAGTTTGGTCCCATAGGATTACAACCTTTTGAATTTTTTAAATAAATTTTTCTAGAAGAAAGGCTCGAGGCCGTTCCCCGTCGGGGTTTTTAATCCCCCCTCGGGCATGGATGTTTGTGCTGTCTTTAGTATAAGTTAGTTTATAAGTAATTTTTAAGTTTAGTCCCATAAGCGTAACAAACGTTTGAAAAAAGATTCAACGAATTTATCTGTAGTTAGACCAACTTACTACAGCGCTTATCAGCTTGCAAAGGGTTGTGGTGTTTCTATGATTTTCGTGTTATGTTGACAGTGTGGAAACTTGTCTACAGCTAGAAGTTAAACACCTGCAATGTAAAGTTTGAGTGATTAGTTTCAAAGCATAATTCGTGTCGTAGACTTGTGTTTCCTGGACGTATATTTGCCGTTACGATCATGTAGACGTTTAGAGTTGCATGTACGTGCTGCTTTTTTGCGTAATGAAGAGAACAAAATCCTCCCATAGAACCTCAATTTAGGAGTAATACTGGAAAAGTGATATGAGACATTCTGTGTTTGTGTGTTTAATGGATAAATAAAATGGTAATGAAATATAAATTTGTGAAATGAAATTTCGTCCTAAAACGCTAATTATCATAAGGCGGTAAAAGTAGCCATGTTTCGTACTTGTCTGCCCCCTGTTCTATGCATGATCGAAACATTAGAAGAGATTATGAACTACATTGTCAGCTGTTATTACTAAACAGTCTAAGAGGTTGAGCCACCCTGAAGCGTTACATGGTTGCTTCTCAGTGTGCAGCCTGTTGGCAGAAGCAGCTGTGCTGAACTGCTGTACATCTCAGTGCACCTGTACCTGCGAAAAGCCGGTTAGCCCGGCAAGAGCTCCGGGCTCCGTGCAAGTGTGACTGCACGCAAATGTCACTCTGTGCAAGGGTTCAAACCTCGTCTATATGGTGTCAGTGGGACACTTAAACCGGTTGTTTGAATCAATGAAACCTTGAAATTATGACTGTTGGAGTTTTCCTACTAAGAACTGACCACCGCAGTCCAGATCTTCTTATAAAAATTGAGTTAAATGACACTATAATGTGTAATTATTTAAAATGGTGATACCCTACGGGAGATGTACTTCGTCTTGGAAATCATTTTGTGCTGCTCTTCAAGACGCGACACGTTCACAACAGTCTCCATGCCGTTCCTCTCCCGCTCCCCTCGCTACGCCATTGTGTGAGCAAAAAAAAAAAAATGTTCAAATGTTTCTAAATCTATCGGACCAGACTGCGTAGTCATCAGTCCGTAGCTTACGAACTACTTAAACTAAGGTAAACTAACCTAAGGACAAACACACACACCCATGCCCCAGGGAGGACTCGAACCTCCTCGGCGAGCAACAGTGCGCTCCGCAGCGAGACGCTTTAGACCGCTCGGCTACTCCAGCATTGTGCGTGCACTTCACTTACTTTTCAATGAATTCCCCTTTCTCTGCATACTGCAACAGTATCTCTGACCGAAAGTCAGATGCGGATATCCGCGGATAGATCCGCGGATATATTCGCAGTATTTCTTACTTTGCGGATAAAATTGTGATCGACGCGGGTATCCGCATGTTATATGCGGATAAAGAACCCAGTACGTGTGTCGAAATATTAGCTAAAAAGTTCAAGCCTTTGGTCGTTCTTGGAATGTTTGCAGGGCCCAAGTAGTGCGGAAGTCTGTTGTGCTCAACCCCTAGCCACAGAGGACGTAGCTGTACCGAGAGTCCTGCGCCAAATCCGTTTACGCGACCGTGTCTTATCTGTGGTCTGTCAAGTGACTTCTGGGTGGCGAAACGGCCCACTGCCCACCAGAGATGCCATGCCAAATTTCCGCTGCCTTCAGTTAGCGCTTTGTAGTAACCGAGTGACAACGTATATCGTAGGGAATACAGTGACATTTCTTTCTTAAAATGAACGCGACATCAATGGATACTATATCGTGTAAAGTGAAAAGAGGTGATTTGACATTAGTGAAGGTAAAACAATTGAAATAGTTAATTTGGAAAAAAAATGAGAAAGGATTCGTATTAGATTGTAAGGGTAACATCAACGATATAGTGGCCTGTTTTGCGTGTAAATAAGTACATTCTTACACTGCTTCATCGAAACCGAATAAACGGTATATGGGGTGCCTTGCTGCGGTGCTCGCGGCCGTTCGCCGTCGGGGTTTCGAGTCCCCCCTCGGGCATGGGTGTTTGTGGTTGTCCATATGTTAGTTTACCTTAGTTTAAGGAGTTTGTAAGCTACGGACTAATAACCCAGCAGTTGAGTTCGATAGATTTACAAACAACATTTGAACGCTACAGTCGCGCATAAAATACCAACAAAAACACCAACAAATATTCATGTTTATGTATTAGATAACTGGTGACGGAAGTAATAAAGATTGACAATAGCATTTCATAGTAAATTTTATAATCAGATACGATGTACAGTGAAAGTAACGTATTTAGGAAGACATACAATGTTAGATTGTATAGGCTGGCCGTAACTGCAGCTGTAGCTGGCTGTAGCTGACAGTTACCAATTACAAGTAGATGGCAGTTTTAACACTTGAAATGCCATGTTTTGCTTTGTGTCACATAACCTTTTGTGCGTTAATATGGTGAAAATAAAGTGTCCCTTCTAATGTAAATACTGTAAAATCTCCTCTATGCCGATCAGTTTTAACCACAGAAATTTAAGAAGGTGCCTGTTTTAAACAGCTGGCCGGCCGCGGTGGCCGAGGGGACTGAGGCGCTTCAGTCACGGTCTGCACAGCCACTACGGTCGGGGGTTCGAATCCCCCGTCGGGCATGGATATTTGTGCCGTCCTAGTTCGTAAGTAGTTCATAAGTAGTTTGTAACTTTAGGGACTGATGACCCCGTAGTTAAGTCCCATAAGCTTTACAAACATTTGAACATTTTTTAAAGTTCCGCGGATGCGGTCGCGGATATGTACCTTCCAGATGTGGTGGGGATGGGTATAACACTTTTCTTATCCGCGCAGATCTCTACCGATAGTCTATTGTTTCTGCCAAAAATAAAGGACGTTGTCCTGGAAAGCTAGGACTTTTATTATGTAAGTCTTGGCTGGAAGACCAGGTGGTATAAAATTTATGAAAAATTTTATACCACCTTAGATTACATTTCTTTCTTATTGACATAACGTCGCCCGTTAAAGCCCGCTTTAAACAATGAACGAACTTGTAATAGATTGATAACAAGTTGCATTAATGGCGGCCGTCAGTCGTTTGAACGGCTGCACTAGTACGTTCGCGCTACTATCGAAGCGCGATAATTATAGCGATAAAGAAATTGGGCCAGTCCTAATTTCGGTACTAGTGGGTTCACTGGGCATGCGCGAGCTAGTAGCTTTCAGCTGCAGTCACCGCTCCAGTTAGTCCGCCATTTTCCTTCGCATTTACGTATATTTTGCGTTATGTCGAAGTTTATTATCAGAATGTACTCAAAAATGTATTTCTAATGACGGCATTCACACTGTCCGTCACCAGACCGTCACCAAACGTCAACGTCACGTTATGCTTTCTCGAGAAGATTGTTTTGATTGAACGGTCGTCTGCTGACTTCGGAAGTTAACCTATTTTCGTCACACGATTTTCATATTGTACTCGACAATTACATGGTTTGCACGCAAATTTTTGTTATTAATCTTTATTTTATTATTATTATACTTAGGCTTAGCGGTAAATTGCAAATGTTTCATGATGACTTCAATATTTATCTCAATTATTGTCCGTCGAAAAGTGAGGTCGTATATCTGACACCGAAAAATGGTTTATGTTTTGCAATATTGTAACAGAAAAGACTGAAGCCAATTGTTTATTTGAATAAGATTGTAATTTGATGATGCAATTTTCATTAAGTAGCACTTTAAATGAAGCAATCGGTCCAAATGAAGGACAAAAATTCAGTTGTGGATGACGTTATTAACGTCAGAGGACAAATCGTAGTAGATAAAGTAAAGAAGCTCTATTTATGCTCTATTAGATATTGTTTGATGTGTTCATAAGTTTATTTTTTTCGCTTGAAAACTTTGATGTCAATGTTTTGAAATGTTTCACTATTCAGAACTTTACCACACTAAGTTGACGAAAAACATACTTTGCAAGGTTTTCTTTGGCCGTCAGTAACATTTAGTATTGTTTCCTCAATTCTAGTATTAAACTATGACTTCCTACATAAGAGATAGCCAGTCATAGTCTCACTTTCAACATCGGGTATTACTGTCCGATTACGATTATCGTCTAAACACGCTGCCGTAAGATCTTGCATGAGTTTGTAGTTCAGGAGCGCGTCAGTAGACTATTATTTACCTTGTTCACTTTAGTTCATCGTTTAAAAAGGTCTTAAGAGACGTGAGACGTTGGTGCCGTGATACGAGTTTGTGACACTTGCAGGGAGTGACACTTGCGGGGAAAGGGAATGTGTAGACACTTGCGGGGAGACCCGGACGCTGCAGGTAGTGAACCGGGTGTTCCAGAAGAAGGGATACACCACCCCTACTCCACGCCCTCCAGCCGCTACCTTTGCCGTATTCAGAGGATTTTAACATTTTATCAAAAAATGAATGTTACTACAAAAGATACAGCCATTCAAATTTATGGGCACCATAACGTTTTCTCTTCCTGAGTAAATGAGCTGCTTCTTGTAGTTTCAACACCACAGTAGCCTTTTTCTTGAATGTTCTGAATATAAATCTTTACACAGACTTCTTGAGGAGGAGAGTGATACGGATATCTGATTTTAAACCTCTGCCTATTACCTTAGACCTTTTTGACTGTACTGAACAGGAGTTCTGCGTATTCCGTAATTTATATTTATACAGTTAACAGGCAATGCAATTTATAACCAACTGTTGTTGTTATGGTCTTCAGTCCGGAGACTGGTTTGATGCAGCTCTCCACCCTACTCTATCCTGAGCAAGCCTTTTCATCTCCTTATAAGAACGGCAACCCACATCTACTTGAATCTGCTTACTATACGCATCTCTTTATAACCAACTAACTTGGCATAAACTAACAGGGAGATACAAGTTGCAAGACTTCCAGGAAAAATGAAACGAATTTGGCAGTCAATATAACCAACTATTGACTGCCAATTTCGCTTCATTTTTCCTGGAAGTCTTGCAACTTGTATCTCCCTGTTAGTTTATGCCAAGTTCGGAGTAAAAATGGTTCTATATGACGGTGATAGGAAATAGAATTTATCTTTAGCATTTTACGGTGTGTGACATTCCCTTACATATTCCCTATTTCATACATTTATTAGATGTATTTGTAATTCGAATACAGCGAAATCGTTTTGGGGTCTCGAATAAACGCATCAAGTATGTAAAACACTCATTGTCTTATTATTAACGTTTTTTTAATTGAAGGTTTAATGTTGCGTCTCCTATTAAAAAGCATAGTAGCTATTTTTAAAGAGATGGAAGTTGCGTGATAGTGGGGTTAACTACATAGCGGTCAATTACATCAACGTATCTGTGCAGGATGCCTAATATATTTATTGCTAGCGCAGGTGTCTTGATATGCTTAGTGTTCTGAATAATATGCTTTTAGGAGGTATGACTGTTGAAAGTCATCGTCTTATAGTAGCAGAGAATGTCTTAATAACTCTCCAAACATTCTCACTGTTAAAATACCGTTTTGTTTTCAGGAGGAACACTCGACGAATTAATATGTAGTTAGAACAAGTTTCGTGTTATGTTGACAGTGCTAGACAGTGGAAACTTGACAACAGCAGTGTTAGACTTCTTGGTGTGCCTGTACCCAGAAAAAGCTATTAGCCGCCCCAAGGGCCCCGGGTTCCCCGTAAGTGTCACTCCCCGCAAGTGTTCCAAACCCCGTGATACGGTGCGGCCGAGTGTCAAGGACGGGGCATCCCGAGGCCCTGAGCTGTGGGCGGACAAAGAGGCGGCATTCCTGCCGGGGTTTGGAGGTCGCGGCGCGGCGGCAGAGGAGGGTCTCGCGGCCGCCTGCCTTCTATATCTACTCCCACGCGGCACAGCTGTGGGCGACCAGCCAGCGGCTCAACAGCTGACACCGCCTCACAAACCGGTTACCCAGAGCGGCGCGTCTTCTCGAAAGTTCTGCGTGCGCTGCCTCCACAATGACCACCTTAACGCCGGCCCACGCGGTCAGGTCAGCGGAAACGCCTGCGTGCGTCAAGCCCCGACCGAGGCGAACGTCTGACTCAGCGAGAGTTCCCCCATAAGTTACAGATGCAGCACTTGATTCAGACGGCTCATACAGAACAAGGTACTACGCATCATAAGCAATGCTCCACGCTACACGCGCACAGCGGATCTTCACCGTGAATACCGCCTTGATACTCTCACGGAGGTATTAAAGAAACACGCCACACGACTGTACAAAAATGCCAGATACTCGAACAACCCCTTCATCCTTAACCTGGGTAACTACGACCACAAACAATAGGTGGAAGCACAACCGACCGAAGACACTCTTTCTCAGGAATTGATAAAGAACCTATGGTAAGCTTTATAGACGCAAACAAAACCATTGTTCATCGAACCCCTGCATCACAGCACAACTGGCTGGCAACGCCAGATGAGCTATCACCGCCGACAAACCGGCAACCGCAGGGAACATGAACAAGCACAAAATACAAACAAATCCCACACTAACCCATACACTTAGAGGCCGATCTCAAAATCGACCACTGCCTGTCAGTCTCGATTGTTGCAGCCAGCCGCTACTGATGATGGCCGAGGAGACATCCCAGTGCCAGCTTCAGAGGGGCGACTCATCAAACCGGATTGACAAACTTATGACAAAAACGCAATGAAAATGGTACCGAGCTTGCACGATACCCAGTAACTAACATAACCAAACCCTTGCATGATCTGTCGCAGATAGCAAGAATACGCTACTGCTCTTACTAAACGCTCCTCACTGTCGCAGACGTTTTTTTCCCTTGACACTTTTTTCCCTCTGTCCTTAAAACCGCTCTTGTTCCAAAAGCTTTCGACCATTTCTATCATTCTGATGGACCGTATTAATGGGTAGTCCTACCCACACGTAAGGCACACATCACAGTACCTGCTCCTGTGACTCCTACATCGGAAATACTAACACATGCAGAGGTGACAGTAGAACTATTGAGTTAGTCACCATGCTAGTGCAAGCGTGGAGAGGCTCCACTCCTTTTCGGAAAAAAAAAAAAAAAAAAAAAAAAAAAACCTGATCCAGCAGCTCTTCTTCTTGCTGGACTAGTATTCCTTTCTTTTTCAATGTTCAAAAACTAGGATACTATGTGAGGTATTTCGCATAGTATGCACATCCCCTCGATGTTCAAATGTTTGTTAAGCTTATGGGACTTAACTACGGGGCCATCAGTCCCTAAACTTACAAACTACTTATGAACTACTTACAACTAAGGACGGCACAAATATCCATGCCCGAGGGGGGATTCGAACCCCCGACCGTAGTGGCCGTGCAGACCGTGACTGGTACGCCTCAGTCCCCTCGGCCACCGCGGCCGGCTCGCCTCGATGGCCAACATATAGTTTCTCTGGCGGTGTGACGGAATACTACTGCATTGTTTCTGTTTCTTTGTTTAAATGATTTTAAAGGGAGAAGTACAATCGTTTATCCTGCAGACTTTTATGTGCGAGACTGCTTAACGGAGTATACATTGCGCAGATGGGAGAGAAAGCATTCGAAAAAAAATAATGGTTGGTTGGTTGTTTCAGGGGGACAAAACTGCGAAGTTCATCAGTCCCCCCAGGAAATAATATGGGTGGACTAGATCTTTAGTTGTTACATTTCAAAAATATTACAGCTACCTTGATTAATAAAGATTTTGCAAAAAGTCTTTAAACACATTTTAAACGGACCATCTTTCTCCAACCTGGCCATGTCATGAAGTAACTTACACATTATCTGGACTTTTGGAGGACATTGATTCTAGAGATAAATCTGTCATTACTACGGAACACGTGTTACATTTTCATGTTGTACAATGGGAGGCAAAATGACTGCCCGGCCCGAATAATTTATAGTCCAGAAACAGAGCACTGCACGCACCCATGATCAAAAGTACTAATGTTCACAACTCTAGCGTTCTGTGAGCTTCAACTTGTGTTTATATCGGCAAATAGAAACAATATAATAGTTAGGATACAATATATGTGTAGATTCTTTGCAATTTAACTCATAGATTCAGTTCTTTTGAAAATCGTTATTACTTAGAAACGGTCGAAATATAAGAACTTTACGTCTGTAGCATTACTACGACAAGCACTATACTTCTGCTTCACTGGCGCAGAGGATAGCCAGACAGTTTAGAAACGTAAAGCACGAGCGTTCGAATTTTACTGTAGTCAATGTAGTTGCTGGTAGAACTTCCGGGTTATAAGGCCGTGGTCAATAAAACTTTTCAGTTTTTCCTAACGTTTCGTTCAGAGTTGCGCCGGACATCTTCGAAGGTCTTCCTACTTACGCCGTATCGACAAGACTCAGCGTAAGTAGGAAAACCTCCGAAGATGTCCGGCGCAGTTCTGGACGAAACGTTAGGAAAAACTGAAAACTTTTATGGACCACGGCCTTGTAACCCGCAAGTTCTATCAGCAACTATGACATCCTGTCATGAAAGCCTTCATTGCATGTAGTCATTGGCGGCCGCGGTGGCCGAGGGGACTGAGGCGCTCCAGTCACGGTCTGCACGGCCACTATGGTCGGGGGTTCGAATCCCCCCTCGGGCATGGATATTTGTGCCGCCCTTAGGATTAGCTAGTTCATAAGTAGTTTGTAAGTTTAGGGACTGATGACCCCGTAGTTAAGTCCCATAAGCTATATAAACATTTGAACATGTAGTCATTGCTTTTGTTATTATTTTTTAATTGTTTTTTTTTCTCGGTCACTGCTAGGATTATCGTCTATTACTTCTTTCACCTCTGCCCATGTTGTTGATGTGAAAAATGTCGAATTGTACCATTAGAATGAAGATACCCCTATAACAGGCTGGGTAAGTAAGTTAAAAGGTCGGAAGAAGGCAACAGCATACCACCTCCAAACAAGACTATGCCTACTAAAGCACTGTGGTGTTCACACAAATATTCCTATTGTTGATTGCTTTACCTTTAATTTATTCCTGTGAAAGTAACAGTAATTCGCTGCAAACTGTGCAGTTCAAGGCTTTTCTAGGTTCTATATTCCTTCAGAAGATGCAATTTTATAAAAATAGTAAAAATACTGAAAATGGATATAATTACTTCAACCGCTGTCTGGTGTCTATATAGTTTCGATATAAGAGAAACGTATCAGTCGATCCTAAGGACTGAAAAAAATCATTTGAAACGTTTCTCTTAATCGAAAATTGTAAAGAAAACATGTGGCGGTCGATGTAATTAAAAATATACACATCCATTTTCAATATTGTTACATGACCATTTTTCTATTGGTTTAAAGATTAGACAGCATATATTACGGAATCTGTTGAAGGAATATGGATCCCAGAAAAGTCTGAAACTGCACAATTTGTATGGAATTAAGTTTTAAAATTTTATTTGCGCAAATTAAAAATAATAATAATACTCTTTAGTCAAATTCAAACGCTCGTCCTTTTACCTTCACAAACTGACAGCCTCTTCACTCTACCACGGAAGCAGACGGAAAACTGGTCGTTGCAGCAATGCTACCGATGTAGAATTCTTATATTTCAACCGTTTCTACGTGCCTGAATAATGATTTCCAAATCTAAATTTAAAGAAATGATATGATGAGTGAAGCTGCAATGAATCTTGACATACACTAGATCTTGACTGTTATATTCCTTCCATTTGCCTCCACAGAGTGCTAGAGCTGGAAACATTAGCACTTTTTAATTTGTGTACATGCAATGTTCTGTTGCTGAGCCCTAAATTATTCAGGCTGGGCAAACCTTTTACTTCTTATTCCACATAGATCAACAACTGGAACCTTTTCCCATGTACAAATATACATTATACGTATAACTGGTTCTAGCATCCACCAGGCACTGCAGTTTCAACCCATATTTACCAGGTTTGTTTGGCATATACTGTGGTGTCGCACAAATCTAAAGTGCGCGCCACCTACTTTCGCCGCGCGCCGCCATGCACGAACGGCGCGGCGTTCTTACGACGTCAGCCACGAGCGCCCTCTGCTGCTATCCCGCTCGTGGCCACCACTGAACGACATCGTTCACTTGGGACTGAGATAGGAACCAGTTAAGACTTCGGAATCAGGCACCAGTGAAGACTTGGCTATCGGACAGACACTACGCAGGCCTCTAGCTCAACTATGTATCAGCATTCTGCAGTACTGAGCTATGTAAAAGTTAAGTATTACGAAGTCTCTATGAAATACATATCTCGTTCTAATTTACTCTAGTATTTCTAGTTTCTCCCACTGGCTGGTCACCTCCTACCTGCACAAGGTGCCTCCTTTATTCCTGTGTCGGTCTTTCTACTCGGCCACCGACACCTACGACGGAAACGAGACACAAAAGCGGCGACGAGGCTGGGACACAAAATCTACAATCTCCGCAGACAGCTTATTCTACTCATTAAGAAAAGAGAATGTCTATCTATATCTGCATTACGTCCACTTGGAACAATTCAGAGCAATCACCACCGCCGCGGTGGAGTAGCCGAGCGGTCTAAAGCGTCTCGCTGCGGAGCGTGCGGTTGCTCGCCGTGGAGGTTCGAGTCCTCCCTGGGGCATGGGTGTGTGTGTTTGTCCTTAGGTTAGTTTCCCTAGGTTTAAGTAGTTTGTAAGCTACGGACTGATGACCACGCAGTTTGGTCCGATAGATTTACATACATTTGAACATTTTTGATCTCAGAGAGCCTTGGACAAACACTTTGATTTGTGACTGTGTCTGAAAATTGCCCTGCTGGCCTCGGCTGGGAACTGAATACCTTGTGAACCTGAGTTGCGGCTCCCGCTGTCTGCGACGAACCGAAATGTGGCCGGCATTTTCAAACAAACGGAATCTGTATTCGTTCGAAACCACTATATATTATAGTTCCTACCCCCAGTGACCCTTTAAGTTCATGTGTGTAACAGTAGAAGTGCCACTAGTGAATAGTTACTCTTCAAAACCATAGGATACAGATACCAGTGGCGGCAGGTGCTTCAGATGACCGGAGGTTCACTTCTTTGAGTGCCGGATCTTGAAAGTGGAGAAAGTTTAGGGACTAATGACCGCGCAGTTAAGTCCCATAAGCATAACAAACATTTATGTTTTTTTTTTTTTTTTTTTTTTGTCTGGAATTTGTTTCCGTTAGGCCGCGTCTGGGGTCATGTTCGGTCTCCCTGGTGCAAGTCTTTCTAGCTGACGCCACCTCGGTGACTTGCGTGTCAGCCAGCTGTAGAAATACGCCTGTAAACAATGTAAGGAGTGCGTCAGATGTCAGATTTGGAGTCAAGCGCCACCTCCGTCCTCTGCGTGACGTCACATGTGGCAAGCAATGGCGCTGCACCCCAGCAAAGGCCTGCCTCTAGCGTATACTCTGTACGTTGGGGACATGTACTTCGTCATTCCGTGCAGCTGTGTTTGCCATTGTTCTAGGCTGGTCAGTCGATAAGAGCAGCCAGCTGCCTGATGAGCAGGACAACCTGGGTTCGTATTCTGGCCTTGGTACGAATTTTAATTCTGTTCGTCAGCGTATATTCATTACCGTTGTAAATGGTTACTGCTTCTAACATTTCTGTTGTATTTCTATATTGCTCCTTATGCGTTATAAGCTGGTAAATGCAACGGTAAAGAAGCTCACTTCCTAGTTTAGTTGACGGTTGAATATGTAGCTTTATTCCCCCTGATGTAACAGCACTTGAGCAATCCAGTAATTACAGTCCAAGAGACTGCAATCGCGAGTAACGGACTGTCGTGTCGCATCAGATGAGGATACCGCAACACAAGTGAACCCGCAGCCGTGAGAGAGTGCGCGTCGTGTGTTCCGCAGCGTGCCCGTCCATCGCGCGCTGCCTTTTTGCCTGCGCCGCTGTTTCCAGGAGCTCATTATAACTTCCCGCTGCAGGCACGTAATAATGGCTGTGCCGGTAGGGCGAGGGCGCGGCGTGGACAGGTTTGAGCCTTCTTTTTATTTTTTTGCCATTCGGCCGGTCCCACGGCACACACGCGCTGCTGGGGCAGGTCGGGAGGTCGTCACGTGACCCGCGGCTACCGGCGCTCCGTGGCACGAGAAAGGCAGCCGGTTTACACGGAAACACATTCGTGTCACACTCAAGAGTCAAAGAAACTCGTACAAGCGTGGGTATGCCGACACAGAGATGTGGAAACACTCAGTAGACGGCGCCTGTATGATACAATAAGTGTCTAGGCCACAGCTTTCCCAACTGGGTGTGGCGACACCCTGGGATGTCGCGTAATAGTATCAAGGGTGTCGCGAGACTAACAGAGTTATACTCTAAACAAAAAAAATATTGTCATAAAATAACGCAAAATATCCTTGTCTTCATACCACCCTGAAGACTCGCCTGCAGCTAATCATTCTTCTCTTCATTCAGTGCACCACAGACCACGTATTAAAGGAATGATCGGTCACTCGATTATCCGGACCTCAATTATAGGGATTCGCGATTATCCGGATTGTCAACCGCGAGTAAATCTTTGTTGTCCGGTCCGAGCTTGTACAACATTACCAGCTGGAACCTCACACCGCATCCCACACCAACTCCCAGTTGCCAGATTACAGCAAACTGCGCATGCGCAGAGCTGCTGCTGATACTCGATAACAGCTCTTCCCATTCGCAGTTTGCTGGAACTGGCATCTGCTAGAACGAACCTTCACTGTAGTCTCATAAAGCTGCACCTGATCGATTTTTAATGGATTTATCAGAGCCACGTCACCCTCGGTAGCGTTTCTTACAATTAAATGTCAGTCAATGACAGTGGCTGTAAAAGCTGTCAATTTGTAAAAGCAGTCACAATTGTCCCCTGACTAAAGCTATTCAGTAGCGATGTTTAGTATGGAGCATGGCCGGGTGATTAACGGAAAGTAGTATTTTAAATGCAGTGATCGTTGGTTCGAACCCTGGTATGCGTTAATATATTTTTTTCTCTGTTTCCTGTATGTAACAGATTCTGGGACCAGAAATTACATTCATATTCTTGTCATAAATATTTATCCATTTTTTCCGAATATGTTCGGGGCTTGCGAGATCGTGGTGAAGCAAGAACCTAACAAAGAACTTAAATAATAATTCATCACTTGTCATCAATACATCCTCTTTATTGCTGAAAATAATGTGGTAATATTGGTGGTGCTGTCTAAATCAGAAATCCGAACAGCTAATTTCCAGATGCCGTTTTCAATCGATCCAGAAAAACCGTATCCGGCCTTGATATGAACACATGACAGCGAAAACCAGTTTCCGAAATTCTGGTTTCGTGTTTCGGAAGTTGGGTCGCATGTAGAAGAAGCAAGTATTACTGTGTGAGGTAGGCATTGTTGTCTGCGGTGTTACTCTGTTGTAGATCTCCGTAGTTCCTAATGTTTCCTTATCTTGCGATGAGTGTACGTAATTACTGCATTCAGGATCAACATTAAACATCAATGCGTACGAGGATTTCAGTTTCGTTTACAAACTACATTTAAGCAATACTTTATTTCCTCCCCCAACCTCCCAACGCTAGAATCATCTAAATTTTACTATATGTATTTATATTAGTGAATGGGTGTCGGACAAAACTGGAAGCTATAAAAGGGTGTCGCCATGAGGGAAAGTTTGGAAAGCACTGGTCTAGGCGCAGGCGTTAGATCGGTTACTGCGACTACAGCCGCGCGAGCGTAGCCGAGCGACCTGGAGCGCCACTTTACGGCTCGCGCGGCCTCCCGCGTCGGAGGTTCGAATCCTCCCTCGGGCATGGATGTGTGTGTTGTCCATAGATTAGTTTAACTTAGTTTAAGTAGTTCGTAAGCTAGGGACTAATAACCAAGCAGTTAAGTTCCATAGATTCACAAACATTTTAACATTATTTTTTTAACTCGGCTAAGTGGCAGGTTAACACGATTTAAGTGAGTTTGCACAGGGTGTAAATGTCGGCGCACTAGAGGTGGAACACAGAATTAAAGAAAAAAGAAAAAAAAAAAAAAAAGAAGTTCAAATGTTTGTAAAACTATCGAACTCAATTGAGTGATTATTAGAACATAGCTTACAAACTACTTAAACTAAGGTAAACCAACCTAAGGACACACATCCATGCCCGAGGGAAGATTCGAACCTCGGACGCGAGAGCCCTAGAGATCCGCAACGTGGCGCTCCAGACCGCTCGGCTACTCCCGCGCGGCGAACACAGCGTTTCCCAAGGTAGCGATGAGGTTGGGATTCTCCCGTACGACCATTTCACGAGAGACACGTGAACATCGAGAATCCAGTAAAACATCAACTTAGACATACTCAATCGGGTTTAATTCGGTGAACCAGTTCACAAGTTCATTCGTTCAATTCCCTAAGCTTCAACCTTATTGCCCACAAGTCCAGCGTTATCGTCCACCAGAAGGAACCCATCTTCTATGGCAACAGCGTGGCACACAAAAAAAGGTCGAACGATCTCGTTTCTATATCCCTCAGATGTCAAAACCACATTCTGAATGCAACCGAGGTCCGCACGTCTGCCAGTATTGACTCGTGCACACACCATTTGTCCACCAGCGAGCGTGATACTGTGTTGTTTCCTCCACATAAGCAGGATTGTTCCTATATCCAAGTTCTCTCCAGATGAGGGCACGACTATTGTCTGTCCTCCACCCAGTTTCTGTGGGCTAAATGGTGTCTTGAGTTTAGTGAGACACACACCACAGGCCTCCTTACGTAAAGGCCAACTGATCAATGATCATATTGAAGCTACGTAACTGGCTCAGAAGACAACACGTAGAATATTGGACAAAAGTCTACCAACAAAAACATGGCAAGGTAATGATGCCAAAGCCGTCTTTTAAAAGACAATCGCCAAGGCAATGATCATATTGAAGCTACGTAACTGGCTCAGAAGACAACACGTAGAATATTGGACAAGAGTCTACCAACAAAAACATGGCAAGGTAATGATGCCAAAGCCGTCTTTTAAAAGAAGCTCTGCAATCCTGGACCTGAACAGGAGAAAGATTAGACTCGTGGTTGGATTGAAAAAACACCTAAATACAATGGGAATAACAGAAGAGGACCCTAAATGTAGGATCCGTGATGACGGAATTGTTAGAATAGCTGTATAAGAACAATGTAATTAACTGAAGAATATTTGCCTTTGTATATGCCGAACGAGTAAATAAAAATAAGTAAATAAGAGGAGATGTGTGATTTGGGATGCAGTGGATGGAGAATAGCTATACCAGGAAAGAAATCAGTGGAGGCATCTCGTTCTTACCCGGCTGGTTGCAAGAAAATCCAGATGGTAATTACTACTCAAGCCAGTGGCGTAACTATGGGGGAGGGGATGTGGGGATATAATCCCACCCCCTTCCCAGAACACTTAAAGAAAAAAAAAATCGCATAACAGCAAACTGGTAAAGGTATGGATTGGAAACTTGGGGTGTTTTACCATAAGCTTTCATTGGTTGGGAGCTTATGGAATAGGTTCACAGATTTGTGACTGGCTGGAAGACTTCCTAAGCAATAGAACGCAGTACGTTGTTCTCGACGGCGAGTGTTCATCAGAGACGAGTGTATCGTCAGGCGTGCCCCAGGGGAGTGTGATAGGACCGCTATTATTTTCTATCTATATAAATGATCTGATGGACAGAGTAAGTTGTAATTTGCGGCTGTTTGCTGATGATGCTGTGGTGTATGGGAGGGTGTCGTCTGTAACTGACTGTAATAGCATACAGGATGACTTAGACAAAATTTCTAGTTGATGCGAAGAATGGCAGCTAGCTCTCAATGTAGAAACATGTAAGGTGATGCTCTCAATGTAGAAACATGTAAGGTGATGCGCATGAGTAGAAAAAACAATCCCATATTGTTCGAATACAGCATTAGTAGTGAGCTTCTTGATGCTGTCGCGTCGTACAAATATCTAGGCGTAACATTGCAGAGCGATATGAAATGGAACGAGCATGTAAGGACAATTGTGAGTACGGCGGACAGCCGACTTCGGTTTATTGGGAGAATTTTGGGAAGATGTACTTCACCTGTAAAGGAGACCGCGTATAAAACGCTTGTACGACTACGTCTTGAGTATTGCTCAAGTGTTTGGGACCCGCAGCAGATCAGTTTAAAGGAAGACATAGAGGCGGTTCAGAGACGAGCAGCTAGATTTGTTACCGGTAGGTTCGACCAATGCACTAGTGCTCCCGCAACTCAATTGGCGATCGCTGGAAGAAGGACGACGTTTTTTTCGTGAATTTCTGTTAAGTAAATTTAGAGGGCCGGAATTTGAAGCTGAGTGTAGTACGATCTTGCTGCCGCCTACTTACATTTCGCGTAAAGATCACAAAGACAAGATAAGAGAAATTAGGGCTCGTACGGAGGCATATAGGCATTCTTTTTTTCCTCGTTCAATTTGGGAGTGGAATAGGAAAGGAAATGCCTAGTAGTGGTACAGTGTACCCTCCGCCACGCACCTTACGGTGAATTGCGGAGTATGTATGTAGATGTATATGTAGATGAATTAGTTTCTTCAACGGGAGTGGTAGATGGTAGTCTGTCTGGAAACTGGTGACCGAGCAAAACACGTCCCCACCGTTCCCACCGAGAAGCGGCGACAGTGCTGGTGCGCTACCCGCGGCGGATTCCTAGAAAGGCCCGCTTCCTCCACCAAGTGTCCTGCTCGGTCTCCAGTGTATAGACAGACTATAACCAGATCTAGGCCGTGGTCTGAGTGCAGCGGGGCGTACAACGTGCAGCACACGGCCGGGCGGAGAGCGGGCAGATCGCTCGATGAGTTCACAAGGCCCGACGAAGCTGCGGCCACGGCCAGCTGACAATGAAGCGTGTAGCGTCCGGCACAGGTCAAACAATGGAGTCGGACGCATTGTATCTTCAAAGGACATGGCTCGCCGCCCACTGTACGCTTCCCTTCCGCTCGAGAAACACAAACATGTTTGCGGTGTCCGCTCTACGTTACAACCGCCCGGTGCAAGCGCCGCCCCAAACGCCTGCAGCCAGGACACCTCCGTAGCGTCAAATGGGTTTGTGCTGCAAGCTGCACGCCCCGCTACACTAACGTCACGGCCCAACAGTCTGTTTTAGACTGTCCTGTAACGCTGCGTGCATGCGCTGGAAGCAGAGATGCCAACTTAGCCATTTTATGGCTAGATTGGCCATTTTGAAGCGGCGTCTTGCCACTGTTTTTGAAAAAAAGCTACTGCTGGCATTCCTAGCCATTTTGGTGATATTATATATCCATTTCTAGCCAAAGGAAGCTTTCAAGAAACATGAATGTACCCAATATCACAGAAGCTGTTTGGTGGACATGATTTTTTTTTTTTTTTTTTTTTTTTTTTTTTTGGAAAAAGTTAAAGAAAAGGCAGTCCAACTCTTTATTAACCAAATCAACCAAGCACGCAATGACGCGGTTGCTAAAAACAGGTCAATTTTAAAGCCAATCTTTGATGCTGTTATTCTATGCGGTCGACAGGAACTAGCACTACGTGGGCACCGTGACTCCGGAAATATTATTCTTGAAAATGGATGTAGCGAATCTAATGAGGGAAACTTTAGGGCCATATTAACGTACCGTAGTCAGGGTGACCAGGAACTAAAGCAATTTTAAGTGGTCCTGGAAAAATAAAGTATCTTTCACCAAAAGTACAAAATGAAATAATAACATCCTGTAACAACATTATTTGAAGAAAAGTTGTAGACAAAGTTAATGCTACTCAAGATTTCTCAGTTTTATCAGACGAAACAAGTGATATTTTTAATGCCGAGCAACTCTCACTGTGTGTCCGTTATGTGGAAGTAATCGATGGCCATCACATTGTAAAAGAAGACTTTTTACAATTTGAACAAGTCACGTCAATGAAGGGCGAATGTCTTGCCAAACAAATCATTGAATGTCTACAAAAATGTGGAGCTGACTTAAATTTTTTAAGAGGGCAAGGCTACGACGGAGCAGCAAGTATGGAGGGAATATACAATGGTGTACACAGAATAACACAAAACGATTATCCGGCTGCTTTATACGTGCACTGTGCCGCTCATTCTCTCAATCTGGCTGTGACAAAAGCATGCGAAGTACAAAGTATCCGCAACTGCCTTGGTGTAGTAGAAAAAGTTCATCATTTTTAACACCCCTAAAAGGCAAGCTGTTTTATTAAACTTCATGGAAGAGTCTGGTATAAATCCTCGAGTCAAAACCGTCAAAAGAATGTCAACAACAAGGTGGACTTCAAAGTACGATTCAGTCCAAGATTTTTTGCACATCATGGATTTTGTTATTAAAGCCTTGACCTTAATATCGTATCGTTCTGCAGAGACGAAAGTGATGCAAATATACTGAAGTTGGGAATTTTAAATTCTGATATTATTGTTTCTGTACCTATTGTTCA
This sequence comes from Locusta migratoria, assembly GCA_026315105.1. Taxonomy (NCBI): domain Eukaryota; kingdom Metazoa; phylum Arthropoda; class Insecta; order Orthoptera; family Acrididae; genus Locusta; species Locusta migratoria. Next base: position 613,440,382 of record CM048746.1, read on the forward strand.
GCGGTTTTTGCTTACTGCTTACCATTGTGCAAAACTCTTCAGAAGGAGGCCATTGACTTGAAACAGATGATTAATGTATCCAATACATGTATGACATAACTACAAAGTTTAAGGCAAAACTCTGAAAATGAATTTAGTTCAATTTTCAGATGTGTACAAGTGGTTGCAAAGGACCACGAAGTAGAACTAAAAACTCCAAGAGTTTGTGGGAAACAAACAAATCTAAGTAATGTTGTCGACATTGTCAATGTTAGCTCACCCAATAACAAAACATCAAACGTAGAAACTTACTACAGATTAAATATTTAATTCCGTTTTTGGATTTTTTCATCAACCAGCTGAATGAGAGATTTGCAAAACATGAGTCAGGGTTTCAGGGTTTTCAATGTTTATTTGAGTGTGATAGTTGCAAAGAGAAGTTGTAGAATTTAATCAGGTTTTACTGTGAGGACATAGTGTCACCCCCAGACGACTTATTTATCGAACTTAAGTTATGGCACAATGAAGTTCAGAGACAAGGGTTGTCGCTGACAGAGGTTTTCAAGTCCGCAGTTGAGGCACTTGACTATTGCGATATAACATTGTATCCGAATATTTACAGACTGTTAAAAATACTATGCACTTTGCCTAAAACTACAACCCAGAACGAACACTTTCAACTTTAAAAAAAGTCAACTGGACAGGTAAGAAACAGTCAGTCAAATAAGTTGTACACACTTAATACTGCCAGTAAAAAGAACCAACGAATTTTATCTGTATTGTTACACTGTTACAGGCTAGATTAAATGGGCTGGCTTTACTGAGTGTTCATCGAGAAGTCGACATTTCTGCGGATGAAGTTATCGATTACATGGCCAAAAAAGCCAAGAAAACTTGAGTTTGTCCTGTAACTTGTTATGGTACATCGCCTTCATTTTCATACAAACAAATAGAAGTCTTATAACATTCTGAAATACATTCATGTTATAAAGCAAAATTTCGAATATTATTATTGTTCACTATTTTACCTTAATTATTAGGACAGAGCCTACTAATCTCCTACGTTTGTTTTATTCTAAAAACAGTCAATATGCTTTCGAGTAACATAATATTCTAAAACAACTGTATTAAAAAGTTTGTTTTAATTTGACTAAAATTTTGTTCGTCAAGCAGATCTATCCCCCCGCACCCCCCTCCCCCACCCCCCACCTCCCGCCAAAGACAGGTCCTAGTTTCGCCACTGAATCACGCGACGACTTATTTCTTGATAATATCCGTCTCGTGCCGTGTACTAATAGCTCCCATCAACTTAGAAAAATATAGCGGAAGTACGACAAATCTTGTGACCATGATGCTGGAAGTGGCTGAGTTAGTGGTAAGAATCTTCGATAAACTACATCTGGTTTTCACCACATTAAAGCATCCAGTTAAAAAAGGGCGAGGATTCTCCCGCAAAACACACATTGAACAGTAACCAATTAATTAATTTTAGTTTCAGTTGCTCCAAGCCGCGCAGAAATGACAGCCCGGACTAGGTCGCCATGTCACAGACTACGCTCCCGTCGGAAATTCGAGTCCTCCCTCGGGCATGGGCGTATGTTTTGTCTTGAGCATAAGTTGGTTTAAGTAGTTTTTAAGCTTATGGACCGATGCCCTTGCAAGTTTGGTTCCTTAGGTTTAAAAACTTTTGATTTAGTGCTCCGACCACATCTATGAAGGTAAACTGAGAGGACAGAGAACACTCACAATGAGCAACATTCTGTACCAGAATAAATATATTTTTTAAATTCTGCACATGTGACTAAAGATACCTGACGTCCATAATTAAGATACGTTTCTTTAGTCACCATCACAAAGTGAAAAAAATTATAACTTATTTTCGCTCTAAACGAGGCATACTCGACAAGGATGTAATATTCCAGAATACTTTTTATTTCATAAACCAGTTATTGGCTGTTACGCCGTCATGAGATCAGACACAGAGATGAGACCGTGATTGTTTTAGGGCATATATATATATATATATATATATATGCCCTAAAAACAATCACGGTCTCATATATATATATATATATATATATGAGATCAGACACAGAGATGAGACCGTGATTGTTTTAGGGCAAATATATATATATATATATATTTGCCCTAAAAACAATCACGGTCTCATCTCTGTGTCTGATCTCATATATATATATATTTGCCCTAAAAACAATCACGGTCTCATCTCTGTGTCTGATCTCATATATATATATATATATATATATATATATATATATATATATATTACAGAAATTTCAGTTCCTTTCCTTTTGGATATTCATTAATTTGTTCTCTCTCTTCCCATCCGCTCTTTCCCCTCTTTCGGGCCCACTCTTCTGCCCCCTCCGTCTCTCTGTACATTCCGCTTCCCCCCAATCTAAATAAAATTGAATAAATTCAGTTTCCGAAAAATAAAGAAAATTAACTACTGCATGCAACCCATAGAAATGCTTAGAATTACACGAAGAAGCGAAAGAAATGCAGCTACACGGGATAGGGGGCGATTACAGAGACGGATGAAGTCCAGTCTTAAAAACTCGTAAAAGTGAAATAATTACAAAGTCGAAAAAATAAAATTAAGAATTACAGCATGCAGCTCATAGAAATGTTTAGAATTACATAAGGAAGCTATTGAAGGAGGTTGTACAAGGCTCAGTGAGAATTATTGACAAAGACAGAGTGCGTACTACCAGTCGGAGAAGAAACGGCAGAATTAAAATAGGCGGGGAAAGAACATAGCGAAATATTAGTGGAAATCAGAAGGATACCCGCAAAGTTACTTGCCTGATGGGCATGGAATAAACAACAGTGGAAGCTGAAGGCTTTGTTCTATGAACTAACCATGTGGAACACATATCACTCATAGAAGAAAACGATGAGAAGAATTTTACATGCACTATATAAAATGAACATATCACCTATTGGAAATCGGGACCCACAAAGGTAGAAAGTATTTACACAGAGATCATACACCTCCACATGATCACAAACCGTTTGAACATATCAGGCCGTTATCAAACTGCAACTAGAATCACACACACACCGCGTTTATCTATTGGAAATCACTGAATTGAAAAACGAGAACACATTTCCGCACACGATTGGAGAAAATATTCCAAAAAATGATTCTAAGTTCACGAATCTAAGTTAAAACGTGCTAATCAATGAAACGTTACCATCTCCAGAAACAAAAGCAGAACCAACCTTACCTCACCAAACGACCAGGCGAGAATGATCAGCCGCATGGCCACTGGAGCGCGGGAAAACGCGGGAAGCCACCGGAAGCTGGAAATTCCACGATAACAGCGGTGGTGGGGGACCGACAGACTCGCCAACCAGCTCGCAACCAAAGGGTGCGGAAACCTCTTTGGTAGTATCAGGAGCTATCGATACTGAGGCAGAGAGAACGATGCAAAGTGAGCTGTCACTCCCCACATTCAAACAGCCATAGATTCTCACACACACTTAAAAGTACAACAACTGCACATTCACACAGGAACAGTGGCGTAGCGGAGAAGCCGTACTTATGCCACATTAATTAATATAATAATAAATTATTAACATAACAAAATAAGCAAAACCTCGCAATATTAACTAATATTCTAATACATGAAGTAAAAAAAATGCTATTCCTCACGCCTTGAAAAGAGTGGGGTTCAAGTTTTAAGAAAATGATAATCTAGCGACATTAAATAAATTATAACTTTACAGAAACCTTAAAAACATATATGGAAGACGACAGACGGTCGTCTTTCATAGTTCACAAATATATCTGACACCTTTCATGGTAATGAGTTAAACACTGGCAAATTTTATAGCAAGGTAACCTTTGTAATATGTTGACTTACAGTTTACAAAAAAACCTCTCCACAAAAACTTACATACATGAGCGAACTTTCTAATGGTTAGTCAAACGCTGTCAAAGATTGTTGTGCAAAATTTCATCAACATCAAATTAAAAATGTACTATATTTTTTATATGTCAGTAAGGAAAGTTCCCTCCACCCTGCACTATACGAAATGTCATAATATATACAGTTGCCTTCCTCTTATTTTGGTAGTCAAGTCTGAAAATTTCATCAAGGTGAAATAAAACTGTAGATTTGAATTAATTACAAAAAAACAATCCAAGGGTCACTCGTCTTTATATATAAAAAACTTAAATATCGGTTCTTGAATTTTGGAGTTCATATATTACTACTATGATGCACAAAAGGAGTGGCATTGTGTTCTTTTTTTATTCTTACGGCTGCAGCTACCAAACAGTTGTGTATGGTGGATTGTTGTTCTACGGGATAATAGGCGGTAAATTCTCTCTCTCACTCTTTTCTCAATTTCTCAGCTGTTCCTTGAAGATTTCCCTATCTTTTTTTTTTTTTTTTTTTTTTTTTTTTTTTTTTTTTTTTTTTTTTTTTTTTTTTTGTCATAATCTTTCTGTATACATATATTATTCAGATCAACCAAAGCCGAGTTTCTGCTAGGCTAACGAACAGCTGTTCATGATTATATATAAATATTAGTTTCCCTCCGTTATAATTACTACATTTAAATGTCCTGAAACTCGGGAGTGTGCTGGAATGTTAACAGCTTTTATGATACCGCTACGGAAACAGATCTGTTTCAATGCAAGATAAAATTACTGAGATTCCAACCTAGTCACGTGTGCTTCACATATGTTCTCTAGGACACAGTCATAGTGTTTAAGTAATTGAATGTTTGTGCCTGATGTACTGCCAATAATGTCCACCTTACTTCAAATCGTTTGACCCCGTACTTAAAGCAAACTACAAAACCGCTATATGAAACTGAGTGCCTGGGATACTCAATGTTAGTCCTCTCCACCTAATGTTTCTCCTTACTTCTACGGTTTGATCCGCGTCTCTCTGCGAGCTGTGGAAAATGCTTAATGAACTGGAAAGGACGCTCTGTAAGCGTTAAAGTAGATTGCAAAAAAATGCTGAGGGAATTGGCAAGGGGGGGGGGGGGCGTTGTCAGACAACTTCAGCAGCTAGCAGTTGTCGGCTGGTAGGCCTGCAGAAACTTCCAACGGGACAACGCGGCGTCGCAGCTCTCGTTGTGGCCTGCAGTTTTAATGAGGACTGCGAGTCCGGAACTTGTTTGTACGGAACTACTGCTGTTTCGCTACGGCTGTTAACAGACCCGCCCCAGTAGTCGGCTTTTGCAACAGAAACTTCGCAGAATTATTTCCCTTTCTAAATTTATGCCAGCTGAAGTATGCTAATAACTGCAAGCCATCACTTTTACAAATTTTCACAACTTCCGTTCCAGCGTCAGTGATTTTATATAGATAAACATGATAAACTGTACTAGGCAATAATCCGGGATAAGCTGTGCCGACGGCTGGCAAAAGAGAACGGCATAGCAGGAGTGTTAGTAAAGAATCGCGCCTGATTTTTTTTTTCTCTTAAAGGATTTTCTTTTTAAAACTACAGTACTGTCCCTTTCAAATCAGTGTCTTTCGGCTGCCAATCTTGGTGGCATTGCTGAAAGGTTTCAGCAGAAGGGGCCTTTAACATGTTTGTCACATTGTTCTAAATGTTTCTCCAGATTTCCTAAATGACTTCCTGTTGAGACTTTTTCGATTTTGGAAAAACAAGAAGGAAGGATTTAGGTTGGCTAGGTGCGCTGTGGAACAACAGGAATATCGTGATGGTTGTGACCGTATCACATGGGGCGTTATGATGTTCCAGCGTCAAACAGTCTGTAATGAACTATCTCATTCGATTTACCTTTTCCTAAGGGTTTCAAGGACATCTTTGTAAAACACTTGTTTGGCAGTTTAGGTACCCCTACTGCCAGAAAGGTCAGCATTGTTTACATTTTTAATTTACTTATTCGAACTTCTTTCCATCGAGGAGCAGTCTCACTGTGCCATTGCTCTAAAAAATGTTCAAATGTTTGTACAGTCTATGGGACTTAACTACGGGGTCATCAGTCCCTAAACTTACAAACTACTTATGAACTACTTACCAACTAGGACGGCACAAATATCCATGGCCGAGGGAGGATTCCAACCTCCGACCGTAGTGGCCGTGCAGACCGTGACTGGAGCGCCTCAGTCTCCTCGGCCACCGCGGCCGGCGCCATTGCTCTGACACAGACGACACACAAGACTCTAGTATGCTGCGTCATTACAACCCCCCCTCACTTTGTCACACCTGTGATCACATGACTGAACCATTCTAAAGAAGATCCAACGCTCAGATGTGATGTTTGTTGGCATCATTTTGGCAGAAATCTTTTGCATGTTCAAATTTTCCATCAAAATTTAAGGTATAGTGAGAGAGTTTAACAGGTCACCCTCTATCGTTGTTGTTATACAACGATCTGATCACACGAAGGATCTCATACGTTCGATGTCATACTCGTTTCTTGAACGTCCCATTGAACGATATTCAACATGTTCTCGGCCTTCGAAAAATGGTTTGTTTGCGATGGAGGCGGTGAACACAACCGTCCACACAAGTGGAACAAAATACCTCTGACATATCTCTCGCTGTTTTCGTCACCCTCATTGTTTTCCTCACACACCTCAGACTAGCATAGTACATGACTCATGCCACGAGTACATGGCATTTACTGAACAACAGCATTCGTGACTTGCTGCTTGTCGAGTCGTATTCACATTACATGCCCTTCTTGTCATTTGGACTAAGCAAATTTGTCCGGGATTAGTCTAACTTCTTGTTGTTCTTCTTCTGGTTCCATAAACTGGGCTGGTGTACCTTTCTGCCCTAGTTATTCCTTTGTCGACTTGATATACAACCTACAATTTTGACGTGCCTTGGTCTCCAATATTTTACTGTCCACACTTGTGGGCACTATCAAATTGACGGTTGCTAGATGACTCAGGGTAACACCTGTTGGCTGATACCTTCCTTTAGTGGTCTTACAAATATATTTTTCCCTATTTCGACACAGTATTTACCCATTACTTACTCGTTGTACCTAGGTTCGTCATTATTCTTCAGTAGAAGGCAATTCCAAAGAACTACAGGTATATTCGCCTCTCGTAAGAAATCTTTGTCGTCGTCGTCGTCGTGTTCGAAACAGTCACGATTACGACAATTATGTACATTTCTCACTTTAACGCGTTCTACATTAAAACGTATCGCAAATTTTTCATTTTATTTTTTTCAGACAAATCCTTATAGAAATGTCTTACTTGAAATATAAAAAGAAACAGATGTCTTTTGTTAGTTGGGATGGTGTTTGTACATTTAATTTGCAACAATTATACATTTGTGCTATCAACATTTGAGAACAAGAGTTTGCGCCCCACGTACCTCTGGTATACATTGAAGTGCCTTATCTCGGATTTAATCGGGTTGACATCGTAACACATGCGACAATAAAGGAAAGAAATCAAGCGTACAAAGGAGATGTGACTTGAAACGTGGAGGAATAGGAGGTTGATATTTAAGCCTAAAAATGTTCGAATTTGTGTGTACAGCATATGGGATTTAACGACGGGGTCATCAGTCCCTAAAGTTACAAACTACTTATGAAGTAGCTTATACTAAAGACGACACAGACATCCATGCCTGAGGGGGGATTCGAACACCCGACCGTAGCGTCCGTGCAGACCGTGACTGGAGCGCCGCTGACCGCTCGGCCACTGGGGCCGCCTATTGAGGCCTAATAAGCCAGGAGGTTTTGCTCACAAAGTTCGCTCTCTATCTCGTAGAACATCATCTCGGCGAGGAAAATGCAACCCCCTTTCTCTCTCTCACTCTCTCTCTCTCTCTCTCTCTCTCTCTCTCTCTTTGTGAGCCCACTGCTCTCACTGCAGACCTCCAACCGCTTCTGAGTTTTCGTCGTCGTTTTAATTTTGTTTGAATGAATGAGCATAAAATTTATACTTCTGTACCTAACGAAGAGTACAGACATGCTCTTACAGTCAGATAAACAATAGCCGGCCGCGGTGGCCGAGGGAACTGCGGCGCGCCAGTCACGGTCTGCACGGCCACTACGGTCGTGGGTTCGAATCCCCCCTCGGGCATGGATATTTGTGCCGTCCTTAGTATTAGCTAGTTCATAAGTAGTTTGTAAGTTTAGCGACTGATGACCCCGTAGTTAAGTCCCTTAAGCTCTACAAACATTTGAACATTTTTAATCATTAATAAAAAGAATAAAATAATTAACAGACAAATAGATAGCATTAATGTTGCAGAAACACTTTAGGTTAATGAATCGATCAAAATGGAACACGACCACAAATTTGGTGGACGTGTTTCAACGGAAAAATGATAGGACATACGTATGCCGAGTTCGGCTACTGGAAAGTTGCAGAATACGTATGCTGAGCAGATGAAAGTCGCGGACTGTTGGGTTACCGTACTGCTTCCTCGTTGGCTCGATGCAGGAAGCTAAAGGAAGGCATACACGCATTGTAGCGGCCTTCCCTTGTCCAAGGACGCCATAAATACGGGAATGAAGCGGAAGAGCGTCCGGTTCAAGGAGGCGTCAACAGGCACTCATTGGGGGCACCGCACTGGCGCCGGCGCCACAATCGAGCTGTTTACGCCAAGAGCAGGCGCTCTGGGCAGCGACAAGTGTGAGGCGGGGTGGCACACCCAGCAAGGCAGGCTGCTCTTCTTCCTTCATAGGCCAGCTGGAGATCGCACGTGAGCCGCCAAACTAGCTTTAGCAAGGCGGAAGCGTAGTCTGGAGATGATGATGAAAGTAACTGTAGCTGCAGTCTCTCGTTTTACGAGTCTGGGTGAATTAAACGCGAATTTATTAACTTTCGTGAAGCACCGACTAACATTGTTCCCTAACGAATCACTCGCCTACAAATGTTCTGTTCCAGGCAATTGGAACGCGGATTTACTGGAAAATTTCGTGCATTCGTAGTACACCATGGCCGGCCGTGGAGGCCGAGGGGACTGCGGTGCGTCAGTCACGGTCTGCACGGCCACTACGGTCGGGGGTTCGAATCCCCCCCTCGGGTATTCATATTTGTGCCGCCCTTAGTGTTAGCTAGTTCGTAAGTAGTTTGTAAGTTTAGGGACTGATGACCCCGTAATTAAGTCCCATAAGCTATACAAACATTAAAATTTAAAAAAAGTAAATAAAAAGTACTCCATGAGGACAACAAAATGTGTAAGCAGTAGCGCGTACTTCTCAAGCGTTATTGAGAGAGAGAGAAATTCCTTCTCATGAAAACGCTATTTAAATACACTCGATACTGCATGTCCAATTATCAGCGCCGATATTTAAGGAAATGCTGCGTTATGCATGGTTTGCTTCCAAATTATCGGATGAGAAAGAGGTTTTTAAAAATTCTAGGGAGGTTTGTTTTTCCGTGAAAAACCTCAAAAAACCTTGCGTACGCGGAAACATAGCATTTATTCAATGAAACTGTTGCCGTTTAACTTTATGTTTTCCATGTTTTTACGAAAGATACCATTCTGCAACTTGTAATGACGAAAATGACGATTAATTGTACATTTTTCGAATGCCGTCTGTGCCGGTCAAAACTTGCAGGTGACAAGTAGTTTCGAGCTCCTTCCAGGTATAAGGGATTTCTCAGATCGCGGACGAGCAAACATTTTCACGTCAGTATGCGTTTCGTCGTTTACAAGTCGGTAGTTATGAATATTATATTATTTGTGATAATAAAACTTTGTAGACTGCCAAATAAAAGTCCATCTGATTACACGTATATTTTCCCGTTATATCAAATTTTAATATAAATAGTAACGAATATGACTGTGTTGAGAAAAAAAAAATACGAACGGGACTCGATCCAGCTACTAACGATCAACGAGTACAAGGCTCGGACCTCGGACGCAAACCACTCGGCTGCCGCCGCTTCGTGAGAAAAGTTGCCACGCACTGGTACATATGGTACATATTTGACGTCTGCACGGCCACTACGGTCGGGGGTTCGAATCCCCCCTCGGGCATGGATATTTGTGCCGTCCTTAGTTGTAGCTAGTTCATAAGTAGTTTGTAAGTTTAGAGACTGATGACCCCATAGTTAAGTCCCTTAAGCTTAACAAACATTTGAACATTTTGAACATATTTGACGACCGACCGAAATTATCTTGCGATTTTCTTAATAACGCTTGAGAAGTACTCGCTACTGCTTACACATCTTGTTTCCCTCATGGAGTATTACCAATGTACGAAGTTTGCAGTAAAACCGCGTTCCAAACGTCGTGACATCCCCTAGTTAGTTTCTTTAGTAGGTGTTTCGTTGCCTAGTAGATAATTAATTTAGAGAGAGAGTTGATGGAAACATATACTCGGAATAAGGCCCATATATGGTATATATACCTGTACCAAGTTTTGATATGCAGGACAATTGCTCACTGACTAGTAACTGGGCGAGAAATAGATTCGGTGTAGAACAAGTCAGTAAAACAGTAATTTACACATCAAGGGAATACCGAAATTATCTTGCGATTTTCTTAATAACGCTTTAGAAGTACTCGCTACTGCTTACACATCTTGTTTCCCTCATGGAGTATTACCAATGTACGAAGTTTGCAGTAAAACCGCGTTCCAAACGTCGTGACATCCCCTAGTTAGTTTCTTTAGTAGGTGTTTCGTTGCCTAGTAGATAATTAATTTAGAGAGAGAGTTGATGGAAACATATACTCGGAATAAGGCCCATATATGGTATATATACCTGTACCAAGTTTTGATATGCAGGACAATTGCTCACTGACTAGTAACTGGGCGAGAAATAGATTCGGTGTAGAACAAGTCAGTAAAACAGTAATTTACACATCAAGGGAATACCGAAATTATCTTGCGATTTTCTTAATAACGCTTGAGAAGTACTCGCTACTGCTTACACATCTTGTTTCCCTCATGGAGTATTACCAATGTACGAAGTTTGCAGTAAAACCGCGTTCCAAACGTCGTGACATCCCCTAGTTAGTTTCTTTAGTAGGTGTTTCGTTGCCTAGTAGATAATTAATTTAGAGAGAGAGTTGATGGAAACATATACTCGGAATAAGGCCCATATATGGTATATATACCTGTACCAAGTTTTGATATGCAGGACAATTGCTCACTGACTAGTAACTGGGCGAGAAATAGATTCGGTGTAGAACAAGTCAGTAAAACAGTAATTTACACATCAAGGGAATACCGAAATTATCTTGCGATTTTCTTAATAACGCTTGAGAAGTACTCGCTACTGCTTACACATCTTGTTTCCCTCATGGAGTATTACCAATGTACGAAGTTTGCAGTAAAACCGCGTTCCAAACGTCGTGACATCCCCTAGTTAGTTTCTTTAGTAGGTGTTTCGTTGCCTAGTAGATAATTAATTTAGAGAGAGAGTTGATGGAAACATATACTCGGAATAAGGCCCATATATGGTATATATACCTGTACCAAGTTTTGATATGCAGGACAATTGCTCACTGACTAGTAACTGGGCGAGAAATAGATTCGGTGTAGAACAAGTCAGTAAAACAGTAATTTACACATCAAGGGAATACCGAAATTATCTTGCGATTTTCTTAATAACGCTTGAGAAGTACTCGCTACTGCTTACACATCTTGTTTCCCTCATGGAGTATTACCAATGTACGAAGTTTGCAGTAAAACCGCGTTCCAAACGTCGTGACATCCCCTAGTTAGTTTCTTTAGTAGGTGTTTCGTTGCCTAGTAGATAATTAATTTAGAGAGAGAGTTGATGGAAACATATACTCGGAATAAGGCCCATATATGGTATATATACCTGTACCAAGTTTTGATATGCAGGACAATTGCTCACTGACTAGTAACTGGGCGAGAAATAGATTCGGTGTAGAACAAGTCAGTAAAACAGTAATTTACACATCAAGGGAATACCGAAATTATCTTGCGATTTTCTTAATAACGCTTGAGAAGTACTCGCTACTGCTTACACATCTTGTTTCCCTCATGGAGTATTACCAATGTACGAAGTTTGCAGTAAAACCGCGTTCCAAACGTCGTGACATCCCCTAGTTAGTTTCTTTAGTAGGTGTTTCGTTGCCTAGTAGATAATTAATTTAGAGAGAGAGTTGATGGAAACATATACTCGGAATAAGGCCCATATATGGTATATATACCTGTACCAAGTTTTGATATGCAGGACAATTGCTCACTGACTAGTAACTGGGCGAGAAATAGATTCGGTGTAGAACAAGTCAGTAAAACAGTAATTTACACATCAAGGGAATACCGAAATTATCTTGCGATTTTCTTAATAACGCTTGAGAAGTACTCGCTACTGCTTACACATCTTGTTTCCCTCATGGAGTATTACCAATGTACGAAGTTTGCAGTAAAACCGCGTTCCAAACGTCGTGACATCCCCTAGTTAGTTTCTTTAGTAGGTGTTTCGTTGCCTAGTAGATAATTAATTTAGAGAGAGAGTTGATGGAAACATATACTCGGAATAAGGCCCATATATGGTATATATACCTGTACCAAGTTTTGATATGCAGGACAATTGCTCACTGACTAGTAACTGGGCGAGAAATAGATTCGGTGTAGAACAAGTCAGTAAAACAGTAATTTACACATCAAGGGAATACCGAAATTATCTTGCGATTTTCTTAATAACGCTTGAGAAGTACTCGCTACTGCTTACACATCTTGTTTCCCTCATGGAGTATTACCAATGTACGAAGTTTGCAGTAAAACCGCGTTCCAAACGTCGTGACATCCCCTAGTTAGTTTCTTTAGTAGGTGTTTCGTTGCCTAGTAGATAATTAATTTAGAGAGAGAGTTGATGGAAACATATACTCGGAATAAGGCCCATATATGGTATATATACCTGTACCAAGTTTTGATATGCAGGACAATTGCTCACTGACTAGTAACTGGGCGAGAAATAGATTCGGTGTAGAACAAGTCAGTAAAACAGTAATTTACACATCAAGGGAATACAGATCAGTCTTAAGAGAGAGCTCACATATGAAACAGAACTAGCCATGGCTTACGAGAAAAATCACGGTAACAGGGTTCGGACCACCCGAATCTGACGGTGTAAATGCAGCAATAGCAATGTCACAACCGTCGGAATAGTGGAGTACGTCGAAGCCCGATACAGCACGGTTCTGTCGCGTCTGGCTGACACTCTGCTCCCAAGGTAATGAAAAACACGTGCTACTCAATAATGACGACTGAAGCACGCTGTCCTCGCGATGTTGACACCTCTAGAAAATGCATCGCAATGAATCTGGAGAACTGCTCTACAGGTTATTTAAAGACACGGCCAACGGATTCCTGTTCACTTCCGCAGAATGCGAAAAGCCACGCGGGAGTAGCCGAGCGGTCTGGAGCGCCACGTTGCGGAACGCGCAGCCTCCCGCGTTTGATGTTCGAATCCTCTCTCGGGTATGGATGTTTGTGTTGTATTTAGTATAAGTTTGTTCATAAGTAGTTTGTAAGTTTAGGGACTGATGACCCCTCGGTTAACTCCCATAAGTTTTACAAACATTCGAACATTTGAGAATGCGAAAAGGTCCCTGTAGCTAACCAAACAACCGAGGAGAGGGGTAGGTGGTACTGGTTTTCCTGTCTGCCAGCAGCGGCTGACTTCTAGCCTTTAGGTTGGCTGTCCTGGACTGCGCTAATTCCCAAACCGCGGGCAACTCTTCTCTCTTCGCCACCGCTTGCTTCCAACGTCGGTTTGAAATAACGTCCAGGAAACCGGACTAAATTCCACCATGTAGGGCGTTTTCAATGTCAATTAAATGCGAAATCCAAAAATTATCTTGCCCCTCCAACTGATGCTCAGCTATATAGACAACAACTGGTAGTCGCCGTGGACCTGGGAAAATAATTTAATAGTGTTAATGACGCAATGACATTTGTAGGATTATTAATTAATTAATTAATTAATTATTGTAGGAAGGGAAGAGGATGTAGATGAAGATGAAATAGGAGATACCCTCAGAGCTACTAAAGGCTCTGGGAGAACCAGCCATGACAAACCTGTTTCACCTGCTGTGTAAGATGTATGAGACAGGCGAAGTATCCTCAGACTTTAAGAAAAATGTTATAATCCCCATTCCAAGGAAAGCATTTGCAGAGAGGTGTGAAAACTACAGCACCATCAGTTTAATAAGTCATGGTTCAAAATATTAACACGATTTATATACAGAAGGATGGAAAAGCTGGTAGAAGCCGACCTCGGGGAAGATCAGTTTGGGTTCAGGAGAAATGTAGGAACACGGGAGGCAATACTCACTTTACGGCTTATCCTAGAAGATAGATTAAGAAAAGGCAAACCTACATTCCTAGCTTTTGTAGATTTGGAGAAGGCTTTTGTCAAGGTTAATTGGAATAAACTCTTTCAAGTTCTGAAGCAAGCAGGAGTAAAATATGTTATTTACAACTTGTACAAAAACCAGATAGCGGTTGTCAGAGTTGAAGGGCATGAAAGGGATGCAGTGGTTGGAAAGGGAGTAAGACAGTGTTGTAGCCTTTCTCCAATGTTATTCAATTTGTACATTGAGCAAGCTGTAAAGGAAAGCAAGGAGAAATTTGGAGAAGGAATTAAAGTTCAGGGTGAAGAATTAAAAACATTGCGTTTTGCCGACGACATAGTAATTGTCAGATACAGCAAAGGACCTGGAAGAGCAATTGAACGGTGGACAGTGTGCTAAAAGATTAACATTAACATTAACAAGAGCAAAGCTAGGGTAATGGAGTGCAGTCTAAGAAAATCAGGTGATGCTGAAGGAATTAGATTAGGTAACGAAGCAATAAAGGAGGTAGATGAGTTTTGTTACTTGGGCAGTAAAATAACAAATGATGGTCGCAGTATAGAGGATATAAAATGCAGAATGGCAATGGGTAGAAAAGCGTTCTTGAAAAAGAGAAATTTGTTAACATCGAATATTGATTTAAGCCTAAGGAAGTCTTTTCTGAAGGCATTTGTATGGAGTGTTGCCTTGTATGGGAGTGAAACATGGACGATAAACAGTGCGGACAGGAAAATGATTGAAGCTTTTGAAATATGGTGCTACAGAAGAATCCTGAAGATTAGGTGGGTGGATCGCGTAACTAATGAGGAGGTACTGAACAGAATTGGGGAGAAAAAAAATTTCTGGCAGTCCTTGACTAAAAGAAGGGATAGATCGGTAGTACACTTTCTTAGACATCAAGGAATTGTGAATTTAGCGTTGGAGGGAAGTGTGTGGGGTAAAAATCGCAGAGGAAGACCAAGAGATGGATACAGTAAGCAGATTCAGACAGATGTAGGTTGCCGTTCTTATGTGGAGATGAAGAGGCTTGCTCAGGATAGGGTATTGTGGAGAGCTGCATCAAACCAGTCTCCGGACTGAAGACCACGACAACAACAATTAATTGATTAGTCAGGGTTTATCATCAGTTTGTTCGGAATTTAATTTGCTATTAGAATCTGCGATCAGAAATAATTATTTTTATAGCTCTCTCTTTCTTTGTCTGAGGACTGGTGAAAACAGATGCTGCGGTCTCGCCACGTGTCTTTCAACCATCACCAACTTAAAACGTTACAGGAAGAACAGTTAGGACTTAACGTCCCGTCGAGCGCGTGGTCATTAGGAGCAGACATCGCGTTCGGATTGTTTGGCCGTGTTCTTTCAAAGAAACCATCTGGCATCACGGCGAAGCTAAATCGGGATGGCCAGAGATGAATTTGAATCACCGT
Source organism: Locusta migratoria (assembly GCA_026315105.1). Taxonomy (NCBI): domain Eukaryota; kingdom Metazoa; phylum Arthropoda; class Insecta; order Orthoptera; family Acrididae; genus Locusta; species Locusta migratoria. The sequence goes on from CM048746.1 coordinate 613,456,058, forward strand.
CCTCCAGAACGAGGTTTATCAATACTCCTTACTCAATTCCTATTTTCTTTTTTTCTTTTTTTACCTCTGTTAATTTTCTTATTGGCTTACTTCCATTTAATTTTTATTATAATTTTTTTATTTCAATTTTTTTCAATTTTTATCCTGGATAACATTTCCAAATCATCATTTTCATTCGACACTGAAGAGCCGTAGGAAATGGTACACGCAGAAGTGCCCCACTACGATTTGGCATGGGCTCGACTAATGTCTGAAGTAGTGTGAAGGGAATTCACTACATGTACACTGCAGGGCTGTCCATAAATACGTAAGATGGGGTCGAGATCTCCTTTGAACAACATGTTCCAAGGCATCCAACATATTCTCAAAAATGTTAAGCTTACGGGACTTAAGTGCGGGGTCATCAGTGAAATCTTTACAATCGACTTGAAAGCACGGCTCATTGCAACTTAGATACAGTTTTTTAATAAATAAATAAGTCATAAAACGCGTGATTGCAATTTTGAAACGCGTTGCAAAAGCTTCTAAATACGTATGACACATGTTTTTCACAGAGCCTTATTTGAGGCCAAAAATTTCATTTAAATCACTGTACTTTTGTTGCTTTTATCATTGAAGGTACTAAAATTTAATTTAGCATTTTATATGAAATTCATGCCATTGTAATCTCTAAACACATTTTTCTCGTGTTGTTATTTGGCCCCAATTTTTAATCCACTTGAAGTTTATTGTTTCTATCACTTGACGTTACTGTTCTACGGGACAACATAAATATCCTACATTAGTACCGTACATATGTAAACATAGTCTTTCATATTTTATGTAAAATTGTTGTACACCCCTTATAGTGTCTACAACCTAGACGTCAACTTTTATTTGCACGACAAAATACAATAGCTCACTGAGAATGGACATAAAAATACAGAGAACGAACGGCGGGAGCAAAACCCTCCATGTGAACCAGGCCTCGTGCAACAGTGCTTACCGTTGGCGAAGCAAGCTAAATTTCACAAAAATTAACTCATGCGAATTCTGCAACTTTGATAATCGATTCAGTACTTATGCACATAAGTAATGAGACTGATCAAATTTTGAGAAAAATTGAGATATTTCTAGCCAGAGTTTGGGGGCTGTGTCCCGTCAATCCAGCGGTACTCTCAATCTGTCTGTTCACAGTTACCACAAAAAATTCTTACCTTAATTTTTGCGCAACCGTTAGTCAACGTTACCTGCCTTCAACAATCTGATCAATAATGTCCATACAAAATGGTCTATGAGTACGAAACTGAACAATGTTCCATCTGTGGTGGAATGGCCGAGTGCTCAATGGCGCGCTGTTTCTCCCCATCGGAGTTTCGAGTCCTCCCTTGGGAATGGGTTTGGATGTTGTCCTTAGGTTAGTTTCAGTAGTTTGTAGGCCTAGAGACTGATAGCCACAGTAGTTAAGTCCCATAGATTTACAAACATTTGAACAATTTGCCATGAGTCTGTACGTTACACAGGATTACTCACTTATTTTTCTGTTTTAGTTTTATGTCAAAATACTACGTAATAAGCTCGTGTGGGAGCGCAATGGCAAATAACATTCTTATCGCATTCTATTGACATTTCGCAGCAGCCATCTTATAGTTTCGAAAGAAACAATGTATGGGCATCTGTGGCTGACACGATGAGGCAACTGCAGTTCAACATCCAGATAATAATCATACAGATCGCTGAATGAAACGAAGACGCACAAGCATCTGGTTAACGAAGAATTTACTGCCTCGTAAATATCGATCTAACATTATATTTTTACTTCAGCTGAAATCAAATACTAAAAGAGTACTGATAGTTAAAACAGGTAATATTTTTTGCTGTTCACATGGCCAACTCAACCAGTTAGTGGCCCCTCTTTTTGTCAATAAAATTCTTCAGGGTTTTTGACCGCATTTTCAATTTAGAAAACTGACCGACGTTTCAGCCACTATTGCCCGAAACGTCAGACGATTTTATTAATTGTCAATGTAATTGCAAACACTAAAGAATTTTATGGAAATTGACAAGGGCCGTGGACTCTTACGATTACATTCCCAATTATTTTTTGTTTTTTGTTTTATTTTTCCTCTGTATTTTATTGTTGATTGTAGCTTGGATGCCTGATGGTTCGATAGATCTTGCATTTACTTGACCTTCCAGTTTTGGGAATTATTTAGACGATAGAACTTCCCGGAAGATTAAAAAAACTGTGTGTTATATCTGGATTCGTACTGAGGGCCTTTGTCTTCCGAGCTACCTGTGCACAGCTTTCGGCCAGACCTCACAGCTTTACTTCCGCCAGTACTTCGTCACCTTTATTTTTTTTTTTTTTTATTTATATTAAGTACGACAATGTATATCAAACACAGACGCACACAGACTTGAATAAGTTGCTTGGTTGCAGGTCTACCGAGTGCTTTTATGAAATGCGAAAGGGATGATATCCATCGCATCTGCCTTATTTCATCGCAAGAGTCCTAAAGCTTCGTTAGGCTGCGATGAGATCTCCGATGTCTTACAAATCGAGTATCATTTGTTCTAGTATCACATCATCAAACACGTGTACCCATCGTAAATATTCTATTAGCTCTCTTCTCTGCATTTAACAGTGGAATTCACACTGTATTTATGAAGTTCACGTGCCTGCTCTTTTATTTTCTGTGCGCCGCGGCATACCTCAAGAATAAATTCGCATTTTTCCCTGCTGCCATTTCGCCCTGGTTCCTCTGTACTTCTTATTTATTTTATTCCTAAGTTTTCTATATTTCTTTATTATCCCACACCTACTGAAAACATTGGCAACGAGGTACCTAATAAATATGCTTGGCTCATAATCAAATCTTCTCCACAATACAGCCACAAATAACTAGATATAAAATACCGTTACGTTACGCAATGCTGCAATTTCGCTTGTGTACTCAGCTGCTAAATATTGTCCCTTTCATGGGAAAACGGCAGTGCTTCATTGAACTACCGCAGAGAGTGGAAACAGCTGCTGCCGGTAATGACATTTGTGGTGCCGAGTATGTATTCATTGCATTCTGAGTTGAAAGTGCTACTTTTTCTAAAAAGAAAGAAAAGATTACCTGCATTACCTATCACTGTACAAGCAGAACATGAAAGTCGTCTGCTATTTTACACAGAAAGAAATTGTTGCTAAATTAATACTTGTTATTTGTATTTTTCTCTCAATGACTTTTAATTTTCACTTATCCGTGATATAGGATACCTTGAAATTTCAAATTTCTGATGGTACGGAATGTTATTATGAACATTCCTTTGGGTGAAACAGAGTTCGTGGATCGCACGGCCTTTATGTTTAGGCAAATAACAAAGAAACAAAACGTCTAGCCAGTTGGTAACGATTTTCTGAACACCTTATGTCTTCCTTTCCTTTAGTTACACCTAGCCAGACCGCAGTCATTAGACTAGAAGGGCATGAAAGGTAAGCATTAGTTGGGAAGAGAGTAAGACAGGGATGTAGCCTTTCTGCGATGTTATTCAATTTGTACACCGAGCAGTCAGTGAAGGAAAGCAAGAAAAAATTTGGAATTGGGTTTAAAGTTCAGGGTGAAGAAATGGAAACATTGCCTTTTGCTGATAACATTGTAATTCTGCCAGAGACAAAAAAATGTTCAGATGTTTGTATAGCTTATGGGACTTAATTACGGGGTCATCAGTCCCTAAACTTACAAACTACTTATGAACTAGCTAATACTAAGGACGGAACAAATATCCATGCCCTAGGGGGATTCGAACCCCCGACCGTAGTGGCCGTGCAGACCGTGACTGGAGCGCCTCAGTCCTCTCGGCCACCGCGGCCGGCGGCCAGAGACAGCAAAGAACCTGGAAGAGCAGTTGCATGGAATGGATAGTGTGTTTAAGAAAGCGAATAAAATTAACATTAATAAGCACAAAAAAAAAAAAAAAAAAAAAAAAAAAAAAGATAATGGAATGCAGTCTTAGAAAATCAGGCGATGCTGAAGGAATTAGATTAGGTAACGAAACAATGAAGGTGGTAGATAAGTTTTGTTACTTGGGTAGTAAAATAACATATGACGGCCGCAGTACAGAGAATATAAAATGCAGAATGGCAATGGGAAGAAAAGCATTTTTGAAAAAGAGAAATTTGGTAACATCGAATATTGATTAAAGCGTAAGGAAGTCCTTTCTGAAGGCATTTGTGTGGAGTGTTGCCTTGTATGGGAGTGAAACATGGACGATAATCAGTGCGGACAGGAAGAGGATAGAGGCTTTTGAAATGTGGTGCTACAGAACAATGCTGAAGATTAGGTGGATAGATCGCATAACTAATGAAGGGGTACTGAACAGAATTGGTGAGAAAAGGAATTTTTGGCATACCATGACTAAAAGAAGGGACAGCTAGGTAGAACACATTCTTAGACATCGAGGAATCGTAAATTTAGCATTGGAGGGAAGTGTATGGTGTAAAAATCGCAGAGGGAGACCAAGAGACGCATATAGTAAGCAGATTCAAATGGATGTGGGTTGACGTTCTTATGAGGAGATGAAAAGGCTTGCTGACGATAGAGTAGGTTGGAGAGCTGCATCAAACCAGTCTCCGGACTGAAGACCATAACCAACCAACACCTAGCCACAGTGATTCAAGGCAGCGTATTGAATTGAATGAAATGTTTTCTCATTAAGTCTAGGTTCGCAAGAATATTTTCTTTCCCACTCATCTGATATCATACGGAGACACAGAGAACAATGGTCGGGCTAGGTAGACGAACAGATTCTGGAATGTCACGAAGTCAGTTGAGTCTCGCGCCATGTGAGCATATGTGATGCCCGCTGTCGTTATGAGGCTAGACTCGGTGCCCTGGCTCGCACCAGGCAGTGGCAGAAAGCGTTGCCGCCCGCCTGGCGGTCCGCGCCCTGCGCTAACTTTCGCCGGCTTGCGTCTCGTCTCGTCTCGGGCAGCTCGTGATAAATGAGCTGTCGACGTCACGGCTGGCAAACACGCCGCCGCTAATTCCTGATGGCTGGTGGCAGTTCTTGCAGCTGCCGCCGGCCTGACGTGCTCTCCCACTCAGCGGCGCTGCACAGATCTACCGGCTGGCAGACTGCATACTTGCTGGTGAAAGTAATCGTAGCTGCAGGCCCTCGTTTTACGAGTCTGAATTCATGCAGGGTGCAAGCATTAACTTTGAAAGAAGAGCTAACTCACATTATTTCCTAACAGATCATCTACCTGCAGATCTTCCAGGGCGATTGGACATCGTTTCGTCGGCAGGCGTTTTGTCACATCTAAAGAATTAATTTATACAGGGTGTCTCACGAAAGACGCCTGCCAGGCGTCCGCGGATCGCGCGGTACGGCTCCCTGCCGCCACCACCGCATCTGCCGGCCACGGCAGCGCCCGATTCCTCGGACTCTATTGTGCCGCAGGCGCATACACTGAATTAAAGTCTAAAAAACATTGCCATCTGAGTAATCTAAGGTTACCTTTACTTACAGTAGATGTTCAAAATGATGTCCCTCGATGGAAAGAGCGGCCTGACATTGCTTGAACACATTTGCGAACACTCGACGAATTTCGGCACACGTGTGGAGGAAACGTCATCAAATCATGGTTGTGGACGAATGATGTGGGCAGGAGTCAGTACGGACCTCTATGTCATTCAGAATGGCGCTTTGACTCCTCGGTGGTATAAAGACGAGATCCTTTTGTAGATACCACAGGAGGTGGGTTCCTTATATTACGCTAGTGGACAAAATGTTTGAAGCTGAGGGAATTATAAGAATGAAGTGGCCAGCTTCTTCACTGGACTTAAAGCCGATTGAGCACGTGGCAGACACATTGCTGTCAGACCAGCAACCCCCACAACGGTTAACGAGCTGGATGCTGCACTCGTGGAAGAATGGCCAAATATCCCTCAAAAGTTGACTGATAACCTCACACTGTGCCTGCCACGTAGGTGTCTACTGGACCGCCTGAGTTGATCCCATAGCATATTAGAGGTCGACGACAATGACTTTTCTACTATAGCCCCATGGTGACTCGCTCTAAGTAAGCGCCATGTAACCTCAAGTAAAGAGTTGAGAAAGCAATATATAGTACCGTATCACATACAAATTACAATTGTAATCAATATCAAAATAAAATACCTTAGTATATGTATAACTAGCAAACCTGGCAACGCTTCGCAGTAGCTTCTCCCTATGTCTACCCTTTCCTTCCCCAACCTTTGTCCATCTCCTCCTCCCCCTACCTTCACACCACTCCCTCTTAACCCATACCATATGCATCTCATCCCCTTCCTCTCTGCGTCTATATCATCTTCCCTTTTTAAATCCATTTCATTCCCGCATACTCTTTCTCCTCCTTCCCAGCTCTCTGATCTTATTTTTTGTTATTGCAATCGGGAACTTGATTGGGAATAGTAGTCAAAATGGACAGGTATATCAATTGGAAACTGGTTATTAGAGAGACGTTTCGAGCTGCTCTATCTGTGAGGTTAGTAGCTTCAATGGTCACACGTTTAATGGTTGCATTGTACGAACAGGTATGATTATAAATGTAGGCATAAAAACAACTTTCCAGTTTTATGTCAAAAATCACTGGGAAGAAAAAGAAAATAACCGCACATGTTTACAGCAGAGCTTAGCGAATTTTTCTCGCAGCGAGCAGTACAGAAATGTTTGTTATAACAAAACAATTCATTAAAAAAAAAGTGGGATGGCAATACAACGTTTCAAAAAAGCATTGTGGTCATTTGTTGTCTTATTGGTAATCTAATTGATACATGATTAACAACATTGCTACATACCGGTAAATTTTACAATCCGCGGCACAAGCGAGGTATAGCTATGGTGGCAACAGCTGTTGGATCGTGGGATTGAAGGCGACCAATCGTGGCAAAGCTTGAGGTAGCCAATGAAATTTTATATGGCGACAGCTTCTTCCGAAGCCAACTGATGCATCTACTGTGTAATCGACTGCTGGACTGTATCTGTACCCCAAACGTTCAGTTATAATTGCCACGCGTGGCCGTCTGTTTTGTCGACGACCCAAATTATTTTGTGCGTAAACTGCAACTGAGGGAGTCGAACTCGAGTGTACCTTTTGTTTCAGAGTCATTACGGATCGCGCTTGAGAATTTCTTTTCGATTTACCTCCAAGCGCTGTGTACGATCTTCGTCGGTCTCATTAACTACGATCACTTAGTAAGATTGCGTTGCACGTACGCCGACCGATATTACGCCGACGCAGTGGAGGCATTGTTCTAAAAAATAAACCACGATCTGTACTTAATTTGTTTGTAACACTCTAAAATACCACGAAAAACGTCAATTTTTCTTTGCAATGCTCGAAACATATGATCACCACCGACAACATCAAGGAGGTAAGAATAATACGGAGGGGCTTGTAAAGGAACAACGTTTCATGTGAAATCTGTCTGACAGTTTTAACCTTGTGTGCATAACGCCACCTCAATTTATTCTAACCTCCTTCGCATATTTATTCGTTCTGTTACAGCGTATTTGGTCGCTAGGCGAGTAGCGAATGAATAATCTGATTGTTGGAGAATCGAGAAAATGATCACAGCTCCAAGCATACTTTCAGTTTTTATCAAATTCTGATATAATAAGCGGTCAAATGGGACAAAAAGTATCCTATGTCCGTCTCCTGCTTCTAAGCTACCTCCCCACCAATTTGAGCCAAATCGGTTCAGACGTTCTTTTCTTATAAATTGTGAAACTAATACGACTTTCTTTTGTACATACATAGATGTGTATGATATTTTACATAATCCTCTGTTATAAGCACTGTAAAATGGGACAGTAAGGGAAGGTGCAGACAATGAAAGCAGAAGAGTCGGCCGAAAATTATATTCAGAATAATGCACATATCTTTGAGTCAGCCCTGAACATGAACAATTTTTAACTGAATGTAGCCACTGGACGAGAAATATACTTCCTGTAGGACACTGCGAAAATGCAGTCAGATATCAGTAGAGCCGGCCGCGGTAGCCGAGGGGACTGAGGCGCTTCAGTCACGGTCTGCACGACCACTACGGTCGGGGGTTCGAATCCCCCCTCGGGCATGGATATTTGTGCCGTCCTAGTTGGTAAGTAGTTCATAAGTAGTTTGTAAGTTTAGGGACTGATGACCCCGTAGTTAAGTCCCATAAGCTTCACAAACATTATCAGTAGAGTAAAGATCAGTCGCCAGAGAGAGAGAGCTCATAAATGCAACAAAAGAAGTCGCCATGAGGTTACGCGTACGATCACAGATACCAGGTGTCCGACCAAAGTACCGATCATGCAACGTACCGGTTTTTCAGCTCCCGTGTCTGGTGATGTAAATGCAGCGATAGCACTATCGCAGCCGTGACAGCTGCGGAATTCCTCGTAGCCCGATACATGACCAGTCCGTCGCGGGTGAACAAAACCGGCTGCTCCCAAGGTAATGGGAAGCCAGAAGCCAGCGCCACTAAATGGCGACACTGTTGCACGCTGTCCTTGCGGTGTGGAGACCTCTAGAAACTGCAGCACATTGGGTTGGAGAGCTGCTCTCCGGGCTATTTAAAGATACGGCCAACGAATTCCTGTGCACTTCCGCAGTATGCGAACAGAACCTAGCACAGGAGAGAGGGGTAAACTGTCACTGCTGTTCCTGGCCGCCGGTAGTGGTTGACTTCCGATCTTTAAGTTGATGTTAAATCACAGTAAAACTCAGTTTTTACACTTTCTAATACATAATTTGACGAAAGCTGACGTTTTGATTACACATAATGGGCATGTGATAAGTGAGACTGAACAGTTCAAATCTCTAGGTGTTCATATAGAGCCGGCCGCGGTGGCCGAGAGGACTAAGGCGCTCCAGTCACGGTCTGCACGGCCACTACGATCGGGGGTTCGAATCGCCTCTCGGGCATGGATATTTGTGCCGTCCTAGTTCGTAAGTAGTTCATAAGTATTTTGTAAGTTTAGGGACTGATGACCCCGTAGTTAAGTCCCATAGACTATACAAACATTTGAACATTTTTGTTCATATAGACAGTAAGCTGTCATGGAAAGCCCATGTTCGGGATCTTGTTCCAAAACTAAATTCTGCTATATTTACCATTAGAACAATATATGAAATAATTGATTTTTCAACACGAAAAGTAGTCTATTACGCTTACTTTCACTCACTTATGACGTACGGCATTGTTTTTTTGGGGTAACTCGCCTGATGCAAAAAGAATATTTCTGGCTCAAAAACGGGCGGTTCGAGCAATATCTGGTGTAAGTTCGCGAACGTCATGTCGACACCTTTTCAGTAGTCTGGGAATTTTGACTCTGGCGTCACAATATGTTTTTGCTTTAATGTCGTTTGATGTTAATAATATCAGCTTATTCCCACGAGTTAGTAGCTTTCACTCGGTGAATACTAGACAGAAGTCGAATCTACATTTGCATCACACCACCTTAACACTTGTGCAGAAAGGGGTACCGTATTCTGCGGCATCCATTTTTCAATAAGCTGCCACAAGAACTAAAGGATCTTAGCACTAATCCACACGCTTTCAAATCTAAATTGAAGAGTTACCTCATGGCTCACTCCTTTTGTTCTATCCAGGAACTCCTAGAAAAGTTAAACAATTAAGCCAATTCATTTTTTCTTTATTTATTCTTTCACTTTGTCTTAAGATTATCGTTTGCAAAGGACTACTTAAAAGTTTTCTATTACCATTCTTGTGTAACAATTAATGTATTGACTTGTTTATGACCATGGAGTCTCACTCCTTAATTGGGTCATAGGGAACAGAAAAAACCAATAAATAAAAAAATAAATAATAAAAAAATGGGTGTCCTGGACTAGTGAGAATTCCCAAACTGCGGGAAAACTAGTCTCCATCCGCCACCGCGTGCTTCCAATAGCTATTTGAAACAATGTCCTGGAAACCCAGCTACATTTCGCCAACTTGGACTTTTTCTGTATTAATTAAACAGAAATCCAAAAATTGTCTTGCCGCCTCCATCTTTTAAACGCACGCAATATATTGGTAGTCTATATGTACCCGGAAAAATTAATTTAACAACTGTATTTAGTTTGAAAATTATTAATTAATTAAGGGATCAGTCTGGGTTTGCTTACAGTTCACTTGGGAATTAGAATCTGCGTTCGGAAATTCAGGATTATTTGCATAGTTCTCTGTCTTTCTTCATCTGGGAACTGCTGTGGGCTGATGCTGCGGCCCTACCACGTGTCTTTCAGTGTTTCACTGCTCACGGCGTTACAAGACCACAAGAGCACCTCAGCACAATAACTGTTGGCGGCTTGCGGAGTTACTGGCTATATTTTTTGAGTGCTGTTAAATGTAACACAGATGCCGTAATCTGAAATGTGCGGCACTTAAATCTACCGCGCTATACTGCATTGCCACTCCGTCAAACTTCCGTCTTTAATTACCATTTTGTCAACGGGACATGAAATCCTAGTCTTTCTTCCTTGCCGTGACATTTAGCATCACGGCCAAGAGCTCGTGCTCGTTTAACGAGCTTTCGCGTTCTGGGATAACGTAGTAGTCTTACCAAATACATAGTGACTTCATAAACAACGTGTACTGCTACCACTAAAGTAAAAGTTAACACCAACGCCATTGGATGGTACCATGCTGCCCTAGAAATTTATCACGTTCACTCGGTATAAATCCCGCTATAATGCAGAACACCGTAGGGATATGCTACTTGTCTCACTATTGTGTACAACTAGCACTAGATCGCGGCCTTTCACGGGTCTATATTTATTCCAGTCGTCCTTCTCTATTCAACGCCTTCTACACCAATATATTTCCATTTCAGTTTCGTTTTCATGCCATGCAATATTTTTGATGTCATATCTCCTGAATAATGTGTCTTACAATAACACAATTTCTAAGGTATCTAGAGTGGAATATCAGCAAACTTTGAGCGAAGTCTGCTGTCAAGATACCTGCCAGTAAAGTTGTATTAAATTTCGTAGTGGTGTGGATTTTCATCTGTCTCATTGTTTATTACGTCGTATCTCGTGAAGTATGAGTTGTTCTGTAATATATAATTTCCAAGGTGCACTCCCTGGTGTATGTGTATGTTATTTGAAAATATGTCGAGATCGTAATTAGCAGTGTAGTTTAATTCGTAACGTCATCCCTAAAGCATTAGTTTAATAGCATGAATATCGGAAAAGTAATGACCGATAAACTTTTTTTTATCCTTTCATCATTTTGTAGGGGTTGTCAGCAAGTACTGTAATTCGTAAATACTGGATGAATAAAATCTCGTCATTCACGCATCACAGCCGGCCGCGGTGGCCGAGGGGACTGAGGCGCTTCAGTCACGGTCTGCACGGCCACTACGGTCGGGGGTTCGAATCCACCCTTGGGCATGGATATTTGTGCCGTCCCTAGTTGTAGCTAGTTCATAAGTAGTTTGTAAGTTTAGGGACTGATGACCCCATAGTTCAGTCCCATAAGCTCTACAAACATTTGATTTTTTTTTTTTTTTTTTTTTTTTTTTTAACACACATCACACGACGCGACCGTTTCTTCCGAATCTAATTGTTTATGATATCAAACATATTAAGTATGTGCTCCACAGGAACTGTTGAAAGATGGTAAGTTTGATTGAAATCGGCCTATTAATTTAGAAGGTGATGTGGCTGGTTTTTTTTTACACTTTTCATTGTTTTCATCGTCATATCGTCTGCATTGTGTGGCGAAAGTAGTTCTTATCCCCTCCCCTCTCCCACCTTCACACGAATTGTTACCTGGCAGGACCGAATTGTGTACATAATATGGTTGAAATCGGTCCAGTAGTTTGGACAACATGTGGAACAAATACAAACCCAAATCACACACACAGAAGATAATTTCTCTAAGTATTACCACCATAAAAATTGGCACAAATGGAACAACAAAGTTCAAACAGAACGCGTTTTCTATACAACATATACGGGACTTCCTGATCAATCAACAAGACTATAAATGCATTAGCTGCTATGTAACACATTAATGCCTCCAAGCTAACACATAAGGTCAAATGGTAAACTAGTGGCCGAGACCCCACTTAAATTTACTGCTGACCTCTCGTAAGTATATAAAACCCGTTCGATTAAAATGTTATGTGCTGAAATAATACAGCCTCCAAATTGGTGGGTCCTCTTGTTAGAGCACTAATGTGTGTGTCAGAGGACAACAGACAATTAGAGATAGGTCAGCGCCTCTGAATTCCTTCCCTCAAACCGGAAGAGGGTTTGGCACAGCCAGTCAGCTACCCGTACACGATGTTGCGGGAGCACGTTGTGTAGCAGCGTAACTTCCTACTTCTACTGCTCTTGTTATATTCGCGTTCCATTGACTCATCGCAGATTACGACGAATCGTGGCACACTCCGCTTCCTTTCCTTTGTACTGGGAGTGTTTCCGGCAGCCTTGAGTCATCTTAAGCAAATTCTCTGTATGCGAAGAAATAGCCTGGAGGGCAACGAGGAAATGGGAACAGATAAGAAAATTGTTCCCTCTATGGTGACTCATCGGCACTAGTGCCTTCATAACCGCGCACACTACCACACCGCAAACTGCAGCGTGTCACAGGCCTGGTGACGTCGCCAGAAAAAGCCACAGAGCAACCGAGATAAATCCTCTGCCTACTAGCTTCGCTCTCGAACGCATGAAAACGAACCGTGCTTAGAAAATATGGCCTTTGTCATTTCCAAAGAAAATATTGCCTTCTACCACAAGTGATATTTTAACCCTTTCAGCCACAAAGCTGTAGTTTAGGTGACATTAATATAGAGAGGAACAAAATATATATAGTAATTCTTTGCAAAAAAGAAAATAAATTCATTTTCAAAAATTTTGTACCCACACAATGAACTGTTTTGGACCTTCAGTAAAAAATTTGATGGTCTGCACCATCTTGCAGTAACATGCGTTTAAAAGAAATTACATAATAACACCACAGGATCATATAAAATCAACTGGCTGTCAGTTATGATAACTTCACAAGGGTATCAGCACCTTGTCAACAAGTCTTTCTTGCCGACATTGTAAGTGTACTGGACGTCTGCCGACTGCTGCCACACAGTGTAAAATATGGCACTAAAACACGTTGATCACGTTACCACAGTCCATCCACGATTGTGTGATGCAGACCCGAACTTCCCAGCGAAAATCACAAAGAAATGAAGCGAGCAAAACGAGAAACGCACAGCTGTGCGTGCAGGGCCTGGAAGGGCTATTAGGGAGAAACGTAATATAAAGGAATCAGTACCATAGAAGTGAAATTATACGTAATTCAAGAACATCACTTGACGATTACATTTTCAAACAACAGTGCCAGGAACCGTTTGCTTAAAGTAATAATAACATATAAATGATAGTATTGCACACGTAAAAAGAGTGTTGCATTAAACACGATACCAGGGGATTATGATCTTTACATATTAATTCAATAGACACATGAAAAACAACATTTCAGATCTCTTTATTACACATGAAATCAGTAATTGACAACTTGTAGGCTACGACAGTAACCTAGACATTCTGAAAAAAATAATAAGCCGGCCGCGGTGACCGAGGGGACTGCGGCGCGTCAGTCACGGTCTGCACGGCCACTACGGTCGGGGGTTCGAATCCTTCCTCGGGCATGGATATTTGTGCCGTCCTTAGTGTTAGGTAGTTCTTAATTAGTTTGTAAGTTTAGGAACTGATGAACCGCAGTTAAGTTCCATAAGCTTACCATACATTTGAACATTTTGACTGTTGGTCCAAATTGTCCCACACCTCATATTGATTGGTCGGTCTCCTCATCCTAAAACACCGTTTTTAATGTATCCCCGCCATGTTCAGTACGGTTAATGTCTAAAAAATATGATCATTCTGATCTTGCGATGTAGTTGTTATGATGTGCACGATGAGCGTTCATGATGACGAGTCCCTCACAGAAATGATGCCGATGTGGTTGCTTCGCACGTCGGAGGATGTCATCCCTGAGCAGTATAGTCATTTCATTGTTTTTTTTTTTTTTTTACGATCACCAGTAGCATACGGTAGCCCCGTATAACGCCACCTCAAAAGATGAGGGAACCGCCACTTTACTGCTATCGGTGTGTGTGTAAGACGTTCAGGCTGACCAGCAAAAAGTCTCCGACCATTATCTGGTTGAAAGCAGATGCGTGTCTCATTTGTGAATATCACTTGATGCTAATTCTGACGTGTGCAGTCTTCACGATTTAGAGCCCAACTGTATGGTGCTGCTTTGCGTCTAAGTGCCAAAACTCGACCTTACGATGTGCGTCAGAGTGAAGTTGCATACCATTCAGCCTGTTACATGCAGTTTGAGGCGAAACTCGGTGCACTATCGCTGCACTAAAATCATTATTCAGCATTTTGGTGCTTCTCTCAGGGTTCATGCAAGCTGAAATTCATAATTAGCAGTCACCATATGCTGTGGCAGCCTTTGGGCAACGAAACAAGTCATCAACAGTTCCTCTATCTCTGTATTTCATCTGCGTTCGAATAAAATCACTTTGATTCACTCCTGACACAAATTAATACTTCGGACACGATCAAACTTCGGAATAAACCTCTAGGCACGCTAGAACTCCAGTCAACACAGGCAGGGCTCTGCCTTCCTGGTGCTATGACTGCAACTGATCGGCCGTCTTACCACTCGGTCGCATTGGCAGTGTTCATGCTTGGTTGTTTACATTTTTGTGTGATTTGTGGATCTAATGACCATCTAAGTAACTTTTCGACGTACTATTCAACGTCAGTATTCAGGAAACCTTAGAACCAAGGCGAAGCAACATTGTTTTTCATATGTGTATTATTAGTCCTCAAAGTGCAGAAGCGGGTATGGACGAAGTGGTTAAAACATCAGTAAACTTTATTTGAAATGTTCAAATGTTTATAAATCTAAGGGACTTAAATCATGTGGTTATCAGTTCCTAGGATTATAAATTACTTAAACTTATGCTAAGGATAACACAAACACACATACACACGCCTGCCCGAGGGAGGACTCGAATCTTCGACGGCGAACAACGGCGCACTCCGCAGCAAGACGCCTTAGACCGCTCGGCCACTCCACCACGGCTAAACCTTGTTGTTTAAAGTTTGCATTCCGCATCAAAGTATAAGCCTATGTTGCAGTATGGCTGTCGACGAGATATATCATTTTGACATACACATACATTATTTCAACTTGTAATTAGCATGGTTATTGATACTGGGCTGCTTGACTTATATGTAAATCATGATTTTAAGGTCTTTAAGTCAATATATGAATATTTTTTTAATTGAAAATACCGGTTCAACTATGTAAATCATCTTCGGATTACACTGTTTTTCCTGGCTAAAGTATAAACTTTAGAGAAGCTCTACAGGTATGGAAACAGTATAATCTGAAGCTGAATATTTATATCGTTGAAACCGGTAATTTTAACAAATAAATAAATTTAAACAATTCGGTGTTCGTTTAAAGACCTTAAAACAAGGTTTAAGGTAAAGTAGTCAACAATCCGAAGATTGGTTTCAACACCACAGTGCTTTACTAGGCATGGTCCTGTTTGGAGGTGGTATGCCGTTGCCTTCCTCCGACCTTCGGACTGGGTTACCCAGCCATTTATAGGGGGACCTACAGTTTAAAATGTGTTCCGAACCACAGTGCTACTCGGCATATTTCACAGGAGCAATACTGCCAGAAGTGAAATAAGTGTAAAGTGACAGATAAAAATCCTAGGATTTGGCGGGGAGCTCTCCAGGCAGCCAAGACATGCCAGGTAATTACAAAATTTTTCCTGTATGTAAAAACGTTATTTCAAAGAGGTGTTCACTCTGTTATGTTTCAGTTTCTTTAACTACTTCATCGAAATCCTGCATCTCCACCTTGAGGACTAATATAAGCACTAGTAGTTGAGTAGTAGATTTATGTGTTGTGCTATTGTAATTACTTTAGGAAGAGGGTTTCTCGAACTGTAGATTGAATATATAATTAGTATTTTGTCAATCCCACCAACTGTTAGACAATTTGTTTTTAAAGTAGTAACAACCAGTTACAGTTAAATTTGTTTTATTATAATCGATTTCTGGCACCGAGTGCGCTTCTTCAGACGTACAGACTGAAGAACCAAATAAACTGGTCATCTGCCTAAAATCGAATAGGGCCCCCGCAGAGGCGCTGCAACAAGACGTGTCATGGACTCCATTAATGTCCGAAGTAGTACTGGGTGGAATGGACACCATGCATCCTGCAGGGCTGTCCATACATTCGTAGAGGTGCGAGGGGGTGCAGATCAGCATGTTGCAAGGTAAAAGTAGCTCGTTAAGTTTTCTAAGTGAGATCTCGGCCAGTTGAGATCTGAA
Source organism: Locusta migratoria (assembly GCA_026315105.1). Classification (NCBI taxonomy): domain Eukaryota; kingdom Metazoa; phylum Arthropoda; class Insecta; order Orthoptera; family Acrididae; genus Locusta; species Locusta migratoria. The sequence continues at coordinate 613,472,436 of CM048746.1, forward strand.
AATAAAAGTTTAAACGGTTACTGCTGCTCTAAATTTGCGAGTGGCCACAGTAAATGCGCAACGGAAATTTATCTAAATGCTCATTCCTTAATGGAGCAGCCAACGTTTTAACAAACACAAAATAAATGTTTTTAAAAAAGTAATAGATAATTAAACACGGGATGGGGATCATAAAATTATAAAGCGGAAGTTTGATACTTTAAATCATCATCTATTTAATAAAATAAACCAGCAAATAAATGTGGGGACACCATATTAATCGCAACAAAGCACACACCTTGTACAAACGTGAATTAAATCATAAAGTTACTGCCCATAATAAAATTGTTTCTGCCGTTAATGGATATGGAAGGAAATTTGCAAATACACAGTGTATAAAGCAAAGCACATTCATTCAGTCACAGACACAAGCATAATGCTTGCGACACATTACTCATAAGGCAACACTTGATAGCAGCAGCGAAACAAAGTGTCGGCGGCGTATTGACGAGATGGCGGGTGTGTTGAAGCACAAATTAAAATAACACTATGCACCAAAGGAACTCATGTGCAGGGATGCAGCAGCATATTATCCGTAAGTACCACATGGTGTGCGACCACGATGAGTTACATAGGATTTACAAAAGAGAAATGAATTTAGAATAAGCAAGTAAAGCACGTGCGAGAAAAAAAATGAAATTCAAACATATTAAGTTTACACAAATGTTGAAGGCCATCACGTATATTCTAACTTGAGAAAAACCGGACACAAAATTATCACCACAATGAGAATGCAAGTAGTAAATCGAAACTGAATTACTCGATTTCTGTAAATGAAGAAACACTTTGCCTCGCAAAGCGAAAGAATTTCTCAAGAAAACTATCACAGATAAACCAAGAGTGCCTGATCACAAAGAAAGCAAAGTTCTAACAGCATGCCATCCCCTCAGCATGAGTCCACGATTTACTTACTTTGACTGTCGCAGCAAGAGTACCACCTAAGGCCATTCCAAAAGCCTTCCCCTCCACACACCGGATGTATAATGCGCTAAAAGCTACCAGAGCGCGTTCAGAGCATTGTGTCTACCAACCCTCGTTACCTGAACAAGATAATACCCTCTTCTAGAGCTCCATGATTATGTTGGTACACTAAGAACAGGCCACCTCGCCACCTTGCCAAGTAAGCTTGTCTCTGACCACCCAGCAGACGCCAGTGCAGGCGACTTACGAAGCCATACATTCTTAACTAAAGTCAATGAGGCCTACAGCGCGAGGCGGCGACTGTAAGCCATTCCGCGGCAGTCAGTCAATATTAAAAGCAACCTTCCACATTCACATGAACACACAAGTTAAATCACACGGGCGGAAACATATATAAAATGGGGCATTGAACATTAATAAAAGCATAAAATAATTGACAAACAAATAGCCAATATCGATGGCGGAGAAACACTTAGGTATAATGAATAACTCAAAATGGAACACGACCACACATTCAGTGGACGTGTTTCAAAGGCATCCTAGACATGCTCAATAAAGTTCGTTTCTCGGGAGTTTGAGGAGCAGCGGAGGTGTCTAAACCAGGAAGAGTGTTCCTGGAGCCACTCTGTACCAACTCTGGACGTGTGGGGGGTCGACTGTCCTGCTGGAATAGCCGGGAGGCGGACATGAGTGGATGCAGGTGATCAGGCAGGATGCGTACGTACGTGTCACCGGTCAGAGTCGTATCTAGACATATTAGGGGTTTCATAAATATCCAACTGCACACGCTGCACACCATTACAGAGCCTCCACCAGCTTTGACAGTCCCCTGTTGAAACGCAGGGTCCATGGATTCATGAGGTTGTCTCAACACCCTTACAAGTCCGTCCGCTTGATACAAATAGAAACGCGACTCATTAGTCCAGACAACATATTACAAATCATCAACAGTTCAATGTCGGTACTGACTAGTCTTGTGTAGTTCGCGAACGAACTATTTCGGAAGAGCGCTCCCACAGGCGAACTACGCGAACTATTTCGCAGATCCCTCGCCTCTTAGTTCGTCAGCTACTTTTCCGAATCTGACGGGTAACAACGAGAGGACGCGAGAGCGCGCAGAATTTTCTTCTGTCAGTTGCCGTCATTTCGAGCTGAAATGCAGCTTTAGTAGCGGTAGCAAAAGCCAAAACGAGCGCAGAACTGAAAAGAGCGATGTACTTCGCGGCCGAGCTGCGATCTAAAAGGAGAGCTACCGGTCGCGAACTAAAATATGCGCGATAGGTCGCGAACTTAAATATGCGCGATAGGTCGCAAACTAAAATATGCGCCATAGGTCGCGAACAGAATTAAAAATCACGTGTTTGCTTTCTGCTGATGAGAGCCATTTCGAGGTTAGCGTCTGCCTGCTAGATTACTTAGTTCAGTGTTACAAAATTTCTGCTTTGAAGTATTCCGCACTCTGCAATATCTGACCAATAAATTCCATAATGCCAAAATATGGAGATAACTCTAAACTTAAACACGAGGATTTATCCACAAACTGTTTCTTTTGGTTTGCGTGATATCGTTAGCAGCGAGCGCATGAAGCAGCTAGGTGGGGGAACTTCTCCCTTCACCTGCATGCGCAGACCATGCCGCTCAGCTGTCACTGGGAGCGGACGAACTAAAAGAACAAACCAGTTCGCGAACTAAAGTGAGCGCTCCCGATCGCGAACTATTATGCGCAAGTCTAGTACAGACGAGACAAGGCGAGGCGTAAAGCTGTGTGTCGTGCAGTCAGAAAGGGCACACGAGGAGGACTTCGGCTCAGAAAGGCACAGCGATGAGTTTCGTTCACTGACTCTTGTTGATGGCCCATACTGAAATCTGCTGCAATCTGCAGAAATGTTGCATTTCTGTCACGTTGAACGATTCTCTTCTCCTTGTTGGACCCGTTCTTCCAGGATCTTTTTTCCGGTCGGAGCGATTCCGGAGATTCGATGTTTTACCGGTCTCCCGATATTCATTTTGCACTCGATGATTCTGTGCAACTGGTTGCTGCTAGTTGAAAAACCAAATTTAGTAATATACTAGCTTAAACCCGCGGCTCCGCTCGCGTGTTGGTTGATTATGATAGCTTATCTATCTTTCAGTAGTGTACTACGGTTTTGAAGGATGAAAAGAAATACCTTTTTTAGAAACAAACATTTTTAATCAACATTCGAATAAAAAAGTAAAATTATGTAAAGTGTTTAATGATTTACAATAAATAATATATACATTATTCCTTATAGCCTGTGTTGCAATATGGTGAGAATAATGTCCAAATTCATTTTAATTTCATTTTAGGGCATTCTAGTAAACTACGTTATTTGTAGTATTGTTTGGAGCTTAAATGTAGAGACGTTTTGGGTTGCCCACCCAAGCGACGTATAATTGACCATGTGAAAAGCATGAGGGCTGTAAATGGATTCCTGCGATGTTTAATTGTCCTTGAGCTTTGTTAATTGTCATGGCAAAAGCTAGACAAACTGGAAACTGAAGTCTTTTGAACTGAAATGGTATATCTGAAGGGATGAAAAGAAATTCAACAATAATGATAGTAATAATATCACGGATCGATCACTTGATGTAATGCACGAAACGTCAAATCGATTTTTTTAAAGATATGTATTAAAAGAAATTTCTTTGTTACTGCTTTATTTTTTTATTCTTTTATTTCCTGACAGAGAAAGAGCTGAAGACATTGTAGCACGCATAGACCAAAGATGTACAACGGGATACTTTGGACAACAATTAACAAAGACTATTCGTTTGCCTTCTGTAGTTTTCGCTGCAGAGCGAAATATTAAAACACACACACACACACACACACACACACACACACGTAGAATTTTATATACACTGATAACTTTCCATCCCAATATACTATACATATATGATAGATAAATAGCTATCCGAACGCCATAAAACCGTGCCCAAAGCCTTCCACGGGTAGACATTAGTAACTGCACAAATTTTTAGCTTTATGTCTTGTGTTTCAGACGTGATAAACGTACACCGAACAGACCTTCACATTTATAGATATAGATTGACGTCATATAATTATGTACAATTTATCTCTCTAATAAAATGTCACTTATGGTAGAATCCCAACTTTTTGCATGGAATTGATGCAGCCCATTGTCGTTTCAATGACCGATGTTAGTTCTAAGCATGGTATTGTGCAGTTCGAGGTGTCTCAGGTGTAACAGCCATTAGTTTACATTGGAACAATCGTATGTTACTCGAGTCAAATATTGCTTAAAATGAAATGTAACCAGCACTAGATATACTTTTTTTAAAATTTGTCACATCGAAACGCAAGTATTTGCCATGTTCATATGTTTGTTAAACTTAAGGGACTTAACGGCGGGGTCATGATTCACTAAACTTATAAACTATCTTATACTATAGACAGCACAAACTATTTGCCACAAAATCATGCAGTCTGCGCGAATTCTAAAGGCCATCGTTGCTCTCCGATAACACAGGTCTGCAATTTCATACCTGAAATTTTTTTATTAACTGTACGGAGTGATTCTAAAGTTTTGTAGTCAGTTGACAGCTGACATTCAGTAGTTCCTCGTACTACCGTTCCGTTTCTTTAATGTTTATATGTTACCGTATCCCTGAGAGAGGATATATTTTCTAGACAATATTTGATGCGAGAGTTCAGAGAATGCACCTTGGTGCTCATTAAGAGGTCCAATACTCTTATGTTATCCCTCACGTTTACTACTAATTGTCATAATCACCATCTTTGCAGTTGTCGAGAAACTTTTTATCAACTTGTTTGAAGTCAATCAAAAATGATCTTTAAATTTCATCCATTTTTACTTCGCATCTTTCGTGTTTCCTAAGTTTCCGAATGTCTGGGCTGAAGAAAATCACATTCTTTCATCTTAGCTACGATAACGTATTTCAAAACGTCGTCTTATTTCAGTAGTGCTTCAATCAATTGTTTTATACCTCCCAGTTGCATGTGGAAACGGAAGCTGATTTTTTTTTATGCGGGAGACTCTAGCTTTCAGTCAAATTGTGGCATTCTAATTGCTCAGATTTCTTTAGACATATGCTTGTCTTTTGCACAAGTGTCCCATTTTCGTGGGAGGCACAAGTGCTTCTTTACAATGCAGCGTTTCTCCACTTCTACAATCTTTAAGCCAACTTCCCCACTACAAGGTTGTCACAGATTCGTCAGAAGTGGTCATCAGTATTGTCATAACCTCTTGAAGCCAAAAAACTGACAAACGTTGGCACGAGTTGGTTTCTTGAAACCACGAATTCCGAAAAACTTGCACCAGCAGATCCATCACTAGTTGCTGAAGTCCGCATGAACAGATTATCTAAAACAAACGCATAGGCCACAACATACTACTTTACATTGCAGACTTTGGCAGAACAATTCTGGCGTTTCTATAACGATTACACGGGTACATTTTACACACCTCTGAAAAATTCTGCATATTTTATGTCAAAACTGGATATCATTGTTTTGATAGTTATAAGTATTTTGTCTGAAATGAACCCCCGAAAATACACCGAAAAAATATCTTTAAGAAAAAATCGTTATGAATCAGTGGAATTCTTGAAAAGTTGAGCCACTGCTGGACGAACAACTGTTTGGTGTACGTACGGACTATGGTACTGAGTAGAGCTTATATATTAAGTGCTGATTTCCTAGTCTCAGAACAAATAGCCCTACTGACAATTCTCTTTGATCTACGCACTCCGGTGGTCAGCGTCAGTATGTCAAAATGAACCGTATCCATAATCTATAAGGTAGAATAATCAAAATTTGTAGGTTTATGCATTTATGAGGGATTGAATTGGAAGTAACACATTGAAGATCTGCTGAAACGTTTGAGCTCAGCTACTTATGCTATTAGGGTGATCGCAAACTTTGGTGATGTGCAACTAGCGTACTATTTTCATTCTCTGCTTTCTTATGGCATCGTATTCTGAGGTAATTCATCATTTAGTAAGAAAGTATTCATTGCCCTAAAGTGGGTCATCAGAATAATTGCTGGATCCCACCCAAGATCATCCTGCAGACATTTAAGGATCTTCACAGTAGCTTCACGATATATATATATATATATATATATATATATATATATATATATATATATATATATGAAATTTGTTATTAACAGTCCAACTGAATTCAAATGTAATAGCAGTGTGCATAGCTACAACGCTAAGAGAAAGGGTGACCTACACTATTCAAGGTTAAATTTAGCTCTGTCATAGAATGGGGATAATTATTCTGCCACAAAATCTTTGGTCACTTATCAAGTAGTATCAAAATTCTGACAGAGAGTTAACTAGCATTTAAAAATAAATTAAGAGAATTTCTGAATGGCAATTCCTTCTACACATTAGATGAATTTCTAGATAAAAGTTAGTACTTTAGGAAAAATAAATAAAACAATTAAAAATAAAATAAAATATTCAAATATTGAGTGTCATGTAATATTATGTATAGACACATTTCATTTAAGTGACACGATCCACATCATTACGAAGTGTCGTATTCATGATCTATGAAACAAGTATTAATCTAATCTACCGATATAATGGGCGAGTAAAATTTCTAACGATCATCCGAAGAAGTGTTGTTCGTTTGGTAAATCCGAATCTCATAAAAACTTCTAAAGTCCACAGTCAAACGTTTTATTTAGCTAAGAAAAACAGTTATTTTTTTAACGAGTAACATTAAATGTCTCCTTTGTCTAGAGAGAAGTGTACAGCAAACGGAAGATATTGCCTCGACGGCGGGTAGCGGTGCAGTACTTATATCTTCCATTTCATCTGTTTTATGATGCAGTTCACGAACTTCGTAGATGAAGCTTTTATAGCAAAGGCAATTGGAAGTTTGTTTCAGTGCTCGTACAAACAAGATCGTTACGTATGAGAGCACCATGTGGGGAGGCACGTGTGTTACGGCAGCGACATAAACAGCAGGTACTGCAAGCAAACTGCTGCCCGGCGCGGCGTTTAGTGCTGTTCAGAGAACCGGGCGCTTGCGTTTGGTCCTCCCCCTCCCTCCGATCATCTCCCCCCCCTCTCTGCCCTCTCCCTCCCTTCCCCTCTATCTGCGTCCGCCTTCATTGCCTCCTCCTCCTCCCCTCTACCCCAGTAGCACTCTCCTCATCTCCTTCTTCATCTCTTCTTTCCTCCCTCTTTATCCATCTTCTCCTCGGCCTCTCTCAACGTCTTCCATTCCCCAGTCATTTCCTCCCATCCCACTCTGTCTACTCTATCAATCTCCTCCTCGCTTTTCATCTTCTCTTTCTTTGGCTAGAGCGCCAACTTGCCTAATTCAACAGCTTGAAGTCCTATTGTGTTAGGCGGGTATTACACTGTAAAATATCTTTGACAAAGATCATTTATCAAAACCCTTTGGTCAAATCTTTGACGGTTTAGTAGGTCATCTTTTGTAAAACATTTCTTTTATAAAATATATTTGATAAAAGTTAGCGGGAGAGCCTAGCTTTTATAAATGTTCGCCATCGTATACATGCTTCTTTCAAATACAACTTAACGTCAAAGTGTTTTTGTTGCGTCGCTACTGCCACAGTGATCGTTTCTTTTGTGTCCCAGCCTCGTCGCCGCTTTTGTCTTTGGTGTCGGTGGCCGAGTAGAAAGAGACCGACACATGAATAAAGGATGCACGCTTGTGCGGTATGGAGGTGACCAGCCAGTGGGACAGCAGAAACTAGAAACACTAGAGTAAATTAGAACGAGATATATATTTCTTAGAGACTTAGTAATACTTAACTTTTACATAGCTCAGTACTGCAGAATGCTGATACATAGTTGAGCTAGAGGCCTGCCTAGTGCCTATCTGATTCCGAAGTGTTAAATGGTTCCTATCTCAGTCCCAAGTGAACGATGTCGTTCAGTGGTGGCCACGATCGGAGTTGCAGCAGAGGGCGCTCGTGGCTGTCGTCGTAAGAACGCCGCGCCGTGCGTGCATGGCAGCGCGCGGCGAAAGTAGGTGGGGCTCACTTTAGACTTGTGCGACACCACAGTTTCAAAGTGTGAAGTGTACGGAATATTTCTTAATACAAAGCACATTTACTAAAGTATACGGTTAGAATCGTATAAAGAAAAAGCTACTGCTGACAGTTGTATTCAAAGTGGCTCACTGTGGATGATGATAGGGAAGAAATTACATGCATCAAAGGATATACAGAAATGCATAAGTGGAATAAATATTTTTATTTGTACTCTAACCTAACCTCGTAATTCCTCTTAAAGTGATTTACATTTTGGTTCACTTATATCTGGAATAATACGTGAAATCTTAGGCCTACACTCTAGGATTCGTATTTTATTGCCTGCTGGAATAGATTTTGTATGTGGATATAAATGGGACGATCTTCAGCGGAAAAGGCATTCATGATAATGAGATACTGCACTAGTTTGCACCATATTTTTTCTTGTTTTGCACGATGCTTTTCGACATTTAACCACAAGTCCAGTTATTTATACGGGTATTTTACGTTTCGGAAAATCAGGCAAAATGTCAGACTGCAGTAAACTATAAAAATGTCTTTCGCAGCGCACAATCCGCAATGAAGCTTAAAATGAAAGAACTATGAAAATATTCTCTCTTCTTAATTATTATAAAGTTTCTAACGAGGTTATGTTTAGCATAACAGACGTTAAATTATTTCAGTGTTTCATTATTTATCGATTGACACAACTTCAGGGCTTCCTGAAACATTGATTATGATGAAGTATTTATAAATATGTGGGCGAATTAATATGTTTACTCACACTTTCTTAAACAATTTAGGTTATTATGTCTTACCAGTGTTGCTCGTGAAGTACATTTATGCGAGCACTTTTCGTATTTTCCTCTCGATATTCACGGTTTTACCTAAAATTGTTTCCGTTTTTCGTTCTTTCCAATGAATCCACTCCCAAGCAACATTATATTATGTACTATAATACAGACGATTGCCTATTTTGGAGTCCTTTCCGATCAACTATGACGAAATATTTTACGCTACTGTAATGTGCTCCTGTGAAGTAGTTTCGTCAAAGATCTTGGACAAAATCTTTGACAAAAATCTTTGTCAAAGATCTTTTACAGTGTAATACCGGCCTTAGCATTGTGAATTTTCCTTACCGGTTATTTGTCCTATTATTTTGTTAAAGGAAATGTCATACATTCAAAACAAATCTTAATTTTCAAAAAGCATTCGGTATGCCTTTTACCACGTATCGTAATTGATTCTTTCTACAGAAGAAAAACATGTATCAGTCCTAGAAACAAAATTCTTTCTAAATTAGTTTGTGAACTGGCTGTGTGTCCTATAAATAATAATTATCAAAATTCAAGTGTTTGTAAAACTATGGGCCTCAGCTTCTCTGGTCATCAGTCCGTAGGCTTACAAACTACTTAAACTAACTTATGATAAGGACAACAAATACACTAGTGCCCGAGAGAGGACTCGAACCTCCGACGGCGTACAGCAGAGCGTTCCGAGGCTTTGCGCCTTGGCCGCTCCACTGCAGTTCATAATTTTCCGATAAAGGCTCTGTCGTGGAATGTGTTACATGACTATAGTTGCGCCACATTTGCACAATGTCACTAAGAAGTGAGTTTGTTTGCATAAGTACTTTGGGTGATTACTGTAATGTGTTTTTCTCCCTCACAGACATAGCAGTTATCTTTCTGAGGTTACAACAATTATAATTTTAAAAATTCCATGAAAAATAACAGAAAATCACCTTCAAAACTGAATTTAATTTTAAGATAAAACTGTAATCAGTGATAGTATATCTGAAGAAGGCACGGGAAGTAATTAGTTATGAACATATGTCAAAAGTATGAAAATGATTCTTGAAAAGAATTAACACGTTCTGGCACACATTTAGAACAATAAACAAAAGCTTAAAATCTAAAACCAAAATAAGAAAACTAACGAAGTTCTTAAAAGTAAAGGCTTTGCACGCTTTTCCCTACGAATGTGAAAAGTTCACGGTCGCGAAAGATGATAAAAGCAAAAATAGTCTAGAGAACAATAAAAGGATGAACCCTTTTAGATAAAATTGCAAATTTAGAAAATAAGTTAAGATCGAGGACAACAACGTTATAAACTATATACAGTATATGATTACAGGCAATTTGTTAGAAGATTCTCGAAAGAGAATATTAAAGAAGCGTGTTGTAGACCTACGGAAAGCAGATATGCGGGAAGATGAGCCGATACATACATTGTTAACTCATGGAGAGCGAAAAAAAAAAAATAGTTTGTCAGTTACGATACAAATGGATGTTTAAACTAACGAGAAGAAATTATGAACGAATACTGGCAAAGGAGGAATAGCTACTGAAGTAGTCGTGTTTTCTATAAAAATGCTCCCAGAGTTCAGAGTAGAGTTTTACGTCAAGCGTGCCATGCGGTAATGGCTGCGCGATTGTATGCACCATGTCAGGGACTGCGGGGCGGCTCCCGTCAGAGGTTCGAGTCCTCCCTCAGGCATAGGGGGGGGGGTGTTGTCCTTAGCGTATGTTAAACAGATTCTAAGTCTAGGGATCAAGACCACAGTAGTTTGCTCCCAAACATTTGAACATTTTGAACCTCAAGCGTAAGGGGAAAAAATAAACAAGTAAATAAAACACTACTTGGAAAAGCAAAACCTTACTTTACTAACAACACCAGGTACTTGAGTTCTTCATCAAATGCATCGTCTCAACAGCACCAACAGGTGCCGAGCGAAACTACTCATTCATCATTTCTTTGTCTGTGTGTGTGCGCGCGCGCTAGTCTTGCTTTTTACTGGATTGATCTTGAATTGCATAAAGAGTGTATTGAAAATGAGCGCTAAGGAACGAGAGATGGTGTGGCCTCTGCTGATAGTTTTTAACTTCGTTGGTGGCTAATGATGTAGCGGCTGAACGAGAATAGGCAGCTCATACCCGAAACAATGATCAGTAGATAACCACATTTCTTCTTAAAAGGGTTTTGCTATTAAAGTGACAAATCATTAGATATTTAGTATAAATATTGAAAACTAATGTGTTTATGTAGATCACTGACCCATTGAGAGTATGGTAATACCAATTTCTTGGTTATCTGTAATCGGTTTGATGCCTAACTGTATATTTGATATAACAATCGGCTGTACGCTTTTATTTTCACCATTACTGAAGACAAAATTGTACTTCCTGACCTAAATACTTATTCAGTTTTGTTTAATAAAAATCTATTTTCAAGATGTGACATTCATGGAAATAAATATTCTTAGAATCTGTGAATTAATTCGAAGATTTTTCTAACAAGAAGAGATTTGCGAATAGAATGTATCATTGATGTCTATTACTGACTATCTCGATATAATTTTAGGAGTTGGGTTTCATTGGCTGGATCCGGAGCTATGATAATCTGGAAAGAATTCTCATACCATGAGTTCCCTAACAAACAATGGTAGAACGTTAGGGATTACTATGAGATATAGTACAACAAATGAAGAAGATATAATCGTAATATATTGATAATAATAGGGGGAGGTGTGATACCAAGCCAAAGTAATGGGTGCTAGATGGATCAATAAAGGTTCATTTTCCGGTTTACAGGAGATAAGACCAAAATGTGACATATGGTAATAAAAGATGCATGTCTACAACCGGAGACCATAACACGTGAAAATCTCTTCATGGTGGGTGTCAAATGGATAATGATCATGATCTAATAAATATTAGATACTAAAAACAGCAATCGACATCCTTTAAAAGAAAAGTAAAAAATCAGATTCGAGAGCAAAAGTTTATTTTGCTCACGGTCAGAAAATTTCATTCCACTGTCGTATCGGATATCTCTGCTTTAAACAGAAGAATATTGAGGAAACAACAGCAGCAACTAATTACCAACTTTATTTGTGTTTTACTGGTTTCAAGTTCTTTCACATGTTTCTACGAAAGTTGCTACTTTAAGCAGTAACAAAACGTAATTTAAAAATTAAGAGATGTAAAACATATTCCTATAGGGAGTACGAATATAAACTACAGATAGCGTTGTAAATACATAAGATGTTTATATAATCTAACAAATGCCATTCATGATTATCCGGTAGCTTGCAGTACATTACAAACACAGGTGGTAACGAGAAAGTGAAGGGAACTAAAGTTACTGAGACCATATTAAACCACCGACCTGGCCCGTCTTCACAAGGTTAACACACAGAATCTTGTTTCGGAGGACTCGCCAGACGTAAGGGAAATAAACTACAAGCAGACGTGCAGTAAAGTAACTTGTTCACATGTTCTGTCCTGTTCTGAATATCGACTGAAACACATCTCACACTTCCTTTGTCTTTTATTATTGGCCTTTGAGTACAGTCATCCACACAAACAAACCACACCGACTTACAACTGGTATGCTTGTATACACAAATGCAAACTGATAAAGCAATTAAGAAACGTATTTGTCATCACCTTTAATCTTTGCTTTTATTAATTTGAATTTGTAATCATAACTGTTGTATGTCGTTTTGATTTGTTGGTGTAAAAGGCTGAGCTCAAACGGGAAAAAGAAAGGAAAAAATAAATAAAACTATGACATGTAACACGTTAAACTATATTGAGAACAAAATAAAAAAGTGTGAACACCTTACTTTAGAGCGAATAATTTATTTTGTGGCAGACTCGTAAAGAGACAGAGTGGGAATCCAAAAGTCGTCTGTTCGATTTGTATCTGTCACTTTTCACGTTTTTCACCCCTAGCAGTGTTGTGGTGTTGTGAAAAACGCCGAGTTGCACCGTGGATCAGAATACAAGTGAAACTGTAGGTTTCACCTACAGCTGGCTGGATAAGGCAGTTCAAAGGTCTGAGGAAGGCAATGGCACACCACCTCCAAACAGGACCACGCCTAGTAAAACACTGTGTTGTCAAAACAATCTTCGGTTTGTCGACCGCTTTTCCTTTTGTAACGACACACACGTCAGCCGCACTCGCTCGATTTTCCCATCTCAATGACGCAAGTCTCATCCCTCTAATATTTCCCCTAGAAATTAGTTAAATACAATTGTAAGAAACCATGGCTTACTAAAGGAATAAAAATATTTCGTAACCGGAAAAGGGAACTGTATTTATCCGCAAGAAAGAGTAATGACTCAGAAAAGTTATTTAAAAAAATCCTGAAGCATGTGCATCATTTCTGAGATTAGTTCCTCTGATAACAAAAATTAAAACAATTTAGAATATTACTAAAAGGGAGACAGAGCAACCAAGACCACAGGAAGACGGTATTACCATCAAAGCAAACGAATAGTTTACTAGTTTACTAGTCGGTAGTTGAAAAAAAATTAATGATTAAGACTGAAACATGCTATTTTTAAACGATTGCATAAAAATGGGGATACGTCTGATATCAACAACTACCGCCCAATCTCACTTCTGACAGCTGTATCCAAAAATTTAATAAATTGATGTATTTTGAAGTAGTTTAACATTTTAGTAAAAATAAAGTTCTAACAAAACGTCTGTCTGGTTTTCAGAAAAGGTTTTCAACAAAAAATATAATTACACTGATGAAATATTAAATGCTCTGAATAACTTGACATCACCTTTTGGGATCTTTTGGGCTCTCGAAGGCTTCTGATTGTGTAAATCTTGGAATTATTCTAGATAAGATTAAGTATTGTGGTATAAGTGGGTCAGTGCACAAATAGTTTAAATTATACTGAACTGGAAGAGTGCAGAAAGTTGAAATAAGCAGTTCACATTATATGCAAGAAACAGCTAATTATCCTAACTGGGAAGCTATCAGAAATGGGGCCATAAGGTTCGGTCTTGGCTCCTTTGCTGCTTTGTATATATATTAACGGCTTGCCATTCTATATTCACGAAGAAGATAAGCTAGTTATTTTTTCTGAAGATACAAGTATAGCTATCACGTCTGACAAACAGGAATTAACTGATGAATTGTAAATGATGTCTTTCAGAAAATTATTTATTGGTTCTCTGCAAAAGGGTTCTCATTAAATTTTGATAAAACCCAGTATATACATAAAGGTGAATAATTGAATTGAATTTTGAGATGCGGCCGGGAATCGAAACCGGACCTCTAAGCTTACTAAATCTGCTGAAACGTTTAAGTTCAGCTACTTACGCTATCAGTGTCATTGCAAGTTACAGTATATCCAGTTTCATATAGTAAACTACATGACACCATTAATAAATACAGACTTTGAACAGAAATCTGCAGCCAAATTAGAATATTCAGAATTTTTTGGTATTTGCGTTGATGAAAGGATTTAATTGGAAGAAACATATTGAAGATCTGATGAAACGTTTAAGTTCAGCTACTTATGCTATCAGGGTCACCGCAAAGTTTGTTGATATAAATCTCAGTAAATTAGCTTCCTATACTTATTTTCATTCACTGCTTTCGTTTGGGAAACTATTCTGGGGTGGGCAATTCAACATTGAGTAAAAGGTAAACAGAATAATTGCCGGAGCCCACCCGAGATCATCCTGCAGACATTTATTTAAGGATCTATGGGTCTTCCCAGTAGCTTCACAATATATGTGTTCAGTTATGAAATGTGTTGTTAACAGTCTGACCCAAATCAAAAGTAATAGCAGTGTGTATAGTTAAAACACTAAGAGAAAGGGTGATATTCCCTATTCAAAGCTAAATATAACTTTATACAGGAAGGGGGTGAATTATGCTACCACAAAAGACTTTGGTCACTAACCAAGTAGCATCAAAAGTCTGACAGATAACAAACTAGTATTTAAAAATAAGCTAAAATAATTTCTAAATGGCAACTCCTTCTAAACTTCAGATGAATTTTTAGATAAAACTGAGTAATTTCTAGAAAATACATAGAAAATAGGAAATAAAAATGAATCCTTAAAATATCGAGTGTCATTAATAGACACCGTTTATTAAATTGACACGTTCCACATCATTGCAAAATGTCGTATTTATGATCTATGGAACAAGTATTAATCTAATCTACCAATAATGGCTCCGAACTGTAGCTTATAATATGTTGGTGGCTAACGTGACTACACTGGCGCGTGAGAAACAGCGTGCTGTAATTCCTCTTCTAGCCGTCAAAATTGTGTCTCCAGTCAGATTCATAGAAGAATGAATGCTGAGTAGGGTGCTAATTGTATCAACATCAGTGATGTACTCGTCAAGCAGGAAAGGCTGGTGATAACCTCAGCGTGTGCTCCGTGTCCTCCTAGAATTTTAAGATCACCGTGATGGTGGCGAAGCGCTGCAACCGAGATGAGGTTATTGTTCCGTCGCCGAAGTCAAACTTTCTACAGTGACGCCATCAACAAAATGATCTCTCGAAAGATTAAATGCATTACTTCGGCAGGGATACGTTTGATGCCACGAACTATCGCCCGGCCTAATTTCTCATAGCTTTATCCAAAATTCTTGGAAAATTAATGTATTCAAGTGTAGCTTCACATATTTGTAAAAATATACTGCCAACAGAATTATCATTTTGGTTTTCAGCAAGTCTTTTCAACAGGAAAATGCTATATATGTTTTACTGATCAAATATTAAATGCCTTGAACAATCCTACATAATCCGTTGGAATTTTTTGTGATCTCTCAAACGAGTGTGCAAATCTTGGAAGTCTTCTAGATAAGCTCAAGCATTGTGGTACGAATGAGACTGTGTACAACTGGTTTAATTCTTACTCAGCTCGAAGAGTGAAGAAGTTGAAATAAGCCGATCTTAATAATGTACAAAATTCAACTGTTTCCTAAAACTGGAGAGCTATCAATAACGGCGCCCTACAGGGTTCGGTCTTCTGTCCTTTTCTGATTGTGATTTATATACCCGAAGATGCAAAGCTACTGCTTTTTGCTGGGGATAAAAATATAATCACATCCGACAAACTAGTATTAACTGACGAAACTGTAAATAATGCCTTTCAGAAAATTATTAAGTGGTTCTCTGCAAGTGGAATCTCATTAAATTATGATGAAATAGATTACACGCATTTAAATACAGAAATGACATAACACCATTAATAAATATAAGACGTCTGCTACTGAGAAATGTATATATTCAGTTACCAGTGTGCATAGGTACAGTACTAGGAGATAAAAATGATCAGTGTTTAAGGTTAAAATCTAATTTTCGCACAGATAGGGATGAACTATAGTGCCACAAAAGTCTTGGGTCACTTAACAAACAGCATCAAAAGACTGACCCAACAACTACTGCTAAAGAAATTAAAAGGATTTCTCAATGGCAACTCCTTCTACTGAGTAGGTGGATTTGTAGATAAAAATTAGTAAGTATTTTAGTATACCATTTAAATATAGCTTTTATTAAACTGACACGATCCTCAACATTACAAAATCGTCGTTTTCATTATCTGTGCACCAAATATTAATCTAAAGTACTGTACTCTAATCAGATTGATTAATAAAAATTAAGACGTGAAGAATGAAGCTGTAGAACGGCAAAAAGTTCTTTCAATTAAAAAGCGTTACGAGATTATACCCACAAATATCAGACGCACTGGTTTTCAGAGTATTTTATTGTAAACTAGCTGCTAACTGGCCCAACTGTCAACAACCGACTCCTATTGCTGACTGCTCATACACACTGCCTACTGCTTGCCACCGCTGTCTCACAGTCCGCGGCAATACACCTCTGACCAGTCAGCGATAATAACAAAATGTGGTGCTACCACCTTTCAATAGAGAACAAGAGAGTCCCTGTTGTTCCTTGCTGCTGTAAGATTGGACGAATCTGCGATACCAGTTGTATTGACTTTAATCCAGCAATATGCAGATTTCTTATTTTAGGGCCTGAAGAAGACGGCATTGACCGTCGAAACTGGTTGCTAAATAAATGTATTGATCACAGCTGATGGTATTATTTTTCATTAGAAGATATACAGCTGAAGCCCCTGGTACATAATTAAGATGGACAAAGTCAAATATAAATGAGGTTTCCAATATTCCATCAGTCCATCTCCTCCTTTCCCTTCTCTCTGTTCACCTGCTCCTCCCCCCGTCTCCTCCTGACCCTTTCTCTGTCCATTTCCTCCTCCCCCTTTCGCCTGTCACTCTCTCCCCTCTCTCATTCTCCTCATCTCCCCTCTCTCTGCCGTCTCCTGCTCTATCCTCTTCTGTCCGTCTCCTCTCTCCCCTTTCTGTCAGTCTCCTCTTCGTCGAACTCTTCCCCTCTCCTATATATGACAACAACAACACACACACACACACACACACACACACACACACACACACACACACGAGGTACGTCCAGAAAGTAAGTTCCGTTTGGTTATATAAAACAAACGTGTACATATACAGAAAAAATATTTATTGTACAAATATCTACAACTCTTAATCTACTTTTCTACATAGCTGCCGAAATTTTGTAGGCACTTGTCATAGCGTGGCACAAGTTTCTGTATGCTTTCTTCATAGAAGGTCGCCGCCTGTGTATTCAACCATGTGGTAGCATGCTCTTTCAGCTCGTCATCATCGTTGAAATTTTGACCACCAAGGACAGATTTTTAGGTGTAAGAAGAGGTGAAAGTGGCTAGGAGCGAGGTCCGGGCTGTACGAATGATGATCAAACACGTCCCAGTGAAATTCCTGTAAGAGTTGTTTGGTCACATTCGCCACGTGAGGTCGGGCAATATCGTGGATACAAACACCACCTTTTGATGGAAATCCTCTTCTTACACCTAAAATTTGTCCTGTCAACACTTCAAAGATGACGAGCTGAAAGAACATGCTACCACATGGCTGAATACACAGGCGGTAACCTTCTATGAAGAAGGCATACAGAAACTTATGCCACGCTATGACAAGTGCCTACAAAATTTCGGCAGCTATGTAGAAACGTAGTTTAACAGTTGTAGATTATTGTACAATAAATATTTTTTTCTCTATCTCTACACGTTTGTTTTATATAGCCAAATGGAACTCACTTTCTGAACGTACCTCGTATATATATATAGACCAAGTTTCATGGTGCCTGGTCAAACGGTGTCAAAGTCAGAAGGTACCCTCCGACATGATAAATTCACTGCCTTATAAATTATAAAATTCTTCTTCTTGGAAACATACATGAAAAGTGAGTATTTTGTAAGCTGTCATGTTTTTAACTT
The DNA here is from genome assembly GCA_026315105.1 of Locusta migratoria. NCBI lineage: Eukaryota > Metazoa > Arthropoda > Insecta > Orthoptera > Acrididae > Locusta > Locusta migratoria. Next base: position 613,490,543 of record CM048746.1, read on the forward strand.
GTGTATTTTTTATATAATGTCTGAGTGCTATGTTGCATTTGTTATTTTATACCCAATTTTTTTAACAAGATGACCAGCTTATAACACATATGAGACAAGATGCTGGTGACACAGTACACCGAAACCGGTCGTCATTTAATAAACTACTAGCTTAAACCCGCGTCTGCGCTCGCGTGTTGGTTGGTTATGATAGATAAGATATCTTCAGTACTGTGCTATGAGACTGAAATGAAATGAAATACTATACCTTCTTTAGAAACAAATATTTTTAATCAACATTATCAGGAAAGTAAGTAGTGTAGATCGAATCACACGTAAAAATGCACTCGTTTCGAAGAAATCATGAAATTCAACAATAATTATTGTAATAATATCACAGATCGATCACTTGATGTAATTCGCGAAATGTCAAATCGATTTTTTTAAAGATATCTATTAAAAGAATTTTTTATTGCTTTATTTATTTATCTTATATTTCCTTATTCGTGTGCTTATCCTTACAGAGAAAGAGCTGAAGACATTGTAGTACGCATAGACCAAAGATATGGTCTGTGGCATCACGTTTCGCTGTATGTAACCTCCTTGCTATAGAGTCGCAAGCGTCATCGCTGGCCTTCAGTCCGAATTTATTAATAATTTGACGACTTTCAACCACCATATCTTCCCCACCCTTATAGGTATCGGCATGGAACTGTTGTGGTGTACAACGGGAGACTTCGGACAACAATTACACACGGACCTTTCGTTTGCGTCCAGTAGTTTACGCTGCAGAGCGAAATATTATCATATCAAGGATGGGGCCCCTCCACGCCCACACCAACGTGGTGACCATCACAAAAGTTCTACTGTCACCTCCGTAATTAGCTTAGTTTGCTAAGGTGGATCACAGGATGTGGGAACCGCGATGTTATCCGTACGTGTGGGCACGATCACCCATTAATACGGTGCATCTGGAGATAGAATTGGTCGAAAGGTATGCGAAGGGTAAAGGTATGTAAGGGCAGAGGAAAAAAAGTGCCAAGGCAAGAGCCAAGGGAAAAAAACCTCTGCGACAGTGGGGTAGGTATGAAGGGCAGTAGCGGTATGCTATCTGCGACAGATCATGCAAGGTTTGGTAATGTTAGTAATGGGTATTTTCTCAGTACCGTTAACTTTGCTAGGTTCGTCATAAATAATCAGTCCGTTTGATGCAAGGTTTTGCTGCAGCTGAGCTCCAATGAAGTCTCCTGGGTCGGCTGCGGCAGTTTACCCGTTAACATCGGCTGTGGCAGAATACCTGTAACATAGCCAAATTTGTCATGGTAGTTAGGCAGTTCGGTCATAGAACTGGCTAAGTGTGCGGGACTGTTTAGGTTTGTTTGTGTTTAGTGCGCTGAATATGGTTTCCCGGCTTTGCCTGTAGGTCGACTGTGGGCTCAGCTGGCATTGCCAGTCAGATTGCTGTTTTGCAGGGGTTTGCCATGTTCATCGTGTTTGTGAGTTGGTGTTCCCTACAACCGTAGGTGTTTAGTCTCTGAGGAGAAGTGTTTTTGGGCGTTTATGTTTCCACCTATGGTTATGATCGTAGTTCCCCAAGCGTAGGATGAAGGGGTTGTTCGAGTGTCTCGAGTTTCTGTACAGTCGTGTGGCGAGTTTCTTGAATACCACCGAGAGGCGCTCTAGGCGGTATTCATTGTGAAGGCCCACGGTGCGTGTGTATCGTGGAGCGTTGCTGATGATGCGTAGTACCTTGTTCTGTATGAGCTGCAGGCGGCGCAGCCGTGTTGGCGCCGCGTATGCCCAGCACGGAGCACCGTACGTCGTCAGAGGTCTAATATGTGTCATGTAGAGGTTCCTCGACACTCGGCTATTCAGTTTGCTTTCCCTGTTGAGCATCGGGTAGAGTTGTTTGAGCCTCGCGTTTGCTCGGTTGGTCATGTGTTGTGTGTGGTCCCCCCATGTGAGTTTCCGCTCCAGCCAGACACCGAGGTATTTGACTTTCTCGCGGAAACGTATTGGGCGTGTATGTAGAATAATTGGTCTACAGTATTGGTGTTTGCGCAGGTGTTTCGGTCTGCATGTGAACAGAACTGCCTCACACTTGTCAAAAATGTTCAAATGTTTGTAAAGCTTATGGGACTTAACTACGGGGTCATCAGTCCCTAAACTTACAGACTACTTATGAACTACTTACGAACTAGGACGGCACAAATATCCATGCCCGAAGCGGGATTCGTACCCCCGACCGTAGTGGCCGTGCTGACCGTGACTGGAGCGCCTCCGTCACACTTGTCGACGTTGACTTTAACACGCCATTTCTCCAACCAAGGTTCGGCAGTTCTGAGTGCTGTCTGTAGACGTGAATTTATGTTTGATGGCTTCCAATCTTGCGCCATGATGGCGGTGTCATCTGCGTAGATTGCAGTCATCGTGTTATGTGTGGATGGTTAATGTAGAGGTTAAACAAGAGGGGCCCCAGGATGCTGTCTTGGGGTATTCCGGCTTGAATACCATGTCGTGTAGACTGTTTGCCCTGCACGTCAGTGTTGAAGCTTCTGTTGGTGAGATATGAGTGTATGAGATGCACGAGTCCGTCGGGAAACGCGGCGTCGTTAAGTTTGCGTATAAGGCTGTTGTGCCAGAGACGATCGAAAGCTTTTTCGATGTCCAAGAACACCGCCCCAGTGGCTTTGTTTTTGTTGTAGCCGTCTGTTATGTGTTCAACTACGCGGAGGAGTTGTGTTGTGGAATGGTGATTCCTAAATCCGAATTGCTCCGGTCTTAGGGTGTCATTGGTGATGCAGTGCCGGGTGAGACGTTTAAGTATTACCTTCTCAACTATCTTACTGAGCGAGCTCAGCAGCCTGATGGGTCGGTAATTTTGTGGGAGGGAGTTGTGTTTCCCTGGCTTCCTGAACATTAGGATCTTGGCCGCCTTCCAAAAGGCAGAAAAGTGTTGGTGTTGCAGGATGGCATTTGCGATGTGTGTCAGGTACTCTATTGCTCTGTCCGTGTACTCCTGGAGAACCCTGTTTTGAATGCCATCAGGGCCAGGCGCTTTTCCTGGCTGTGGTGTGCTTGAAGGCCATTGTGATTTCATGTGTGCTAGTACGTCTAATTGCGTTGCGTGGAGGCTGGGCCATAAAGCGTGGGATCGCCTGGTCCGTCTCAAGTGTGAACACTGGGTCGGAAGAAGCCAGGTTCGGTGTGAATGACGCTGCTAGTGTTTGGGCCATTAGCTCAGCTTTCTCTTCCGCTGAGTATGCTGGGCCGTTTGGTCCAAATATTATCACACACACACGTAGAATTTTATATACACCTATAACTTTCCATCCCAATATACTCCACCATTTTATGATTATCAACCCTCAAGCAACAATGCAACCAATAAAACCATTTTCAAAGAGTAAATAAAATTTTCAAAGAGTAATTATTGTTCCGCATTTAGCATTATATTCTTCAAATTATAAAATATCTATCAGGTCACTATAAAACCGTACCTAAAACATTCCTCAGGTATAAATTAGTAACTGTATAAATATTTTAAATATTTGAGTCTGTGCATCTTGTCGATCGGACGTGATAAGCGTACACAGAACTGACATTGATATTATATATATATATATATATATATATATATATATATATATATATATATATATATATATATATATAGCTGTCCGATCGCCATAAAACCGTGCCTAAAGCCTTCCTTCCCCGGGTAGACATTAGTAACTGTACAAATCTTTATGTCTTGTGGTTCAGACGTGATAAACGTACACCGAACAGACATTCACATTTATAGTTATAGATTAATGTGCGATCTTGGCTTTTCATTTTGAAATCTACAGATGAAAACTTTCATGATGACCTGTCAAACAATTTCGATGTTTGTTGTTGCGTACCCTACCCCATGCGCCTACGGAAGCTTATGAAAGGGAGCCGCTGTATTAATTCGGGATATTAGCTACCTTCATTCCACATTTCATTCAATTCTGTCCAGCCGTTTCAGCGTGAAGAGTAACAAACGTGTTAACCCACTGTAATGTACCTTCCGCAAGCACCATTCCATAAGGTAGCTCATGTGTTAATTCGGGGTATAAGCTATCAGCATTCATTGTAAGGTACCCTCCGCCACGCATCGTACCGTGGCTTAGGAAAGGTAGCCCATGTATTAGTCAAGGTATGAGCTACCTCCGTTCCAAATTTCATTCATATCCGTCCAGAGATTTCAGCACGAAGACGTAAGATACGGATTAACTAAGTGTAAACAACCCTCCGCCATGCACCATAGGAAGTTGATTTTAGTATGCCTATAACCTCTGCGCGAGTGCAAGCCACGAGCGGAGAAAGTCTTATCGTAATCGGATGGGCGTGCATAAAATACGAACTAAAAGACAAACAAATATTAATATTCATGTGTTGGATTTAATTTAGGTAGCCGCATCCGTGGGCCAGTGTGGGTCACGAGCGTGTCACTGTCCTTGGTGAAAGTAGCGCGGCAGGCTGATCTTTGTGAATACCTGTCGACCTTGGCTCAGAATGAGCAGAAAACGGCAAAAACATGCTAATTCCACGGAGAACAGGCTGCACTTGCGGCCAATTATTTACGTTCGGATACAGGGGATCGTGTGACGCAGCGTTCTGCTGAACTCGCGAATGCAGATTAGGAACACCTTTTTTAGGTCACTGCTGAGCAGTCGATCTGGTACGAGGATTGTGACTTCGAGACAGCTGTTATGCGCACAGATATTTCAGACCGGTTCCTTAATCTTCGGACCAGAATTCTCTGCGCTAATGGACACGTTCTGTGAGTCACAACAACCGTACGCCTTTAACTGTGTGGGCACTTTGAACTGAAGAGGACCAGTGAAAAGGCGGTCAGAACAGCGGTTTTGTTTCTGTACTTGTTTTTTTGTTTCGTGGATCATTGGCAAGCAACAAATAATAATTTGGAACCTTTATTTGTTACGAAGACGAGTATAGTACTTTTTAATTTTTTTCTGTTCTCATTATCGGTTCAGATATTAACCTGGCATGTACTCTAAGGGCCAGGAGGAAAAAAAAAAAAAAAAAAAAAAAAAAAAAAAAAAAAAAAAAAAAAAAGCCGCGGCAGGATAGCCGTAAGCACCGAGGCGCCATGCTGCTGTACATGTGGCAGTTCGCCGTCGGGGGTTCGAGTCCTCCCTCGGGCATGGGTGTTTGTGTTGACCTTAGCATAAGTTACTTTAGCTTAGTGTGAGTAGTTTGTAAGCCTAGGGACTGATGACAAACGTAGTTAAGTCCCTTAGAAAAAATAAATAAATAACAGGACACAGAGAATACTCTACTGAACAATTTGAGTTAGGGAACTCGGGATCGGAGAAACCGGCTTATGAAGGTATAAAAGTAAATTTGTGTGTGGCATCGTTTGGCATTACTGTTTTCGAGCTTATTTACAACTAACATGCGTATAAGTTTATATGTACTATGCTGTTTATTTACCTGTAATTCTAGTACCCTCCAAGGGTACTAGAACGATGATCCTGGTTATTAGGAAGTAATGATGCAGATTGTGTTTCTTTAGTTGTCCATCAGGGGACTCTGCTTTATCGTATTTACATTTTCCCATGACTAACGTGCTGTGAATCAACGACAGAACGATTCATCACCCAGTACAATGCAGAGAAGTACATTAGAATACGACGGAACGATACCAGTTCAAATGTTTGGAATCAAACTGCAGTGGTCATCAGTCCCTAGACTTACAAACTCCTTCAACTAACTTATGCTAAGCACAACACATACGCACCCCTGTCCGATTGGCAGCAGTCGCACACTGCGCAACAAGGCGTCTTAGAAGAAGCGATGAACAGTATACCGGCACAGTTTCGAAGAACTCATTGCAAGCACCTTGTACCAGTCGATGGTCTGCTTGGTCAGTTCAACCGAATCCTCGTGATTATTTACTATGAGCATATCTAAAGTCACTCGAGTATGATCCCTTACTTCAGTGGTTCGTAATTTTTTTAATATTGGGTGGGACCTAGAATCTTTCTGAAAAAAAATATTCGCGACCCAGTAAAACGAAACATATTAGAATTTAAAAAAATTATTTTTTCTTTCATACAAATCTAATTTTAAGATCAGTGAGGTTTGTTAAGTTTTTAACTCTTGGTATTAATACTACTTTCAATATGTAAGTTCAAGCTTGTTGGTTTTATCGTCAACTATTCCCTAGGCCGTAAAATTCTAATAGAAAATGCATGTTAGCGTCAGGAGTAGCAGTGAACAATAGTGAATCCTTGTTAATTCCTTCAAAGCCAAATTTTCATGCATTCGACACTACCCATTTCTTATGAAAAATGAGATTACGCTTGAATCTTTACGGGAAGTCATCAACAACTCTTTTTCAGAGTCTGAAACTTTCAGCTTCTCATGGTTGTCCTCTACAAACAGTTTACTGTTTTGCATAACAGTTCATAAGGAATTCTTCAAAGGTATCCACCAAAACAGGAACTATTATTAAGTGATGCTCCTACGCAAACAAAATTTTATTCTTAAAATATTAGTCCAAACTCGCTGTTATTTACAATAAAAATCTATGCAGCTAAAATTATTACCTTTATTTATTGGTTAAAAATAATTTTTACTTTTTTCAGCTCGTCATATTTTTACTTTGATACTGTACAGTTGTCTGGCGACCCACAGATTGGGAACCACGCTCCTAGTGGATAAGGAATGTAGCTGCTTATGGTGTGATTGGAAACGCACCAGGGTTATTTGTCACAGTAGTCAGAATCTCGTACGCCGATGCCATGCTTGTATTGAGGTTGATAGCCGCTAGTTTCGGTACATTTTGTAAGTTATATTGCAGGTGATACGTTCATTGTATCAGTGATGATATTTGCAGTTAACTGTAGCTAGTGAAAATAAAAGAGTACACAGTAATGTGACTGTATTCATATTACCTTCTTAAGCTGGCTTTTCTGACACCTGTTACCGTCCTCAGACTGTTCAGTGGAGCATACTAGAGAGCCTGTATAGCGAGAGAGTGGCCAAGCATGTTACCACTGTTGATTGGCTGAGAGCCCAGGACGCCATGTTTTTACCAAACTTGGCGGGATTTCTGTATGCGAGAATAGCTACAGTGTGCGTTTCTGCACTGTAGACGGTCTTAGATGCTTCTGGCAGCGATTTCACTGTACAGTTAAATATAGGTTGTAATACAGAAGGTTCAAATGTTTGTCAAGCTTAACGGACTTAACAGCGGGGTCATCAGTCCCTTAACTTACAAACTAGTTATGAACTACCTTACACTAAAGACGACACAAACATCCATGCCCGAGGGGGGATTCGAACCCCCGACCATAGCGGCCATCGCAGACCGCTCGGCCACCACGACCGGCCGATAAACGTTGTTTTATTTAGAAGTATTTTAAAACTATTTTGTCAAAACCAGACATTTTTAGCCCGTGGTTGTGTATGAAACACAGGATGATTCTCACAACGAAGAAAACAGCAACCAACCACTTTTGATCATGTTATTTATTCACTAAATAGCACCGTTACCGGTTTCAAACTTCCCAGTTCATCGTCAGACGGTTGTTTCCGTCGACATTCATTGTTTTTCTGATTTAAATTTTGCTTATGCACATAATTTTGCCCACTGGCGAAAAGTCCTTGGTTATGTGGTGCTCTACAATACAAGCATATGATTGAAATGCCTTACTTGAGCGTAAATATGACTAATGATACTGACAATTTTTTGTAAACTATCTCTTATAGAAAACATCTTTGGTAGTGTTATGTTGGCAGTGTCATCGTCTTTGTATTCTATGTGGCAAAAACTTTTTGGTTTGTGTGTGTGTGTGTGTGTGTGTGTGTGTGTGTGTGTGTGTGTGGTTAATCATACTATGTTGCGCCTCATAAGAGAAATAAGTGTTACACAAAGTGCTCGTTGCTTGAACAACTGCAGTAAACAACAGTGTAACGTAATGGAGGCCACTTTTCTACGTGAGTAAATGAATAGCAACAAAAATTCTATCATACAAGTTTGTTTACAAACATTAATCAGTATCATTAGTCATGTTTACGCTCAAGTAAGCCATTTCAATCATCTTTTTGTATTTTAGGCCACCATATAACCAAGGACTTACCGCCAAAATTATGTGCACAATCTAAATGTAGATGACAAAAACAATGTATGTGGTCGTGAACACCGATCTGACGATGAATTGCAAAGTTTGAAACCGGCAACGGCGCTAATTATAAAATAAATAGAATAATAAGATGTGGTTAGGTTGCTGTTTCCTTCATTGTAAAAGTCATCCTTTATATAATAGTTTGAGTTTCCCCAAGATTTTCGGATGCGTTAGTTTTCAGCAGGACATCATGACATAGCAAATTTTTTTGTAAAATTGCTTGGATTTTATAGAAAAGAATGACATAGTAATTGCTTCCCACCACCTTTTGCAAATTGCAATAGTAGAAAAGTTTCTAAGGTATAGTAGTTTGTTTTAAAATTTTACTCTGCTGTTTGTCAGACATTTTGTGTCACTCAATAAGTGAACAAAAATGCTAGTTGCAACATTGTACATCCATTTTTGTGCTAAACAACCGTATTGTGGAGTAAATGTATCTTATGTTTTCTCCTGTTTCTGTAATTATTTTCGTCATCGTTTCTTTTGAAGAAGAAAGGAAGCTTAAGGTTTAACGTCCCATCGACAGCGTGGTTATTAGAGGCGGAGTACAAATTCAGTTTTGTCAAGGATGGGGAAGGAAATCGGCCGTGCCCTTTTCAAAGGAACCATTTCGACATTTGCTTAGAGTGATTTAAGGTAAATCACGGAAAACCTAAATCTGGATGACGGGAGATGGAGTTGAACCACCGTCCTCCCAAATGCCAATCCAATGAGTTACCACTGCACCGAATTGCTGGGTTGTGCCTTTTTGAGTAGCAGTGAATTATCATAAAATAATGCAATCTAACAACCAAAGGTATTGTCCAAGAAAGTCTTAACGTATTTCTTACACAATTAAAGAATATTTCGACTAATTTGTTGCTTTTAATGTTTTCTAATGACGCTGCTCAAGACGTGTCCAGTAATGTGGAACAACAGCAAAATTTAAATGAATAAACCTGTCAAAGTTTTACGAAAGTGAAACATAGTACAAAGTATGCAGACGGCCCAAATGCCGCAAATCGAGAAAAGTACAGCCGCTTTGTATGCATTTGTACCGCTTCTAACAATCAGGGGAACGGAACCTGTCTGTTTCAGAACAGGAAGACAGAGAAATAAATATGTAAAAGGAACACTTAATACGAAAACAAATCTGCTATTGTACACTGGTGATGCTTCGTAATAGCACCTGATGTAAAGCAGTGTAAAACTGGAGTACTCTTAAGACGCAAAAAGAAGAAAGAAGGAATTCTACGAATGAGTTTGTTTATGTTCTAGGAGGCGATCCAATTATGATATTGTAGAAAGATGTAAAAAGCCAAGATCGCTGATCATCACTTTTTATTTAAAACGACTGGTTTCGCTGAACTATGTCAGCATAATCTGGTCCAATAAAATCATTTTACAAGGCCATAATCTTGTAATGTCAATCAGTTGCTATATAACATAACTTAGAGTGCATCGAGTGCGGCTCCGTAGCACGCTTTTGGACCAACATAACAAGAGGGTATTCGAAACTAAACCTCGGAAGGAGAGATTTCGGAAACTGTGGCACGGCGCCTCGACTACGTGCCGGTCGCCCCTGTTGAACAAGGGGAGGGAGGGGGACTAATTTCTTCCTCGCCACTGTGGCAGCGCCGTCGGGCACAGCTAATTTTGCAGAAGACGAAATCTGTTTTAGAAATTCGAATGTAATGTTCGATTCTGCAGTTACATTTTAAGCCTGAAATAATTTTGCTAAGCCTTTCAATTGCAGTTTCCGAGTGTTTTATTCTTCCCATATTATAGAAAAAAAAAAAAAAAAAAAAGAAAAAAGAAAAAAAGAAAAAGAAAAAGGTTGAACATAACTATAGTCAAACATGTCCAACCCCTACAATGGCTAGAAATATTCTGAACGAGTAAATACGCTGCAGTAATTACAAGGAATAAAGACTTTGGCAGTAAGCCTGGCATGAGTTAGGTTTCGACGTATTTTTGAATATTTTTGCTATCCGTGACGTTTTGGTTTTTGAGCCATGAAACACCTGTCTCCGCCTGCATGAACAACAATTGAACTCTGACCGGCACTTTTGTTTGACAATACTACTCGCACACTATCACTTTGCCAACATTTATTTACTGTATAATGCGTGTGAATCCATGTTTCATCTAAGTAAACTATTGGTCGCTTTGATTCTGATGAAAACCTGAGAAAGTATGGCCTTTTAGCAACAATGCCCTCACGTCCGCACAAAACAAAACGTTAATTTTGACACCTTCTAAAAGGAAAATCCATAGACAGAATATTGCTTCTAAGGGTTTCCTTGCTAGCTTCGAAGCTCATTTCTGTTTGACAAAATTTGTGCAGTTTTTGAAAAGTTCATATTTCTTTCTATTGACCGTAATGCCATAGAAACAGCTGCATGATAACACATTTATCCACGTGTCCTATTTCCTGGCACTGCAGCGTCACCACTTCACCTTTTCAGGCAACAGGTATTGCTGCATTCTCTACAACGAAAACTACAGACCTCGTTTTCGTAGTTGTCCGAGGGATTTAAGATTGGTCAGAAGCACTTTCGTTATGTTTCGTAAGAACAGAATAATTAGTGCGTCCGAATTTCTTGCAACTTCGGATGTAATAGGTAGTGCATTTCATATAATGCACGTTATTCATAACTTAGAATTTTTCTCCTTCAAGACTGCAGAATAGGAAAATTTATTTATTACTTCAAACACCCAGTGGCCAAAACCTAGGTAAATAAGAAAAGTAAAAAAAAAAAAAAAAAAAAATAAAATAAAAAAAAAAAAAAAATAAAAATAAAAAATTGCGAGGGGGGCGGCAATTTAGCAACTCGCACGGGGCGGCATTTGGGCTTGCGCCGGCCCTGTACGGTACACAACGAAACTTTGTTCTCATGGCACCGAAGACGTGAACGGAAGGCCCATATTCATACGTCACTTTCGACGTCACCGGCCGGCGGCCGCTAGGAGCGCTGGCGTCGCTGGCACGGCACGATCAGCCGGTGACCACTTTCGCCATAGGCACAGTGCGCGTCGCGTCTGCAGTGGGTTGGCCCGACCGCGGTGGAGCCTGCGAAGCACCAAGCCGGCCGCTGCGCGTTCCTTTGTCCCCCACAGCTGCTCAGCGGCGCTACCTGGGTTCGCAGGTGTAGTGACGTCACGGACGTGACGTCGGCGTGACGGGGGCGAGCGGCGAGCACCTGTGGAGCGGCGGCAGCGGCAGTGGCTCCTCGACTGTCGCGGGACCCTCACCACACTGACATGGACGCCGGCAACGACGACGCCAGGTGAGTCAAGGCCGCTCGCTAACCTGACAATTTCACTCGTCCCTGACGGTTTCAGCATCGCGCTCGTCTGCTGGTTGTTGAATAAATTTCTAGGTTATGAATAGCAGTGGTTGTCCGTCTTTGCAACTACAATGAAAATGCGATTGTAGATTTCTGTTATTACAGACCACTGAAGATGTTTTTACAGTCATTAAAACGAAATGCGTCTGGTGAGAAAAAAATCGCATTTTCATTGTAGTTGCAAAGACGGACAACCACTGCTATTCATAACCTAGAAATTATTCATAATTATGAAAGCAACTACAGACATTATGGCCACACAAACGAAGAAATTTCTAGGTAGTCATCAATCACGGTACTCATACTGCTGTGAAGGTGATCTTACTGTTGAACCAACTAACGCAGCCGAACTACTCAGTTTCATAGGATAAATACAGTCAGCTGCATTTAAGCTAAATAGACGACTTTGGCACCAAATCTTCCACATCGATCAGTTTCAAATGTTCAAATATTTGTAAACCTTATGGGACTTAACTGCGGGGTCATCAGTCCCTAAACTTACAAACTACTTATGAACTACCTTATACTAAAGACATCCATGCCCGAGGGAGGATTCGAACCCGCGACGGGAAACGGCCTCGCGCATCGTAGCATAGCGCCCTTATGCGCTCGGCTGCTCCGCCTTGGCAAACGATCAACTGAAGTGATTTCCGCTTCAATAGAAAACGACGTATATCGCAATTCAAAAATGTTCAAATGTATGTACAGCTTATGGGACTTAACTACGTGGTCATCGGTCCCTAAACTTACAAACTACTTATGAACTACTTATCACTAAGGACGGCACAAATATCCATGCCCTAGGGGGGATTCGAACCCCCGACCGTAGTGGCCGTGCAGACCGTGACTGGAGCGCCTCAGTCCCCTCGGCCACCGCGGCCGGCTATATCGCAATTAATTAACCAACAGAAGAAAGAAGTATCTTCCATAAAATTTTGCCATCACTCGCTTATTACTTATCGGACAACCCCTTTGGAGGATAAGATGAATCACCTTTGGCGGTGTTTCTTTGTGTTTATTATTATTATTCAACTTCGGTGAAATTACAAATAAATCGTACTTCCAGATTCTTGAAGCGGTAGCTGAGGCTGGTTCATATTACTTGAGGCTATTAATAAACTTTATTAAATAAAAATAGGTTGCCGCAAACAGCAAATATTGTAACCTGAGAAGGCTTGACCGATTTCATTTTTATTGTTTTTAACACACGTAATTGTCAGGACAAGCTTCGTACAAAAAAGTATTGGAAAAGTTACTCGGAGAGTTGAAAAATTCTCGAAGAACTGCTTTTTCCTATAGGAATCTTGTATGAACTCAATACCCATTCATTACAATGGACAAGCATAATTCCGGTTTTGTTTTTTTGTGAATTATGGCCCCGGAAAAGTTTTCAGCCAACGTGGAGGGTCCGAGCGTATTGAGGCGCTATGTTCCGATGCGCGAGGTCGTTCCCTGTCGGGGGTTCGAATCCCTCCTCGGGCATGGATGTATTTGCTGTCTTTAGTATACGTTAGTTCATAAGTAGTTTATAAGTTTAGGGACTGATACCCCGCAGTTAAGTCCTATAAGTTTCACAAACATTTGAACACTTGAAAATTTTTCAGGAACAATAAAATTCGAGACAGTAATAAGTGGAAGTCGGAAAATTCGGACAATCTTCGAAAATCATAAATTTTGATTCACACGCGATCTGTAACGGACGATAGAAATGACATATTTGTTAGATCACCATAATATTTGGCACATATGTCTTTTTTCGTTGCAGTCTTTTTATATGCTTCACAAGATGCCGTGTGGTGTAGTGGAGGATACCTTACAAGACTGACACTGTCTGGTCGTTGACAATGACAGGTGATAGATTATTCGCAAATTATCTCAGGGCGGAGGAGGGATGGATTGCAAGAGGGGGAGGAGGAAATAAAAGGAGATAGGAGGAGAAGAAAAAGATAGGCGAATGACTGCTTAAAACATTAAGACATTATTGTCAAAACAATGAATTCCGATTGATTTCATGCAATTAGTGAAAGAAAATGGATACGGTTACATAATATTACGAGAGCTGATGATGCATTGTGACTCAGGATGTGCTGCTGACAACTTTCAGGGGAGTAAGGTGTTTTCATATGAATGGATTGCTTAAACACAACGAAATAAAGAACAAATTCTATTTGAGAAGCAAAACTGAAACGAGGGAGAATGTTAATGATAGAGTATTCCGTAACATAAAAAGATGTGTATACCGCGTCTTGAGTCTTGAAACTAACAGAATGAGCATAGGTCATCAGTTTTTGCATTTGTCCAATTCAGAGCTTTCCAAATTGCTCTTAATGGCACACAATTCCAGAAGCCACCATTTCGCCGGTGTTAATAAAAAGATTGTGTTGTGACAAATTACATGTAAAAAAAATATAAATTTCATATTGCACTTCTATGTGCTATGCAATTATACATTAAACATCTTTTCACCAATAAAATTATTTCCAACAATATTTCGAATACAGTGACTAAGGTGGGCTTGACGAGCATGCAAATTTGTCTTTTATTGGCTCCGATGTATGACAAAAGTCTCTGGCTGACAGTAAATTTATTCATTTCTGAAGAGCTCTACAGAATTATATCATTTTTAAAGAGGTATATAGCCGCGGCGGAGCGGTCGAGAGCATTGAGACGCTAGGCTATGATGCGCGAGGTCGCTCTCCGTCGGGGTTCGAATCCCGCCTCGGGCATGGATGTTTGTGCAGTTTTTAGTATAAGGTAGTGCATAAGAAGTTTGTAAGATTAGGGACTGATGCCCTCAGGAGTTTGTTCCCTTAGGTTTACAAACAGTTACAACAACGAAATAAATAGACTATGGAAAAGTGCCACCTACCACTACCACCACTCAAAGAGCTTGTTTTGACGTAGACCAATGGATAGCCGGCCGCGGTGGCCGAGGAGACTGAGGCGCTCCAGTCACGGTCTGAACGGCCACTACGATCGGAGGTTCGAATCCCCCCTCGGGCATGGATATTTGTGCCGCCCTTAGGCTTAATTAGTTCATAAGTAGTTTGTAAGTTTAGGGACTGATGACCCCGTAGCTAAGTCCCATAAGCTTAACAGACATTTGAACATTTTTGAACCAATGGATAACGCCAATGAATGGCAGCAGGAGGGAGACTAGTGCCACAGTTGAAAGTTACGCATGTAGTCCAGAAAGTTTTTTTTTTTTTTTTTTTTTTTATCATTTTCCTTAGCCGGTATATAATGTTGCGAATACGAAACGTTATGCATGAATTATCTGAAATTTCCTGAGTGCGTGCACAAACATTCTAAAAAAAAAAAAGAAAAAAAGCTTATGGGACTTAACTACGGTGTCATCAGTCCCTAAACTTACAATCTACTTACGAACGAACTTACACTAAGGACGGCACAAATATCCATGCCTGAGGGGGGATTCGAACCCCCGACCGTAGTGGCCGTGCAGAATGTGACTGACGCGCCGCAGTCCCCTCGGCCACCGCGGCCGGCCAAACATTGTACCATGTACAATAAATATAGTAGCTGCAGGTCCGTTTCAAAACGACGTTTTTAAGTCATGTACGTTACAAGCAACGCCATAAACGTTTGTGCCATGTCTATTGGGCATCTGCTGTAAACCGCAGTGGAGTCTGTCGCTGGTCACAGGGGGTGACGTCATCAGAAGGCAGTTCGACGGAGCTCAGATTTGCTGCGGTCGCGGAACCATCCACATTACTGTCACAGCTTCATGTGTCATATCGTGACGTTATCCTGAGGACAGATGCGCTGCGCCAGTAAAGGATACTCTTCGTGGAAGACATTTTGAGGCCGACGAGAAGGTGATTCATTCAGTAAAGAAATAGTAACCAGAACAAGCATTGGTACCGGCAGGGCACACAGTTCGCGCTGGAGGAAGGGCATAGAACGGGAGGAAAAGTAGGGAGTGTAGGTGAAGGAAGGAAAGAAAGGAAGATTCCCGTCGACACCATGGTCACTGGAGATGGAGGAGTATACGCTGGGATAATTCTTGACAGGAATGGGGAAGCAAACCGGTCGTGCCCTTCGAAAGGAACCATCCCAGCATCTGCCTGGAGTGATGTAGGAAAATCACGGATAAGTCAGGATACCCACATTGGGTTTGAACTTATGTCCTCCTCTTTCGATAGCTGCACTGGAAGACTCGGCATGTGCTTAAACAGCACTTTCAAAATGGGGGTCATAGCTGAAAACGATGTACTATGTAATCGTGGCGAAACACAAAATATGTATCGTCTGCTCCATCTCGCTCAGTGAGTGTGGATGAAACATCAGTCTTTCGTGTGTATGCGTCTCATTGAGTACAATGTCCGCCTCCGTAGCCAAGTGGGCATCGTGGTTGTTTGCCACGCAGGGGGGCCTAGTCGTGTCGGAGATTTTCTCCACTGGGTGACTGGGAGTTGTGTTGTCCTCATCATCATTTTATCATCATCGACGCGGGAGTCGCCGAAATGGCGTCACATAAAGACTTGCATCACTCAGGCCGAACACGATCGCAGCTGCGGTCTAACGACCAAAAAAGAAACACGAAATGAACACCATGCCGTGTAATAAATATTGCTGAAAAAATTGGTGCATTACTTTGTGAGATATCCTCGTACAAGTAGAAAATATTGGAATTCAACATACCTATTACCGGTTTATCGCTTGATCTGTTGTTCATCAACTGCGAATGGACAAAGTTGAAAACGTGTTAATTTTGAGAACATTGTCATAGGAGGAAAAAAAACAGCGATCTATTTGGTATGATCATTATACAAAAAACAGTCTTGATCGCAAAAATTAACAGTTTCAATTAACCGGTTTCAACTTGATTTAGGTCATCTTCGGAATTACAAAAAGCCCATGTGGCCAGTGCTGTACTCGGCTGGGCTGGGCTGTCCTGGCTGTTCTGCTGCCAGTAGGTAACAGTTACCTACTGGCAACAGAACAGCCAGGACAGTCCAGCCCAGCCGAGTACAGCACTGGCAACATGGGCTGTTTGTAATTCCGAAGATGACCTACATCAGGTTGAAACCGGTTAATTGAAACTGTTAATTTTTGCGATCAAGACTGTTTTTTGTGTATTGAAAATGTGTACCAGCCGGGATTCGAGCTCGGATATCCCACATTCTAGGCAGTTGCCTTGACCACTACACCACTGGGGACATAGTGATCACCGCACCTGCAAGGACTAACTAAGCACGCCTCCCGTCAGACACTAACTTTCAACTTTACCCTGCCCACAGTATTCAAATTCGTAGTCAATATGTACTAAGAGTAAGGGCACCAAACTTATCCACCATCCCCACTAACGAAAGAATCATTGCCCGTCCGCAGTGGATAAATTCCGTGAATATGAAAGAATAACAACTGCAGTATCAGAAGTGACGTCTGTTCTTTCAGAAGAGACGCCACATTTATATATTTCGCTACAAGGTTTTTTAAATTGTTTTACATTCTAAATTTAATAGCCTAGCGATACACTTAACGCTGCTTCTAGACACCTAGAAATCGGTGTAAATCTCTTTTATACAGGAAAGATCTTTGCGAAGGTTGGGAATTATCTCAAGTGTTGGCCCTGGGTCTACAGTACCATTTCTGTAGAATACTAATGTGAAGTTCTCAGTGATTTCGCATGTTGATTTCATTGGCAGGATCTTTTGCCTTCCATTGTCAGTTTGTATTTGTTTAAGCTAATCAAGATAATTTTATAGGTGGCCGAGGGGACTGAGGCGCTTAAGTCACGCTCTGCACGGCCACTACGGTCGGGGGTTCGAATCCCCCCTCGGGCATGTAGATTTGTGCCGTCCTTAGTATAAGGAAGTAGATAAGAAGTTTGTAAGTTTAGGGACTGATGACCCCGTAGTTAAGTCCCATAAGCTTAACAAACATTTGAACATTTTTGAACATAATTTTATAGAAGTAGAAATGGTAGCTCTACTTTCGCTGTGCAATTATTTAAATTACCAATGCATCGTACAGTCATCCAGTACAGTGCGACCAAAATTAAATATGAAATCCGACTGTAAATGCAAGATGTTTCAAATAGGTTCGACGATTTGACAAGACTGTTGTATATTCTGCATGAACGAATGTAGAATCCTGCTGAGAATTTAGGCTCCGCAAGAATTACTAAGCTTTTATTTCACTCAACATGAGATCAAACAACCTTTCTTAAATGACCCCTCCATGGGACGCAGAAAAAAGATACAGATGGCAGTACAACTAAGTACAACATTACACACCCATGCCACAGGGAGGACTCAAACCTCCGGCGGGAACGGCCGACCAGTCCGTAGCAAGACGCCTTCGATAAGGCGGCTATTCCTGCGCGGCGTGAACTTCACCGGCTAAACCTGTTTAAACGGAGGTCGGTAAAGGCCCTTGTCGGTGTTATCGCTCTTCGGTAATGAACGGGTGAGTGACAGCTTCCTACCGTCCCTGTCGCCACCTCAAAATGTTAGACTCTCAGCCTAAATTAAAAAAAAACCAGTACAGTTCCCAATTTTATTCAACTGTAGAAGTGCAGTTTTGTAAAGTCGGATGAAGGTTTTTAAATATTCTAGAAATGGGCCAACTTATAATAGCTATATAGAGATATTCAGACAGCAGAAATTTGTGTAGTGGCCCTGAAAGTCCGTTGAAGTGTGAAGTGTTGCACAGTTTCACATTTTACACAAAATGTACGAGAACACCGGTTCATAATATACCATTGTGAGAAAATGTACACCTACATCCACCAAAAGGTGCGTGGCGGAGGGTACTCACTACCACTACTAGTTACTTGCTTTCGTGTTCCACTCTCATACAGAATCACCCCGTTTACATGGGCTCCCAAAACCGGATTTCGTAAACCGATTTCCCAATTCCGCTTTTGGTTGGTCATGTAAACACTCTAAAATAGATTCTGGAAGTCCACTTCTCTAAAGCGGTTTTCCAGTTCCACAATCGATTTTCGTGCCCATGTAAACGCAACCGTTTTTGAAGCGTTCTTGGCTTGTCAGATTGTGTTTTTTGGTAAGAATTTTCGGCACATATGAACAGAGTGATATTTTCTAATGTGAAATAAAAGTATTAGTATTAAAGTGAGCATGATTCTGTATATGTAAGTGAAGTAAAATAGCGATTATGCCGACTAAATCGGGGATTGAATCAGCTGTTTTTCAGCCGCCATCTTAAGTGAATTAAGAAATCCGATTCAGGCTGCGCCATGTAAACACGACAGCGAAAAACGGTTTACGAAAATCGGTTTTCATCTTCCGGAAGATGGGTTACATGTAAACGTACTGAATGAGGAAAAAACGAATACTTGTATGCATCCGTACTAGCCCAAATGTCTCTATTCTTATCCTTGCGGTCTTTACGCTAGATGTAGGTTGGAGGCAGTAGAATCGTTCTCCAGTCTGCCACAATTAACAGCCCTCTAAATTTCTTCACCAGTGCTTCTCGAAACGAAAGTCGCCTTCCCTGCATTGACTCACATGTGAGTTCCCGAACCGCGGTGGAGTGGCCACGCGCATTGAGGCGCTTTGCTCCGATGCGCGAAGCAGCTCCCCGTCGGGGGTTCGAATCCTCCCTCGGGCATGGATGTTTGTGTCTTTAGTATAAGTTAGTTTATAAGTAGTTTGTAAGTTTAGGGACTGATGACCCCGCAGTTAAGTCCCATAAGCTTGACAAACATTCGATTTTATTTTTTTTTTTTTTTTTTTTTTGTCGAAGCATTTCATTAATACTCGCGCATTGATCGAATCTACGTCACCAACCTCGCCGCCCGGCTCTGAACTGCCTCTGTGTCCTTTAAACCGATCTGGTAGAGATACCAAACACTCGAGCAAAAACGTTTTTATGCGGCCTCCTTTACAGACGAATCACATCTTCCCAAAATTATCTCAATAAACCGGAGTCGACCATCCGTTTTCCCCACGACTGCCCTTACATGCTCGTTCCATTTCATATTGCTGTGTAGCGTAACGATACTCTGTCAAGCAGCACACTACTAATGCTGTATTCGAAAATTATGGGATTGTTTCTCCTATTCATCAGCATCACCTTATTTTTTTCTACATTTAGCGCTAGTTGCCATTCCTCACACCGACTAGAAATTTTGTCAGTCATTCTGCGTCTTACTACAGTCATTGAATGACGACAGCCTTTTGTACACCACAGCATCATCAGTAAACAGCTGCAGATTGCAACTCACTCTGCCTGTCAGATCATTTATATAAATAGAAAATAATAGCGGTGCTATCACACTTCCTTGGGGCACCACCATAGTCTCTGATGAACACTAGATATCGAGAAGAACGTACTGGTTTCTATTAGGTAAATAATATTCGAGCCACTTATATATTTGGGTACCTATTTCATAAGGCCATACATTCGTTAGCAGTCTATGGTGCTGTACCGTGTCAAACACCTTTCGAAAACGGAGAAATGTGCAGTCTGCCTATTGCCCTTCATCCATAGCACGCAAGATGTCAAAAAGACAAAGAAACAAAGACAAGCTGGGTTTCACACGATCAATGCTTCCTAAAGCCGTGCTGATGCAAGGAGAGAAGCTTTTCCGTCTCAAGGAAATTTACTATGTTAGAACTGAGAATATGTTCAAGAATTCTACAGCAAACTGATGTTAATGATATACGCCTGTAATTTCGTGGGTCCGTTCTATTGCCTTTCGTACACAGGAGTTACTTGTGCCTGTAACTCTGCGTTACACACGAGAATGTGTTTTATCTTGTTTTGACTGTTGTATGTGAATTAGTTTCAGTGGAAAACAATAGCGATTTTATGCACCAGCATAAGGTGACTAACTGGCAAAATTTGATATGACCAGATGATGGTGGCATAGCCCATTGACACCGATCGTATTTTGCAGTCTTGGCTTTTCACTTTTGAAGGTTATCAAAATGGAGTGCTTCCAGTACAAACTACACTCCTGGTCATGCAAAATGTAACATCGACAGGAAGCGGAGGTATTGAAACCATCAGGTTATGGAAAGATCGCCGGCCTCGGTGACCAATGGGACTGAGGCGCTCCAGTAACGGTCTGCACGGCCACTACGGTCGGGGGTTCGAATCCCCCCTCGGGCATGGATATTTGTGCCGTCCTTAGTATTAGTTAGTTCATAAATAGTTTGTAAGTTTAGGGACTGATGACCTCGTAGTTAAGTCCCATAAGCTATACAAACATTTGAACATATAGAAAGATCACATCATTCAAAATACAGTACCATGTGTCGTGAGGATGAAATCATATTTGGTGATTTCGCCATTGCTCCCTCTGACTACTTCTATACGCCTCAGCATCGAATGCAAGATAGTCTGTATGTTTTGTCGGGGTATAGCACTACAGTTTGCTTCCCCATCTCATTTAAGTTCATCAGGTTAAAAAGCGTGTGGTGTACCAGGTTCATTTGTTACGCAGTCATCAAGCAGACCTTTTCGAAAGGCGAGATATCGGAAGAACAAATGTTCAAATGTTTATAAAGCTTATGGGACTGCGACGTCATCAGTCCCTAAACTTACAAACTGCTTATGAACTACCTTATACTAAAGACGGCACAAATATCCATGCCCGACGGGGAACGGCCTCGCGCATCTTAAAATAGCGCCTCAATGCGCTCGGCCGATCCGCCGCGGCCCTGAAGAGCAGGAAAGCGAAGTCAGCAGTGCAGTGTATAGGCAACAAAGAAATCCTGGACACAGCAAACCGCGTGTGGTGGCGCAGTGGGAGAAAAATAGCCTACAGAGATGTAACTTTAGGCATCGACCAAAAGACGTGATATCCGACGTTCCACAGGGTAGTGTTATTGGTCCTCTGCTGTTTCTTATCTACATAAACGATTTGGGAGAAAATCTAAACAGCTCTCTTAGGTTGTTTCCATATGACGCCGTCATTTATCGTCTAGTAAAGTCATCTGAATATCAAAACCAACTGCAGAACGATCTAAATAAGATATCACTATGGTGTAAAATTGGAAATTGACTCTAAATAATGAGAAGGGTGAAGTCGACCACATGAATACGAAAAGAAATCCGTTAAACTTTGTTTAAAAGATAAATCAATCAAAAGCGACGACCGTAAACTCTACAAAATACCTAGGAATTACTGTTATTTCAGACAAACTGGAAAGAACACGTTGATAGTGTCGTGGGAAAGGCGAACCAGAGACTACGTTTTATTGGCAGAACACTTAAAAGATGCAAGAGAACTACTAAAGAGACTGCATAAACTACGCTTTTACGTCCTCATTTGGAGTATTGCTGCCCAGTGTGGGATCTTTATCAATTTGGTTTGACTGAAGCCATCGCAAGAGTCCAAAGAACGGCAACTAGTTTTGTATTGTCACGATACAGGGGAGTCAGCGTCACGGAAATGACACAAGATCTGGGAGTGAAACCATTACAACAACGGCGTTTATCGCTGCGGCGTGGTCTACGTAGGAAACTCCAATGGACCACATTCTCCTCCGAATGCGAAAATATATTGTTAACTCCCACCTATATAGGCAGAAATGATGGTAAGGATAAAATACCAGATATCAGAGCTCGAATGGAGAGATTCAGATGTGGGTATTGCACTTTGCGCGACTGACCAGATTTGTTGTGATATGGCAGAGCGATCCATAAGTGCCATAAACACAATAGGCCCGATGGTCCGTCGCTCCCTCCTGCATCCAGAGGATTACAGATCTGGACCACAGGTACTTGGTTACGTTAGACACGCTCACCGATTTCTTTTAAGGATAATTCACAATCCCCATAGGCAAGTACTGTTCCTCAGTCGAGCTCCGAAACGTGCTCGAAAGATACTCGCTGTCTTCTGCGAGGCAGGTTATAGCTGCTTCTCAAAATAAATGCACGAGAGAATGACTGCAGTCCGTAAACACAGCCATGTGCTTCTCCTATATAGCTGTTGTAAGTGGGGGTATTGGCGTCCCTTGTGTACATATGCGCTGAAATGCTAATCATATGCATCTCTCGTCTCCTCTAAAGCATGCTGCGAATGCCTGATTTGGATGCTCCCGGAATAAAATCGTCAGTCCTGCAATGCACTGCCCTTTCATTCAGCGTGGGACAAATGAAAGCCGCCCAGAGAACAGAGTCCCAGGATACAAACAAACACAGCGGATGAAAGAAAGTACAGCAGTAACCTGACTAAAGAAGAGATGTTGAAAGTGACCACGTTTCTCTTCTATTGACACTTTTGAGCCCCGGCAGCAAATTTCTGATGGCGGTTCGAAGCTGGCTAGGCTTCTGTAATTACTGCCCTCTCATCCGAAGTGATCTGCTGCCGTTCTTGAGCACTATGAGGCGTCTTGCCATACCTCTTAGACTTGGGGTAATCGGTCACTGACCGTTTAGGTGATCTGGGTGGACAGCGACAGCGGCTACCAAACTCAACTCCGCTAAAAACTCTACAGAATCTTCAATTCTCGCAAAGGCGCTGCACTGCTCGTCCGGCAGTTGCTCCGCGCTGTTTGAAGTAACTGTCTTTTCCTCCTCGTTTAACGCTGTCACAAATAGCTTCAAACCGTCTAAGCAAATTTTATGTACCCCATCCTCTGTTTTGTAGTTAACGCTTGCACCATTTGCTATCCGTGCATATTCCTATCAAATGACATGTGTCATCTCAGTGTAATTTCTTCTGAGAAATTTTTATACACTGCCTGTAATAAGGAAATATAAGAATACAGTGATCTACAAGGTAACATAACGAAAGGAAGATTTAATTTCAATGCGCTCATTAAAAGCCTAGCGCCCACTGAAATTATACGAAAATAAAAATAAGGCCAATACTGAGTAAATTAAATGGATCGCTGTTATGTACAAGAAGGATTTTAAAGTTGCTGGTTTAACTCAGGCAGACCTTACAGATAGAAAAACTTTCTCAAGAACCATGTTTGATTGGAAGTTAGTCGGAGGGAAATTAGAAAATGGATTGGAACACCATGGTATGATGAAGAAAAGAGACTTATCTCTGAAAAGATGAAACAAATATGGGCTAACTATCAAAAGCGACATTGACTCATTGCTCCTCGCGTGGTGCTATTGGGCCCATATGTGATTAATAATAATAAAATAATAATAATGCAGTACCTGAAAAAAGGCTCCGTGTAATATTAATGTGTAAAGCAAGAAAACATCATGCCACGGAGACACACTCGTGGTTCCTACAGGTAAATGAGTGAGTTAGGAAAGTATCAAAGTGAGGCCTTCCGAATGGTGGCACAGTGCACATTTGACGTGGTGCAAAGCTGTATACTGCTAACGAAGATATGAGTATATGGAATAGGTTCACAGATTTGTGACTGGCTGGAAGACTTGCTTAGTAATAGAATACAGTATGTTGTTCTCGACGGCGAATGTTGATTAGAGACGAGTATATCGTCAGGCGTGCCGCAGGGGAGTGTGATAGGGCCGCTATTATTTTCTCGCTATATAAATATTCTAACAGAGTAACTTGTAATTTGCGGCTGTTTGCTGATGATGCTGTGGTGTATGGAAGGGAATTGACTGTAATATCATACGGGATGACTTAGACAAAATTTCTAGTTGGTGTGAAGAATGAAAGCTAGCTCTAAATGTAGAAAAATGTAAGGTGATGCACATGTGTAGGAAAAACAATCCCATAATATTCGAATACAGCATTAGTAGTGAGCTTCTTGATGCAATAGCGTCGTTGAAATATCTTGTAACATTGAAGAGCGATATGAAATCGAAAGAACATTAAGAACAGTTGTAAGGCGGACAATCGACTTTGGTTTGTTGGGAGAATTTCGGGAATATGTACTTCATCTGTAAAGCAGATCGCGTATAAAACGCTTGTACGACCTCGTCTTTAGTATTGCTCAAGTGTTTGGAACCCGCAGCAGATCAGTTTAAAGGAAGACATGGAAGCAGTTCAGAGGCGAGTAGCTAGGTTTGTTACTGGTAGCTTCGACCAATGTGCGAGTCTCACAGAAATGCTACGAGAACTCAAATGGGAATCGCTGGCGGAAAGAAAATGTTCTTCTCGAGAAATTCTGTTGAGAAAATTTAGAGGACCGGAATTTGAAGCTAAGTGTAGAACGATCTTCCTGCCGCTTACTTACATTTCGCATAAAGTCACAAAGAGAAGATAAGGGGAATCAAGGCTCGTACAGAGGCATATAGACATTATTTTTCCCTCGTTCTATTTGGGAGTGAAATAGGGAAGGAAATACGTGGTAGTGGTCGGTGTACCCTCCTCCACGGACCTTACGGTTGATTGCGCAGTATATATGTAGATAAATTCAAAGACTCTGAGATAGTGTACTAAATTTTATGACCGTCAGTGCATTATCTGTAAATATAAAATATAAATTAATAAAATTCAGCAACCACTTGCTTGTGATTATTTATTTTAGACGACCGGTTTTGGGCGCTTGAGTGCCCTTCTTCTGGTCTCTATACAGACAAACAAGTGCATTGGTACACAGTAAAGGCTCTAAAACGTACAAAAGTCGGTTACAGAAACCGGTCGTCTAAAATAAATAATCACAAGCAACTGGTTGCTGAATTTTATTAACTTATAACCTGAACAGTTGCTCTTCCTCGTGTTTATAAACGATTTAGGAGACAATCTGAATAGCTCCCTTAGACTGTTCGCGGATGATGCTGTCGTTTATCGGTTAGTGAAGTCAACAGAAGATCAAAATCAACTGCAAAGCGATTTAGACAAAATTTCTACTTGGTGCGAAGATTGGCAATTGACACTAAATTAAGAAAAGTGTGAAGTAATACACATGACCACTAAAAGAAATCCGATGAACTTCAGTACACGATAAATCAGTCAAACCTTAAGGTCGTAAATTCCACCAAATACCTAGGAGTTACAATTACGAACAACTTTGACTGGAGAGAACACATAAAAAATATTGTGGGGAAGGCGAACCAAAGGTTACGTTTCATTGGCAGAACGCTTCGAAGATGCACCAGCTCCACCAAAGAGACTGCCTACCTCACACTTGTGCGTCCTCTCCTGGAGTACTGTTGCCCCTCGTGGGACCCTCACCAGGTGGGACTGACGGAAGATATTGTGAAGGTTCATAGAAGGGCAGCTCGTTTTGTTTTATCACGTTACGGGGGGGGGGGGGGGGAAGCGTCACGGAAATGTTGCACGAACTGGGGTGGAAATCATTAAAAGAAAGACGTTATTCATTGCGGCGTGATCTGTTTGCGAAGTTTCAATCACCGACTTTTACTTCTGAATGTGAAAATATTTTGCTAGCACCCGCCTACTTAGGGAGACATGACCATCCCAATAAAGTAAGAGAAATCAGATCGAAAACGGAACGATTTAGGTGTTCTTTCTTCCCGCGCGCTATTAGTGAGTGGAACGGTAGAGAAAAGTTATGAAAGTGGTTAATGAACCCTCTGCCAGGCACTTTAATGTGATTTGCAGAGTATCTATGTAGATGTAGATGTAGATGAAATTGATAAATTACTTCAATTATCTGTACATGTTGCTATCCCATGACTTTTTTTTCACCCTAGACTAATTTATATTCAGGATTTCCTCTATGGTATAGAAGGAGTTTATTAACGATAAACAAGTTAATTCTTTTTGAAGAGCCTTTTGTTTCATTACTGGATACCCTAGTGTTGTCTTTGCCAACAACCGATTCGCTAGAGGCATTCAGAATGCTCGCAACAGTCCTGCTGACACACTCGGAGAGTGCAGATGAACTGTGAGTGATTACGCCTTTCTCCGAAGCGCGAACCGGTCGCGCGGCCGGCAGTCACCAGTCGCCGCTTCCGCCGGCGCCGGCGGCGGTCCAGCAGCACAGAGCAGAGAGCAGAGACAGAGAGCGCCAGAAGGTTCTGGAGGCGGCGCGAGGCTGTGTTCCGGGAAGGCGCGGTCAGCACTCGACGCCTCTCCGCGACCGCCGCCCTGCCCCGCCCCACCCCGCCGCCGCCCACGCATGCACACACGGCGCCGACACCGCCCGCGCGTTGCCAGGCAACCCTAAAGCTGTGTATAGGGAAAGTATGGCCAGCCTGCCAGCGGCAGCCATGCTGGGCCTATTCCGCTGCTGCTTACGCACCGACCGCTACAACGTTACCAGTGCTTAACAGTACTTATCAACCGATTTTGAGAAAACTATTCAATGAACAAAATTAATTTTTTCACATGTTATAGTGTGATATATACGCTCGATAATGATCTAATTTTTTATTCATTATTACTTAGAGTTTCCGTGTTACGTCAAATTAAGTAAACTACTGCGCAAAATTTTGAAGAGTTTGCAGAGGAAAATTCGCATTGCGTAGAATTTTTGTATGGTTGATTTTAGCACATACAATGCTGCGGACGATATGTAGGTAAGATATCGAAATTTTATTTAACGATGATAGCACAACGATAACTCTTTTCATTCTCGAGATACAGGGTGTTGTATCCGCCGGACAGATGCGGGAACTTCGCGTAGTTCTGTCCATGCGGACCTGGCGGCTTTACGAAATACTTATCGCCCGATTTTAAGAAAACTGTTTGGTTGTGGCTCCAGGTCTGAAGAGTTCACCTATAAATTCAGATTGACCCGTACCATAGACAAATATTCGATAGACCGTGAACATGTTGTCATCGGAGCATACTGTAGATTAAGAAAGCAATTGAGATTATGGATTGATATTTTCTTGCGTATTGTGTTCTTATACTTTACATGAACTACGAAAAATGAGAAGGGCATACCCACTGCACGACTTGTAGCAAAAAGAGAAATCAAAGGTGCCTTTACAACGCCAATTGCATTTCAACATCTAATATTTGTCTTGTTTTAATTCTTGGTTTCCTGTAATAATACGCTTAACACATGAAAATGAACGAGAAAAGCTTGCTTCGGGTATTATATATTACTTTCATAATCTAAACGAGAATCTAGATCAGTCACAAATATATCCAACATTTGAGTGTTCTCGGCAGCTGCCTGGAGATAAAACCAACGACTCGTGAATAACTTAACCTCACGACATTGCAGGAATTTTCTTCCGACTTTCATCAGTCAGACTGTTCATCTTCCTGCATTTCTGATATCTAATGGAAGTACTATAATGTTTCCCTTCCTTCTTCGTTTCTTAAGAACACCGAAAAAAAAAACAACACAGTGGCATCATTCAAACCCAAACATACGAAAATTCACAAGCCTTCTCATGGCAGCCAAGCAACGTATAGGACCAAGATGGCGAAAAGAACCACGTGACTCGATTTCAGCCAATCACGAGCTGCAGACGGCGGCAAGCGGCACGGAAAAGGATGCCCATACTTTCCCTATACGGAGCTTTAAGGCAACCCAGCACCACCTCACGTCCGACGGACTTCTGCACTGCAACCGAAGTGTGCGGCGCCTCAAGAAGTATCCCTACATTTACATCGGATACTCTGCAAATCACATTTAAGTGCCTGGCATAGGGTTAATCGAACCACCGTTATACTATTTTATCTCCCATTCCATTCTCGAATAGTGCGCGGGAAGAAAGAACACCTGAATCTCTCCGTTCGGGCTCTGATTTCTCGTATTTTATTCTGATGGTCATTTCTATCTATGTATACAGAAGGATGGAAAAGCTGGCAGAAGCCGACCTTGGGGAAGATCAGTTTGGGTTCAGAAGAAATGTAGGAACACGGGAGGCAATACTCACTTTGCGGCTTATCCTAGAAGATAGATTAAGAAAAGGCAAACCTACATTTCTGGCTTTGGTAGATTTGGAGAAGGCTTTTGACAATGTTTATTGGAATAAACTATTTCAAGTTCTGAAGCAAGCAGGAGTAAAATATAGGGAGCGTAAGGTTATTTACAACTTGTACAAAAACCAGACAGCGTTTGTCAGACTTGAAGGGCATGAAAGGGATGCAGTGGTTGGAAAGGGAGTAAGACAGCGTGGTAGTCTTTCTCCATTGTTATTCAATTTGTACATTGAGCAAGCTATAAAGGAAAGCAAGGAGAAATTTGGAGAAGGAATTAAAGTTCAGGGTGAAGAATTAAAAACATTGCGTTTTGCCGACGACATAGTAATTCTGTCAGATACAGCAGTGGACCTGGAAGAGCAATTGAACGGAATGGACTGTGTGATGAAAGTTGCATATAAGATGAACATTAACAAGAGAAAAACTAGGGTAATGGAGTGCAGTCTAAGAAAATCAGGTTATGCTGAAGGAATTAGATTGGGAAACGAAGCAATAAAGGAGGTAGATGAGTTTTGTTACTTGGGCAGTAAAATAAGAAATGATGGTCGCAGTACAGTGGATATAAAATGCAAAATGGCAATGGGTAGAATAGCGTTCTTGAAAAAGAGAGATTTGTTAACACTGAATATTGATTTAAGCCTAAGGAAGTCCTTTCTGAAGGCATTTGTATGGAGTGTTGCGTTGTATGGGAGTACAACATGGACGATAAACAGTGCAGATAGGAAGAGGATTGAGGCTTTTGAAATATGGTGCTACAGAAGAATGCTGAAGATTAGGTGGATGGATCGCGTAACTAATGAGGAGGTACTGAACAGAATTGGGGAGCATACCTTGACTAAAAGAAGGGATAGATTGGTAGGACACATTCTTAGACATCAAGGAATTGTGAATTTAGCATTGGAGGGAAGTGTGTGTGGGGTAAAAATCGCAGAGGAAGACCAAGAGATGGATACAGTAAGCAGATTCAGATAGATGTAGGTTGCCGTTCTTATGTGGAGATGGAGGCTTGCTCAGGATAGGGTATTGTGGAGAGCTGCATCAAACTAGTCTCCGGACTGAAGACCACAACAACAACAACAAGTGGGAGTCAACAATATATTATCGCATTCGGAGGAGAATGTTGGCGATTGAAGTTTCGTAAGCAGCCCACGCCGCAGCGATAAGCGCCGTTGTCGTAATGATTCCCATCCCACATCCTGTATCATTTCCGTAACGCTGTGTTCCCTGTAGCGTGGCAATACAAAAGGAACTGCACTTCTTCGGACTCTTTCGATGCCCTCCGTCAAACCCACCTGATAAGGATCCCACACTGGGCAGCAATACTCCAAAAAAAGACGGTCAAGCGTAGTAATGTTGCATCTTTTAAGGGCCGTGTACGACTGTGATGGTCTTATGCAAACGCATTACGTTCCTCCACAGCAGACCGTCAACGCACGACAATGCGCGTGAGCATACAGCACAAGCTGTACCATCCACCATATTCCCCGGATTTAAGTCCTTGTGATTTCGATTTGATTCCGAAGATAAAGGAACCACTTCGTGGCATTCGCTTGAGAACTACTCCAGAGATTCGACAGACAGTAGACCGCTCCATTCGCACCATCAACAGAACAGGCTCTGGTGACGGTATGCTACGCCTTCCACATCGCTGGGAACGGGTTCTACACGACGCTGGTGACTACTTTGATGGACAGTAACAGGTGCTTTTGTAACGGTTGTGAATAAATAGTTGCCACTATTTAAGTTCCAACATTTGTTTAGTAGTAGCTTTTTTACGAAAATTAAAGAATCATCAGTTTAATAAGTCATGGCTGCAAAATTTTAACACGGATTATTTACAGAAGCATGGAAAAGTTGGTAGAAGCCGACCTCGGGGTAGATCAGTTTGGGTTCAGGAGAAATGTAGAAACTCGGGAGGCAATCCTCGCTTTATGGCTTATCTTAGAAGCTAGATTAAGGAAATGCAAATCTACATTTCTAACTTTTGTAGATTTGGAGAAAGCTTTTGATAATGTTGATTGGAATATACTCTTTCAGATCTTCAAATCAGCAGGAATAAAATATTGGGAACGAAAGGTTATTTACAATTTGTTCAAAAACCAGACAGCAGTTATCAGAGTTGAAGGGCATGGAAAGGATGCAGATGTTGGGGAGGGTGTAAGACAGGGTTGTAGCCTTTTCCCAATGTTATTCAATTTGTACATTGAGAAAGCTATAAAGGATAGCAAGGAGAAATTTGGAGAAGGAATTAAAGTTCAGAGTGAAGA
This sequence comes from Locusta migratoria, assembly GCA_026315105.1. Classification (NCBI taxonomy): domain Eukaryota; kingdom Metazoa; phylum Arthropoda; class Insecta; order Orthoptera; family Acrididae; genus Locusta; species Locusta migratoria. The sequence goes on from CM048746.1 coordinate 613,521,024, forward strand.
AATAAAAACATTGCGTTTTGCCAATGACATTGTAATTCTGTCAGAGCCAGCAAAGGACCTGGAGGAGCAATTGAACGGAATAGACAGTGTATTGAGAGGAGCATACAAGATGAACATTAACAAGAGCAAAACAAGGGTAATGGAATCCAGTCTTAGAAAATCAGGCGATGCTGAAGGAATTAAATTAGGTAACGAATCAATAAAGGTGGTAGATGAGTTTTGTTACTTGGGCAGTACAGAGGATATAAAATGCAGAATGGCAATGGGAAAAAAGCGTTTTTGAAACAGAGAAATTTGTTAACATCGAATATTAATTTAAGTGTAAGGAAGTCCTTTCTGAAGGCATTTGTGTAGAGTGTTGCTTTGTATGGGAGTGGAACATGGATGATAAACAGTGCGGACAGGAAGAGGATAGAGGCTTTCGAAATGTGATGTTACAGAAGAATGTTGAAGATTGGGTGGGTGGATCGCGTAACTAATGAGGAGGTACTGAACAGAATTGGGGAGAAAAGGAATTTGTGTTCAAATATTTGTAGAGCTTATGGAACTTAACTACGGGGTCATCAGTCCCTAAACTTACAAACTACTTATGAACTAGCTAATACTAAGGACGGCACAAATATCATTGCCCGAGGGGGGATTCGAACCCCCGACCATAGTGGCTGTGATTGGCTTGCCGCAGAACGCTCGACCACCGTGGCCGGCAAGAATTTGTAGCATACCTTGACTAAAATAAGGGATCGATTGGTAGGACACATTCTTAGACGTCAAGGAATTGTGAATTTAGCGTTGGAGAGATTGATTGATTGATCGAGTTTCTCAGGGAAGCCAAAACCGTCTTGGACCTTGGTCCAACCCGCCACTGCTGCAGCGAAACTAAGTTTATTGTGCGGTATCGCTCCCTGTATATCTAGTAAAGCCAACCAATGCCCTTGCAAGGAGTCCCTTTACCGGTTCTCTATTAGACACAATTTCTTCTGGTCTGGTTGTCCCAAATGTTCTGTGGCTTTTACTCTCTAATGCAATGCATTCGAAGATTAGATGTGATGATGTTTCATCACCGTCATCACAGATCCTACATTAGGGTCCTCTTCTATTATTCCCTCTGTATATAGGTGTTTCTTGAAATTCCCATGGTCTGTCAGCAATCCAACCATGAGTCTAATCTCTCGTGTTCAGGCCCAGGATTGCAGAGCTGCTTTTAAAACATGGGTTTGGCATCATTACCTTGCCATGTTTTTGTTGATAGACTTTGGTCCAATATTCTACGTGCTGTCTTCTGAGCCAGTTACGTAGCTGCAATTTGATTGGTGATTGTCAAGACAGGTTCCGGTCCAATAAATGGAGTCTCTGCCCCCATCTCTGCCCCCATCCTGGCTAATCTGTCGGCATGTTCGTTGTCACTGATCCCTTAGTGGCCAGGGACCCACAATAGGTTTACCCTATTGCTCTCCTCTAGATCCACCAAAACCCTGTGACATTCTGCAACGATTTTAGATCTTGTTGCAGGAGCTGCCAGTGATCTCAGGGCTACCTGGCTATTTGAATAGATATAGATGTTACGGTCTTTGTAGCACCTACGCAAATTCTCCTCCACACACGCTCTGATGGCAGTGATTTTTGCCCGGAATACTGAGGCCAGTTTCCCTAGAAAGATGACGCACTCGAGTCTTGGCTGCACCCCTATACCCGGCCCCAAAGCCTTGGTCTGATTTCGACCCGTCAGTGAACCAAACAATACCCCCGTACGGTGTCGAACTATTTTCTCCCACTGCTCCCTAGTTCCAATTGTTATACTGAAAGGCTTGTTGAAGCAGTGCCGGCCGCGGTGGTCGAGGGGACTGAGGCGCTCCAGTCACGATCTGCATGTCCACTGCGGCCGGGGGTTCCAATCCTCCTTCAGGCATGGGTATTTGGGCCGTCCTTAGTCTTAGTTAGTTCATAAGTAGTTTGTAAGTTTAGGGACTGATGACCCCGTAGTTAAGTCCCATAAGCTATACAAACATTTGAACATTTTTTTTTTTTTTTTTTTGAAGCAGTATGGGGTTATAATATAGTCGGCTGGCATTTTCCCAACCTTTCCTATATTTACCTCACTCGCTATTTTAGTGCGTGATTCTGGAGAGAAGTGTATGGGTAAAAATCGCAGAGGGAGACCAAGAGATGAATATAGTAAGCAAATTCAAATGGATGTAGGTTGCCATTCTTGTGAGGAGATGAAGAGGCTTGCTGAAGATAGAGTGGAGAGTGGAGACCTGCATCAAACCAGTCTCCGGACTGAAGACCACAACAACAAGTGTTTTTACCTTGAGCTGTTTGGGTGATAACAACAGAATAAGTCGGAATTGCTCTCCAGTTTAACGATGGTTTAAATATACTCGTAGAGTAATTTTTTTCTTTTTTATTATCAACTCTTTTCCGCTGTCCCACTGAACCCCGGAACGAGAGCAAATCAGGTGTGTCCACGTCACTGGCAGCTGACTGAGACGTGGCTTCCGCGACCTGCGTGGTCGCAGAGCGCTCGGTGCAGGTTCCCCGCCCCCGGGTGCTTTGCGAGCCGCTGCAGCTGCGGTGCTGAGGCGTGCAGCGGCAGAATAGAGGCAGGGTAACGGGGCCGCGGCCTCGCGCCCGATCCCGCCTGCCGCCTCCACATGTGGGTCCGTGGCTGTTCTGCACACAGGGCGCCCACTGGGTGCTATGCGCTCCTCTGTCTGGCCGAACCCTCCTCGGCGCTGTTCTCGCGTCCTCTTAAGGTGCCTTCACACTGTCAACCAACTCCAACAAACAAAAACATGCAACAGTTGCCAGTCTAATAAACTTCAAACAGTCGTGGGTTTGGCAAACTTACAACTGTTGCAAAGTGTTGAAAACAGTTTGAAATTCTAGTAAGCATACATTTTGTGGTGTCGCACAAGTATAAAGTGCGCGCCACCTACTTTCGCCGCGCGCCGCCATGCACGCACGGCGCGGCGTTCTTACGACGACAGCCACGAGCGCCCTCTGCTGCAACTCCGCTCGTGGCCACCACTGAACGACACCCTTCACTTGGGACTGAGATAGGAACCAGCTAAACTTCGGAATCAGATAGGCACCAGTGAAGACTTGGCTATCGGACAGGCACTAGGCAGACCTCTAACTCAACTATCTATCAGCATTCTGCAGTACAGAAGTACAGAAGTATTGTATAAATTATGTGCAATATATATCTCGTTCTAATTTACTCTACTGTTTCTAGTTTCTGCTGTCCCACTGGCTTCTCACCTTCGTACCTGCACAAGCGTGCTTCCTTTATTCCTGTGTCGGTACTTTTCTACTCGGCCACCGACACCTACGACGGAAACGAGACACAAAAGCGGCGACGAGGCTGGGACACAAAACATTTGGCGTTTTTCTTTTAATAATCGTCTGCACAACAGCATTTAATTTAATATTTCGGGCGAGTATATCAATTGACAAGATGGAAAAATTAAAACAATTGTAGAATGGAACTTTTGACTCTGCAGTGGAGTGTGCCCTGATATGAAACTTCCTGGCAGATTAAAATTGTGTGCCGGAACCGGGACTCGAACCTGGGAACTTTGCCTTTCGCGGGCAAGCGTTCTACCAACTGAGCTATCCCGACACGACTCACGATGCCGCATCACAACTTGCCCGCGAAAGACAAAGGTCCCAGGTTCGAGTCCCGGTTCAAATGTTCAAATGTTTGTAGAGCTTATGGGACTTAACTACGGGGTCATCAGTCCCTAAACTTACAAACTACTTATGAAGCGCTCTACCGACTGAGCTATCCCGACACGACCCACGATGCCGCATCACAACTTGCCCGCGAAAGACAAAGGTCCCAGGTTCGAGTCCCGCTTAAAATGTTCAAATGTTTGTAGAGCTTATGGGACTTAACTATGGGGTCATCAGTCCCTAAACTTACAAACTACTTATGAACCAGCTAATAGTAAGGACTGCACAAATATCCATGCCCGAGGGGAGATTCGAACCCCCGACCGTGGTGGCCGTGTAGACCGTGACTGGAGCGCCTCAGTCCCCTCGGCCACCGCGGCCGCAGTCCCGGTTCCGGCACACAATTATAATCTGCCAGGAAGTTTCATATCAGTGCACACTCCGCTGCAGAGTGAAAAGTTTCATTCTGGAAACATCCCTTAGGCTGTGGCTAAGCCATGTCTCCACCATATCCTTTCTTCCAGGAGTGCTAGTCTTGCAAGTTTCGCAGGAGAGCTTCTGTGAAGTTTGGAAAGTAGGAGGCGAGGTACTGGCGGAAGTAAAGTTGTGAAGTGGCATCGTGAGTCGTGTCGGGATAGCTTAGTCGGTAGAACGCTTGCCCGCGAAAGGCAAAGGTCCCAGGTTTGAGTCCCGATTACGGCACACAATTTTAATCTGCTAGGAAGTATCAAAACAATTGTAGGTGGAAATGTGGGTAGCGAGTGGACGAAAGAAAAAGTGCTCGCACTAATGTACAACATGACCTACACTGCAAGGACATAATCACGAAAATTGTTTGAGAATGAGCGACCAAACATTTGAATTCACCCACACATTTACAAATACTTAAATTCTATGCTTCAAGAAGCCCTATATCTGTGTCAGTGAATAAATTATGAAACACTTACCTAGTTGATTTTTCATGCTTAACATAAACTCTTCAGAGAATTTATTTTATTTAAGAAGAGAAAATATGTTCGTAATTTTGTCATGTTACGTTTGCATGTGCGCCATTATGCATCATGCATTGTGAAAGTTTACTACAACCTGAGATTTATTTTGTCTGATTGTCTTAAAAGCATCTCATCAAATATCTGTATAACTACCTGCTCTTGTGGTTAATTCTGTAAATGCATCGTGCTAAGCACAAAAAATACGGAGCTAACGGGTGTAGGTTTCATTAAGCAAATCGTAAATTCCATTTCTTTCGATAAAAAGCTTTTCCAGCACTCGGTAAAATAGGTACCGATAGTTGAATCCTAAAGTGTACCATATCACGTATTATTCCAGACAAGAGTGAATCAAAATGTAAATCGCTTCACAGATTACATAGGTTAGTTTAGAGTACAAATAATATTTATTTCCTGTATGCCTCTCCATAAATCTTTTAGTCCATATAATATCTTCCTTATCATCCACAGTGAGCAACTTGGAATACCACAGATTGTGGTAGCTTTTTCTTTATGCGCTTCTAACAGTTTATTTTAGCCATTCTGCTCTGTATTAAGAAATAATTTGTATTCTTCATGTTTGCAGTGAAATACCGACGTAAACGACACTGCAATGCGCATGCGCAAGTTGCCCAACTCCGCCGTGGTTTTGACCACTGACCATAAACTCCAAACTCGAGACAAACTTCTCTTAACTAGTTTTCGAAACTCGCAACTTCACACGACTGTTGACAACAGATGAAAACAAAGTCAAACTTCGAGTTGAAAGCAGTTGTCAACTGAGTTTGTTGGAGTTGGTTGGTAGTGTGAAGGCGCCTTTAGAATTTCATGTGACGAGGGAGGAGCGCGTAGGAGAGGGGGACGAGCATCGTTTATCATAGGGTTGGAACACTTGGCACATTTGTCAGGAGTGACACTTGTGAGAAGACCCGCGCGAGCAGGTAGCAGGTACTCTGCAAGAGAACCACGAATCTGTTACCCGCCCTGCAGTTGCTTATATCTGCCACGCTTCGCTGCGGATGTTCTGCAGGCCTAGTAGTTTTCCACTTAGTACGATGTCATACAGCGGTTATTTCGCACTTCCGTGTAATGGCAACGATTTCACTGAGTCTAAGTTTATTTCTTCCTCGTGTTTGTGTGTTTTGCCGCTTACAAAACGTTTTTCAATTAAATTAAATTCAAATACCCCGAGACGGTTTTTCAAAATGTCTGAGACATTAACAGTAAATAAGAAGCAATGAATTAAAATTTGTGATGCGGCCGCGAATCGAACCCGTACCTCCATGCTTACTAGGCAGAAGTCTTACCGTTAGACCACCGCACCACTAACAGTTAAGGCGTCTTGGAATAGTGTAAGTACGACATCCCTCCACGTCATAAACTTTAATTCAGCTTCCTTGTTCCAACGCTCTCCATGCAGCGAAATATGACCTCGGCAATGGACATATTGGAACATTCCCGGCCGCACCGCAAATTTTAATTCATTGCTTCTTATTTATCGTTAATGTCTTGGACATGTTTGAGACGAAAAACCGTAGACTTTATATTTAATTTGATATTTATATCACCTTAACAGCAATGTTCCAATATGTCCATTGCCGAGGTGTTATTACGCTGCATGGACATCCTTGGCAATAGTGGCAATTATCTATGGAATAAGGAAGCTGAATTAAAGTTTGTGACGTGGAGGGAAGTCGAACTCCCACTATTCCAAGGCGCCTTAACCGTTAGGGAATGAGGTGGTCTAACGGAAAGACGTCTGACTAGGAAGCATATAGGTCCTTTTCTATTCCCGGCCGCATCACAAATTTTAATTCATTGCTTCTTATTTATCGTTAATGTTTTTCCATTAATTAGTAGCTTCGTCCATAATATGAATATAGCAATCTTCGGCTGAAATTGTGGTATTTTCAGTCGGGAATGCAACGTTTGTACTGAGTGACTCGTGTTTCAAAAGTTTACTCGACTCTGTTTTACCTTCAACTCCATCAAATTTATTTACAAGATTCCCCCCCTCCCCCACGGAATTTCTATGAGTATTTAAAGGCGTGTCAATGCTTGCAAAACGACATATTGACCATAGCTGTTTATTTTTTCTCAATGCTACCGGTTTCTGTCAGTTTACCATCATCAAGCGTTAGCAGAGATCAGCTAATAGCTTGACATGTCGTAACATAAAAATTCAATATTGTAAAATAAGTATTTCTTGTCATTGATCTACTCATTGATATTACCACAGTGGCTGACAGCTACAAACACAGCAGCAGCCAGACACTGTGGTAATATCAACGAGAAAGCAATGACAACAAATACTTATTTTACCTTTCTAAGCATGTCAATGCCTTTGACAATTACATATTCAGTATAATTTTGAGCGTAAGCCAGAAAAGATTGTTTGTGTACAATCAACCTCGAGATTATTTTGAAGTCTTTTTGCAGCCTCGTTCGTCTCAAACATATATTTGTTTATTTTTATTTTCTTTCATTTTGGTAATAAAGAGTCTTGGTTTCATAAACTTGATGAAGATTTATTTATTTAAACATGACGGGTTTTGCCTCTTCTAGGCATCATCAGACATTGAAAAAGGGGGAGGGGGCTAGTGGTTTACAAGCCGCGGCAGAGTCGCCGAGCGGATTGACGCGCTGTGATCCGATGCGCGAGGCCGCTACCCGTCGGGGGTTCGAATCCCCCTCGGGCATCAATGTTTATGCTGTCTTTAGTACAAGGTAGTTCATAAGTAGTTTGTAAGTTTAGGGACTGATGACGCCGCAGTTAAGTACCATAAGCTTAACAAACATTTTTTGAGATTTACAAACTTGTTTAAAACACAACTAAAATCTCTTAAATCTTTCCTAAGGAAGAAATATTACAATATGGAGGGTGCAGACTGAAAAACCAGCAGGCCACTTAACCACATTCATGTGTTTGACGTGGGGGGATGAAAATTGAACTAGTAAAATACCGCTAAAGTGCATAGCTTAATAAAGACAATTACTTAACTCTGAAGTTGTAGAGCGTCCAATTGTTAAAATTCAATAAGATGTAACTGTTGATCAATAATAGGGCCAACGAAGTCAATGGTAAAACTTATCTTAGCCGCGCGAAGCTTTGTTTACTCACGCAGAGCCGACCCCTGCCACAACCCTCGACTGCTTCCGCACTCGTGTCTTACCGGTAACTTTTCAATCTTGCTCATCGAAAGTGCGCAAATGGCTCGTAGAAAACGCACTTGAGTGCGACAACATTATTGAGCAACAGTTACATCTATTTTTATTGAATTTTTATAATTTGACGCTTTGCAACTTCAGAGTTAAGTAATTTTATTTATTAAGCTATGCGTTTTAGCGGTATTTTAGTAGTTCAATCTTTATCACCCCACGTCAAACACGCGAATGTGGTTATGTGGCCTACTGTTTTTTTTTTTTTTTTTCAGTCTGCAACCCCCCCCCCCCCCCTATTGTAATAATTCTTGCTTAGAAAAGATTTAACATATTTTCAGTCGTGTTTTAAACAAGTTTGTAAGTCTCTCCACCCCCCCCCCCTTTCAACGTTTGATGATGCCTAGAAATTGCAAAACGCGGCATGTTTAAATAAATAAAATATCAAGTTTATGCAACCAAGAATGTTTATTACAAAAAATTTCAATTACGGTTGCTGCGCCAGCGCCACAAAAGTATGGACTGGAGTGATTTTAGATATTTTTCTTTTGTAATCGATATTTAAAATTAGTTTGTTTTAGTATTCTGCATCTTCTCGGGGACTTTTCCGCTCATCAGTAGCAAATTTTGATTAAGTTTTAGTCTTTACAAACTTTGCTAATGCGGCGATGCCTTTGAGTGCAGTCCCACGTATCGCTCGAACCATCAGTCTACAAAACAGCCGTAAAAGTCTGTCTTGAAGGCTACGGTTTTCACAACACAGGCTAACAATTATAAAATATTCACAGGGAAAAATTTGTTGTACATAAATTCAACGAATTTGCTGATTTCCTTCTAGAAAGAAACAAGGCCACTATCTTGAACACATTTCTACTAAGACCGATCAACGTGATAACAGAAACTTGTAACATCTGTTTCAAAAAACAAACTCGTAACGGCATGGAACAGAGAAAATTAAAAGTCCCTTCATCTTTCCACCAAGGCAAGTACGTTTTTAGAGGTTTAAAAAGTTTCTCGTTTTTCGTTTTCTGCACGTCAGAAAGGTGTCAACAGCCTAAATGTGTTTCCTGCCTTCGAAAAAGTTGTGAGAGAGTGAAGACGAAACTACATTCAAATCTGCTAGGTCAAATTTTCGAGCTTGAAAGCCTGATATTGCATTCTGTAAACTGATGGTCAGGCATAGCTAAAGAATCGACTCAAACTTGCAATGTATTGAGCATCTATTGCAGAAGGGCGATCCCATAGTTGTACCTTCCAGTAACTTAATTTTTATGTTTTTTATATACTGCAACTTTTTTTGGCAAGGCGAAGGTTTATTTGTTTTTACGTTGATTTTATTTTCGAATAATTGGATATTCGTCACGGGATACTTCTTTTCCAAAGAGCTGTCGAATGCGTGTAGAAAACCAACGGGTTTGGGATGAAAAATTAATAACTGGTATATCTCGATAGATGTAAGCAATCCCCACATAGATGGTACAGAAAAAATTAGTTACGTCTTATAATATAGGTGAAACATTCAATGATGTATCAGTTTTTCAGGTAGAATGGGATAGGAACGACGATGGAAACAGAATCTAATTTGAGGAAGTGGAGAAAATGGTCAGTAGATTACAGTGCAATAAAGCGGCTAGGGTGGATGCAATTAAGCTGGAACTCGTCAAATACAGTGGAATATTAGGTCCCAAATGGTTACACTGGATAACTGAAAAGGCGTGGGAATCGTGACAGGTTCCGTCTGACTGGACGAAAGCGGTAATCACGCCAATTTTCAAACATGGAAACAGAAAAGATTGCAACAACTATCGAGGTATCTCTTTAATTAGCGTTGTAGGCAAAATATTCTCAGTTATTGTTGAAAGGAGAGTGCGAGTATAAATTGAGGACAAGTTAGATGAAAATCAGTGTGGGTTTAGGCCTCTTAGATGCTGTTAGGACCAGATCTTTAGCTTACGGCAGGTAATGGAAAAGTGCTATGAGTGGAACAGGGAATTGTATCTATGTTTCATAGATCTGGAAAAGGCTTATGACCGTGTTCCTAGGAGGTAGCTACGGTCAGTTCTTCAAGATTATGGTATAGGAGGCAAACGTCTGCAGGCAATTAAAGGTCTTTACGTAGACTGTGAGGCAGCAGCTAGATGGCAAATTAAGCTCGTGGTTCAGGGTAGTTTCAGGGATAAGACAAGGCTGTAACCTGTCACCACTGTTGTTCATACTATTCATGGATCATATGTTGAAAACAGTAGACTGGCAGGGCGGGATTAAAGTAGGTGAAAACAAAATAAGCAGTCTCGCATATGCGGATGACTTAGTTGTAATGACCGATTCGATTGAAAGGTTGCAAACTAATATTTCAGAGCTCGATCAGAGGTGCAAGGATTATGATATGAAGATCAGCAACTCCAAAACGAAAGTAATGTCTGTGGGAAAGAGATCCAAACAGATTGAGTGCCAAAAAGGAGGAACAAAGTTAGAACAGGTAGACAGTTTCAAATATCTGGGATGTATTTTCTCACAGGATGGCAACATAGCGAAAGAACTGGAATCGAGGTGCAGCAAAGCTAATGCATTGAGTACTCAGCTAAGATCTACTCTCTTCGGCAAGAAGGAAGTAAGTAAGAACCAAGACTAAGTTAGCAGTGCACCGCTCTATCTTTCGATCAACTTTGTTGAAAGTTGGGTGGATACAGGTTACCTTATTCATAAGATAGAGGTTACAGATATGAAAGTAGCAAGAATGATTTCAGGTACCAATAGATGGGAACCATGGCAGGAGGGTGTCCATAATGAGGAAATCAAAGAAAAGCTGGGAATGAATACCATAGATGAAGCAGTTAGAGCGAACAGACTGAGATGGTGGGGTCATGTTACACGCATGGGAGAAGCAAGGTTACCTAAGAGACTCATGAGCTCGTCAGCGGAGGGTAAGAGGAGCCGAGGTAGGCCAAGAAGAAAGTACTTAGATTCGGTGCAGAATGATTTTGAAGTAAAAGGCATAACATCAGACGAGGCATCAATGTTAGCATTGAATAGGGGATCATGGAGGAATTTTGTTATACTATGCTCCAGACTGAACGCTGAAAGGCATAATCAGTCTCTAATGACGATGATGATTATAATTTGACTAAAGTCACTTCTCCCTAGCCTTAGTCGGCACCGTGCGGAGCGATCGTTCAAAGAAGCAGGTACGGCGTAAGGGCCAGTGCAGAAACTTGTGAGGCAGCCTATGCCTTTACCGGGGTGTCCCGAATTTCTCACAACTGTCTACACATTCTATTTTCTCACAAATATGTCTTTTCACAAATATCACAAACATGTTTATCACATTTCTCACTGGTCTGGTACGGTCCGCCACTATGTCTTGAGCCAGCCAGTTCACTTGCTCCCAGGATCCAAATCCAGGAATATATATACAGGGTGTTACAAAAAGGTACGGCCAAACTTTCAGGAAACATTCCTCACACACAAAGAAAGAAAATATGTTATATGGACTTTTGTCCGGCATTGCTCAATTTCCATGTTAGAGCTCTTTTTAGTATTTCTCTTTAAATGTAAATTGAAATAATTCTTGCAGAAAATTGATAAAATACCCAATTGTTTCGTTAGTATGTACGCAATTGTGCAATCACGTCATCAACACAGATTTTCTGTGAACGTTTCGGCAGTAATTGTTAGTGATGTCTTGATTGGGCCTCATGTTCTCCCACCTACGCTCACTGGAGCACTTTATCATGATTTCATACGGGATACTCTACCTGTGCTGCTAGAACATGTGCCTTTACAAGTACGACAAAACATGTGGTTCATGCACTATGGAGCTCCTGCACATTTCAGTCGACGTGTTCGTACGCTTCTCAATAACAGATTCGGTGACCGATGGATTGGTAGAGGCGGACCAATTCCATGGCCTCCACGCTCTCCTGACCTCAACCCTCTTGACTTTCATTTATGGGGGCATTTGAAAGCTCTTGCCTACGCAACCCCGGTTCCAAATGTAGAGACTCTTCGTGTTCGTATTGTGGACGGCTGTGATACAATACGCCATTCTCCAGGGCTGCATCAGCGCATCAGGGATTCCATGCGACGGAGGGTGGATGCATGTATCCTCGCTAACGGAGGACATTTTGAACATTTCCTGTAACAAAGTGTTTGAAGTCACACTGTTGCTGTTTGTTTTCATTCCATGATTAATGTAATTTGAAGAGAAGTAATAAAATGAGCTCTAACGTGAAAATTAAACGTTTCCGGACACATGTCCACATAACATATTTTCTTTCTTTGTGTGTGAGGAATGTTTTCTGAAAGTTTGGCCGTACGTTTTTGTAACACCCTGTATCTATATATTACTTTGATTGAATGTTCCGGTGGTGTTTGGTAGAATATTTGATACATGATCACTAAAACACACACGACACTGATATAATGAAACTTACTGGCAGATTAAAATTGTGTGCCGCAACCGGGACTCGAACCTGGGACCTTTGCCTTTCGCGGGCAAGCGCACTACCGACTGTGCTATCCCGACACGACTCACGGTACGTCCTCACAACTCTAGTTATGCCAGTATCTCACCTCCTACTTTCCAAACTTCACAGACGCTCTCCTGCGAAACTTGCAAGACTAGCACTCCTGGAAGGAAGGATATGGTGGAGACATGGCTTAGACACATCCTAAAGGATGTTTTCAGAATGAAACTTTCACTCTGCAGCGGAGTGTGCGCTGATATGAAACTTCCTGGCAGATTAAAATTGTGTGCCGGAACCGGGACTCGAACCTGGGACCTTCGCCTTTCGCGGGCAACCACACTACCGACTGTGCTGTCCCGACACGACTCACGATGCCGCCTCACAACTTTGAAAGGCAAAGGTCCCAGGTTCGAGTCCCGGTTCCGGCACACAATTTTAATCTGCCAGGAAGTTTTATATCAGCGCACACTCCGATGCAGAGTGAAAGTTTCATACTGATGTAATATTCAACAACATTAATTCATTTATACAAACGAGTTTTCGGGTGTTCCTCCAGCATCAGGTACAAAGGTTACTATAAACACAATTTATATCAAATATTTTACAAAATGTACATCAAAGAGTAACAAACTGGCAAAAGATAAACTTACTGTAGGCAGTTATACAAAGAACTGATGTGAAACTATTACGTATTGTACTAAATGGCTAAGAAAAGGATGCGACAATATGAAAGCTTAATTACATGATAACTGTCATGTAATTAATCCTTCTGGTGATTTGAATTTTCTAAAGATATCAGAATATGTACTGAGAAAAAACCGGAGAAAGACAAAAGTAATAAGAAGTTGCAGAAACGAGGAAGGCGAGAGATTTGACAGAAACATTGATAGTCACGAAATAGACGAAGTTAAGGCACTGTGCTACATTGGAAGCCATAACGGTCCGGCCACAGAGGACACGAAAGGCAGGCTAAGAGGTCATTTCAGGCCAATAAACGTTGAGTGGAGTCGAACATAGCCCTTAATATGAGAAATTAACTGTTATTGTACGTTTAGAGCACAGCTTTGTATGGAAATGAAATATGGACACTGGGGAAACTGGAATAGAAGCGAAGCGCTTGAGCTGTGTGGCGCTGCAGCAGAATGTGAAAAATTTGTTGGAATTATTAAGGAATCAGAGAGAGAGAGAGAGAGAGAGAGAGAGAGAGAGAGAGAGAGAGATACATTCCGGCCGCGGTGGCCGAGGGGACTGAGGCGCTCCAGTCACGGTGTGCATGGCCATTACGGTCGGGGGTTCGAATTCCCTCTCGGGCATGGATATTTGTGCCGTCCTTAGGATTAGCTAGTTCATAAGTAGTTTGTAAGCTTAGGGACTGATGACCCCGTAGTTAAGTCCCATAGACTTTACAAACATTTGAACATTTAGACACAGACAGACTACAGGTTACAGGGAGAGAGAGAGAGAGAGAGATGAAATTGTCAGTTGTGCCCTAGGGAAGTGTAATAGGAACATTACTATTTTACTTATATATAAATGATCTAACGTGAAAAGTGTGTAGGAATCTCTAGCTGTTGCCTGTTGATACTGTGGCGCACAGGAAGGTCTTTATTATAGCAGGATGTAAGATGAATTAGACATAGTCTCTAGTTGATATGAGAAATGGGAGCTAGCTTAAAAATAAGGTGACGGAGAACATTACGAGAAACAAACTGATAATGTTCGAATACAGTGTTATTAGTGTGCTATTTTACACGGTCACGTCTATCTTAAATGACTAACCGTTATGTTGCGGAGCTATAGGAAATGGGATGAGCTTATAAGGACAATCGGGGGAAAGGCGGATGGTCGGCTTCGTTTTACAGGGAGAATTTTGAGATGTTCCTCTGTAAAGGAGATTGCGAATAAAATACTTGTGCAAACCCGTTTTGAGTATTGCTCAAGTGTAAGGGATCCCCCACCGTATAGCTTTAATGGAAGACAAAGAAGCAGTTCCGAGGCGGGCTGGTAGGTGCGCTCGATGCATGAGTGTTAGAGAGATCGAGTCTTCGAAAACTCAAATGAGAAACTTTTACAGGACCAGAATTTGAAGGTAAATATATAAAGCGTCTTCTTTCGCCAATTTACATTTCGCGTAGAGACCACGAAGATAAGAGCAATTAGGGCTCGTACAGATGCAGACAGGCATTCGTTTTTCCCTCGTTCTATCTCAGAGTGGAACAGAAAAAAATGCGTACTAATGGTAATTGGTACCACCCGCCACACGTACCTTATACTGGATTGCGGAGTGTGTATGTAGGTATAAAGAGAGAGAAAGTATTGGCACTACATTTTATGTTCAATTTACGAGACAAGACTAACGAGTTTGTAGTTAGTTTCAGTGTAAAGGAACGTTCGCTTGTTGGAAGAAATAAAGCGCCTTCAGTCAGTTACTCAGTTTAGAACTACATTTTAGAGCAGAAAATAAACACTTTACTATCAGCACCCGAGGACCGAGTACGAGCAGTGAAGTGACGTAACCTTTCGGTGTTTTCACTACTGACATTCACGTCCTCGTTCATTCATTTCGCTGACTATTTGTTCTCTGCTGCCGTAGCTTTAAGTGCAGTTGCAGGCGCTGTTCACCGGAAACACCTTGCGAGCGGTGTGAAAACGTTATCGCCGCTATTCGGCCCAGGTGTGGGCGATAAGAGGCGCGTTCCCGCAGCGCAGTGCAGCGCAGCCAGCACCTTTCTTATCGCTTTGTTGTCGAGCGGACCCCTGGGTCGGCGGTAACGCTGAGATGTTTACGCCGTGCCGTCCGCTTCTGCCGCGCCAAGGGCTCAGATACCGAGTCACATCGTCTGCCGTGTCAGCAGTGTGGCCGGGTGTAGCTGCCCGCCACGTTGCCTCTGCAAGTCGACACGCCAAGTCATTAGATTAGCTGCACTGTTCGTTCCACAGAGCAACAACATGCGACACCTCGAGAAACTGAAAGGCCTCAGAAAAATAGAAATACGTAACACACATGCACGCGAGACAAAAAGTAGCCGAGCGGTCTAAGGCGCCTCGCTGAGGAGCGCGCGGTTGCTCGACGTCGGAGGTTCGTGTCTTCCTTGGGGCATGGGTGTATGTGTTTGTCCTTAGGTTAGTTTATCTTAGTTTAAGTAGTTTGTAAGCTACGGACTGATGACCTCGCAGTTTGGTCCGATAGATTTAAAAACATTTGAACATTTTTGAACAAAAAGTGAAGAGGAGCGAAGGAAGATCAGGTTCTAGCGCCCCGTCGACATCGTGGTCATGACAGGCGCAGCTCTCACTCCGATAGTTGTGGTAACGATTGGGAAGGCAATCGTTCGCGCTCTTTCAGAGGAACCATGCTGGCATTTTCTTGTAGTGATTTTGAGAAATCGGGGAAACCTAAATCTAAATTGTTGATAAAACTCTTCTGGGTATTGGACCGCATCGTCAAATGTTCAAATGTTTGTGTAGCTTATGGGACTTAACTACGGGGTCATAAATCCCTAAACTTACAAACTACTTATGAACTAACTAAGACTAAGGACGGCACAAATATACGTGCCCAAGGGGGGATTGGAACCCCCGACCGTAGTGGCCCTGCAGACCGTGACTGGCGCGCCGCAGTCCCCTCGGCAAACCTCAATCTGGGTGATCGGAATTGGGTTTGAACAACCCTTCTTCTGAATGAGAGCCCGGTAATTTGCCAATGCTCCACCTCGATCGGTGACAAAAGTTATTGACGTGGTCGTGGTCACGTCTCCAATTACATCACTTTCATTGACTGATCCCATATAGAATATTGGTACACACGAGACACTACCGTCACTTACGTCAGCGCTGGATGGACGCATGTCAGACGTATCAGTTCTACATCTACATCTACATGGGACACTCTGCAAATCACATTAAGTGCCTGGCAGAGGGTTCATTAAACTACCATTACACTATTTATCTCCCATTCCATTCTCGAATAGCGCGCGGGAAGAAAGAACACTTGAATGTCTCCGTTTGAGCTCTGATTTCTCGTATTTTATTCTGATGATCATTTCTACCTATGTAAGGTTGAGTCAACAATATATTTTCGCATTCGAAGGAAAATGTTGGCGATTGGAGTTTCGTAAGTATCCCACGCCGCAGCGATAAGCGCCGTTGTTGTAATGATTCCCATACCAGATCCTGTATCATTTCCGTGACGCTGTGTTCCCTGTAGTGTGGCAATACAAAAGGAGCTGCACTTCTTCGGACTCTTTCGATGTCCTCCGTCAAACCCACCTGATAAGGATCCCACACTGGGCAGCAATACTCCAAAAAAGGACGGTCAAGCGTAGTAATGTTGCATCTTTTAAGGGCTCTGCCAATAAAACGCAGTCTGTGGTTCGCCTCTCTCACGACATTATCTCCGTGTTCTTCCCAGTTTAGCCGGCCGCAGTGGCCGAGAGGTCTGCGGCGCGCCAGTCTCAGTCTGCAAGGCCCCCACGGTCAGGGATTCGAATCCCCCCTCGGGCATGGATGTTTGTGTTGTCTTTAGTATAAGGTAGTTCATGAGTAGTTTGTAAGTTTAGGGACTGATGACCCCGCAGTTAAGTCCATTAAGCTTAACAAACATTTGAACATTTTCCAGTTTGAGTCTGAAGTAATAGTAATTCCTAGATATTTTGTGGCCTTCATGGCCTTCACTCTTGATTGATTTATCTTGTAAACAAACTTTAACGGATTTCGTTTCGTACTCCTGTGGACGACTTCACACTACTCATTATGTAGTCAATTGCCAATTTTTACAGCATAGTGATATCTTATTCAGATCGTTCTGCAGTTGGTTTAGATCTTAAGATGATTTTACTAGACGGTAAATGACGGCGTCATCTGCAAACAACCGAAGAAAGCTACTTAGATTATCCCCTAAATAGTTTTTGTAAATAAGAAACAGCAGAGGACCAATAACACTATCCTGTGCAACGCCCGATATCACGTCTGTTTTATTCGATGCCTTACCATAGATTACTACGACCTGTGTCCTCTCTGACAAGAAAACCCCTATCCAGTCGCAAATTTTGGGCGATATACCATAACCACGCAGTTTGATTCAAAGCCGTTTGTGAGGTACGGTGTCAAAAGCCTTCTGTAAATCAAGAAATATGGAATCGATTTGCGAACCCTTGTCGATAGCACCCATCACTTGAGTAAAGAGGTAGTTGCGTTTCGCATGAACGATATTTTCTAAATCCGTGTTGTCCTTGGGTCACTAAATCATAATATTTGAATATGTATATCAAATGTTCAAATGTCTGTAAATCTATCGGACCTAACTGCGTGGTCATCAGTCCGTAGCTTACAAACTACTTAAACCTAGGTAAACTAACCTACGGATAAACACACACACCCATGCCCCAGGGAGGACTCGAACCCCCACGGCAAGCAACCGCGCGCTCCGCAGCGAGACGCCTTAGACCGCTCGGCTGCTCCACCGCGGCTATGTATATCACATCCTCCTACACAGCCACTACTAAGTTCATAGCAGACAACACTACCCACGGTACCACTTAGAAGGGAACACCAGGTATGGTATAAGCGTATGTTAGTCACAGGTATGTTGTGAGGGAATACGTCCAGAACACCAAACCAAATGGATTAGTTCCAATGCGCCTTGTTTTCCACAAAAATCGAGGTCAGAGTCCCGCACGTACCTGCACATTGTCACCGTCGGCAAGTGAGTCAGCATGCAAGGCGTTTGGCTGCCACGTAGAGTTGCTACCAAAAATTTTCACACACTCGTCCGATGATTGAGTGTGCATAATTATATGCTTCTTTGCCACTTTATCAATTCTTATTGCAAAGATAAAATCTAAGTTACATCAGGTAAGCTCAGTTACATGAAGTTCGTGTACACTTAAATAACAAAATACATTTATATCAAAACTAGCAGAGGACCTGACCTCGCCCAGGAAGTTATTGATTCCAGTCTTGAGTTACTCCATCTCCCCTTTTCTCTGTCCACCTTCTCTTTCCTTCTCTTTTCCATAGCATCGTCTGCCCACCACCCTCTCTGTTCTCCTGCTCCTCCCCCGTCTCGTCCTGTCCTTTTCTCTGTCCGTTTTCTCCTCACCCTCCCTCTGTTCATCAGGATTCATCTGTCTGTCAGCATCCCCCTCTCTCTCATTCTCCTCCTCTTCCCACTTTATCCATTGTAAGGTACCCTGCACCAAGCATCATGCAGTGACTTACGAGAGGTATCCATTGTATCAATCAGGCTGTTCCAAATTTCATTCATATCCGTTCAGCCATTTCAGCGTGAAGGTGCAACAAACGAATTAACTAATTGTAAAACACCCTCCGCCATGCACGATACTAAGTTTTGTATGCCTATAACTTTAGCGCAAGTGCAAACAAAGAGTTGTCAAAGTTTTATCGCAATTCCAGCATGAAATACAAACAAAAATACAAACATTAATTTGTATATATTAGATTACTCTGGTTAATAAAGAAGTGCACACATTCCTTCATTTTTATGGGGAACTATATTCTTCTTGTCAAAGAATATCAAATCATATGGTACCATAACAATTCTTACTAGCTTCAACAGGTGTACAAACGCCTGGGTGATAAGTTATCAAAGAAACACCGAAAGTACAGTTCAATCTAATAAATGCTACCGATTTACAGGTGCACGGTGTTTTCATCAGCGATACTGGAAAACACTGGTCGTTCGCATTAAAAAAAAAAATGTTCGGTCGCCATGTATTTAATCATGGGAAGGAAGACTGGTGCACTGAACTTCAGTAACTAATGTATTCATAACGAGTCCTTTCGCGAAGCGATTAAGCGGCTACTTGTTAACAATTCGGAAGCCTTTTTTAATGAAGAGTTTTACTTGACGGTGGTACAAAATTCCATAGGCCACCATTAAATCACGCAGCTGATGCTGATTCATTTCCGTAGGTGTCAATGCATTTCTTGTAAATTACATTCGGAAAGGAATATAACCTTTAACACAGCTTGCCCTTTATTCACATGAAGTGATAACTGCTATCGACAAGGGATCACAAATCGATTCCATATTTCTGGATTTCCGGAAGGCTTTTGACACTGCACCCCACAAGCGACTTCTAATGAAATTGAGTGCTTATGGAATATCTCCCCAATTGTGCGATTGGATTCACGATTTCCCATCAGAAAGGACACGGTTCGTTGTAATTGACGGTAACTCATCAAGTAAAACAGAAGTGATATCTGGCGTTCCCCAGGGAAGCGTTATAGGTCCCCTACCCTTCCTTGTGTTTATAAACGATTTAGGAGACAATCTGAATAGCTCCCAAATTGTGAGTGAATTGCTTTTCTAGCTAATAGAAAGCAGCATGTCATTCTCAACAGAGAAAAATCTTCAAAAGGATTCTCATCTTCCATTCGTATATTATTTTATAGTACCCCATAACTGCAGACTGGACACCGCAATTCCATTTTGTAGTAATAAAATTCTTACAAAAACTATATAAATAAATTTAAAGCAATCGGCAGCGGAAGAGTTCAAAAGGGACGTTGCACGTCACTGACAGTTTTGGATCTCGCCCAGATTGAATAATCTAGCTGCGATACAAAATTTTAATACAGTCTTGAAATTTTTTGTTTAATCAGTCATCAGTCTTGTTTCACACGACCTGCCACAAATTCTCCTCCTGCGCCATCTCTTCCACCCTATGTCCTCATTTACTTGCTGGGCGTATTTCAGTCTTTGACTTCCCCTACAGGTTTTACTCCCTGTGGCTCCTCCTGAGTATCAAGGAAGTCATTCTCTAATGTGTTATTGGTTCTCCTATTATTCTGCCCTTTCTAATTGTCAGTATGCTCCTCTCTTCGCCGAAGCTACAATGACTCTCCTCATTCGCTATCTTATTAGTCCACGCCGCGACTACAATGATTCGATTACTTCCAATTTCCCCATTGTCCATGTTTCAAAGCGGTGTTCGAAGCGTACACCTTCAGAAACGTCTATCTTGCATTATGTTTGACGCTAGTAGAGTGCTCCTGGGTATGAATGTCTTCTTAGCCTCTGTCAGTGTACTTCTTATGTCCACATCGCTTAGTTTGTTGTAGGCACCTTTACTTCAAAAGTAGGACAAATCCTTAAAACCATATACGCCATGATTACCAAATTATATGTTACTTTCTCTCTCTACCGCTTCTTTTTAATTACGAGGTTGTTTTATGTTTTTTATTTTATTTTCATTAATATTTTTATTATTATTTATTTATTTATTGCAGTTTTTCCCAGTCCTGATTCTGTACTGATAAGAATATTCTTTCCAATTAACTGGCCGTATAATTCTTCTTCTTTCACCAATAATAGTAATATTATAAGTGAATCTCATCACTGAATTTCGATACCACTCTTGATCCTATCTTTTATTTCCGTCGTTGCTTCTTCGATGTATGCATTGAACAGAAAGGGTTGACGACTGCATCCCTCTCTTACACCCTTCTTAATCCAAGCGCATCGTTCTTCTACTTACAGTCGTATTAGTATCTCTTGGTTCTTATACATATGTTTCACCCGTCTTTTCGTACGTCTTAATTTTGTCAGAAATTCGATCATTTAGCGCCAATTTATTTTGTGTAACACTTTTTCCAAGTCGACAAATCCGAAAAGAACAGACACCATATAAATAATTGTATATGTGCTGCCAACAGACAATTGTGAATTTCAATGCGGACACATTAATACGCTCGATCCCTTGCGGAAATCAAGTATAGGCTGCGAGCATGAGTAATTAATGGGCAGGTGACACTACCATCGAAGTGTGCTATAAGCTGAGAATCTGGGTTGGAAAGGAAGCGTGTCCGGATAGCCTAATTGGTTAACGCGACCGCTGACCCGAAGCTGGAAATCCGGGTACGAATTCCGGTTCCTCACAAATTTCCAACTTTGCCGTTGGATGTATTTCAATGCCCTGAAACGGTCTAAATGTTAAATTGTCTTGATTTCCCTTCACTCAGGTGCAATGTCAGGATTTTGTTCGCCTTTCCTAAAGCCAAACTAGCCATCACGTAACGGATCTTCAGTTTTCTTTTCCATTCGTCGGTACGTTATTCTCGTCAATAGCTCGGATGTTCAGCTGAGTGTGCGGTAGCTCTTACAGTTGCCTGCCCTTGCTATTTTCCCAGTTGTATGGAGGACATTGTTTCGAAAGTGTGATAGCACGTCAACAGTCATGTGGATTGCACTCGCCACCTACTATGAAGTAGAGAGTGTTAAATATATTTGTAGATAAGCAACTGGCAGAGTTCAGAGTTAATAATGTAGCATGCCTCTATAATTGTTGAGTGTACTTACTATTCATCGTTCTGGCGGTACTTTGTATCGGTAACTTGTTTTGCTCTTGTTATCTGAGTGACAAAATTAACAATTGTCGACTGTCAATATTTAGTAAACTATAAAAGATAAAACAGTTTAATTTGGTAGCAAAGCCAGTAGTAGATCACCTTTCTCGCTGAAAATTTAACTCTCTTGCCTTAACCCTTCAATGCATGGTGTAGCTTAAAAGCTGTACGTGTGTTGTGGATGTTGAACCTATCGTTAGATCAGACAACAAATTGTTCCTTAAAAAAAAAACCACAAATCACTTTCTTAATGCTTGACTGTGAGAATTTTATGCAGATAAGTTTCTAATTATTGAAATCTAGTATCAATTTAGTATCATAGTCAATTAACTATCATTTACTATGGCACCAATAATGAAATCCGTTCAACAATATTATTCACATCAATACTGCACTTTAAATCCACTAATAATTAATTATCAAATGAAGGAAGTAGGTTAATTTTCTAACTACGTAAATGAAACATGATAGCAAGTTTAAGCTACTTATTATTAATAATCAGCATTACATTACCTACATAATACAACTTCTGACTTGCTGGCAAAGCAGCCTCTGCTCTACATCGGAGCCATGCACACAACCCAACCGCTCTCTAAGCGAGCTGAACCACTACTCCTACTCTCTCTCAGTGCGAGCTACAATGCTATGCAATACATGATCTTTGCCAAAGATGAAACTTCATAAAGGACACATGTCGATACATACAGTAGAAGCGATATTATACATTTTCTTGCAAGCAAGTTACTCGATACAAAACAGGAGGCACAATATTGGACATTTTCTTACAAAATAATTTTTTATGGACACGTTTCATCACCCCCCTCCTACCTATTAAAATTTTGTAGGGTGGGTGATGCCAATGGCATTGCCTAGCCAGCAAAATTACTGAATTTCAAGTCCAAAAATCCATTAATGACATCCAAAATATAACATGAAAAATATGAAAACCTGATAAACATTTTTATACAAGATATTCAAGATCAAAACAACAGATGAAGTTCATAGAAAATTTAAAAAATGTTACAGTCATAAATACATGCCATTTTACAGGACAGTACCATCAAAAGTCATGCATGGAGTGGTACACGATGTAACAGGCATAAGCAAATGTCAAAATGTACAGCACATCAGCAATAAATGGAATACATGACAAATATACATAATGGTAAACATAAGTATATATAGAATTTTACAGAACATAGTTTGACAAATGATATAGTGGAGAAAATGAGATAGCTAGAAGTAATACACAAATGGAAAAAATATATAATAATAAGCTCGAACATATACAAAGTTTTACAAAAGGTAGTTTAACTAATGTCATCATTCTTTAAAGAAAATGAGGTAATTACAAGTAATACACACAGTAGTGTAAGTTCCATGCGTCTAAATTTTGTACAAGAGATCAGTATTTTTTGGGAACATAAAATGAACATTTGTATCTTGTGCACAATGTAGTCTATGTAAATTTTTAGTGCACTTAGTATAAGATAAAGTGTCAATTTTGTATTCTGTGATGCATTTAAGATGCCATACTTTCATGGATGCTAGAACATACATGTAAAATTTTTGACTACATAGGTTTCTGATCATGTACAAAATAATGTCACTGCTTCGGCACAATAGGATTTCAATATTACGTTTGTCAATCGAATAGTTACAATGACAGTTCAGACTAAAGTGTATTGACTCATTATAGTTCTGAAAGCATATTTATCTATCAAGAGCACAATTTTATTTTGGTCACTCAATGTAAAAGAACCATGAAATATACCTAAACACTTGTAATGAACCTGTGGACAACGTTTGCAATGGGAGGCACTGAATAGTATAAGCACACGAATAGCACATTAGCTCCTAACATTCATTTTAGGTCTTCACACGAATAGCCAATTATTCCCTAACATTCATTTTAGGTCTGCACACGATTAGCCAATTATCCCCTAACATTCATCTTAGGTCTGCACACGAACACAAAACACTGTAAGATTACACCACACTGTAGACGAGCTGGCTGGTTGCATTGAAGTTGAAGTCATGGGGAAAAGGTTCTGATGTATTCCTCCATGCAATTCGACAACCAAGTGTGCTCCAACCAACAGGGCTACTAGCAGACTGCATCAGCATAGCCAAAATTAGAGCAAAATTATGGTGGTTGACCAAGGCTGCAATGGACAGTACTATGTGGCCAAACATCATCCAAAAAACATCTTCATTAAAAGGCCCAAAATCAGTGGTGTATAATAACACGTCCATTGTTCTGTGTGCATTATGGAATCTCGTGTGCGAAATCGCCAGTTCCCATGCGTGTCCAAAGTACATGAAATAAAGCATTTTACACCCACTTTAGTAACATAGTCATGATATTTCAGTTTACACTGAAAGAAAAGTCGTTGATTATTAAACCATATTTTTACATTACAAGTAGTGTCTTGAAGACGGATACATTTGAATAGTAATGAGTAATTTAATTCTTATACTAGAGTATCTACAAAATTAGTGTCATTTCATATAGGCATAAGGCTTTACATACTATGTACATATTACTTTACAAACACAAAATCGTATGAAATACATTCAGGGTGCTTGTCATCAATTTGGCATTAGGTCATGTAAAGTAAATTTGTTGTCATAATTAGAGCAATTAACGTGAAGCCACTTCAAATAACTTGACATTCCAATTACCACTAGTCAATTAAATTGACATACATCACTATGGTGGGGATTGCATTACCACCAAATTATAACAATTAAATTACATATGTTGCCATGGCCAGGCTTTTGTCTGAACTGAGTTACATATTTCATTGCCTTGAGGTATAACACATCAGGGTAGTTTCGTGAGAATATCAAAAGAGGTTCAAGTCATCAGGTCATGTCTGTGTCTGTCTGAGTCAGCAGTAGGGCCAGACAAAACAATTAAGGCAAATTTTGGCACAGTAATAGATGTACATCACAGTAAATCATCCGACAACGTACACTACTTGTTAGGCATAGCTGCAGATTTTCATCAATAAGATCATCAATAAAATTTTGAAGATAGCAGTAAGCAAAAGCAAAGTATCTCTGTGCATTAACTAGACTTAACTAGGCGTAGTTTATGGCAAAACTGCAAGTTCGCAAGAGAGATGGCTGTGTGCAACGTATAAACATAACCATACATTTTCATGAGCTTCATTATAAAATTAATTAGCATAGTGGTAGGGCTTAGGTATATAATTAGTGAGCATAGCGGTAAGCTTTGATTACAAGAGCAATAAGCATAGCTGCAAGCATAATTAGAGATATTCATTACACATAAATACAAATAATTACAGAGCATCAGAAGGATATGATTCTCACCAATCACACATGCCATTGAAGGCACAATGCATCAACATACAAAATGGTGCACATAAGCACAAAGAGAAAACACAAAAGCGCAGTGCGAGTAAGCACATAAGAAAAGAACAGAGCATAGCATCATTAGCAA
This sequence comes from Locusta migratoria, assembly GCA_026315105.1. Taxonomy (NCBI): domain Eukaryota; kingdom Metazoa; phylum Arthropoda; class Insecta; order Orthoptera; family Acrididae; genus Locusta; species Locusta migratoria. Next base: position 613,546,154 of record CM048746.1, read on the forward strand.
TAGAGCGATTCTCCTCATAATTGCTTCATAATCATTGTATACTCTCGTCCACATAATTACATTTATCAAACATCTTTGACTGTTACCAATACCTTCCTTACCATCATTTATCCATAAACAATAGTGCATTTTAAAGACCACCATGACATATTGTGTATTGCCTTACTCATCATCCTCCAGAATGTCCTTTTTCTTTTTTTTTACTGCTTAATTGGCTTACAAAATGCTTATGTCAACTCAAAATCTTCTTCACTCGCTCCGAAGTTCGTAAGTTATGCAATTAGTAATACAGAAGAGAAATCTGATATTTTCTGAAACATAATAACTTAATTAGATTACTCAATCAAAAATTTCCATTAATTTTATTTGTCTTGCACAGCCACAGAGTTCGTTATATGTAAATTGCAAGATAGTCATAGTTTTGTATGACAATATCCCAGCGTAGCACAGAGCATAAGTATTCAGAGTTAGGGAAAAGTAACAGTGAGAAAAAGATGTAGATAGAGCGTACTAAGGAAAAGCGGAAGAATAGTGACACTCAGCTCGAGAACGGGGCACCAATCGCCACTTGGTGTGTCCAAAACAGATTAATGGACTCTCTACCCCAATTTTATGCCTTGAAAATTTTAATATTGGAAATGTGGTGTATGCCTTTCGACTTGTGCGTCTTTAAAGTTTCTACCTCAACGACGTTGTCGTGGATGATACGTTTGATTCGATACGGACCATTGTACAGTAAGAAGAATTTGTGAATCATAGATCTTCCCTTGTGGGATAAGTGGTGGGATCTAATTAATACCTTTTGTCCTACATAGAGTTGTTTGGCGTAGTACAATTTTTGTTACTGTCATTACTTTCAGGAGTAACGGCTTTAGGTATTGACACAATTTGTGTCGTTTTGCCTTATCACTTACTGAGGTGCTACCAGCATCAGTATTGTGCACTTCCGCACAAACTACTATTCTGTTTTGTTCGGGAGGTTGTTCATCGTAACCTTCCTCTCTGTGAGGACGTTCACAATGAACAAGTTTCAGCGTATAGTTAAGATCACATAAATCCTGTACGGCCGAATTATTTGCCGTCGAGTCCGCTAGTCATACCTGACGCGGCCCCTTTTTTGACGAATTATAGCGTGGATTGGCAGGTCTGATTTCAATGTTTTGCTCTTGTCTTTCCGGGGTACGCGATCTGCTTAGGCCCCGATTTGTGTTTTCGTATCGTGGAAGGCGATCACGAGAATTATCGCGTGTGCCCTCCCGACTACGCTTCTCAGCGTTATTGTTGTTATTTTCAGTCTCGCGATCACTATCAGTATTGCGTCTTTCACGCCAATTAGTATCATTTGAGGTATTGCTGTTATGATAGTAATTATTGTGGCGTCCTCCGCGACCAAAGCTACCACCTCGGTAACGGCCACGAAAACTTCCACGGTTATTCTCACGATCTTGACAATCACTGTTCTCATTGTCGCGACTTTGTTTGTAAGATTCATTAGTGAAAGAATTATTTTTTGGTTTATCGTCGTGCTCTGAATAACGTTTAGTACGCGGCGAGCTTTGTTGCGACCGGCGATCATATCTGTTTCTATCAAAATATCGACTGCGCGAGGAATTTTCCTCGTCTTCTTCCTCTAAGTCTTGTAAGAGGTTTCTAAAGGCTTCAATATCATTCTTGCATCGTGCCGCAATGGCAATTTGACGCAAGTGTAGAGGCAATTTGTTCAAACAAATTCTAATTAATTCCGCAGGGCAGTAAGGTGCCGATAAAAATTGATTTTTGTATACCAAATGTTGGAAATATTCCACCTGGCTCGAGAAATTTGATCGCTCAAAAGTTTTGAACGTCGCAATACTGTTTTTAACGCGGTCTTGTGCCGCTTCCGACCAGTATGCGGATAGAAATGAGCGTCGGAACTGATTTTCGCTATAGCACTCTTGTGCAATAGCTCTCATTCTGGTGGCTGGCTCGCCTTCCAGATAATCACATATAAATTCTAATCTGTACTCAAGTGGCCAATTCGGGGGAAGACAATAATCGAATTGCTGCAACCACTCTTTAGGGTGCAAGTCATTCGGAGAGTTTTTGAATGTCTTGAATTGACGTACAGTCAGGAAATGCTTGTAGTCAAACGCTTCTTTTCGCCCGTGCGGCGTAAGTGGGCGTAAACTACGCACCGCGTCTTCATTGTTGTTACTATGAGGTACACTTCGTTCACGTACCAAGCGACCTACTTGAGTCGAATCATCATTGTCATTTTCGTTCAAATTTTCTTCTACGTCTTCGTATGCATTTCCACAAGTATGGTCAAATTTCCTCTCTATTCGCGCCACGCGATCATCTAATTTTCTGACCTCAGCCTTGTATTGCTGATTAATGGTCATTTGACCTTGTTTGAAACGGTCAAGGGCGAGATATTCATTAGTTTCATTAAACGGGGTAGGATGCGTTACATCAGAACTTTTGTCACTGTTATCACTGATTTGGGTAATTTTAACAGTAATATCCTCAACCTGTTTATTAATTTTATTGATTTGTTCCGTCGTGATTGACTGGAAGTTCTGCAACTTTTCATCAAATAGATTACTCTGTTGCTTCAATTGAGCGAGTTCAGTAGTTTCCATATTTTCGACTCGTGACGCAAAGCTTTCCATATTTTCCACTCGTGACGCTAGGCTTTCCATATTTTCCACTCGTGACGCAAGGCTTTCCACTACCGGGTTAATCTCGTCGCGAATATCTTGTCTTATTTGCTGAGATTCACGTTTGAAAGTATTGAGCAGTTGTTCCCTGAACCGATTGTTGTCCTCATTTATCTTATTAAAACTACTTTGAATACTCACAAATCTCGAATCGCACGTCTGTTCTATTTTCTCAAGTTTTTTACCTTGTTTCTCAAGTTTTTCATTTAATTTCTGAGATTGTTCCTCCAGTTTTTCATTTAATTTCTGAGATTGTTCCTCAAGTTTTTCACCTAATTTCTGAGATTCCTGAGATTGTAATTGACTATTCTCATTTAATTTAGAGAGCTGTGACAATAAAATTTGCATGAAATCATTTGGTAATACGTTTTCCATAGCCGTCGCACAAGTATTTTTTGTAGCAGAGCTAGGCGGAACCGATGCATTATTTTCCGCAACCACGTTACAAGAATTGGAATTCTGTATTGTCGAATCCTGTACTGTATCATTATCCATATTGTCTATTCCTGAACTAATCTGTTCCGCATTTTCGGACACGGTATTTACTGTCGTATTTGTATCAGTGCAGTGAGAAGACTCTTGTAAAAATTCAGCTTCTCTCCTTGCATCATTCAAGGTCTCATTTTCGGAAGCAGATTTAGCATCAGCGCGGACTCTCCTATTCTTCGACATTGTTAACAGAATTTTGCAGTAAAGTGACTAATAATATTTATTTTCACCTACTGCATATTTTTTGAAAATCACACACAGTAATTATGAGAGAACAATAGGCTGAATCGGGCTAGTGCAACATACAATCACAATCGAGATTACGCGAACCGTTAATTATCACACGAGTTCCGCGATACTAGAACTTTCATCACAACAAACATCAGACAATATAAAAGAGAGACTTGTTCAGTAGTAATGCAATTATTTGTATATTCAATTAATCTACTATAAACAATGCTACACACTATCAAGAATGGTAAGTAACAAACTACAGAAACAATTACTATGCTACTGTTGCTATAACAAAGGATGGTGCTACAAAAATTAAATTAAGAGCCAAAAGATAAGTTGGTTAGTGGAAAAGACAAACTAACTTAAATAAGGCTACGTATCTAACTACGTCACGATCCTGTTTGTGAACTATCCTGGCAGGAAGGTCGCCAGATAAAAGCTGCACGTGTGTTGTGGATGTTGAACCTATCGTTAGATCAGACAACAAATTGTTCCTTGACACAGCAATTTGGTTTAATTATGGCCCTGATACTGATGTATATGCTATTAAGTGAGAAACAGTGCATGAAACTGATTATGTGCGCAACGGATATTTTTAACAAAACAACTGTGACATGTAGCCTTTTGAAACAGACACTGACTATACTCAAAAATTTTGACTGCGAGAAAGATATTAAAAAAAACCACAAATCACTTTCTTAATGCTTGACTGTGAGAATTTTATGCAGATCAGTTTCTAATTATTGAAATCTAGTATCAATTTAGTATCATAGTCAATTAACTATCATTTACTATGGCACCAATAATGAAATCCGTTCAACAATATTATTCACATCAATACTGCACTTTAAATCCACTAATAATTAATTATCAAATGAAGGAAGTAGGTTAATTTTCTAACTACGTAAATGAAACATGATAGCAAGTTTAAGCTACTTATTATTAATAATCAGCATTACATTACCTACATAATACAACTTCTGACTTGCTGGCAAAGCAGCCTCTGCTCTACATCGGAGCCATGCACACAACCCAACCGCTCTCTAAGCGAGCTGAACCACTACTCCTACTCTCTCTCAGTGCGAGCTACAATGCTATGCAATACATGATCTTTGCCAAAGATGAAACTTCATAAAGGACACATGTCGATACATACAGTAGAAGCGATATTATACATTTTCTTGCAAGCAAGTTACTCGATACAAAACAGGAGGCACAATATTGGACATTTTCTTACAAAATAATTTTTTATGGACACGTTTCAAGCTGATCAGCTACATACCTTTTTTTTCCGAATGTTCAAATGTTTGTAGAGCTTATGGGACTTAACTACGGGGTCAGCAGTCCCTAAACTTACAAACTACTGATGAACTGGCTAATACTAAGGACGGCACAAATATCCATGCCCGAGGGGGGGGGGATTCGAAGCCCCGACTGTAGTGGCCATGCAGACTGTGACTGGCGCGCCGCGGCCAGCCCTGTTTGTTTTTTTCCTTTATCTCTCAATCTGATAAATATTTTACCACAAATTCATTTGTAGCTGCTTGTGTCATGTGCTAGAAGCTCGTCCTAAAAATTATAAATTGCAGAGTGCTAGTGAATCATTTCGACAGTTTGCTGCATTGAGTTAATCCTAATATGTGCGTTTGTTTACTTTAGTATTCCTCGTTTGCCATGTAAAAGAAGTCAATCACTTACTACTGTTGTATTATGAGTTACTTTCTGGTAAGTTGAGAGGAATAATAGGGACATTTACTGCTTCGGGTATATCATGTATGTATTATATAGCTCACCAGCTATGAATATTTTGTTGCTAGTAATGCATAATAATTTTAAGGAATTCTTTTTTCAAAATGTTTCTCAGGATATACGCACTACACATTAATCGTCGTAGTTTTTAATTGAAGAATTGAACCACTACGAAGTTACAGAGCAAGTTTAAAGTGCCGTGAATGGCTTTGGGAAAACGATAATATGACAGGGCGCTCGACATGGCGGATGCACTGCCGTGCTCCCAGACAGCTTGCTGCGGTGAGTGTTATCGTGTCCCACAGTAGTTCCGAACCTGTTTATTAAAAATTTGAAGCTTCCTGGGACCTGTTTTAGATATCCTGTTTGATGGTGCTATCCTTGGTGAACATACACTGGTGAAAACAATTAGGGGAACGGTTGAGATATTTAGGTACTGAAGCACGGTCATCGGCAGAATAAAGTTAAATTATTCGATGTCTTTCTGCCGGTTCTACAGAGTGCTGACAAACACATTACGGCAACCGACATAGTCGTAATAACAGAAAGTTACTGCAGAAGAGGCTGGTGTCGTGTTTACCAAACGAATTACACAAGCAGTTGGGTTCAGATAGTGTAGTGAGCAGGTACTGCAGTGAAGCCACAACGTTACTTACCCGAAGCTATGGCATGGAGACCCATAGTAAGGTTGCAAGCGGGATAGACAGAGAGGGAAGTGGCGGCAGCTATTTGAGTGTCCCAAAGTGTAATTTCCAGGACCTGGACGCGATTTCAGAAAACAGGAACCGTTAAAAAGAAGGCAAGATCGTCCAAAGGAAACATCAGTAGGAGATCGCCGTTATCTTCGGTTAACAGCTCGTCGAGACAGGAGGGTTTATGCAAGTCAGCAGCAACGCAATCTCCAGGCAGGAACAGGACGCGCAGTATCAACACAAACAGTCCGAAATCCCCTAAGCACGGGGTCCTATAGTTTGAGTCTCATTAAAACTACGACACCGTTTAGACCGCAGAAACTGGGCGAAGAAACATCAGAATTAGAGTCGTAATAAAAGTTCACATATGAGTCAAGATTATGTGTTCAGCCGGACAATCGTCGTTCCCTCATCTTAAGAGAACGTGGAAGTCGAAGTAACACCGCTTATCTACAGGAAACCCCACCGCACCATGTTGGTGGACGAATGTTGTGGGCAGGAGTCAGTATTGGCGAACATACAGACCTCAATGTCGTTCAGAATAGCGCTTTGTCTGATCAGATACATGGAGACAATATCCTTGCCCCCTTTCTTTGTGCCCTACGTCGGTGCCATAGGAGATGGATTCCTTTTGGTGGACGATAACGCTCGTCCCCACAGTCGCTGCTCGCCAACATGCTTGAAGCTGCGGTAATTGAACGAATGGAGTGGCCGGCTTGTTCGACGGACTTACTACGAATTGAGTATATCTGTAATGCACTTGTCAGACGCATTACATCCAGACCAGCACCTCCCACAATGGTCACTCATGAAAGGATGGATAAATATCGCTCAAGACCTGATTCATGACCACATACTGTCCATGCGACGCAGGTGTGCAACTGTACTGGCCATCCGAGGTGATACCAGGTTTACAAAATATTGGCAATCGAAAATCGTTAATGTTGTCACTCAAATAATAATAGCAGAACGAGCCACTGGTGCATAGTATCTGCAGAATGATGAAAGATAAGTACACTCCTCTTGTATTAACGTCTTAAATATAGAGGGCAATGAATATTTTTTCACTATTGTGGTAGCCCCATGGGGACTCGCTCTAAGTAAACGCCGTGTAAACCTCGAGAAACCTCGTATGGCATCGATGGCTGGGAGACCCCGAAGGGCAGGTTCAGTCGCCTAATTGGAAAGGTTTTCCCTCCGCGAAGTGTGAGAACTGTGTGCTGAAGTGTAGGTGGCTGTAATGGATGCGTGTGTAGTGTAGTGTCGTGTTCGTGTTGGAGTTGATGGGAGAAGGGAGAGGGTGACACCCGCTGCCGGCACAGAGCCTACTTCTGTCGAAAAGCGCAAAGGGGGCCGTCTCCATCCGTTGGACGGATCACCATCAATAGTGTCTCATGCCCTCACTCCATGAGGCACAGTGGAGAGGTCTAGAATTTAATTCAGGACACTGGTGCGAACACTGGTGATCAAGGACTTTGGACCACCACCCCTCGTGTCGCCTCTGCCGTAAGGCAAAGGGAAAATTGTCAACAGCGCCTGGCGTACCCAGACGGTTACCAATGCGAGCACTGGCCACGCCCGATGGTGCTTCAGTGATCTGGCGGGAACCGGTCCACCCACCGGCCGTTGACAAACCTTATGTTGAGATGTCGAGATGTCGAGTACCGCAGTGTATCACATGCAAATTATAACCAATAATTCAACGCATGTGGTGTACGATATCTCACCTAATTGTTGTGAGCAATGTACTGCATAGGTAATGAGAGGGAGAAACTGATTCAGTTTTCCCCCCTCCAAATAGATGTCCGAACTCGTTCCCACTTTTGTAATTTTAACAGTCTAAGTATTCCTGATATTCAGGTTAAATTCTTTAAATTTATCGTTGCAAGTATAAGTCTGTCTTTTATATCTATCTGCTCCCTCCCTCCCCATCATATCGTTGTTGGTAATGCACAGAAATGTAATACTTCAACCGATATTGAGAACATCATAAAAAATCAGTATGACATCTCGGGACATAGCAGTGCCCCAGCCAAGTCGAGAAAAAGAGCGGCACTGCAGTTCTCGAAGCTTTGTGTTTCAGTTAACATATGGACAACATTTCTCGGAAATAGAAGGAGGCGAAGTACTGGCAGAATTGAAATTGTGGGGCGGTAACGTGAGTCGTGTCGGGGTAGCTCGGTGGTAGAGCGATTGCCCGCGAAGGGCAAAGGTCCCAGTTTCGAGTCCCGGTTCCGGCACACAATTTTAATGAACCAGGAAGTTTCATATCAGCGCACACTCCGCTGCAGAGTGAAAGTTTCATTCTGGAAACATTTCTCGGTTCTTTCACTATTAACCGACGCCTCAAGTCAAATGACGGCGGCCCAGCAACAACAGTTTACGTGAGTAACTTTTGTGAATAACTCTACAGCTTCCGTACCACCGCATTCCTTCATGCGTGAACGCCGTATACGCACAGCGGTGTACATTAACCCCTGATCTTCCTTGCGGTTTTCGGTTGTAGACAGTGATCTTTAAATTAAAACATTTTGGTAAATGCTTTAACTGTGACTGTTGTTTGAAATTGATTAAAAACACAAGGAATTGGGTTTTATTGTACCCACAACGCGTTTTCGAGGGTTTAAACCCCCATCATCAGATGGAATGACATTGAGTACACATGGGTTAGGTTGACCAGTTGCACTGTCTACAAGACAAAATACAAAAACACTACATCAGAATGTAACTTTGTACAGTTGTTCAAACGAAGTTAAATGTAAACAGTTACAGTAACATACCTGCAGTGGCCACAGGTCCCAAAAATGTTCAAACGTTTGTACAGCTTATGGGACTGAACTACGGGGTCATCAGTCCCTAAACTTACAAACAACTTATGAACTACTTACGAACTAGGACGGCACAAATATCCATACCCGAGGGCGGATTGGAACCCCCGACCGTAGTGACCGTGCAGATCGTGACTGAAGCGCTTCAGTCCCCTCGGCTACCGCGGCCGTCCCACAGGTCCCTGCATTGTCTTAATCTAACTTACATGTAACAAATCACAGCCACTATTTTTTTTTTTTTTTTTTTTTTTTCTAACAGAAATAAAGAATTTACACTAAAGAAGTAATGCACCGAAGATGGACTGTAACAATATGCTTTAAATTATCATAAACTGGAGACAAACATTATATATTATAAATTAAGACATAATTTTAGTATACAATACACATTAAAATGGTATACATACAATTTTTAAATATGAACGTAGGCTTTCGCGGTCATTATTGTTAGCGTTAAAATTCTTCTGAGCTATTTGCCAAGTCATGATAATAAAATCTTTCCGACGTTTCGGATCCGTTGCAGGATCCTTCCTCAGTATTCGCTGAGGAAGTGTTCCCTAAGGAAGGATCCTGCAACGGATCCGAAACGTTGAAAAGATTTTATCATCATGACGCGGCAAATAGCTCAGAAGAATTTTAACGTTAATTTTTAAATACATATAGACTTTTTGGGCTGGCAAGGGTTGTTTATGTTTGGATGGCTGTGTGTGTTTTTACAAATTTACGAAAAAAAAATGTTCAAATATTTGTAAATCTATCGGACCAAACTGCGTGGTCATCAGTCCGTAGCTTACAAACTACTTAAACCTAGGTAAAGTAACCTACGGACAAACACACACACTCATGCCCCAGGGAGGACTCGAACCTCTACGGCGGGCAACGGCGCGCTCCGCAGAGAGGCTCTTTAGTCCGCTCGGTTACTCCACCGAGGCTACAAATTTACGCTGCTGTCGAAGACAGAGATTATACTGTTGTATATTTTGCCATTTTTGTCATTTAAGGATGTTTTCTTGGTGTACATACATACATACATACATACATTACATGTGGTGATGTATGGCACAGAGTCTCCGCCGGTAGTGTCTTTCAGAGTATGGGAGCAGCCGGCGGGCAGGGCAGGGCACGGCAGCGCGCAGCGGCCTCAGTCGTCAGCACCAGCACTGCTCTTTAGGGCCGCGGCCTCGCTTTACTGCTCCTACCTGCAGAGGAATGCTCGTAAAGAGCCCGCCAAACTGCGCAGCCACTGCCGCCCTAATGCACTCCGCGCCGGTAAACTGTTTCCTTCTCGGTTTCTCCGCGCACCTATTCTGACCCCAGGTATACGTCTTTTCGTGCTAACAAGTTCGGATTCTCAGAGTACTAAAACTTACTCCCATATAACTTTCTGAACGACAATGGGCGATAAAAGTTTCACTCTGGGGCTGTTGTTACAGCATGTACAAGGTGTCGACAAAATAATATCAAAATATACACACTTTATTAGGCCAGTAAGGCGTCGACTCACTTTCGGTTTTTAGATCAGCTACAACTCTTCCAGAATGAGATTCGTGAAGTGTCTTTATAGTTTCCAGCAGAATGTTATCCGTTCTTGTACCAAAACATCCCCCAATTAAATATAGCCGGCCGCGGTGGCCGAGGAGACTGATGCGCTACAGTCACGGTCTGCACGGCCACTACGGTCGGGGGTTCGAATCCCCCCTTGGGCATGGATATTTGTGCCGTCCTTAGTATAAGGTAGTTGATAAGTAGTTTGTAAGTATAGGGACTGATGACCCCGTAGTTAAGTCCCATAAGCTTAACAAACATTTGAACTTTTTTGAATTAAATATAAATTCAGAAACCATGAGACGGTTTTTCGTCTCGAATATGTCCAAGACAATAATGATAAAGGTGAAGCAATTAAAATATGTGCTACCGCCGGAAATCGAACCCGGATCTCCTTGCTTACTAAAAAAGGCATTTTCTGCTGCCTATTGGACTCGAACACTGGAGCTTCAAGTAAGTTGTAGCGCCGCCTGTCAACTAATTGTTGTATAAAAGGTAATGATATAAATGAACAAAACGTTTCTTCTTCAAAATAAAAAAATGTTTGGGGCAAGAATAAAGAAATTCAAATTGATGAGCACATCTTTAAGAGTGTGCGAAGGCAATTAAGTGGTAATGTTGTAGATAAAGGACTAATCTTTTTCTTTTCTCTTCCTATGTGCAGAATTTCTAATCTTTCAGTGAGTCGTTTCTGAGTTGTTTAAAGTAATATCGTCTTATCTAAGAAATTTGCGAAGTATTCTTTATACTTCTTGTTACGTCGGAGCTCGTGTAGCTGTTCTGTCAAATATACTAAAAAGTCTTGTTTGCATTTATCAGGTGACGTTAAAAGGTACTACGTCGTTTGTCCTTTCAACCAATTCGTCGCGTTCCGTTTGGTTGCAGGATATGGTTTGTCATCCGGAGTCAGTACGTTTGCGGGTGTGATATACTGGGGAGCAGTTCGATTCATAATCGCCACTTTCTGTGCCATGTAGTCCCATATCTCCTTGCCATTTACACATACGAACCGATGTTCATCGCTATCGACTAAGCCGCATGCGGTGCACGTGGGATGCACTGCAAGGTGAAGTGCATGAATTTTATAGTTGGTCGGAATTTTTCTGTTCACCGCAAAGTACCACTGAGCCTTCACATGTGATGGTAGATGTGGGCTGTGTACATTTTCCTATATGACTAACCACATTTTGTTTTTGTATTTTTGTTTTATCACATTTCTTGCTTTGACTTCCATTAGGTTCTTATAGATGGCATTGACCTGCTTGATGTGGCTGTCAGGTATTCGCATACGGATATAGCTGTATTCCAAAAGGAAGGATTTCAAGTAATAGAGACCACTGGGGATATGGCCGACATTGATCAATGCTACGATATTACTCGGAGCAATCTCATTTAGAAGGTGTGAAATGAGACTGTCTGGAGCTTTTCGCCACTGCTTGAAAGTGCAGCAAACGTGGAGAGCTTTGGCCTTACTGAGCACATCTGTTAAATTCAAACCACCAGATCGAGTAGGTAGTGTGAGTGTATCATATTTGACTTTAAGAATCCGTCCACGGCTTACGAAGTGTCCAATAGCTGCTAGTAGGCAGACGTCTTACCGCTAGACCACCGCACCACTAACGAGTAAGGCGCCTCGGAATAAATTAAGTATGACTTCCCTCCACGTCACAAATTTTAATTCATTGCTCACCTTTATCATTAATCTCTTGTACATATTAGAGACGAAAAACTGTCTCACGGTTTCTGAATTTATATTTAAATTGATTATTTATATCATCTTAGTAGGAATGTTCCACTATCTCCATTCCCGAGTTGCTATTTCGCTGCATGGAGAGCCTTGGCAGTAGTGGCAATTATCTATGGAACACAGAAGCTGAATTAAAGTGTGTGACGTGTAGGGAAATCGTACTTGGATTAGTCCGAGGCGCCTTACTCGTTAGTGGTGCGGTGGTTTAACTGTAAGACGTCTGTCTAGTAATCATGGAGGTCCGGGTTCGATTCCCCGCCGCGTCACACAATTTAATTGATTGCTTCGCCTTTATCATTATTATCCCCCAATTACTTCAACGATGTTGGACTGTACATTTGGTTGTCACTGAATGCTCTAAAACACTCCATAACAGTTCAGTTATGTTGAGACGAGGCGAGTGTGCTGCTCAGGGCATAACTTTTCTAATTTTCTGTTGCTGTACAATGCACCTCTGAGAAGTAAATAAAATTACGGTATTCAGCCGTAATCATTTATTTCCTCTTACTAACATTTCGACTATATATAGTTCAGCCACCATAGGAGCTATACTGAAGACTACTACAGTATGGTCAGAGTGTTCCCGTTCACCTTCTATACTGCGTAAGCGTAGCAAATCGACGAAAAAGACGTATATGGTTGTAGTGCTCTCCATTATAGGCTATGTAACCATAATCTGTGGTTAACTTCAACGGCAGAGAAGTACAGAGCCGTAATGCAATCGGCCACTACGGTCGGGGGTTCGAATCCCCCCTCGGGCATGGATATTTGTGCCGTCCTAGTTCGTAAGTAGTTTGTAAGTTTAGGGACTGATGACCCCGTAGTTAAGTCCCATAAGCTTAACAAACATTTGAACATTTAATGCAATCTATGGAGAGCATATGTAATCACTGCAAGAATTTTATATATCTATATACACGTCATTTTCCTACAATATCTGTGTCAACGAGGACCTATACAGATTATGTAGGAAAACTATAACCACTTATACATGTGACAAAATGTTCAAATGCTTGTAAATCTATGGAACTTCAGTTCCTGGACTAAAAAACTACCTAAACTAAGTTACACCAAGGACAACAAATACACCAATACCCGAGGGAGGATTCGAACGTCCAACGGCTATCAGCGTCGCGCTCCGCAGCGAGGGACCTTACAACGCTCGCCCACTGTACCGCGACCTTACCGTAACTTTCTATTTAACAATACGAACTTACAAATACTTGTTCATTGCGTCATGCTGTTTATTGGAAGCCTCACAGTGATTTGTTTCTGCGAGCTGTTAGTTGTCACCATCCCACTCCGAGTGAAGGAGTACTTCGTACCTTGTTTCACAAGGGTCCATGTCATTTTAGACCCTGAACGTTTGTCAGCTGAGTTGCCCATCTCGAAGTCACATGTCGTCAGAATTGTACAGCCGCGCGGGAGTAGCCGAGTGGTCTGGAGCGCCACGTTACGGATCGCGCGGCCGCCCGCGTTGGAGGATCGAATGCGGCCTCGGGAATGAATGTGTGTGTTGTCCTTAGGTTATTTCAGCTTAGTTTTAGTAGTTTGTAAGACTAGGGACTGATTACCAACGTAGTTTGGTCCCATAGGATCACAAACATTTGAACATATTTTCAGAATTGCGGGTGAGTGACGATAGTAACGAAGTGGCACCTAAATCTATGGCCTTTTCGCCTTACGCAGAAAGCATTTCCAAGATTGGTCATATTTTGTGGAAATATGTAAAATGTGGTTTTCGACCACCTTGTAACATAAAGGCATTGTTGGGGCCCGTAAATATGATGTTGGTTTCCGTAAGGCTTGTGTATATCGTATTCCTTGCAGTTGTGGCATGTCATACATTGGTCACAAAATTAGGACTGTGGAGGACAGTTGTATTGAACACAAACATCACACACAGTTACCAAACAAACCCGCTGTTGCAGAACATTGACTTGGCACCGGTCATCCTATGGAATACAACAACACAGAGATTCTGGCATGCATTTCTACCTATTGAGATAGTTTTATTAAAGAAGCTGCTGAAATTAAAATAGCAAGCGACCTTATAAACAGAGATGGTGGTTTTTGTTTACATTTTGCTTGGAATCCGGTACTGTCCATCGTCAAAAACCAGAATTAATGCTGTCTTACCTGCTGATTAATAGTCACTATCGATATTTTTGATGTTTGGTCATCTTTGGTCGTGTTGACTCTTTAGTGACTTGTAGTTTGTGTGTTATCTTCCTTGTTTACCCTTTGCTAACCGAGGTATTCACTTGCACATTGCTTCCTTGAGTGCAGTTGTGTCTTGAAAATGGCAGGGTGTGCTCCTGTCGAAATATCGGCAGTTGTCGACGACGTCATCCTTCAGCATACCCTAAGTTGCTTATAAATGTTCACCATTCAATACACATTTCTCATAAGTTTTCGAAGGAAAGGTGCCTACGGTTGAGAAGGATAGGACAGAGTTTTACAATTAGGCGGCCGAACCTACCATTCGGTGTGTCCCAGGCATTCACACCATACTTTAACATAATTAGAGCTGGCATGATTACTGTTAAGAAGAGCACGGTAGAATGATACATTTCCCCGTTTATAAGAAAGGAAAGAGAACTGACCCACACAATTACAGGCCAATATCGTTGACATCAGTTTCATGTAGGATTTTGGAGCATATTCTCAGTTCGAATATAGTAAATTTCCTTGAAACGGAAAAGCTTCTTTCTATGAATCAGCACGGGTTTAGGAAACATCGTTCATGTGAAACTCAGCTTGCCCTTTTCTCACATGACATCTTGCGAGCCATGGATGAAGAGCAACAGGCGGATTGTGTTTTTCTCGACTTCAAAAAGGCGTTCGACGCGGTGCGACACTGCAGACTGCTAACGAAGATGCGAGCTTATGGAATAGGTTCACAGATTTGTGACTGGCTGGAAGACTTCCTAAGTAATAGAACGCAGTACGTTGTTCTCGACGGCGAGTGTTCATCAGAGACAAGTGTATTGTCAGGCGTGCCCCGGGGGAGTGTGATAGGACCGCTATTATTTTCTATCTATATAAATGATCTGCTGGACAGACTAAGTTGTAATTTGCGGCTGTTTGCTGATGATGCTGTGGTGTATGGGAGGGTGTCGTCTGTAACTGAGTGTAATAGCATACAGGTTGACTTAGACAAAATCTCTAGTTGGTGCGAAGAATGGCAGCTAGCTCTCAATGTAGAAAAATGTAAGGTGATGCGCATGAGTAGAAAAAACAATCCCATAATGTTCGAATACAGCATTAGTAGTGAGCTTCTTGATGCTGTCGCGTCGTTCAAATATGTAGGCGTAACATTGCAGAGCGATGGAACGAAATGGAACGAACATGTAAGGACAGTTGTGATTAAGACGGACAGCCGACTTCGGTTTATTGGGAGAATTTTGGGAAGATGTACTTCACCTGTAAAGGAGACCACATATAAAACGCTTGTACGACCATGTCTTGAGTATTATTTAAGTGTTTGGGACCCGCAGCAGATCAGTTTAAAGGAAGACATAGAGGCAGTTCAGAGGCGAGCAGCTAGGTTTGTTACTGGTAGGTTCGACCAATGCGCGAGTGTCACGAAAATGCTCCTGCAACTCAATTGGGGATCGCCGGAGGAAAGACAACGTTCTTTTCGTGAATTTCTGTTGAGGAAATTTAGAGGGCCGGAATTTGAAGCTGAGTGTAGTACGATCTTGCTGCCGCCTACTTATATTTCGCGTGGTGATCACAAAGACAAGAGAAATTAGGGCTCGTACGGAGGCATATAGGCTTTCTTTGTTTCCTCGTTCTATTTGGGAGTGGGCTAGGAAAGGAAATCCCTAGTAGTGGTACAGTGTACCCTCCGCCACGCACCTTACGGTGAATCGCGGAGTATGTATGTAGATGTAGATAGATGTATGTTACCTCGGAGATATAACAAAAACACTAGGTCACTGTGAATGATTTAATGAAGCAGCTGACTGCAGAGTAACGCATGCAGCAGCGAGGTTTGGAGTTGTCAGAAGCGGCCGTGGGACGGCGCGACCTTCTCCTGGGACGGCTCGGAGCTTCCTGGCAGGACCGGAAGGTCGTCTGCAGTGCCAACACGAGCGTGCGTCGCCTTCGCAACTGCCAGGCCACGAGGTCATGTACGAACGGAGGATTCATCGCGCCTATAAATAGAGGTCTGCGCGGATAAGGAAAGTGTTTAATGAAATAAATCGCAATTTGCGATCAGTTATGGCTTCACTGTACTAGGTTTAGATAGAATACCCAAGTGCGGCGAATGAAAATCTATGCCCGGCCGAGATTGGAATCCGGGATCTCCTGTTTCCTAGGCACAAATTTTCATTCGCCGCACTTGGGTATTCCATCTAAACCTAGTACAGTGAAACTATAACTGATCGCAAATTGCGATTTATTTCATTAGATAAACGCTGTAAAGTCGTCAATATTATATATATATATATATATATAAGAAAAGTGTTATCCGCATCCGCTCCACATCCGTAAGTCCCATATCCGCAACCACATCCGCATCCGCGGCAATTTATCCGCATCCGGAACTTCGTTATCCACATCTGCAGATATTAAAGTTTTGAATCGGTAATAGTAGTAGATAGCAGTATTTATTATATATATATATATATATATATATATATATATATATTATTTTTATTATATATATATATTAAAAAAAGGTTCTTTTGGAGTTTTACAAAAGGGACACTTCATTTTTCCCATATTAACGCACAAGTGGTTATGTGACATAAAGCAAAACATGTCAAGTGTTGAAACTGGCGTCTACTTCTAAGTGGTAACTGTCAGCAAAATGAGACAATCTCGGCTGCAGCTACGGCAAGCCTATACGATTTAACATTGTGTACCTTCCTAAATACGTTACCTTCAATGTATACCGTATCTGATCATGAAAGTTGCTATAAAATGCTATTGTCAATCTTTATTACTTCCGTCACCATTTACCTAATACATAAACATGAACGTTTGGTTGTATCTTTGTTCGTATTTTATGCGCGGCTGTACCGTTCATTCGGTTGCGGTGAAACAGTGTAAGATATACTTTTTTACACGCAAAATAGGTCACTATACCGTTGATCTTTTCCTTGCCATCAAATAGGTATCCAATTTCTTTCCTCATTGACGATTCCAATTTGTTTCAAAAAATGTTCAAATGTTTGTAGAGTTCATGGGATTTCACTACGGGGTCATCAGTCCCTAAACTTATGGACTAACTAATACTAATGACGGCACAAATATCCATCCCCGAAGGGGGATTCGAACCCCCGACCGTAGTGGCTGTGCAGACCGCGACTGGCTTGCCGCAGACCGCTTGGCCACCGCGGCCGGCTTCAATTTTTTTTCCTTCACTAATGACAAATCACCTCTTTTTACTTTACACGATATAGTATCCATTGATGCCGCGTTCATCTTAACAAAGAAATGTCACTATATTTCCTACGATATACGTTGCAACTCGGTCACTACAAAGCGCTAACTGAAGGACACTTCTGGTGGTCAGTGAGCCGTTTTGCCACCCATAAATCACTTGGCAGACCACAGATACGACACGTGTCGCGTAAACGGATTAGGCGCAGGTCCCTCGGGTACAGAGTAACATGTGACTGTGGCCCTGCAAACATCCCAAGAATGTCCACAGGCTTGAAGTTTTCAGCTAACATTTCGACAGACGTACTGAGCAGCTACCTCGCTCTTTATCCGCATATAACACGCGGATATCCGCGTCGCTCACAATTTTATCCGCAAAGTAAGAAATACTGCGGAAATCCTCGGATAAATCTGCGGGTATCCGCATCCGCGCAGACCTCTACCTATAGCGGTACACAGGGGTACTTCCAACTGATATCCGGCTACCGCGACTTCGGCGAGTAACTTCATCATATATGGTTTAATTTTTTGTTAAATATTATATTTACAACAAATTAAATTTCTACTGTTTCAAAAATTTTGAGATAATGGATCTCGAAATATATCAAAATATTTACTGTTGGAATTGGACAGTTGTAACGTAAAGTAGCAACCATGGAAATTATGTTCCACCATTTTTATCTGCTACTGTTTCAATGATCAGTGGCCATAAAAATAATAAGCGAATTTCCTTCAGCAGGTTCACCACTACGGACACGCATAACAAAATGCGTGTCCCATATTTTGAACTAGACTACAACATATTCCATGCGCATCGCAATCTGCGAGAGGCACTTGTGTAGTGCTACTTGTTGGTAACTTTCAGCCGGCCGCGGTGGCCGAGGGGACTGAGGCGCTTCAGTCACGGTCTGCACGGCCACTACGGTCGGGGGTTCGAATCCCCCCTCGGGCATGGATATTTGTGCCGTTCATAGGCTAAGCTAGTTGTTAAGTAGTTTGTAAGTTTAGGGACTGATAACCCCGTAGTTGAGTCCCATAAGCTTAACAAACATTTGAACATTTGGTAACTTTCACCGAGTTCTGAAAACAGTTTGAAACCGTTCCTAAACTTTTTCTCGATTACATGCTTAAATATTTATTATATTCCACATATATAGTGGTTAAGCCACGTCACACAAATTGAATTTTAATTTACAAAACGTAACTAGTTTCAATGAACTCTGTCGTCATTATCAAACGTAAGCAAAAATTGCATTAAACACAAACTGAGAAAATAATTAAATTATGAAAAGGTTTAGTAAATGTAGCCAGGTCATCTAGGGGTGTAACAGTGACTCCCAACTGTCTGCCATAATCACACATGTAGCCAGGTCATAGTAAAAGGTGCGATACCATGTGTGACTATGGCAGACAGTTGGGAGTCACAGTTACACCCCTAGATGAACTAGCTACATTTACTACACCTTTTCATAATTTATTTTCTCAGTTTGTGTTTAATCCAATTTTTGCTTACGTTTGATAATGATGACAGAGTTCATTGAAACTAGTTACGTTTTGTAAATTAAAATTCAATTATGTGACGTGGCTTAACAACTATATATGTGGAATATAATAAATAATTAGTCAGTCACACACTCCTCACTACAATGTCATATAATATACATGCTTAAAGTTAAATATCTAGCCCACTACGTCATCGGTCTCCTAATCAGACGTTACAAGCAGTTTTATTTATGGAATTGTCGTTCTTTATGCAATCTGCGGTTACATTACTCACCTGCTAGGTCACAATCCGAACGAAGGTGTGTGTAGAGTAATCGTGACCGACGGCCATTGAAGATGATTATAATGAAAAATAAAACGACTACCGCTTCAAATATCAATGCAGAAATGAATGTCGCACTCATGTAATCCCGTCGCCCTTGGTGTAACAGAATGATCACTAAGCAAGGGCCGGCCGCGGTGTTTCTAGTTCTGGCTGCTCCCCTCCGTACCTGCACCAGCGTGCTATCTTTATTTCTGTGTCGGTCTCATTCCACTCGGCCACCGACACCTACAACGGAACGAGACACAAAAGCGGCGACGAGGCTGGGACACAAAATAGTGGAAGTCCTATGGCTGCTGCACAAACGTGTCCCTGTCGGACATTCACGTTATTGGTTTGTGGTTTTGGAATTCCATCTCATCCCGCTCTTCCTTGCTTAGTTCAAATCAAATGTTTGTATAGTCTATGGGACTTAACTACGGGGTCATCAGTACCTAAACTTACAAATTACTTATGAACTACCTTATACTAAAGACGGCTCAAATATCCATGCCCGAGGGGGGATTCGAACCCCCGACCGTACTGGCCGTGCAGACCGTGAATGGAGCGCCTCAGTTCCCTCGGCCACTGCGGCCGGCCTTTCTTCTTTCAGAGGGTACATTTTGTGTAGCCGGCCGCGGTGGCCGAGGAGACTGAGGCGCTCCAGTCACGGTCTGCACGGCCACTACGGTCGGGGGTTCGAATCCCCCCTCGGGCATGGATATTTGAGCCGTCTTTAATATAAGGTAGTTCATAAGTAGTTTGTAAGTTTAGGTACTGATGACCCCGTAGTTAAGTCCCATAGACTATACAAACATTTGATTTGAACTAAGCAAGGAAGAGCGGGATGAGATGGAATTCCAAAACCACAAACCAATAACGTGAATGTCCGACAGGGACACGTTTGTGCAGCAGCCATAGGACTTCCACTATTTTGTGTCCCAGCCTCGTCGCCGCTTTTGTGTCTCGTTCCGTTGTAGGTGTCGGTGGCCGAGTGGAATGAGACCGACACAGAAAGAAAGATAGCACGCTGGTGCAGGTACGGAGGGGAGCAGCCAGAACTAGAAACACTAGAGTAAATTAGAACGAGATATATATTGCACAGAATTTATACAATACTTAACTTTTACATGCTGATACATAGTTGAGTTAGAGTCCTGCCTAGTGCCTATACGATAGCCAAGTCTTCACTGGTGCCTATCTGATTACGAAGGTCCTAACGGGTTGCTATCTCAGTCCCAAGTGAACGATGTCGTTCACTGGTGGCCACGAGCGGAGTTGCAGCAGAGGGCGCTCGTGGCTGTCGTCGTAAGAACGCCGCGCCGTGCGTGCATGGCGGCGCGCGGCGAAAGTAGGTGGCGCGCACTTTGTACTTGTGCTACACCACACACTACGGTGAGATTCATGTGGTCAGCTGCCGTACTCTCTGAAGCCTACTATGCAAACTCTTTAGTGCAAAGAGAGAAACATGGTGGGCACTAAGTGATGATTCGGTAGCCATATGTGGGCCGCGCGGAAGTAGCCGCGTGATCTGGAGCGCAACGGTACAGATCGGGCGGCCACCCGCCTCGGAGGTTCAAGTCCTCCCTCGGGCATGGGTGTGTGTGTGTGTCAGTTGTCCTTAGTCGGCCGCGGTGGCCGAGGGGACTGAGGCGCTCCAGTCACGGTCTGCACGGCCACTACGGTCGGGGGTTCGAATCCCCCCCTCGGGCATGGATATTTGTGCCGTCCTTAGTCTTAGCTAGTTCATAAGAAGTTCGTAAGCTTAGGGATTGATGACCCCGTAGTTAAGTCCCATAAGTGCTACAAACATTTGAATTTGAACTTGTCCTAATGTTAGTTTAACCTAGTTTAAGTAGTTTGTAAGCTATGGACTAATAACCAAGCAGTTAAGTCCCGTAGATTTACAAACATTTGAAAACAATTTATTTTTCCGTCACAGTTGCACTATTTAGGAGTTGGTAACTAGTTGCGCACTTAATTGCCCATTTTCAAACCGTTGGCCTACAAAAAGAGAGTTACAAGCATTCCGTTACACTGTTCATATTAAAAAAAACCATAAAACCAGCAGTTGGTATTGATGCTAGAAAAGTCACATTTGCAGGTTTACCTTATTCCAACCGTAATAATACACTGCATGAAGCAAATGACTGATAAAATCTGTACGTTGTTCACTGTTAGTACATAATTACGTTAAAATTGATGTATTTTAAGCGATTTTAAATTTTAATGTAATTATATATTAACAGTGGACAACGTACCGATTTTATCAGTCATTTGCTTCATGCAGCGTATTATTGCGGTTGGAATAAGGTAAACCTGCAAATGTGACTTTTCTAGCATCAATACCAACTGCTGGTTTTATGGTTTTTTAATATGAACAGTGTAACTTAATTCTTGTAACTCTTTTTGTAGGCCAACTGTTTGAAAATGGAAGATTGAGTCGGAAACTAGTTACCAACTCCTGAATAGAGCAACTGCGACGGAAAAATAAATTGTTTTCAATATATTACCAGTTGCTGATCCTGCACCATCTTTACGATGAATTTTCATTTGAACATTTGGTGGCCATAACATTCTACTTCAAGGGTCCCGTCATTTCATAATGGCGAATCTGTGTCTCTTTTCAATATCTGTACTAATGATCACCAAATTAATTCCAATGAAGGTTATTTTTATATGGTGACGATCTCGATATTACTGGAAAAGGAAGAACGTATAGAGAAAGTAAAACCAAACTTGATTGAATCCTAAAACTAATGAACTGATTGCTAACTACTATAAACAGAACCGTTTAAATTCACATCCAACTGAAGCAAAGCGTTCTTTTCTTTTTCACTTACAGCACACACAAAGGCTGATAAGGGCGAACTAAAATACCTCACGGTTGTGTCTGATCGAAGTAAAAGTAGCACTGCCACATTTGCAGAAAAGAGAGCAGTATCAGAAATAACCTTCGTAGTAAACTGGAGGGAAGAAAATCCTAAAATATTACGGATAATAGCTTTGTGCTTTTGAACAGCATACTTTACCTTCTCAGTGTGGCCTATATCAGGCCGTAAAATCTTCAAATGTTTGTAAACCTAAGTTCCAAGACCTCGAACCACCCATGCCTGAGGGAGGACTCGAATCTCCGGCAGGAATCAGAGTATACAAAGTAGGTTACTATGACAATTAACGACACTTGTACAATAGCCACTGGCTGTATGAAATCCGCCCTTAACTTTACAATGTAACTGGATTTGCCCGTCCCGAAGATCGAAGCGCCCGACACCTGGAACTGGTTGCCTTAAATCCAGGAGACCTATTCACTGCACAAGAAACGTTCGCAGGAAATTGAGCTGAATTGGAAGACTTGGAGTATGCTCAACCGCATGCGTATTGGTGTTGCAACATTTGCGTCTAACCTTACAAAAGTAGGAGTAATTGCTGAATCCGATGTAATATGTGATTGTGGCGAAACACAATACGTGTATCATCTGAGATCACGTGTGAAATACCTTTCTAAATTCCCCTTTGTAGGTTTCTAACTCCAATGAAATAGAAGTGCTAATTTCTCTGCTGAGAATTCGGAAACTTTGAGATTTGCGGTTTCCTGAAAGTGTGCGTCGCTTGCTCCTGGGCTAAAAAGTTTTATCCGCGCATCCGCACACGAAAGGAGTAAAAATGAGTAGACTGCATTTCGACAGGGACCTGCTCACACAGACCCGGATCGTCCAGGATTGGTTTTGTAACCACGCACGACAATGAATTATCGTATCTCACACGGCCACTACAGCCACTGCATATCAATGTGATTTCTCGTCCGCTTTGTAGGTAAAGGGTACATTAGCCACCGTCAACGTTAGCTGAACTTGCCAATATTTTCTCAGGTGGAATAGCATAAAATTCCTTTTAAAACTTTCAGCATCTATATTTATCCATTCTGAGAGGAACGACCACTGTTTAAATGCCAACTACTATTCTTCTCCTTATTGAATATGGTAAATTTTTGCTTGTTCAGTGTTTCCGTACTTTTGTGCACTAACTCCGTGTAAGAGTGACCCAATTTACTTAGTCCTACTTCTCCTGCAATACCGATCAATAGCGTTGCTGAAAATATACATCAGTGTTTTGAGTAAAAGTAAGAATTCATTATCAGATCGGTCCCCATATTATTTTGAATCAAATGACTATAAGGATTTCAAACTAAAGTTTAACCATGCTAGCAAACAAAATGAAAGTTCGTCCTGAACTCCACGCGTCACCGTTATTTCCCCCGACTCCAATGATTCATCCACACTCAATTAGACGTTGAGCCCCTCGCTTCTCCTCGCTTTGTGGTGCACGTCACGTCGTAAGTCGAGTCCTCCCAATGGAAGGAGGTGGAAGGAGGGAGAAAGAGGGAGGGAGAGAGAGAGGGGGGGAAGGGGGAGAGAGGGAGACATATGGGGAGGCGTGGGATGGAAGATTCCGTGCTGGCAGGGAGCGGAACATAACTTTCACGTCATCAGGCACTCAACAGTCTTCGTAGCGGATAACGATTTACATTCTATGCCCAGTGTAATATAGTCAGATCATGCCATCACAATCCAAAAGAGAGCGGTTGTCACGTTCATTAATTATGAGGCGTCTAGAAGAAAAAGTCATTGTTGAAATGTTTTTAAATCTATGGTACTTAAGTACTTAAACTATCCTAAGGACAAATGACACACACACACACACACACACACACACACATACCCGAGGGAAGATTCGAACTTCTGACGGGGAGCAACCACGCGCTCCGCAACAAGGCGCCTTAGAGCGCTCGGCCATTCCACCGCGGGCTGTTTGCCGTCGCTTGCTTGAGCAGAATGATTTCAACGTGAGTCACTTTCAACGGAACATGAAAGAAAGTGACCCTGATCAGCTATGGTGCGTGGGAAACATGATATTCCTCCACGCCTGTTAGGTCAGTTGAGAATGTATGAAGAATACAAGTGTAATAGTCCTGTAGGGTAAAACGTTAAAGTCAGCTCTTACAGTAGATCAGGAGATGTACTAAAACAAGATAGTCTCTCCAGTAGCTGGTACTGTCACAAGATGAATCGACAGTTATGAAACTCCGAACCAACACATTTGTAGCTCATAGCTGGTAGGATTCTGCAGTTGACTGTCCTCGAATGAAAGGTATCACATTCCCCGAGGTTCTATGTGTGCAGTGATGTTAGTTACTAGCTGCGCCCAACGTTGTTACCCGCGGTTGAGAAATTGTAAGAAAAGACTAACGCACAAACCTACGTACCACTCGTATAAGCGCGACCGAATAGGGCCAAACAAAACTGTTACAGTACTCCGGTTGCTCCAAACTAATTAGTTTCGACAAGGAAAACATTTGTACGCGATCGTGCAGCAAAGTAAAAAAATGACAGGAAAGGGAGTTAATAATTGCGCTACTGTTTGCGGCATGAGTAGTATACAGCACATCATAATTATCGTGGAACGTATGTAGAGCGAAAAATCTGTTGCAATACATCTCTGTAAACAACGTTCCGATACTTGTTCTCCAAGAATAAGCAGAGATTTCTGGCTCTCAGGAGTTGCAAGCAGCCAATAGTGGACCATCTATAGCTGTAGATAACAGTCCAAGTCTTTGAAAACCAAGGAGCGAACAGTGTTTGAGATCCCTGATGATATCAGTAACGGAATACACATTATACGTTGTGCGAAATATTTTGAGGAGCTATGTTGAGGGTGAAAATCAGGAGAACGATTCCGAAGACGGACTGTTCCACATGTTAACTGCAGGGGCTGTTACACGCCTGCCATATGTTGAGTGTATTTTGTACTACGTTTACCACAAGTATTTTTTGTTATGGCATTCAGAGAATTTTATTATTCCAAGTCTTCAATTTTTGTACGTACTTCATTCGTTTGCTACAACAAATGAAAATATATCAGATTTCTTGCAATTAAATGTCAGTCTAAGCCATGTTGGCAATATCCCAGAATCTTTTACAATCATGAAAGTAAAAAAAATAACCATAACAAAGACAAAATATATATCTGTAGCAGGACGCAAATCAGCATCCGAATATACTCACAGGTCGTTACGACTCTAACCGCACGGCTACGCCGAACATTACAAAGCTGATGGTTCTGCTGGTGTATTAAAAGTTTCTTAAGAAAGTAACGTATTTCTCCTGTACTGTTTTGTAGCGGTTTTTTTTCATATATCTCGAAACCAAATGAATGCTAATTTATAAAACAGAAATCGATATGCTTTTCAAGCCCGGCAACTTTGTCAATTAACCGTTTTCGATGGAGTTATAATTTTATTACTTATTTAAGGAAAACTTTTTTTGGAGGGAAGGGCAAAGTAATTTTTTAGTCATGTTTGCCATCTTACATCGAGTTTCATGAAACAAAAGCTCTGTTTAAAATTAATTTCCCATTCTCTTATTTTTTCAGGTAATAATATTTACAAATATAACATTTGGACTTAGTGGTCGCGCATTTCCATGCAAACAAATGGACTCAGTGCCGACTGTGTCCCTGAAAAAGACTCACAAACGGAATGAGTACACTGTCCCTGTTATGTGTGCTGGTACGTGTAACGTGCTCTAAGGTTGGCGGTCACTAACAGCCGTACAAAATTATTACACCCCTTACGTAAATGACCATGTTAGACGATGGGCAAATGCTAATATGGCGACAATTAACACTTCTTTAGTCCTGTCTGGAGTTTAGAAAAGATGGAAGTCACTTGGAATAAGACCAGGACTGTATGCTGAATGATCAAACAGCTCTCAGTAAGTTTATTCCTTACGGGAACACAAAAGTAGAGCCAACGATATGACATCAGTTCTTTTGGTGAATATGTAGAAAATTAGCTCAAACATTGTTGCTACGCGGGAATGCTCGCACGATCTGAGGCGCCATGTCACGGTTACGCGGTCGCTCCCGTCAGACGTTCGACTCCTCCCTTGGTTATATATGTGTACTTTGTCCTTGGCATAAGTCAGTTTGTGTAAGTCTAGGTACCGATGACGTGAGCAGTTTGCTCTCTTAGGTTTACAAACAGTTTTTCAAACATTGCTGTACCTTTTCCATGCAAGTTTTCCGGGTAACTACCTTGTCTATGTTTCTAACAAATAGATAAGACACACTTTCTGAACGCGCCCTGCAACAATAATCTCTGAATGTATCCTAAACGTGAATAGCATGTATTGCCATGCTGCATGACATGACGAATGCCTTGTGGATGAAATTTTGTGATACGCTGTGTTATATGAAACTATGAAACGTGTTACTTATGATTTGTATGTTGGTTTTAATGTAAACTAAAGCTGCACCTAAGCCGATATCGTAGAAATGTAGTTCATAGCACCCTCTGCAGTGCATTTTTATTTATTTATTTATTTATTTTAGGGTGGGGTGGGGCGGGGGAGGAGTTTTACTTTCCAAATGAAGTTCTACTCGTTGATACCAATCATTAAAACTAATATTACGGGTGGAAAAATTACAGGCCCATCTCATTGACGTCGATTTGCAGTAGGATTTTGGAACATATACTTCGCTCGAATATTATGAACTACCTCAAAGAAAACGACCTATTAACCAATAGTCAACACGGATTCAGAAAGTATCGCTCTTGCGAAACACAGCTTGCTCTTTGTTCACATGAAGTGTTAAGTGCCATCGACAATGGATCCGTATTTCTGGATCTCCGGAAGGCTTTTGACACTATACCCCACAAGCAGCTTCTAATGAAATTTCGCCGGTCGCGGTGGCCGAGGAGACTGACTGCACGGCCACTACGGTCGGGGGTTCGAATACCCCCTCGGGCATGGATATTTGTGCCGTCCTAGTTCGTAAGTAGTTCATAAGTAGTTTGTAAGTATAGGGACTGATGACCCCGTAGTTAAGTCCCATAAGCTTTACAAACATTTGAACATTTTTTTAATGAAATTTCGTGCTTACGGAATATCTCCCCAATTGTGCGATGGGATTCATTATTTCCTATCAGAAAGGACACAGTTCGTTGTAATTGACGGTAAGGCATCGAGTAAAACAGAAGTGATATTTCCACAGGGAAGCATTATAGGTCCCCTACTCTTCCTCGTGTTTGTAAACGATTTAGGAGACAATGTGAATAGCTCCCTTAGACTGTTCGCGGATGATGCTGTCGTTTATCGGTTAGTGAAGTCAACAGAGGATCAAAAACAACTGCAAAGCGATTTAGACAAAATTTCTACTTGGTGCGAAAATTGGTAATTGACACTAAATAAAGAAAAATGTGACGTAATATACATGACCACTAAAATAAATACGCTGAACTTCAATTACGCGATAAATCAGTCAAACCTTAAGGTCGTAAATTCTACCAAATACCTAGGAGTTACAATTACGAACAACTTTGACTGGAGAGAACACACAGAAAATATTGTAGGAAAGGCGAACCAAAGGTTACGTTTCATTGACAGAACGCTTCGAAGATGCACCAGCTCCACCAAAGAGACTGCCTACATCACACTTGTGCGTCCTCTCCTGGAGTACTGTTGCCCCTTGTGGAACCCTCAGCAGGTGGGACTGACGGAAGACAGCTCATTTTGTTTTATCACGTTACCGGGGGGAAAGCGTCACGGAAATGTTGCACGAATTGGGGTGGAAATCATTAAAAGAAAGACGTTATTCATTGCGTCGTGATCTGTTTGCGAAGTTTCAATCACCGACTTTTACTTCTGAATGTGAATATATTTGCTAGCACCCACCTACTTAGGGAGACATGACCATCCCAATAAAATAAGAGAAATCAGATCGAAAATGGAACGATTTAGGTGGTCTTTCTTACTGCGCGTTATTAGAGAATGGAACGGTAGAGAAACGTTATGAAAGTTGTTAATGAACCTTCTGCCAGGCACTTAAATGTGATTTGCAGAGTATCTATGTAGATGTAGATGAAAACTACTGTACAACATGATAGGATGTACTGCCCTGTAGTCATCCACATCTTTGATGATCTGCTGACAGGCCGGCCGTGGTGGCCGAGGAGACTAAGGCGCTCCAGTCACGGTCTGCACGGCCACTACGGTCGGGGGTTCGAATCCCCCCTCGGGCATGGATATTTGTGCCGTCCTAGTACGTAAGTAGTTCATAAGTAGTTTGTAAGTTTAGGGACTGATGACCCCGTAGTTAAGTCCCATAGACTATACAAACATTTGAACATCTGCTGACAGGGTTGAGTTTTGACATTGACCATGTACTTAATTCACAAGCTGCGGCTTCTTTAAGGACGTGTACGAACATTTCGTAAACACGATGGCCAGTCGTGTCGCTGTCCCAGTTACCTCGGTGACCGCCGCTCCTGGCTGAGCTATTTTGGTTAGACGGTTTCCAGTCCCAAAGCTGAGCAGCCGGTCCACTGCAGACTGCAGTAGTTGACCTCGGTTAGTTAGTAGCTAACTGCGGGTGAAGGAGAGCCGTCAGCGCCGTTACATCACAGCCGCCTTCCAGCTCCAGTCAGCTGGACGCTCCAGCGTCACAGCTCGCGCGGCCTTCGCCTGCAGCGCAGGCACCTCCGCACAGCACTCGCCGACCAGTCGGCCTAACAGTGTATCAATGGCGAGAAAGCAACCGGCCTGTCTTCAATTTGTTTGGGACCAACAGTTGTAAATATGAACACCCGCATTCAAAGGTCGAAGAAACTTTTCGAAAAAAAAAAAAAAAAAAAAAAAAAAAAAAAAAGAAGAAGGCGCGCTATCCCCAATTTCATTTGGCAAGATGCAGTTGTGATCCTAATCCTGTTAAAGTGCTGGCTGCAATTGGAATGATAATGTTATTGTGTGCTCCTGGCTTCAGGATAGGAAGGTGGTGTCAAATATGGACCAAAGACTACCTCTAACAGTTCCTACGAAACATCGATCCTGAAAAAGCAATAATGTATGCATAGATCATGTGCCTCCGACGAAAACTTACCTCTTTATTCAAAATCATCAATAATTTCTACTTACAACACTTACTCTGGAAAAAGAAAACGCCTTAAACGTTTACCAGTTTCCAAAATAAAAATCGGTAAAATTACTTTTTTTTTTTCAGACTCGAGAATCTGTGCCTGTAGCTCGAAACTCTCGTATCGCTTTATTTTAGTTTTACTATAGTTTAGGTGTCCTTTGGACCAACAAGATTTTTATTTTTATTTTTCCTCATTGTGTTTCTACTCCTTTGAAAGTAGATTTTCGTTTTGGTAGAAGGCTTCTTTTCCCTCTCTTGCAAAGCTTCGCTGGTTGCACGCAGAACTGGAGAAGTAAGTGGAATAAGGTAGTAATTTTGACCTTATCTCTACTTGTCAGTATCCCCAAAAGAAATTTCAGCTCCCTTCAAATCCTTTCTGTCTAGGCTTCCCCATTTTGAAGAATACGTTCTTTTTAAATGATCTCTGAATACAAGTACGTGTTTGTGGCCTCATTCTTTATAGATGGCTAAAAGTCAGATTATTTTACAAGTTCTTGCAGACATGAAAAGCCTCTTACAGTTTAGAACACTTCATTCTACAGCGGAACTGTCTAAACCGTCACATAAAATTATCTCTCAAAGTCTTTGAACTTGCCCTTTGATACTGTGTTACTTAAAGCGGAATTGATCAAAGTAATGGTATTCCTACCCAAATCAAATTCGAAGAGGTGTTCTTTATTATTTCTCTATCAGTGAGTTCATACGCTTCATGAAAGTCGACAGAGCATATACCACACTTTTTTCAACTTGATTTACCGTATGTTACAAGTAATTTAAGATTATGAATCTGTTCTGCACAGGATCTTGACGTGCTGAAATCAGCTTGATATTCGCACAATTGTTGATCTGAGGAGACTGATTCAGGTCTTCTTCACAACAGTCTGAAAAATATCTTGAAGGTAGCAAAGAGATTCCTTGGTAATTGTTCAGATCACTCTTATCCCCTTTCTTATGAAGTGGATGAATAATTGCAACGGTTCAGTCTCAAAGTAGACCTTCTGTTAACAATGTTCAATGTTCAATGTTTGTAGAGTCTAAGGGACTTAACTACGGGGTCATCAGTCCCTAAACTTACAAACTACTTATGAACTAGCTACAACTAAGGACAGCACAAATATCCATGCCCAAGGGGGGATTCGAACCCCCGACCGTAGTGGCCGTGCAGACCGTGACTGAAGCGCCTCAGTCCCCTCGGCCACCGCGGCCGGCTTCTGTTAACAAATTACTCATTATGATGTCACTGAGGTGTTTTATTGGAACATGATCTGCGTGTTTCCACATTTCAGTCAAGAAGCAATCCTCTTCTCCGTATTTGTTAATTTTCGTACCACATATCATTTCATCTGACGTGGGGGAGGCACTATCTGGAAGAGGAACATTACCACAGAAATCAAGCTTCTCATTAGGATTTTTAGCATGAAAAGTACTTCCTAAAAACTGCGTTATATATTTTGACGTACAAGTCCTGTTATAAGCAACACGAGAGGTTTAAACTTGGATAGTTCTGATTTTAAAGCTTAATAAAATTCTTGAGCGTGATGTATTCGGAAATTATCATATAATTCACTAATTTATTTTTGTTAAGAAGGCCCTTAATTGTTTTCAATACTGTTGTATATCTTCTTGCCTTCAAGAAATTTTCACAGGTCTTTTTCTATTCAAGTTTTGCAGGATTGTCTTCGCTTTTCCATTGCTCCATTAAAATCTTCATTACAGCTTGGATGTTTGTATTTCTTATTCGTCATGGTAATCTAGTGGCTGATGTCTTCCTTATGTCGGTTCCATTTCGTTTAATTGGTTTGCTGTGTAGAGTTTCTATAAGTTTGATGTAGACATCTTTCAGTATAAGCCTAATATCAAATTTTGGAGAGCTATTCTTTTATTAGTGTTGGATTTGCTTTTTCGGTTATTTGAGATGGTCTTTCTTTTTAGAAAAGACAAGTAATTCTCGGAATCAGTGTTGGCATTCCTTAAAACTTTTATATTGATTTGTATTTCTCGAATCGCTAGGTTGGGATATTTTCCAGATTTAGCGTTTCGAGGTAGATTATTGAAGAATAAGGATTTTAAAACCGATTACAATTCTTACAGATAACATTCAATCGCTCTGCATTTTTATTTGACCTATTGTGCGCAGGGTAGATTCTAGCAATTTGATTATACTTTCCTCTCTACCCAATTGTATATTAAATCGCCGGTGGATATTACGTAATGGTCAATTGATTCTTCAAGATTTTTCGAATTTTTTTCAACGGCTTGTGGTTCTTTTCTGTTTGTTTAATTTGTAGGAGCATTATTTCCATGTCAATACTATCGTATTAGCTATATTCGTAGATCTGAATGACAATGTTGACTTTCTTCCCCAAGTAAAGAGAAATCTAAGATCTTATTGATTATTTTCTTATTGACAATAAATCCAAACCTGGTTTAATTTTTGTGACACTTTTGTAGGTTTTCTTTTAATTATTCTAAAATCTTCTTATTCGAAGCAACGTTTATCTGTAAATCTGGTCTCTTGTACAGCTGTTATTATTAATTTTTCTCCTTGTTGGTGTAGTGTATACCCCAGAGAATTCACATTCACCATAGTTGCTTACCACACTTGCGTACCACCCAGAATATGTAATTAAAGAAGTTGTGTTTACATCACAAAAAGACAATAAAAATTGGAAAAAGTTTGTGTTATCCCGAGGAATAATACAGGTTTTCAGTAATTCAGTAATGAGTCTCATAGTGTATGAAATTCAATCGGTCATTCCGGACGCTAGCTGTAGCCTCCCTTTCTGAGCTAGACGCTGAGGTTAACTAGTTTTCATCCAGTACCGCACATATGTGTAAGGCATTTCCTATCCGTCACATGGTGAGGCGCCCGATGGAGAAGTAGCAAACCTCACGCAGGTTTTAGTGAACTATGATTCATTGTGAAGCTGGACGCTTCTTGATGATGTAGGTTGTGGCACTGTGGTTTTTTTTTTTTTTTTTTTTTTTTTTTTTTTTTTTTTTTTTTTTTTTTTTTTGGACATACATTAAAGCCACATTTTTAATACATCACCTGTTGTAAATGATGTACAGTGGTCTCGAAGATCTCGTAGCTCGCCTGCCATTAACACATCACAAAATTATGTTATGACGTCGGGTTCTTGGGTGTTGAGGAAACGACATATGTGACACTTTCATTTTTAACTTATATTTATTTATCCATTCCTGATGAAACACAAAAGTAATGCAAAAGTAAGACTGGTTCACAACACACTTTCATACTAACTAAGATGTTACTCCTCTAAGACTGACATAAGACTGCCTTAGTTCCCGCCAATTCGCGCGTGTTAATACATAATAGTATTTCTAGAACCTTCTAGGACACGGAAGTACAATATTTAAATATTTAATAATTTGTTCATGAAACATACACATATTTTGCTTTACGT
Source organism: Locusta migratoria (assembly GCA_026315105.1). Classification (NCBI taxonomy): domain Eukaryota; kingdom Metazoa; phylum Arthropoda; class Insecta; order Orthoptera; family Acrididae; genus Locusta; species Locusta migratoria. Next base: position 613,578,741 of record CM048746.1, read on the forward strand.
GGAGATACACAATATAATGACAAATGTAATAATAAATTTTTCCTATTTAAACAAACTGTACAAAAGATCGTAAGTAAGTAATAATTAGTGCAGTATTAATATATGTTTACATTATTTAAAATTGTTAAAGCAGAGCAACTAATCAATTTTACAATCAGCTACATATATCATTACGTTCAATACATTTTAGAAAACATTAGGTAATGTTAGTTATTGGTTTCATGAACAAACACATTATTGTTTAATGTTAGTTTTCAATTTTCAATAATTAATTTATTTCATAAAAAGACCCAAATAATGAAAGTGTGTAAACCACTGTGACTTGTCATAAGTGCCATAAAATACTTATATAATACAAATACTGAATATTAGGGCACAATACTACGATCAAAAATGGTATCGTATACTGCAATATTACAAACTGGACCCTCCTGGCTAAATACATTACAAGGTATATAACACAACTGCTTTTATATAAATTTTAAATGATAATTTTAAAAATGTTTTAATCATTAACACAATTTGATAAAACTTAAAGTGCACATGCTTGAACTCTTTTTATTTCATATCGATATCAGTTTTAAGTGTCATGGGAGCCCTAGTCTGAAATTGGAGAAATATAATAACGTGATTCAAGTATACTGAAATTCGCACTCTGCTTAGATTACGAGGGGTCGCCATGAGCCATAAACAGAAGATAATGATTCACGTAACGATTCAGGGGCTGATGACGCTGCTTCTATCATTAAAATCTTTACTGTTAATATTTCCAAATCAAATGCTGCTCTGTATCGCGCGGACTCTGGCGTTGGTGGTTCGAATCCTCCCTCGGACATGGGTGTGTGTGTGTTGTCTTTAGGTTAGTTTAACATAGATTAAGTAGTTTGTAAGTCTAGGAGCTTACGCCCAAAGTAGTTTGGTCCCATAAAATTACAAACATTTGAACAATTGCTGCTCTGTGCTATCTTCTTGTTGTGACGCTTTTCTCACATGCAGGGAGGGGGGGGGGGGTACATGTTTACACTATCGACTTGGCATCGTTGATTAAAGAGTGGCCAGATGCCCTTACTGTCGCTACTCCACTACTCCTCCCCCCACTCCCAAAAAACTCGTTGGCTGTTTGGGAATGGCGACGTAGGTACACATTAACGGAGATATCCAACAACTTTAGTAACATGTAAAATTTATTACAGTCAAAAGAATACTTGAATTTGGGCGTGGGTGAAATACAATCAGACTGATAGAACTGAAGTCCAGACATTAGAGTGAACAGTTCTAACTTCCATTGACCGTTCACGACAATTTCTGAGCCTCATTTGGGAAACAAGTTATGAGACATTGCATCAGGTGAGGTCTCTTCTGCGGAGCGTCCTGTTTCGTAGTATAGTGTCGCGTCGATACTGGTGTAGTGGTCTTTAGTGTCATCAGAATACGACACACTACACCGACACTCTGCGTATAGTGTTGTACAAGTTACAGTGAATGAAAGGTCTTCCAAATATTTATGAAACTTGAGAGCTAAGGGACCAAACTGCTAAGGACATCGGTCTCTATACTTACAATCTACTTACATTAATTTCTGCTAAGAACAACACAAACATCCATGCCCGATGGTCGGCCGCGGTGGCCGATTGGCTGAGGCGCTCCAGTCACGGTCTGCACGGCCACTACGATCGGGCGTTCGAATACCCCCTCGGGCATGGATATTTGTGCCGTCCTTAGTATTAGCTAGTTAGTAAGTAGTTTGTAAGTTTAGGGACTGATGACCCCATAGTTAAGTCCCATAAGCTATACAAACATTTACAAACAACATGCCCGATGGAGGACTCGAACCTCCAAGGGGAGCGACCGCGCAATCGGCGACATGGTGCCTCAGACCGCGCGACCGTTCACGCTTAGCTGTTTATCACAGTTACTAGTTTGCGAAGGATACTAATATAACATCTACAGTAGGAGAAAAACAGTTGATCCGCACAAAAATGCCCTTTCTCTGCTGCCGTGATTCTAATAGAACACCTTCCACAGATATACAAATCACAACGCAACATTTTACACAATAAAAACGACCGGGAAAAGGCGGCTGCAACGGCTTATCAACGACTCTCCCTCCAACAAACTCGGTAAGTTAGTGAGCGCCAAATCAAACACAGTGTTGATGTCGGAAACAAACAGAAATGTACTCTTTAAAACTTCTGCAGCATATTGAAGTTACATTATTGTTTTGGCTTCCGTGGCCACTTGTTGACAAACTGATTGTTGCCTCATTTTCTAAGGCTGACGTTTGTTTCACGATTGTTTAGACGTTTCGCGCGCTGGAATTGTCAGAGCCTGTCCATCCGTAACTGGCTGGCAATGGACTGCAATCGATTTAGCGCCTGCAGACTGGGTTTCGTCTTTTCGGTGGACATAGCTGCTGTGCTTCTCCCTTGATACTGCAGCGGTCATTCGCTGCATAGAACCGATCGAAATGTAGCATTCGTGTGAATATTGCGCAGTTATAGAAAACGTGGCGTGTAAAATAAATTTTACCGCCCAAGTAAATTCTAAAAATTTGGGTTAACCCCATCTAATGGCAAACATATTCTAGATTTCAATCAATGAGTATTAAATTTTACACAAAATCTTGATTAGTTATATATTTTAATCATAAAAAGAATAACAAGAGCATTTTTGGTGATTACATATCACAAAAATAGTTTATTTTAAGCAAGGGATTGCGTGGGGTTCGCATGCACGGAAAAGCGGCAAAAGACGTTTCTAATCCCAGTAAGATGATGCATCGTAAGAAATCGGCTATCGTTTGGTATTGTCTCATCTCGAGGGTACAGTTTGAGTCAATCAGACAGTAACTTATGGCTGGTGTTTCAATGTTGCTGAATTGATATTAATTAATATGTATAACTAAAATGAAGAGCATTCTACCGTGTTCATTTTCTTCATCGTTTCTTGGTAGCTGTGCTTGTTGCTGCGCGGGAATGGCCGCAATGTCTAAGGCGCCGTGGATTGAGCGGCCGCTCCTTTCGGAGGCATGGGTGTATCTTGTCCTTAGTATAGATTTAAGTCCTTAGTAATTCTAAGAACCGATGACCTCAGTAGTTTGATCCCTGAGATTTACAACCATTTTTGTTATATTTGTTGTACGTAACTACTTATACTGTACTTTCTTAAAACTACGGGAAAAATCTGTTCTCATATAGCCGAAAACACCCCTGTAACAACTTCTCAGCTTAAAGAAACACGTAAGAACTATTCAGAATAGTGCTGCTGAATGTTATCATTTGTTCCAGTCAGTTTAAACAAAGCCTGGAACACATTCAGCAAGAAATTCAGAGATACAGTGTAGAGTGCGAGCACTATTCTGAAATACAGAGGTACGCGCAGGTACGGTCTTTGTGTGTAGAACCACCAGCATGTAACTTTCATCCATTCCCCAGTGACAAATCTGCATTAAAAGGAACAAGCTGTCAGTCCGTTGAAGTACCGACAGGGAAAATCAGCACGCGTGGTCAGGAACTTCACAACCATAACCAGCAAATACGTAAGCATAATTACAAAATAATGTGTTACATCTTATTATAAGTGCAACAATAACAGTATTTACCAAAAGGTTTCAGGTCTTCTGTTCATATAATGCAATAATCACGTAAGTAAATATTAAGGAATGAATATGTATTACAATGACTCCATTCTTTAATTATAAATGTGTATTATGTAACAGCGTATTGCGAAAGAGTTGTGTACGAACCACAATTATTGGTTTCATCACTTCGGGGGGGGGGGGGGGGGGGGGGGCATGCGCTATATTAGTCGAATGTTAACTAACATGTGAGATAATCAGGTTCTTCTGAAGACAGCACTAAGGACTGTCAAAACTTATGTCAACTGATTTGGCTCATTAGTATCAATCTGTGCATTTCTGCTACCTTCGAAGTATAAAATCCCACGACGTACGAAGCAATAACCACGTAAACAGCAGCTCGCGCAAAGGTGGCAGCGATGCTCAAACGTTTAACATTGTATCATAGATTATGTAATTTGAAGAAGAATTTTTTTAATGTACGATTAGAGGTTAGCAATGTATGGTAAATTGTAGACATTGAGAAAACCGGAACAAAAGAGAATCGAAGCGTTTCAAGGTTTTTTGTCAAAAGCATCATGTGTACAGAAGTTTATAAAGGTATAACATACAGATATTACTTACATACATGTAAACTACGAACAGACAGTAATATTATATACATTTGGCCCAAAAGCGGGCTACGTCGACAGCATTTGGGGTTGCCAACATCAGGTCCTCTAAGGTACAGTGTGAATGACATTCAGGAAATTATACATCAAGCGTTTCAAGTGTGATGCCAGAAAAGAACGTTGAAAATATGGGGGAGAGGGTATGATAAAATTGCCAATGATAAAATTCTGCGCCAAATCGGCGAAAACAGCAACATATGGAAAATAAAACTAAGGGACAGGATGATGGATGATGTGTTGAGAATGATTCCGTTGTACTAGAAGCGTAAAAACTGGAGGAGAAAACAGACATACATACAAGTAACGTAGGTTGCAAGAGCTAATCTGAAATGAAAGGAGTTCTTAGTCGACTGCATCAAACCAGTCATGATGATGTTGTGAGGCATTTTTGGCCGTTAGACCCCAGCTGGGATCGAGTTCGGCCTAATTTAAAAAAAACTCGTAAAAGAGTGTACTCAGCCATGCCACTGGCAGAGGATAACAAGTCACTCGGACGTCACCAAAGGGTTCATCAGAACCCGTGAACAGAGGTGACGTTTTACTCTGTGTAAATTATCGCGACACTGTTCCGCATTAAGCTTTTCATTTCACAAGAGATAATGCTCCATTGTTATATGTGTATGTATTAACAGACATACTTACGGACTTTGCTACCGTCATTTGTCCGAATTAGTGCACAGACAACAAGTAATCAGCCACGGTGGATTAGCCGAGCTCTCTAAGGCGGCTTGCTTCGGATCGCGCGGTTGTTCCCAGTCAGAGGTTCGAGTCCTCCCTGGGGCATTTCTGTGTGTCTGTTGTCCTTAGGTTAGTTTAAGTCAGCCTAAGTATTTTGTAAGCCTGCCGACTGATAACCACAGTAGTCAAGTCGCATAGATTTACAAATATTTGCATCAAGTGATCGAAATTATGCATAAGAGTGTGGAACAAATTATTCAAAAAAAAAAAAAAAAAAAAGGCTAAAACAGCGACACAAATTTGATTTCTGTCACATTTTCTTTTATTTCTATGGAAAGCATGTTCTTTGAGGATTTGTCGAAACTATCATATATGTACTTTTATGATTAGGGCAAATAAATTGTTGTAAGATAACCATAACAAATGATCTCCGACAGAAAGAATTTAACGCAAGTCAGGACCGCAGACATGAATAAAAATACTAGTTCATCCGAAGAATAAAATGAAGTCACTATTTCGAGAAATGTCCCTAATGACGTGCCATTAATACGGCGAAGCCATTGGCAGAAATGACGGTGACCTTAAAACCATTGCCTCTCGTTCTGTAACGCATCTGTTGGCTACTCTGGTTGTCTCCACAGAAAGGAAACGCTGTCTGATTCAACCGTCCCTCATGAATTCGCCAACGGGACGCCAAACACTGATATTCACTTCCTATCTGAGTCAGAAACTGGGTACTGAAAATAGCCACGGAAACAGTTCTCGAATTAGGGTTGGCGGTGCCAGAGCTGACAATAAAGCACACGCTTTGCTTCTTCTGACAGAGAACTTCCATATCCTTCCTGGTGACTGGAGCGAATGCGCTGGCAGCACAAAGGAGAAGGGTCCAGGCGGTGTGGACAGGGCGCTAACCTGTCGCATCCAGCGCGTGCCAGTTGGGGTGTCCTAGTGTGTGTGCCGCGCGGTAAACAAACATTGCCTGACAACACGCAGTCAACACCAGATAGGAACCCATCGGTTGCCAGGGTACATACTCATATGTTTACGTTCGCTGCTACTGCAGCAGGAAGTGTCGCAACACTTCAACACGACACCACATTTTCATAAACTTATAGTGACTGCCGTTTCCTGCACCCTTACCTAACCTACATTTTAATTCCGCAAGTCGCCTAACTCTTTTTGGGGGGAGAAGACTTTATCGTCCCTTCTCAGCAACAGCCGACACAGGAGAGATATTGTATCGAGTGTCTTATCTTAGCCAACAGAGTACCCCGAAAAGAACCTCGTTACTTCCTCATTGATTCCCATTCAAGCTCCCTGTGCTCTCCAGCTATATTTTTGTACAGCCTATAGTGACGTTTCTCAGTGTTATACTCACTTCATATAAGTTCCAATCTCAACAACAGCTCCCTAGAAAGAAAAACTGTGACCATTTCCAGAATCTTCTTCTTACATTTTTTTTTTCTATGGGACTTAACTACGGGGTCATCAGTCCCTAAACTTACAAACTACTTACGAACTAGCTACAACTAAGGACGGCACAAATATCCATGCCCGAGGGGGGATTCGAACCCCCGACCATAGTGGCCGTGCAGACCATGACTGAAGCGCCTCAGTCCCCTCGGCCACCGCAGCTGGCTTTCTTACATTTAACTGATATCTTCTGTGTAACTAATTTTACGTCTCTGTAACATCAAATATGTAACTGCGTCAGTTTCTATAAGTTAACAACTAAAATCTGAAACGTTTACTGTCACGCCCTTTCTATTATGTATGATACTGTCTTTCGTTTTTTAATAATTTTAACTTCCCAATTATACAACAACGATTCCTCCGTGTACACAACACTGGTTGTGAGCATTGTGGCTTCTGATACATAATATGATAAGAAATATGTATACTGACTGACAATATTGGCGATGTTTTTATTACTTTCATTTAGAGCACATCCGAGGTCATATCTGTGGTGTCGCACAAGTACAAAGTGCGCGCCACCTACTTTCGCCGCGCGCCGCCATGCACGCACGGCGCGGCGTTCTTACGACGTCAGCCACGAGCGCCCTCTGTGACAACTCCGCTCGTGGCCACCACTGAACGACATCGATCACTTGGGACTGAGTTAGGAACCAGTAAAGACTTCGGAATCCGATAGGCACCAGTGAAGACTTGGCTATCAGTTAGGCACTAGGCAGGACTCTAGCTCAACTATGTATCAGCATTCTGCAGTACTGATCTATGTAAAAGTTAAGTATTGTATAAATTCTGTGCAATATATATCTCGTTCTAATTTACTCTAGTGTTTCTAGTTTCTGGCTGCTCCCCTCCGTACCTGCACCAACGTGCTATCTTTATTCCTGTGTCGGTCTCATTCCACTCGGCCACCGACACCTACGACGGATACGAGACACAAAAGCGGCGACGAGGCTGGGACACAAAAATATCGTTCCCCTTTGGTTATTGTATTCATTCACAAAAACTTATTACAGTCAGTCAGGTACCTGACAAAATCCTATCTTAGCGAAGTGGAAAAACTTTAATGCCTTACGGAAGTCTATGAAGACGGAACCTATATGTTCGTCTGCGTTTATTATTGGCACGATAGATTATTTCCTGAGTCTGTGCTAATCCCTTTGGAGAAGAGATTTTCCCTCGAGATAAGCCCCGTATTTGAAGTTAGAAATCTGCAGTCACAGACTTCTGGGATTTTGGTCTATGACTACGAATTCTTGAAAATTTGGCTGTGCTTTGCGCGTCTGAATTACGAGGTTTTGTCGGCCGTGATCGTGTCTTTAAGAAGTGAAGAGATCACGTCATAAATAGGTAAGAATAAGAGTAAAGACGTAATCGTCAACCGGTAAATAAAAAAAACTAAAAGGGCATTATTTTTATTTTATTTTTTTTTATTTTTCATCACGTCTTTTTTTCCTTCACGTCCTTTCTTACTTCGCAAACTTTATAGGCTATAATTGCGCGACTACTTGTCCCTATAAGCGACGCCTTTGAACAATCTCTTACAAGAAGAAAACAAAAACGAAAGTTTAACGGCAGCATTATTTCACCGTTTCAGCCCTGTATTCAGAAATTACTAAAGTTTCGTCCATTCAGTCTATCAGTCGTTTCTTAATCTTGAATATGAAGATAATTTTGGCGACAATGAAAGTAATTGCCAACGGAATTATTAATCCACATACGCTTCATTCGCGAAGTACGTTCCAAATGTAGAGGCTGTTTCCTGTCCATTAAGAATTGAATACGTCATTGACGTTGAAAATAGTGTGAAGTTGAGTCTTTCAACATCTACAGTACAACACAGATGAAACATGACATATTCTAGCCGCCTGCCACCAACATTCGCATCCTGGCAAAACACGGAACTGATGTACATTCTGTTCATTTCAGCAGCTGAACACTACCTTCATTTTTGCCTCAGTTTCACGTGTTACGTTGTCCCTCATTCATTCATTTATTCATGGAGTTCAGTAGAGCACGCAGTAAGGAGAACTTTCAGAAATGGGGAAACAGTCAAGATACCCATAAACTAAAACAGTCGAATATCAGAAATTCGAAACTTTATTGCGTAATACTCTTTGTGCTTAAACCAGCTAACTGTAGACTAATAAATTAGCTATAAAACAGTTGTGTTCAAAGTTGCTGTTTTCGCAGTTACACAGGGTGTCACAAACCTTTTAGGTCAAACTGAAAGAGGTGATTGTGGGTGGACAACCGATTACATTCAGATAGGGAACCATTTGTTAGAAGTGTGCATATTTATTGTGTTATGGAATTATACAGAGTGGGATAGGTTGCCACCGTATCAGGCAGAGGCTTCATCTAGGAAAGTACCTTTGGAGAGCTCATACGAAGTTGAAGCTGTTATCAGTACAAATCCATTTAAAGGGCAAAGTTCCTCAAAGCGAAATCCGAAAAGTGACTGTAAATGTCTGCACTGGTAGATGAAAAAAAAAAAAAATGAAAAAAAAACAAGGAAAAAAAACTGCTGTGCTATATCATATTTATGTATAAATCATTGTCCATTTGTTTGAGGTTTTCGTGTCTTTGTATTACATACAAATATACAGTTTTACTCCGATCTTTATATTATCTTGCACACTTGGTCTTCGAAGTATGAGGAAGGTCACAGTCTATCATCAAAATTTCGTAAGGTTCATTGCGGAGATTGTTTTACAACCGATTTCGACACAAATGTACCGTTTTACTCCAATCTTGGTGAAATCTTGTACACTTGGCTTTCAAAACACGAGCAACATAGCTATCAGATTTCGCAAGGTGCACGGCGGAGAATACCTTAAACATACGTCGATAACAGCCTACAGTTTTATTCCGATATTGATGTAAGTTTTCATCCTGTAGGTTCTAAATAAGAGGAACTTCTATGTTTACACAACATTTCTTAAGGTGAGTGGCGGAAGATGCCATGTAATAATTTTAGACACCGTTTTACCGTTTACAATGAGATTAGTAAATGAAGGTAATTTTTATAGATGATGGCAGGAGAGGAGAAAAGTCAGGGGAGAGAATACGACTGACAAAAAAAAAAGTAAGAGGAAGTGGATTAAGAGAACATTCAAATAAATAAATACCCAGAAAATGCCGGGTTTTCAGTTAATTGAAGGTAAAATTCAAATTGAAAAGAGTGACGAAATTATCTGGTGTATCTTCTGCATCTATCGGGGGAATCAAGGAAGAACTGAAAAGTATGCAGGCAGATGAATCCCCGACATTCTTAACACATCATACGGAAAGGCCCGGAAGATACAGGGAGCGACAGCAACACTGTTGGTTCTCCATGCCTGTGGGTGCGCAGCCAGTGCGTTTTGTCCCAGTGGCGTGGCTCTAGCACAGTGACCGCACCTGCTTACGTAAACAAGCACGAGGTTTCAAAGTAACAAAAACTTTTCTCCATCCATTTCGGTGGCAGTTCAGTAACTGCAATGTTGCAATGACTCTGTGCTGAGAGCGATGGTGCCGGCCGCGGTGGCCGAGGAGACTGAGGCGCTCCAGTCACGCTCTGCACGGCCACTACGGTCGGAGGTTCGAATCCCCCCTCGGGCATGGATATTTGTGCCGTCCTAGTTCGTAAGTAGTTTGTAAGTTTAGGGACTGATGACCCCGTAGTTAAGTCCCATAAGCTGTACAAACATTTGAACATTTGAGAGCGATGGTAACCACGTGACAGTGCATTTTTATTTGAAAATTATTGCATCGTATTGTGTGTTGGACGTTTTACTTATCCCATATTATACAGGGCGAATCACCTAACACTTGCACCACAAATATTTCGGAAACGGAAAGTGCGATTGATGTGCGGTTTTCACAGAATGGATAGGTAGTCAAGGACTCGCATTGTTAGCCAATAAACAGATTGTAAAAATACCTAGAAAGTGTATTTTTTCTATAAACATACGGTTTTTTTAAATGGAACAATGGTTGTTTCTATCATGCATTTTTGACATGAGCTGTGCACAAAGCATTTTGAATGACATTTTTATCACGTTTACAGAATGAAACTTTCATTCTGCAGCGGAGTATGCGCTGATATGAAACTTCCTGGCAGATTAAGATTGTGTGCCGGAACCGGGACCCGAACCTGGGACCTTTGCCTTTCGCGGGCAAGCGCACTACCGACTGTGCTATCCCGACACGACTCACGATACCGCCTCACAACCCGCCAGTACCTCGCCTCCTACTTTCCAAACTTCACAGAAGCTCTCCTGCGAAACTTGCAACACTAGCACTCCTGGAAGAAAGGATATGGTGGAGACATGGCTTAGCCACAGGCTAAGGGATGTTTCCAGAAAGAAACTTTCACTCTGCAGCGGAGTGTGCGCTGATATGAAAGTTCCTGGCAGATTAAAATTTTGTGCCGGAACCAGTTCCGGCACACAATTTTAATCTACCAGGAAGTTTCTTATCACGTTTAGTTTGGCAGCTACAACCGTTCATAGTTTCGGCCGAGTGGCTACCCCTGGGGCTCGGTCCACTGTCTCATGACCACTACGCTGTCGTAGCCTCCGCCCCCAAAACTTTGAATGGTTGTAGCTGCCAAACTAAACGTGATAAAAATGTCATTCAAAATTCTTTGGACACAGCCGGTGTCCAAATTTCCAGTGCATGATAGAAACAACCATTGTTACATTTAAAATACTGTATGTTTGCATAAAAAATACATTTTCTAAGTAATATTACAATCTGTTTGTTGGCTAAAAATACTAGCCCCTGACTACCAATCCATTCTGTGAAAAACGCACATCAATCGCACTTTCCGTTTCACCAATATTTACGGTGCAAGTGCTAGGTGATTCACCCTGTAGAATATTTCACTGTTATTGTGGTGCCGGCCGCGGTGGCCGAGGGGGCTCCAGTCGCGGTCTGCACGGCCACTACGGTCGGGGGTTCGAATCCCCCCTCGGGCATGGATATTTCTGACGTCCTTAGGATTAGGTAGTTCATAAGTAGTTTGTAAGTTTAGGGGCTGATGACCCCGTAGTTAAGTCCCATAAGCTATACAAATATTTGAACATTTTTTGTTATTGTGGTACTTCCACATAAGCATATGTAATGGGCAGAATAAATACTATTATTACTGTTATAACGATTCACCGGTGACCACGTCCTCCTTGTATAAAGTACTGAACATACTTGTGAAATTTTGACGCCGAAGTCCACGTTCCCGTTGCATGTGATAGGAAGAGTAACTGTGTTTCTCTCCCCCAACCCACACAAGCGCCTGCTGCTCCTACACAGGCTTCCATAGGCAAACTCAACAACGCTGCTGCTTCGCACACTGCCTGCTTGCCAGGCGCTCGCTGACGCGGCAAAACCAATGTGTTTGCCACTAAGTTACTAGCTAGCACTGAGACTGAATTATTTTCCATTAATTGAAGTCTGGCTTTGACAGGCTTTTTTTTAAGTTTACCAAATAGTTTCACGCGTTTGTCGGAGCATTTAAATTGCACTTTGACACCAACATCGGTTTTCAGAATTCTGTGTATGAATACGGACCAAAAGCTAGCGCTGATTGCTCTATTGAAGGAACTCATTTGAGTTGATGACATGCGCCAAAAGCACAAAGTTGAACGGTATATGCAAATGAAAAGGAATCAATTTAGAGCGTGCTATTATCGTTTACTGCTACGGACGCATTTAAATTCTACATGAGTACTCTGCAAATCACATTTAAGTGCATATCAGAGGATTCATCGAACCGCTTTTATGATATTTCCTTATAGTTCCATTCTCTAATAGCGCGCGGGGAAAAAGGAACATCGAATCTTTCCCATTACTATCTGATTCCTCTTATTATAATGACCATGTCTCCCTATATATGTGAGTACTAACAAAATATTTTAGTGACACACATGTCCATTTTTTTTTTCTTTCTATACGTTTGATACCGTACTTCATTTCTTCCCATTGTTAATTAGTAATCTCTCTTGATTAACATTCGTTACTTGTCAAGGTTGAAACTCTTTCGAAGTTGCGGCCTTCTAGATAAGCTCGCGATTTTCTCACTGTAGCTAGTTTCAGATGTATTGCCATTTTCAAGGTCTACCTATGAAACATCAAACGTATACTTAGTAGTTATGTAAAGGTGAGAGGGCCACACATTTTGAAAGCCCCAATGCTGTGTGTTGTCCTGTTGGAGATACTACGCCCTTGAAGGCCACGTTGACTGAACGTACTTAACCAACCCGTTTAACGGGACGTACGATTTAGCTGGAACTCATGAATCGTAGTGCAATTTTGCATTTTTCATTAACGGAGCATTTCAGAGATGACTGAAGTAAATGAAAAATAAATGGAAAGCTTTCGATCAACTAGAGGCAGAATTCTACACCTTTGTAATGAGACACTCATTCACCGAACGAGATGAACATATGTAACATAAATACATAGGCCACTTCGCAGTCACGTGTACCTCTGAATTTTGTAACTTACAATCTACATCTACATACATACACCGCAATTCACCGTAAGGAGCGTGGCGGAGGGTACACTGTACCACTATTAGGCATTTCCTTTCCTATTCCACTCCCAAATAGAACGAGGAAAAGAAGAATCTCGATATGCCTCTGTACGAGCCCTAATTTCTCTTATCTTGACGTTGTGATCACCACGCGAAATGTAAGTAGGCGGCAGCAAGATCATACTACACTCAACTTCAAATTCCGGCCCTCTAAATTTCCTCAACAGAAATTCACGAAAAGAACGTCGTCTTTCCTCCAGCGATCCCAAACTGAGTTGCCGGAGCATTTCCGTGACACTCGCGCATTGGTCGAACCTACCAGTAACAAACCTAGCTGCTCGCCTCCGAATTGCTTCTACGTCTTCTTTGTCTTCCTGCGGGACCCAAACACTTGAGCAATACTCAAGACGTGGTCGTACAAGCGTTTTATACGCGGTCTCCAGTGAAGTACATCTTCTCAAAATTCTCCCAATAAAACGAAGTCGGCTGTCCGCCTTACTCACAACTGTCATTACATGTTCTTTCCAATTCATATCGCTCTGCAATGTTACGCCTAGATATTTGAACGACGCGACAGCATCAGGAAGCTCACTACTAATGCTGTATTCGAACATTATAGGATTGTTTTTTCTACTCATGCGCGTCATCTTACATTTTTCTACATTGAGAGCTAGCTGCCATTCTTCGCACCAACTAGAAATTTTGTCTGAGTCATCCTGTATGCTGTTACTGTCAGTTAAAGACGACACCCTCCCATACAATGAAGAAAGATAACAAATACTTAACGATACCTTCACATGACCGACTGGAAGCAGAACGTGCCGCGCGGGGTTACTGAATGTGCGGCCTCTCGCGTTGGAGGTTCGAGTTATCTATCGGACATGAGTTAGTTTAAGTAGTTTGTAAGTCTAGGGACCGATGACAGGAAGTTTTTCAAATGGTTGTAAATCGATCGGACCAATCTGCGTGGCCATCAGTCCGGAGATTACAAACTACTTAAACTAAGGCAGACTAACCTAAGGACAAAACACACACACACACACGCTCCAGGGAGGAATCGAACCTCCGACGGTGAGCAACAGCGCGCTCCGCAATGAGGCGCCTCAGAACGCTCGGCCCATCCACCGTGCTGGACGTATGATCAAAGTAGTTACAAATATTTGATTTGAAGCAGAATGTAACATGTGAGTAGCAAATGTTCAAATGTTTGTTAAGCTTAAGGGACTTAACTGCGGGGTCATCAGTCCCTAAACTTACAAACTACTTATGAACTACTTACGAACTAGGACGGCACAAATATCCATACCTGAGGGGGGATTCGAACCCCCGACCGTAGTGGCCGTGCATGTGAGTAGCCGAGTCCATATGTTAGACAAACGTTAAAACATTGACACAGAACGTGTATTCGTAAATTATTAAAGGAGGTATGATTTGTTCAAAAAATGTTCAAATTTTTGTAAATCTATCGGACCAAACTGCGTGGTCATCAGTCCGTATCTTACAAACTACTTAAACCTAGGTAAACTAACCTAAGGACAAACACACACACCCATGCCCCAGAGAGGACTCGAACCTCCACGGCGAGCAACCGCGCGCTCCGCAGCGAGAAGCTTTAGACCGCTCGGCCACTCCACCGCGGCTATGATTTGTTACAGAAAAGGCAGATGCACATGACGTATGAGTCCTCACTTGTCAATCACGTATTTTAATTCGGATAGTGTGTTGAATGTCCTGCTTCTCTGATTTTATTAAGTGTTTTGAAAATATAACTTTTAAATAGTGCTGAAATTAGTAAGTCTTGAGGAAATAACAGCTCAAGTAAAATGTATTCACGTTCGAAGACTAAATATTTTTACTGTTTACAAGTGTTTTATAGGGCACGGGAAGAAACTAATCTACGCTAACAGCCAATTTTTTTAATACAAGAAAAACCCTGTACTTTTTAAAATAGCAGTTGTACAGTGGAAAAGAAAAAATGAATTTGCAAACACTTCTTGATAAACCTGTACGTAATCAGAAATTCAATCATTCATTCTCCCGGCAAATACCATGATGGTTCCTTTGATGGGGCACGGCCCATTTCCTTCCCCATCCTTAAAAAAAATTATCTGAGATTGTACTCGCCTCTATGACCACAATGTAGACGGGATGGTAAATCCTAATCTTTTTTCTCCAATCATTCTTCCACTCAATCACTGTGTCTGCATATCGTAGCCTGCAAACATATATACAGTAATAGATGCAGTCACTGTAAGCACCCCTCTAAAATTACATCAAGAACGAATGATCACGATTATCATGCTTCGCGCTTGTTCTCCGCTTTCTGAAGCCTCCTTCATATTCAGCAATTTGTAGATTTAGTTCTTTTCCACTCTGTGGATCAATGCTTTTGATAATACCTTATAGGCCCCAGCAATATTTTCAAAGACGGGGATGCATAGATAGTTTGAAATTATTTTTACTTATATTACACTTGTCAATTTTATACTTTATTGTAAATTAATCTTATTACTAACCACGTATATTATTATAGATACATTTATTTTCATATAAGTGTAATAATTGTACGATCCCAAAGTATGCTTCTGGAAGACGTTCGTTTGACAACTTTACATATTGTTCTTACTGCATGGTTATGTAAAATAAATAATTTTCTGACTGAAGCCATATTAATCAAGAATATTAGGCAAAAGGACAGTATTGACTGAAAATATGGAAAGCAAGCTAGAAATCCCACCTACACAGCCACAGCGAGAGAGATCTCTCAGTATAAAGTAGGGAACGGAGCCTTTCGGCTAAATTATTCATTTGTTAATGCCGCCTCATCTCATTACCAATCTGAATGATTAGGAACTTCACACAAGAAGTTTCATCTATTGGGTGCCAGTTAAATCTGTAAATATGTACGTGGAAGTCATTTTTATTTGTTCACAATTGTAATATCCCTCTGATTTTACCAGTAAAACAGCTGGATCATTACTTTTTTTCTCTCCACTAAGTAACCTAATCGAGGAAATTTTCGTATAATACAAATATTTATTTACAGGCAGTAAATTCAGAAAATATTATTACACACATACACACACACACACACACACACACACACACATATATATATATATATATATATATATATATATATATATATATATATATATACTTGTTTACGTCGTAATCGCTTTGCGGTTGCAAAAGACTTTCGTAACGAATGGCACGTAGTTACTTTTCTACAGGGCATCAATTTTATCAGAACGCACTTCTTGCGGCATTGTTCATCTGTACTAAGCGGAGAAAGAGTTCTAAATTTGACAATGTTATAACATTTGTCGCCTAAAGGCCAACTACGGTTCTGTGGGGATTCCTTCATCTCTATGTCCATCCATTATATTTGTCGTAGTAAAAAGATAATCGAATCATTTATGTAATAGTTACCACTTAATGACTGTCCGTTGTACAGCGAATGGAATGGGTATTTGTTTTATGTGAGGTGTCTTGAAGTACGATGCTAGAAGTTAAAAGATTGCACGACACAGATTATATCAATTAAGACCACGTCATTCAGATCACTCTTCTTGTTAAAGGATAACTTGAACCGCTTGTAAGTACAATGAACCCAAGTTGCCGTGATACGTACCGAGTCAGGTTTGAGAGCAGTGTGGCCCACGACCTCTTAATAGGTTCCTGAAGTCCGGGAGCCGCGGTGGAGTAGCCGAGCGGTCTGCGGTCTAAAGCGTCTCGCTGCGGAGCACGCGGTTGCTCGCCGTGGAGGTTCGAGTCCTCCCTGGGGCATGGGTGTGTGTGTTGTCCTTAGGTTAGTTTACGTAGGTTTAAGTAGTTTGTAAGCTACGGACTGATGACCACGCAGTTTGGTCTGATAGATTTACGAACATTTGAAGTCTGGGGTTTCCAGATTGGGGCCGCTCCAGCGGTATGATTGTACGGTTCCGAGTCCCGCAATTGACTTTCTCATGTTTAGGAGTTGCAATAATCTCGTTAAGCAAGGATGTCCGTTATTCCTCTGTTGGAAGATGACGAACAATACCTGCTCGTCATTTTCTTAGCTACGCCAACATTCGAATGCATCAGTTTCTAGCTCTGTTGAGTTGTGTGTTGTGAGAGACGATTCTGGCTAAAATTACTAATAACGTTCGCTCAATACCACGTTTTCACCTATCGACTTAACACAGATCATGGATTTCACACGCTCCATAGATTCTGCATCGGGGCAATTGTGTGGGTCGTGCTTCGTCGAAAATACTATCGTGGATAAAATTTTTACACCGGAATACAGAACATTACTCTCTTCTGCCAGCGCTAGCGATAATCTTGCATCCCAATAAAATTAAACAGAGTGCCTCTCACGTTCCTACTCCAACTCGTAAACGAGCCGTTTTATACCCTGCCCTTTCCCAGATTGGTCGTAAACGAAAGTGGGGCACCTAGAATATTGTCAGTAAAACATCAGATCGAACTGTGTTAGCTAGAGGTGGTTTGTGGTCTAAAGAAAAACTGCAGTAATTTGAAAGAAATATGTAAAGCACGTTTTTAATAATACAACTATAGGTTGTGGTTTGACATCAAAAAGCTAGTAATCTGTGGTTATAAGGTACTAAAAAAAACTTGCGTGTACAGTGACACGTATCACAGAGGGTTTTTTTATATTTTTTTTTTTTTTTTTTTTTTTTTTTTGGGGGGTTGGGGGTCCTCCTACACGTTTCTCAGTGGTGTTCGGTTGAACTGTAGGACATTCCTAGTAATCGACATGTATCCCTAGTTCACTCTCTAGCAATCTAGAATGTGGTGTCACGAAAGTAAGGAATGAGAGTGAATAAAACAAGCATGAATTAAATGTATCAGAAATGAGATTAACGTTGAACCTAACTTTAAAATTGTGGACGACGAAGTAGACGTACTTATGGATTCTGTTAACTTCGGTACTAAATACCCATTACTTAGCCGGCCGCGGTGGCCGAGGGGACTGCTGCGCGCCAGTCACGGTCTGCACGGCCACTACGGTCGGGGGCTCGAATCCCCCCTCGGGCAAGGATATTTGTGCCGTCCTTAGTATTAGCTAGTTCATAAGTAGTTTGTAAGTTTAGGGACTGATAACCCCGTAGTTAAGTCCTATAAGCTCTACAAACATTAGAACCCATTACTTATGCAGTAAGAAGAGGCTGTTAAACAGATAAGTACCGAGAAATAAAGCATTCGTGCGTAATAGATGTCTGCTGGTATCAAACGTTGGCCTTAATCTATTGAAGAATGTACTTTTCGAGAACATTGTATGGAAGTGGGTCACGTATTTCCTTAGAGTGCAGATATGAAGAGATTCGAAACGCTTGTGTTGTGTTGCTACAGAACGACGTTTGGAATTAGTTGGTGGGATCAACACCGACATTCGGTCTCATAATCTACAAACCAAACCACAACTAAACCAATTAGATGGTTTTATGATGGCAGAGGTTCTCTGTCGATTTGCCAATGAAAGGTATATGTAGAGGACACTACCATCTTGATGGGACAGGTGTTAAAAAACCTATAGAATATTCTCTATGGTTCTAGACGGGACTGTAGAGGCTAAAAACTGTAGGATTAGATAGTGGAATACTGCTGACAAATAACTGATAAAAACTTGCAAGTGATAGGGTTAGGTGAAGACGTTCGCACGAGAGGTTCAAGAAAAAATACGTTAATTGCCTATTTGTGACACACGCGTTTCTAATTTTCAGCTCAAGTCTCTCCGTGTTGTAGAGGGCCTTTACGAGATGCACTTTTCACACACGACCGTATACATTGTATTTAAATCTACCTCAAGCCGAATAGTTGATAAAATTATGTATCAGTAGGTGGCTTATTTGAGGTTACAAAAAATACAAAGTATGCTGGCATCTGCATTCGCTATAGATTTATGTGATCACTCCACTTTAAATTTTTTGTTTACGTTGAGCAGCTTCTCCTTTTAAGGTTCTTGTATTATCTTTAATTTATCTCGTCGTGTTGACGACTAGTATGTAGGATTTAGACAATTTCTTTTAAAAAATAAAAAATCAGAGTATTAATTGGTATGTGATTCATAGCTGACAATATCAAGATTATTTTAGACTTATTTAGTCTAACATTTTACCTGAGGAGACCGTAACAATATATCTGATTATTGTTGAATGTGTCGCTATGATTTCACGAAACCTTTCAGACTAGCCATTTAAATGTCTGAACTTCGGATAAGTCAATATTGTCGTTCCAGCCAAAATACTAGTATTAGAACGAAAATACCTTCAAACAAATAAGATTGTTCAGAACATTAGGTATAGAAATAAACATTGGCCAAGCACATTGTATGATCCCACCAGTTATACTTAGCGACTCAGTCGAACCCGTTTAGTCATTTGTTGGGGTCCTGTCCAGCGTCTCCAGAGAACAGCGACGGGTGTCTGATGTGCAGCTGGCTTACCGCTGAATTCGTGTCCATGGGTCTTCTGATGATACGGACTTTCGGAAGGATGTACTCGGTATATCCCTTGTATTCCTAGTATTCATTCTAGTCCGTGTTAGCGACGGCTTTTACGTTGCCTAATCGGAGCCATGGTGATGCATCTGTTGCACAGGATACCCGGCGCCTCCACCAAATTGTGTCGCGTTGAAATGGAAGCAGGCTTGACTTTGAAGGCACGGTTGTCAACTGAACACAGCACATACTGAAAGTACGTTTATTGCGAACTGAAACATACACGCAGAACTGACTGCCTCTCGGGCCGAGTGCTCTGCTATTTATACACAGACAGAAAGTACCAGAAATTAGAAAAATAACATAAGAAACATGTAGAAATTGCAAGTGAACGTAAGAAACATGTAGAACATTCTGGAAACGATAAATACGAGGAAATAAATTTTTGCCGGAGGACGGGATTGAACGGCGACCTTCAGCACCTCATCGGCGACGCTATCCATTGCGCCACGCCGGCAGTCGTATAACGTAGGGTCTTACGGCAATATATGTGGCTTCTGTTCCGAAATAACAGACGTCACTTCTAATCCTGCAGTTGTTATTCTTTCATATTCACAGAATATATGACATCAAATGGGAATGGGGAAAGCCAAAAATGGGTACCCAGCCGGGATTCGAACCCGGTTTCTGAAACTACGAATGAAGCTGGGAATGTGTGTCTGACGGGAGGCGTGCTTAGGTAGTCCTTGCAGGTGCAGTGATCACTGTGCCCCCATTGGGGGTTCGAATCCCGGTTGGGTACATATTTTCGGCTTTGCCCAATCGCAGTTGGTGTGATATATTCTGTGAATATGAAATAATAACAACTGCGGGATCAGAAGTGATGTCTGGTCTTTCGGAACTGACACCGGACACACACACACACACACACACACACACACACACACACACACACACATAATTTTAACTTAGATAGCGCGTAATTAATTTCGTTCAATTTTTCTCTCGGAAGCTATTATTTACCTTCATATGACTGCACAAGATCTATGTAAGTGATTTTTTTCACAATCAGGCCATTAGTTTTGTAATATGCCCGTCTTTTTGGAATGACGTCATTATGAATGTTTTATCATTTTAATCTGATGAATCATTATAATTAAAACAACATTTAAGATGAAATATATACATATAAATGTCTCAAAATTGAAGAAATTCAAGAAATGTAAACCAATACACCCAACTTCGAGGAAATCTTCAGTATCTTCTGCATGAACCTCAACTTGGCAGCTGTATCCAAACACTTTGAAATCGACAAAACATATAAAATTGATCTGCAACGAGAGCAGGCGAGTCAAAGAATTAAAGTATGCCACTGTACGCGAATTTTTGCAGACAAGAATAAAAAAGTGAGCTGCCGTTCTCGTCCTTCTGGAAGGATCTCGGCGTTATCTGGGTTAATACCACCCCCATGAACCACAGACATTGCTGAGCTGGGGTGGCTTGCGTGCCTTAACGATACATACTGCCGTAGCGTAGTTACAACCAGAACGGAGGGGTAGGCTATTTGTGGACAGGTCAGACAAACGTGTGGTTCCTGAAGAGGGGCAGCAGCCTTTTCAGTAGTTACAAGGACAACAGTCTGGATTATTGACTGAGCTGGCCTTGAAACAGCAGCGAATGTGGGTTTGACACATAACCTACTGTGAACGGCTGAAAGCAAGGGGAAACTACAGCCGTTACTTTTCCCGAGGATATGCAGTTCTACTGTATGAATGTAGATGCTGACATCCTCTCGAGTAAAACATTCCGGGGTTGATCTCCGTGAGGGGGGAACTACTCAGGAGGATGTTGTCATCATGAAAGACAATACTGGCATTCTACGGATCGGAGCGTGGAATGTTAGATCCCTTAATCGGGTAGTGAAGTTAGAAAATTTAAAAGGGAAATGGACAGGCTGAAGTTAGATATTGTGGGAATTAGTGAAGTTCGGTGGAAAGAGGAACAGGATTTCTGGTCAGGCGCGTACAGGATTATAAATACGAAATCAGTTTGGGGTATTACAGGAGTAGGTCTGATGATGAATAAGAAAATAGGAATGCGGGTAAACTACTATGAGCAGCGCAGTGATCGCATTATCATAGTCAGATACAAAGCCAACACCGACCACATTAGTGCACGTTTATATGCCCACTAGCTCTGCCGATGATGAGGAGGTCGAAGAAATGTATGAGGAGGTAAAGGAGATTATTCAGACAATTAAGGGATGTCTGTTTGTTTGTTTGTAAATCTATCGGACCAAACTGCGTGGTCATCAGTCCGTAGCTTACAAATTACTTAAACTAAGGTAAACTAACCTAAGGACAACACATACACCCATGCCCCAGGGAGGACTCGAACCTCCGAAGGCGAGCAACCGTGCGCTCCGCAACAATTAAGAGAAAGGAAAATGTAATTGTAATGGGAGTAGGAAAAGGAAGGGAAGGAAAAATGGTGAATGTGGACTGGACAAAAGGAATAAAAGAGGAGATCGCCTGGTAGAATTTTACACGAAACATAATTTAATCATAACAGACACTTGGTTTAAGAATCATGAAAGAAGGTTTTATACGTGGAAGAGACCAGGAAGGTACCAGATAGATTTTATAAATATAAGACATAGATGTCGGAACCAGGTTTTAAACTGTAAGACTTGCCCAGGGACTCAATTTGATAGAGCACTTAAATACCGAAGTCGAAACAAGGCCCCTGGAGTGTACGACATTCCCTCAGAACAGCTAAAGTCTCTGGGAGAGCCAGCCATGGAAAAACTATTTCACCTGGTGAGTAAGATGTATGAGACGGGGGAAATACCCTCAGACTTTAAGAAAAATGTAATAATCCCCATTCCATAGAAAGTAGGTGCAAACATGTGTGAAAATGAACCATTAGTTTTATGAGTCATAGTTGCAAAATCTTAACATGACTTATTTAAAGAAGGATGAAAAAGCTGGTATAAGACCAGTTGGGAAGACGAGTTTAGGAACACGGGTGGCAATCCTCACTTTACGACTTATCTTAGAAGAGATTAAGGAAAGGAAAACCTACATTTCTTGCTTTTGTAGTTTTGGAGAAAGCTTTTGACAATCTTGATTGGAATACACTCTTTCAAATTCTGAAATCAGAAGAAGTAAAATATAAGGAAAGGAAGGTTATTTACAACTTGTACAAAAACCAGACGGCAGTTATCGGAGTTGAAGGGCATGAAATGGATGCAGAGGTTGAGGAGGGTGTAAGACAGGGTTGTAGCCTTTCCCCAATGTTATTTAATTTGTACATTGAGCAAGCTACAAAGGAAAGCAAGGATAAATTTGTAGAATGGATTAAAGTTCAGTGTTAAGAAATAAAAACCTTGCGTTTTGCTAATGACATTGTAACTACGTCAGAGACAGCACAGGACCTGGAGGAGCAATTGAACGGAATGGACAACGTGCTGAAAGGAGCATATAAGATGAACATTAACAAGAGTAAAACAAGGATAATCTAGTGCAGTCTTAGAAAATCTGGCGATGCTGAAGGAATTAAAGTAGGTAACGAATCAATAAACGTGGTAAATAAGTTGCTTGATCAGTAAAATAACATATGATGGTCGCAGTATAGGGGTATAAAATGCAGAATGGCAATGGAAAGAAAGGCGTTTTTGAAAAAGAGAAATTTGTTAACATCGAATATTAATTTAAGCATAAGGAAGTCCTTTCTGAAGGCATTTGTGTGGAGTGTTGCCTTGTATGGGAGTGAAACATGGACGATAAACAGTGCGGACAGGCTTTTGAAATGTGTTGCTACAGAAGAATGCTGAAGATAAGGTGGGTGGATCGCGTAAATAATGAGGAGCTACTGATCAGAATTGGGGAGAAAAGGAATTTCTGGCATACTTTGACCAAAAGGAGAGATAGATTGACATGACACATTCTTAGACATCAAGGAATTCTGAATTTAGCTTTGGAGGTAAGTGTGTAGGGTAAAAATCGCAGAGGGAGACCAAGAGATGAATATAGTAAGCAAATTCAAATGGGTGTAGGTTGCCGTTCTTATGAGGAGATGAAGAGGCTAGCTCAGGATAGAGTGGGGTGGAGAGCTGCATCAAACCAGTCTGCGGACTGAAGACCACAAGAACAACAATTTTAATAACCTGCTCTGCAATAGTTTCACATATAGATATTGGTACAGGACTCATAGGCGCAGGATTATCACTGATCAATCCTTTGTCTTTATAAATTGAAAAAGCATAATGCGGAGTACTGGTGAAGTCTTTTTTATGCTTGAGTGGACGCGTCGATTGTTTAGATTTTTATTTATTTATTTATTTATTTTTTCTTTCTCGAGAAGGCGCGTGAGGTATTGAATACACCACCTTCTATCGTAAATTACTATTCCCTTACGAACCAGGTAAGTATTTATATTTTGCAATACCATTGCTATGCTGCAGCACTACGAAATTCTCCTTTGGCCTATGTGGTACTCAGTAGCCTAGCACGCGCGCTCGGGGGTTAAGTCTTCATTCAAATTTGTACTTGCGATATTTCCAATACTCACTTCACTATTACAAATTCCTCGTTGGGTTACCATTTTTCAATAAAATTGTGTTCTTATGGAAAATCAACGGAAACACTTGAAACGTATTATTTAATACAATTTCTCTTGAAACAAACTAATTGAAATTTTGTAATGAATCTTGGTATAGTAATACCGTCTTCCTAAACTGAATTGTTTAGTTATACTTAAAAACTGTATTTAAAAGTTAAGAATTGAACGTTACGAAGAATTTCAAAAAATGGGGGAGAGGGAGGCAGTGGGAATCGAAACTTGCACCTCAAGATTGGAACTCTAAGCGCTAACTGACTGAGCTAATTTTACCTGTACCAATATGCTATCTTCAACAGGTTATAATATAGTGGCAAAAGTATGGGGAATTTGGAGTACCATCCTAAAATTTCTTTTTCTTTTTACCACTCTTATCGGCTACGTGCGCACATAATTCTTTAGATTCGCAACATCTATGACAAACCATCTATTTAATTATGAACGTTTCATTAACGTTCTTGTGTGAGTAATGTCTAAAATCTGTACCCTCAGTTTCTTGTTAGCGTATTTATCTATACCTATAAATGTGAATGTCTGTTCGGTGTACGTGTATCACATCTGAACCACAAGACATAAAGAGCTATAAATTTGTACAGTTACTAATGTCTACCCGGGGAAGCATTTAGGAACGGTTTTATGGCGATCGAATAGCTTTTTATCTATATATATTAATGTGAATGTCTGTTCGGTGTTCGCTTATCACGTCCGAACGACAAGACGCAGAGACTTAAATATTTGTACAGTTAATAATTTATACCAGAGGAAGGTTTTAAACACGGTTTTATAGCGATTTGATAGATATTTAACAATTTGAAGAATATAACGCGAAATGCGGAACAATAATTACTCTTTGAAAATGGTTTTATTGTTGGTTGAGTGTTGATAATGATAATGTGTGTGTGTGTGTGTGTGTGTGTGTGTGTGTGTGTGTGTGTGTGTGTTGATATTTCGCTCTACAGCGAAAACTACAGAACGCAAACGAATGGTCGGTGTAATTGTTGTCCGAAGTCTCCCGTTACCCACCATAGCAGTTCCATGCCCATAGCTATTACGGGGTGGAAGATATGATGATTGAAAGTCGTCAAATTATTTAAAAAAATCGGACTAAAGGCCAGTGATGACGTTTGCGACTCTATAGCAAGGAGGTTACATACAGCGAAACGTGATGCCACAGACCATATCTTTGGTCTATGCGTGCTACAATGTCTTCAGCTCTTTCTCTGTGAGGATAAGCATACGAATAAGGAAATATAAGAATGAATAAATAAATAAAGCAGTAAAAAAGAAATTTCTTTTAGTACAGACTTACAGCACTTATACAAATGAATACATAACTTTCTTTGTTTGGATACTTATAATTTTGTACATTGTGCGAGACAGCCTTATTTCTTATTTATTCTCCGACAAATACAGCATGTTTTTAGAAAAAAGGAGATGGACAGAGAGAGAAAGGCTAGGAGAAGTACTAACTAAAAGCAGGAATAAATAAATAAATACCCGTGCAAAGCCGGGTTTCCAGTTAGTATAATGATAAAATAATAAGACACACATGGTTGTTTTGCGTTTCAGGGAAGGGGGTCGCTAGCATATTTCTACTTCAAAGTGACTCGCATATTCGAAAAGGTTGAAAAACACATTTGTTGATGATGTTAATGCAATAAATTTTGAGTGAACTACAAATTTCTAAGAAGGTGCATCAATTTTTATTCCCGACAAGTATATGCTGTTTACGCCGTCTTTCGTATCCTGGTTTATGTAGCCGAACCTGATTAGCACTGACTATTCCGTGGCCAGCGATGTCTTGTTTCATTTGTCCCTGTCGACATATCGCCTGGACATGGTGGAGAGGTCGCAACATATAAAATGGGAGCCTGTCTGAAGTGGGCAGATATCGCATTGCACCAACGAGCTGAAATTTAACAGAGTGGCGATACGTCCACCATGTTTGAAGCAAACTGAAGTGGCGTCCGCCATTTTATTTGGAGTATCAGCTGACAGCTGGTATGCCACAGACATTCGCAATTTAACCTGTTTACAGTTCCACGTTTTAAATAAAGATTGACTACTGAATACAGATGTCCATCAAGTTCCGTCAAACTTTTTTGAAGCTGAGAATTGACGAGCCTGGTAGTAAATTTCCTAAAAATGCGGCAATGAAATATCACGAACCTGTCAGTATTACAGTTCCATTTCGTAGTATAACAGTTAGCTGAGGTTTGCTATAGCAACGAAAGTGCCGCAGCGAATATGTTTGTGTTAATTTTAATGCAAGTACATGGTCTAAAAGAGCTGTGAAACATATAGTGAAGAGTAATTGTTATGATGAACAATCATGAACATGGCTTTGCATTTGCTGTCTAGTATACGCTTGTCTTGTTTAGTAAACCTAAGAAGTCTACAGACTTGTAAAATTGTTGTTAAATGGTTTGGTTGTAAACTCTGATGGACGAAATTTTTGTATAAAGACGAAAGTGACAATAAAAAAATTGCAATTAAAATTGCGCCTATGTCATCTGCCACAAAAGATTGCCAGGCCGAAATTAGATGTCATTAACAATTTTTTTGTTGCCATGCTGAAGCAAGTAACGTTTGGTAAGGTACGTGGAATTGAGTACAAAAACGAAAGTGACAACAGAATATTGCAATAAAAATGTGCCTGGATCAGCTGCCACAAAAATATTTTCACGTCGCAATAAATTATCATTAATAACTTTCGTTGTTGCCATGCTGAACATATCTGCTGCAAAGAACAGAGACATATACAAGTTAAAAAATTCTGGTTGTCACTACTGCTTCCATAATTTGCACTGGTTGCATGTCAATCATGCCTGATCAAGTATTATCAACGACAAATGAAAATATTTTTAAAGAAGGCGCAGACACTCAGAAGTGTGGTTTCAACAACAACAGGTGCGACAGAAGAAGAAATATATGAAAAACACACCAACACTAGGTAGAAAACTGAGAATTATTTAAGGTGTGTTTTGTGTCCCAGCCTCGTCGCCGCTTTTGTGTCTCGTTTCCGTCGTAGGTGTCGGTGACCGAGTAGAAGACCGACACAGGAATAAAGGATGCACACTTGTGCAGGTAGGAGGTGACCATCCAGTGGGACAGCAGAAACTAGAAACACTAGAGTAAATTAGAACGAGATATATATTTCTTAGAGACTTAGTAATACTTTTACATAGCTCAGTACTGCAGAATGCTGATACATAGTTGAGCTAGAGGCCTGCCTAGTGCCTATCTGATAGCCAAGTCTTCTCTGGTGCCTATCTGATTCCGAAGTGTTAGCTGGTTCCTGTCTCAGTCCCAAGTGAACGATGTCGTTCAGTGGTGGCCACGAGCGGAGTTGTAGCAGAGAGCGCTCGTGGCTGACGTCGTAAGAACGCCGCGCCGTGCGTGCATGGCGGCGCACGGCGAAAGTAGGTGGCGCGCACTTTAGACTTATGCGACACCACAGTGTGTCCTTCAAGGGAATTGCAGGATAGGCCATCTGAAGCTTCACTCTTGGGGCAGCTAAGTGGCATTAGTCAGGAATTTTGTTTGAATATAGACAGACTGAGATCAAATAAGGCAAAACATTTTGTGTTCTTGCACGATGTATTTGTCGTTTTATCACTTCCATTTGTGTATTTCAATGTTGAACACACTTTAGGCATAGTTATAAAAAATGTTCAAATGTTTGTAAATCTATCGGACCAAACTGCGTGGTCATCAGTCCGTAGCTTACAAACTACTTAAACTAAGGTACACTAACCTAAGGACAACACACACACACACACACACACACACACACACACACACACACACACATGCTCCAGGGAGGACTCGAACCTCCGACGGCGAGCAACCGCGCGCTCCGCAGCGAGGCGGTTTAGACCGCTCGGTTACTCCACCGCGGCAGGCAAAGTTCAGCAGCAAAAATTGTACAGGCAATACACACTAAATACAATATATACTAAATACTATACTTCAAGCTCAATAACAACTACAACAACAACAACATACGATAGACAGACTATTATCAAGTGTACTGACCACCAAATATATGGCGATCGAGTTCACACAGGTTGCCGCAAAGTGCGCTGTAGCTAGTGCCGGCCGCGGCGGCCGAGGGGACTGAGGCACTCCAGTCACAGTCTGCACGGCCACTACGGTCGGGGGTTCGAATGCCCCCTCGGGCATGGATATTTGTGCCGTCCTTAGTCTCAGCTAGTTCATAAGTAGTTCGTAAGTTTAGGGACTGATGACCCCGTAGTTAAGTCCCATAAGTTCTACAAACATTTGAACATTTTGTAGCTCGTGGTTCATTCCAGCAGCTGCCAGACGGCTACTTTCAAGCGCTAAGAAACATGTGTAACTGGGCATGCGTAGCTACTATGACGTTAAAACCCTTGTTTGATACTTGAACTGCTGGAACGCTTTTTGCACTGTTTGTGGCTGCAGGCGAAGGTGAGTTTATAGGAATAATTAAAATACTTTCCTTCCTTATAACGAAGAAGTGTAAACGAGAAATATCTGATCTGTGGTGTCGCACAAGTCTAAAGTGCGCGCCACGTACTTTCGCCGCGCGCTGCCATGCACGCACGGCGCGGCGTTCTTACAACGTCAGCCACGAGCGCCCTCTGCTGCAACTCCGCTCGTGGCCACGACTGCTGAATCGGCCACTTGGGAATCAGATAGGCACCAGTTAAGACTTGGCTATCGGATAGGCACTAGGAATCGTCCGTAGGCAGGCCTCTATCTAAACTATGTATCAACATTCTACTAGTCTGCTGCTCTCCAAGTTAAGTATTGTACCATTTCTATGAAATATATATCTTATTCTAATTGAGTCTAGTGTTTCTAGTTTCTGCTGTCCCACTAGCTGGTCACCACCGTACCTGCACACGCGTGCATCCTACCTCCTGTGTCGGTCTCTCTTTACTCGGTCACCGACACCCAGGACCACCGGCCGAAACGAGACACAAAAGTGGCGACGCGGATGGGATACAAAATGATCGTAAGTGTGATTGTAGTGACTTTGAAATAATCGAAAAACCCGCTACAAACACACACGTATCACGTGATGGCTTAACCTCCCCTCCCCCCCCCCCCCCACACACACACACTCGAAATCAGACCTTTCAGTAGGGACTGATGACCCCGTAGTTAAGACCTATAAGCTATACAAACAAGACGAAGTGAACACTCCAGTATTCAATCCAAGAACAGCTGCCAGCATGCGAAACTTAGAAGTAGATGTTCCTGGAGTAGTAAAACAACTTAAGTCACTAAACAAAAATAAATCTTCCGGGCCAGATTGTATACCAACTAGTTTCCTCTCAGAGTATGCTGATGCAATAGCTCCGTACTTAGCTATCATTTACAACTGATCACTCAGCGAAAGATCCGTACCCAAAGACTGGAAAGATGCCCAAGTTACTCCAATATTCAAGAAAGGCAAAAAGAGTGATACACAAAATTACAGGCCAATCTCATTGACGTCGATCTGCAGTAGGATTTTGGAACATATACTTTGTTCGAACATTATGAACTACCTCGAAGAGAACGACCGATTAACCAATAGTCAATACGGATTCAGAAAGTATCGCTTTTACGAAACACAGCTTGCCCTTTATTCACATGAAGTGAAAGTGCCATCGACAAGGGATCTCAAATCGATTCCATATTTCTGGATTTCAGGAAGGCTTTTGACACTATATCCCACAAGCGGCTCCTAATGAAATTGCGTGCTTATGGAATATCTCCACATTTGTGCGATTGGATTCACGATTTCCTATCAGAAAGAACACAGTTCGTTGTAATTGACGGTAAGTCATCGAGTAAAACGGAAGTGATATCTGGCGTTCCCCGGGGAAGCGTTATAGGTCCCCTACTCTTCCTTGTGTTTATAAACGATTTAGGAGACAATTTGAATTGCTTCCTTAGACTGTTCGCGGATGATGCTGTCGTTTATCGGTTAGTGAAGTCAACAGAGGATCAAAAGCAACTGCAAAGTGATTTAGACAAAATTTCTACATGATGCGAAAATTGGCAATTGACACCAAATAAAGAAAAGTGTGAAGTAATACAGGTGACCACTAAAAGAAATCCGCTGAACTTCAATTACACGATAAATCAGTCAAACCTTAAGGTCGTAAATTCTACCAAATACCTAGGAGTTACAATTACGAACAACTTTGACTGGAGAGAACACACAGAAAATATTGTGGGGAAGGCGAACCAAAGGTTACGTTTCGAAGATGCACCAGCTCCACCAAAGAGACTGCCTACATCACACTTGTGCGTCCTCTCCTGGAGTACTGTTGCCCCTTGTGGGACCCTCACCAGGTGGGACTGACGGAATATATTGAGAAGGTTCAGAGAAGGGCAGCTCGTTTTGTTTTATCACGTTACGGGGGGAGAAAGCGTCACGGAAGTGTTGCACGAATTGGGGTGGAAATCATTAAAAGAAAGACGTTATTCATTGCGGCGTGATCTGTTTGCGAAGTTTCAATCACCGACTTTTAGTTCTGAATGTGAAAATATCTTGCTAGCACCCACCTAATTAGGGAGACATGACAATCCCAATAAAATAAGAGAAATCAGATCGAAAACGGAACGATTTAGGTGTTCTTTCTCCCCGCGCGCTATTAGACAATGGAACGGTAAAGTTATGAAACTGGTTAATGAACCCTCTACCAGGCACTTGGATGTGATTTGCAGAGTATCTATGTAGATGTAGATGTAGATTTGATTTGAGACCTTTCTGTGCATGCGCGAATTGGCAGCTTGACCGCGCCAGAAAGATTTTTCCGGGTAGCGTCTGGCTGCTTGCGGCAACTGCTGAAACACCAAACAGCCACACTCCAGGTAGCCTGAAGGGGGAGAAGGCGCTGCTGGAACACAATTTCAGCGTTGCGCATGCGCGTCAAGCAGTCTGGCAGCTGCTGGAACCAACTCTCTGAAATGTAATCTCGATGCATTGCGCACGGCGTGCAGCGGCTGAGTAACTGTGTGGTGTTTGCAGGTGCGAGGCGCCCATGCTGAACGGCGGCGGCGGCTGCGGCTGTGGCCGGCTAGAGCTGGTGGCGGCGGCGCACAAGGACCCCGCCGAGGCGCTGCTGGGCCCGGTGCCGGAGCCGCAACAACAGCAGCAGCAGCAACAACAACAACAGCAGCAGGAGGACACGCTGACCTGGCGGCGGCTGCGCGCCGAGCTGCTCGTGGCGGGCGCCTGCTTCCTGCTCACCGTCGTCAACGGCTTCCCCATCGGCTTCTCGGCCGTGCTGCTGCCCCAGCTGCGATCTCCCAATTCCTCGCTGCCCACCTCGGACGACATGTGCTCCTGGATAGGTGAGCACGACTTCTCTTGGAAAAAAAAGGTTCAAATGTTTGTATAGCTTATGGGATTTAACTGCGGGATCATCAGTCCCTAAACTTACAAACTACTTATCAGCTACGTTATACTAAAGACGACACTAACATCCATGACCGAGGGGGGATTCGAACCCCCGATGGGGAGCGGCCTCGCGCATCGTAGCATAGCGACTCAATGCGCTTGACCACTCTGCCGCGGCCGACTCCTGTCCTAGTACACGTTTTTGATATTTTGTCGAAAAGATACATTGGGTGGACAAAACAATGTGTGCACTGTCCAGTATACAACATACAAGTTACAAGTCATCATCAACGTGTACGTGTTAACACCGAGACACAACTGACATGGTGGGTAGTCGGGTGTTCTTCTGGCTGTCAGTGTCTACTCTGCTACGTAACACGTAGGCCAGGCGCAGACCACAGAGGGAGCACCTAGTGTCGCTGCTGACATCAGCGCCCCAGAACACCTCAGCGAGCGGGCGCGGTCCGCAAACGGAGCATCAGTGCCCCAGAACAGTTCAGTGAGCAGGTGCGGACAGCAGATGGAGCGCCAGACCGCAAAAGACACGGTCAGGGGTGGGCGCGGATCACAGAGGGAGCACCCAGTGCCACTACTGACATCAGCGCCCCAGAACAGTTCAGCGAGCGGGCGCGAACCGCAGATGGAGCGCCAGACTGCGAAAGACACAGTCGTGAGCGGGCGCGGACCACAGAGGGAGCACCTAGATTGGAGGCGGAATTGGCGAGCATGGACCATAGGCGGAGCATTCAGGGCCACTACTGACATCAGTGCCCCAGAACAGTTCAGCGAGCGGGCGCGGACCACAGATGGAGCGCCAGACCGCAAAAGACACGGATAGGGGTGGGCGCGGATCACAGAGGGAGCACCTAGATCGGACGTGGGATTGGCGGGCGCAGTCCACAGGCGGAGCACCCAGGCCCACTACTGACATCAGCGCCCCAGATCAGTTCAGCGAGCGGGCGCGGACCACAGATGGTGCGCCAGACCGCAAAAGACAAGGTCGGGAGCGGGCGCGGACCACAGAGGGAGCACCTAGAACTGCCAGTGGAGGGGGAAGGCCACAGACATAAATACTGGACCAGGTCCACTCGGAAAGCCGTCTCAGGTTCCACCTGATGAAAGTTATGAGTTAGGTAGCCGAAATATTGTGCAGAGTAGACACTGACAACCGGCAGAACACCCGACTATCCATCATGTCACTAGATCACCGGGAAAGCCTGAAGAGTTACTGTGTCACAACTGATAATTGTTCGACGTTACTTCCCAGTATTTTTTTAAAACAATTTATTTATTTATTTTTGTGATCGTGGTCGCCTTTTGACAGCTCAAAATTTAACCCTTTAATGCATGGTGTAGCTGATCAGCCACGTACCTCATTTTTTCCCATTACCTCTCCAACTGATCGAAATTTCAATATAAATTCATTTGTAGCTACTTGTATAATAGTGTTACATATGCTGGTAGGTCGTCCTAGGAATTACACTACTGGCCATTTAAATTGCTACACCAAGAAGAAATGCAGATGAAATATGGCTATTCATTGGACAAATATGTTATACTAGAACTGACATGTGATTACATTTTCACGCAATTTGGGTGCGTAGATCCTGAGAAATTAGTACACAGAACAACCACCTCTCGCCGTAATAACGGCCTTGATACGCCTGGGCATTGAGTCAAACAAAGCTTGGATGGCGTGTATAGGTACAGATGCCCATGAAGCTTCAACACGATACCACAGTAATGACTACTGTATTGTGACGAGCCAGTTGCTCGGTCACCATTAACCAGACGTTTTCAATTAGTGAGAGAACTGGAGAATGTGGTGGCCAGGGCAGCACTCGAACATTTTCCATTTCCAGAAAGGCCCGTACAGGACCTGCAACATGCAGTCGTGCATTATGCTGCTGAAATGTAGAGTTTCGCAGGGATCGCATGAAGGGTAGAGCCACGGGTCGTAACACATCTGAAATGTAACGGCCACTGTTCAAAGCGCTGACGTTTGAACTCTTTAGGTCTTAGACTGATTCTTTGTTTTCAGCTCATAAGCATACGCTCATGTTTATCCCCAATAATCGGGTTATAGAAAAAGTGTCTGCTTCCAGCAGATTAGAGCAGAATTCCACCCTTCTGTTCTTAAAATCACATGTCAGTTGTCTCGTTAGCCACATAGCACATACTTTCCGATATTCTCTCGCCATCTCATTCACGGCTTGTAGCCACAGTTAAATTGCACAGCAGGCGTACGAACTGTAATTCGTTTGTCCGTACGAATCAGATGATCCAACCGTCGGTGATTTACGTGAGTGACCCCAGATACGGGTCTTCCACCACACTGTCTCCGCAGATTCGTTACAGCGTCTTGGGAATGTCAGCAAGGCTGCACCCTTCCTTTGTCAAGAATTCAATGACTGGACGCTGTTTCAGCTTAGAATCCATCTTCATTTCCTACGAAGAAGCAAATTACGCAACATGACTATCCAGAAAGAGCTACTCTACTAACATATGCAATTTGAGCTACATGCGGCAGTACAGTAATAAGCTACTCCCACCGTTTGGAATGGCCCTTCTATATCTAGATGATCCATTGCTGATGTAACAGTGTGCATGGCGAGGTCAATATGAAGAGCAGCTCTTAGCTAGACTGACATTATATCAGTATGTTAATTTCATCGCCGGCACATTTACAGCTCATGGCGGACGGTAGTCTAAGTACTCTCGTAGGTGACTGACTCACCGTGTGCCAAACTATCCAGAGCAGCACTTAGTTCTCGCCTTTATCCCAATCGCTTGTAATGTGTTTAGACTCAGGAAGGCTCGGAACAAAAGCAGCCGGAGTGCCTTTAAAAGGCCGCACTTTAGCAGAGGAAGCGGAAAATAGCGGCGCCACAGTGAACGGCTGAGGCGGCAGGAGCAGGGGACGTCAACTTTACGACACTAAGCCCAACGTCGCTCGTGAAAGCCCGTGACGTCACAGGAAGAGATACCGGCTTAATGGAACGCCGCCGTATGGTGCTCTTAGAGGAGGTAGTACAAACACATGCGGAGGACGGAGACACTAGTCCCATTACGCGACATTCCTGTTTTTAAACATATTAATTTATATTGCTGTGAACGGGATCTGGTCATCTAAATCAAGATACGCCCTATTAGAATTTTGGGAGAGCTACGAGAGAGCAACGATGCGGCGTCAGTCTTCTTACTCAAGGCCTCTGCCATAATAGTATTTGTGTTTCAAATTTCTGCTGAGCAGTTTTCCATTAGACATGTAAAGACGTGCCGAGAACTGATAGGTGTGGGAAGATTACTGCTCGTTTATAGTTGTCATTTTTTACAAGCCATATTCGTTTTAGGGATTAAGAGATGGAACGATGACACTTGTTCTTTTTTTCTGAAATATCTAAAGATTTAACAATTATGAAAAGTGACACAGAGATCGTAGACAGAGATTGATACTGAACAACTCCTTGTTAGAGTTTTGAATTAGTAAATACCATAATCATTGTGGTACAGAGTTTTTATCTATATCTATAAATGTGAATGTCGGTTCGGTGTACGTTTATCGCGTCTGAACCGCAAGACATAAAGAGCTAAAAATTTGTACAGTTACTAATGTCTCCCTGGGGAAGGCTTTAGGTACGGTTTTATGGCGATCGGATAGCTTTTTATCTCTATATATTAATGTGAATGTCTGTTCGGTGTACGCTTATCACGTCCGAACGATAAGACGCAGAGACTTAAATATTTGTACAGTTACTAATTTATACCTGAGGAATGTTTTAGGCACAGTTTTATAGCGATCTGATAGATATTTAGTAATTTAAAGAATATAACGCGAAATGCGGAACAATAATTACTCTTTGAAAATTATATTTACTCTTTGAAAATGGTTTTATTGGTTGCATTGTTGCTTGAGGGTTGATAATGATAAAAGGGTGGAGTATATTAGGACGGAAAGTTATCGGTGTATATAAAATTCTACGTGTGTGTGTTTTAATATTTTGCTCTGCAGCGAAAACTAAAGAACGCAAACGAATGGTCAATGTGTAATTGTTGTCCGAAGTCTCCCGTTGCGCCGGCCGCGGTGGCCGAGGGGATTGAGGCGCTCCAGTCACGATCTGCACGGCCACTACGGTCGGGGGTTCGAATCCCCCCTCGGGCATGGATATTTGTGCCGTCCTAGTTCGTAAGTAGTTTGTAAGTTTAAGGACTGATAACCCCGTAGTTAAGTCCCATAAGCTTAACAAACATTTGACCATTTGATTTTCCCCCGTTGCAGTTCCATGCCGATAGCTATAAGGGGGTGGAAGATATGGTGGTTGAAAGTCGTCAGATTATAAGGAAATTCGAACTGAAGGCCAGCGATGACATTTGCGACTCTATAGCAAGGAGGTTACATACAGCGAAACGTGATACCACAGACCATATCTGTGGTCTATGTGTGGTACAATGTCTTCTGCTCTTTCTCTGTAAGGATAAGCATGCGATTAAGGAAATATAAGAATAAATAAAGGAGTAAAAATAAATTTCTTTTAATACATCTCTTTAAAAACAAGATTTGACGTTTCGCGCATCACATCACGTGGTCGATCTGTGATATTATTACAATTATTATTGTTGAATTTCGTGTTTGGATTCTTCGAAACGAGTGCATTTTTACGTGTGATTTCTTATATATTCTCTGATAAATGTAACACGTTTTTTAGAATAAAGGAGGTGGACAGAGAGAGAGTGGATAGGAAAAGTACTAACTCAAGGTTCGAATAAATAAGTGAATACCTGGGCAACGCCGGGTTTTCAGCTAGTACTCTATAGAAATTCCTTAGATGTCAACACATTTCCAACGAGTGCTTAGACCTTCTTTTGTGAACAAATATTTCTTAGAAATTCCTTATCAAAACAGTGCTGACTGTCTCAAATAACACTCCCCACACGAACAAGTCAGGTGTAGATGGCCTGCCACCGTCGGCAAGAATAGAGAACATCAGGATTTTAGAACTGCGGGGAGAAATGCAGCTGTTCCGCTGTGGGCCCACGCATGTGCACTTGTGCAGTATAGATGGTTTATACGCGCATGCGCAGAACGCAGGTTTTCCAGGGGACGTTCTACTCGTTGTTATTTTGAATTATGGTCAACAGACGAAACCAACATCCACTGTCCTTTCACATAAACCTCTTCTATCTTATATGACATTACTCTGTTCACATCTTTCAGATATGCTTTATAAATTATGTATATGTGACCAACAACATCTGACAGCAGGTCTGTCATCTACAAGTGCTGAAACTGGAGTGAGGAGATAGTATTATCCACCTAGATCTGTGGGAGTGTTTCGTCTGCCTTTTCGTATTTCTTTGTCTATAATTTTTTATGATATGAAATAACAGAATGGTAGCTCGCTATGAGAGGAATAACAAATAAATTTAATGAATGTCATCTTTAATGGGAACTAAAAAGTAATCATGTTTTGCCCCCAGTCTGTAAATGCGCTGTTCAGCCGGCAGAGTACAAGAGTTGTGGGCGGCTTCCCTTGGGAGTAGTACCGACTGTACCAGCTGTTGTTGGCACCTCAGATAACTTTGCGTCATCTGCACACGACGTGCTCTAAGGGAAGTGAATATTATGGCTCCAAGTCGCAGACATGGAAACACAGATTTTAGTCTGTTCAGCCATGACTTCCAATTCTGACTTCTATTAAATCAGCCACCACTAATTTATTGAACAGTCGCTGCAGGGGTACCGCCACATTGTCCATTTAAACTTGCACGACAGCTTTTATGTGCCACTTGCGCCACTTCCACGGTATCGATGATCATCATCCGCCGTTGAGTTGTTCACAGTTAGTCTGGGAACGGCCCCTTACCCCGGACAGGTAAACAGGATTTTAACGAGTTGTTCCCTTCCCGCTTCTTCTTTCTCAACCGGGCTTAGGTCCGAGTGTAGCAGAGTTTGTCTCATTATTATAATTTACTTCATATAGTTAATAGACTTTCCCGTCGTGCTTAGAACAGAACGGCTACAGTTTTGCCCTGGTAGATCTAATATATAAAAATTGTTTGTTTGTTTGTTTGTTTGTCTTTTTGTTCGTATTTTATGCGCGGCAATACCGCAGTCCGATTGCGATAAAACGTTGTCAACTCATTGCTGGCTCTCGCGCGAAGGTTACAGGGATACTAAAAATAAAAATAACATCGTGTGGTGCATGGAAGAGACTGCTGCACAATTAGTTAACTCGTTTCTTCATGCTGAAATGGCTGGGCAATTATGAATAAAATTTGGAACAGAGGGAGCTTATACCCTGATTAGCACATGGGCTACCTTTCGTAAGCCACCGTACGGTGCGTGACGGAGGGTAGCTTACAATGGGTTACTATGTTTGCTATTCCTTCATGCTGAATGAAATGGAGAAATTTGAATGAAATTTGGAATGTAGATAGCTTATACTACATTAATACACGGGCTACCTTTCGTAAGCCTCCGTAGGTGCATGGCAGAGAGTACGTTAGAACAAAAATCCAAATTGTTTGACTGGCCACCATGAAAGTCAGCACATATGTTTTCATGAGGGAGATATTTATAACCTGTGAGCCAGTGAATGGCGGCGGGCATCTTGCGACTTTGACACTGTTTGACCACTCACAATGAAACTTGGTGCATTTAGGTATGTTTTCATATATAGGAAGGAGAGGAGTAGTTGGAGGAGGAGACGTACAGATAGAGGGGAGAGAAGGAGAATGAGAGAGGGTGATAGGTGAAAGGATATGAACAGAGGAAGAGGGAGAAGTAAAGTAACAGAGAAAGGGACAGGAAGAGACGACGGAGGAGCAGGTGACCAGAGAGAAGGGAAATGAGGAGGTGGACTAATGGAAGACTGGAACCCTCATATATATTTGTTCGTATTTTATGTGCTGCCACAACGTTCATAAGATTGAGATTAAACTTCGTCCATTTACTTCATGCTCTTACGCGAAGGTTATGGACATGATAAAAGTTGACGTACTGTTACCGGCTCGCGTGTCGTATTGGAAAATGTATTTGAAGGCAGCAACGCACCGGGTACCAGCTAGTAATAAATAAAAAATGGAAAACACAAGGATAAAATTTCAATACTTCTAGTTTCTGCTCAACATGAATCATAGAGTAGAAAAAGATGTGCGCCATCTCCTACTTGGGCGAAATTTCGGAGAAAATTAACAAAACGTTGAAATCACGGAACTATACACCCGCATTTTACAACATCAACAATATATCCAAAAAATTTTGCAGCAGTAAAGATTAATTGCAACCTTTAACACCAATGAAATAACATGTAAAATGTGGCAATGTATACCTGGGCT
The DNA here is from genome assembly GCA_026315105.1 of Locusta migratoria. Taxonomy (NCBI): domain Eukaryota; kingdom Metazoa; phylum Arthropoda; class Insecta; order Orthoptera; family Acrididae; genus Locusta; species Locusta migratoria. The sequence continues at coordinate 613,617,441 of CM048746.1, forward strand.
ATCCAGTCAGCGCTGTAGCACTTGGATTATCAGAATACAAAAGAAACCGGAGGTTAAACAACACAGACTCAATCTTTGCCAACTATTAACATGTCAGAAAACCACCCATATGATGGCATTGTGAACTATTACATTCCATGAAGAAAAGTAGAAATAGAATCTACTAGAAATATTGGGAATTAAACACTAGGACACAGGATGACAACTCAGTATTACATTAAGTTTGTCAAAGTAATTAATTGATATGTTTCATCATTTATTAAATATTGATCGAGATAAACAACATTGCTTCCACTTTTAGTTACCAATCTTATTTCTGGAAAGTTTTAATATAATACATTCCAGTGTCAAAATTTGTATCTTCTGCCTTAATATCTTTGGCAGTTGCATATTTTATCTGTCTCTGCAATATTCATTTATTAATTACATGGAGATGGTCGAAGAAGCCGTAAACGGCTTAGTGACCGAGTAAATAAGTAAATATTATTTTCAGACCATTTGTCATAGATAATATTCCCTCTAAATTGCTAAAGTTTCTGGAGAGACAGTCATAAATAGTCTCACTTGTATGCAAGTTGTACGAGACAGAGAAAATATCCGCAAACTTCAAAAAGAATAGAAAATTTTCAATTCCATAGAAGGCAAGCGCAGACAAGAGTGAAAAATACAAAATTATTAGTTTAATAAGGTACGATTGCAAAATACTAACACCAATTATTTACAGACAAATCGAAAAAGTGGTAGAATCTGACCTCGGAGAAAAATGAGTTTGGATTTAAGGGAATGTATGAAAACGAGAGGTAATATCGTAGAAGATAGGTTAAAGAAAGGCAAAGCTTTTGTCGATTTCGAGAAAACTTCTGACAATGTTGATTGGAATACACTCTTTCAGCACTGAAGGAAGCAAGGGTAAAATATAGGATACCAAAGTTATATTCAACTTGTACAAATAAAATAATAAAAAGCAGACAGCAGGCATCAAGAGTCAGTGTGGGTGAAGGGAATATGACAGGATTGTAAGTTTTCTCCAATTTTGTTCATTCTGTACGATGAACAACCTGTGAAGGAAAGCAAGGAGAAATTTGGAGACAGAATTAAAGTTCAGGGTGAAGAGATAAAACCCTTACTGATAATTGTAATTCTGTCAGAAACCGCGTAGGACCTGGAAAAGCCATTGAACGGAATGAACGCATTTAAAGGATATAAACAACAGACAAATAAGAATAATTGCACGTAAAAAATGTTCAGATGTTTGTAAATCTATCGGACTAAACTGCTGGGTTGTTAGTCCGTAGCTTACAAACTACTTAAACTAAGGTAAACTAACCTAAGGACAACAGAAACACCCCTAGCCGAGGGGGGGACTCATACCTCCGACGGCGAACGGCCGCGCACACCGCAGCATGGATAATCCGCCGCGGCGGTAATGGAATGTAGCAAAGAAAATGAGGCGATGCTGAAGGAATTAGATTAAGTGAAGAGGCAAATGAAGTAGTATATGATTTCCTTATTTCGGTAGCAAAATAAGTTCTGATGGCCGAAGTAAAGAAGATATAGAACGCAGAATGGCTGTGGGAAGAAAAGCATTTCTGAAGAAGCGAAGTTTGGTAACACCCAATATTAATTTACGCGTTAGGAAATCATTTCTGAAAGTATTTTTCTGGAGTGTAGAATTGCATGGGAGAGAAGAAGAGACATGGTTGTAAACTTTCCCCAATATTGTACAATCTGTACGTTGAAGAACCTGTGAAGGAATGCAAGGAGAAATTTAGAGAAAGAATTAAAGTTCAGAGAGAAGAAATACAGATATTGTAATTCTGTTTGAGAAGGAATAGGACCTGGAAGAGCAACTGAACGGAATAGACAGCGTCTTTAAAGGAGCATAAAGGTAAAGCAGTCAACAATCCGAAGATTGGTTTGAACACCACAGTGTTTTACTAGGCGTGGTCCTGTTTGGAGGTGGTATGCCGTTGCCTTCCTCCGACCTTCGAACTGACTTGCCCAGCCAGTTATATGGGGACCTACAGTTTAACGTGGGTTCCGAACCACGGTGCTACTCGGTATTTTTCACATGAGCAATACTGCCAGAGGTGAAAGAAGTGGAAAGCGACAGATAAAAATCCGAGGACCTGGTGGGGACCGAACCCCTTTTGGATTTATAATCTGACACTCTACCAGTCTGCAACCGAGGCACACAAATGCGGATATTAACAAGAGACAAACGAGGGTAATGGAATGTAGTCCAAAAAAAACAAAATTATTTACAGACAAATAGTAAAACTGCTATAATCTTTTGATATTTATGAAAATTCATCGTGAAAAGGGGGAGGATCAGCAACTGGGTGTGTAATGAAAACCATTTTTTTTCGTCACAGTTGCACTATTTAGAAGTTGGTAACTAGTTTCGGACTTGTTCGTCCATTTTCAAACCATAGGCCTTATTCCAACTGCATAGTACACATTGGAGGCCCGTGAACGCATCATCTATTTTAAATTTCAATGTAATGATGTATTAACAGTGGACAATGTACAGATTTTATCAGTCATTTGCTTCATGAAGTGAACTGTTACGGTTGGAATAAGGCCTATGGTATGAAAATGGACGAACAAGACTGAAACTAGTTACCAACTTCTAAACAGTGCAACTGTGATGAAAAAAGAAAAAAAATTGTTTTCTTTTGATATTTGTTGCTACAGGAGAATGCTGAAGATTAGGTGGGTATACTACATAGCAAATGACGAAGTGCTGAACAGAATTGGGGAGAATAGAAATTTCTGGCATATCTCGACTAACAAGGAAAGTACTTGGGCTCGAACAAACATATCTGTATGAACGTTTGGTTACATTATCTCTACGTACACCTCAATGTTGTGGTGGGTGTCGTTTTTATGCAAAACTTTGCAATCATGCTCTAGATAGCACTGTAGATGTAATTGTAGACACCATACGTAATGCAGATATCTGGACTATAACTAATATAATAATCGTCGTACATGTTCTTTAGCGTATTGTCATCAAAAGCCGTGATGATAGTTGCAACTTTAACCTTCTTCTCGGAAGACTGTTGGTATTCACTGCCACTGCTTCCATCGCCTCTTCCCGCACTTATCGTAGCACTACCGCTACCAATTGAGTTCTTCGTCATTGTCATCCCTATTATCATCATTATGTGTTAGTGTTACAACAGTATCTAACTTATGCTCATATTTCTGTACCATAACAGATACGAGAAAACATGCGAATGATTCATCTTCTACACTAATACCATCTTCACGAAGGATGGTTCTTAGTAACTTCATCTCAACCAATGCAGGATTGACTATCAATCGCCGCCCCATCTGACGCTTCACCACACAAATGTCACAAAACGCAACTTCGGAGGCACACTGCACCGTCCCTACTGGCGAACCAACAGGTCAAAGTGCAATGTGGCAAGGCACACACAGAGGCCTCTGACGGACGACTGCAGAGTTGTGCAGATGCGGGAGTGTCACTAGTGCAATAATGGATCTTTACATTATCTCTCGTACGATTTTGATGTATACGTGTTTGTTCGAGCCCAAGTACCTTCCTTGTAAGAGAAGGAATCAATTGCTCGGATGCATTCTGAGACGTCGAGGAATCGTGAAATTCGCTTTGGAGGGACGTGTGTGGGATAAAAATAGCAGAGGGAGATCGAAAGACGAACACAGTAACCACATTCAAAAGGTTGCCATTTTTATTCAGAGATTGGACAGTACAGGGTAGGGTGGAGATCTGCATGATACCAGTCTATGGACTGAAGACCACAACAACAAAAACAACGAATTTTGTAAGTATTTTCCTATTGTAATTAAGTAAACAGTGACTAATAACAGTAAACTTTGAGTAAAGTTTCAGTGACGGTAAAGCCTAGTAAGGTAAAGATAAAATCCTGTGTAGTTTCTCAGCTTCCAGTATGCCACGTAGTTGTGGCTGACGTCTTTCTCGGCTGTCGTTTCCACGACGCCCCCGCAGACGACCTTGATCTCGCGTCGCAGGCGATAGCCCCTGGCGGCCGGCCTCGGAAGACCGAGAGGGGTGGGGAGCGAGGTGTGAGGCCGCTTCCTGCAGGCGGCGAAACAGGGTCGACGGCCCATTTAGACAAACGAGCGGCGGCCGCCAGCTGCCGGCGCTGATTGGTGGTTAACCTATAAGCGGCCAGCCACTGCGACGCTCCGCCACCGCGAGCCCAGCCGCACGTATGTGGCCTAAGGTCAGCGCCGTGGGACACGCCAGGGCTGGTGGCGGCGGCACCGACCAGAACGATGAGTCACAAGCGACACTGCGATGCGCTGTTCAGGCTGTGTGACCACGTACCCGCAATTAAACGTACCCACTGAGGTGGTGCTATAGTAGCACACTAGACTCGTATTTGGCAGGATGGGGCTTCAAATCAACCTCCAACCATTTAGGCTTTACGGGATTTTTCAAAAAATGTTCAAATGTTTGTCAAGCTTATGGGACTCAACTACGGGGTCATCAGTCCCTAAACTTACACCTTATACTAAGGACGGCACAAATATCAATGCCCGAGGGGGGGATTCGAACCCCCGACCGTAGGGGCCGTGTAGACCGTGACTGGAGCGCCTCAGTCTCTTCGGCCTCCGCAGCCGGCACGGGATTTTTCAAAATCACTCCAGGCACATGCTGAGATTCTTCCTCTCGTAGGCCACAGACGATTTCCTTCCTTATTGTTACGTAAAAATCCGAGCGTGAACTTCACCTCTAACGACCATGCTCTCCGCGGGAATTTTGGCCCACTCTAGGTTACGGCAGTAACAGTAAAAGTGGGCCTTTGCGATCGTCTTTTGACAGTTCGAAATTTAAATGAAAATAACGGCTTAACTATTCATCTGACACGAAAATTGAATAACCCAATTTGTAGAGGAGAAAATTCTCTACAACTTTGCTCCCGTATATTTTTTTCATATCTCGTAGCGTTTCAAAGATATTTTCAAAAATAACAGCGATTTTGGGATGTATGTCTATCTGTCCGTCTGTCTGTCTGTCCGTAACGTGTTCCCTGGTTTTAAGACGAACCATTCAACCGATCAGCACAAAATTTTACAGACATGATAGTAGGCCGCCAGAGACCAGAACATCCCTTTTTCAAATTTTTCGCACAAAAACTACGGTAGTAATACCAAAAAACGCCGTTTGTAATATAATTTAAATTGCAAACGAACCGTTCATCTGACACGAAAATTAAGTAACCTAACTGGTAGAGGAGAAAATTCTCTATAACTTAGTTTCCTTATGTTTTGGGCCACTTTAGGTTACGGTAGTAACACTAAAAGTGAGCCTTTGCGATCGTCTTTTGACAGCTCGAAATTTAAATGAAAATAACGGCTTAACTATTCATCTGACACGAAAATTGAATAACCTCATTTGTAGAGGAGAAAATTATGTACAACTTTGCTCTCGTATGTTTTTTTCATATCTCGTAGCGTTTCAAAGATATTTGCAAAAATAACGGCGATTTTGGGATGCCTGTCTGTCCGTAACGTGTTCCCTGTTTTCAAGACGAACCGTTCAACCGATCAGCACCAGATTTTACAGACATGATTGTAGGCCGCCAGAGACCAGAACGTCCTTTTTTAAAAATTTTCGGACAAAAAATACGGTAGTAATACCAAAAAAAGCCGTTTGTAATATAATTGTAATTGCAAACGAACCGTTCATCTGACACGAAAATTGAATAATCTAATTGGTAGAGGAGCAAATTCTCTAGAACTTAGCTCCCTCACGTTTTTTTCATATCTCGTATCGTTTGAGTCATATTTACAAAAATAACTGAGATTTGACACCCTCCATTGAATTACCGAAAACCAGCCGTTCGGAGATGTAACGTGACATTCCTCCCCAGAACTCTCTCTAGCATGCGCTATCTTCCATTGCGTATTTGATGATTTTCTTATTGTAACTTACACGTTGTCATTTCAAAGCAATGGCGCACTGAAGAATTAACAAAAAAAAAAAAACATCGTTCTTCGTACGATAAATGATAATCTAGTGTCTACAAATGCCATATTGGCATCACTTAACAACGGCCATCAATAGTATGAAATTAAAGTATTACACTTTTGAATGATTGTCGTAGCGTAGTGGGCAAGGTGTTGAACAATGACACTAAAGATTGGTGGTTCGGAACCCGCCACTACCTAAATTTTCTTTCCCTAAAAGGGTTTCAGACACTCTTGTTAATTAATTTTTAATATTTATATTATTATTTTGGTCCAAAATGTTTGCAAAAACTTATAAAACCACAAACCTAAAGTGGGCCGTAAAACACGTCAGTACGATTTTTTTCCTATTTATTTCGAAATTTTTGTTTTGTTTTTTGAAACCCATTATCTACGCGCATTCACTATCTTGGAACTCCAGTGGCGCGAGCCAATTGCGACTCAGCGAACCGACCCTTTTTGACACGAACAGAAAATCTAACAGAAGTCACAACACATATGCAAAACATTTTTATGTTGTCTAGTAGCGAAATGCTTAAAAAAGTTTTGCATTTATGCAGTCTAGTACCGAATTTCACCCCCATGAACCACAGACATTACCGAGGTGGGGTGGCTTGCGTGCCTCAACGATACAGATAGCCGTACCGTAGGAGCAACCACAGCGGAGGGGTATCTGTGGAGAGGCCAGACAAACGTGTGGTTCCTGAAGAGGGGCAGCAGCCTTTTCAGTAGTTACAGAGGCAACAGTCTGGATGATTGACTGAGCTAGCCTTGTAACATCAGCTAACATGGCTTTGCCATGCAGTTACTGTGAACTGTAAAAAGCAGTGGGGAACGGCAGTCGTTACATGCAGCTCTACTGTATGAATATATGATGATGGAGTCTTGGGTAAAATATTCCGGAGGTGAAATAGTCCCCCATTCGGATCTCCGGATGGAAACTACTCAGGAGGATGTCGACATCAAGAAAAGCAAAACAGGCATTCTTCTGATTGGAGCATGGAATGTTATAACCCTTAATGGCGTAGAGAAGTTAGAAAAACTGAAAAGAGAAATGGATAGATATGGTGGGGATCAGTGAAGTGATTAGTGAACAGGCTTTCTGGTCAGGTGAGAACAGCGGTTATAAACACGAAATCAGTTGATGGTAACGCAGGACTAGGTCTAATTATGAATAAGAAATTAGGAATGCGGGTAAGTTACTATGAACAGCATAGTAAACGCATTATCGTAGCAAAGATAGACACAAAACCAACACTGACCACACTAGTACAAGTTTATATCCCAACTAGCTCTGCCGACAATATCGAAGAAAAGTATGAGGAGATAAAGTATTCAGAAAATTAAGGGAGATGGAAACTTGATTGTAATGGGAGACTGAAACTCGGTAGTAGGAAAAGGAAGAGAAGGAAATGTAGTAGGTGAATATGGACTGGGGAAAAGGAATGAAAGAGGAGATCGGTTGGAAGAATTTTGTGCAGAGCACAATTTAAAAATCACCAACACTTGGTTTAATCATCATGAAACAAGGCTGTATACGTGGAAGAGACCAGGAGACACTGGACGATACCAGATTCACTTTATAATGGTAAGGAATAGATTTAGGAACCAGATTTTAAACTGTAAGACATACCCAGTGGCAGATATAGACTCTGACCATAACTTATTGGTTATGAACTGCAGATTAAAACTTAAGTGACTGCAGATAGGTAGAAAAGTTAGGAGATGGTACTTGGACAAACAGAAGGAACCAGAGATGGTTTAGAGTTTCAGACGAAGTATTAGGCAAGGATTGGCTGAAATGGGGGAAAGTAATACAGCAAAAGAAGAATGGTTAGCTCTGAGAGATAGAGTTGTAAAAGCCGCAGAGGATCATATAGGCAGAAGGACAAGGCCTAATAGAAATCCCTGGATAACACATGATACACTGAACTTAATTGATGGCAGGAGAAAGTGTAAAAATGCATCAAGTGAAACAGGCAAAAGGTACTACAACGTCTGAAAAATGAGATTGACTGGAACTGCAGACTGGCTAAGCAGGAGTGGCTAGAGGATAAATGTACAACCATAGAAGAATGTATAACCACGGGAAAGATAGATACCTCCTACAAGAAAATAAAGCAGGTATATATTTGTAGACAAGAAAAGCAGCTGTATGAATATCCAGAGCTCAGGAGAAAAATCAGTACTAAGTGAAGAGGGGAAAGCTGGAATGTGGAAGGAATATATAGAGGGCCTGTACATAAGAAATAAACTTCAACGTAGTATTCTAGAAATGGAAGACGAAGTGAAGGAAGATAGGAGATACGATACTGCGAGAAGAATGTGATAGAGCACTAAAAGATTTGAGTAGAAACAAGGCCGCTGGACAAGATGATGTTCCGTCTGCACAGCTACCATACACACATTCTGACTTCTGATAAAATATAGATTAAGGAAATGAAAACCTGCTTTTTAGCAGTTGTGAATCTGGAGAAAGCTTCTGACAATGTTGACTGGAGTACACGTTTTTCATATTCTGAAAGTAGCAGGGTTAGAATTTAGGGAGTGAGATCTATATTCAACTTGTATAAAAACCAGATAGCAATTATTAAAGGGCATCAAAGTGACGCAATAGTTGCGAAGAGAGTAAGACAGGGTTGTAGCCTTTCCCCAATGTTCTTCAATCTGTACATTGAGTAAGCTGTGAAGAAATGCAAGGAGAAATTTGGAGAGGGAAACAAAGTCCAGTGAGAGGGAATAAAAACCTTGTGGCTTGTTGACGACATAATAATTCTGTCAGAGACAGCAAAGGACCTGGAAGAGCAATTAAACGGAACAGACAGTGTCTTGATAGGAAGAGCGGACAGTTAAGAGGTTAAGACGATCGTTGGCCGGAAGTGGAGTGCCTGAGTTCGAATCCCGGTCCCAGTGCTCCTAAGACATTTGTATCATTCCTCTTCGTCCTTTCTTTCTCGCATTGAAAATGCAAATTTCAAATGATCCCTCTTCATCACTGTTCTGTGAGTTAAGGACGAAGATCGCAGTAATTGACAAAAAGTCATAGATAAGAGTGATATTTGTCTTTCCACAGGTGATTTTACTAGGGCTGATGCAGTTATTTGTCTTTGTAAACGATTTAGGAGATAATCTGTGCAGCTTAGAATGTTTGCGGAGATGCTTTCATTTATTGGTTTGTAAAGTCACCATAAGAACAAAAGAAACTAACTGTTTGTAAATCTATCGGACCAAACTGCGTGGTAATCAGTCCGTAGCTTACAAACTACTTAAATAAGGTAAACTAACCTGAGGACAACACACACACACCCATGCCCCAGGTGAGCGCCTTAGACCGTTCGGCTACTCCACCGCGGCATTTAAGCAACTGCAAAATGGTTTAGATATCTGCATGGTGATAAAATTGGCAATGGGCCCTTAATAATAAGTTTGACGTCATCAATATGAGCAGTAAAAGAAATTCATTAAACTTGATTTACACGATAAATCAGTGAAATCTAAAGGCTGTAATTACAATTACGAACAGCTTAAATTGGAAGGAACACAAAGAAAATATAGTATGTAAGACTAAGCAAAGACGACATTTCACTGGCAGAACATTCGTAAGATGCAATAGTTCTACTGAAGAAAGTGCGTGGATCACACTTTTTAGCGCTTGTTTGCACTATTGCTGCGCATTTTGGGATCCTCGCTAGGTAGGACTGACGGAGGACATTGGAGTAGTTCAGAGAAGAGCACCTCGTTTTGCATTATCGCGTTACAGGGGAGAGTGTCGCAGAAATGCTGCAAGAGGTGAGGTGGAAAACATGAAAAGAAGCACTATTCATTGAGGCAAAATATTTTTATAAAATTTCTTTCAACATCTCTTTTTTGCTCCGAATGCGAACATATTTTGTTAGCATCCACCAACAATGATCATCATAATAAAGTAATACAGTTGTGGGTGCTGCTGTTAGATAATGCAACTGCAGAGAAATATTATGAAAGCGACCTGGCGTACGTTCTGCCAGACACTAATATGTTATTTGCGAAGTAAATGTGTAAATTTAAAACATATCTTATTACATTTTGATTCCACAGACCGCGAGCAATGGCCGCATGGTCTAAGGTATCTACATCTACATGGGATACTCTGCAGAGGGTTCATCGAACCATCGTTAAACTATTTATCTCCCATTCCATTCTCGAATAGCGCGCGGGAGATAGAACACCTGAATCTCTCCGTTCGAGCTCTGATTTCTCGTATTTTATTCTGATGATTATTTCTACCTTTGTAAGTGAGAGTCAACAATATATTTTCGCATTCGGATGAGAATGTTGGCGATTGGAGTTTCGCAAGTGGCCCACGCCGCAGCGATAAGCGCCATTGTTGTAATGATTCCCATCCCAGATCCTATATCATTTCCGTGACGCTGTCTCCCCTGTATCGTGACAATGCGAAACGAGCTGCCCTTCTTTGGACGCTTTCGATGTCCTCCGTCAAACCCACCTGATAAGGATCCCATGACCATGCTACGGAATGGGCAGCATTCCCGTCGGAGGTTAGAGTCCTCCGTATGGCATGGATGTGTATGTGTTATGCTTAGTGTAAGTAATTTTAAGTAGTTTGTAAGTCTAGGGAGAATTGAACATAGCAGTTTGGTCCAACAGATTTACAAACATTTGAACATTTGATTGCACAGGTGCTCATCGACGGTGGTTTTTCAGTTGTAAAATGTTTAGGTAATCATTTGTGTGGGGGTTTTCAGATTTATATTATGTCAGAAAAGTGTAACAACTATCGAGGTATCTCTTTAATTAGCGTTGTAGGCAAAATGTTTTCAGGTACTGTTGAAAGGAAAGTGCGATATTGAGGACGAGTTAGATGAAAATCAGTGTAGGTTTAGGCCTCTTGGAGGCTGTCAGGACCAGATCATTAGCTTACGGCAGGTAATGGAAAAGTGCTATGAGTGGAACAGGGAATTTATGTTTCATAGATCTAGAAAAGGCTTATGACCGTGTTCCTAGAAGGAAACTATTGTCAGTTCTACAAGATTACGGTATAAGAGGCAGACAACAGTTAGTGTAGATGGCAAATTAAGCTCATGGTTCAGGGTAGTTTCAGGTGTAAGACAAGGCTGTAACCTGTCGCCACTGTTGTTCATACTATTCATGGATCATATGTTAAAAACAGTAGACTGGCAGGGGGGATTAAAATAGGCCAAAAGAAAATGAGCAGTCTCGCATATGCGGATGACTTAGTTGTAATTGCCGATTCGATTGAAAGGTTGCAAACTAATATTTCAGAACTGGATCAGAGGTGCAAGGACTATGATATGAAGATCAGCATCTCCAAAACCAAAGTAATGTCTGAGGGAAAGAGATTTAAACAGATTGAGTGCCAAATAGGAGAAACAAGGTTAGAACAGGTAGACAGTTTCAAGTACCTGGGATGTGTTTTCTCACGGGATGGCAACATAGTGAAAGAATTGCAATCGAGGTGCAGCAAAGCTAATGTAGTGCGTGCTCAGCTAAGATCTACTCTCTTCTGTAAGAAGGAAGTAAGTACCAAGACTAAGTTAGCAGTGCACCGCTCTATCTTTCGACTTTGTTGTTTGGGAGTGAAAGATGGGTGGATACAGGTTACGTTATTCATAAGATAGAGGTTACAGATATGAAAGTAGCAAGAATGATTGCAGGCACTAATAGATGGGAACAATGGCAGGAGGGTGTCCATAATGAGGAAATCAAACAAAAACTAGGAATGAACACCATAGATGAAGCAATTAGTGCGAAAAGACTGAGATGGTGGGGTCATGTTACACGCATGGGAGAAGCAAGGTTACCTAAGAGACTCATGACCTCGGCAGCGGAGGGTAAGAGGTGTCGAGGTAGACCAAGAAGAAAGTACTTAGATTCGGTGCAGTGTTAGCACTGAATAGGGGATCATGGAGGAATTTCATTAGAAGTACTGTGCTCCAGACTGAGTGCTGAAAGGTATAATCAGTTTCTAATGATGATGATGATGATGATGATGGTGATGATGATTGCCGGCCGCGGTGGCCGAGCTGACTGCTTCACGCCAGTCACGGTCTGCACGGTCACATTGGTCGGGGGTTCGAATCCCCCCTCAGGCATGGATATTTGTGCCGTCCTTAGTATTAGCTAGTTCGTAAGTAGTTTGTAAGTTTAGGGACTGATGACCCCGTAGTTAAATCCCATAAACTCTACAAATATTTGAACTTTTTTTTTATGGTGATGATTATTCACCGATTGTCTAACTTCAGCGTTAAAATACTGCACTTGCTTCTCTGTATAAGTAGTCTCACTTGGATAATTCATGACAAAAACTGAGAGCACACGCCGGCTGCGGTGGCCGAGGGGACTGGGGCGCTCCAGTCATGGTCTGCACGGCCGCTACGGTCGGGGGTTCGAATCCCCCCTCGGGCATGGATATTTGTACCGTCCTTAGTCTTAGTTAGTTCATAAGTAGTTTGTAAGTTTAGGGACTGATGACGCCGTAGTTAAGTCCCATAAGCTATACAAACATTAGAACATTTGAGAGCACACTCACCATCTACATCAGCAGCTGAAAGTGAACTCATTCTCCGCCATGAAGTGTACAAGTGGGACTGTGTGTATACAACAGTAGGTGTATCGTGTTAACGTCGAGTTGACGTCATGACAGTGAGTGCCAGTTGGCTGGTGGAGTGGTGGCCTAGTTCAGACGTGTGCCGGCTCGGCATCGCGTGAGCGCAGACGGCGGGTGGCGGCCGCTATTGGGCTATCCGCTGGCTGCTCGCCGCTGGCTGGCCGGTCGTCAACCTTTTAAAGGGGGACCAGGCGAGGCGGGGCGGGGCGGACGGCTCCGGCCTACCCAGTGTCTGGACCAGGTCGCGGCCGGCCGCCGCCACACACCGCTCAGCTGCCGCCAAACTATACAGACCGCCTCATTTGTCGGCACACTAGCCATATAATGGTCTGTTGGCTTTGGTGACCATTGTTGGTAGTCAGAGTACAAGCGATATTCCCTGAAAATACACTCACGATCAGAAATAAACAGAACACCTTGAAAGACTAGACCTATCAAGGCTCTCTAAATCTACCGGACCAAACTGCGTGGTCATCAGTCCGTAGCTTACAAGCTACTTAAACCTAGGTAAACTAACCTAAGTACAACACACACACCCATGCCCCAGGGAGGACTCGAACCTCCGACGGCGAGCAACCGCGCGCTCCGCAGGGAGGCGCCTTATAGACCACCCTGCTACTCCACCGCGGCCTAGAGCTACCAACTTATTACTCTCAGCACATATGCGTTAGTATTTCCTGCAGCATAGATTAGCCTCGCAGGTGCAAGGTCAACATTGACATCGCTGCGCAACTGCACCTACCAGTAATATACGCCTGCACCTCTCGTTGACGCTACAAACGGGCAGAAATGGATGAGTGTGACTTGAGCACATGCAGAGGGTGCCACGCAGACTTATGCGCGAACCGTATCGTAAAATCAGTGAGCCGGCCGCGGTAGCCGAGCGGTTTGTCGCGTGCCAGTCACAGTCTGCAAGGCCGCTGCGGTTGGGGGTTCGAATCCCCCCTCGGGCATGGATGTTTGTGCCGTCGTTAGTATAAGCTAGTTCTTAAGTAGTTTGTAAGTTTATGGACTGATGACCCCGTAGTTAAGTCCCATAAGCTCTATAAACATTTGAATTTGAAAATCAGCGATTTTGAAAAAGGGCATATTATTGGCATGACACTATGTGACGATTCCATCCGCGAAATTGCTGCACATGTGAGACGAAGTGTTTCGGCAGTGCAACGGGAGTGAAGAATGGATCAAGGAAATCCGCAGGACACCATGAGATGGATCTGGTCGTACCGTGCAGACTACCCCTCCCCCCCCAACCACCGCCACCCCCAGACAAGCTTTACACCTCATTCGAATTGCACTGCAGTTGAACACGTCGTACACTATCAGGGGTCTGTGGCAGTCCGTCACCGTTTATTATGGCACGGGCTGCATGCGCGTCGCCCACTAATGCACCTGCCTTGACTAATGTCGAGAAACGTGCTAGACAGCAATGGTGTATGGAACGACGTCACTGGGGATAGGACGGTATCAGATAGTGGTTTCGGACGAATATAGATTTCGTTTGTTTGAAATTGACAGCCACATTTCGGTTCGTCGCAGAGAGCGGGAGCGGCAACTCAGGTTCACAAGGTATTCAGTTCCCAGCCGAGGCCAGTAGGGGGATTTTCGGACACAATCACAAATCAATGTGTTTGTCCAAGGCTCTCTGAACAATTTGAGCTTGGTGAATGACATCCTGCGATCCGTAGTCACACCTTTTCTGCACGACACCCCAGACGTCATTTTTCAGCGAGATAATGCACGAGCAGGTTGCGGCACGAACACGTGCCTTCTTGGTGTCAAGGGTCTCAGGCTTTTCCCTAGCCCACTACATTAGACTCGTCGCCAATAGAAAATGTGTGTAATATGGTGAGAAGACGGGTGCAACGCTGCGAACAAATGCCAACCACCATACGTGAGCTCCGGAATCAGGTGGATGCAGCATCGTCGGTTGTACCACGGGATGTCTTCCGCGCCATACAAGCGTTCATGCCATCACGCAAGGAACAAGTTACCAGGGCCGATGGAGGATCTTGTACCTGCTAAGGAACACGACATACACCGGGTGACCAAAAAGTCAGTATAAATTCGAAAACTTAATAAATCGCGGAATAATGTAGATAGAGAGTTAAAAATTGACACACATGCTTGGAAAGATATGGGGTTTTATCAGACCCCCAAAAAAGTTCAAAAACTGTCCGACCGATGGCGCATGATCTGCTTAGAAAAGCAATAATTAGCATACAAATTAAGACAAAGGAAAGATGATGTTCTTTACAGGAAATGCTCAATATGTTCACCATCATTCCTCAACAATAGCTGTAGTCGAGGAATAATGTTGTGAACCGCACTGCAAAGAAATGTCCGGTGTTATTATGGTGAGGCATTGGCGTCGGATGTTGTCTTTCAGCATCCCTAGAGATGTCGGTCGATCACGATACACTTGCGACTTCAGGTAACCCCAAACTAATAATCGCACGGACTGACGTCTTGGGGACCTGGGAGGCCAAGCATGACGAAACTGGCGGCTGAGCACACTATCATCACCAAACGACGCGCACAAGAGATCTTTCACGCGTCTACCAATACTTTGTTGTTATTTTCTATTTTTTATTTAATAAAACCCCATGTCATTTGAAGCATATGTGTCAATGTTTACCTCTCTATCTACATTATTCCGTGATTTATTAAGTTTTCAAATTTATACTCACTTTTTGATCACCCGGTACTTAACAAAAAAAATGTTCAAGTGTTTGTAAAGCTTATGGAACTTAACTACGGGGTCATTAGTCCCTAAACTTACAAACTACTTATGAACTACTTACGAACTAAGACGGCACAAATATTCATGCCCGAGGGGGGATTCGAACCCCCGACCGTAGTGGCCGTGCAGACCGTGACTGAAGCGCCTCAGTCCCCTCGGCCACCGCGGCCGGCGGTACTTAACCAAAGTGCCCCAAGTCAAAACCATTTCTTCGAATTATATTTATAAACATGTCTTGTGAAAATGAACTTCTTATTTCCAATCTTTCAAGGTGTTCTGTTTTTTGTTCTCAATAGAACTACTTTCGACATTACTTTCGAACGATAAAGTACTAATATAATGAAACGCTACGTGAATCTACGGTCGGTGCCGATTCAAAGACGAAAGGACCGTCATCGGAGAAGGAATTTCTTCAAACTGATTGCTGCTTAGACAAATGTCTCAATTTCGTATAATAGTTGAACGTGCACTGTTAAGGATGCCTTGTTGGCTGTAAAACATCACCGAACCAAACTATAAACATTGACAACAGTTGTTGAAAATGTCTTCCCCCAACACCAATAAATGTATGACATCGTCCACAAAGTACTCATGTTTTAAACTGTCCAGACTCTTTTGAACAGTGGGTCAGGCAGCGATTACTCTTAAAGGAGATCATGTTAAGTCTCGACGAACCTCTCGTACAAAAGACTCTTCTCGTGGTATAAAAAGCATAGTGTGGTGAAGTCGAGTGCCTGTGCTTGGCCTCGAAACAGAACGTCTTCCTGATCCTTTCAGCGAAACGTCATTTACTGGTATTCACGAATCCTCAATCCAGCAGAGTGAGATGAGACTCCTCCACGTTGGACTCACTTCCTTCGACAACAAGTGGGATATGGTCCGGAGGATTAGATGTATGTGACTGATAAACAATAAATATGTATTGCACTGTATTCTGTCGGCCAGGAGCCGCACACCTCCTTTGTGCGTACGAGTGTATTCCACACGGATGCATAGGCTATTGCAGACCGTCTTCTGTCATTGTCTCCATTTTCTCCCCTGAATCCTCTTCTTGTCCTAGCTCCTCCCCCTCCTGTCACCCCCCCCCCCCGCACCCGCTGTCTTCCCTTTCCAGCCATAAGAGACGACTAAAGAGTCTCATAGATCAGCGGTTCTAAACTCATTTAGCTGTTCACCTTTCCTGTAAAAGAACTTTAGAGGCGCAATGATTAAATACACAACTATATAATTTAAAGACATAAGACCTGTATACATACGACCTATTATCTCTGCAGCCTCTAAAATCAATAAATTTGCGTGTTGAAGATACTTGTGTTGCAGTTACCTACGAAACATTCGAAAACAATAAAGTGTCGGATCGGATATTTGTTACAAAAACGCTTAATACAGGGAGCTCCAGGATGAATGTAAAATATTTTATGAGGTGATAGTATAGAAGAATTGCAATAAAATTCCATAAATACTTCCAATTTATATTGTGTAAATACATGCAGCTGTAAGTAATACAAACAAACTTAAAGCAAAGGCAAATAAGGAGGTTCAAGATTGATTTTCCAAAATCTACTACCAACTTCAGTGAATTTTGACTTTCCTTGGTGGCAACACATGTAGCTCTGTCATAATCGTCTTTGATTTCTTTTCTGAGGGCTGCATTAATCATATTTTAGAAGCTATGTGACCTGACGACTACGATCTACAGGAGCCTCGTCGTTATGGAAGAACATACGCGTTCTTTCAGTCAAAAGAAGCGTACATTAATCGGTCCTCGAAGAAAATGCGGTAACAAGACAGGCCCAATAAACTGATTGTCTATCAAAGCACACCACACATTTAGAGAGAGATTTCTCCAACATCTGAGTCCACAATGGCATCTTGGTTTTCTTCGGACCATTGATGAGAATTTAAAACGTTCTCGATGTTGTCTCGAATGAAAGTGGCGTCATCAGTGAAGAGTAAATGAATTACTTGGCTATTTTTAAGTTTCCAACGACAAAATTATCGTCGTATATCTTCATCCTCTGTTTGAAGATTTTGAATGTGCAGTATATGATAGGTAATGTCTGCCATACTCTTGTATGTAAAACAACAATACGTGCAGAAATTATCCGTATGCTTGTTGAAGGACTGCGTCATATTGACTTAATGTCTTCTACATCATCCACAAACTATTCATTTAAGCGTTCAGATGCAATATGACTGTTGAGCGCTGTACCACTGTCACGTAATGTATTGAACGAAGGAGTAAATACTTGAATCTGGTAGTCTGTGGTTAGGGACTTGTATGCCGTGATTTGTACAAGCAGAAGCGGCGTTTCAGTTACAAATCCCATACAAAAATATAAAGTCGGCATCTCAGCAGGTGTAAATTACGCGCTGCATATTTGGACTAAGCCAACAAATCACAATGAAAACTCAAATGTAAACTAAACCACGACTTTACAATTTGAATATTAATACTCTTCTGCGGATAAAACTGGGCACATGTTATATGGCACTGTTTATTGCAATTCGCTTGTACTATCACATCTTGAAACACCCGGTATTGAAGTTTCACCTGAGAAAACAAAATTCAAATGTTTGTAAATTTGTGGGACTTAACTACTCTGGTCATCAGTCTCTAGGCTTACAAAGTACTTAAACTAACTGATGCCCGAGAGAGGACTCGAACCTCCGACGGCGAGCAACGGCACGCTCCGCAGCGCGAACCTGAGAAAACCATAGGAAATTTTCAGTAATGCTAACCTGCGCCAAATATAAATTGGCAGCCATTGAGTACTAATTCAGTATTATTTCCATGGGAAGTGAGCGAAGTAGAGTATTTCATGACACCCTCAAACGCATTTGAGACACCCGGATTCAGTGCGCAGTTGAGATATCAGTTTTCTGTGGTCTTCCAGATCAGTCCATGCAAACTGGAGGATAATTCCTTCAAAGTAACATCACTACTTTCTTCTCGTCCAGTGGTAGAAAATCCGAGAAAACCTGCGTCTCTAATATCATCATACCTGTAAATGACTGACAAGTGAAACTCTAGGAGCTTCCGACAATTTTTATCTTGACTTCAACTCTAGACCAATGTTCGTGGCCCAATAGCACGTTGCCAGCGGCCCACAAATTAGTTCGGTACCACTGCCTTATTCCTGGTAGTTATAATTATACTTTCCATATTTAACACGCTATAACACGAAAATTAATCAAAATGTTCAAATGTTTGTAGAACTTACGGGACTTAACTACGGGGTCATCAGTCCCTAAGCTTACAAACTACTTATGAACTAGCTAAGACTAAGGACGGCACAAATATCCATGCCCGAGGGGGGATTCGAACCCCCGACCGTAGTGGCCGTGCAGACGGTGACTGAAGCGCCTCAGTCTCCTCTGCCACCGCGGCCGGCGAAAAGTAATTAACTTACTAATTCCAAACTTGGTAGCATTCATGTCAAGGACATGGAAAAAGAAATAATATAGAATAAGTCAATTGCAACGAATTTGAAGTGCACCTGAGGTACATCATACAATTATATACCAGTACCATTACTGCTACGAAAGGGACTCAATATGGCGCCTCAATCTGCAAGAGTCTGAAAGCGAAGGATTGCATACTTCGCAGCAGAACGAAGCATGTCCATAGATACAGTAACTGTATCTGTTTATATGCTGCGTTTCAGATCAGGACACGTGTGAATTTCCCCTGGTAAACCACGTCCTTCAGGCAGCCCCACAACCAGAATTCACGGGCACTGAGGTCAGGTTGCCCGTTCCGGTCCACCTTTTGGAAAAGATTCGCTGATAATTCGGTTATTTCCAAATGTGTTTCAGAGAAGTAATTGAGAGATGTGCGATGGGACAGCACCTTTCATGAAAACTGTTGAGTTTAATGCGTATCTCTCTCCTGTAGGGCGGGTACGACACACTAGCGAATTATACCACAGTACCGCTGGCCAGTTAGACTGCACGTCTTTGCTCCTTGAGTACCGAACTGTTGAGAAACGTATGGGCCAGTGATGATCGCATTCGTGAGACCGTATGGTGACACGTCTACCATACAGAGGAACTGCATGTGCAGTGACTGGAGGTTAAGATCCCCACACTGGACAATTCTCTGTCCCCTCACCCGCAAGATAAAAATGAGCTTTATCTGCCTATAGGTTGGTCCAGGGCAGCCATCATCTTCTATCCTTGAGAGAAAGTGGAGAGCTAGGTCAACATGACATAGTGCGTCCTGTGATGCTGTATGATATGGATCTCGTAAGGATGTCATTTGAAAACGGTTCGAAGCACCTTCCGTAAAATGGTCCACGGGATGTTCACCTGCTTGATGATCACGAATTGCGCCCAGCTTTGTCTACCGTAGCAACAGCGACTTCGTCAACCGCCTGTGGTGCAACTGACCGTCGGCCTCTTCCCGGAGTGATACTCAGGTCTTCAGTTCATTCAAACTTCTTCATCATGCTCTACACTGCAGGCGGAGAAAGATATTCACGAAGTTGTTTTGATAACAGCGCTTCACCAATAATGCCCTGCTCCTTTTGTTCAACCTCATACTGACACGTCAACATGTGCACTGAGACTGGTCACTTGGGTTGGACTATGAATCACGGTTCCCGGGTATTAATTCCTGCCTTGAGTTAGTACTTGTCTCTCTATTCATCTCCTTTTCTCTAAAGACAATTGATATTCTGTAGAATGCTAAATATTTTATATAAGTCTCTTGTAGCTCTGTAGTACCAACGAACAACCAATGATGAAAATTCCGCTCTATGTACGAATGCACCCATAAAACTCTTTGTGTCTTCCTTCTCTTGCGGCGGTACCAGTAAAACATGATAGCGTTCCCATTATCACTAGCACTGTCCATTCTACTGGTAATTATTGGAGGAAATAACCAACAACGTTATTAGCTCCTCATTGGAAGTCGCCAACTGACTGAAGGAAAATCGCGCCCGCGACTAGTGCCAGTCGACTCGTGTGCGGACGGTCGTCACTGGCGTCGCGGTGATCGCACAAGCCGCGCGGGACGGACGTGAAGCGAGTCGCGACTACGAAGAGTGAGAAACGACCCGTGTGCGGACGGCCTATTGCTACCAACTTTGGTACTCCTTTGGCAATTAGTTTTCGTCAAGATGTTTGTAAATATATGAGACTAAAATTAACTATTGTGATTACCAGTCCCTAGGATTACACACTACTTAAACTAACATGAGGACAACACACACACACACACACCTAAGCCCTGCGGAGGAATCGAACCTCCAACGGGGAGCAATCGCGCGCACCATAGCAAGGCGCCTTAGATTGCATCGCCATTCCGCCGCGGCTTAAAGTCGAGCCGAAATACGATGATCCCTGGTGCTTGCGCCAATCGGCTTTGAGCGTTGGCTGCAGCAGCAGATCATTGGAATAAGTCAAAGGAGAACGTTGTTCTGCGCATACGCGTGTCCGGCTGCGCTGTGCACTTTACCAGTTAACAACCACCCTCAGACAATCTGGCAACATGTCTGGATTACGGTTCTGCAGGCGGGGGCGTTCTCCCAGTCCAAGAGGCGGAGCCACGGATCATCGTGTTTCGGCCCGACTATAATGTCCTAGTTGCAACATTTAAGTATAAGCAGCCGCTACAGCAGAGCTTTGGCGTGCCCGCAGCGAGCATCCACTCTGCGGTGACGCCGCTGGGCGCGCTGTCGTCCAGCTGGTTCTCGGAGCGGCTGGGGCGGCGCGCCACGCTGCAGCTGACGGTGCTGCCCAACGTGCTGGGGTGGCTGCTGCTCGCTCTCGCCTCCAACCACACCGTGCTGCTCGCCGGCCGCGCCATCTGCGGGTTCGCCGTCGGGCTCGCCGTGCCGCCCACGCAGGTCAGTCACTGCTACCGCCACAGAGTAACATATACATAGAAGAAGCCCCCGCTAAACCTCTGTCCTACGCTCCCCTCGTAGTTCCGTAAGATGCCACGAGATGTCAGGCGGTTCCCCGGCTTAGTACTGGTAGACCACACTAGAGGCACTTCTGAGGGTGCGTTTCGCATGTCAGAGGTTAGTGTGGAGGGGATACTGAGGGGAGAGCTCGTGTAGCCTGCCATGAGGCCACGGCTGCGTCCAGCTTGCTGGCGTTTGAGGGGAAGTGGTGGTGGGGTCAGCCGCTACCTGCCGCCTGCTCTGACCAGCTGCTTCTAACCTCAGCGCCATCATGGGACATCTTACGGAACTGCTTCAGCACCCCACGCCCCACACCCCTGAGCATGTGACCAGGCCCTTACAGTGGTTTCCCATCTGTATATATTTGTCTGTGCTACCTCCCTGCTCCTCACACCCTGAAACCAGGGCTGGAACTTAAATAGTGGCAACTATTTATCCACAACCTTACATGTTTACAACTCTTACTCTAGATTACATTCCCTCTGAGCTACTGAAGTCTCAGGGAGAGCCAGCCATGACAAAACTGTTTCACCTGGTGTGTAAGATGTATGAGACAGGCGAAGTACCGCCAGACTTTAAGAAACATGTAATAATCCACATTCCAAAGAAAGCATGCGCAGACAGGTGTGAAAACTACAGAAGAATTAGGAGGATGCGATCATCAGGAAAGACAACACTGGCATTCTACGGATCGGAGCGTAGAATGTTAGATCCTTTAATAGGGTAGGGAAGTCAGAAAATTTAAAAAGGGAAATGGATAGGCTGAAGTTAGATATAGTGGGAATTAGTGAAGTTTGGTGGAAAGAGGAACAGGTTTTCTGGTCAGGCGAGTACGGGATTATAAATACGAAATCAGTTGGGGGTATTACAGGAGTAGATATGATAATGAATAAGAAAATAGGAATGCGGGTAAACTACTATGAGCAGCAGCAGCAGTGATCGCATTATCATAGCCAAGATAGATACAAAGCCAACACCGACCACAGTAGTACAGGTTTATATGCCCACTAGCTCTGCCGATGATGAGGAGATCGAAGAAATGTATGAGGAGCTAAAGGAAATTATTCAGACAATTAAGGGAGGGGAAAACGCAATTTTTATGGGAGACTGGAATTCGGTATTAGGACAAGGAAGGGAAGGGAAGATAGTAGATGAATATGGTCTGGGAAAAAGGAATGAAAGAGGAAGCCGCCTGGTAGAATTTTGGACGGAACATAATTTAATCATTACAGACACTTGGTTTAAGAACCATGAATGAAGTTTGTATACGTGGGACAGACCAGTAGACACTGGACGGTACCAGATAGGTTTTATAATTGTAAGACATAGACGTCGGAACTAGGTTTTAAACTGTAAGACATACCCAGGGGCAGATATAGACTCTGAATTTGATAGAGCACTTAAAGACCTAAGACGAAACAAGGCCCCTGGAATGGACGACATTCCGCCAGAACAGCAAAAGTCACTGGGAGAGCCAGCCATGACAAAACTATTTCACCTGGTGCGTAAGAAGAATGAGACAGGGGAAATACCCTCAGACTTTAAGAAAAATGATATAATCCCCACTGCAAAGAAAGCAGGCGCAGACAGGTGTGAAAACTACAGAACCATCAGTTTAATAAGTCATGCTTACAAAATAGTATCACGAATTATTTACAAAAGGATGGAAAAGCTGGTAGAAGCCGACCTCGGGGAAGATCAGATTGGGTTCAGGAGAAATGTAGCAACACGGGAGGCAATACTCACCTTACGGCTTATCCTAGAAGATAGATTAAGAAAAGGCAAACCTACATATCTAGCTTTAGTAGATTTGGAGAAGGCTTTTGACAATATTGATAGGAATACACTCTTTCAAGTTCTGAAGGAAGCAGGAGTAAAATATAGGGAGCGTAAGGTTATTTACAACTTGTACGAAAACCATACAGTGGTTGTCAGAGTTGAAGGGTATGAAAGGGATGCCGTGGTTGGAAAGGGAGTATTGTAGGGAGTATTTCTCCAATGTTATTCAATTCGTACATTGAGCAAGCTATAAAGGAAAGCATTGAGAAATTTGGAGAAGAAATTAAAGTTCACGGTGAAGAATTAAAACATTGCGTTTTGCCGACGACATAGTAATTCTGTCAGAGACAGCAAAGGACCTGGAAGAGCCGTTGAACGGAATGGCCAGTGTGCTGAAATGTGGATATAAGATGAACATTAACAAGAGCAAAACTAGGATAATGGAGTGCAGTCTAAGAAAATGGGGTGATGCTGAAGGAATTAGATTAGGTAACGAAAAAAGGAGGTAGATTAGTTTTGTTACTTGGGCAATAAAATAACAAATGATGGTCGCAGTACAGAGGATATCAAATGCAGAATGACAATGGGTTGAAAAGCTTCCTTGAAAAAGAGACATTTGTTAACATCGAATATTGATTTAAGTGTAAGGAAGTCCTTTCTGAAGGCATTTTTGTGGAGTGTTGCCTTGTATGGGAGTGAAACATGGGCGGTAAAGAGTGCTAACAGGAAGAGGATAGAGGTTTTTGAAATGTGGTGCTTCAGAAGAATGCTGATAATTGGGTGGGTGGATCGCGTAACTAATGAGGAGGTACTGAACAGAATTGGGTAGATAAGAAATTTCTGGCATACCTTCACTCAAAGGAGGGAGCGATTGGTAGGACACATTCTTAGACATCAAGGAATTGTGAATTTAGCGTTGGAGGGAAGTGTTTGGGGTCTAAACCGCAGAGGAATACCAAGAGATGTATACAGTAAACAGATTCAGACAGATGTAGGTTGCCGTTCTTATGTGGAGTTGAAGAGGCTTGCTCAGGATAGGGTGTTGTGGAGAGCTGCACCAGTCTCCGGACTGAAGACCACAACAACAACAACTCTCTTTCGAAGTAATCACCAGCGGTGTGCAGAACCCGATGTCAGCGATGTGGAAGGCGTACTATACCGTTAGCAGAGCCTGTCGAATCTCTGGAACAGTTCTGAAGCGAATGCTAGGAAGTGGTTCCTTCATCTTCGGAATCACAGTCACAAAGACCAAAGTCCGGGTAGTATGGTGGATGGTGTAGTACTTTCCAGTCCCACCGACCGAACAGAGCAGCCGCAGGTTGCGTTTTATGCGTCCGCGCATTGTCAAGCAATGTGTACTTTGTGTACAAAGTTTTGCCACTTCTTTTGCAATGCTTGTTGACACTGTCGTGCTGTACGACTTCTGGTACATTCAGTCTTGATCCAACTCCGTTGTTCCTGTTTCCAAAACGTAGTGACACTTCCATGTTAGAGCACTCGCTCATAAGTGACTGTTTTTCCCTCGACTGTGCGCACGCCGGTGACGTGCGACGGGCGAGTCCATTTGCTCGGAGGTAAGGTAGGTGCTATCAGTGCGACAATAGTGCGTTCCATTGCATAGTGTTTCCACAGCAATGTTGCCACTTTTTACGTTTCAGCCCTCGTACTTGATGAAAATCGCCTTTGAAGTATCGCAAGCACATTTAAACATATCTTAAGGTGCCATTGTTAATTCAAATTGTCGGCGTAGCTCATTTGGTGCGGTCCATCCTATGTAATTAAAAAGGAAAAAACTAACCACTTGAGTCCAAAACTCAGTAACAACAGAGAAAGAATTGTTACGACGAGCGTAAAGACACGATTCACCCGATGAAAAGAAATTATAAAAAATAGTATCGTTGTAGATAGTCAATCAAATCAGAAACACCTATGCAAGCACCAATTCCCTTTCTGCTGGCTGTATCAGACAAGCGCAGGCTGAAACAAGTTAGTATATCGTGAAGATGACTTCTGTAACGGATCCGAAACGTTGGAGAAATGTATCATCATGACGCGGCAAATAGCTCAGAAGAAATTAAATTTTAACTATAAGCACCGCGAAACCCTACTTTCGTAAGAAATTAACATAGGTTCAGTATTTCGAATCCCGTCGTAATTGTGTTCGTATACTTCAACCATTTAAATATGAAATTCAGTAAATTAACATACCTAATCGGAATTTTTTATTTATTTTTTATTAAAAATCAGTTTTCCTCTTCTTTTTTTCTATATTTTTTAAAAAGTTTGTTAGTAATGATAATGGTGGTTTAAATTTTTTTTTAAACTGGCAAATTACGTTTTTTACAGTCCCTGTTAGCTTCAGTGTTGTTGT
This sequence comes from Locusta migratoria, assembly GCA_026315105.1. Classification (NCBI taxonomy): domain Eukaryota; kingdom Metazoa; phylum Arthropoda; class Insecta; order Orthoptera; family Acrididae; genus Locusta; species Locusta migratoria. The sequence goes on from CM048746.1 coordinate 613,642,859, forward strand.
TGCCTTACCATGTTCACTTCCTGAAGAGTTGCGATTCTGTTTTTGGAAAGTCGTGTCCATAGCTGCTAATGGATGTTTCACCGCAGCAAACCTAGTCAACCATCGTTATGCGACGAAAACGTATTCTGCGCGTCTACATACAAAATTAACAATAAACAATATGTGTGCATTTTTCATAAAAAATGGAATTGTTAATTACCATATATTTGATGAATTTTGTATTTAAATGGACCGAGTATTCCAACAGAATGAATAAGAAATAAGATTATAGCGAGGTTCGAAACACCGAACTTACGTTAACTTCATCGAGAATGTACAACGCTACTAAATGAAGTACGCCGACAGTTAAAATAAATGGCACAATAACAAGAACGTACCGTATTTGCTGGCGAATAAGACGCACTTTTTTTCCTACAAAAATTGCTTCAAAAACTGGATGCGTCTTATACGCCGGTTGCCACAATTTGGATTTCTTTTCAAGGGACTTGAAAGAATGGTATAAAACGCGGGAAATAATGTTTTAAGCGGGAAAATTTGCTTTAAGTTTCTCTCTTACATTTTCGTAGTTTTTATTTGATACATGTACATAATATGCACCAAAATACCCGTCAGGAGCTTTAATATGCAGTAAATGTTTTTTTGAATTTTGTACTATTTTTAGTGCCAAACGTAACTGAACTTGATAACTTCACAGGAAGTAGAAACATTCGACGTAATGTCATTCATCATAATCGGGTTTTTCGGCAATCTTATAACGGCGTCATTCGTTATTTGAGTAATGAAACACTGCTCAAGTATTTGTCCACGTCTCGCCTGACGATATTTGAGAATTTATTCTCAAGTGCAAATATGTATACCGTGTACAGCGTCTGCGTCTCACAGTTGTATTTTTGAGGTTATACCATGCTGTGTCCCATATCGTACACCGACCAATACACAGACGCATACCATCCATCATTCTCATAGTTTATGGAACATCACAAAAAAATAATCACGTATTTGCGCTCTACAATAAATTCTCAAAACGCGTCATTTTAAACATGAAAACACCGTGAACTAATACTCTTCGCTATGTCTGCTCGGAGCAGTCGTAAGCAGAGCCACCTAGGTGTCAATGTCGTAAGCCTTTACGACGCTCTTGTCAAGCATCGCGCATAGCAACACCGGCTAGACTACAAGGCCTCACAACAGTACGAATTATCACGAACAGAATGATCTATTGGCCCAAGGTCAACATGGATTTAGAAAATATCGTTCATGCGAAACACAACTAGCTCTTTACTCACACGAAGTGATGTGTGCTATCGACAAGTATTCGCAAATTGATTCCGTATTCCTTGATTTCCAGAAAGCTTTTGACACCGTACCTCACAAACGGCTTTTAATCAAATTGCGTGGTTACGGTATATCGCCCCAAATTTGCGCCGGGATAGGGGATTTCCTCTCAGAGAGGCCACAGTTCGTAGTAATCGATGGTAAGGCATCGACTAAACCAGAGGTGATACCGGGCGTTCCACAGGGTAGTGTAATTGGTCCTATGCTGTTCCTTATTTACATAAACGATTTAGGGCAAAATCTAAGTAGCTCTCTTAGGTTGTTTGCAGATGACACCGTCATTTACAGTCTAGTAAAATCATCTAAAGATCAAAACCAACTGCAGAACGATTTGAATAAGATATCAGTATGGTGTAAAAATTGGCAATCGACTCTAAATAATGAGAAGTGTGAAGTCGCCCACATAAGTACGAAAAGAAATCCGTTAAACTTTGTTTACATGATAAATCAATCAAGAGTGAAGGCCGTAAACTCCACAAAATAGCTAGGAATTAAAATTACTTCTGACTTAAATTGGAAAGAAAACGTAGATAATGTCGCGTTTTATTAGCAGAACCTTTAAAAGATGCAACAGATCTACTAAAGAAACTGCATACACTACGCCTGTCCGTCCTTTTATGGAATAGTGCAGCCCAGTGTGGGATCCTTATCAAGTGGGTTTGACTGAGGACATAGAAAGAGTCCAAAAAAGGGCAGCTTGTTTGGTATCGTTACGATACAGGGGAGACACCGTTACGGAATCAATACAGGATCTGGGATGGGAATCATTACAAGAACGGCGCTTATCGCTGCGGCATGGGCTACTTACGAAACTCAAATTCTCCTCCGAATGCGAAAATATATTGTTGACTCCCACTTACATAGGTATAAATGATCATCAGAATAAAATACGAGAAATCAGAGCCCGAACGGAGAGATTCGGGTGTTCTTTCTTCCCGCGCGCTATTCGAAAATGGAATGGGAGATAAAATAGTATAACGGTGGTTCGATGAACCTTCTGCCAGACACTTAAATGTGATTTGCAGAGTATCCCATGTAGATGTAGATGTCAAACCGAGAGGTCGCGAACACTAGCTGACTGGTTGTCCGCTGGGGCACGCCCACCGACTCGTACCGGCCCGCCAATCGGCTAGCGTTCGCGGCCTCTCGGTGTGACGTACAAGGCTTGTTGAAGGCCTTGTCTTCTATGCGGTGTTGGTCATAGTCGGTACGCACATCTGGGTTTGGTTAGTGAAATTTTACAAAACAAGGATCTATTGGTTTGAACTGGCAGACTTTTTAAGAAAAAATGTACACAGAAGATAATGCTAACACAAATCTGTTACGCTGAATTCTTTTATTTTGGAATATTTGTTTAAAACGTGACAGTTTTTATATTCACAATTCTTTGTAAATTTTTATTTAAAACGTGACAGAGTTTTACATTTTTTTTAAAAATACCCTATTTTTAAACATGCTAATATTGTTATGGTACATATCCCTCTGCAACAAAGTTGTTAGCTAACTATGTTTAAAAAAAGTGAACTGCTCTTGTAACATTCTAAGATGATTAAAATAATTTTGTAGAGTCTTCAATCGGAATCTCTTTTAGCGAGGTCGCTGACCAATCGCGCCGACGTCTTTATTTAATGCATTCATCAACCGAAAGACGTTTCTTGCCTTTGTATGTTAAGTCTTATGAAGGGACTTCACACAGAGAAGTAATAGCTCCGCCGCAAATCTTACAGCTGCCAAGACTTTATTTTTACGACGACTACGGCAGTTACAAAACAACGAAACTAAAGTGTATAGTTCTACCGCCGTGTCTACAGACTTACACGAAACCAGTTTCTCGCAATTCATTTCATACAACGGGTGTCGCAACCTAGTGTCGTCGTGTAGACTAGCCTCAAGCGTAAACTGTCAAGAATTTCGATTGCATAAAGTTTATGAACACTACCTGAAGGCACTGCCATAGATATTTTGATGTACGTGAGCAAATCTATATCTATAAATGTGAATGTCTGTTCGGTGTACGTTTATCACGCCTGAACCACAAGACATAAAGAGCTAAAAATTTGTAGAGTTACTACTTTCTGCCCGGGGAAGTCTTTAGGCACGGTTTTATGGCGATCAGATAGCTATTTATCTGTATATATTAATGGGAATGTGTGTTAGGTGTACGCTTATCACGTCCGAACGACAAGACGCAGAGACTTAAATATTTGTACAGTTGCTAATTTATACCTGAGGAAGGTTTTAGGCACGGTTTTATATATCTGATAGATATTTAGCAATTTGAAGAATATAACGCGAAATGCGGAACAATAATTACTCTTTGGAAATTATATTTACCATTTGAAAATGGTTATATTGGTTGTATTGTTCCGTGATGGTTGATAATGATAAAAGGGGTTGGTATATTGGGATGGGAAGTTATCGGTGTATATAAAATTCTACATGTGAGTGTGTTAATATTTCGCTCTGCAGCGAAAACTACCGAACGCAAACGACTGGACTGTGTGTAATTGTTGTCCGAAGTCTCCCGTTGTACACCATAGCAGTTCCATGCCGATAGCTATAAAGCGGTGGAAGATATGGTGGCTGAAGGTCGTCAAATTGTTAAAAAAATCCGGACTGAACGCCAGCGATGACGTTTGCGACTATATAGCAAGGAGGTTACATACAGCGAAACTTGATGCCATAGACCATATCTTTGGTCTATGCGTGCTACAATGTCTTCACCTCTTCCTCTGTAAATGTTTGTTTCTAAAGAAAGTATTGTATTTCATTTCGTCCTTCAAAACCAGTCCTATAGCACCCTACTGAAAGATAGACGCGGGCTATGCCAGTGTATTATAATTGTTACAATAGACGTATTATGTGTGATTTTTTTTTTCCAAAAGAATGTCTGAAAAGTGGGGTGCGTCTTATAAGCCGGCAAATACGGTAAATCTTCTTGCAAACTTCAAAGTCGATTTTCACTAGAATATAGGAAGCACTGCATACAGAATAACTACATTGTCGCCAGTGAAACACTGCAACATACTAATAATTCAGCATACACTTACGGTGAGAGATAAACAGTTTAGTACTACACCACAGAACCAATACATGGTGCTGTTATGACTTGCGACCAATGAACTGCAGTGATATTGTAGATGTGGATTGCAGGTGTACCTGGGCGAGACGTCAGAGCCGAAGCTGCGCGGCATGCTGGCGGGCTCGCCGATGGTGAGCTACTCGCTGGCCATCCTGGTGGTGTACACGCTGGGCAGCTGGCTGGAGTGGCACGCCGTCGCCTGGATCAACACGGCGCTGCCGCTCGCCGCGCTCGCCGCCGTCTCCCTGGTCCCGGAGAGCCCCGTCTGGCTGGCCCGCAACGGCCGGCTCCAGCAGGCGAGGGACGCCCTCACCTGGCTGCGAGGGGGCGAGCTCGCCGACCCCCACGAGGTAACTGACGTTCTGCATCCTCTTACTCTCTAGTCCAACAGAACATTAATAGTGTTTCACCATTCTATAACGGAGTGCACTACTCGCTCTCTCGATCACTGTAGTAGCGTAAGTACTGTAGTTCCCAGCTGGGATAGGACTCTCCCTCCCCCGCCCCACTATACCACTCGTCGTCCGAATTTGTACGCTCCCCCACCCACAGGCAGCACGCACATCGTGCACACGTCTCCTCGTCTTGGACGTTGCGTGTACACCCTGTCTTCCTAAGCAAGAAATTGTTTGAAAATATCAAACAATGAAAATTCCAGGAAGGATTCAACAATATTTTCCTGAAGGATAGGTTGTTTACTCGCCACAGACATGTCAGATGAGTTGCGGAAAAGCACAAATAATAGAGAAGATTGTTTATGTTCTAGGAGGCGATCCAATTATAATTTTGTAGAAAGATATAAAAAAGCCAAGATCGCTGATCATCAATTTTTATTTATGACGAGCGGTTTCGCTGAACTAAGTCAGTATCATCTGGTCCAATAAAATCATTTTACAAGGCCATAATCTTGTAATGTCAATCAGTTGCTACATAACATAATTTACAGTGCATAGGTGCACAATGTCATTATAATAAAACATAATTATCACTGTGAGTGACAATAGAAAACTGATACATGATACAAGTCTAGTGCACCTATGCACTGTAAATTATGTTATGTAGCAACTGATTGACATTACAAGATTATGGCCTTGTAAAATGATTTTATTGGACCAGATGATGCTGACATAGTTCAGCGAAACCGGTCGTCATAAATAAAAATTGATGATCAGCGATCTTGGCTTTTTTATATCTTTGTACAATATAATAGAGAAGAACTTGACAATTTTTGGCCTTTGTCGGTTAGAGACACACACACCTACGCACAATCATAGAGACATGACCGCCGCCTCCGACCGTTGTGGCCAGTCTGCGAGACTCGAAATGCCTGAGATGAGAGCAATCAGTGATGGGGGGTGAGGAAGTGGCAAGCAGAGGGAAGCAGGAGGGGAGGAGGCAGATGCACGGCACAGATGGGGGAATACGCCAGTGTTGTCTGACGCACAGGGCGGAAGGATGGGAAGGGACTGAAATGTGTGGCAGAATGGGAGAGGTATGTAAGGACAAAGTGTGATCAGGGAAGGGTAGTGGAGGTAGGAACCAGCGAAGGATTAGAGGTAGGATGTATTGCAGGGAGAGCTTCCAGCTGCACAATTCAGAAAAACTGATGTAGCATTCAAATGGATCCTCCCCACAAACACCAGCTTTTCGAATTGCGCTCCCACAATCCTCTAGGTCTAAGCCTTGTCTAGTTTCTACCTCCACCACCCTTTCCTACCCACACTCTATCCCGCCACACATTTCAGTCCCTGCCCATCCTTCTGTACTGTGCGTCAGACAGCACTGGCGTATTCCCCCACCCATGCCGTGCATCTCCCCTCTCCCCTCCTGCTTACGTCTCCTTGCCACTTCCTCACCCCAATCACTAGTTTCTCTCGCCTCAGCCATGCCGAATCTCGCAGACAGGCCACAATAGCCGGAGATGGCGGTCATGTATCAGTGAGTGTGTGTGTGTGTGTGTGTGTGTGTGTGTGTGTGTGTGTGTGTCTGACCGACGAAGGCCTAAATGATCTACAGCTATCAAGTTATTTTCTATTATTTGTGCCTTTCCACAACTCATTGGATGTTTCTGTGGTGAGTGAACAATCTATCCCTAACGAAAATATTGTTTTGGCTTCATTTGTTTTGCAGTCTCATCATTGCAAGTGCTTATAGTTAGTTAGGTAAGTTTGATTTTGAAAACATTATTAATAGCTAGGTGTGGTAGATATTTGATAAGTATCTATTGTAAATCTCTAATTTGTACATTTTTGACTTTTTTAATGGAGAATGTTGACGCATGTTATGTGTGCATTATCCTCATCTAGTGCTTGACTCTGTCACTTACTTTGGAGTGGGGTTTGAGGAAGAATACCTTTTAGATATTACCTATAAAATTAAGGATCTAATTCTCTACTTATGTATTTTGTCAACAGAATTTTGGGACTATCTGAAATTGTTTCAAAATTTTCATTCTTACAGACATGAATAAATATTTATTAACATAAATAGTTTGAGCTTTTTTATTGGGAGTACACCTCAAAAAATCTAGGTAAAAGGACTACCATATGTATATGAATATAGACCGCTGTTTTTCCGACATTTCGGCTAGAAAAATCATGGTGCAGCTTATAATGGGGATTTTCCTCCTCACATCATCAACTGTGAATTTCAGAATGACTTATATACGTTTCTGATGCTCGAAAAAACTTAATACAGTATCTTTTATTTAATAGTTCTGTGATTGGTTCGTTATTGCATGTTTTTTTAATCAGAATTTTTTTGCACTGTCCTACTTTTTTTTGTCTTCTCAAATATACTGAGCAGTAGCTCCACAGACTGAACCCCTTCGGTTGCCTAAAACGGACATCTAACTTCCTCTTGTTTGGTTGGTTGATGGGGAGCTGAGGGCGGTATGGGCAGGGATAGTACCAACCAGTACGTCATCAGTCCGATACAAGGTTCACAAATAATGATATTATTGAAACATTCTGGCAGATTAAAACTGTGCGCCGGACCGGTATTGTAACCTGAGACCTTTGCCTTTCGCGGGCAACAGCTCTCACGACGGTGTCTCAGTGCCACAGAGGGTGTTGAAAAGGCCCTGAGTGGGGGACGCCACATTCGGAGCCTCGTGGCGCCCACGGGATGGAATGTTGGCGCCTTCCAACCCAAAAGTGGAGGCTGCCTACAATTGCGCCATGATGCCCGGTATTCTGGTTCTCGAACTTAGCCCTCTTCCGAACTGCTGTTGCCCTAAAAAGGGGCGACTAGTTATTCTGTGTGTGTGTATTGGTTTTCTGGTGTCTTCAATCGCTGCGTTAGTGTGACTGCATAGTTAAGAGGATCCCTCATTAGGAATTTCCAACTCAAATCAACCGCTGACATCCACTCTATACCTCTTCTGCCTACTTCAGACTTACTGTAAATATTCTGCCTAATTGTCCTGAATTCACACTATCGTCTGATTAATATTACTCGCTAGTTGACGTTTGTCACGTGACGCTACAAAGGCAGCCGGCTACCGCTCGACTGTAGGCGACGCACAAAGACAATGGGTCACTTCATAAAAGCTGTTAATATTATTTAATATTGTAAAATTGTGGGTGGATCGCGTAACTAATGAGGAGGTACTGAACAGAATTGGGGAGAAAAGAAATTTCTGGCATACCTTGACTAAAAGAAGGGATAGATTGGTGGGACACATTCTTAGACATCAAGGAATTGTGAATTTAGCGTTGGAGGGAAGTGTATGGGGTAAAAATCGCAGAGGAAGACCAAGATATGGTACAGTAAGCAGATTAAGACAGATGTAGGTTGCCGTTCTTATGTGGAGATGAAGAGGCTTGCTCAGGATAGGGTATTGTGGAGAGCTGCATCAAACCAGTCTCCGGACTGAAGACCACAACAACAACAACATTTTAAGGCAGTGAAGTTAGAGGCAACCAAGAGTCAATGGCGGCAATGCGAAAAGCTCTGTCTGCAGCCAATTTTAAGTGATTAGTGACTGAACTTCAGTAGAAACGCCTTTAGTAATTCTCAATTTCATCTCATGTTGTTACGTGATTACACGTGATGTACTATGTATCCGCCAAAACTGCGTTCATCTACCTCCCGCAGACCTAAAACCACGTATTGTTCACTCACGGAGGATAAAGCTTGCCTGTATGAGCAAATTGAAACAGAAAAATTTCAGATACAGCACTAAAAACAAATTGTAATTTCTCCCTATCATTGGTTAGCCTACCTGAAAAATATCACCACTATTGGTTACGCAAGGTGCCGTGTTAAGAAGTAATCAGCAGTCCCACTTGGCACTTAAGTGCGGGTCATTAACGACACTAGCAGATTCGGAAAAAAAAGGTCATAGGATGAAAATTTCGAGAGAATAAAAAAAATCAATACTATTATGAAACATACGAAACAAGGTATAACAACATCAACAATTCAATCAATAAAAACAACAATCAAAGTGATTTACATTTTGAAATTAAAATTATGGCATGCGATGGGATTCGAATCCGCTCTAGTACGTCAGGTAATGACTTTACCATTGTGGTATGCAGCCATGTTATTATTTTTGTCTAAGCCACTGATTACACACAGTAACAAGCCTGATTTGTAGCCTTCGGGGAGTTCGTTTCCTCGTAAATTATAACGAAGCTCATTTAATGTTAGCTGATATCTGTTACATAATACTTGTATTGTTACTTTAACTCACAGCTTGTACGAAAGGATTCAGAGCTGTGCATGAGTACATATTTCGTAACACCTTTATCCGTGTCTTGTTTTGTATGGTTATCATTAAGAGATAAAATGCGAAATAGAAGTCCAGGCATGTGCTTCGGCAATAAAGCAAATCAAGAAAGAGAGCCAGAAAAGGAAATATAATTGAATTGACCGGCTGATGTGACAATTTGGTAACGGGGAATGGTTCGGACGTGCCGTTGGGCGCCTTGATTTGGTGAAAGCAGCACCAGCGCGTGAATTAGCAACTGGTTTTAATCAGACTGTTAATACTACAGCTTGCATGACCAGAGGTGGACCGAACCATCATTGACTGACACCAGTGTTTTTCAACCTGCGGGTCGCAAACTCTTGCTCGGGGAGGAACTATTTGCACCATAAAAAACTAGGAGTTCAGTAACACAAAAAACGCATGCCTAAGTGAAATTTATTTAATGTTAAAATTACGGAGTTCCTTTTGTAACATTGATTGTTAATTAAATAGATCATAAATTGTTTTATAATACAGGCAATTAATGATGGAAACATTTTTCGGGAACCAATCGATAGTTATAAGAACAAGATACAATAAGTAATTCTGAAAAATTCGAAAAAATCTACTTCTTTACAAACTGTCTATACAGTGGGACCTTTCTTAATGAGCATAATTCGCATCTCAGTCTTGTCTGAAATACGAAACACTGGTTAAGCAAAATATATTTTTCTGTTGGAAACCTTCTAAAAATATACAAAACGAACATAGCCCAACAATTTAAAAGGAAACTGTGGCAAGAGATTGCATTTGCATCCTCTGAGATAACATAGTTTTGTTACGATTCGTGAGGGGGAGGGGATCGCTAGAATATTTTTACTTGAGAGGAGCTCGCATATTCGAAAAGGATGAAAAGACGGACTTACACAATTTGTAAAGCTCTTTCTCTGCAATAAATCATTCAGTTACTCTGAAATTCTTACTATTTGTCATGTCCCTAATGGGCGCAATGAATTTCAACGTGAACATGTTAGGTACATCATTTTTCCAAACTTTAGTGCGTATGCACATTACAGCAGCTTTTTGTTGTTTCGTGTCGCTCTTTCATAAGTATGTCGAAGGTCTGCAGTAATTTTTATAGGAATTCAGCGCCATCTGACTGAAATAATTGTTTATTTACACAACCTGGTTTCGGCCTTAAGCCATTATCAATTGCTGTGCATAACATTATTAAAATTATTAAAAGGCAATATAAATTACAGATGTACGGTACATTAAAAGTAGCATGAATTACTTTTCCATCCTAATCTTGTATATATCCTAGAAGCTGTCCAAACTGCTCCGTCCCCCCTCCTCCTCATGTTTTCCTGCTCATGTGATTGGTCCTGTTGGGAACATTTGTACAGTGCTGATGTGATTTGTGGAGATGTAGTATGATGTTTTTTTTTTTTTTTTTTTTTTTTTTTTTTTTTTTTTTTTTTTTTTTTTTTTTTTTATCTAGACAATGTTTTACCTTTTGGAGTGATAAATGCCTCACAAAGTATATATTCAATATTTGTGTGATTGTAGTGTGATAACATGTCTTACAACTGTGTAGTCCGCAGGTAACCTAAACATAACAATCCATCTGTGAACTGTAAATAATAATACTGTACCCATCCCTCAAAGATAATCCATCTATCCATCAATTTACTGCCAGACATTCCACTCCAAACATGAATATGATGGGATATCTTTGTAATTATATTTGTTATAATCTTGGGCAGACCTTCTCCATAGATCAACCAGTTGCTTTTGTAACATTATAACGAATACACATCTGTGTAGTTGTTTTAAACAAACATGTGGGTACAAATGTGGTAGGTATGTTAATGATATGGACTTATCAACTTTTCCTAACGATTTTATTGTCATGACAATGACTTAGGTAAAACCTGTCTGAAGAGATTTATGTAAGTAACATATTAATTGTAATGTACCCTACATCTGTAATTTATATTGCCGTTTAATAATTTTAATTATGTTTTGCAGAGCACTTGATACTGCTTAAGGCCAGAACCAGGTTGTGGAAATAAACAATTATTTCATTCAAATGGTGGTGAATTCCTTTAAAACGTTTTACATGACTGATGTTCAAGATACATACTGTGGTGTCGCACAAGTACAAAGTGCGCGCCACCTACTTTCGCCGCGCGCCGCCATGCATGCACGGCGCGGCGTTCTTCCGACGACAGCCACGAGCGCCCTCTGGGAACGCCGCTCGTGGCCACCACTGAAGGACATCGGCCACTTCGCACTTCGCACTTCGGACTGAGCTAGCAAACAGTTACGACCTTCGTAATCAGATAGGCACGATTGAAGACTTCGCTATTGTACAGGCACTAGGCAGGCCTCTAACTACTATGTATCAACATACTGCAGTACTATGTAAAAGTTAAGTATTGTTACATTCTGTGCAATATATCTCTTTCTAATTTACTCGAGTGTTTATAGTTTCTGGCTGCTCCCCTCCGTACCTGCATCAGCGTGTCGGTCTCATTCCACTCGGCCACCGACACCTACGACGAGGCTGGGACACAAAAGCGGCGACGAAGTTGGGACACAAAAGTGGCGACGAGGAGTGATAGAACCTTGGACCAGCCCGCTTGCAGCAGCCAGACAGCAGCAGTCGGAACACGCAAAAATTGCTCCCGCCCACCCACCCTTATTATACGATTTTTGGGGGAACATATTCCGTTACGTATTTTGTGGACTTTTTTGTTGCAGAGCGAGTCCTTTCATATTGCATTTGTGTTTTGTTATAATTTACTTGTATGCGCGGCGCCTAATCGGTCAGCATGGCCACTACCCCGAACCCAAACTTAATGGAAATTATTCAGTTACAGACGGCGCAAATTACCCAGCTTCTCCAGGCCGTGTCGCAGTTGACGACACAGGCTGCTCACCAACAACAACAGTCGTCACATCAGCAGCCCACACCTGCCGCCGCACCGCTTCCGACGTTCCGCCAATACAACGAACGTGAGGAAGAATGGAGTGATTATCTGGCACAGTTTCAAGAACTCGTCGCGGCTCATCAACTTACAGGTCAGACTGTTAAGCATCTTTTATTGTCTGTGGTGGGCCCCAAAACTTTCGTGTTACTGCAAAAACTATTCCCGCACGCATCTCCTCGTGATGTAGACTTTGAACAAATTGTAGATGCACTGAATGCTCATTATGAGAGAAAAGTTCTTGTAGCCGCTGCACGATACCGATTTTTCAGACTTAAAAAGTTACCGCAGCAGTCACACCAAGAGTGGATTACGGAATTGAAGGGCTTAACCCGCCAATGTAAATTTACTTGCTCTTGTGGACTTTCGTATAGTGACGTGATGTTGAGGGATGCGATTACGCAGAATATTCAGGACCCCAGAATTAGAGCAGCAATTCTGAAACAGTCTGACCCTTCATTAGACAGTGTACTGCAGCTTATAGAAGCGCATGATACTTTTGACTTAGCAGATGTAGAAATGCAAGGGCACAGTGTAAATTCAGTGCGCCGCAACGGACGCTTTCCTAGCCGTAGTTCTCAGTATAGCACTAGTGATTCTTATTTTTCTACCGGCCGTGCTGAACAGACAGTGAACAGTAGCCAGTGTAAAAGTGCGACGCAAAGGTCGCCCCGTTGTGTTAGAAACAGTAATTTGAATAACGGGCGCCAACGCTCATTTCAGAAAAATGTACGTAAATCTTGCCCCCAGTGTGTGTCTCGCCACAAGCGTGCTCATTGCCCTAGTCGCAACGCAACCTGTTATCAATGTGGCAAATCGGGACATGTGCAGTCTGTGTGTATGCAAATTAAAAACCCAAAGAACAGTAACGTTAGAAACAGTGCTTCGCAAAGTGCGAGAACGGTTCATTCTGTAAATGTTATACGGGCTGTAGAATTGAACAGTGCTTTGGTTGGTTCTCAATTACAAGAATGTTCTTCTGCACCTATTGCAAAACTATATAGTGCACCACGTAGCAAGCGCCGACGAGCGCGTAAAACAGTGCAACGGAAAAGGGTTCGGGACACGCAAAATGACTATGAACAGTGCATTCCTGTAGTGAACCTAGTGCCTTCTGCAACTTCTTATTGTAAAAGTGCCCAGTACTGTGTAGATAGTGCCAGTAGACTTGTTGTAGATACTGACAGTAATTTTAGTGCAGTAGCCTCGCATTGCGCGGACGCCGATCCGGCGGTAGTGTCATCTAGTGACAGTGTTGTTAATCCCCTGCGTGCCGAGTCTGAGCCGCTTCCTTCAATACGCGGCCCGCGCAAGTGCAGCAAACAAACCGTAGCAGACGTTGCCCACATTCGCGCGCCTGTCGAGCGCCGCAAGCAAAAACTGTTTGTGAATCTCTCCATAGAAAATAAGACTGTGCAATTTCAGCTTGATACTGGTTCCGCTGTTACATTAATCAATAAAGATACTTATGGACTTCTGGGTTCGCCAAAATTGTCGCCGTCACAGCAAGTGTTAACAGCGTACACAGGTGAAAATATTCCCGTGCTAGGAACATGTAGCCTGCCTGCCTCTTTCCAAGGTGTAACAAAAACGGTTGCTTTTGTTGTTCTTCAGGCCAAATCGACACAGAACATTTTTGGTCTAGATGCATTCGATTTATTTGGTTTATCAATTCAAAGAGATGTGCTTCAAATTTCGTCAATAGTGCCTCAGGATAAAATCAATGCATTGTGTGACAAATATAGTGACTTGTTTTCGCCGGAACTAAGTTGTGCAAAAGACTTCGTGGCACATGTAACTTTAAAAGAATCTGCAGTTCCAAAATTTCGTAAAGCTAGACCAGTGCCTATCGCATTGCGTGATACAGTTGCCGAAGAACTTAAACGTTGGCAAGATAGTGGGGTGATTTCTCCTGTTTCTGCGAGTCAGTGGGCCTCGCCTATAGTAATTATACCCAAGCCGTCAGGAAAACTTCGTCTCTGTGCGGACTTTAAATCAACAGTGAACAGTCAAACAATTGTCGACACTTATCCCCTGCCCAGACCTGAGGAACTGATGGACAAATTAGGACAGTCTCGCTTCTTTTCCAAGATTGATTTAGCAGAGGCATACTTACAGATTCCACTTGATGACGAGTCAAAAAAAATTTTTCGTCATTAATACTCACATGGGCCTTTTTCAATTTCAACGCCTACCCTTTGGCAGTTCTTCCGCTCCCGCTATTTTTCAGCGTTTTTTGGAACAGCTGACAGTTTCTGTACCGTGTTGTTCGAACTATTTAGATGATATTGTGGTATCCGGACGTACAGTTGAAGAACATTTAGCAAACCTGGAGTGCCTTTTCAAAGTTTTGACTGCAGCAGGTCTACGTTGTAATAAAGCAAAGTGTTCGTTTTTTCAAACTGAAATAGAGTACCTAGGCCATGTGATTAATGCCCAAGGAATTCATCCCTTACAGTCACATCTTCGAGCAATCAAAGACTTGCCTCCTCCTAAGAATGTGCATGAATTGCAAGCAGTAATAGGAAAGCTTAACTATTATTTCAGGTTTATTCCCAATGCCTCTCAGATTGCAGCTCCACTGCATCACTTACGTAGGAAGAATATTCCTTTTGTATGGTCCAAAGATTGTCAGGTTGCCTTTGACACACTAAAATCTGCACTACTCAGTGATGCATGTTTGATTCCCTTTGACCCACAGAAGCCTGTAGTGCTAGCAGTTGACGCCTCATCGTACGGTGTGGGTGCAGTTCTGTCACATCGTATTGGATGTCACGATCGTCCTATTGCATTTGCATCCAAGCTACTGACGCCAACGCAACAGAATTACAGTCAGATAGAAAAGGAGGCCTTAGCAATCATTTACGGCGTCACAAAGTTTCATCATTATCTCTATGGCAGAAAATTCTATTTGTTGACAGACCACAAGCCTCTCACGTCGTTGTTCTCACCCACAAAGCCAATTCCGCCACGAACGGCACAAAAACTTCAGAGATGGTCCTTGATATTGTCAAATTATCAGTATGAGATTTTGTACCGACCTACCACTAAACATGCCAACGCGGACACACTTTCCCGACTTCCGGTTGGCCAGGATGTATCATTTGATTCTTCGGAAATGGCATGTTGTCAGATAGACTCCAGAGATGCTTCCGCTGTCGCAGACTTTCCTTTGAACTCTCGTCGGGTTGCACAGGAAACAGCTGCGGATGCAGACTTAAGTGTGGTAGCACGTTTTGTTCGCTCAGGGTGGCCTGCCAGAGCCAAAGGCATTGATCGGCCTCTGGTTCGACGTTATTTTGCACAACGTCATGCATTGTCTTTAAGTCAGGGTGTACTGTTGTTGCATACTGACAACGACCAAGCAAGAGTGATTGTTCCTCGTTCCCTGCAACGAGAAGTGTTACGCCTCCTGCATCAAGGACATTGGGGCATTGTTAGGACAAAGCAACTGGCCAGACGTCATTGTACCTGGGTTGGTATGGACGCTCAGATAGAGAGCATGACATCACAGTGTACAGTTTGTGCGGAGCATCAGGCGGCTCCTCCGCAACGTTTCTCAGACTGGCCACGCCCCAAGGGACCATGGCAACGTTTACATATTGACTTTGCCGGACCTTTCTGGAATACGCGCTGGTTAATTGTTGTAGACGCTTTCAGCAAGTTTCCTTTTGTGATTGCCATGAACTCAACGACGGCTTCTAGTACAATCAGTGCCTTAACATCAGTGTTTTGCATCGAAGGCTTGCCTGAAACTATCATCAGTGACAATGGACCTCAGTTTGTTAGTGCGGAATTTCAACAGTTTTGTCGTGTGAATGACATTCAGCATATCACCACCGCACCTTTTCACCCTCAGTCCAATGGTGAAGCGGAACGTTTCGTTCGAACATTCAAGTCTCACATGGAGAAGATGAAAGGTCAGCACTCCAGGCAGCAAGCTCTTCAACTTTTCCTGTCTACGTATCGGTGCATGCCACGTGACGGCCCGTCTCCTGCCGAGCTGCTACACGGCCGCCGTCACCGCACTCTCCTTCACCTGCTGCAGCCTCCCACGCACCGAGTCGGTTCGTATGGCGCTACGCGTTTTCAGGTTTCCACGCCGGTGCTGTACAGGGTGTTTGCTGGAAACAAGAAGACATGGTTGCCGGGCACCATTCAACGCGTGCTTGGGCGCCATATGTATGTTGTACGTTCTTCCACAGGGTCGGAGCTGCGGCGCCACGCAAACCAATTACGCCTGCACAGGCCGCGCGATCCTGTCTCCGGTTTCTTGATTCCAGACCCAGTTCACCGCCAGGGAGCACAGCCACATCGTTCGTCCCCGGACTACGAGATCGTCCCCATGGAGGTCGACGCACCTCCGATGCAGTCGTCGCCGCCGCTGTCGCCGCCGCAGATGACAGCGTCACCGAGAGGGACTCCGGGACCGTGCGGGCCCCCCCAGCTTGGGCCACGCACCTCAGAAGATGACCTGCTCCCTCTGGGCGGGGGCGGGCGCCCTTCCCCAGGTTTCGGCGGGTTCCCTGGAGGATCGCAAGGCGGATGCCGGGGCGCGGACGGCGTCTCGATCCCGGCCTCAGCTACGACGCCCGTCCCACCAGTAACGCCCCCGCTCAGGCCCTCCTCCCAGTGCCGTCGCCGTGGCCCTCAGCCCTACGCCACGACGGCGCGGCGGTTTGGGGGGGAGGGGTGTGGTGTCGCACAAGTACAAAGTGCGCGCCACCTACTTTCGCCGCGCGCCGCCATGCATGCACGGCGCGGCGTTCTTCCGACGACAGCCACGAGCGCCCTCTGGGAACGCCGCTCGTGGCCACCACTGAAGGACATCGGCCACTTCGCACTTCGCACTTCGGACTGAGCTAGCAAACAGTTACGACCTTCGTAATCAGATAGGCACGATTGAAGACTTCGCTATTGTACAGGCACTAGGCAGGCCTCTAACTACTATGTATCAACATACTGCAGTACTATGTAAAAGTTAAGTATTGTTACATTCTGTGCAATATATCTCTTTCTAATTTATTCGAGTGTTTATAGTTTCTGGCTGCTCCCCTCCGTACCTGCATCAGCGTGTCGGTCTCATTCCACTCGGCCACCGACACCTACGACGAGGCTGGGACACAAAAGCGGCGACGAAGTTGGGACACAAAACATACAAAATTATAAGTCTGCAGTAGTGTTTAGAAAAGTATGTATTTGGTTCTGCCACCACGGAGAAAAGCCGTACGCATTAAGGCGCCCAGCTGTGGTGCTGGCGGCCGTTCGCCGTCGGGGGTTCGAGTCCTCCCTCGGGTATGGGTGTCTTGTGTTGTCCTTAGTATAAGTTACTTTACGTTAGTGTAAGTAATTTGTAAGCCTAGGAACTAACAACCAACGTAGTTAAGTCTCTTAGATTTACAAACGTTGGAACATTGACCCAAGGTCAACACTGATTTAGAAAATGTCGTTCATGCGAAACACAACTTCTTTAACGAGTTTTTTATTCACACGAAGTGATGGGTGCTATCAACAAGGGTTCGCAAATCGATTCCGTATTTCTTGATTTCCAGAAGGCTTTTGACACCATACATCACAAACGGCTTTTAATCAAATTGCGTGGTTATGGTATATCGCCCCCAAATTTGCGATTGGATAGGGGATTTCCTGTCAGAGAGGACACAGGTCGTAGTAATCGATTGTAAGGCACCGATTGAAACAGAGGTGATATCGGGCGTTCCACAGGGTAGTGTTCCTGGTCCTCTGCTGTTCCTTATTTACATAAACGATTTAGGGGGAAAATCTAAGTAGCTCTCTTAGGCTGTTTGCAGATGACGCCGTCATTTATCGTCTAGTAAAATCATCTGAGGATCAAAACCAACTGCAGAACGATCTGAATAAGATATCAGTATGGTGTAAAAATTGGCTTGACTCTAAATAATGAGAAGTGTGAAGTTGTCCACATGAGTATGAAAAGAAATCCGTTAAACTTTGTTTACAAGATAAATCAATCAAAAGTGAAGGCCGTAAACTTCACTAAATACCTAAGAATTACTGTTACTTCAGACTTAAACTGGAAAGAATATGTAGATAATGTCGTGGGAAAGGCGAACCAGGGACTGCGTTTTATTGGCAGAACCCTTAAAACATGCAACAGAACTACAAAAAAAAAAAAAAAAAAACTTCATACACTACGCTTTTCCGTTCTCTTTTAGAGTATTGCTGCCCAGTGTGGGATCCTTATCAGGTGGGTTTAACGGAGGACATCGAAAGAGTCGAAAGAAGGACAGTTCGTTTCGTATTGTCACGATACAGGGGAGACAGCATTACGGAATTTATACAGGATCTGGGATGGGAATCATTACAACAACGGCGCTAATCGCTGCGGCGTGGGCTACTTACGAAACTCAAATCGCCAACATTCTCCTCCGAATGCGAAAATATATTGTTGACTCCCACTTACATAGGTAGAAATGACCATCAGAATAAAATACGGGAAATCAGAGCTCGGACGGAGAGATTCAGGTGTTGTTTCACGCCGGGCGCTATTCGAGAATGGAATGGGAGATAAATAGTATAATGGTGGTTCGATGAAACCTCTGCCAAGCACTTAAATGTGATTTGCAGAATATCCCATGTAGATGTTTTTGTGTCTCGTTTCCGCCGGTAGTCCTGGGTGTCGGTGGCCGAGTAAAGAGAGACCGACACAGGAAAATAGGATGCACGCGTGTGCAGCTACAGACGTGACCAGCCAGTGTGACAGCACAAACTAGAAACACTAGAGTAAATTAGAACGAGAGTTAAACTAGAGAGAGGCCTGCCTACTGATGAGTCCTAGTGCCTATCCGATAGCCAAGTCTTAACTGGTGCCTATCTCATTCCCAAGTGCACGATGTCGTTCAGTGGTGTCCACGAGCGGGATAGCAGCAGAGGACGCTCGTGGCCGTCGTCGTAAGAACGCCGCGCCGTGCGTGCATGGGGCGCGCGACGAAAGTACGTGGTGCGCACTTCATACTTGCGCGACACCACAGATGTAGTTGTAGATGTTTCATACACGACAGACGAACCGTTGTGGATGATCACCTAGGTTTAATGCGAAATACTTATCATTTATTGAATTATATATATTTTTGACGAATTACAGCGTTCAAATGAATGAAATAAATCGGAATTTGCGATGTTATGGCTTCACTGTATGAGGTTTAGATGGAATACCAAACTGTGGCGAATGAAAATTTGTGTCCGACCGGGATTCGAATCCGCGATCTCCTGCTTACTAGGCAGACGCGTTGACCACTCCGCCACCGAAGACACAGTGACCAGCCCGACTGCAGAGGACTCTTCTCTGCACGTCTCCCGCCACACACAAATCTCCATTCGCCACGCTGTCTCTTTCCTATACCACAGCCTTATTTATTCTATAATGTTCGCAGCCCTCGTAATACTGTATTCCCGCATCAGGGAGAACAGACCATGAGGTATCGAGACACAATTAATTCTCGTCAGGAGCCCAGCCTCTGCTTGTATACAATTATATATTTTTTTGACGAATTACAGCGTTCAAATGTATGAAATAAATCGCAATTTGCGATGTTATGGCTTCACTGTATGAGGTTTAGATGGAATACCAAACTGTGGCGAATGAAAATTTGTGCCCGGCCGGGATTCGAACCCGCGATTTCCTGCTTACTAGGCAGACGCGTTGACCACTCCGCCACCGAGGACACAGTGACTAGCCCGACTGCAGAGGACTCTTCCCTGCACATCTCCCTGCCATCTCCATTCGCCACGCTGTCTGTTTCCTATACCACAGCCTTATTTATTCTATAATGCTCGCAGCCACAATACTGTATTCCCGCATCAGGGTGAACAGACCATGAGGTAGCGAGACACAATTAATTGTCGTCAACGCGTCTGCCTAGTAAGCAGGAGAACGCGGGTTCGAATTCTGGCCGGGCACAAATTTTCATTCGCCACAGTTTGGTATTCCATCTAAACCTCATACAGTGAAGCAATAACATCGCAAATTGCGTTTTATTTCACTTATCATTGGTGCGCCTCGGTTGCACAGTGGTAGAGTGCCACTCTACAAATCCAAAGGTCGCGGGTTCGATCCCCGCCAGGTCCTACGATTTTTATCTGTCACTTTCCACTTCTTTCACTTCTGGCAGTAATGTTTATGTGAAAATACCGAGTAGCACCGTGGTTCGGAACCCACATTAAACTGTTGGTCCCCCTATAACTGGCTGGGTAAGTCAGTTCGAAGGTCGGAGGAAGGCAACGGCATACCTCCTCCAAACAGGACCATGCCTAGTAAAGCACTGTGGTGTTCAAACCAATCTTCGGATTATTGACTGCTTTACCTTTTTTCTATCATTGAATTTCACGAATACTAACCCGCGAGAAATTTTATTTTGCAGGTGGAGGAGGAACTCGACGAGTTGGTGTCGCGCATGCGCGCCGAGCAGGCGACGCTGGCGGCGGAGGCGCGCTCGGGCAAGGCGAAGCCCAGCCTGCTGCAGACGTTCCTGCAGCCGCGCGTCTACCGGCCCGTCATGATCGTCAACCTGGTCAACATGACGCAGATCTTCTCGGGCACGTTCATGCTCATCTTCTACTCGGTGGACCTGATCCGCGAGGCGGACGAGGGCGGCGAGGTGGGCATGGGCGGCGAGTTCGGCGCGGCTGTGGTGACGGCGGCGGTGCGGCTGGGCGTGGCGCTGGCCACGTGCGCGCTGCTGCTGTGGGCCGGCCGCCGCCCCATGGCGGTGGGCGCGGGCGCCGCCACGGCCGTCGCGTCGTTCGCCGTCGCCGCCGTCTGCCACCTGCGCGAGGCGCGCCTGCCGGACGAGCCGCCCGCCTTCCGCGAGGGCCCCGCGCTCGTCGCCTGCCTGCTGCTCTACATCGCCGCCAACACCGCCGGCTTCTTCGTGCTGCCCATCGTGGCCACGGGCGAGCTCCTCCCGGCGCGCGTGCGCGGCCTCGCCGGCGGCTACATCTACTTCTTCTTCAACCTGGTGCTGTTCGCCGTCGCCAAGCTGTTCCCGCTGGCCGTCAGCACCGTCGGCGTGTCCGGCGTCTTCTTCGCGTTCGGCTCCTTCTCGCTGCTGGGCACGGCCCTCATGTACCTCGCCGTGCCCGAGACCAGGGGACGCACGCTCCACGAGGTCGAAGACTACTTCGACGGCGAGAACGCGCTCTGGGTCACCAGGAAGAAGGGCAGCGAGTTCGACGGCGACCGGGCCGTCTGCAAAGCTTGAGGGCCTGTTCGGACTCTGAGGCGCAGCGACAGACTTACTACACGTTGTAGAAGTCTAGACGGTGCCGTAATATTTTGGCATTTCCCATGACACCCGACTGAAGGACTTGGATGATACGATGTTAGATGGACAGTGAAAAATACAGTCGTGGTCAAAGAGGGAAAAGTTCCATGTTTCAGTATTGTCAGAAAAGTGTTATAGATTGGTGGAATACATGTTGCTATGGCTGTCACCCGACACTGGGCACTGAGTTCGTGGACATTATACCCAATGGCCAGTGAAATATGCTACAAAGAGGGAAAATTATAGTCTCCTAACAATAAAAGTGAATGTAAATTAATGAAATGCAGCAACCACTTGCTTTTCGTTATTTATTTTTTACTTTAACGACCGGTTTCGGGCGCTTGAGTGCCCTTCTTCTGGTCTATTTTTGTACTGTTGCTTAATAAATATACATGCTAGCAGTCAGCAACAGTACAAAAATAGACCAGAAGAAGGGCACTCAAGCGCCCGAAACCGGTCGTTAAAGTTAAAAATAAATAACCACAAGCAACTGGTTTCTGCATTTCATTAATTTATAATCTGAACAGTTGCTGAAATTGATAAAATACTTCAAAAGTGAATGTGGGCCATAAAAATGAAATCTTATTAAATCCATCATCAGGGGTGGAACGGGACAGCGGCTGGTCAAGATTCCGCAGGAACTGAGGTACCAACAGCCGTAAATATAATGAAATATTTATTCTATTACAACCAGTTTCGGCATTTCACTGTGCCATATTCAGGTCTCTACATCGGAGCATGACATCCAAAAGTAGGGATACTAGTATCCCTACTTGTGGATATCATGGTCCGTCAAGCCAGGCCCCATTAACGACCATTCAGAGTTGTTTATGTGTAGTTGAACACAATTCTGTAATTCATCCTCTGGCTTTTACGTGTTCCCCCGAAATCAGTAACTGCTACAAGCCCAAAAGTTTAAAGCAGGTTGTGTGGTGGATAGAAAGAGCTAAATCCGACAGACAATCGTATCTGGAAAGCACTGCTGCAGGTATACTGATTAGCAATACGTTCAAACCGAAATGTTTACGTAGCACCAGTTCCAGTACCAGACCTGAACAGCCAAATAGCATCCAGCAGTAGACCCCATATTGAGTGCCATAGCAGCAACTAATGGTAAGATTTGTGCTAACAAGGCACTTACTGCAGAGCCAACCCGTTCATTTTCATACTACTAGCGAAATTTCTGTCCACAATATGTGATGAAATGTCTGGTGCCTCATAAAGGTAGCACTCTTGGCACTCTCCCTACATCGGAGCATGATATCCAAAATTAGGGATACTAGTATCCCTACTTGTGGATATAATGCTCCGATGTAGGGACCTGAAGATGGCATAGTGAAATGCCGAAACTGGTTGTAATAGAATAAATATTTCATTATATTTACGGCTTTTGGTACCTCAGTTCCTGAACAATAAAAATGAAAGGTCTGTTCTTTAGCACCATTTGGTCTACAACGCTCTAAAATATCTGCCGCCTCTTATCAATGGAATTTGACTGCATCTAATGTTATATGTACAGCATTCGACACTTGAATGTGAACACATAAAAGCATTTTTATTACTTTCTTCTTATCAGCTCATACATTGTTGATCAGAATGTTTGTAATGTGTTACATGAGAATTTTTTCAGTGAGACTGTGATAAATTTTATGACGACTGAATTAATCATTACTTCACGAGCCATATCTGACATTTATTCCATCATTAGGCTATTTTCCAATTCATGGTGAGGGTCGTACAGCAAGTAATTTTATTTTGAAATAAAGGCTGTTATGGGTGCAGAGTACTTTATTATTGCTTAATGTTTTGTTTTCTTTATTTTCTTAAATTAAGCATCGATAAACAACTCTGCAACCAACATAGCTTTTATTTCCAAATATAATATTCCAATAATTGTACAAATTTTATCTTCTGTAATCAAAATGCGAAGGCTCTGCACTCGACCTTTCCTGAGAGACCAGATACACGTCAAGCCAGGCCCCATTAACGACTATTCAAATTTGTTTATTTGTAGTTGAATACAATTCTGTATTTATCCTCTGGTTTTTACGTGTTCCCCCGAAATCAGTAATTGCTATAACCCCAAAAGTTTTAAGCAGGTAGTGTGGTGGATTGAACAGCTAAATCCGACAGACAAACTAATCTGGAAACCACTGCAACAAGTATAGCGATTAGCAACACGTTCAAAGTGAAATCTTTACACAGCACCAGTTTCAGTACCCGACCTGGACAGCCAAAAAGCACCCAGCAGTAGAACCCATATTGAGTGCCATAGCAACGACTTATGATAAGATTTGTGCTAACACGGCACTTGCTGCAGAGCCAACCCGTTCATTTTCATACTACTAGCGAAATTCCTGTCCACAACATGTAATGAAATGTCTGGTGTCTCATAATAGTAGCACTCTCGGCAGTGTCAGAACAGTAATAAGTTCCACGCCACTGACTGTTGGCAATACGAAATGCGTAGTCGTGCCCTCCTGAGCCCTACGTGCCTTGGGTTATCTTTTTTTATGTTACTGTTTCGCAGTGGTAGTGCTCTGATTTATAATAAATCACGATTCACAAGAGAAATACTTTCACCTTGGTCCTATCAGCATCCAGTAACTAAACAATGGTAGAAGTGTTAAGTGAAAGGGAAAACGTTGTACAAAGACTGAGTCAGGAGATACCTGCAGAATTTAGTCACAATGCAAGTAATAGTTCCGTAGATTCTTCGTACAAACGTATGTTCGTAACTCAGTATTATAGTTCTTTCGTTCCTAAATGATAATTTGTGAGTGAATTGTCAAATTGCATTGAACATTTAGGTTTCTGAATAAAGAGAGAGCGTGATTATAGTGTGCAAGTGGTGTGTAAAACTCATTATTTCTGTAGACTGTGATCCGTGTCATCTAGCATTACTTGAAGAAATTATATTTTCGGAACATATACTATAAAATCAACAGTGCCTTACGGACTTCTTTTTAATAGCAGACCTCTTGGTTTGTCCAATATGTTTTATTTCAAGTTATGTTTTTCAGCGGCCAGTACTATACTGCAAGAGGCACAACTCACTCCAGTACTTCCTTTTTTCTGATGTAAATGAAATTGGAAGTAACCTGTACTTATTTCTGCCTCTGTTATGTTTACTTAAGGTCTCTTCATGTAGCATTGTTGGTGATTTACCATTAGCAAGTTTGACGTTTATTTGTTTCAAGCTAGTGTTGGGGAAATTGTTGTGTTCATTTCCATGTCATAATGCATTTGTTAGAAATTTTAGGTTCGCATGTAACTGAAAGTGTTTTCCTTTGGTGGCATGCAACAATTTGTAATGGACCTAATCCTGAGTTCTTTCATGAACAATATATTCATACATATTGTATTATGTTTTTGAGTACTTGTGATTTTGTGTCCACATGTTACAAAATATGTGCTCCTTCATATAATTCTTATATGATGTGCAGCAGTTTTTGTAGCAATAAATCAATTAAAACATTTACTTCATTTTTTATTTATTCAGTGTGTGACATGTGGTATCTCGACATATTACAATAGCTAAGAAAAGCTCAATTTTATATGTGAAGAATAATTTGAATTATCCACCACACAAAGCAACTAAGGTTTGAAAGTGCAATTTCCACTGCATCACCATAATATGTCATCAGCTCACATTTTTTTTTTACAAGATGATGCATAGGATACAAAATCCATGGCTCATACAGTCATATGTACACAAACTATACAGTAATAACTATCCACAAGCCCATTCAAAAAAAGCTCTGGTGATTTTTCTCTATTTCCAACTAATTCATATGTATGTATAGATTGAATCATCTTTTACTTCCTTTCTCACAAAATTATTAATACTCTATCCCAAGTTGTGTAGAGCTTAGTGGTAGGGATCTTGAGATCCAACTAGGCAATGGCTGTTATATGGCTGTTACAAATGCTGAAGCTAATTTCAGCTGCAAAAAAGATACTCAGAAAAATTACTTACTCCAGAGTAAATAGATAATTGAAGTTTATCTGAAATTACAGTTCCACCTAACGTAAGCTGCCCTTGTTGAATTTTACGAGGGAAGACTCCTAAAGATTCATTATCTTTCAGATCAGCAAACAAACTTCTGAATACACAAACATAAATACAATCCTCTCAATTACTGATAGGCAAGTGCCTGGGAAATCACAATGTGTGTACTGAAAGACAAAAATATTTACCAAATGAGTATTCTTTGGGACGACATTGGATGTTCTTAGTAGAAGTGGGCCACATGTTATTTCTCAGGAACGACATTGGATGTTGGCTTCTGTCAAATTATAATTGAGGAGCTAGTAGTAGCCAGTGCATGAAGTGGTCCTGAAAATTGGAAACAAGACTGCCTGTGGAAGAGACTGTGTTACTATAAACAGCCATTTCTGACGTACCCGGTCTTGGTTTGTAGCCTCTTGTAGATTCTCTTGGATCAGTGCTCTCGGTAATGACTCTGTGAAAAATTGTGGGGCAACACTAGTTTACTACAAATGATGTAGGCGACAAGTAGAATTGTAGTTCATTGACACTTCAGTATATCACTAGTGTCCAATTGTCTCCTTTTATGCCCAGTGTACTAGTCTCAATAAGTCACTACAACCCGCTAAGCACATTCCACACATCAGTAATACAGTTTACATAGTTTGTGTATGGAACACTCCTAACCTGACAAAAGTTCTCAAGGTGCACAAGCATGTCATGAATATTAAGTATCAGTACATAGTTAGTGTAGTAACACTTGCTACACAACTAACACAGAAGACCGTTAATACAACTGTTCAAATCGGAGTTCAGAGTGACATGGAGTGTACATCCTATCAAACACGAAACAAAACTCCCTACATGGCATGAAAGCTCAGATACATAAACTATTGGAAAGAAACCTCTGAAAATTACAAATTGTTAGGTACATTACCTAATTACAATGGAAAAGTAAACAATTACTTGGAAATGGCTATAGTAAAAGTTAGTGTAAACAGTACTAAGTAAATTGATACATAAGTCCCTGTTATTTTAAAAGTGCTTCATCTCAAAATATAGACCAATATGTTTGTAAACAATACTTTCAAAATAAACTGTAATTATACAGAAATTATTGAAGTAATCCTAACATTGATTGTGAAACAAAATACTACCTACTTTAATATTATGAGAAAAGAATTTACTTAGCCTGATCAGAAATACTAATGATCATAATATCTGACCAATACCAATATGCCTCTGGCTTGAACTAATTCATATTTGCTAATTGAACAAATCTCTGCAGTGCCGAATAATAGAAAATAACTTCAGCTAGTCACATTAGAAAAAAGAAAACCACAAGTTTTGGAAAAGAAAATGATAATAGACTAATTACATTCATAAATGTTATTATTCAACACTGGTATCAGGTGGTAAGTAGTACAAGCAGATGGGAATAAACATGCTTCATTACATAGCCCCCTCATTTTATTAACCAGAGAGCTATTTGTAAAAATTATTAATTGGGTAATTAAACGATAAAAACAAAAGCATGTTGATAATAAAATTAATCATTCAGATAGTTACAAATAAATAATATGAAATATATAAATAATATATAGTTACAAAAATAACCTTAATCTACACTACACATTCTATTTGTATTATGCTGATCATAAAATTACACAAAACGCAATACACAACAAAATTCAGTTATTATTAACGTAAATGTACATAATATTTACAAAACAAGTAAATGAAAAATATAGTAAATGAAAAATATCCA
Source organism: Locusta migratoria (assembly GCA_026315105.1). Classification (NCBI taxonomy): domain Eukaryota; kingdom Metazoa; phylum Arthropoda; class Insecta; order Orthoptera; family Acrididae; genus Locusta; species Locusta migratoria. The sequence continues at coordinate 613,670,026 of CM048746.1, forward strand.
TAATTGATCAGTTCTTGCAAATTGAACACAGTGTCCTATCACCGAAATGAAATACAATATTTATTTAAGGGAGGAACACTCCTCTCTCAGTCCAATTCCTGTTTGTCACTTATAGATACATACATTATAAAAGGGAGAATATGTTATATCCCAGTCCTCTCACTACACTTCACTTCCTACGTAACACTTTTAAATTTGCACTTAGTTTCATGTTGGGTCCACACCTTCATGGTCCAAAAATGATTGTCGCACATGCAGCACACTGTCCTTGTCCTAGAGGTGGCTCTCCTCCAATGTAGTTCACAAAATATACAAAATTCTCTACATTAGTAACTTAACAAAACAAGCCACTAGTTACATAAAAATATCTAGTTCCTACCATAATGAATACTTTACAAAGTAAGAGTAAACCAATATATACTTATTCTAAAAATACCATACACAAAATATTTTAAATCCTATCATCCAAGAAAAAATTCTATATAGGCTGTACTGAAGTAAAAAATTAAATGTAAAGAAAAACTTGATAATCATATTTGTTTTCTCCAATACCAATTTTTTATCCGCACACCACAGTACCAAGATAATCAAACACACTTCTACAGGCAGCATATGAACCAAAAATATAACCCCTTCCACAACTGATAGACCATGGGTGTGGGGAATGTTGTTGTAGAGGGATGTGGCATCTATGGTGATAAGGAAGCTTTCAAGTGGGAGGGGCATAGTGATGGATTTGAGGCGTTCCAAAAAGTGGTTTGTGCCTTTCAGGAAACATTCCTCACACACAAAGAAAGAAAATATGTTATGTGGACATGTGTCCGGAAACGCTTAATTTCCATGTTAGAGCTCATTTCTCTTTAAATTTAAACTGAAATAAAATTGTAAATTTTCACAATCAACATGTGTGGGCTGACGAGAATCAGCACGCAATTGTGCAATCACGTCATCAACACAGATTTTCTGTGAACGTTTGGGCAGGAATTGTTGGTGATGTATTGATTGGGCCTTATGTTCTTCCACCTACGCTCATTGGAGCACGTTATCATGATTTCATACGGGATACTCTACCTGTGCTGGTATAACATGTGCCTTTACAAGTACGGCACAACATATGATTCATGCACGATGGAGCTTCTGCACATTTCAGTCGACGTGTTCGTACGCTTCTCAACAACAGATTCGGTGACAGATGGATTGGTAGAGGCGGACCAATTACATGGCCTCCACGCTCTCCTGACCTCAACCCTCTTGACTTTCATTTATGGGGGCATTTGAAAGCTCTTGTCTACGCAACCCTGGTACCAAATGTGTTTGTATTGTGGACGGCTGTGATATAATACGCCATTCTTCAGGGCTGCATCAGCGCATCAGGGATTCCATGTGACAGAAGGTGGATGCATGTATCCTCGCTAACGGAGGACATTTTGAACATTTCCTGTAACACAGTGTTTGAAGTCACGCTGGTGTGTGTGTGTGTGTGTGTGTGTGTGTGTGTGTGTGTGTCTTTCCATCTTTCCCTGTTAATCAATAACATTTTAGACAAACCCCCCTCCTCCACCCGTCAGCATCATTCGGTTTACTCATCTTTTCTTCTCTTTACCGCTTGATCTTTCTCTGGTTATTTATATATATCCTATGTGTAATGGCTCAGTACTAATATACAGTATCTCTGACTTCCACAATCCTGAAACACCATCCTCATGACCTACGTCGTAAATTCCCTTCCCCTTCCTTTTTTCTTCCCTTCTCTCTTACCCAAAGAAGGAACAATGTTCCGAAGCTTGTTTTATTTTCGCCCTTTTTTCTTTCTGTGTATGACTATCGGCGGTACAACAAAAAGGTAAGTATTGGCCAGCCAATCTATCTCTTTTGAAAAATAATTTATCATCTCTGTGAAGAATTTCCATTATTAATAGAGTAAAGTACTATTTACTGCAGCAAGTTCCTGACGAAAATTACAGATTTCTTTACTAACTTTGTTTTCAGTGTTACTATTGTGTACAATCAGTTTCTGACTTCAGCTACTTTCAACATGACTCAATTTTGTAATTAATAACTTTTCCCAACCAGGAGGTTCATTCGCTACTGACTTTACAAAACCATCACCATCTGGTTCATCTACATTAGCTATCATAATTAATGAAGCTTTCGTTTCCTCTTCCATTATTCCACCTATATCAGACTGACTCTACAAAGATTGGTCTGATTCAGATTTATAACAACTGTCTCCTACAGTATCTGATTATTCCCCATATGTGGCCACATTATCAAAGCAAACTTTTTTCTTTACATCATTAACATTCACTTCCTGCTGTCCATCGTCCACCAACAGATTAACTTTTCCACACTTATCACCCATGGTTGCTGTTTAAGAATTTTAGCTTAATGCGATGTCTTCTCGGCGATGAACGGCACTACTTTGAGCACGCTGTTCAGGAGCAGCTGCTACTGCGACTCCAGGCGTCGGCTGGTTTTCTACTATGATGTCACTACTACTTCTTCCTCACTGGCTGCCACTTGACGTACATTTGTATCGGCAACTTTTCAACTCATAAGTCAATGTTTCGAAAATTATTCCAAATAATAATCTTGTTACTCACGTATTAATAACTATTGTTATACCATTCACTGCGCCACACTATCATTTTCATTATCACTATATCTGCACCTCATTGTTCACGACACATTGTTTGTAAAACACTGCTGGTCATCAGTTCCAAACTGATGCAGTCGTTAATGACGAATTGCTCACGTGCAGGGGACCTGCTCGTAGTTCGTAGTCTCTTGTAGATTGTTGTGCATCGGCGCTCTTGATAACGACTGGCTGAAAAATCATGGAGCAACACTAGTCTATTACAAATGATGTAGGTGACACACAGAATTGTAGTTCATTGACACTCAAATATATCACTAGTGTCCAATTGTTCCCTTTTATGGCCAGTGTACAAGTCTCATCAGTAATACTAACTACAACCCAGTTTCCACATTCCAAACGTCAATAATACAGTTTACGTAGTCTGTGTGTGGAATACTCCTAATCTGACAAAAGTTCTCGAGGTGTAAATGTAGCGTGGCACGTATGTTAAGTAACAGAATGTAGTCAGATCGGCACATAGCAGCTGCATCTTGAGACCATCACGGTTGGTGGAGAAGTGGGAGTAGTGACTATTGCGCTATTTCGCCCACTCATGGAGATGTTCCAATGGACTGGTCCCCTCCTGCAGAGTTGTCCTACAACAAGCTAGGAAAAGTGCATATCAAGTGACATTTAGTCCTTAAATTGTTCCAACAAATTAACCTGCCAGGCCGTTAGATACAGGGTGGAAGGGGACCATGTGTACAAGAACGATTGTATTGCAGACACTGAAGGAGGTAAACTCTGCAGTCATAAGTTGAGGCCGATTATCCATGATGATTCTTTTATAATTTTTTTAATTGTCAAAATCCAGTTCTTTTACTTCATGCAGAGAGGATGTAGAAGACATTTGGGAGACGTATGGAGACATATGGAAACCAGATCTGACACAATGTACCACAAATGGCTCAGGAAGGGCATATGAAATCAGGATGTAGTTGTCATCACAGTTTTGATGCTTCCAGACATAAGAAATTACAAAATGCTGGTACTCCATGTTTGCTCTGGGAGGACGTGCAGGCTGCCACCAAGTCGTCCATGTTGGTGTTGATCCCTTTCCAGCAAACATGTTGACAGACCAGGTTTTTCATTAGAATGGCACCCCAATTTTCACGGTGAAGCAGCTGAAGGACTCTAGTTTGGCCATTATTGACCTGGAGCAGTAGAAAACAATCGAGGACAGAGAATTCATGATGACCTTAGATGTCTCATTGGAACATCTTCCAGCAATCTGGTAGTCACCATCACTAGACCAGAAGGAGAAGCTCATGAAGAAACAGGTCTTCTGCCAAATGCTGGCCCAGAAGCTCAGCATCTGTAGGAAGTGAGATGATGCCCTGTCCAAGAGGTAACAGACTTTGGAATCCGTATCCAAGGTGGAGTCCTGACCCAATGGCAATTGCACAGCATGTATGAGTTGGCATTGTACTTAATGGAACAGTACTCGTTACCATAGGAGTAACTGGTGAGAAACAAGGCCTATCAATGAGGGCAGTAAGCCATTTTTGTGGGGATGTTTGCATCAGAACGGAGTAAAGGTAGGAAGGGTTTGTGATTGGTCAACGGATTATTATATCATCACCCACATATATCTAGTCGTATAAATTCTTCACAGCAAAGACGATGACCAGAGCCTCTTTGTTCATTTGTCCATAGTTGCATAGATATGATGTCACATTCCTAGATGAAGTTGACAGATCGTTTTGCTCCATCAGTAATGTGCGACATTACAGTTTCCACCCCCTTATCAGAAGCTTCTCTCTCAATAACAACAGGGAGCAAGGGATTGTATGCCATCACACATCTGAGCTGAAGCAGTACGTGTTTAACTTCCTGAATGGTGCAGTCAAATATTTAGTACGAGTTGTATGCCACATTATTCCATGGGAGGCAGAGCAGTATTGCAGTTATCGTTGAAATATGTGGTATAAGGTTTTAGTAGTAATTCATTTGGCCTAGGAAGTACTGAGTTTGATTCACAGTTATCGGATGTGACAAATCATCTGCAGCTTGAACATTGTGGGATGATGGCTGGATACTCGAGGACCTGAGGAGTTAACCTTAAGATTCCACTAGAGGAATGAAAAACTGGCACTTTGGCAAGTTACAATGGAGATTTAGCACCTGTGAAATGAAGAAAATGGCGTCCAGGTTGTCATAAAGGTATTTGGTAGACTGTCCTGCATCGATGATATTACCCAAATCATTAGCAGCCGCTGGCACTTATCTCATACGCTGTTTCAGATATCTTTGAAAGAGTGCTGGGGTATTCGTAATTCAAAAGGTAAGGCGGTTTTAGCAGAAGAGAGCGAAGAGGGTGTTGGCTACCAGAAAGTTGTATGTCTCCAGATTCATGGGGAGCTGCAAATATGCGTCCAGTAGGCCTAGTAAAAATTTTATCTACGTTTGGGATAGTGTATTCATTAACAATGGACTGTTCATTCATAGTTTTCTTGAAGTTGGCAGATATGCATAGACAGACATCCTATTTGTCCACCAGCACCAAGGGACCTGCCATTGGCGCCGACTTATAAAAAAATATTGAGAGGGGGCATGCTAGGGATCGTGCCCTGGGAAATTTTCAAAATTTTAGGTGAAAAATAGTGAGCTTTAAAGTTTTTAGAACATTTTAGAGTCATATAATCAACATTAGAACCCCGAAAACGGAACTCTCGATAACTCAACACTCCGGGAAACTCGGCAAGCCTGACACATTTTTTGGCTTTGAAAAAAGAAACAAAACATAAACATGCACGGTATTTCCGTGGAAAGCTTAGTTAATGTACAGTAAAAATTATGCTTATAGGCTATTACAGAGCAGAGATTATACTGTATAGTTCTGAAAAGAGTGAAATTATAGCCGGCCGCGGTGGCCGAGGGGACTGAGGCGCGCCAGTCACGGTCTGCACGGCCACTACGGTCTGGGGTTCGAATCCCCTCTCGGGTATGGATATTTGTGCCGTCCTTAGTGTTAGTTGGTTCATAAGTAGTTTGTAAGTTTAGGGACTGATGACCTCGTAGTTAATTCCCATAAGCTATACAAATATATGAACATTTAAACTGAAATTATATTTCAAAAAATCTTAAACATCATTAAAAGAATAGAACATAAAATATTGCTGTCCCACAGTAATAGCACTTTGATTAATAAGTGAAATAGCTAACTTAAGCTTACTTTGAATAAGTCTCAGTGTTCATTAAATAAACACAGTATCCAAAGTTAATAGTTTAATGCAGTTAATAAAGTTAATACAGTGTGCCTAATTGGGTGTTACACCCTAAAATATTTAAGTATTTGAAAATAACTAATATCGTAATATAGCGCTTAATTAGTACTAATGTTTCGAAAGTGAAAATTTAACATTATGTATGTATTTATTCTACATTTTATAAAGACTTTAATATCGATCTAAATGTCATTGTTAGGGCTAGAGTGTCTTTAGAAACGTGCAAATGTCGACTGACTGGATTATTGAGTATGAAGTCACTAATGACTGAAGGAATATGCAATTCATCCAAATCATATCGGTGGGCATGGAGACCAGCCAAGTTGTTCAACCGTTTCTGTCTCATTGTTGATCGGGGATATGACTTCAGACGTCTAAAGGGCTCTAAATGACAATTCTGTTGAATCTGTCGTGATTGGAGCTATTTCGAGAAACTTAATGCACTTCACTACTTCACATAACATTTTTCCACGTGCAGGCTCTTGTGCAGTGTTTTTTAAGACCATTTGTTTTTATTAGCGATATCGGCTAACATATTCAAGTGTAAGGGCAGTTATCAATGCCTAGGTGATTTTTAAAAAACTTCTTTGATTTTCGAAATTTGTTTCATCTATGTTTACTAAAAGCAAGCACTCTTGTTGAACTGCAATGACCAGTGTGAGTCCAGTTGAAGCAAACCGCTCAGTAATGCAAGATTGCTCCGTTTCAGTAACTTCAAATGTAAACAGCTTTGTGATATTCCTTTGGGCTTTTTAAAGTGTGCTGTGAGCTGGCTTAAATGGAAGTCACAAGGTAGATGCAAGAAGAAGATGAGATAAAAATGAGGAGGAAGAGATGTTTTAAAAGGAAGGGCACTAGAAAAGAAATTACGTGCGCGTTTTGATATAAAATACCAATCTATCTCCTGCCTCTTCAAGATTGTCCCTTTCCATCTCTTTATTATAAATATTTTCCAGAAAAAGAGAATAGCTTGTCGTCGTGAACCCTGAAGCACCTAGACTTCGAGCGACGATTAAAGTACAAAAACGACAAACCTGAACATATGGCGACACCGATTATTAATGCTCGTGACATTGCAGGTTCAAACGTGATAAATTTGTTGAAGTTTTGTTGAAAGAACATTATTACTTTAGAGCGTCACATCTTTAAAAGCAATCGGAGGAGGGCAAAATGTCTTATGCTGGAAGCGTTGGGTTGGTGACATTTTTCTACACCGAGCTGGTGGCGCAATGGTTAACTCACTGGACTCGCATTCTGAAGGACGGTGGTACATCCCACCTCCGGCCAGATTTAGGTTTTCTGTGATTTACCTAAATCACTCCAGGCAAATGTCAGGATTGTTCCTTTGAATGGACACGCCAAATTCCTTCCCTATCCTTAAATCGTCGGTACATGGAGCGTTTATTTGAACGTGTATGGCCAACATGCCGAATTTCTGATGTCACAACGTACAAACCGCCAATTGATGAGGCTCTCCGGAACCGCCGCGGAGTGGCCCAGAAGTCTAAGGCGCCTTGCTGCGGAGGTTCGAGTCTTCTCTGAGTAATGAGTGTGTATGCTGTCCTTATACTAGTTTGTAAGTCTAGGGAGTGATGATCATAGCAGTTTGGTCCAATAGGTTTACAAACATTTTTTTTTTTTTTTTTTTTTTTTTTGGCTTTCCGAATGTGCAGTGCAATATCAGTCATCTCAGATATTATTAACATACTATGTATTTTTAACTACCAGTAGTACGCAAGACCTTGCCTCCTATCCTGAAACGAATTCGAGGCACAGATCCTCATTTTCCAATTCATTTTCCACAGTCATTATTGCTTCTGTCCCTCGAAACCAACTACCGAGATGCAAATAGAATTATTACTCGTGTCTCCCTTTACCGCTTCCAACATCCTCCATACCGCTGGTAAACATCGTCACTAGAAACCTATACCCGGTATTTTTAAAAGTCAGCACGTTTCATCCTTACCCGTTCCGCTTATCACCAACATAACTGCTTTTGCCCCTCGAAACAGACTAGCGAGGACACAAATCGAAGTAATACCACTGATAAACACTCGAAATCTTTTTGGTAGTTCGCTAAGTTCTATTGCCCCTCCGTCTTTCCTAGGCAGCTGTAGTAACTGCGATGGAATTTGTAGAGCTATTTAATTGGGAGACGCAACCATCGAGAGAGCAAATGGAATTATTAACAGCACTATACAATCGAAATTTCGCGATAAATTTTCTATTCGCAGCAAACCGCTTAAAAAAAAGTCAGATGCCCCTATTGACACACATACATAATAGCCCCCCCAGGTGTGTCCAGCATTCTGTGTGTAAATTGTTTATAAGTGTTTCAACCTAATTGTGTCTGAAGCTCCATCATGCGCAAACTGTGTGGCCTCTTAACCATATATCACAAAACTCACTCAGATTAAATACGAAACACGGTTGATGAAATGAGAAGTTCGAACATCTATTAAGATAATGAAACAGAATGAAACTTTCACTCTGCAGCGGAGTGTGCGTTGATATGAAACTTCCTGGCAGATTAAAATTGTGTGCCGGAACCTAGAATAACTATTAAGATATTGGCAATCATTATTGCTTAATAAACGTTACAAACCTTCTATAAATACAGCAAAGATGCATCCTTCGTGAATGACAGATTTCTGTGACGTACGTCTGGTAAAAGTAGATTTCTTATGATTAGTCATGATGTATAGTGCAAATTCGTCACACGGGTCAGACCTGTTCAAGTTGTAGGCACATTTTATTATTTCTTTTCTTAGTTTGAGTTTCGTGTGTTTCTTTTTTCTTAACTGCTAGACGACGTCGACAGTGACCCATTGCGAGTCCTGCTGTACATTCTTGAAATATTCTTTTTTTTTTCGGATACGGTTTGGTCGTTTACGACTGCGTTGCTTGTGTGGTTAAATCCTAGTTTAGGTGACAGTTTTTCGTTGATGTGTAGATGTTGATAGCGAAAGGCAGCCAATCAGAATTATCGTTGAGAGAGCGAATGCAAATGCGACCTTCGTACCATGAAATCATGTTTTAATGTAATACAAAATTTTTCATTATTTGACGAGCATTTTTTGAGATTGTTTAGTTTGTGGAATTGTTGTTGTTGTTGTGGTATTAAGTCCATACACTGGTTTGATGCAGCTCTCCACGCTGTCCTTTGAAAGGTTGTTCATCTGAGAATCCACTTACTGTATTCGTCCCTCGGTCTCCCTCCACGATTTTTACCCCACTCACTTCCTGCGAATTCTAAGTTGACAATTCCTTGATGTATCAGAATGTGTCCCACCAACGTATCCCTTCTCTTAGTCAGGATATGCCAGAAAATCCTTTTCTCCCCAAACTCCTCATTAGTTACGTGATCTACGCGTCTAATCTTTGTCTGTAGCACCACATTTCGAAAGCTTCTATCATCTTTTTATCTGAACTCCTTATTGTCCACGTTCCACTCACACTCAATGCTACCTACATTCCAGACAAATGCTTCCAGAAATAACTTCCTAAGATTTAACCTAATATTGGATGTCAACAAATTTCGCTACTTCAGAAACGCTTTTATTCCTATAGCCATTCTGCATTTTATATGTTCTTTACTTCGGCCATCAGAAGTTATCTTGTTACCCAAATAACAAAACTCGTCTACTACTTCTATTTTCTCATTACCTAATCTAAGTTCTTCAGCACCGCCGGATTTTCTGACACTACATTCCATTACCCTCGTTTTACTCTTGTTAATGTTCATCTTATGTCTTCCTTTCAAGAGACTGTGTCCATTCTATTTGATTGCTCTTCCAGGTACATTGCTGTCTCTGACAGAATTACTCTGTCAACAAATCGCAAGGTTTTTATTCCCTCTCCCTGGACTTTAACACTCTCTCTAAATTTCTCGTTGCATTCCTTCACAGCATCGCATTCCTTCCTATCTCATCTATCCTTCACAGCTTCACGTTCCTTCCTATCTCATCTTCCTCTGTCTTTCATTTCTCGAACACTACCTTCAAGTTCATTGCCTTTGTGGAGGCCCTTTATATATTCCTTTCCCCTTTCATCTTTCCCCTCGTTGCTTAGTACTGGTTTTCGATCTGAGTTCTTGATATTCATATCGCTGCTTTTCTTGTCTCCGAATGTCTCTTTTATTTTCCTGTAGCGGTACCTATCTTTCCCCTAGTTATACATTCTTCTACGATCTTGCATTTCTTCTCAAGCCACTTCTGCTTAGTCAATCAGCACTTCCTATCAATCTCATTTTTCAGACCTCTTTGCTTCACCTGATGCACTTTTATATTTTCCCCTTTCGTCAATTAAGTTCTGCTGTGTTACCCAAGGATTTCTATTAGGCCTTGTGCTTCTACTTATACCATCCTCTGTGGCCTTCACTACTCTTATCTCTGAGAGCTACCTATTCATCTTCTACTGTATTACTTTCCCCTGTTTCAGACAATCCTTGCCTAATGCTCCGTCTGAAACTCTGAACTACCTCTGGTTCATTCAATTTGTCCAAATTCCATCTCCTTAATTTCTTCCTTTTTGCAGCCTCTTACGTTTTAATCTACAGTTCATAACCAATAAGTTATGATCAGAGTCTATATCTGCCCTTGGATGTATCTTACAGTTTAAAACCTAGTTTATAAACCAACGCCTTACCTTTATAAAAATCTGGAATCTTTCAGTGTCTTCTGGTCTCTTCCACATATATAACCTTCTTTCATGGTGTTTAAACCAGGTTTTTGTGATTCTTAAATTGTGCTCTGCACAACATTCAACCAGTCGATCTGTTTCATTTCTTTTCCCCAGTCCATATTCACTTACTGCATTTCCTTCTCTTCCCTTTCCTACTACCGAGTTTCAGTCCCCCATCACAATTTTCTTCTCCTTCAACGGTTTGAATATTTCTTTTATATCCTCAAACATTTCTTCGATCTGCTCTTCATCGGCAGAGCTAGTTGGCATGTAAATTTGTACTACTGTAGTCGGTGTTGGTTTCGGGACTATCTTTGCTGTGATTATGCGTTCACTATGCTGTTCATAGTAACTTACCCGCATTCCTATTTTCTTATTAATGATCAGGCCTACTCCTGCGTTACTACCAACTGATTTTGTATTTATACCCTGTACTCTTTAACCTATCCATTTCTCTTTTCAATTTTTCTACCTACTCGATTAAGGAACAAAACATTCCACACTACGATCCGTAGAATGCCTGTTCTATTTTTCTTGATGACGACATCCTCCTGAGTAGTCCCCACCCGGAGATCCGAATGGGAGAATATTTTAACTCCGGAATATTTTACTCGAGAGAATGCCATCATCATATATTCATACAGTAGAGCTGCATGTCCTCGGGAAAATTAACTACTATAGTTTCCCCTTACTTTCAGCCGTTTGTTATCTGATGTTACAAACCCAGTTCAACCAATCAAATAGACTGTTGCCCCTGTAACTACTGAAAAGGCTGCTGCCCCTCTTCAGGAACCATATGTTTGCCTGGCCTGTCCACAAGTAGTCTACCCTCTGCAGTGATTGCACCTATGGTACGGCTGTCTGTATAGTTGAGGGTCGCAATCCTCCCTCGACAATGTCTGTGGTTCATATTGGTCGTTTGTGGTATTAGGCTTTTAATAAAAGGAAGAAAATTGATACACCACATATGAGTGACAGGTTTCTTTCCTTTCATGTAGCTTTGACTACGACTATTTTAAATGTTAAGAAATCAATATAATTGACGAATGAAGTGCACTCAATTTTCATTAATTAAAAGAACTATCAAGCCCATATAATGACTGGTTTTCGATGTACTTTTGTAATGACGTTCTGTAGCGATAGTGACACTTGGAGCAATGACATTTACACGGAAATTCGACAAAAAACACTTAGCCACTTCTTACGAATGTGTCACTATTCTGCTGTAAAAATATTCATGTCACCGCAGATTTAGTACCACTCGTGAAAAACATTCATTTTATTTTTATCGATTATGTCAAGAATTTCGGGTGAAAACATTTGCATGGACAATTCAGCCTTGTTTACAAAACAAAATTGAAAGTCGCACTTTCATTGGCTCTCTCAAAGACTCTTCCAACAGGTTGCCTGTCGCTACCAACATCTGCTTATCAACGAGAAGGTAGTATCACCTAAGCTAGAATTTAACTGATTGTTTCTTACGGTAGCTCTTTCAACAACTAAATGCGTTGAAGCACATGTAGCAGCACGAAGTGCTCTGCTAACTGTTTCTGCCTGTGAAGCTTTATCATGGTAAATATGGCACGGTAGAAAGAAATTTTCTACTGTGGCATAAATAGTCTAGATAAAACATTTTTGAAAATCAGTGACTTGCTATTTGCCTATTATATTCTCTGATCTGTGATCTATATTCTGTTCAAATGTAGATAATGTCGCGGTCATCGTTTGTCTAACGTTAGCAAATACCGTAATGGACGTAATATCAACCTTTCTTTGAAGGTTAGTGTAGTTACTACTGATTTTTGTTCATATGTAGCGAATATATCATATCAATGTTTGCGTCGTTTGTACTGATTTTTGTTCGAGGTCGGCGAGGCTTTGTAATTCTAATTCTCTCTTTTCGAGTAAAAAATACATCATTTTCCGGTTCCATTTGAACTGCACTTACGTTATAGCAAACTACAAGTATATTGAAACGGATCACACTGCTAAACAATGGATTAGAGACTACAAAAGGAAAAAAATCTAAAAATTGTAATTATGGTTCTGGTATACAGAAAAACAATTGTTTCACTAACTACATAAAGAAGCTGAGTGGAAAATAATTTAATGCTGTGTGCGCGTGGGGGCCGCTCGGGAGTAGCCGAGCGGTCTGGAGCGCCATATTAAGGATCGCGCGGCCTCCCGCGTCGGAGGTTCGGATCCTCCCTCGGGTATAGATATGTGTGTTGTCCTTAGGTTCATTTATCAAAATAATTACCGTTCTCTGGGGCCTGCAGTGTAAAATAAAAAACTTTATTATCTCACTATAAGCTTATTTCGGCCTTAGGCCATCATCAGGTGTTCTGTAAATACGAGTAATATATAATATAGAAACCAAAGATATTAATGTATAAATTAATGGTAACCATGTAAACTTATAATATCGTTGAATAGTGCAGTCTGTGCTAGACTGTCACTAAAATAAAAAAAAATTAAAAAAAAAAAACAGATGCCGTGTCAGTAACATATTTACTACAACTCCGACGGCCTCACGTGGTTATGTTGGGAACATCAAGAACTCGGTAGAAAATAAAATCTGTGCCAAGATGTTTATATTCTGAGAAATCGGCATAGAATGACTTGATTGCTGTTTCGTACAGTCCATGACGTAAGTAAATAATACTGTTCCTGCTCTGTGGTTGACATTTTCTGGTATGTACCCTTGTCCGTTAAGTGAAAGTAATTGTTCTCGTATAACGAAGATTTCATGACGGTTGTAACGCCAACATTATCACGCGAGGCCGCTATGGCGATAAGTAAAATTTAAACCCTGCGCCAAATGCACTGCTTTCGCAATAAGTGACGTTCAGACTTCCCTATTAGCTGAGAACTGACGTTTTTATGTCTAATATATTGGTTTTTATCGAAGTAAATATAATTAATACATTTTGCTTTCCTCTAGTCTAGTGCCTAATATTGATAGGTGTGTGTGCTAACCTACATGTGACATTGAAAGACATATTATCAAATAACATTAATTGAGCTAACATTTTGGGAAGGGTTAAGTTTTATACATCATTATCAGACTGCTGGGTACTTCAGTAAATAAACCTTATCTTAGCCGCGGCGGAATGTATTGAGGCACTACGCTGCGATGCGCGAGGTCCTTTCCCGTCGAGGATTCGCATCCCCCCCCCCTCCGGCATGGATGTCTGTATAAAGTAGTTCATAAGTAGTTTGTAAGTTTAGGGACTGATTACCCCGCAGGTAAGTCCCATAAGCTTCACAAACATTTAAAACCTTCTCTTAAAATTCGAGTTTTGGAGATATCTTCAGTGCGCGGTTTCATTTACCGTTCAAAGTTTCAAATGTTCAAATGTTTGTAGAGCTTATGGGACTTAACTACGGGGTCATCAGTCCCTAAACTTACTAACTACTTATGAACTAGCTAACACTAAGGACGGCACAAATTTCCATGCCCGAGGGGGGATTCAAAACCCCCGACCGTAGTGGCAGTGTAGACCGTGACTGACGCGTCTCAGTCCCCTTGGCCACCGCGGCCGGCTCAAACTTTCCTAATATGGATGTATAAATACCAAATTCGTCAAATACGGCACATTATGTTAGATTTTCATGTATTTACATCTTCGAAAAATATATTTTCTTTTACATAAGCGTCCGACCGACATTGCTTGCAAGAAACTAACGGTATTGGGAAAATTTCTAACTCTTTAAAACGATACTTAATTTATGATCCCCTTTGCTAGTATTAAGTCTGTCATTTTAGACATTGTTATTTCCCATTTAAAAAAAGGAAGTTGTAGGTGCAGTCGTGTGTTTTTAATATTATTACCATACATGGATAGACAAACCTAGAATTTCACTGGATATTTCAATGCAAATAGTGAGCAATGTTTTAATATTCATTTAAGTTTATAAAGCACACATTATATCATTTCGCAATACCGCAATCACTTTAGAAACGAATCTTGATTTAGTAATCTAAAGGTACACACTTACATCTGTCCATTAGTTTTTGACACTCTTCAAATTATTCATACTCTAGCAAATGAAACATGTATCTGTACCGAGCTTCAGCAAAATGAAACACTACTGTTTCCATACAATTCGTATATTCCGCATTCCTACGTTATTGGCCTGAAACACTTCTGTTTTGAGATAGAGAAATCGTGAGGTCGAAACAGTTTCAGTATCGACTGCGAATGTGATCCGAAACCGACCAGAAAATAAAACACGGCGGTTTCTAAACCGCGAAACCGGGCAGTTTTGAAACAGCGAAACGGTTTCGCATAACGAAACATGGTTTCGAAGCAATGAAACAGTGGCCAACTCTAGCGTGTAACAAAAATTAGTGGGAGTGTCGTAACTGTATGTGCCTTATTGCACTTAGCTCTTGCGAACTGTGTTGTTTCGTTCAAGTTTAGTGAAATATTTTAGAAGTGTGTTGCACAGAACCTTAGATCGTGCTATTTTGATCCTCCATTCCGCTCTTATTTACATCGATTGTGGATTAGACACAAAAATCTCACGTTTCATTTATTTATTTCAGATTTTCTTTGCTGTATGAATAAATAAAAAAGTGCAAGAAACATATATATTTCTGTGATAAAATCACGTACTACGATTAATTCTGCCGAAACAGGTCAAATATATAAAAGTTTTAAAATAAATAATGCTGTACTTTATCTAAGGTTGAAAGGTATTTGTATGTTCCAGTACTCTTATCAGTAAATTAATCATCCTTGTAACGCAAATACGTCGTTGCCAACATGAGTACACTACACTCAGTACTCTATGTCAGTTATGCTATACTCTCTTATATATATGCGTCAATAAAACGTCATGTACCGTTCTTTCAAATTGCTTACTACAAGTTATAAAACCATAACTTCGAAATAGCACAAATAGCATTCAGCGGTAGTTGCCAACATCAGCACAGTACGCTGCCACAGTCGCAAGTAAAATTTGGCCCAGTATACTAATATGGTTTTTCGTTTTAGTGTCAAAAACTTTATAGAAGTTTCTTCGCCAATTTGTGCAGGCTCAGTACAATACTTCTTGATGTTCTTTATTTCTCAACATACTATAAGAGTAAAACTTTACGACGCTTCTCGCCGGGATCCAGTGCTTATGTTGGCAACAGATGAACAATGAAGTGTAGAATTGCGTTAATATCTTTCACGAGCTACAGAGTACGTGTTATTGCTGCTCGTTTCACTGGAATGCAAAATTAATACTGTATCTGCTCTATGGTTGTCAGTTTCTTGTATGTACCCTTGTCCGTTCAGAAAAAGTAATATTCGTTTTAACTGAAGTTGTCAAGACAAAACATTTATTCGTCATGTGAGCTGCTGCCATTAACCATTGGTGCCAACATAACCACTGGAGCCCGGCGCCACGGTGGAGTAGCCGAGCGGTCTAAAGCGTCTCGCTGCCGTGCGCGCGGTTGCTCGCCGTGGAGGTTCGAGTCCTCCCTGGGGCATGGGTGTGTGTGTTTGTCCTTAGGTTAATTTACCTAGGTTTAAGTAGTTTGTAAGCTACGGACTGATGACCACGCAGTTTGGTCCGATAGATTTACAAACATTTGAACCCGGCGAGAAGCGTCGAACAATTTAACCTACAATGAGACACTCATATTGTGCTCTAAATACTGTTTATTCTCTAATGTTTTTCTGTGCTATCATCTTTTGAGGCTGCTAACTCCCTACAATCAGAATCTCTGTTACATGATACTACTTCCAAAAAAGCTAAAACTTTCGTAGGAATTTCATACACGGTTTTTACTACAAAATATTTCAAGTCATAATAAATATTATCTACTTACAATACATAACTATGCGCTCCGTCCCAGTTCCCAGTTTTCGCGACGACAGTTATAAGTCCAATTTTTTTCTTCCCCGAGCATCTTGTTGGGAAACGAACCATTCTAAAGCCTCTTCTGGAATTTGAACAGTTTATAGCAACGCAACCGCCCATAATTGCGTGCTAAAGTGCCGTGACGAAAATCCTATAGCACCGCAACATGTTAAAGTTAGGAGCGGTGGGGAACAGTATGGCAGATCCGTCAGCTCGGGTTTATAGGAGCCTTAGTATATGTTAGACTGCGCGGTGGTTTCACAGCGGTAAAAAAGATTTCATTTGTTTTTTAAGACAAGTTAGAGTCAAAATACGGTCTTCGACCATAGATACTAGAATACGGTACAGTATTAGCAATCTCTGATTTCACATTTAGCGGTACTGAGCGTGGATTAATTATAAAATTAAATGTCAACTGGGGAGTTGCATCTCGATTCGTTACACATTTCACCAAGGCACTCATTTCTTTACTCAGGTACAGCTGCTGTATTCTCACAAGGAGTATCGACATATGCATAGTGTGTCGTTATCGATGAACAGTATGGATGTATGTGTAAGCTATAACAATCATTACACTGCTGGTGTATAACAGCGTTCTACCTTGCAGGGTGCGTGCTATGTGGTATATTTACTACTAGCTTAAGCCCGCGGCTCCACTCGCGTGTTGGTTGATTATGATAGATAAGCTATATTTCAGTAGTGTGCTATGAGACTGGTTTTGAAGGATGAAATGAAATACAATAGCTTCTTTAGAAATAAACATTTTAATCAACATTCAAATAAAAAAATAAAATTATGAGAAGTGCTTCTTGATTTACAATAAATAATACATACATTATTCCTTATAGCCTGTGTTGCAATTTGTATGTGTTAAAAGAAATTGCTTTTTTACTGCGTCATTTATTTATTCTTATATTTCCTTATTCTTATGCTTATACTTACAGAGAAAGAGCTGAAGACATTGTAGCACGCATAGACCAAAGATACGGTCTGTGGCATCACGTTTCGCTGTATGTAACCTTCTTGCTATAGAGTCGCAAACGTCATCGCTGGCCTTCAGTCCGAATTTTTTTATAATTTGACGACTTTCAACCACCATCTTCGATCCCCTTATAGCTGTCGGCATGGAACTTCAATGGTGTAAAACCGGAGACTTCGGGCAACAATTACACAGAGACCATTCGTTTGCGTTCTGTAGTTTTCGCTGCAGAGCGAAACATTAACACACGCACACACGAATAATTTTATATACACCGATAACTTTCCATCCCAATATACTCCACCCTTTTATCATTATCAACCCTCAAGCAACAATGCAACCAATAAAACCATTTTCAAAGATTAAATATAATTTTCAAACAGGAAATATTGTTCCGCATTTCGCATTATATTCTTCAAATTACTAAATATCTATCAGATCGCTATAAAACCGTGCCTAAAACCTTACTTAGGTATAAATTAGTAACTGTACAAATATTTAAGTCTCTGCGTCTTGTCGTTCGGACGTGATAAGCGTACAAATGTTCAAATGTTATGAACTTCTTACGAACTAAGACGGCACAAATATCCATGCCCGAGGGGGGATTCGAACCCCCGACCGTAGTGACCGTGCAGACCGTGACTGGAGCGCCTCAGTCCCCTCGGCCACCGCGGCCGGCGATAAGCATACACCGAACAGACATTCACATTAATATATATATATATATATATATATATATATATATATATATATATATAGATAAATTGCTATCTGATCGCCATAAAATCGTGCCTAAAACCTTTCCCTGGTAGACATTAGTAACGTACAAATTTTTAGCTCTTTATGTCTTGTGATTCAGACGTGATAAACGTACACCGAACAGACATTCACGTTTATAGATATGGATATCAAAGAGATTGTAACTCCGTAAACACAAGCTATGGCTCCGGACTAACGTGGCGGAAATTGATGAATCTGTCACTATACGCCTACAATGTAAAGGCAGCGGTGCGTCTAATTTGAACAGCCTCTAGGGGTCTGTTCATAATGAGCGCTGAGATCTGGTTAACAGCAGTACAACAGGCGAGTCTAGGGAGAACACAGGCATGATGTTATCGGAACGTGAAATATGATGGAGTCGGAAGTAAAATATATCTGTAACCTCCTTAGTCACTGTGGTGTCGCACAAGTACAAAGTGCGCGCCACCTACTTTCGCCGCGCGCCGCCATGCACACAAGGCGCGGCGTTCTCAGGACAGCCACGAGCGCCCTCTGCTGCAACCCCGCTCGTGGCCACCACGGAAAGACATTGGTCACTTGGGACTGAGATAGAAACCAGTTAGGACCTTCGTAATCAGATAGGCACCAGTGAAGACTTTGCTATCGTACAGGCACTAGGCAGGCCTCTAACAACTATGTATCAACATTCTGCAGTACTATGTAAAAGTTAAGTATTGTTACATTCTGTGCAATATATATCTCTTTCTAATTTACTCTAGTGTTTATAGTTTCTGGCTGCTCCCCTCCATACCTGCACCAGCGTGCTATTTTTGTTCCTGTTTCGGGCTCATTCCACTCGGCCACCGACACCTACGACGAGGCTGGGACACAAAAGCGGCGACGAAGTTGGGACACAAAAGTGGCGACGAGGAGTGATAGAACCTTGGACCAGCCCGCTTACAGCAGCCAGACAGCAGCAGTCGGAGCACGCAAAAATTGCTCCCGCCCACCCACCCTTATTATAACAATTTTGGGGAAAGATATTTTGTTACGTGTTTTGTGGACTTTTTTGTTGCAGAGCGTCCTCTTTCATATTGCATTTGTGTTTTGTTATAAGTTACTTGTATACGCGGCGCCTAATCGGTCAGCATGGCCACTACCCCGAACCCAAACTTAATGGAAATTATTCAGTTACAGACGGCGCAAATCACTCAACTACTGCAGGCCGTGTCGCAGTTGACGGCACAGGCTGCTCACCAACAACAACAGCCGTCACATCAGCAGCCCATACCTGCCGCTGCACCGCTTCCTACCTTTCGCCAGTACAACGAACGTGAGGAAGAATGGAGCGACTATTTCGCACAGTTTCAAGAACTCGTCGCAGCTCATCAAATTACAGGTCAGAGAGTGAAGAACCTTTTCTTATCGATTGTGGGCCCCCAGACCTTCGTACTATTGCAAAAACTTTTCCCTCTCGCATCTCCTCGTGATGTAGACTTTGAACAAATTGTAGATGCACTGAATGCTCATTACGAGAGAAAACTTCTCGTCGCTGCTGCGCGGTACCGATTTTTCAGACTTAAAAAATTACCAGAACAGTCACACCAAGAGTGGATTACGGAATTGAAGGGCTTAACCCGCAAATGTAAATTTACTTGCTCTTGTGGACTTTCGTATAGTGACGTGATCTTGAGGGATGCGATTACGCAGAATATTCAGAACCCCAGAATTAGAGCAGCAATTCTGAAAAAGTCTGACCCCTCATTAGACAGTGTACTGCAGCTTATTGAAGCGCATGATACTTTTGACTTAACAGAGGTAGAAATGCAAAGCCACAGTGTAAATTCAGTGCACTGCAACGGCCGTTTTCCTAGCCGTAGTTCTCAGTGTAGCACTAGTGGTTCTTACAATAGTACAGGCCGTGCTGAACAGACAGTGAACAGTAGCCAGTGTAAACGTGCGACGCAAAGGTCGCCCCGTCGTGTTAGAAACAGTAATTTGAATAATGGGCGCCAACGCTCATTTCAGAAAAATGTTCGTAAGTCTTGCCCCCAGTGTGTGTCTCGTCACAAGCGTGCTCATTGCCCTAGTCGCAACGCAACCTGTTATCAATGTGGCAAATCAGGACATGTACAGTCTGTGTGTATGCAAATTAAAAACTCAAAGAACGGTACCGTTAGAAACAGTGCTTCGCAGAGTGCGAGAACAGTTCATTCTTTCAATGTTTTACGGGCTGTGGAATTGAACAGTGCTTTCCTTGGATCTCAATTGCAAGAAAGTAGTTCTGTGCCTATGGCAAAACTATATAGTGCACCACGTAGCACGCGCCGACGAGCGCGTAATTCTGTGCAACGGAAAAGGGTTCGGTACAAGCAAAATGACTATGTACAGTGCAATCCTGTAGTGAACCGAGTGCCTTCTACAACTTCTCCTTGTGATAGTGCCCAGTACTGTGTAGCTAGTAACAGTAGTCTTGGTGTAGCTACTCAAAGTAATTTTAGTGCAGTAGCCTCGCAATGCGCGGACGCCGATCCGGCGGTAGTGCCATCTAGTGATAGTGTTGTTAATCCGCTGCGTGCCGAGTCTGCGCCGCTTACTCCACTACGCGGCCCGCGCAAGCGCCGTAAACAAACCGTAGCAGACGTTGCCCACATTCGCGCACCTGTCGAGCGCCGCAAGCGAAAACTGTTTGTGACTCTCTTCATAGAAAATAAGACGGTGCAATTTCAGCTTGATACTGGTTCCGCTGTTACATTAATTAATAAAGACACTTATGAACTTCTGGGTTCGCCAAAATTGTCGCCGTCACAGCAAGTGCTAACAGCGTACACAGGTCAAAATATTCCCGTGCTACGAACGTGTAGCCTGCCTGCCTCTTTTCAAGGTGTAACAAAAACAGTTGCTTTTGTAGTTCTTCAGGCCAAATCGACACAGAACATTTTTGGACTAGATGCTTTTGACTTGTTTGGTTAATCAATTCAAAGAGATGTGCTTCAAATTTCGTCAATAGTTTCTCGGGATAAAATCAATGCATTGTGTGACAAATATAGTGACTTGTTTTCGCCGGAACTAGGTTGTGCAAAAGACTTCGTGGCACATGTAACTTTAAAAGAATCTGCAGTTCCAAAATTTCGTAAAGCTAGACCAGTGCCTATCGCCTTGCGTGATACAGTTGCCGAAGAACTTAAACGTTGGCAAGATAGTGGGGTGATTTCTCCTGTTTCTTCGAGTCAGTGGGCCTCGCCTATAGTAATTATACCCAAGCCGTCAGGACAACTTCGTCTCTGTGCGGACTTCAAATCAACAGTGAACAGTCAAAAAATTGTAGACACTTATCCCCTGCCCAGACCTGACGAACTAATGGACAAATTAGGACAGTCTCGCTTCTTTTCTAAGATTGATTTAGCAGAGGCATACTTACAGATTCCACTTGATGACGAGTCAAAAAAGTTTTTCGTCATTAATACTCACATGGGCCTTTTTCAATTTCAACGCCTACCCTTTGGCAGTTCTTCCGCCCCCGCTATTTTTCAGCGTTTTTTGGAACAGCTGACAGTTTCTGTACCGTGTTGCTCGAACTATTTAGATGATATTGTGGTATCCGGACGTACAGTTGAAGAACATTTAGCAAACCTGGAGTGCCTTTTCAAAGTTTTGACTGCAGCAGGTCTACGTTGTAATAAAGCAAAGTGTTCGTTTTTTCATACTGAAATAGAGTACCTAGGCCATGTGATTAATGCCCAAGGAATTCATCCCTTACAGGCACATCTTCGAGCAATCAAAGACTTGCCTCCTCCTAAGAATGTGCATGAATTGCAAGCAGTAATGGGAAAGCTTAACTATTATTTCAGGTTTATTCCCAATGCCTCTCAGATTGCAGCTCCACTGCATCACTTACGTAGGAAGAATGTTCCTTTTGTATGGTCTAAAGATTGCCAAGTTGCCTTTGACAGATTAAAGTCTGCACTATTCAGTGATGCATGTTTGATTCCCTTTGACCCACAGAAGCCTAAGTGTGGTAGCACGTTTTGTTCGCTCAGGTTGGCCTGCCAGAGCCAAAGACATTGAGCGGCCTCTGGTTCGACGTTATTTTGCACAACGTCATGCATTGTCTTTAAGTAAGGGTGTACTGTTGTTGCATACCGACAACGACCAAGCAAGAGTGATTGTTCCTCGTTCCCTGCAACGAGAAGTGTTACGCCTCCTGCATCAAGGACATTGGGGCATTGTTAGGACAAAGCAACTGGCCAGATGTCATTGTACCTGGGTTGGTATGGACGCTCAGATAGAGAGCATGACATCACAGTGTACAGTTTGTGCGGAGCATCAGGCGGCTCCTCCACAGCGTTTCTCAGACTGGCCACGCTCCAAGGGACCATGGCAACGTTTACATATTGACTTTGCCGGACCTTTCTGGAATACGCGCTGGTTAATCGTTGTAGACGCTTTCAGCAAGTTTCCTTTTGTGATTGCCATGAACTCAACGACGGCGTCTAGTACGATCAGTGCCTTAACATCAGTGTTTTGGATCGAAGGTTTGCCTGAAACTATCGTCAGTGACAATGGACCTCAGTTTGTTAGGGCGGAATTTCAACAGTTTTGTCGTGTGAATGGTATTCAGCATATCACCACCGCACCTTTTCACCCTCAGTCCAATGGTGAAGCAGAACGTTTCGTTCGAACATTCAAGTCTCACATGGAGAAGATGAAAGGTCAGCACTCCAGGCAGCAAGCTCTTCAAATTTTCCTGTCTACGTATCGATGCATGCCACGTGACGGCCCGTCTCCTGCCGAGCTGCTACACGGCCGCCGTCACCGCACTCTCCTTCACCTGCTGCAGCCTCCCACGCACCGAGTCGGTTCGTATGGCGCTTCGCGTTTTCAGGTTTCTACGCCGGTGCTGTACAGGGTGTTTGCTGGTATGAAGAAGACATGGTTGCCAGGCACCATTCAGCGCGTGCTCGGTCGCAATATGTATGTTGTACGTTCTTCCACAGGGTCGGAGCTGCGGCGCCACGCAAACCAATTGCGCTTGCATAGGCCGCGCGATCCTGTCTCCGGTTTCTTGATTCCAGACCCAGTTCACCGCCAGGGAGCACAACCACATAGTTCGTCCCCGGACTACGAGATCCCTGTGGAGGTGGACGCGCCTCATACGCAGTCCGCCTCTCCGCCTCCGTCGCCGCCGCAGCTGACAGCATCACCGAGAGGGACTCCGGGACCGTGCGGGCCCCCCAGCTTGGGCCACGCACCTCAGAAGAAGATGACCTGCTCAATCTAGGCGGCAGGGTGCGCCCTTCCCCAGGTTTCGGTGGGTTCCCTGGAGGATCGCAAGGCGGATGCCGGGGCGCGGACGGCGTCTCGATCCCAGCCTCAGCTACGACGCCCGTCCCACCAGTAACGCCCCCGCCCAGGCCCTCCTCCCAGTGCCGTCGCCGTGGCCCTCAGCCCTACGCCACGACGGCGAGGCGGTTTGAGGGGGAGGGGTGTGGTGTCGCACAAGTTCAAAGTGCGCGCCACCTACTTTCGCCGCGCGCCGCCATGCACACATGGCGCGGCGTTCTCAGGACAGCCACGAGCGCCCTCTGCTGCAACCCCGCTCGTGGCCATCACGGAAAGACATCGGTCACTTGGGACTGAGATAGCAACCAGTTAGGACCTTCGTAATCAGATAGGCACCAGTGAAGACTTTGCTATCGTACAGGCACTAGGCAGGCCTCTAACAACTATGTATCAACATTCTGCAGTACTATGTAAAAGTTAAGTATTGTTACATTCTGTGCAATATATATCTCTTTCTAATTTACACTAGTGTTTATAGTTTCTGGCTGCTCCCCTCCGTACCTGCACCAGCGTGCTATGTTTGTTCCTGTGTCGGGCTCATTCCACTCGGCCACCGACACCTACGACGAGGCTGGGACACAAAAGCGGCGACGAAGTTGGGACACAAAAGTCACTGCATCCACATTGTGATATGGTTACAGCAAAAATTATGCTTTCGATGTGCAGCAGTTTTCTTCCCTGTCGGAGATATTGTGTGCTATCTTTTAAGAGGTTGCGACTCCGACGACATAAGAACATAAAGGCTTCCGGTACTGTTGGCCTGACGCTAACAAGGCATAATCAATTGTACTCTTTGTACCAGATCCAAAAATGTTATGGTGAGATAGTGGAAGGAAGGAAGCTTAGGGTTGAACGTCCAGTCGACAGCGTGGTCATTAGAGACGGAGCTTACGCTCGGATTTTCGGGGAAGGATGTGGGAGGAAGTCGGCCGTGCCCTTTGAAAGGAATCATCACAGCATTTGCCTGAAGTGATTTAGGGAAATCACGGAAAATCTAAATCTGGATGGTCGCAATGCGAGTCCAGTGTCTTACCACTGCACCACCTCGTTCGGTGGTGAGATAGTAGCTCATTCTAAGAACTGGGAGCTTTAATAGGGATAAATCTGTTGCCGGTAATATGATTTCCTGTGACCTCTAGGCAAAGTTACCCAATCAGTATTATTGGTGAAATTTTGGTGTAACGTAGAATTCTAATCACTGTAATTTACTAGCAAGAGGTGTCATATCGTCATCCTAGGAATTTTTCATCTGCAAACGGCTACTTTATCTTTAGAGGTTACACATATACAATTCTCTTACAGCTCAGAAAGTTATCGACATTACGGAGTAATGCTAATCGCTTAAATGACAACCAATACACTCCTTCTGTTGTGCTCTATATTATTCCTCAGAATGCTAAACACGCATTAACTCATGTGCTTTGTATAATGCATCCGACATACTTATAAACTTGTACAAAAAGAGGAATATAGACGTAAATATCAGCCTTTATTATAATGGTAGCATATTGGAAACCAGCGTATCCACCCATTAATAGTGCAATAGTGCATTATCTATGCGTGTAGTCTGATGGAAATCATGTTGAGCGTTATAAGACGTCGAGTACTGGCTGTACTGTGTAGAAGCTAATGTCTGCTCTTAAGAAGTTTTTGGACGATACGATTACAACTCTGCTTTTATGAGCCACATGTATTACAATGCACCGAGATTTTGATGTTATAAACTGTCCTTAACAGTAGTCGTTATATTACTTTAATGGTTTTTTCACATTTGTGTAATTCACCACCACGTTTGGTGACTGGTATATATGAAAGTAACAGCATTAAAAGTAGCAACCTCGCAGTTTGAGTCATACCATTCTTCTATTTCTAAATTGGTGGCTTGGAGCGCTAGCGTGGCTTCAGCTGAACTTCTTTCCCCAGTTTCGCGATTGTTAGACTGTGACTATACACAGATAATTGCGTGGTTATGGTATATCGCCCCAAATTTGCGATTGGATAGCGGATTTCTTGTCAGAGAGAACACAGTAATCGATGGTAAGGCATCGACTAAAACAGAGGTGATATCGGGCGTTCCACAGAGTAGTGTTATTGGTCCTCTGCTGTTCCTTATTTTCATAAACGATTTAGGGGAAAATCTAAGTAGCTAGGTTGTTTGCAGATGACGCCGTCATTTACCGTCTAGTAAAATCATCTGAAGATCAAAACCAACTGCAGAACGATCTGAATAAGATATCAGTATGGTGTAAAAATTGGCAATTGACTCTAAATAATGAGAAGTGTGAAGTCGTCCACATGAGTACGAAAAGAAATTCGTTAAACTTTGTTTACAAGATAAATCAATCAAATGCGAAGGCCGTAAACTCCACAAAATACCTAGGATTTACTACTACTTCATACTTAAATTGGAAAGAACACGTAGACAATGTCGTGGGAAAGGCGAACCAGAGACTGCGTTTTATTGGCAGAACCCTAAAAAACATGCAACAGAACTACAAAAGAAACTGCATACACTACGCTTGTCCGTCCATTTTTGGAGTATTGCAGCCCAGTGTGGGATCCTTATCAGGTGTGTTTGACGGAAGACATCGAAAGAGTCCAAAGAAGGGCAGTTCGTTTCGTATTGTCACGATACAGGGGAGACAGCGTTACGGAAATGATACAGGATCTGGGATGGGAATCATTACAACAACGGCGCTTACCGCTGCGGCGTGGGCTACTTGCGAAACTCAAATCACCAACATTCTCCACCGAATGCAAAAATATATTGTTGACTGCCACTTACATAGGTAGAAATGATCATCAGAATAAAATACGGGAAATCAGAGATCGAACGGAGGGGTTAGGTGTTCTTTCTTCCCGCGCGCTATTCGAGAATGGAATGGGAGATATAGAGTATAATTGTGGTTCGATGAACCCTCTGCCAGGCACTTAAATGTGATTTGCAGAGTATCTCCTGTAGATGTAGATGTAGATAACGGCACTTTTTAGTGGACGTGTACCTAGGATTAAAAAATCCGGTTGTAAATTAAATCTGACTAAGAAGATGAGTGAAGATCCCTTTTAAAATAGTTTACATTGAACGGTTTTATTGCATTTCATACGTGACCGTTTTCAGCAAGTCTGTTTCATGGAAGCCGATCATGTATAAAGTACTAGAAGTGTCTCGTAAGCTTGTTTAAAGCAATCTTTGCTCCTTTACTCAGATTTTCATTATAAAAGACTAGAACTGTCACCCCTCTTCCTTCATGTCAAGCAGATATATTTTTTTAGTAGGTTCATCTACATCTACATAGATGCTCTGCAAATCACATTTCAGTGCCTGTCAGAGGGTTCATTAACCACTTTCAAAACTTTTCTCTACCGTTCCATTCTCTAATAGCGCGCGGGAAGAAAGAACACCTAAATCGTTCCGTTTTCGATCTGATTTCTCTTATTTTAATGGAATGGTCATGTCTCCGTAAGAAGGTGAGCGCTAGCAAAATATTTTCACATTCAGAACTAAAAGTCGGTGATTGAAACTTGGCAAACAGATGACGCCGCAATGAATAACGTCTTTCTTTTAATGATTTCCACCCCAATTTGTGCAACATTTCCGTGACGTCCCCCCCCCCCCCCAGAAACGTGATAAAACAAAACGAGCTGCCCTTCTCTGAACCTTCTCAATGTCTTCCGTCAGTCCCACCTGGTGAGAGTCCCAAAAGGGGCAACAGTACTCCAGGAGATAAAGCACAAGTGTGATGTAGGCAGTCTCTTTGGTGGAGCTGGTGCATCTTCGAAGAGTTCTGCCAATGAAACGTAACTTTTCCTGTGTGTTCTCTCCAGTCTAAGTTGTTCGTAATTGTAACTCCTAGGTATTTGGTAGAATTTACGACCTTAAGGTTTGACTGATTTATCGCGGCCGGCCGCGGTGGCCGAGGTGACTGAGGCGCTCCAGTCACGGTCAGCACGGTCACTACGGTCGGGGGTTCGAATCCCCCCTCGGGCATGGATATTTGTGCCGTCCTAGTTCGTAAGTAGTTCATAAGTAGTTTGTAAGTTTAGGGATTGATGACCCCGTAGTTAAGTCCCATAAGCTTAACAAACATTTGAACATTTGATTTATCGCGTAATTGAAGTTCAGCGGATTTCTTTTAGTGGGCATGTGTATTACTTCACACTTTTCTTTATTTAGTGTCAACTGCCTATTTTCGCACCATGTAGAAATTTTGTCTAAATCGCTTTGCAGTTGCTTTTGATCCTCTGTTGACTTCACTAACCGATAAACAACAGCATCATCCGCGAACAGTCTAAGGGAGCTATTCAGATTGTCTCCTAAATCGTTTATAAACACGAGGAAGAGTGGGGGACATATAACGCTTCCCTGTGGAACGCCAGATATCACTTCTGTTTTACTCGATGACTTACCGTCAATTATAACGAACTGTGTCCTTTCTGATAGGAAATCGTGAATCCAATCGCACAATTGGGGAGATATTCCATAAGCACGCAATTTCATTAGAAGCCGCTTGTGAGGTACAGTGTCAAAAGCCTTCCGGAAATTCAGAAATATGGAATCGATTTGAGATCCCTTGTCGATGGCACTTAACACTTCATGTAAATGAAGGGCAAGAGGAAGAAAGAAGGATATGAAAGAAAAGGAATGACTTTAGCTGCACTAGGGAATTGATATTACTCAATAGCCTCCAGTGGAAATGTGAGCCGGACCGGGATTCGAATCCGGTTCTCCCGCTTCGGGCCAGTCATTAATCGGCTAGTCTCCTCTGTGTCAAATGCAATCTCAAACGCAACGATCATAGCGCTCCCATCATCCTCATCCCCCATCATCCTACGAATTTCCGTACGAGGTCGAACGTTATTAATGCTTCTGCCGTGAAGAAGATGAACCTTACGCCACCATCGCGTGTAAAATATACATATACTGGTGTGGTGTCTGTTCTTTCGGACATTATGAACTATGTTTGATCAGAGAATCGAGAAGGAAGCTGCCGACCGAAAGAAACGATATGGCCTGAGAACCAAGCAATCGTCAGGGAAGAACTCAGATCTCCGGGTTCATTATTATCGAATACTGGACGAGAGCCGGTGCCTCATTGTAGAGGAGTAGCGTTAATAGGCGCCTCACAGCTGGTCTGAGAGCTCACCCTGCGCCACCCTGTACACCAATTCGACGGTTGGCGCTGGTGTCGTGCACACTCAGCATGGAAATCGCATTGACTAGACTAGATGAGTTCCACTATGAACTCAGTCCCCATGAGCAGCCAGGTCGTGTCTGGATACGCCTCACACAGCGGTGGGTCACCAAGCTGACAGTCACCTCAATACTGATAACAGGACTGATTTGACATTTCAATGCATGGCATGACAACCCGTACATTTTTTTTTTTTTTTTTTTTTTTTTTTTTCCTGGCCAACCAACCTGGCCAAGATTTCGGCACACGGCGAGAGCTTTTAGTGGTTGTCTTCTTGGTCAGTTCGGAACGTTTGAATTATAATAAGTCGGGATTCTGACGACCTAATCCGTTATTTGGAAAGAATTTAGCACGATAGCCTTAAGGAGAAATCCAACTACTGTATAAATACCAAGTCGAACAACTGCTTACATAATGTCAAGGATTGCACCAATGTGTTGTTGACTTGCTCTTCAGCAAATCATAGGTTTTTTTCTGGAATTGTATTAATTTGTTTACCTTGTAGACACACTTCACATATAATGCTTTACGACCCATTTGAATAATTTCTTCGTGGTGCTTCATTTTCTTTTTTGATTTTAGAGTGTATGCTAATATGCATGAGATCAAGAGCAGAAAACGTTAATGTGCTTTGATTGCTGACTGTGCTCCATTAAACACTGTTTTGCTCCATGAATCCTTGAACACTTAACAATACCCTCGTAATAGTTGATAATCAAAGAAATTGATACTGATTTCATGCAGATTAAATACAACGAACCTATTATTTGCAAGTAACGAAATGCATGACATTTACGTACACATTCCGCAGTGCACAGCAACTGGTGGTAGTCTTTACGCGGAAGGCAAGTTGGTGGCAATGGAACCGATCTCCAGTCAGCTGGGTATTATGTTTTCTGATTCAACTATATGGTTTCTACACATTTTTCTTCTTCATAAAAACTACCATATAAAAAAAATAAAAAAGAAACTTCTCATAAATGACCAAAACAATTTATCAAAGCATACACTTTTCAAGCTTATTGACCAACTAACTTAACAATAAAGACGGATATTCAACCTCGTATTCTTAAAGCCAACCCCACCCCCGCAAATACTCGAAACATTACCGTGCCGGCCGCGGTGGCCGAGGTGACTGAGGCACTCCAGTCACGGTCAGCACGGCCACTACGGTCGGGGGTTCGAATCCCCCCTCGGGCATGGATATTTGTGCCGTCCTAGTTCGTAAGTAGTTCCTAAGTAGTTTGTAAGTTTAGGGACTGATGACCCCGTAGTTAAGTCCCATAAGCTTAACAAACATTTGAACATTTGAAACATTACCGTAACCTCTCCCCTACCCCCACCAAAACCCAACTAAACCTGCATTTATATATCTGACAAACATATCATACGTAATGTTATCTAAATTTAAAAATTACATATACACACAAAAACACACGCACGCACACATGCACACACACATTGCTTTCAAATAAATAAGTAAAAATAAAACGTTAGCAACACAACCACACGAAAAACAGTTGAACAGTCAAAACACCTTAGTGACACTGTGTGAAGTCATAAACTAACCGAAAGGCATTCCACTAAAAAACAGGTGATGTGCAAAGTTTACGCAGTTTAGAAAAACGGAAGTGGTATCAAATGAAAGGGAAAGAACAACACAAAAAGAGGCGATATTTGCCGATATATATATAACCACGGAAGATGCTTTACAAATAAAAACCGAAAAGCTATTGGTGTGAAATAATTGTCTGACTTGCAGTCAGCATAAGACGAGGAACTTCTTATAGTTAATTTTAACAGCTGCTGAGGTAATGGCCACATAAACATACTATGGGATTGTTTTTCCTACTCATTTGCATCATCTTACATTATTGTACAGTATATTTACAACTAGCTGCCATTCCTCACTCCAACTAGGAAGTTTGTCCAAGTCATCCTACATCCTGCTGAAGTCATTCAATGACGACACAGTATGGTCAGCAAACAGCGACAGATTGGTATTCACTCTGCCCGTCAGATCATTTATATATATATGGGAAACAATAACAGTCCTATCATATCTCCACAGTGCACTTGTATGACGAACACTCGCCGTCGAGAACAATGTACTGGGTTATTTTACTTACGAACTCCTCTGTCCACTCACATGTCTAGAAACGGAACTTATTCCACATGCTAGTACCTTCGTTAACGATCTGTAGGAGAAGGGAGGGGGGGAGAGGACACACCGTCTCGAACGTCTTCGTAAATTTAGAAATATGCTGTCTGCCTGTTGCCCTTCATCCGTGGCTCACATGATGTCATGTAAGAAAAGGGCAAGCGTGCTGATGCATGGGTAGAATATTTCCGTCTCAAGGAAATTTACTATATTGGAATTGAGAATACGTTGAAGAATTCTACAGAAAAATGGCGATGAAATTGGTATGTAACTATACGGGTCCATTGTTTTATCCTTCTTATTATTTTGTGATTAAAGCGGAGTACATGAAATGCAGCGGTAGCTAAGTTGTCCATGCGGGCAAGTTTGTCATCCCAGCTGAACATTGGCGTTCGGCGAAAACGACTGCATTCATCTTGTCCCCCAGTATGGCAGAGCTGCAGAGTTTGCGGAAGAGATTCTACTGAAAGGGCACCTCTAGGAGGGTGGGAGGAGATGGGGGACCCAAAAGGCAGCAAGTCGATCCCTCAATGGCAAGGCGCGGCTCTTCGGACTGCGCAGCGATTCGTCGCTGCATCCATTGCGCACTGAACTCACCGTCCAAGTGCCAGGGATGACTACCAATGATGCACCTTATGAAAACAGCGGAACTGACACCGATGGCAGCATACAATAACCGAAACGAAAGCTTGCAGAAGACTGATTAGAAAACGACTCCTTCATAACATAATTCACATGATCAGTTGAAAGTGATGAAAATGTGAGCAAAGTAAGAAGGACTCATTACTCACATTTGAACGCACTAAATACACTTTCAAAGAAAAAGAAAATAAAAAAGTATTTAGCATACCACTAGCTAAAAACTATTACATACTTTCTCCATACAGGTAGTCCTGAAAATGTTTGTTAATGAAAAGTTCACCTAAGTCACAAACCACTTCATTAGACTAATAATGATATGAAGGGTAGTGTGATCTGTCACAACGGAAGCCTCTCTCAGGGCTCGTTACTACTATCTAGTACGTGCGCGACCCACGTTTTTCGTTTTAAGTTTTTTGCATCGGCTCTGAAAGGCCCTTGTGCGATCAGTTTGGAGTTCTTATCACGTAGGTGCAGACGACACAATCTTCCATATTTTCCGTGCGAATCCATAGAAGGTATTGAACAGACATTCGCTAATATCGGTACGAAGCACACCCCGCCATTTAGTATAGAAACACTCGCAGAGTGTAGACACATAAAGTTTTGCATCACCCACCAAACAAAAGTTCTGTGGTATTCTCTCCTGTCGTAATTGGTATTTATGATGCATCTTGCGATTTATTGAGAAACTAAACACAACACACCTTTTCGCCGGCCGCGGTGGCCGAGGGGACTGAGGCGCTCCAGTCACGGTCTGCGAGGCCACTATGGTCGGGGGTTCGAATCCCCCCTCGGGCATGGATATTTGTGTCGTCTTAGTCCTAGTTAGTTCATAAGTAGTTTGTAAATTTAGGGACTGATGACCCCGTAGTCAAGTCCCATAAGCTATACAAATATTTGAACACACCTTTTCCATTCAAACAGAAATTAAAATAATTTTTTTAGGTAGCAGATTCAGTCAATACAGATTTTCATATCCCATTGCAAAAATAAAAGCCTTCACCCTTCGTGGCATGCCACCCCACGAGCTCTAAGGAGCCTTCTCTCTCGCTCTCTCTCTCTCTCTCTCTCTCTCTCTCTCTCTCTCTCTCTCTCTCTCTCTCTCTCTCTCTCTCTCTGTGTGTGTGTGTGTGTGTGTGTGTGTGAGTGTGTGTGGTTGTTGTTGTTGTTGTTAGCGTATGTCAGTTTAAGTAGTTTGTAAGTCTAGGGATTGCTGACTACTGTAGTTTGGTCCCTTACTTTAAGAAACATTTGAACATTTGCTCAAGTCATTTCATTTTATTGTGTGTAATTCCTGCAGTATATCTGAGTCTGCAGACACGGGGGCAATATAGATGGCCCTGATCATTTGGTAAAAAATGTGCTTATATGAAGTTTGACTTACCTGCATAACATTACAACGAGAGAAATATCAAAAATTCGTATTCAAAGACAGTAATACGCCAATCTTCCAATGATCTAGCAGTAAATTAATGTTTTCCACAACGTAATGAAGGTATGAGAGTGTATCGTGTCGCGAGCAGTGAAGGGCCGCGATAAGTGAGAGTGCTCCCTGGTGTACCGGCCTGCTATCTGGACCTGTGCTGTACATCAGCGAATTGTATACACGGCCAACACGAGCGCGCGGCTATCTGTGTGTCCAATAGTTTCCGGCTGGTGTTTAATTTGGCCAGTTCAATCGTTCAATACAGCGATGACAAATTTGCTCACCTCATCAGTACTATCACCGATCAACACCGTTATTGCGTTATCCACAACACATAAGTGGGGCTAATGGCTTTCCTTATCGTGAAGAGGAAATTTGACTGACCCAACACTGTATCGGTACATGGCCACGTATTTCTTTCGCTGAATACCAATACATATTTCACTGTAAGGTTTTTAAAGTAAACGCCTTTTGCTACTGCGAATGAAGGGTTTTATTTTTACATTTTTAAGTCACCCATACGCGTTTCGCCTTTCTCTCAAGGCATCATCAGTGGGGGGGGGGGGGGGGGGGGGGGGGGCCTGAAATACTTACATGTTTTTGTTTACACATATAGGTTAGGTCTCTTACATATCTACAAAACATTTCATTTCTGATTTAAAACAGTTCGTTGTTTGATATAAAATGGTGTACTTACAACACTTGCTACTCCACTTCTCCCCCCTCGGGCATGGATATTTGTGCCGTCCTAGTTCTTAAGTAGTTCATAAGTAGTTTGTAAGTTTAGGGACTGATGACCCCGTAGTTAAGTCCCACACACTATACAAACATTTGAACTTTTTTTTTTTTTTTTTTTTTTTTTTTGCTACTTCACTTCAGTCTCTTTCTGGCAACCAGGTCGAAATGTTACATTGTTTTCAGAAACACATTGCAGTTTTATGGTTCCACTGTCACCTGCTGCCATACTATGTCCACTGCTGTTTGTTTTGTAGTGTTGCCAACTTTAGCTTATTTGAAATTCAACTGTTTCATTGAAAGTGTGTTGAGGGTATCTTTGTGTGTGTGTGTGTGTGTGTGTGTGTGTGTGTGTGTGTGTGTGTATGAGCTCTCAAAACAGATAAACCAATCCAAAAATATATCCCTAAAATCAAAACAGATATCTACCAAAGGGCTGGATTATACCAACTACAATGCAACTCATGTGATGGAAGGTATGTAGGACAAACCAGCAGAACATTCGATACCCGATATAAGGAACACATCAGGGCATGGAAATACGGAACAAACTAATCCACTTTTGCAGAACATCTAATAGCATATAACCACAAACCCACCACAATAGAAAAAGACATGAAGGTAATTAGAATAAATAATGAAAAACATCTCCTAACATTATTATTTATCACATATATAAAACAAAAGCTGAGAAAAAGATGCTACTAAATGACCAAAAAAACCTGATCAATCATTGTTCTTACTGATTGACCATATGATAAAAAAAAAAAAAAAAAAACCACCTCACACACACACACATACAAAGATACCTTCAACACACTTTCAATGAAACAGTTGAATTTCAAATAAGCTGACGTTGGCAACACTACAAAACAAACAGCAGTGGACACAGTATGGCAGCAGGTGACAGTGGAACCATAAAACTGCAGTGTGTTTCAGAAACGACCTGGTTGCCAGAAAGAGACTGACATGGAGTAGCAAAGTGCTGTAAGTACACCATTTTATATCAAACAACGAACTGTTTTAAATCATAAATGAAATGTTTTGTAGATATGTAAGAGACCTAACCTATATGTGTAAACAAAAACATGTAAATATTTCAGGACACCCACTGATGATGCCTTGAGAGAAAGGCGAAACGCGTATGGGTGATTTAAAAATGTAAAAATAAAACCCTTCATTCGCAGTAGCAAAAGGCGTTTACTTTAAAAACCTTACAGTGAAATACAATTCAGCTGCTGCTCAAAATGGCCACTGCAAGCAACGTATAATACATATTTGTTTTGTACTATAAAAATTAGCAATTTTTATCGCTTCATCAAATGTTACCGAATTCAAATGTATTAATTTAGAGAAGAACACTTCTTAGCCAAGATCGCTATATTTAGATTTTATTATTTATGACCGGTTGTCGTGAATAGTGTTACCATCTTCGATCAGCAACAAATTTTTAGCTACACGTGGACAGTTTTAAATCCTAAGGTGTTAACTAATTGCTTACATCACAGTGCATATAAACAAACATACATCGTTTAACATTATCTAACAATATGTTTGAACCTGTCATAGCAGTTTGTCCCATTTAAAATTCAAATGTTCAAATGTTTGGAAAGCTTATGGGACTTAACTGCGGGGTCATCAGTCCCTAAAATTACAAACTACCTATGAACAACCTTATACTAAAAACGGGACAAACATCCATGCCCGAGATGGCATTCGAACCTCCGACGGGGAACGGCCTCGCGCATCGTAGCATAGTGCCTCAATGCGCTCGGCCGCCCCGCCGCGGCTGTCCCATTTAAAGCACTGCTTTTGTAACAACAACAAAATCACCAATACATGAAACATCTCACTTTACGTAGCACAACACAAAAAATCTGCGACAGTACATAGCATGGCAGGAAGGCATGGTGGCCAATACAGAAAGATTGTGGTGATACATCCAACAAAGCTGGTCAAAAGTTGTTATAAATTTGAATAAAATACAGTTGTGGAGGGTTTTTCAGGTTCCTGTTAAACAATTACGATGTTAAAATCTAATATCTAAAAATCAATATTTGCTTACTGATATTTTATGCAGCATCATTCCGTTCATTTTATCTTGATGAAATTTCGCGCCTGTGAACTTCTATGAAGTTCGTGGTAGCAACCAACTTCATTTTAGTGTCTAGGTGTTGTCATTGTTCTGGCTTTGATTTCCTGCCAGCATCCTCTGAACCCAGCGAGAGTGGCTTTCTATACTCTCGTCTTGTAGATGATATTTTAAAACCATGGTAGGTGTTCAACAAACTTACGAATGTCTTCTCGTCAGGATTATCTTAGACTAAAAATCTACTCCTGGAATCATATCGGTCTTGTTGCCTTAGATTGAATGAAAGTTCATATTATTTTTGTTAATTGGTCATCAGTGATCCTCAAGAGATGACCATATCTTCTTATCGCTGCTGTGATATGTTCTATCTTGCCGTATAAGTCCTCATTTGAATCACATACCCAGTTGTCCATGAATCCATCGATCACTTAGGATCTTTTTAAATATCCTTCTCTCTGTGTGTGCAGCCGCTCAACCTGTCCTTTATGTTCAAGGTTTCAGACGCATATAATCCGTTAGGTTTTACAGCTGTATTATACTAGGTGATCAAAAAGTCTGTATAAATTTGAAAACGCAATAAATCATGGAATAATGAAGATAGAGAGGTAAAAATTGACACAACTGCTTGGAATGACATGGGGTTTAATTAGAAACCCCCCAAAGAAAACAAATTTCAAATAATGTTCGACAGATGACGCTTCATATGATCAGAAAAGCAATAATTAGCATAACAAATTAAGACAAACAAAGATGATTTTCTTTACAGGAAATGCTCAATATGTTCACCATAATTCCTCAACAATAATAAGGAATAATGTTGTGAACAGCACTGAAAAGGATGTCCGGAGGCATAGTGAGGCATTGGCGTCGGATGTTGTCTTTCAGCATCCCTAGAGATGTCCGTCGATCACGATACACTTGCGATTTCAAGTAACCCCAAAGCCAATAATCGCACGGACTGAGGTATGGGGACCTGGGAGGCCAAGCATGAGGAAAGTGGCGGTTGAGCACACGATCATCACCAAACAACGCGCGCAAGAGATCATTTTGTAAACTTTTTTGTTCTAATAAAGTTTCATGTCATTTCAAGCATGTGTGTCAATTTGTACCCTTCTATCTACATTACTCCGAGATTTATTAAGTTTTCAAATTTATACTGAGTTTTTGATCACCCAGTACTGCCGAATCATGGTCCCTACACTGATAGGCTTTTTGTTATAGATTTCCTTTGTCACTTGGAATATCTAGTCCCCCATCTTCATTCTTCTTCTAATCTATTTTGCTGGTTGACTTCACCAAGCTATCTGAAATTCTTGACTCGGCCATATTGCCAAAATAAATGATCGTCCATTCAGGTCCATCACAAATGTTTCTTATATATTTTGCCCTCTGAACAGAAAACTCGAGGCCTATATTTTCAGAAATTTCTGATAGCTTATTAATCAGACTGATGAATTTGTGTCATTAGCATAAATGGCCAAGTCATCTGCAAAGCCCTAGGACAGAATGTGCTTAGTAACAAGTCTGTACCGATGTTCCCTTTTTTCTTTTTGGTCTAACAACGTCCTACACTCTGGAATGACTTTTTGCAAGTCTCAGTTGAAAAGGAGGTGGTATAGTACGTCTCTCTGTGTAACGTCCAGTCTGTTTGTGAACAGTAATGAGATTTCGCCCATAAATTTCGATTTGGACGCTGTGTTGGTTAGATGTTGTTTGATAAAATTTCTTGCCATATGATCCATTCAAAACTGAACTAAAACTCCATTAATGGCCCCTGGTCATTGAAATCATGCACTTTCTGTAAGTCTTCGTGTTTTCTTGTACCTGATGATGTTCTTCAGGTTATAGATGTGTCCTGCGCACGAACGGCGCTTTTTGAAGCCAAGTGTCGTATCTCCCGATCTGTTGACCAAGATGAGCTTCTATTCCAACTGCTTTGCAGAGAATCTTATACGGAACATATACTAACGAGATATGATATGCACCTATGTTTATTTAATTAATTTATTTATTTTTTATGGATGCTGACAGTCATTAAGATGTTATAGTTCCAGTTCTCCATATCTATTGAAAAAGCTTGGCTACTATCTCCAGAGCTTGATAATTCACCAGATTCAGTAGTTCCGCTACTATTGACACTTCACCAGCCGCCTTATAACTCTTTAAACCGTTGATGGTTTGTAGAAAATGGCTAAGACGTACAACCGCAATAGGGCACAATTAAGTGTGGGGTGCTCCAAGGGTCTGTTTTGAGATCATTGCTGTTTCTTATTTATATAAATGATATGCCTTCGTGTATAACAGGTGACTGTAAAATATTTTTGTTTGCTGATGATACCAGCTTGGTAGTGAAGGATGTTGCTCGTAATATTGACACAGTATCAAATAATGCAGTTCAAGAGATAATTTCATGGCTTGTAGAAAACTAGTTGGTGTTAAATCACAGTAAAACTCAGTTTTTACAATTTCTAACACACAATTTGACGAAAGCTGACATATTGATTACACATAATGGACATATGATAAGTGAGACTGAACAGTTCAAATTTTTAGGTATTCAGATAGACAGAAAGCCCATGTTCAGGATCTTTTTCCAAAACTAAATTCTGCTATATTTACAATTAGAACAATATCTGAAATAAGTGATTTGTCAACACGAAAAGTAGTCTATTAAGCTTACTGCCATTCACTTATGACGTACGGCATATTTTTTTTTTGGGGTAACTCGCCTGATGCAAAAAGGATATTTCTGGCTCAAAAACGGGCGATTCGAGCAATATGTGGTGTAAGTTCACGAACGTCATGTCGACCCCTTTTCAGTAGTGTCGGAATTTTGACACTGGCGTTACAATACGTTTTTTCTTTAATGTCGTTTGTTGTTAATAATATCAGCTTATTCCCACGAGTTAGTAGCTTTCACTCGGTGAATACAAGACAGAAGTCAAATCTACATTTGCATCACACCACCTTGACACTTGTGCATAAAGGTGTACAGTATTCTGCAGCATCAATTTTCAATAAGCTGCCACAAGAACTAAAGAATCTTAGCACTAACCCACACGCTTTCAGATCTAAATTGAAGAGTTACCTCATGGCTCACTCCTGTTATTCTGTCGAGGAACTCCTAGAAAAGTTAAACAATTAAGCTAATTCATTTTTTGTTCAAATCAAACGTTAAAATGTTTATATAGCTTATGGGACCTAACTATGGGGGTCATCAATCCCTAAACTTACAAACTACTTACGAACTAGCTAAGACTAAGGACGGCACAAATATCCATGCCCGAGGGGGGATTCGAACCCCCGACCGTAGTGGCCGTGCAGACCGTGACTGGAGAGCCTCAGTCCCCTCGGCCACCGCGGCCGGCCATAAGAGATCCATCAAAAGAACTACAAGGGTCCAACTTCACAAGAAAAGACTGGACTAAGCTCAATCGATCAGAAGTGGCTCAGTCCCCTCGTTCATTTTTTTTTCTTTATTGATTCTTTTCACGTAGTCTTAAGATTGTCGTGTGCATAGGACTACTTAAAATTTTTCTATTACCATTCCTGTGTGCCGGCCGCGGTGGCCGAGGGGACTGAGGGGCTCCAGTCACGGTCTGCACGGCCACTACGGTCGGGGGTTCGAATCCCCACTTGGGCATGGACATTTGTGCCGTCCTTAGTATTAGCTAGGTTGTAAGTAGTTTGTAAGTTTAGGGACTGATGACCCTGTAGTTAAGTCCCATAAGCTATACCAACATTTGAACTTTGTTTTATCTAAATTGAAGAGTTACATCATAGCTCACTCCTGTTATTCTGTCGAGGTACTCCTAGAAAAGTTAAACAATTAAGCGAATTCATTTTTTCTTTATTGATTCTTTT
This sequence comes from Locusta migratoria, assembly GCA_026315105.1. Lineage (NCBI taxonomy): Eukaryota > Metazoa > Arthropoda > Insecta > Orthoptera > Acrididae > Locusta > Locusta migratoria. The sequence continues at coordinate 613,709,587 of CM048746.1, forward strand.
CACTTAGTCTTAAGATTGTCGTGTGCATAGGACTACTTAAAAAAAATTCTATTACCATTCCAGTGTAAAAATTCATGTATTGACTTGTTCCATAACCATGCAGTCTCACTCCTCAATTGGGTCCTACGGAACAGAAAACCATATTCATCATCATCATCATTAGAGACTGATTATGCCTTTCAGCGTTCAGTCTGGAGCACAGTACCTCTAATAAAATTCCTCCATGCTAACATTGATGCCTCGTCTGATGTTATGCCTTTTACTTCAAAATCATTCTGCACTGAATCTAAGTACTTTCTTCTTGGCCTACCTCGACTCCTCTTACCCGAACTCATGAGTCTCTTAGGTAACCTTACTTCTCCCATGCGTCTAACATGACCCTACCATCTCAGTCTGTTCGCTCTAACTGCTTCATCTATGGTGTTCAATCCCAGTTTTTCTTTGATTTCGTCACTATGGACACCCTCCTGCCATTGTTCCCATCTATTAGTACCTGCAATCATTCTTGCTACTTTCATATCTGTAACCTCTACTTTATGATATTATTATTATTATTATTAAAAGGTAGGGCTAAGTTGGGTAGTTTGTGGGTATAAAGTTAGTCGTGAAAGATGAATACTCATAATGGATATAGCGCCAATATCGCTCAAGCATGTTGGGGAAAAGTGGAGCACTCACAGTTGGTATCAGTTACATCCGGACTTGGAGGATACGCCACTAGCTAGTCAGGGGAGCAGAAGACTTGTGGGTGGGTATCTGAACGTGTGCAGCGACGTCAGCTGGTGGCGTCTCAGCCGCTGACGAGAGGAGCGGGCCGGAGAGTGTGATGTCGCAGGGCCCGGGCGGCCCTTATCTCTGGCAGGGCCAGTTCCCGTTTACGGCCGCAGGCTCTCAGCCCTACCACCCGCCAGCAATCTGGCCGACCTTCCCACACCCAAGGGACCAGCGCCACGGCCTACTTTCCGCTTCCGGCAATTCCGCCCCGAGATAGGAACCGCCCACGCAGAAAACTCCACTATCTGCTCTCGGATTATACTGCGTCGTATTTATTTAATCAAGATTCCTCAGCCCTCTCTCTCTCTCTCTCTCTCTGTATGTGTGTGTGTGTGTGTGTGTGTGTGTGTGTGTGTGTATGATGAATGTTCATCATCTGTCTGTGTTTCTTTCTTCTATTTAAGGACTTTGAAAGGTTACTGCCCTAAGTTGTGAATTACTAAATAGCTTAATCGAAGCTGCTCTGCAGGTTCCGAAGTGGAACAACGAAATTAAATGTACAAATTCACATATGCCACACCAAAAGCAGCCTATCTGCAGTGACTTGAAATAAAACTTGCAACGGAACGTACGCTAGTCCCAGACGGGATCTGCCAAATCTGACTAAGATCTAATTAAAATTGAATAGGAGAGCTAATGGAAACAGAGAATTTAATTAACAATTTATGTATTCTGAAGACGCTTAAGAAAAGGGGAGAACAGTTTAAAACAATAAAAGTACTCACCGCTCATATTTGAAAGGGGACAGATTTACAATAAAATTAATAAACGGCCCACTTCATTGCCCTCCTTTTATGAAATTTACATGCCGGCCGCGGTGGCCGAGGTGACTGAGGCGCTCCAGTCACGGTCAGCACGGCCACTACGATCGGGGGTTCGAATCCCCACTCGGGCATGGATATTTGTGCCGTCCTAGTTCGTAAGTAGTTCATAAGTAGTTTGTAAGTTTAGGGACTGATGACCCCGTAGTTAAGTCCCATAACCTATACAAACATTTGAACATTTTTTTTTTTTTTTTTTTTTTTTTTTTTTTTTGAAATTTACATATTAAGAAAATAGGGGTAAATTCGGGTGAGTAGAAACACATTCATTCCCACCCACTCGCCAAGGATCTCGCGACACTTACTCAACAGCGGCCAGCATCTGCAGTTGTGGAATATTGGTGGTGATCAGCTAGCTTGAGGCACGCGCACATATTAAAATAAGAAAACTTGACTCTCGAATGCCGAAATCTGGACACGTGGTTCATCAACAGTTCCTGTACTGGTTCACAACTCGCAAAATCTCAAAATGCGAAATAAATAGGAATAAAACCACCACATGCGGAATAATTGCGTACATATAACGAAATTGCTAAGGTGAATCGCCTGAGGAACACTAAAGCAACTTGATGACCGGTATGGATTCACAATAGCCAGTGGACGTGGTATAACTAACAGACAAAGAAAGTTCGTTACAATTTCAATAATTCACAATGAAAATCACCGGGTAGTGGAATTACACTACTTAATCATAGTTACGAACCAGACTAAACACTATTACAGACTCAAATCCTAACAAGAACTAAGAAAACAAAGGCACACGCGTTTCGACTATAATTACCACACGTTAGATTATAAATTTTGACCACTACACAAGGTAGCTCTAACCGAAACATTCATCATGTATCCCGAACGAAATACTGGAACAGTTTAAGACTGATACAAGCATTACGAGTCAGAGTCTAACACCAAAGAAAGAAAATCTTAACCTCGGTCCACAGAACACCAGTCCAGCTAAGCACCTTACCTCAAGCGTCCTCCTCGGTAGAAGTCCAGGTTAGGGGGTGCTCCGGCTACTAGTGGCGGGCAAGTTTATAGTGAGAGGGAGGGGGGGGGGGGGGTTGCCAAGTGCATGAGCCTTCCCCAAACGGCCATAAGGACAGGGTTAGCGCTGGTACACAAAAGCATACTTGCGCGTCGCTACTCAAGAGTTACTTTGCGTCAAGGATAGCATTGCTGCAGAAGAGTGGGTTGTAGCGGACGATTCGTCGAATACAGACTTACAGAAATGTACGTAGTGTGTCTGCAGAGTGTGGGGGCAGCACTCTACATCAGTATGGCGATGCGCAACACAATTACGGAAGGATTAGAAGAATAAGATGCGATACTGTGGCGTCATCTAATGGTTGCATAAGTAGGTTACAGAGTTGTATAACAACATCCTAAAGAGAAGTGACACATTGAGTAACATGAAACAGCATTATGTGGACGGATGTGTTCCAACTTTCAGAATCACGTTTTGACGATCACATTGTAAACGTTTTTGGGGCATAATTGAAAGGGAAACGGGGCAACCAAGAACACGGAGATATTGTATTGCCATTAAAATTAATGGAAAGTTTACTAACAAAAAGTCAGAAGCTGAAAATATTTTTAATAACAATTATTTAAATGTCGTGATGAAAATAGGATCTAAATGTTCAGTAAAAGAGGTATACCTATTAATGGAAGAGGCCATACCAATTCAATCTGATACAACTGAAGCTCCACACACACATCTCCCTTTGAAATTACCTAAACAATAAACTCACTCAAAAGTTAAAGCTCGTGTGAAATTGACGGCATTTCCAACAGAGTACCAAAAGCTTGTTCCCAACAGATAAGTCGGATTCACAGCCACGTACCTAATATCTCTCTGAACCAAGGTATTTTCTCAAATAGACTAAAATAGCTAGTGTTAAACCATTACATAAAAAGTCAGATACATGCGATGTCAACAACTAGCGCCCAATCTTACTTCTGCCAACTTTATCCAAAGTTTATGAGAAAGTAATACATTCAAGAGCAACTTACGATATTTGTAAAAATTAGTTACTAACAAAATGTCTGTAAGACTTTTCAACAGAATGCTATATATGCTTTCCCTCATCAAATATTAAATGATGTGAATAACCGGATGTCACCGATTGGAAGTTTTTTGTGATCTCTCAATGGGTTTGGATTGTGGAAATCATGAAATTCTTCTAGCTAAGCTTATGTTAGTGGTACAGTGCACAAATAGTTTAATTAATACTTAACTGGAAAAGTGGAGAACAGTGAAGTAAGTGGTTCAGGTAAACTGCAAAAATTAGCTAATTCTTCAAACTGGGGAGCTATCAAGATTGGGGTCCCACCGGGTACTGTGCTGTTCTTAATGTTTTGTTGTTCTACACTCGCGATGATGCAAAATTAGTTCTTTTTGTTGACGATACAAGTATAGTAATCAAACCTGACACACAAGAATTAACACATGAAATTGTAAATAATGTCTTTTTCGAAAATTATTAGCTTCAAAGGCATTTTGAAACAACACAATAGTAAATGGCTTGACACCACTAATAAATATAGCCTGTCAATAGAAGTCCTTAGCTAAGGTACATCATTGATGATCTATTGAAACGTTTGAGATCAGAAACTTATGATATTAGGGTTATTGCAAATTTTGGTGACAAACATGTCTGATTGCGTATGGCATCAGTAGTGTAAAACTTTGGTAAAGACCAGTAAAGTATTATCTGAAACTAATTGTCTGTGTGCTCCTTATTTTAATAATTCGCCGATATCGGGCTAGCAAAAATTGGATAGAAGCAGCTATTAACATTGATATTTGTATCGTACCTCTAAAATGATATGCAACTTATTTGAACAATTGATTTGTTGACGTTGTCCGGCATTTGCAGGACCTCTTCTTTGTCGCCAAGACCCTCTTCTCCGGAGCCACGACTTGTGTGGCCGCCGTCCCTGCTTCCTCTTGTGCCGCGGTTGCGGCCTTTCCAGGTGGAGGTGCTTCCGCCTCCATGGGCGCTGTGTCGGCCGTCTGCAATTCTGCAGAGCCGGAGTAGCGCCCGCCGATGTCTTTTCTTCAGCAGTCTGCGTCGTTGCGTCCACCCCTGTTTTAGTCCCCGCTTGTGGCGAGGCAACAAGGACGGCCGCCGATTCTTTCGCAGCGCGCAGTTCCCGCGCCAGTTCTACCTGGCGGCGTGGAGCAGCGCGCTCTCCTCCGCCGTGGCGGTTTTGAGAGCGAGCACCGCGTCGTCAACCGCAGACGTCGTTCGGCAGCTCTGTCCGCTCTCCCCTCTTGGGGGAGGGGGCGGGGCGGCAGCAGGTTCTTCTTCCGTCGCCATCCCCTCAGTGGGGACCTTGTCCGGGGGCCTCTACTTCCCTTCGCCACTCCAGCTACTGATGTAACTGCAGCGGTTGGCGGCAGTTGGCGGCATGCGGACCACCACCGTTGACACACTTCCCGCGGTCTCTTACAGTCGCGTGTGCCATGCGCCTCAGCACACCTCAAACACGCGACTGTCTGCTTGCAACCTTTGCCCTAGTGGCAGTGGAAACATTGCGCTGTATTCTGCTTCTTCTTCTCTCGTCGCTTCCGGCCAAACACCTCGGCTGCAAGGTGTTTCATAATAGCCTAAAGGAGGCCGCCCTTCGGCCTTCCGTTGCTCTTTCTCCCCCTTCCGCTTCCGGACATGGCTGATGGAGAAGTCGGTCCGAGACGAGAGCTGGAGTAGCGAAGATCCCACCCGCAGCGACTAGAGCAGCCGAATGAACAACCTTTCGGTGTATTTCAAAAGTGGCCGACATGCAACAATGTAGGCACAGCGAGGGTGAAAAACAATAGCAATGCACTGCCGTTACGTGGAATAAAGTATTTGAAATAAAATTAAATATTTTCGTTAGTCTCTTGTTTTAGAGTTGCAATACTACAGATTTTAGATGAAACATCATGTCACACGACGTCACACTTTGTTAACCTCCTCCCTCACTACTAACGTGTGACGTAATTTACGCATAGCTCCTTAAGAATAATAAGTATAGAACATCCAGCTGAAAAATGCTCCTGCCGGAGCACAGAAAAGGCGAATATGTTCTCTGACACAAAAGTGTGGAACCAGCTGCATCAATCCTCATCCCGACTTCCTCGCCAAAAATTTTGGCATGCGAATATATTCGCGCACTTTTATCGCATAACTTTGTAAATACTTTTGCCCAGTTAAGCCGTCATAGTCAGCAATGTCGTCTCACTGTCAGTGTCTATATGTGTCTCTGACCGTTTGTTTGCTGTCTCTCCCACTGCCGTTTTCTGTCTGTGTCAAACTTTCAATGTCTTCATCCCTTTCCCTTGCGATTCCTCATCGCTGCCTGTTTCTGCCACCTTTATCGTCTCTCTACCCAATTAAGTAATCCCATTCACTTCCTGTCCTGTTGCCAGTATCCTTTCTTTCTCACTTAGAGTCGGCTTTCATTGTCTTCAATCACGATTGTCTCCTTTACACATATGTCCATGGGGATGGTTTGCTTGGGTTTTGACCCGTAGACCGGAAAAATTTAGCACGCTGGTACTGGGGATGGGAAAAATTGGACAAATTGTTTCGTGCTATAGTATTGGAGAACCGCACGCTCATGCTTTATGTATGGTCTCCATTCATCTCAGTTTCTCACAGTTTTCTCTTTTGCTGTCTTGGTTTGTTGTTGCCACTGTTCCTGACTTCCGACATCTCGTTTCGCTTCCCACTGCTGTTTTCATGCATATGCCTTTTCTCTTGAACTGACGGTTTCTCTGTTCCATCATACATGGCTCTCTCTAACTGTTGCACTGTCTCTGTCCTACTCACATTCAGCCGAAAAAAGCGCGAATTCGTTCGCATGCCAAAATTTTTGGTGAGGAAATCGGAATGAGGATTGAGGCAGCTGGTTCCACACTTTTGTGTCAGAGAGCATATTCGCCTTTACTGTGCTCCGGCAGGAACATTTTTCAGCTGGTTTCCGTCTTTTTCCTGTTACATCATAGTGTAATGCTTATATGACATGAAATCAATGGTGAGTCAGACCAAATTGACTATGTAGTAGTTTACTTTCTAAAAAGAGCTTCACATTGAGATGATTACTAAACTCGCTTAACTATTTCAAAGAACATTGTTAAACACTATCAATATCATTCCATAAAAAGCATGTAAATATTTTCGAGTCCAGCTGAGATTTTAGTTTTATATGATGTTGCTATTTCACGATAATTCAAGTCGTTCACGTTGATCCAATCATTACGATGACGAATTTTGCACGTCCAGTGGCCTGAAAGATCTACGATGATTTGTAACTTTTATAAATGTTATCGGTAAATAAACGGCGACTAGAAACACAGGTACGTGACATCCAAACCAAAAACCCTTGCTGTACGTTCGCTACGTTAGTTAAAACCATAATTACACGTCAGACCGGATATTATATGCATATATGTCATGAATATGTGCGGTAACTTGGAATCTACAGGTCTCGGTAATGGATACTATTATCGGAAAAACTTCCAAAGCTTTCCGGAATCATAACATTAGAGCGCATTGTGAAAATTTCGACGATTTGCCATGAATAGAAGTGTAGATTTCCCAATGCACGCAGTTGGATCTTTTGATACCAAAAATTTTGATTTTTGTAGCGTATCGCGATAAAGAAAACACATTTCCAAAAATGGGAAACGGATTTTCCAGATAAACACCTACACCTAAACAACATACAAGATACGTTACCTCACATTTAGAAATAGCGTTTTCGAACCTATTACTGTCGCGTGCTATCATTCACGGACCGATGTATCAAGAATATAAGACATCATTATGCTCTAAATTTTAAATAAAATTTCGATATGTTTTCTACATTTCATACGCAGCTATGTGTAACCTAAAATCAACCATACGAGAAGTCTACGCAATGTGTTTTTACCTCTGCAAACTCTTTAACACATGTTGCAATAGTTCACTAAACCGGATGCTGCATATTAACTGTAAAGTAAACGGAAACAAGAATCACCCCTTCATCGACCGAAGATTTCAATCTTCAAGAAATAAAAAAAAAAAAAAAAAAAAAAAAAAAAAAAAAACAACTTTCGCCGAGTACCTTTATCCAAATCGCACGGTAAGTTTCAGAGCTGTCCGAACGCCGTCTTTCAGCACAACACGCACTTTTTCTAACAAAATATTGCGGTTTTTCGGCCATATCTTGCTAACGGACTAAGATTTACGAAAACTGAAAAATGCCGTTTATAGATAAATGTTTTCAGGATGTATTGTAAATATTTGAACAATTTTCTATTGTTAGTTATTTAGATATTCGCGATTCACCGTGCTAAAACGGCTAAATATCGGTTTTTGTGATTTTGTGCAAAACTATGATAAGTTTCAACCTCTGGATCTCGGTAACGGATAACGATATCGAAAAAAATTAAAAACGGCCTCGAGAATGTCATCATAAGAACATACGGTAAAAATTTCGAAGATTTGCAATGAATAGCAAGTATCGAAGTGGCCATTCCCACAATTCGTTTTTTTTTTTTTTTTTTTTTTTTTTTTACTCAAATGAATGGTGCTTTTGTAAGCCGTTTAAAGCCCACCATAGACTACACGTCATGTACAAAAGCCAACTGGTTTGCTCAATTGGATGGGCTCGAGGATGTGTGTAACTTTGAAAATTTTGACGATGTACTGTATGATAGCTATAGAATACCCATTCTTCTAATATGTACACAAATGATCACTAAGCCAAGATCTGTCCAGAACACCTTACCTCTTCATTCTGAGATGAACAGAACCTGAGATATGGGCCCCTAAAGAATAGCAAATTCGCACGCGCCGTTTACGAACATATTAATACCACGCACTGCCGTGCGCGGTATGATTACACGCTCGGTGACGCTATACAGACCAGAACGTTGAGCAGCATGATCAAATAATTGACGGAATGTAATTGAAAAACTGTAATGGTCCACACCTGAAGGAAGGCTGGTCCGCATGAAAACGAATATGTAAAGGAGATGAGTCTCTTCACTTCTTGTAATAGATGGTACTGGTACTCAGTAGAGAATCGAGGTCTTCCAAGAATCTCGGCCACTAGTTAATTCTGCATGCGTATGACAGAAATGGTCGTCCCAAGTAGCTATGGTTAAAGAAGGTCAAGGAGGACATGCGATAGACCTCAAATCCGACAATGCTTGCAGCAGAAACTTGTGACGAAAACCAACTAAGCTATTGCATCATGTATCGGTGTGAAACACACTTTTACAGGTTGAAGGGTATAAGAAACGTGGTCAAGGGTAATCAGAGGAACTCAGTTAGTCTGGAAGCAACTTGACGATGAAAGGCATTATCAGCACATGTAGCAGCAGCCACTCCCCGCTCATCGGCACCCCAGTAACGATAAACCCTGTTTATCGCGACCATATCTCGATCAGTTTGCAGTAGGCGTCTGTTAGTTGTCTGACTGTCAGCTCACAAGACTAATAACTATTCCTCCCATCATGCTTGTAATCAAAAATTAAACAGTGTAGCTCGCTGACAGCAGATCAATAGTGTCGTCAACTGAGCCAGCGATCCGCGTAGGTTATAGCCTGACCAAGTGAAGCGAGGTTTCATCGACAACGCTAATTGACATGTTCCTTAATCCTTTCAGTCATGAATTATTTTAAAAATGGAATAAAACATATTCTTACACTTTTCCATGTCCATAAGAGCCTATCTATTGTATATTGTTCCAAAAATAAAAAGTGCCAAATAGATTGGACACTGAGTCTCTAAGGCAGTTAATGATGTGAAATAAGGAGTCAACAGTTAAATATGTCACTCCATATTTATTAGGGAACTTATATCGTAAAGTGGAATATGTGCAAAATTCGTAAATTAATACATAAAATAATTTCAACGAATTATATCATGTCTGAAGCACTCCACAATGGGTCCGCCACGTTCACTGTTTTTTATTGTAGCACTCCATGCTGGTGACATGGCAGCAAGAAACACCAAACTAAAAGCGACAGATGTCCAGTAAACCGGATAATTGTTCTCAAAGCAAAGAGCATTGTCTATTACAATGGACACCATGTCTGAAGGGGTTAACTGTCTTTACTTCTCAGTTTTCTCTAGTCATTCTTTGAAATCTAGAAAGAACGGAATTATAGTAACGTTCTTTATTTTCATTCTAAATTTATTCACCCCTTATTTACACATACATCCCTTCAAAACTGTATACAGAACTTTGCAACTAATTAAACAGTCACACTCATGTTACTTTTGCCTCGTTATTGCAACATATTTCAATGCAGAGAATAGTCCCACATGTTCATTCTGACTAGATCGTGCCTCTTACTAGGAGCCACATAACCCAAAGTCCAACAATTTGGATAAAAAGGTCATTCATGAGAGCAAGCCAGCATCCTTCCTAGAGAGCAAGCCTGTCAAACGATATAATCTGTCACTTAATTTAAAAATAACATGTCACACTATATGAGTTACCACTTAGTTTTAAAATGTGTATATTTTCTCTTATGAGAACCGTAGCATTAAATAAACCTTGTTTTACTGAAACGACAGTTGCGAATAGAAATATGTGTCAGTGTTTGGAGGATGCAGGTCACCTAGAAAGAATCTGTACTGTATGTTAATCAATACTAAAATGTAACATAAGATAGCGATTGATTTTAAACCATTTTATGAAAATAACTTGATTGAATAGTGGTGAACGAATAGTGTACCTAACTGGTATCCAACATTGAGTGCCTTAAAAACGAAAAAGAAGGTAATGGAGAAGAAATTTACAGAAAACTAACATCGCTGTTATATACATATTTTCTGGTCGGATGTATTTTTATTTTTCGCTGTTGTGTAGCAGCAGTGGCGGACTAAGGCTGACGGAGCCCCCTCCCCCCCCCCCCCCCCCAAAAAAAAAAGTACTTTCACAGCTACATTTATTTATCGTTTTGTTCCTTATCTGTAATTTTTTTTTTTTTTTTTTTTTTTTTTCCCACCGGTTTCTGCATTTAGAATTATGTACCAGAACAGTCACTTGTTTCTTAACGATTAAAATTCGGTGATTTCAATTATTAAGTTGCACTTGCATTGTTTAATTTACCATTTTCTTTGGCCACAATACACGTATAACCACCAATATAATGAAACAATTTGTGAAACTTGAACATATTTGGAAAATACTTAACTGTGTAACGTGCTGTTTAACTAGTTGGATAAACATAAGTTACTGTGAGTTTAAGATTCGATGCCATTATACGGAAGAAAGTCCTCTACGACCACAGAATAACTATTACAAACAGTAAAATGTGCAGCATTGGCCGTAAAAAATATTTTGCTTTTATTATAGCAAATCGATTTCGGCTACTGAGCAACCATCTTTAGTACTGATGCAGAAAATTCACAGCAGATGTTCCATGAATTATCAAAGCACATAGATCTGATACATTCTATATTACGATGAATAGATAGTGGGGAATCGTTTTAGGTGTCAAGTATACGTTGAACTGAGTTAACAGCTGGCATTAATTTAATCTTCAGGTTCCGAGAGTAAGATTACCTTTAACAGATTTTCATAGTTACAATTCCGTTTCACTGAAACATTGTCTGTACCCCCGCCTTGTTTTCATTTTTTCCCCAGACTCACTGCGAGAAAAGTTACTTTTATGTAGTAATACATGTAATTCCAAGTGGGCGGTGGACTTCATTTTGTTTTGCCGCCGCCCCGGGCCTCCGACAGCCTACTTTAAGTTAATCACTGCTTGTCACACCGCGGGCAGTCACGCGCCGACTGACATTCCGTGTAGCAACAAAAGTCGACACAGTAATTCGGAATACGCAATTTACTGTGTCTGACTTGCAGCTTATTACGTAAATACATTTGACAGAGCTGTCAATTCCGTTCAATTTCACTGAAATACTATGTTTCATAATATGCTACACTTGTTGCATTTTGTGAAACAAATATTGCATATTTGTATATTAAACATCACACGCTGGTTACTGCAGTTTCAGAGTTTGTGCAACGGTCACACTCCTCCATTTTTGAACTTTCGGTACAACCGACACTTTTCATGCCCCAAATAGAGATAATAATTTGTTTCATTCGCAACAACTGTGATAGTATGAGTAACGTCCTCTCTGTACGTTAGGCCGCAGTAACCACTTTTCTGGTTCTGTGTGAAAACTACAAAACAGTATTTTGGATATGGCGGAATTCTTCTGCTGACTCTTTCAAATGAACAAATGTTTGTACAGCTTATGGGACTTAACTACGGGGTCATCAGTCCCTAAACTTACAAACTACCTATGAACTAACTAATACTAAGGACGTCACAAATATCCATGCCCGCGGGGGGATTCGAACCCCCGACGGTAGTGGCCGTGCAGACCGTGACTGGAGCGCCTCAGTCCCCTCGGCCACCGCGGCCGGCGCTGTCTCTTTCGTACAGATCCATTTCGCAATAATAAAGTGGAAGAAAACGTAAGTAAATTAAATATTTAAAATGACCCCACAAAAAGACTTTGTAACTAATGGGAAACAACTCTGTAATAACAAGAGGCACCTTGAGATAAAATTATAATATGGGAATGACAGCTTACCAACGACGCTAATAATATGTAACTAGTTGACCCGTGCGAATAATTCGCACTCTATCCTGATCAGTCACAGATAGGTAATGAACTGTAATTTAACCTTTTCTTTGTGACAAATCTTGGTAGCTGACCTGTCACTGAACTCGCCTGCAAACTACAAACAATATCGCAGATTTGGTCCATATTACCAACACTAATGTCGCAATACGAGCACAGGCATTATGTTTTTGGAATGTTATAAAGTTGTCTTCTTGTACTGATATTTCTCTGGAGGTTAACTAGAAATTGGTGACACAAAGGTTTTGTCTTGCAGTCTTGTCGTTGTGCACTGAATTCGTGTTGTCTACGATTACGCTGAGCTTCTCTCTTTAGCTGTAATGGAAGTTGTCTTGCCTCGTCACTTTATGTCGCAGTTTTCCTGCGTTCTGTGGCAGGTTCCAGTGGTGTGGAACGTCCTCTGGTTGGAGGTCTCCCTCTCGACCAACATGTTGTGTCCCGTGGCATCTTGGAAAAACTGCAATGCAGAAAAAACTTATTAGAAGTAATACGTCCCGGCACGTAACGTCGCACGCACTGTTAACTAACAGGGAATTAAAAGTTAAATAAATTATTATAAGTTATAGTAGTAAGAGGTACTTACCTTTGATGATGAACGCTGAGGAAGTTTAGTTCAAAAATGTTTGTGAAGCTTATGGAACTTAACTGCGGGGTCATCAGTAGCTAAACTTACAAACTACTTATGAATAAACTTATACTAAAGACAGCACAAACATCCATGGCCGAGGGGGGAGTCGAACCCCCGACGGGGATCGGCCTTGAGCATCGCAGCACAGCGCCTCAATTCGCTTTTTTTTTCTTTTCTTTTTCTGTTGACATGGAATTTCGTTCCAAAGAAAGATAAGTGAAAAAATAATAAAATAATATTAAAAAATGAAAAGGAAAAATAAATAAGTGTCTTTCTCTTACATATCTGCTCCTGGGGAAAAACTTCACTTCAACATCCCAGCGCATTGACAGCTGCAGAGTTCGGCTTCACGTAATATTTGTTTAGGAGGTGTTTCCCCCACTCCGTTCTTGATCGATCCATGCTTCTGTTTTCTGGAATTTGTGTTTTTCCACTTTACATTTTTGGTTTCTCACAACTTTACATTTAATTTTATTTGTTTATTTTTCCTCGTCTCTTAACTCTGCGCTTGTCTCGTGCCGTGGGCGTCGTTTCAGCAAGGTTTCGCCAAGGGACACATGAAACGGTGTAATCGCTCCTTCTGGCGTAGGAACTCCGAAAAGAAATTTTCAATGTGAAATAAGACGACAGATTCTGTCGGGGGACATTTTTCCCATACGAAACGGAAAGCACTTCTGATGCATCTCGCAAACGTCAGAAGGTTGAAAACAGCAGTGAAAGGAAAACATCACAAAGAGCAAAAAAGAAGTTTTGTTTAAAGCACAAAGGAAAATCTCGGCGTGTTCTAATTCTTCAGAATGTCACAATCTGGGTCTTGTAGTGGGAACAATTATGATTCAAGTCCTTCTTCCTGTGTCAAACAATAGAATTTTCAGAAAATTGGCGAAATTTTTCTTATAGTGCCGCGATGTCATTAGAATATGGTGCTGCAGCTGAAGGTATAATAGAAAATCCTCTTTGCGTTTATTTGCTTCAGTGAGGATGTAGTGGACTGTTTGACCTTTTAACCAATTGACGGCGTTCCGTTTTGTATATGGATAAGGCACACTGTCGGGAGTCAAAAAATCTGCAGGCTTGATTGTGTCTGGTACGGTTCGGGTGATTGTGGCTATCATTTGCCTAGCGAGTAGGCAGACTGCTGCCACGTTATTGCAGACAAATCTGTGTTCGTCAGTGTCTGGTAAGCTACAGTTTCCACACAGCGGCGAGTCCACTAAATGGATGGCGTGAAGTTTGGTCTTGGTGGCAAGTTTTCTGTTCACAGCTTTGTACCATGTAGTTCTCACATTGGTCGGTAAATGACGGGTGCTGATATTCTGCCATATTATTCGCCAGTCATATTGAGGGTACTTTTCTTCTATCACGTTTCTACTCTTGGTTTCCATTAATTTGTCATATACTGCCTTCACTTTGGTTAAGTTCGTGGTACAGACTCTGGTCCGAATGTAGCTAAGTTCAATTAAAAACTGTTTAAAATGGTGAAAGCCAATAGGAACGTGGCGCACATCAATTGGTGGATCCATTGCCCCAGGGGCTATTTCCTCTAGTAGATGGGACGTTAAACTGTGTTGCGTCTTCCGCCACAGTTTATATGTGGTGCACACGAATAGAGCTCGGGATTTCAGAGCAACATCAATAAGTTTAAGTCCTCCCTTATCCGCGGAGAGAGTAAGAGTGTCAAACTTGACCTTAAAGATTCTTCCTTGACTTACGAAATGGCCCAGAGCAGACATGATTCTAGCTGTTGTTTCACCGGGTAAAGGTAAAACTTGTGCCACGTAGTGTAGTTTCGAAACTATATACATGTTAGCAAAGGCTGCCTTTTGAATGTCATCAAGCTTTCTTACACGTTGTTCCTTGACGCATGCCCGCACACTTGCGAGTAGTTTCGTAGAGTTGGCAGCTATGGTATGCTGTATGGTGGACCTGTAATCGATGCCCAGTATTCGTTTGTTGGTGACCACATTGAAGTCTTCTATGCCCTGCAACGACATTCCAGCCCCTATGCTCATGATGCTGGATTTCGTTTTGTTGAGTTTCGCACCCGAAGCAAGTTCGTAGTTAGTGAGCACCTGAAGTGTCTTCTCGATGTCATTTGCACTCGTGATAACAAGACCTACATCATCGGCGTATGCCTTGCAGACAATAGACTGACCATGGATGCACAATCCTTGCAGTCGTTGCTGTAGAGTGGCTAGGAGGGGCTCAATGGCAATGGCGAACAAAGCCATGGACAGTGGACACCCTTGTCTGACTGAACGTGTGAAGTCCAACGGTTTCGTCATTTGTCCATTGATCATAATCCGGGACGTGCTATTTCGCAAAATCCTTTCAACGACGTTGACAAAATTATGGGGAATCTCCATCGCGGACATAGTTTTGAGAAGGTAATTATGGTCCACCCTATCGAAAGCTTTCTCAAAGTCAAGTGTCATGATAGCGCACCGTAGTCGGAGAACATCTGCTGTCGCAATGATGTCTCTATATTCGCAGACCGTTTGAATGATTGACCTCCCCTTACCCACACTTGTCTGATATGGGCCAGTGACCTCGTGCAGTATCAATTGTAATCTTCGAGCGAGTACGCGCGCCATAATTTTGTAGTCGCTGTTCAGGAGACTAATGGGTCGAAGATGGTTTACGGAAATGCTGCCGGGGCGTTTCGGAACTAGCACGATAATACCTTCCAGAAACTCCTTCGCGATTTCTCTGTCAGTGGTCATTAGTTCATTGCATACGAGGAGCAGTTTAGACTTCATCTGCGCTTGGAAGGCCTGGTAAAATTCTGCTGGAAGGCCGTCAGGACCCGGCGATTTATTTTTGGGGCTCTGCGCGATAGCTGTTGTCAGGTCGTCATCGTCAATCTCCGCGATAAGTCGCTGCGATGCCTCTCTGCTGAGTCGGCCCTGCAGGTTCCGTAACAAGTCCTCTTGAGCTTCGTTATCTACTGGGCAGCCTAACATGATGGATGAAAGATGGCTGTAGATTGCCTCTTTAATGTCTCTCTGTGTTGTGAGGACGGTACCGTCAGTTCCTTTTAGTTCCGTGATTATTTTTCTGTGTGCCCTTTTCCTTTCGCGCATAACGTGGTACATCGAGGTTTCTTCATGTGGGGCGGCGGCCTGCGGTCTCGCACGAATTTGGAAACCCTCTAATTGTTTGCGCTTCAGAGCCAGAATTTTGGATTTTATCCTCTTGATAGCGACGTAGTTTTGAATGACTGATTGGTCCAATTTGTAAAGGTCCCGCAAGCATTGGAAATAAAATTCTGCCGTTGTCTTGAACCAAAAACTTTTTCCTTCGAGTAATCTATGAACATTTTCCTCAATTTCGGCTTCGCGCACATGATCCACCAGGTCAAAGCAGAATCATACGAAGGAAATTTATTTTCACAGTCCTGCCATGTTTTTTGGAAACGCTCGCGGCATTCGGCATCTTTTAAGTGTGATACGTTGAGCTTCCAGTAGCTTCTTCCTCTGTAGGTACCCTGTCTCGCCATATTAATGGTGCATATAAAGGCAGCATGGTCGGTGAAGCTGGTGGGCCACACTTCTGTGTGTAAGATACGAGTCGTCAAGTTGTTAGAAACATACATCCTGTCTAAGCGGCTGGCCGAATGGTTAGTGACGAACGTAAACCCGGGTGCATCCCCATGGCTGTGCTCCCACGCATCGGTTAAACTGAAACCGTTGATGATGTGTTCCAGTTCGGGAGACGGATTGAAGTTAGGGAACTGATCTTTGCGGTGGAGGACACAATTGAAATCACCCGCAAAAAGGATCTCGGCTTGATGCTCTCCAAAGAGAGGGACAATTTCGTGTTGAAAAAATTCTGCTCGGTGACGGCGGTTGCTGCTCCCAGATGGCGCATATATATTTATAATCCGGGTATTGTGAACAGTACAAGCGATCCCCCTGTTGTTGACGAGTTTTTCCACATTCGTTACTATTATTCCTTCCTTAGAAAGTATAGCAGTCCCTAGGTCACCATCGCTTCCAGCATTTATGACAGCGTGGTATCCATATATTTCTTGAAGTGCAATGTCGGTTACTTCCTGCAGTAAAATGATGTCGATATCCGCCGCGTACAGAAAGTCTTTCAAGCTATGTAATTTTAATGTACTGCGTATGCTGGTGATGTTCAGAGTCGCGATTCTATAGGCTTGATAGGTGGTCATGACGTAGTGCATTTTACAAGGATGACTTGCGGAGTTTCGCACCTGTTAGTAGGTGTCGGACACATGACCAGCCTCCGTTTCCTGGTTCTGGAGGGGTGTTCGGTCATCTGATGTGGCTGGCACGGCGGCAGTAAAGTACGTAGGTTCCCTCATTTCCTCATCTCCGTCCATATCGTCCGCCCAGTTTTTCTGGAATGACGGAGAGAACGTGTTTGTTTCAATAACACGGGAATTTGTTGGGTTAAGGTTGTCGGGTGCTACTCTGGCGAATTGTTGTGCGCCCACAGAGGCGCCACCGGATGCCTTGGGAAACACGTTGGGCTGAATACAGTCGGAAACTTTCCCTGGACCCTCATTTAACTTCTGCACTACTTGTTTGACCTTCTCCCGCATTAATGGGACAATTTCTTCGGCAGCTTGACGCGCGATTCTGCGTTTCTTCTTTTTCCTGGGCGACTGGCTCTTCGTAGGGCTTGCGGAGTGTTGTGGAACACTTTCCTGTTCGGGATCGGTGGCAGTTTCGTCAGCAGAAGGTACATCTGATTTCGAACAACTTTCCTGTACTCTCTCGCTGGAGTTTTCCGCAGGGGGTTCTTGCGGGTGTGGTGCGACAGAAACTGCAGCCGCGTAGTCAGTGACGTCCATCAGAGTAACGCTCTGGACTTTGTCAACGGGAGCTACCTGTGAGGGCTCGGTAGGTTCCCGGTCTCCAGAGACTGCCGCCGAGGCCTCAGATACTTCCATCGGGTTTTCACGGTCAGCATAGTTGTTATCCTGAGAAGTATGCAGAACGGGGGCGATGGGTGGGGATCCCACGACAGCCGCCACGTACGAAATCGGCAGTGAGGACATAGCAGGAGGTCTGACAGATTCACCGGCCGGTAACTGCGCTACGCGCCTCTGCATACACTGTGCACGCACGTGGCCCGTCGCCCCACACCCTGCGCACGTTCTGGGCTGCCCATCATACATGACAATGGCTCGGTACCCACACACGTCGATATAGGACGGGATATGTTTCCGTAAATCGACCTTCAGTTGTCTAATGCCATTTAGTACCGGAAACCTATGCGCACCTGACCACCTTTCTGCAATGTTGCTGAGTACCGTGCCATAGGATGACACTACCGCATTAATTTGTTCTCCTGTGACCTCAAAAGGTAATTCAAATATTCTGACTGTTCTTATACCGAAGCCGGCATGGTTAACAGTAACTTCACTTATGTTGCCATCCGAATGCTTGAATTTATAGCTACCGCCACTAGACTGTAGTACTGTCTCACAAAGATCTGCTGTCCTCAGTTTGACGTAAAGAACTGTACTCACGATCGAGAAATGAATACCGACAAGCTCATCTGAGGTAATCTTCACAACTTCTTCAAGAAAACGTTCAAATTCGTAAGAGGTCGGTCTAACGAACGTACGATCGAAGGTGAACTTCAAAGTGTCTTTTCTATTTGGCTGATTCATGGTGTCATCTTCTAATAGTCACACAAACACAACGACAACAGCGAAAAGCCGCAGCAACACTCCGACTTACCACGCGCGAGCGAGGCGGCCGCAGCACACCGCGGACTTCCTCACGGTACCGCTGTCGCAAGCGGACTGCGCTCGGCCAGTCCGCCGCGGCGGTAATTCATTCTCGCAGTACACAACGCTTACTTGAACAACGTGAGCAATTCCATCAGCTGTTGTGCGTCGACGTGTGAAACAGAAATCTCGCGATAAACTACCCTTGCGTAAAGAATCTAAACGATTGCAAAAGCCTGTTAATGAAATTAAATTATTTGTGTATTTTTCGTCGTTACATCGACGTGTATACCAGATGTTTTACATCGACGTGTGAGCCGAAATCGTGTGATAAACTATCCTTGCATAAAAGAATCTACACAACTGCAAGAGCTGTTGTTCGTGTTAGTTAAACAGATTGTCAACAGATGGCACCGTCTGCATTTCTTTCGTATCGTCCGCGCAAACTATGTTGATACTCGGCGCGGTGGCTGATGGGAACAACCGAAATACATATCCTATTTACATCGTTCGCCGGGTATCCACTTATTTATCTATTTATTTATTTATTTGTGAAAACAATAACTTTCAACTATCTGTGTATTTTTCGTCATTAGTGGAGAAAGAAATCTTGAAAAACGATACATCAATAATTAATTTTGGATACGTAATACGGGAGATACGGCGAACCCATAAAAAACACGATGAGAAAGCTATACATATAAAAGAAAGTCGTGTTAGTTACACTATTTATAACTAAAGAACGTTTGTATTGATTTGGCTCAAAATTGGTGGGGAGGTAGCTTAGAAGCAGGAGACGGACATAGGATACTTTTCGTCCAGTTTGACCGCGTTCCCGTGTTACGTGACATATAACATCTAATATTAATAAAACTGAATTGCCACATGTATGAAAGCGCATCACTTGAGAATAGCATAACTTTCCTTTGTTCTCTTCGTAATTCACAGGACAGGGTTTGTATGAAAAAATTTTTTTCGAAAAATCTACTGGAAAATATCAGAATTTGAGAAAAACTGAAAGTACGCTTCCAGTTCGGATCAGTTTCTAGATCTCCAACAGTCAGCTTATTCATTCGTTACTAGCCTAGCAACCAAATACGCTATAACGGAGCGAACAAATACGCCAAGGAGGTTAGAATACAAGTTTAAAACAGCCAGACAGATTTAACATGAAACGTTGTTTCTTTAGAAGTCCCTCCTATTTATTCTTACCTCCGTGGCCTTACCGGTGTGATTGTATCTTTGGGGTGTTGCAAAGATAGAATCGATGTTAGTTCGTGGAAGTTTTGCGTGTTAAACAAACAAATGAAGTACAGATCGTGGTTTATTTTTTTTTAGAACAATGCCTTCATTGCGGCGTCGTAATATCTGTCGGCGTACCCACAACGACATGAAGATTAAAAAAGCGCTAGGCCTGTTGTTGGAAGTTTGTGGAATAAATCTTGAATTGCCGTGCTTTTCCCACGGGTAGTTGTACGTGGCGTGTTAGAGAGTTGGTAAACCATCTGCTCTGTTCGTTTTCTCTCCGGACGGAAAGACAAAAAATACCGTTCATCAACAAGCGTTACAATGAACGCAACACAAAGACTTTCGAAACGGTGTATTTCCATTCCACTTATCGTATTTCAATTGTTTTGTGTCATATGCAATTTCTATCATTAAAGTATGATCATGCTACATTTATTTTGTTTTCAATTCAAGTGTTTGTAGAGCTTAAGGGACTTAACTGCGGGGTCATCAGTCCGTAAACTTACAAACCACTCATGAAGTTACACTAAAGACGGCACAAGCATCCATGCCCTAGTGGGGATTCGAACTCCCGACGGGGAACGGCCTCGCGCATCGTAGCATAGCGCGTCAATGCGCTCGGCCGCTCCGCAGCGACTTTTGTATTCGATACAAAAGCTCCCAAAAAGGTATAAACACATTTAAAAAGCATTTCAATTCTTCTTGTTGCGAAAAACAACATGCTAAGCTGTATTGTAAATATGCGCGGTTTTGTTTTCCTTTTCCCAGTGATTTCTAATATGAAACAGAAAAGCTGTTTTTTGTTATGAAGCTGATTTAAAAAGGGGAGCGGGGTTGATAAAGACGCAAAACGAAGGGGGGGAGGAGGAGATGGATATGGTGTGGATTAAGAGGGAGTGGCGTGAAGGTATGGAGAGGAGGAGGAAGGAGGAAGGGATAGACTTAGGGAGCAGAAGAGAAAAGGGTATACTGCGAAGCGTTGTCGGGTTTGCTAGTAATATATGTAATGATGCCGATAGTCGCGATGGGCTGTCAGTTAGCAACTGTTGAGCATTCCACTACCGATGCTGTAATCCACATGAAACAACGGAACGTACTACATACGATTGCAGAAAGGTACTGAATTTATGTAATTTTTAGGTGCACCGAGATGAAATGGAAAGAAAAAAGTGCATTTGTGTGGACTTTTGCAGGATTTATGTTGAAACCGTGGAAAGGCCATAGTGAATTTGGCAAATGCGTTTCGTTGTGTACAGGGGCCTTACGGCGCATTCGGTGAGTCACTTGCCGCTGCATGACGTGTTTTCTGCTAGTGAGTGGTGAGTCTTCCAATTCCCAGTCCAAGGGCCTAATCTGACTGCCCCGTGTAGCGCTGGCCTTGGAGGGGATCACCCGTTAAGCACCATAGTCCAAAGACTACTTCAAGGTACGAAAGTCCGTGTCTGCGGTGTTTGTCAGAGCTGAGCTGTAACGGGCTGTGCGTGACTCAGCGGATTCGCGATCGGCAGGAGGGGTCCCCTTTCCCCTGCCTGCTGGACAGGATGAGTCGGCCAGCTGTGAGCCGGGCTGAACACGAGGCGCCAGCGCAGGCCCTGAGCCAGCACCCCCTATAGAAGAAAGCCTGCGCACGACGTCACAACATGGCGGCGGTGAGAGGCTTAGCGTCCTCTGAAATATTATAAACATTAGCAGTGCACTCTGTTTATAGTGCATGCTTTCGTTGAGGAGTATATTTATTACGTAAATTGATGTTATGTACGGTATGAACGCTACGCTAGACGATTTGTGTGTGTGAGAACAACGTGTGATCTCTTTTTTACTGACAAAATGCCGTTTCGCTGTTCTGTGTCGAAATGTAGAGGAAATTACGCCTGTGGCCCAAAAGTTACGTCTTTAAACGTCCAGAGAAGAATAAGCTAATGGGGGTGGTTACATAAATAAAATGAATCGCAATATCGAACGGTAAACAGTCATCATTTAAAACTGTTTTATAATGTAAACAAAAACGAAAAGATACTCATTAACTTGAAGAAGGAGCCAAGTTATCCTGGGAATTCTTGATATTCATTTCTTCTTCTCCGGACGTTTAAAGACGGTAACGTTTGGGGCACAGTCGTAATTTCCTCTACATTTCGGCACAGAACAGCGAAACGGTATTTTTGTCAGTAAAAAAGAGATCACACGTTGTTCTCACATACACAAATCGTCCAGCGTACCGATCACACTGTACACAACACCAATTTACGTAATAAATACACTCCTGAACGAAAGAATGCACTATAAACAGCGTGCACTGCTAATGTTTACAATCTTTCTGAGCCTCTCATCGCCGCCATGTTGTGCCGTCGTGCGCAGTCCGGTTTGTGGAGAGCCGGTTGGGCGGTCGCCCCTGCCCCACATCGCAGACACTCTTCCACCAGACACGCGGTATTACCAGCCTCGACGTGTGTGTCCGTAACCCCACTGTCATTTATGGGCAAGGTCGCCCTGACTGTAGAGTACGCGATGAGACAAGTCGGGAGCAGCACCTACACATTTTAAACAAACTACTAGGTGCGATCTCTTGTTTACGTAAGTCTATTATGATACTACCAAGATCGCTTATTCAGAATTTCCACTTGCTTTAAACCGGTTTGTACAGTTCTGATGATAGTGGAAATATCCGCCGAAACCGGTTAAAACAAGTGGGAATTTTGAATAAACGATCTTGGCAATATCATAACCGGTTCACTTCCGGTTGGGTTTGCGCCAAATGCTGGCTGCTGCTACTGTGCTGAGGCGGCCCCATTGAGGTATAAAAGAGAGAAGATGTCACGACGTCACAGAACTGATACCAACGTCCGCCAAATTATTAGCAGACTGCAGTTTATGATTGCCTTTTTCTTTTCATAATTTCTGAAGAGTGCGCATAACAGCACCAAATATTACAGTGTTTATCCAAGAATAAGTCACATACATTGAGGAAGGCAATTTCCAACTTTATCTGGTCTCGAATACGTAATTGACCCAGTAATACGACACGTTTGACCTCTTTAATGTGCAAATGTTTGTAGAGCTTATGGGACTTAACTACGGAGTCATCAGTCCCTAAACTTACAAACTACTTATGAACTAGCTAATACTAAGGACGGCACAAATATCCATGCCCGAGGGGGGGATTCGAACCTCCGACCGTAGTAGCCGTGCAGACCGTGACTGGCGCGCCGTAGACGGCTCGGCCACCACGGCCGGCCCTCTTTAATGTGACTGGTTTTATTGTTTATACATTTCGAAAAACTAAGATCAGAAGTACGGATTGGAATGTAAAATGGATTAAGCTTTTAGCCCTATGGTTGTCTAGAATGGTGCCTGTTTTATTAAAAGTCACAGTTTGTGTCGTTTGAGGTTGTACTAATCGTACTCCATACTTTAAAGGATTTACGTTTCAATCTTTAGTAGACATACAAATCATGCTTCTTTCCTCATTCCTCATACTGAGGAGTTAGCAAAGAAAACATAGTTGAGTATTTTGGAAACGTGAACACTTCAAATGCTTTGCAAACCAACTTAAAGTTCAAAATGTAGCAAACAATCTTTGCTGTCGTACTTTGAGATTTATCGGTTATCAACAAAGATGCATTGAACTAGAAATTAAAAGAATTATGAAGCATCCTTTACACATCACATATTTCTCTTCTTAATGATTCGAAATATACACACAAAAATAATCACATCAGTACATCATTACCGAATGGAAAATGCATTCAAGGCCTAAAACCTTATGAAATTGCTATCCTGACACTATATCATTCATGTAAGCAGTGTGATATCTTGTATTTATAACGGCTGTTTCTAAAAACAAGAAGTAATTTTAAACAATACTCTACTATTGTCAGCATGAACTACGCTGACGTCTGGCGCGTTGGCTGATGGGAGAGTGACGGCATTTAAGGTGACGGTAAGTCCCGCCTACAGCCTTCAAAACAATGTACAGTGATGGTCTGTAGTGTCATCTTCCGTCCTTATACCTCCATGCTCGGCAGTAACCAGATGAAAACGCGTCAATTGAGAACGAATTTCGTGGTCGATTCATGACACTCGACTAGAGTTTCCAGGTTTCCCGTATTTCCGGAGATTTCAGGTATTTTGATTATATTTTCAGTCCACCGTCTCCCATACTTAAGAAGATTTATCCCGTATTTAATTCTAATATTTTGAGGTTGAAATGATTTTTTTTTTTTTTTTCGATTTTTAACATTCAACTTGTATCAAGGAAATTTCTGAACGATAGATAGGGCTTTATGATGGAATAATAGCTTTGCTACAAAGCAATAATGGAGCTACTGCAATATGCCAACTGATGAAAGATTTCTGAAAGTGTTTGGAGGATGGGGAGGGGGGGGGGGGAGGAAGTTAGCCTAGGCTCTCCATAGACCGCCATTTCCATCTCCTTATGAGCAGAGACTGCGTGGGGGAAGCGTTCATTTACGTCTACCATTATGGGTACCAAATCCTCCGTGGAAAGGCCAGATAATGCCCTCGGCTGCTGTTGAAGGGACGGGATGTTGTTTGCCGCAAGCAGGAACAACACATTAATAATTATTTTTATATTGGTAGAAAGGCGCAATTATATTAAGCTACTTCTACGCCCTATGCCTATATTAACAATGTGTACCATGCCCTCTTAAAAGTATAAAAAAGGGCCTATTTCGGCAAACATTTCCAAAATCTTCTGTATTTTCAGTTTAAAAATCTGACATCCCTATACTCGACGCCCTACTGATTTCTGGTATTTCCAAGTTTTGGCGTTATAACTTGCAGTAAGCCATTTGAAGAGAACGATCCTTAGAGTTTTATCGCAAAAACATCACCCTCAGGTCAGATTCTTACAAGTTATTGTCAATATTGATGTGTAACTAAGAGAGACTACAACAATTCCATTTGAGAGTCATTACCCTTCTTTCTTCTCTTTTTCAGAAAAGGAGATTAATAATCATTGTTTCTGTTTTAAGCTGACAACTATTAAGGTTAGTTTTACAAAAACGCGTATCGCTTTTTGTTTACAAAGCATCTTCTGTGGTTGATGTTTATGTGTCTTATTTACATGTTCTGATTCCTAGCAGTTTTGATGTTTTGTTTAGAGGTTGATGTCGACTTGCTATCCGACATGTATATACAATATACCTTTTTCTTTCTTTCTTTATCGCACTTTTTTTTCGTTGCATTGGTCTGTTTTCACTTCCCTTCAGTTTTGTAGCAGAATCCGATTAACACTTATTTTTCGTTCAGTACAGTAGTTAATCACACTGTAGTACGCTGACAAGAAGAAACCGCACTAGGTGACTCACTGACAGAGCTGATGTCTCACGGGGATAAAAAGGATGGAAATGAAGAGAAATGGGTTTAGACTTAAGTGTTAATGTTCAATACTTTCGGAGAAAATAACGGACTAAGTTTAACAATGGGTAGAAGCCAAGCTACAAAGGCTGGTGCTATGGATTACACAAGTGATTTCAAATTTTGTGGTTGCGAGTTGAAATCTGACTCAGTGTCTAACATTTTTTATTTAAAATTTTATATTCGTAAAACATGATAGAATTACCTACAATAAAAATGAATATTACAAATTTAATTTAATCATTCGTAATTAACAATAAATGAAAACAGTAGAAATAAATGCTAATATTTAGTTTGACTTTTTAAACTACCACGAAAACTTTTTTTTTTCAGGGAGATACGTGTCATAAAAACATCACAAACATTAAATACGAAGCACCAGTAGAAAAGTACAAAGGCACATATGCCAGTCAATTTTTTTATTTAATTTTATTTTATTTATTTATTTTTGTGAAAGTAATTTGGGTAAGTAGCCACATTCAAGTTGGAAATATCTCGAGATTTTGCTGATAATTTAATGGCACATTATATTTCCAAACACCTGGGACTACAACTGATTACCGATTAAAGCGTGTATTTGAATTACATCGTTTATACTTGCAATATCCCTTTGCTTTCTGATAAGATTGGGGTATTCCTGAAATCGGCAAATGTATTTCTTTACCGACAGTTAAATCAGACATATCTAATCATTTTCTCAAATAGTATAACTAAAATACTGTTTCAGTCCGGTCGCGCTGGCCGAGGGGACTGAGGCGCTCCAGTCACGGTCTGCACGGCCACTACGGTCGGGGGTTCGAATCCCTCCTCGGGCATGGATATTTGTGCCGTCCTTAGTATTAGCTAGTTTGTAAGTAGTTTGTAAGTTTAGGGACTGATGACCACGTAGTTAAGTCTCATAAGCTATACAAACATTTGAACATTCTTTTACTGTTTCCGTCAGATCATCTTCTCTTGCTTCTGTCCATTTTATTGTCTCAATTTAATTTTATTGTAAGTTTCGTCGAACTCCACTGCAAGTATAGTCAATTGGGTTTGTTCCATTCTGTTAACATGTCCGCAGAATTTTATTTGTTGTTTTCTTCTTTATCATACCGTGCACGGCATATGTTTAAAAACGCCGTTTACGAAACTGCGATTTTTGAGGTGCCCGTATCTTGAGTTGTATTGATCTCAGAGAGAAAGATTCAAGTGCTTTCGATACCCCTTGGCCTAGTGATAATTTTATACCTACCAGAAGTACTGGTATGGTGTAACTATCGTACAGTAAGTGTCAAAATTTAAACGTTGTACACTTCCTGCAGCCCAGGGACATTGAGGAAATAGATTCGTTTTTACACAGTAGGCTTCCGTGTGGTCTGTTTACGGCTTATAAAATTACCAAAAACAATGATACGGCTTGTAAAATTATGAAAAACCACGGTTTATGGGTACAAAGCTACAAACTGAGGGGATAGACATTTCTCTACTTTTATTCATTGCAAATCTTCGAAATATGTAATATCGGTTTATAAGAGTAGATTCTCAAACTACTATTTTAATTTTTTTATCGGTTACCGTTCTGTACATAGACACAAAATTACAAAAATCAGATTTAGCAGTTTTTTTTACTGTGAAATGCAATATTTAAATAATTAACCATAGCAAATGGCTCAAATTTTAAGAATATATTCTGTAGACATTTACCCATAAGCGACATTTTTCCGTTTTCGAATATCTTTATCCGTTACTAGCTTAACGCCCGGTGCTTCGCATGCGTATGCTGTTCTGCACCAGTTATTTCTCCCTCTTAATATAAATTTTCATAAATATAGCTTAAGTACTATCATAATGAAATGTTGCGATACCACTTGTAGCCGCAGCAGAATCGCCGTGCGTATTGAGGCGCCATGCCGCGGTGCGCGCTGCTGTTCGCCATCGGAGTATCGATTCGCCCCTCGGGCATGGGTGTTTGTGTTGTCCTTAACATAAGTTAGTCTAAGTTCAATTAGTTTGTAATCCTTAGCGACTGATGACCCTGTAGTTAAGTTTCTTAAGATATACAAATATTACTATTTGTAACCCCCTATGGCACCCCTTAATAGTTGAATTTCAAAAAATACCGCAACATATGTGTTTTAAATTCCAACCAAGTATGCAAATATCATTTTTTGTAATTCTGGGTTCAAAATTGGCTTAGTAGCAACGTATTTTCAAAAAATGTTTCATCCACTATTTCACCCCCTAAATGATTAATTTTCTGAAAATACCGAAACACGTATATTTTTAACGCTGACCAAGAAAACTTATACCAATTTATGTGGTTGTATCTTCAAAATTGCCTTAATAGCAAAAGATTTTTGAAAAACATTCCCTCTCCAATTTAACCTTTGGTGGTTGAATTTCCAAAAATACCGAAACACGTATTTTTTTAAATACTAGCAAACAATACAAATACCAATTTTTGCAACTCTAGCTTCAAAATTATCTTGACAACAATGTGTTTTCGAAAAGAATTTTTGATCCCCTATTTTACCCCCTTAGTTGTTGAATTTCCAAAAATACCAAAACTCGTGACTTTTTAATCCTAGTTTCGTTGTTATAGCTTGAAATTTTAGTTAAAAGCAACATTTTTTTTGGAAATCAATTTTTGCATCCAATATTTCACCCCCATATTAGTAGAATTTCCAATAATACCGAAATACGTGTCTTTTAAATTAGAACCCCGAATCCAAATCCGAAAATTTGTAGTTCTAACTTCAAAATTACCTAAATAGCAACAGATTTTCGAAAAACATTCCCCTACAATTTAACCCCCTTTATGATTGAATTTGCAAAAATACTGAAACTCTTTTTTTTTTTTTTTTTTTTTTTTAAATCCTGTCCAAGATTCCATATCTGAAGTTTCGAAGTTGTAGCTTAAAATTTAAGTTAACAGCAACATATTTTTGAAAATCAATTTTTTGAATTGGTTGAATTTCCAAAAAAATGTCTAAAACGTGTCTTTTTAATTCGAACCCTAAATAAAATCCGAAATTTTGTAGTCCTAGCTTCAAAATTGCCTAAATAGCAACGTAATTTCAAAAAACGTTTCATCCCCTATTTCACCCCCTTACGAACGGAATATCGAAAAATCGCATCTTAAATGACGCCTACAAATTTCAAGTTTCTATCTTCAGTGGTTTGGGTTGGGTGATGATGAGTCAGTCAATCAGTCAATCAGTCAGTCTCGACATTGCCTTTTATATGTATAGAGATAATGATACATCCATAAAAACATTATGTTTAGGTACCAAAATTATCAATTGCACTGAGCGACTGGTCTTTGACCTCTATGAAACTTACCATCCGATTACAAGATATCTACTCTGCGAAAAACAAAATATTTTTGGATATCTTACAATTTGGTATCATCGTCCTATAAAGGGTTGGTTTTATTTTCGTTATTCGTTACAGTTACCATGCAGCAACGAATTTGTTAACGTAGTGAAACAAATGTTAAAGAGTTTGCAGAGATAAAAAGACGTTGTTTGGACTTTGCGTATGGTTAATTTTAGATTTTATTTTATTTATTTATTTCTTTTTTCATAGCCGACGGACGAACTTGCAACGTTGATTCACTTCCATGTAAGCGGAGTTAGCGGCCGTTAAGAAAGGTTCATTCCATTTTTTAGAAAACTACTTTGTGAAAAATTTGATACAGACCCGTAGATCTCCTTCCCAATCCAAGGGTGTTCTGTGTCTCTAATTACCACGTTGTTGAAATAAATTCTATACTTCCTTTTCTTCTTCATACATTTATAGAATTTGTCTTTTATAAGCAGCACATCCTCATGTAGCAAGTAAAATAAAGAAACAGCTGAAAAATGCTTCTGTTGGAGCACAAAAAGATGTAAATAGGTTCTCGTTTACAAGACTGGTACCGAAAAGTGGGGAATCAGCTGCTTCATTCCTCAATCCGCTTACCTCACCCAAAATTTTGGCATTTGAACATATTCGCGCTTTTTTATGCTGAAAGAGAACAGCAAAAAGAGACGGAGAAAGAGGAATAAGTACCGGTGCGAGAGAGACGGAGAGTCTCGGTGGGGGAGACGCAGTGGCAATAGGAAACGTTAAATGGACATAATGCCATAGGGAGTAACAGAAATAACTGGAGACCATACATGAATTTTGGGAGGATCTGGATCCTTCAGACTGGCCAAATTTAACAAGAAAAATTTTGACCATTTTTCCCCATTCCCTTTTTCCTCTTGTTAGATCTCAGTCTAGAGTTTACAAGCCCAACCAATACATCCAAAAAGACAGGTGTAGTGATGGGAAAATAGTCATTGATACGACATACAGCAGGCTGTGAGAAAGAAAGTGGCAATTTGAGAAGAAAAGAATGGACATGGTGACTGAATGACAATGGAAGCGGCAAAGACAGAGTGTTAAGGAAGATAGAGAGAAAGAGATTACAGCAGTGACACTAACGTAGACAGACAGGAGAAAGTGATACAGGGAGACACTAGGAGATACGAATGTATACAGTGGTAGTTACATGCGGATGGCGAGTATGAACATTACTGTAAGAGACCGGATAGCCATTCGAGTATTAAAGGAGCTGGAGTTCCCCAAATTTTCAGTCAGAGTGTTTTAACAAGAACATATTTTCCTTTTTCGTGTTGGTGAGTAAAAGCGGAGCCGCGGTGGAGTGGCCGAGTGTTACAAGGCGCCTAGCTGCAGAGCTCAACGCTCCTCGCCATCGGAGAATCGAGTCGTCCATCGGGCATGGGTGTATTTGTTGTCCTTAGTGTAAGATAGTTCAAGTAGTTTGTAAGCCTAGGGACTGACGACCAGAGTAGTTAATGTCCATAGATTTACAAACATTTAAACGTATACGAGGGTTGGAACATAAATAGTGGCAACACTGCTGTGAAGACACTATGCAATGGAATCTATTATTGTCGCTGATAGCACACGTAGTTGACATACTTACCGTACCTCCGAGCAAATGGACTCCTTGTCCCACGTCACCGGCATGCGCACAATCGAAGGAAACATAGTCACCTGTGCGCGAGTGGTCTAAAGTAACAGTGTCACAGGAACATAGGAGCTGGATCAAGATTGTATGTGCCAGAGGTCGTACAGCACGACAGCTTCATCAAGTTGCGTCAGAGCCTCAGTATAGTTAAAGTTCATCCACGGCAGACCGTCAACGCACAGTATTACTGTTCGCGTGTGGAGCATCACCTGTGACCAGCTTTGTGAAAGAAGCGGCAACACTTTCTGCGCAACCTACCCATCATTCTGCACGAAAATGTGCAGGTGAATACATAAGTCCTTGTGACTGTGATTTGATTCCGAAGATGCAGGAACCACTTCGTGGCATTTGCTTCAGAACTGTTCCACAGATTTATTGGGAAAATTTTGGGAAGATGTACTTCACATGTAAAGGAGACCGCGTATAAAACGCTTGTACGACCACGTCTTGAATATTGCTCCAGTGTTTGGGACCCGCAGCAGATCGGTTTGAAGGAAGACATAGAGGCGGTTCAGAGGCGAGCAGCTAGATTTGTTACCGGTAGGTTCGACCAATGCGCGAGTGTCACGGAAATGCTCCGGCAACTCAATTGAGGATCGCTGGAAGATAGACGACGTTCTTTTCGTGAATTTCTGTTAAGTAAATTTAGAGGGCCGGAATTTGAAGCTGAGTGTATTGAGATCTTGTTGCCGCCTACTTACATTTCGCGTAAAGATCGCAAAGACAAGATAAGAGAAATTAGGGCTCGTACGGAGGCATATAGGCATTCTTTTTTTCCTCGTTCAATTTGGGAGTGGAATAGGAAAGGAAATGCCTAGTAGTGGTGCAGTGTACCCTCCGCCACGCACCTTACGGTGAATTGCGGAGTATGTATGTAGATGTAGATTCGACAGGCAGTAGACAGCTCCATTCGTAAACAGGCTCTGCTAACGGTGTACTACGCATTCCAAATCGCTGGCACGGGTTCTACACAACGCTGGTGGCTAGTTTGAAGGACAGAAACATGTGCAAACATGTAACGCTTTCGTATCGATTGTGAATAAATAGTTGCCACTATTGAAGTTCCACCTCTCGTATTTAGAGGGTCATTATGAAACCAGGATGAAATATGTATAAAGGTACTCCAAGGTGACATTTTGTCTCCTAATAACAATCTTGTAGAACTATGCTAGGAGCAAAATTAACATGGAGGAAGGAAGGAAGAAAGCCTAGGGTTTAAAGTGTCGTCGACAGCGTGGTCGTTACGACCGGAGCTTAGGCTGTGAATTTTTAGTAAGGATGGGGAATGAAATCTGCCGCGACTTTTCAAAGGAACCATCCCGGCATTTGCCTGGTGATTTAGATAGCCGGAGGTGGATTTGAACCACCGTCCTCCCGAATGCGAGTCCAGTGTGTTACCTAGATTGATCACAATTAATAAAGAAACAAAAAGATTTAGTTAGTTGACTCTTTCTTTTAAAACGAATAGTAACTCCGAAGATTCGCCTCCAGCAATTATCTACCTGACACTCAATAACGCTCAAATTTCTTCTGAGGAATAACAGCGTACCGTGAAAATAATAAATAAATATGTTCCATGACAGTCGAATCAGTTATTTAAATAGTGTTTACAATCCAATTTTCTGTATTGGTCGCCGTATCACTTTATCAAAGATATATCCTGTTATCGCCATCAAATGTATATTATTTTCAGTCAATGAATACTTCGATTACTGCTAAGTTTATCACAGCAACTGATGTAGTTATTACTATTTTTGTTGCATACTTTTCGAATTCATAGACCCTGGTTCACTATTACACAGCCTGGCACTGTTTTTATTTGTTTTGAAGGATTGACGTCAAGTAACATGTTATGAATTTTTAATTCATTAACATGGATAAGGTAGTAGATGGTGTATCAACTCAATCAGTCTGTTTACTTTGTAAGTACTTCCTGAATGAAACTACTCGGTTATATTACTTATTATTTTTTAACTTGCGTATAATTCAGTCTGTAATGTTTATTTAATAGACTTTTCTCATTCTGTTTTATAACCGAAACCGGTCAAGTTGTAACTAACAGA
This sequence comes from Locusta migratoria, assembly GCA_026315105.1. Classification (NCBI taxonomy): domain Eukaryota; kingdom Metazoa; phylum Arthropoda; class Insecta; order Orthoptera; family Acrididae; genus Locusta; species Locusta migratoria. The sequence goes on from CM048746.1 coordinate 613,741,852, forward strand.
ATCGTCCACAAAGTAAGTTCGGTTTCTATTTCTGTCCGCGTCAGCGCTACAATCGCAGTTCCGAGCATGCGTGGCAGTTACTCTGACTCAAGGAGAACACGTCTACGCCATTTTCATATCACTGCTGCCGCTGTGTGCTTTGTAGTGCTTGTATAATGTCAGCCGTAATTGAAAATGCCTCCGCCCGTGAAATCAGATCTTTGATTCTTTTTCTAAATGCAAAGAAAGTTAAAACCAAGGAAATTCATTGGCAAATCTGCGAGGTTTACGGATAAAGTGCTATGAGTGATTCAGTTACTGATGAACTGGTTCACACAACTGAAGAGAATATTAAGCACAACCGTAACTTTACACTTAGTGCCCTAGGTATGGAAGTTCCGCAAATCTCACGATCACAAATTCACGAAATTGTTACTGAATAACTGAAATTTCGGAAACGTTTATCGCGTTGGGTACCCGAAATTCTTACTGAACAACACAAAAACAACGGACGGGCAGTGCACTTCAGTTTTTGACACGCTACAATGAAGAATGCGTAGGTCTTATTTCTCGGATAGTCACGGGGGATGAAACTTGGATATCGCGTGACTATACGAAACGAGCTGCCCTTCTCTAGACTCTTTCGATGTCCTCCGTCAAACCCACCTGATAAGGATTCCACACTGGCCAGCAATACTCCAAAAATGGACGGACAAGCGTAGTATATGCAGTTTCTTTAATACTTCTGCTGCATCTTTTAGCGGTTCTGTCAATAAAACGCAGTCTCTGGTTCGCCTTTCCCACGACATTATCTACGTGTTCTTTCCAGTTCAAGTCTGAAGTAATAGTACTTCCTAGGTATTTTGTGGGGTTCACGGGCTTCACTTTTGATTGATTTATCTTGTATACAACGTTTAACGGAATTCTTTTCGTACTCATGTGGACGACTTCACACTTCTCATTATTTACTGTCAATTGCCAATTTTTACACCGTACTGATATCTTACTCAGATCGTTCTGTAGTTGGTTTTGATCTTCAGATGATTTCACTAGACGGTAAATGCCGGCGTCATCTGCAAACAACCTAAGAGAGTTACTTAGATTTTCTCCCAAATCGTTTATGTAAATAAGGAACAGCAGAGGACTAATAACACTAGCCTTTGGAACGCCCGAGATCACCTCTGTTTCAGTCGATGCCTTACCATCGATTACTACGAACTGTGTCCTCTCTGACAGGAAATCCCCTATCCAATCGCAAATTTGGAGCGATGTACCATAACCACGCAATTTGATTAAAAGCCGTTAGTTTAACAGTTGTAGATTCTTGTAGAACAAATACTTTTTCTGTGTCTTACACGTTTATTTTATATAACCAAACGGAGCTTACTTTGTGGACATACGTCATATAATCAACAGCTGATGGCTGACAATTCGCATTTCTTAAAACTCAATAATGCATTTGAAAGCCTCCTGCGTTACTTCTATAGCCTTACTAGCTTAAACCCGCGGCTCCGCTCGCGTGTTGGTAGATCAAATCACACGTAAAAATGCACTCATTTCGAAGAATCCAATCACGAAATTCAACAATAATGATTGTAATAATATCACAGATTGATCACGTTATGTAATGCGCGAAAACTCAAATCAATTTTTTTAAAGAGATGTATTAAAAGCGTTTTTAATGCTTTATTTATTTATTCTTATATTTCCTTATTCGAATGCTTATCCTGACAGAGAAAGAGCTGAAGACATTGTACCACGCATAGACCAAAGATATGGTCTGTAGCATCACGTTTCGTTGTATGTAACCTACCTGTTATAGAGTCGCAAATGTCATTGCTGGCCTTCAGTCCGAATTTTTTTTTTTAATAATTTGTCGACTGTCAACCACCATATCTTCCACTCCCTTATAGCTATCGGCATGCAACTGCTATGGTGTACAATAGAAGGCTTCGGACAACAATTACACACAGACAATTCGTTTGCGTTCTGTAGTTTTCGCTGCAGAGCGAAATATTAACACACACACACACACACGTAGAATTTTATATAAGCCGAAAACTTTCCATCCCAATATACTCCACTTCTTTATCACTAACAACCCTCAAGCAACAATGCAACCAAAAAAAAAAAACATTTTCAAAGAGTAAATATAAATTTCAAAGAGTAATTTTTGCTCCGCATTCTTCAAATTACTAAATGTCTATCAGATCGCTATAAAAACATACCTAATACCTTCCTCAGGTATAGATTAGTAATTGTACAAATATTGAAGTCTCTGCGTCTTGTACTCGGACGTGATAAGCGTACACCGAATATATATATAGATAAATAGCTATCCGATCGCCATAAAACCGTGCCTAAAGCCTTCCCCTGGTAGACATTAGTAACTGTACAAATTTTTAGTTCTTTATGTCTTGTGGTTCGGACGTGATAAACGTACACCGAACGGACATTCACATTAATATATATAGATAAATAGCTTTCCGATCGCCATAAAACCAACCCTAAAGCCTCCCCCGGGTAGACATTAGTAACTGTACAAATTTTTAGTTCTTTACGCCTTGTGGTTCGGACGTGATAAACGTACACCGAACAGACATTCACATTTATAGATATAGATTACGAGCGTTGGGAGGAGAGGGGATGGGAGGAAGGCCGCGTCAGTACTGTACGTCCGTCGTGTGGATCGCAGGCCAGCCGTTGGCCGCGCCTCGCGCACCAGATACAGGGCCTGGTAGCCACTGGCACTCCTCCGAGAGACTTTGGAGCCGCACTGTTTGTGAAGGATCCACCAGCTCTCCAGTGGCCGGTGCCAGACTTATCGCACGGCGGCCACGATGCTTCCACAGACGCTGCAATGGAAACGACTACACCCACATGATGGTCAGAAACGATGTAAAAGGCTGTAAGGTAGTGGAACAGTTTTTGGTGCTGAGAAGTAATTGGTAACAGAAAAATTGGATACGTTGCGCCATTTCTTATTTAATTGGCAGTGAAGTTATCCTCTCTCTACGTTGTAAAGTCAAGGGTCTTATCAGAGGTGGGGGTTGCTAAGCATGTTCTTCCTTTAGTTAAGACAAACAGAAAAACGAAAACAGGTAGCGCACGACACACAGGAATGTTGCGCCGCTGCCTCATGTTCGAGCCATTTTTTGTGACGCTGTCTTGTTCGGTTTGCTTAAACCGAAGAACACGTTTGGCTACATACTTACTGCCAGACTACTTGAACCTGCGTGAGTAACGACCCGATGGACTAACATGAATGCTAATTAAATCGACACAGACGTAAGATAGCAGACTGTGTTCCCGGCAGTTATTTGCCAGTAGAACCTGCTCTGGAGCAGCCTCACAAGCAGTCCAGGCTGGCTGCCCTGCGGTGGAAAGCCGACAGTCCAGCCGGTTAAGCACGCCCAATAAACACTGGCGATCGACAGAAACTGAGCCATCGCATCTCAGCCCTGCATGTCATGTGTGTTGAATTTAATGTAGAAAGTAATTTCTAAATTCACAACACTTAGACAAAGAAATTCTGCTTCCCAATACTTCAGCTGAAAAGACTAAATACTTTCCAATTACTATAGAATGACACTAAGCTCAATTCTACATCTACATCTACATACATACTCCGCAATTCACCGTAAGGTACGTGGCGAAGGGTACACTGTACCACTACTAGGCATTTCCTTTCCTATTTCACTCCCAAATTGAACGAGGAAAAAAAGAATGCCTATATGGTTCCGTACGAGCCCTAATTTCTCTTATCTTGTCTTTGTGATCTTTAAGCGAAATGTAAGTAGGCGGCGGCAAGATCGTACTATACTCAGCTTCAAATTCCGGCCCTCTAAATTTACTTAACAGAAATTCACGAAAAGAACGTCGTCTTTCTTCCAGCGATCCCCAATTGAGTTGCCGGAGCATTTCCGTGACACTCGCGCATTGGTCGAACCTACCGGTAACAAATCTAGCTGCTCGCCTCTCAACTGCTTCTATGTCTTCCTTTAAACTGATCTGCTGGGGGTCCCAAACACTTGAGCAATACTCAAGACGTGGTCGTACAAGCGTTTTATACGCGGTCTCCTTTACAGGTGAAGTACAGCTTCCCAAAATTCTCCCAATAAACCGAAGTCTGCTGTCCGCCTTACTCACAACTGTCCTTACATGCTCATTCCATTTCATATCGCTCTGCAATGTTACGCCTAGATATTTGAACGACGCGACTGCATCAAGAAGCTCACTACTAATGCTGTATTCGAACATTATGGGATTGTTTTTTCTACTCATGGGCATCACCTTACATTTTTCTACACTGAGAGCTAGCTGCCAATCTTCGCACCAACTAGAAATTTTGTCTAAGTTATCATGTATGCTATTACAGTCAGTTACAGACGACACCCTCCCACACACCACAGCATCATCAGCAAACAGCCGCAAATTACAAGTTACTCTGTCCATCAGATCATTTATATAGATAGAATATAGTAGCAGTCCTATCACACTCCCCTGGGGCACGCCTGACGATACACTCGTCTCTGGTGAACACTCGCCGTCGAGAACTGCGTTCTATTACTTAGGAAGTCTTCCAGCCAGTCACAAATCTGTGAATCTATTCCATAAGGTCGTATCTTAGTTAGCAGTCTGCAGTGTGGCACCACGTCGAAAGCCTTTTTGAAGTCGAGAAAATCACAATCCTCCTGTTGCCCTTCGTCCATGGCTCGCAAGATGTCATGTGAGAAAAGGGCAAGCTGAGTTTCACATGAACGATGTTTCCTAAACCCGTGCTTCCTGGCTTTCTCTTAGTGTCTATTTATTCTGTGTTCACACTTCGCGACGAGCATTTCAATCAGCGGCCGTTACCGAAAGCTAAGTTCTCATAAGTTCTTTGTGACCTGCAGTTAATTATTAAATTTAGTACTAGTCAAGAGGTGTTACTGTACGGTAGTTAGTAATTAAAATTACTCATTTTTAAGCGGTGTTTCTTGCTAGAATAGCGGTACGATAACTTTCACATACTGTAACCGTTAATTTTTGTGCTTTCGCATTTTCAGCTTTGTTAGTATATCAAGAAGTCGCTGATTTTCTCTGTTTCTGTTATAGTTTTATTTGTTGTAGACATTTTATTAGTACAGAGTACAATGTGTCAGTACCGTAGTTAGTTAATAAAATCGTTTTTGCTTTCCGCGGTGGAGTAGCCGAGCGGTCTAAAAAGCTGCGGAGCGCGCGGTTGCTTGCCGTGGAGCTTCGAGTCTTCCCTGGGGCATGGGTGTGTGTGTGTTGTCGTTAGGTTAGTTTACCTAGGTTTAAGTAGTCTGTAAGCTACGCACTGATGACCACGCAGTTTGGTCCGATAGAATTACAAACTGTACAGCACTTGATCTTTATCCCACGGATGACAGGAAAATCATACAACCCATCCCAGTGCTGCATATGTAAAATGGGTTGGAAGCGTTGTCAGGATGGAAGACGTAGCGGTGAAGGCTTGTGGGCGCCCTAGGAAAGGGTAGCTGACCGGCAAATAAAAGATAGGATGCAAGTTAATATTTAGTATATTCTGAAATACGGGATACATGGCGGGACTCGCCCTGGGGTCGGGTGCAATGAATGAATGCCAGTCGAAACGGATTAGAAAACGGAAAAGGTGAAGGTTACGGTAATGGTTCACACAGTTGGTGGCTGATACCGAACAGCCGCTAGGCGGGAGCGGACGGCATGCGGCCGTTCGCCCCGCACAGAGGCTGGACCTCTGGAGTACGTCTGTTCTGTACGAGAACTCAAACTGAAGAGAGCGAAGGAACTGATTCTCGCACCTCGGAGACCTCAAGCAGTAGCACACGTGATCAAACGTGGGTGCTTGCTATTGGCTTCACGGTAGCATGGAAACGTCAGTAGTTTCAGCACGGACGCCAGAAGGGTGGCGTGATTTTAGAATCAGCATTCAATACTGGTTATAGCCGGCTCTGTCCTGCAAGGTGGACAGCCTTGGTCACGTTGTCAAGGCGTATGTCGCCGTGGGAGAACACTAGTAAAACTTAGACGAGGTTTTGAAATAAATTTTTTGAATTATTTCCCTAACCTGTTTTAGACTGGCTGGTCATCCTGTACAAAACATTTGAAACATTTCGTTCTTGCTTAGTATCAGAAATAAGAAAGCATTTACCTTCAGTTTATTATTGAGTAACTGTTAAATTTTTCTATGAATGAGAAGTCTGGGTCTTGCCGAAAGTTCGTGAGTATTGGGTTACGGTGTACAAGTATTTTCGTTGGGGGCAGTGCAGTGGCCGCACGGGACCAGCCGTGTGGTTCTAGGCGCCATGACAGGGACTGCAAGGTCGCTGTCGCCGGAGGTTAGAATCCTTCCTCGGGCATGGGCGTGTGTTTTCTCCTCAGGATAGGTCTAAGATAGTTTAAGTAATATTCACAGAATATATAACATCAACTGCGATTGGGCAAAGCTGAAAATGTGTACCCAGCCGGGATTCGAACCCGGGTCTCCTGCTTTCTAGGCAGTTCCGCTGACCCCTACACCACTGGGGACACAGTGATCATCGCACCTGCAAGGACTACCTAAGCACGCCTCCCGTCAGATACAAATTCCCAGCTTCGCCCTGCCCACAGTACTCAAACTCGTAGACATGAAACTAATTCCCGTAAGAGTAAGGACTTCAAACTTGCCCTCCCCTCCCCACTAACGATAGGATCACGCCCGTCACCGGCATATTATGCATATACCTTTGGCGTCCGTTCCGAAAGAACAGACGTCACTTCTGATCCTGCAGTTGTTATTATTTAATATTCGCAGAATATCAAATAATAACAACTGCAGGATCAGAAGTGGCGTCTGTTCTTTCGGAACAGACGCCACATGTATATATACATATATTAAGTAGTTTGTAAATCAAGGGACCGACGACCATAGTGGTTTGGTCCCACAGCACAGGATTACGAACAGTTGAATATTTGGAGAGCAGTGGATAATCCGTAGGCATTCTAGGAATATCCTCTCCTGGAATTGCAAGTTGGGCAGCAAGAATAAGTTAACAGAGAAACAGGAGCATAAGATCTGTGCCCTTTACGCGCAGTTGCAGAACGCAAAGAAGGAATCAGATTGATTGAGGAGGGGCTGAGGAACGGGAACTGGCAGTTGGAAAAAAGGTAGGAAGAATAGGTTTTCAGATAGATGCACTTTGCATGTTAACAGTAGGTTTGACCAACTGAGTTAATTGGAGAGGAACGTCCTGCAGCTTTAGGTGTAGTTAACATGCAGCAGACCTCAGTAGCCTGGAAACATAAAATGCCAGCAAAGGCTAACAGAAAGGAGGTACTGCTGTTAGGTAGCTCGCATGGCAGAGGTGTACGCCAGCAGTTGCAGGAACGGTTTTGGTACGAGTACCAGTCGCCAGTATTGTGAAGCCTAGTGCAGAGTTGGATCACGCGGCTGTTAACATAGGGCAGTTATGCAGGAAATTTTCGAATGAGTAAAGATAGTGGGTGGAGCTGAGATTAGTCTTGATAGGGATAGGAAGCATGACATAAATGGTGATGGGGAGAAGTTAGCTACTGAAACTGGTGGCACGAATGTGCATTTCTTGGAAGTGTTTCATCATCATGGTCGGCCTCATCCTGATACAGCCTGTAAATGGTACTAACACTAGGCTCTGGGAAGCGCTGAAGCGGAAGGCAGGGCTCACATTTCAGTGGTACCAGTTAGGTCCATCAGCAGGTAAGGTTTCACTAGACACGGCCTGCACCTCAGTAAGTATGGGAAGCAAAGGGTGTAAAAGCTTATATTGGAGTAGCACCGTGGTTTCGGAACCCACGTTAAACTGTAGGTCCCTCTATAACTGACTGAGTACGTCAGTTGGAAGGTCGGAGGAAGGCAACGACATACAACCTGCAAACAGGACCATGCCTAGTAAAGGACTATGCTCTTCAAACCAATCTTTGGATTGTTGATACTTTACCTTTTTATCTGCACACGTTTATTTTATGTAACAAAACGGAACTTATTTGTGGATATACCTCGTATATGCCATCAGTTTTTGCTAAAGTTAATTAAAAGACCGTATATTCAAGGTTAATTTATAATTTCAGTTCCTGTAAATTACTATCAAATGTATAGTTTGTTGCAGAAGTGGTTTAACAACCAAAAATTCTATATTCTCTTTTTCAGTGAGGCACTTGATGGATTAAATTAAAAACAGCTAACGCTCGTGTTATTCTTTGATTTAACGAAAGCGTTTGATTGTGTTGATCACAAATTATTATTGCAGAAATTGGAACGTTATCGAGTAATGAGAGTAGCTCACAATTGGTTCACCTCTTACTTCGACAGGCAGAAGAAGGTAATTCTTTGCATTGATAAAAATGGTCATAAGATGCACTCGCAAGGAGTCACAGTTAAGTAGCAACTACCATAGGGTTCTGCATCCATACTCCGTTAGACACCACACGGTGCACGGCGGAGAGCACTTTGCATAACATTGTCGCTTCCTCCTATTCCAGTCGTGTGTGGTTCGCGAGAAAAATTATTGCCTGTATGCCTCCTTGTGCGACCTAATCTCTTAAATCTTGTCCTTATGGTCGCTTCGCGAGATATTCGTAAAACGAAGCAATATGTTGGTTGACTCTCCATGAAACAAATGCTCTCGGGACTTTGACAGAAGCGCGTACCGCGGTACACAACGTCTCTCTTCCGGCGTCTGCCACTAGTGTTTCCTATAATCTCTGACAAAACTTCCCAGCAGATTAAAACTGTGAGCAGGAACCGGGATTCGAACGTGGGAGCGTTGTTTTTCGCGCAACAGCGTTCTACCGCCTGTGCTATCCCAGCACGCTTCTCGGTCCATCCTCACAGCTTTACTTCCTCCAGGCCTTCGCCTCCTATTTGCAAACTTCACAAAAGTTCTGCGAACCTTGCAAGACTAGCACTCCTGGAAGAAACGATATGGTGAAGACATGGCTTAGTCACAGCCTATGGGATGTTTTCTGGCGAAAGGCACGTTCTAATCTCGGTTCCGGCACATAGTTTTAATCTACCAGAAAGTTACATATCAGCGCACGCTCTACTACAGAGTGGAACAAACATTCTGGATCTCTGTGACGCTTTCGTACTTAATAAATGAACCCTTAACGTAGCGTGCCGCTCTCCATTGGATCCTCTGTCGTCCTTAAACACTTCCTGGTATGGATCCTCCACTGATGAGTAATACTCAAGCGCTGGCCATACGAATGTTTGTAAGCTACTGTCTTTGTTAACGGATTCTTCCAATGTATCTGCCTTTCTCACGACTGATTTTATATGGTTGGTCCATTTCAAATTATTCGTTACGTCTAATCCCAGATATTTTTTGGAAGTGTCTGTTTTCAGTGTTACACAATATAGGATACTTATTTTTATGTAAACACAGCTCTTTGTACTTATTTTTAAAATTTTCATTCCCTGCACCATGCGCCAATATGCTGCAGATCCTCCCGGCATTTGGATACCCTTATCCAGTGTTTCGACTTCTAACTATAGTGTCATTTGCAGAAAGCCTCATTGAACTTCCGACGTTACCTACGAGAAAAGCAAAGGTCCTCTAACACTCCCCTGGGACACGCCTGAGATCATTGTCCGTTGAGAATGAACATGCTGCTTTCTGTTAGCTAGGAAATCATCACCCAGTCACACAGTTGATGAGATATTCCATATGCTCGCGTTATGTTCACCAGGCGACGGTACGAAACGGTGTCGTACGCCTTGCGGAAGTCAAGAAACACTACGTCTACCTGGGATCCTGTATCTACTGCCCTCTGGTTCTCCTGGATGAATACCGCGAGTTGTTTCACACGATCGTTGCTTTCAGAAACTATGTTGATTCCTGCAAAGGAGATTTCCGGTCTCCAAAAATGATATAATATTCGATCATAAAAAAAAGTGTCTCAAAATTCTGCAACTGACCCATGTCGACGATCTTTTTGCAAGCGGAATGACTTTTTTTCCAATCCTTAGGGCTGCTTCTCTCCTGTAGAGACTTACTGTACATGCTGCTGTACATGAGTCATCAATGTATACTTCAGTCTGTAACAGTCAGCCACTGTGATACTATCAATGATTAGAACAATGACAGCAAATACTTATGTTATAATTTTGAATTCTTGTATATCGACATGTTAAGCTATTAGCTAATCTCTGCTAACGCTTGATAATGGTAAATGACCGAAACCGGTAGCACACTGAGAAAAAATAAACAGCTATGGTCAATACATCGTTCTGCAATTACTTATTTCAATATCTGCCATTTTATCGTTTGTGCGATGCCCTAGAGTACGAACTACAATGCAGTCTTTCTCTTTGGAAAAACACAATATTAAGGCCTCTGTTTCAACCACCATTATGGTCACAGAGTGTCTCGATATCTGGTTTCGACCCGTTTACCGATTTGACGTATGACCAAACTGTCTTAGGATTTTCTGCCTAGTCGGTACACAAATCAATGCTGTCAAAGTGTGGTTTAACACCTCTCGCATAGCAACCCTTACGCTAATTTTAGTAACATTTAATTTTTTCTTGTCTGCAAGACTTTGGATACGTGTTTATTTGCAGCGAAGTTGTCTGTGCTTTCGTAACAGTTTCCAAACTCTGTTGTTGAATCTCAGTGGATATTTTCCATCTCTCATAATATTACTTGGCACACACTTATCTAACGCATATTGTACGGTGAACTTGAACTTCGTCCACAGTTGCTCACCACTGTCAATGTTAGACACGAAACTGTCGTGCTGAGCAGTCAAGTACCCAGAAATATGCCCCTTTTCACTTTTCATAAATAAGAATATCTTCCTACTTTTATTGTTATTTCTATTTAGAGCTGTATTCGTTGAATGGAAAATTTTGGGTATATTTGTCATCAGCAGGTCTAACACGTTATCTCCAGGAGTCGGATCGAGGTAATTTGCGGATAAAGTACAAAGAACAATATTGCTCGATTGTCTTTCCCTGTCACTTGTCTTAAATACGTTTGTCTCCCAGTCTACATCGGATGAGTTAAATGCTCGACCTAAAACAATGACATACCAGGAAACCCACAGGAAATATTTTCGAAGTCCTTCAGACGTTCCGCCGCTACTGCAGCTGAGACAGGTGGTCTATACATACTTCCAATTACCATGTTTGAGCTAATTTTAAGCTGACTTTCGCCCGTATTATTTCAATTTCGGAGTCCATAATAATTCCACTCGATACAGTCGTATTCGTTTGTCGCTATAAACATGCCTACCCCTAAGTTCAAAATGTTCAAATGTTTGTCAAGCTAATGGGACTTAACTACGGGGTCATCAGTCCCTAAACTTACAAACTACTTATGAACTACTTACGAACTAGGACTGCACAAATATCTATGCCCGAGGGGGGATTCGAACCCCCGACCGTAGTGGCCGTGCTGACCGTGACTGGAGCGCCTCAGTCAACTCGGCCACCGCGGCCGGCTACCCCTAAGTCACTGTAAACTTTCCAACTAGTATAACTAGATCATCTATGACAGCTATTGATAATATTTTATACACAAATCAAAGGAACAACATCATATCATAAAACCAATTAATTAATGGCATTTCAGATCATGATATGCAGCTACTTTTTTCAGGTACAGATTGTAAGCCGATTATGAAGACTGCTAAATCTACATGATTAGCTCATCTATGACAGCTATTGATAATATTTTATACACAAATCAAAGGAACAACATCATATCATAAAACCAATTAATTAATGGCATTTCAGATCATGATATGCAGTTACTTCTTTTAGGTACAGATTGTAAGCCGATTATGAAGACTGCTAAATCTACATACAGGAGAGTAGTCAATCCACCAAAAAATGAAAATTTTAGAAAACTGCTCAAAAATATTAACTGGAAAGATGTTTATAGTGCTCATGGCATGAATGAGAAATATAACATATTCATTAATAATGTCATTATTATAATTGAAAACTGTTTTCCTCTAAAAGATACTCAAATTAAACAGGAGTCTGTAATAAAACCGTGGATTACATAAGAAATAAAGATTTCATGTAAGACAAAAAGGAAAATGTATCTATCAGCTAAAAATAGTTCCAATGATGATGACTTAGTTGTATATAAGGAATACTGTAAAATATTTTCAAAAGTGATTCAGACATCTAAACAAATGCACTATGAGAAAAAGATAGCAAATTCAGACAACAAAATAAAAGCAATATTGCATATAGTGAAAGAGGAGACTGGTAGAAACAGAAAGGAATAGGAGCCGATAGCAATTAGAGTAGATAATACATTAGTAACTGATGGGAATTGTGTGGCAAATCTATTTAACAAGTATTTTATATCTGTTACTGATAGTACAGGATTTTCAGGGTCAGTAAATAATGCCCTTGAAGCCGCGCGAGAGTAGCGAGCGGTCTGGAGCGCCACGTTACGGATCGCGCGGAATCCCTCGTCGGATGTTCGAATCCTCCCTCGGGCATGGATGTTTGTCTTTAGTATAAGCTGTTTCATCAATAGTTTGTAAGTTTAGGGACTGATGACCCCGCAGTTAAGTCCCCTTGAATATTTGGAACTAGCATTTACAAATAACTTCAGGACCATGAACTTCGCCACAGAAAATGACTTCCATAATAAAATCTTTAAAAACAAAGCATTCTATTCGTTAATTAAAGCATGTTCTTAGAAATTAGCACAATTTTAAGTTGTTTGTGTAACCAGACCATTATAACTAGAACATTTCCTGATTGGTTAAAATATGCGATTATTAAACCTCTATTCAAGATAGGGGATAAAGAGATACCATCAAACTACAGACCGATTTCACTTTTACTGGCATTCTCAAAAATTCTAGTAAAGGTAACGTACAAGTAGCTTCTTAACCACCCAACCTCAAATGACATATTGGCTAGGCTAACTCCTTGGCTAACTCCTTCTATTCTGTCGAGAAAGTCGTGGAAAAATAAAATAAAAAATAAAATAGGTAATTCCTGCCTTACGTTGTTGCTTCTTTTTACTTGTGCTTGCGACTGTCGGGTGCATACGACTGCTATACACTGCACTTTATCTGTTAAGACTATTTTGTTACGTTCTGATTTACTGTCTCATTCCATGACCATGCAGAACTTCAATTACACGATAAATCAGAAAAACCTTAAGGTCGTAAATTCTTCTAAATACCTAGGAGTTACAAATACGAACTTAGACTGGAGAGAACTCATAGATAATATTATTTGGAAGGTTACGTTTCATTTGGAGAACGATTCGAAGATGCAACAGCTCCACCAAAGAGACTGACTGCATCACACTTGTGCGTCCTCTCCTGGAGTACTGTTGCCCAGTGTGGGACTCTCACCAGGTGGGACTTACGGAAGACAGGCAGCTCGTTTTGTTTTACCACGTTACAGGGGGGAAAGCGCACGGAAATGTTGCACGATTGGAGGTGTAAATCATTAAAAGAACGACGTTATTAGTTGCGGCGAGCTCTATTTGCGAAATTTCAATCACCGACTTTTACTTCTAAATGTGAAAATATTTTCCTGCCACCCACCTACATAGGGAGACATGACCATCCCAATAAAATAAGAGAAATCAGATCGAAAACTGAGCAATTTAGGTGTTATTTCTTCCCGCGCGTAATTAGAGAATGGAACGGTAGAGAAAGGTTATTAATGTGGTTAATGAACCCTCTGCCAGGTATTTAAATGTGATTTGCAGAGTATATATGTAGATGAAACTAAGGCAACGGCAAGCGTATTTATCTTTTGTGAGTGGGACGCAACTACTTAACGGTGCAGGATGAGAGGCTTTTGGCTGTAACAACTAATCCGTGTTATCAAGTTGGTTGTTGGTTGGTTGTGGTCTTCAGTCCGGAGACTCCACATAAGAACGGCAACCTGCATCTGTCTGAATCTGCTTACTGTATCTATCTCTTGGTCTTCCTCTGCGGTTTTTACCCCACACATTTCCCTCCAACGCTAAATTCACAATTCCTTGATGTCTAAGAATGCGCCCTACCAACCTATCCCTTCTTTTACTTAAGGTATGCCAGAAATTTCTTTTCTCCCCAATTCTGTTCAGTACCTCCTCATTAGTTACGCGATCCACCCACCTAATCTTCATCATTCTTCTGTAGCACCACATTTCAAAAGCCTCAATCCTCTTCCTGTCCGCACTGTTTATCGTCCATGTTTCACTCCCATACAAGGCATACAATGCCTTCAGAAAGGACTTCCTTAGGCTTAAGTCAATATTCGATGTTAACAAATTTCTCTTTTTCAAGAACGCTTTTCTACCCATTGCCGTTCTGCATTTTACATCCTCTGTACTGCGACCATCATTTGTTATTTTACTGTCCAAGTAACAAAACTCAACTACCTCCTTTATTGCTTCGTTACCTAATCTAATTCCTTCACCATCACCGGATTTTCTTAGACTGCACTCCATTACTCTAGTTTTGCTCTTGTTAATATTCATCTTATATGGACCTTTCAGCAAACTGTCCATTCCGTTCAACTGCTCTTCTAGGTCCTTTGCTGTCTCTGACAGACTTACTATGTCGTCGGCAAAACGCAATGTTTTTAATTCTTCCCCCTGAACTTTAATTCCTTCACCAAATTTCTCCTTGCTTTCCTTTATAGCTTGCTCAATGTACAAATTGAATAACATTGGAGAAAGACTACGAACCTGTCTTACTCCCTTTCCAACCACTGCATCCCTTTCATGCCCTTCAACTCTGACAACCGCTGTCTGGTTTTTGTACAAGTTGTAAATAACCTTACGCTCCCTATATTTTACTCCTGCTTGCTTCAGAAAGAGTTTATTCCAATCAAAATTGTCAAAAGCCTTCTCAAAATCTACAAAAGCTAGAAATATAGGTTTGCCTTTTCTTAATCTATCTTCTAGGATAAGCCGTAAAGTGAGTATTGTCTCCTGTGTTCCTACATTTCTCCTGAACCCAAAGTGATCTTCCCCGAGGTCGGCTTCTACCAGCTTTTCCATCCTTCTGTATATAATTCGTGTTAATATTTTGCAACCATGACTTATTAAACTGATAGTTCTGTAGTTTTCGCACGTGTCTGCGCCTGCTTTCTTTGGAATGGGAATTACAACATTTTAAGTCTGAGGGTACTATACCTGTCTCATACATCTTACACACCAGGTGAAACAATTTTATCATGGCTGGTTCTCCCAGAGACTTCAGTAGCTCTGAGGGAACATCATCTACTCCAGGGGCCTTGTTTCGAGTTTTCAAGGTATCGAAAACAGTTTCAAGTCGAGAAGTTGGACCTTTGGCGTGAATAGTATGTGCCCACCCAGTGGTGGGAAACCGGAATCGGCAGACCACACAGGTCCAGGACTTGAATCCTGTCGTCCACGTGTGCCAAGCAGCGCGGTTGGCCTTGTCATGCCATTACGGAGAGCAAATTACCGTGTGCCCAGGTAGCAAAAACCGTCCGCGCTGGCTTCCACTCCTGCCTATAACAACTGTTGTTGAACCTGTTCTCTTGTCTCCATTACTATTGACGGTTGTCAGCTCAGCACAGCACACAAATTTGTTGCCCACATACAATGAGAAGTAGTTTTATGTAGGGATTAACTTCTTACTATTGTTTACGAAAGTTAATAAATGGTGATGCATTATATAGTATTCATCCTAACGTACGTTACTTACATACATGTCTGTAAAAATTCCACTGAGTCCAGTATTCATCGCTTGCACCACGTATGAATATGTCTTTAAAATGCATACAAACATATTTTCACAGAAGTAATTGTAGAGCACACGTAAGTATTACTCTGAAAGAGTTAAAACTAAAACTAAACTCCATCCTATACAGGCCTAGAGGACACAATAGATACTGACCGCTCGCTGTGACATTCTCCGCCGGATGCAGTATGGAGGGCCGGCCGCGGTGGCCGAGGGGACTGAGGCGCTTCAGTCACGGTCTGCACGGCCACTACGGTCGGGGGTTTGACTCCCCCCTCGGGCATGGATATTTGTGCCGTCCTTAGTTGTAGGTAGTTCATAAGTAATTTGTAAGTTTAGGGACTGATGACCCCATAGTTAAGTCCCTTAAATTTAACAAACATTTGAACATTTTGAACAGTATGGAGGAGGATGTAGTCAGCGCGCAGCACTCTTCACCCCATTCAAGTATCAGCTCAATTGACTCCACGATAGCTGAGTGCACCCCAATTGCCAAAACCACTAGGCAAACACGGAAGGTTACCCATCCGAGTGATAGCTAAGCCCGACAGTGGTTAACTTCCGTGATCTAACGAGCTCCGTTGTATCCATTGCAACACGGCCGTAGATTCTGAAAGACTTTTTTATACACACTAAGAATAAAAAGAAATGTGGGTTATTAATTACACCACACTTGCTTCACAGCGTAGTAATTACGATATGAGGCAAACAGTTCGCTTATTGCATGCAGCGACATACGACTGCATGTATAATGGCCACTGTGTACCTAAAGATCCTGTTGAAAGCGGCCTTGGACCTAGGTCAGATTCTAAGATTTATAAGTCAAGTTGGACTGAGCTTCCACCAACAATGATTAACTGATGGTATCTACACCTCGAACCAGTTTTCGGCAACCTCATGAGGAATCGTGAAACGTTTAACAGCACAGCAGTATATTGCGCCCATTTTCCATGGGTGTGTCCTTACAGCTTGTGTGTATTTGTGCACGCGAGTGTGACAAACAGAGAGACTGTCAGACTGACAGAGATGGGAAGGAGGAATGGAGGGAGAACGCAAAGAAAATGGAGGATGATGTAAGTGGAAAATAGAAGTTGCAAAATTAGAATTACCTGACATAATAAGATGAGGAGGAAAACTTATGTGATTTCATGCAGACTATCAGGAGCAAGCTGTTATTCAAGATCGCAATTTATCTCAAACTGCTGACTTTTCCTTATAACTAGTTTCACTTGCTCTACTAGAATTTTCTTTTAACAATTACAACTGTTTGATTTACCTGTTTATTCTCACTTGTTACGGTGATCCAATATGCACTACAACACATTTTAAGGGCAATATGATATTATTCATTCACGTCTTTATAGTGTGTAATCAAAAATACACTACTGGCCATTAAAATTGCTACACCAAGAAGAAATGCAGATGATAAACGGCTATTCATTGGACAAATATATTATACCAGAACTGACATGTGATTACATTTTCACGCAATTTGGGTGCATAGATCCTGAGTCAGTACCCAGAACAACCACCTCTGGCCGTAATAACGACCTTGTTAAGCCTGGATATTGAGTCAAGCAGAGCTTGGATGGCGTGTACAGGTACAGATGCCCATGCAGCTTCAACACGATACCACAGTTCATCAAGAGTAGTGACTGCCGTCTTGTGACGCGCCAGTTGCTCGGCCACCATTGACTAGACATTTTCAATGGGTGAGAGATCTGGAGAGTGTGCTGCCCAGTGCAGCAGTCAAACATTTTCCGTATCCAGAAAGGCCCGTACAGGACCTGCAACATGTGGTCGCACATTATCCTGCTGAAATGTACGGTTTAGCAAAGATCGAATGAAGGATAGAGCCACGGGTCGTAATACATCTGAAATGTAGCGACCACTGTTCAAAGTGACGTCGATGCGAACAAGAGGTAACCGAGATGTGTAACCAATGGCATCCCATACCATGACGCCGGGTGATACGCCAGTATGGCGATGACGAATACACGCTTCCAATGTGCTATCATCGCGATGTCGCCAGTCACGGATGCGACCATCATGATGCTGTAAACATAACCCGGATTCAACCCAAAAACTGACGTTTTGCCATTCGTGCACCCAGGTTCGTCGATGCGTACACCATCGCGGGCGCTCCTGTTAGTGATGCAGCGTCAAGGTTAACCGCAGCCGTGGTCTCCGAGCTGATAGTCCATGCTGCTGCAAAAGTCGTAGAAATGTTCGTGCAGATGGTTGTTGTCTTGCAAACGTCCCCATCTGTTGACTCAGGGATCGACACGTGGCCACACGATCCGTTACAGCCATGCGGATAAGATGCCTGTCATCTCGACTGTTAGTGATACGAGGCCGTTGGGATCCAGCACGGCGTTCCGTATTACCCTCCTCAACCCACCGATTCCGTATTCTGCTAAAAGTCATTGGTTTGGGACCAACGCGAGGAGCAATGTCGCGATACGATAAACCGCAATCGCGATAGGTTACAATCCGACTTTTATCAAAGTCGCAAACGTGATGGCACGCATTTCTCCTCCTTACGCGAGGCAGCACAACAACGTTTCGCCAGGCATCGCTGGAAAACTGCTGTTTATGTATGAGAAATCGGTTGGAAACAGTACTCATTTCAGCACGTTGTAGGTGTCGCCACCTACGCCAGCCTTTTGTGAATGCTCTGAAAAGCTGAACATTTGCACACCAATCTTCTTCCTATCGGTTATATTTCGCGTCTGTAGTACGTCATCTTCATGGTGTAGCAATTTGAAAAGCCAGGAGTGTACTATATATTGTACAACTTACGTATCCTCTTGAATTTTTTTTAATTTGCCAAGTAGTTTATTATTTAATGTATCACATATTTTAATACTTTTATATCGCACTTTTTCTGAATTAATGCCTCCTGTTGTAGTCTTAAATAACTGTGTTTTTTGAAACTCAAGTGAGTTACTCTAAATGTGTATTATTTTTAAATAATTGATCCGATTGAAATTTCATAACTACACTTAGCTATCTTTGTCCCTGACGCTGGCGAAACAACAGAACCAGTTTGCAAAATAATAAGTAGTTTAGAATTGCACAGAAATGTAGGTTGTCATTTGTCCCAGAAAACTGGAATTTGAGTACGAAAAGAATGTCCCATTAGGCTGAGAGAAAGTGCCGAGTATTTGAGAATTAACCCTCATGCTTAAATATCAAGAAATTTGAATGTAAATGCAATTCAAATCTCTTTAGACTTGCTCTTCGAAACTCGAAGTTATGGATTATTTAATCGATTGGAAAGGTAAAATGTCGAATTATCGCCTCTTTTACGTAGAGATATTTTTGCATGCAATATAATATGGTGAATTATTTTTAATTTAGTTAATCTGTCGTTTGAAAAGTTGAAAGTCTTTTATTCTGTACAGTCAACAATCAGCAATTGTCATCATTTAACTTACATTTCTACCTACTTATATCATTTCATATTAAAAGAATACCAAATATATTTATATTACTTAGTTTATCGATAGCACGGTTAAATGATAATTTTGTGGAAGTCAACTATAGCAACGCTATGCTAGTGTTACATTTTTTATTTATAATTTGTAAAACATTCCACCATGAACCTACGGAAGTCATTTAATGCAATGGTGATAATAATAATAATAAAAACCGGACGGTCGTCCACAAAGTAAGTTCCGTTTTTATTTCTATCAAAAAAAAAAAAAAAAAAAAAAAAAAAAAAAAAAAAAAAAAAAAAAATGTTCAAATGTTTGTATAGCTTATGGGACTTAACTACAAGGTCATCAGTCCCTAAACTTACAAACTACTTACGAACTAGCTAATTCTAAGGACGGCACATATATACATGCCCGAGGGGGGATTCGAATCCCCGACCGTAGTGGCCGTGCAGACCGTGAATGGAGCACCTCAGTCCCCTCGGCCACCGCGGCCGGCTATTTATATCCGTGGCAGCGCTACGATCGCACTTCCGAGGAAGCGCGGCAGTTCCTCTGACTCAAGGAGAAGACATATACGCCATTTTCAGATCGCTGTTACCGACGTGTGCTTTGTAGTGCTTCTTTCGAATGTCATCCATAGTTGAAAATGCCGCCACGTGTGAAATCAGATATGTGATTTGTTTTCTATATGCCAAGTAAGTTAAACCAAAGGAAATTCATCGGGAAATCTGCGAAGTTTACGGACAAAATGCTATGAGTGATTCAGTGTTTAGAAGATGGCTGAGACTGTTCAATGAAGGACGTGGTCAGATACACGATGAATAACGAAGTGGACGCCCGTCTGTTATTGATGAAATGGTTCACACACTTGAAGAGAATATTCATAGAATATATGACTTCAACTGCTATTGGGCAAAGCTGAAAATGTGTACCCAGCCGGGATTCGAACCCGTGTCTCCTGCTTTCTAGGCAGTTGCGCTGACCCCTACACCACTGGGGACACAGTGATCACCGCACCTGCAAGGACTACCCATGCACGCCTCCCGTCAGATACAAATTCCCAGCTTCGCCCTGCCCATAGTACTCAAACTCGTAGTTTAACTAATTCCCGTGAGAGTAAGGGATTCAAACTTGCCCACCCCTCCCCACTAACGATAGGATCATTGCCCGTCACCGGCATATTATATATATATACATGTGGCGTCTGTTCGGAAAGAACAGACGTCACATTCTGATCCTGCAGCTGTTATTATTTAATATTCATAGAATATATGACTTCAACTGCTATTGGGCAAAGCTGAAAATGTGTACCCAGCCGGGATTCGAACCCGTGTCTCCTGCTTTCTAGGCAGTTGCGCTGACCCCTACACCACTGGGGACACAGTGATCACCGCACCTGCAAGGACTACCCATGCACGCCTCCCGTCAGATACAAATTCCCAGCTAGCAGTTGAAGTCATATATTCTATGAACATTAAATAATAACAGCTGCTGGATCAGAATGTGACGTCTGTTCTTTCCGAACAGATGCCACATGTATATATATAATATGCCGGTGACGGGCAATGATCCTATCGTTAGTGGGGAGGGGTGGGCAAGTTTGAAGCCCTTACTCTTACGGGAATTAGTTAAACTACGAGTTTGAGTACTATGGGCAGGGCGAAGCTGGGAATTTGTATCTGACGGGAGGCGTGCATGGGTAGTCCTTGCAGGTGCGGTGATCACTGTGTCCCCAGTGGTGTAGGGGTCAGCGCAACTGCCTAGAAAGCAGGAGACACGGGTTCGAATCCCGGCTGGGTACACATTTTCAGCTTTGCCCAATAGCAGTTGAAGTCATATATTCTATGAATATTAAATAATAACAGCTGCAGGATCAGAATGTGACGTCTGTTCTTTCCGAACAGACGCCACATGTATATATATAATATGCCGGTGACGGGCAATGATCCTATCGTTAGTGGGGAGGGGTGGGCAAGTTTGAAGCCCTTACTCTTACGGGAATTAGTTAAACTACGAGTTTGAGTACTATAGGCAGGGCGAAGCTGGGAATTTGTATCTGACGGGAGGCGTGCATGGGTAGTCCTTGCAGGTGCGGTGATCACTGTGTCCCCAGTGGTGTAGGGGTCAGCGCAACTGCCTAGAAAGCAGGAGACACGGGTTCGAATCCCGGCTGGGTACACATTTTCAGCTTTGCCCAATAGCAGTTGAAGTCATATATTCTATGAATATTAAATAATAACAGCTGCAGGATCAGAATGTGACGTCTGTTCTTTCCGAACAGACGCCACATGTATATATATATAATATGCCGGTGACGGGCAATGATCCTATCGTTAGTGGGGAGGGGTGGGCAAGTTTGAAGCTCTTACTCTTACGGGAATTAGTTAAACTACGAGTTTGAGTACTATGGGCAGGGCGAAGCTGGGAATTTGTATCTGACGGGAGGCGTGCATGGGTAGTCCTTGCAGGTGCGGTGATCACTGTGTCCCCAGTGGTGTAGGGGTCAGCGCAACTGCCTAGAAAGCAGGAGACACGGGTTCGAATCCCGGCTGGGTACACATTTTCAGCTTTTCCCAATAGCAGTTGACGTCATATATTCTATGAATATTAAATAATAACAGCTGCAGGATCAGAATGTGACGTCTGTTCTTTCCGAACAGACGCCACATGTATATATACTTGAAGAGAAGGTTAAGCACAATCGTAAGTTCACACTTATTGCCCTTGCTATGGAATTACCTCAAATCGCACGATAACTAGTTCATGAAACTGTTCTGAAAAACTATAATACACAGGCGGCAATAGTCTATGAAGGAAGCATACAAAATCTTGTGACACTCTATGACTACCTACAAAATTTCGGAAGCTATGTAGAAAAGTAGTTTAAGGGTTGTAGATTTTTGTGCAATAAAAATTTTTTCTGTATCTGTACACGTTTGTTTTATATAACCAAACGGAACTTATTTTGTGGACATAACTCTTATAATAATTGTTAGATTGGGCTGTCTGTCCTTCCTTGCATTTGAGTACTAATAGGACTGCAGCTGTTACCTGTGAAATTTAGAGTCTGTTCTTGGCAAGAGTAGGAAACTCGTTATAAGCTAGGCGTTCTATGTAATGGGGATGTCGTCTGTTACTGCGTGCTGTCTGAATTTATATCGCTTTCATTTGGCACAGGAGTTTCGCTTGTGACAAAAATGTGGCCGCAAGTGTTGTAATCTCAGTTCAAAAACTTCTTGGACTCTGCTGCGGTGTTATATTGTTTCTCATTCAGGGAGTAATAGGAAAGGAAATACGCCGTAATCGTGACACACTCAGTACTATTTTCGAGTTTGCAACAAGTTGAAACAGTATACAACCAGCAAACTCTCACAATTATCAAAGAAAAATATTTTTTACACAAAGGGAAATCTGCTCTGAATGTTGTCCTAGAAGAACAGAGAGAGGAATTGTTTTCTACCAACAAATAAAAATAACTGTATTCGTAGTAACAAATTTTAGTACTCAAAAGTACGTCTGTAACTTTGAGAAATACGAGTATTTAATGTTTTTCGACGCATATAAGATTAAGAGCTCGAAAGCAAGAGAGGATAGAAAGGAACGTTAGGAAAAGGAAATCTTCCTACTATTTGTGGAAGGAATGTAGGAAAAACATGGAAAACCTTAGTGTCAGTGGATAACCAAGGATTTAAACAACCAACAGATCAGCGAACGGTACAATAAGAGAAAAATCTGATGAAAAAATTGACAAATGGAGTTGATTACCGTTGTGAAAATGATTGCAATATGTTTGAAATATAGAGAGTAGCAAGTAACGAATTGGAAAAAAAAACTAAGTCAAGAAGTGTCTGCTAGCAAGAATTCAACTTTCTATGAAAGATTCTTGCTCAACCACTGCAGTTCCCACAAACCGTTTTGAAATTCTGCACCGTATACTTAACGAAAGTAGTATTGGTTCTCTTTATAGTGCACCACAAATGCCAACAGCCGCACACATACTGTTGATCTGGACCTAAAGAAATGTGTAATTTTGAAATTTGCATCGAAAATGAAGTTGCAAGCAGCAAAGTGTTTCAATAACTGACTACGTGCAACTAGTACACACTGTTAGAGAGAATCTTAATTATGTCAAGCGCTTTCTATCTATGAACGTCTCAAACTACTAGGTTCATTTCAGAAGTCCTGTTACAAACCGCAGGTGCGATTATTACAGTTCTTGAAAACATTTACAGGTCTTAAACGTCTTTAGGAGAACATCCACCCTCGTCTCCTGGTGTAGCACTTTTGTGTTTTGCCTATTGCTTCATTTAAAAGATATTTCTGGTTGGAAAACAAATAGACGCTATGTGTTATTCCAACCATAAAGTGAGTTTTGGTCACCTTGCTGAATAATATTGTAGGGATAGGTTTTACTTACTAGATAAGCATTCTGTAAAGTGTGATAGTTGTTTGATAAGAGCTACTGCAGAATATATTGAAGTATTCAGTGATTTATTACAAAAAATTGCAATTGAATGAAGGATTTAAAATAAATGTATTTGTTCCATCAGCTGAGAAATAACCTTACGGTATAATCCATTAGCCGCGGTGGAGCGGCCGAGTATTCTAAGGCGCCTTGCTGCGGAGCTCGCGCTTGCTCGCCGTCGGATGTTCGAGTCCTCCTTCGGGCTTAGGTGTGTGTGTGTGTGTGTGTGTGTGTGTGTGTGTGTGTGTGTGTGTGTGTGTGTGTTTGTGTGTTAGTGCTTAGGTTAGTTTACCTTAGTTTAAGTAGTTTGTAAGCACAGGGACTTATAACCAGAGTAGTTAAGTCTCATAGATTTACAAACATTTGAACGAACCATTTGTTTTATTTCCATTATACTTCTGGACCACAGATAGATTGTCTGTAGTTACCCTTTATAAAACACATTCTGACGCGATATCTTTCCATCACAATTAAAATGAAAGTAGTAATATAATCATTGTGTTGATAAGTGTATGGTGAGTCCAACTCGAAAGGAGACTACAATTATGTTGAAATACATTTAAATAAGAACTGAAGTTCATGTGGAACAACACAACTAAATACAGTTACCACTGACACTCACACACTGATCTCAGTGCGTAGGTGCGAGTGGACTACTTCAGTGTACAAATCCAGTGGCGTAGGTACCATAGGGCTAGGCGGGGCAGTGCCCCGGGGCCCAAATGTTCAAATGTTTGTTAAGCTTATGGGACTTAACTACGGGGTCATCAGTCCCTAAACTTACAAACTACTTATGAACTACTTACAAACTAGGACAGCACAAATATCCATGCCCGAGGGGGGATTCGAACCCCCGACCGTAGTGGCTGTGCTGACCGTGACTGGAGCGCCTCAGTCACCTCGGCCACCGCGGCCGGCCCCCGGGGCCCCCGAGCTCAAGGGGCCCCTCGGCCTACGTGAGCGACGTTCGAAAAAAGTTGCAGTAGATCCTTGAACACTTTCATGTCCGCCAATTACTTCGGATAA
Organism: Locusta migratoria; assembly: GCA_026315105.1. NCBI lineage: Eukaryota > Metazoa > Arthropoda > Insecta > Orthoptera > Acrididae > Locusta > Locusta migratoria. The sequence continues at coordinate 613,766,476 of CM048746.1, forward strand.
TCGAAGTTCAACTGTATATAATAATTTAGGTAAATGAAGGTTTTCCGACTTTGAACTTTTTGAACCCTGACAAACAAACCTCAAACGCACGAAGTGAAATCCAAAAAATTATTCGCAGCCCAGAATATAAACATAACAAGTTCATTTGCTTGTCCACTAAGACGTGGACCCTGCCATCGTCAGCGTGTTATATCGGTTGAAGTCGGAGTTGCCGTGCCTGCCTATCTTAGCGAAATAACAGCGAACGGTGCTGAATTACTAGCACAGTGTTTGACAGTAGACAGTGTGACCACATTTGAATATGAAGTCTCTAGAATGTATTATTACAGAATTGTATTATTATGGTAACTCACTGTCTGTGTAGTGAATTCCCTTTCCCAAGGGCGTGCTCCATAATCATAGATCCCAATGAAGAGCTGTAACCAATTGTACTCTAAAATTCGTGCTAGAAGAAGAGAAAATATGGCTACTTTGTCACAATGGTAAGTTGTGCATTCAAGACACTACCCTGTACCCCACTGCTACTATAATAAGCGAAGATGTCAACTTAGTTATTTTACGTATTACTTTTTCCTGGCCAGACATTAATATATACTTCATGAAGCCTGGTAGGGGCACGGGTCAAACCAAAGTATACCGTCAAACAAATTCCGGCAACTTTCTTTTTTGAAACCATCCTACACGAATATTTTCCTTATTTTCCTTCTTTGATTGGGCTACCAACGAAATTAGGCTGCTCGGTACGGAGCAATGACCTCACAGCGAGGAGTTTAGAGACAGTGAGATATCGGTACTGACAACAGTCCGCCTGCTGTCGCCTCGGATTCGACTGTTCCCGGTTTGCTTCGCGGCAGTGGGCCATGTTTTCATTGTTCAGTAATACTTCTCCATTGTTTATTTTTACTAGTTTATCCCTGCGACTTCATTGACCTAGAATGGAGCATCTTTCGAAACTATTCCAAGAGGTCGTTTATGTCCTACCCAGGTCCAAATCTATCCCTGTGCAAAATTTCATTCAAATCTGCCCAGTAACTTTTGCATGAAAGCATAACAAACCAACATTCACAGTTATAATTATATTTGAGAGTACAATTAAATACTATCTGCTGCGTGACACATAATAATTTACTTAATAGTATTTAAGTTTGTCTTATTATGTCTTCCAGTGGGCGGTAAGAAGCTGATGAAATAGTTTTGCATAGGTTTCTTTTAAAGAGGGCCCCAATGTCATTTTTGCCCCGGGGCCCTAGGTGACATAGCTACGCCACTGTACAAATTCCTGGCTTTCCGACGGATCCATTTTCCCACGGTGTCCTGCTCTTCCTTGTCACACGTCAACCTCTGAACTTTCAAAGATTACTTTAAGGGGTCGAAGATACGAGAGGCACATGGGGGCGATATCGGGGCTATGACGAAGTTCCTGGCCCTCCCATCGAATTTTCTGAAGGAGCGAAAGGATCTTCTTCGGCAGTACCAGAATACTGTGCACCATGAGAGCGACAGCGATAAATTTGTGAAGTATGCTACCCTTCTGCATGAAGAAATTACATGACTGTTCTTTGTAGCGACGGGGAGCAATACCTCACTCACAGAACTGCGGAAATGACTCATCAAAAATGAAGAAATTGCTTCGAAGCCATTAACTCGGCTTTTGTGCATTCAGGGATAATGCCTCCTCCTCTCTCAGCAAACAATCTACGGAGGTTACATACAATGTCTATGCAGTGAAGGTGTCGTCTTCGTATTTCAGATAGGAATGTATCATGTTGCCAAATCATCTATGCTGATTTCGATTTCATATTCTTAGTCTAAATATCGATAAAACATAATAATCAACATCTGTATAACATCAATCTTAACTGACGAAGATAGAGTAACGCAAAAACCAACATACAAGAACATATATTCACCGATCGATAAACACAATAATAATTAATGTTATATATTTAATAATTATCACATTTTAGACGGTTAACATAACATTTATGACAGACTTTTCCCTGAACTTTTTTTTAAATTGGTGATAGAGATCATATCCAGCATTTGAGAACATGACCGTGTTGCTACAAAAATCAAGAACTCCAGTAAATATTTTTACCATGGTATGATTCCGTACTGACAATGAATTTAGATTTATAAGACGATCAAGACGATCTTTCAGGTAACACCTGTTCCACTTCGCAAGTTATAACTCGCTTGTGTACTTCGTAATTTTAACTCATAAATCGTGTTAAGTTTATCTGTCTTCCAGTAATGTATCATCTTGTTTCCCATCCTTACTGCTGCAAAGACAATCACGGGTTTGATTTCATTCGAGCATGCTAAAACATCTTGCAAGCTTTGATTGAGCCATTTAAAAACTTCTGCACACTGCAATACAGATTTGAAGCAAATATTTTATTTTCCAACATACCTGTAAGCAACTTGAACATAATGTACATATTTTCTTACGGCAGCGTTGTCGAATTCCATATTCAGGCTAGTACAAGCTTAATGCAAGGAGTGGTTCTTTTAATTTCGATCATCTCTGGCAGTGTTAGGGTAACATACCGTCTTGCGTTATTGTAGAAAACGAGGACACCAGCTGCAAGGCCTTTTTCGGGCGCAGAACGTTCTGCAAAACACCCTACAGTACGCGCCTGTTGCAGACGTCTCTTGGGGTACTTCATATGCTGCTACGACTCCATTTATGTCACATGCAAATGTCATCAGTTTCACTTTTGGTTCTTGAAGGTGGAATATTTTCTGGTGTGGATAATCGGAACTTACCCATTGTGACGACTGAGAATTAAGATTTGCCTCTAAATCTCACATTCAGGTTTCATCAAGGATAACAACCTTTGCATCCATTTACGCTGAGGCAAACCTTCAGCGATTCTTATGCGACTGCTTCCTGATCGCCGGCCGTGGTGGCCGAGCGGTCTGCGGCGCGCCAGTCACGGTCTGCACGGCCACTACGGTCGGGGGTTCGAATCTCCCACTCCCCCCTCGGGCATGGATATTTGTTCATGAGTAGTTTGTAACTTTAGGGACTAATGACACCGTAGTTATGTCCCATAAGCTCTACAGACATTTGAATTTACTTCCTGATCTTCACTAACATCATGCGCAATAGCTCCGGCTACTGACGTATCTCATCTATGTTTTCAGTAGTCATTCTGTAAAATGAGGTGACACTCTGGTCTAATATTCAGTTTTCTCACTACATGTTATTAACTACAATCAGAGACTTGTACTCTGGTGCAGTTCGGGGTCCTCCACTTCTTGTCTGTTTACCCGACCTCTACGGAAACTAAGCACCCCGTCACTATGCCACAACCTACTGGACTGTCACCACACACAGTTAGCAAAAAAAATTTCAGTTGTATTCTTTCCACTCAGGTATTCTATTTTGACGTAGAAACGTTGGACGATATGTGTAATCAGACCTAAAAAGGTTTCGGCCTCTATTTTAAAACTGGATTAGCTAAGCCCGATGATTGGGTGAATGGGGAAGTATACAGTATGCTTGCGAACATGCGCACACCAAGAAAACACATCAATCAAATCAATACCCTCAACTACGTTGCCCTGGCTGTGTGGAATGACAGGAAGGTTAAAGAAGAAGATGTTTTCTTAGAAAATCAATAGCATTGAAAAACGAGCGAACTGACGAAATTTTTTATTTGTCCATTTTGTGAAATCAAATTACCGACCCTGAATCGTGTGATGAATATTTTCATTTGAGGAATGGAATCGTTTTCTGCAGACTGTCTATTCGATCTTCACCTCTATCTACCTCCTACTCCTCCTGACAATGGTGAATCCAGGATTTTGGTCTGGTGTGGTGGGTCGGAGCTAATATAAATTTTTATCTTCCGTGCTGTCTTCCAATTTGTTTGAAAATTAAAAAAAAAAAAATCACAGCAGAGATGTCACGTAAGTCGCATTAAGACGACCTCTCACTCTCCCTCTTTTCGTGAATACAGGTTCCGAGAGTGGGAGGGATTGGCTGTAATGGGACTTGGAGGGGGGGGGCGTGTAGCCGCATCCCCCCCCCCCACCTTCGCCTTCCATCTCTATCCATCCCGCGTTTCTGTCTATTGGCCCCATCCTTTCCATACTTCTGTCTTCCATCTGCTTCCAATCCCCTCTCTGTGACCATCACTTCTTTCCTGACCCTTTCCCTCGTCGTAGTCATTCAAAATAAAGAAATTAGAGTCAAAAAACTTAATTCAAACTTATTGATAACGGCGACCAGTGATCCCAAAGGTCCTCTTAAAGGAAAGTACTATAGAGAGGTATAACGTCGCCAATAACACAACGGTATTTACAGTGTTACAACCATCTGCACTGCTGAAAACATCACCTACGTAGCAATTGCGAAACTGTAGCTACTTGCTATGCGTTTGTGACACTACAAATAAACCCACTAATTACGTGTGTTATATCTATGGTAGCACCTGATAGAAACACAAGGTTGAAACTGCTGGCACTTCAGTTTTGTATTATTATTACTAATAGTATTAATTATAATACTTTGAGACTTCAATGTCTGACACAGACGATAAAATAAGAGTTATAGAAGTGACAACATTTGTTTCCTTTAACCATTTTTCACGGCTTCATACCCATATGATTTCTTTTGGTGGCACTTTAGTTTTTGACGTTCACGTCTTATTATTATTATCAATATTATTAATTATAATACTTTGCGACTTCAAAGCATTCAGAATGAAGTAATTAAAAATCAGGACTTGCTTCAATTCTCTGCTAGCAGCAGCAGCAGATGACCACAAATTGTTCTTTCAGGATAATACGCAAAATAGCAACGTCTAAAAATAACGTTATTCCCTTACTGCGAAATTTTGATTTGCCCTGTTGACAATGAGGTCACTAGATGGCTGTTGTGCTGACCAGTATCCTGCACGGCGTATCGTCGGCTTATAGCCCCTTTAGATATGAAAACATCCAGTTTGTTTAACCAAACAGCTCCGTACACACATTTTTGTTTTGTGAACATCCAAGGCCCAGCCCCTCTTGAATTATATGGATTATCATTATTATTATTATTATTGTGGTGTCGCACAAGTCTGAAGTACGCGCCATGTACTTTGGCCGCGCGTCGCCATGCAAGCACGGCGCGGCGTTCTTACGACGTCAGCCATGAGAACCCTCTGCTGCAACTCCGCTCGTGGCCACCACTGAACTATATCGGTCACTTGGGATTAGGATAGGTACAAGTTAGGACTCTCCTCAGTAGGCAGGCCTCTACCTAGTTAAACTATGTACCAGCATTCCAAGTTAAGTATTGTATTATTTCCACGAAATATATATTTTGTTCTAATCTAGCTTAGTGTTTCTAGTTTCTGCTGTCCCACTGGCTGGTCACCTCAGACTCTGTACCAGCACACGCGTGCATCCTATTTCCCTGTGTCGGTCTCTCTCTACTCGGCCACCGACACCTAGGACAACCGCGGCAACGAGACACAAAATTATTGTTATTATTGTTGAAACTTCCTGGCAGATTAAAATTGTGTGCCGGAACCGGGACTCGAACCTGGCACCTTTGCCTTTCGCGGGCAAGCGCACTACCGACTGTGTTATCCCGACACGACTCACGATGCCCCCTCACAACTTTACTTCCGCCAGTACATGGCCTCCTACATTCCAAACTTCACAGAAGCTCTCCTGCTTACCATGCAAGACTAGCACTCCTGGAAGAAAGGATATGTTGGAGACATGGCTTAGCCACAGGGATGTTTCCAGAATGAAACTTTCACTCTGCAGCGGAGTGTGCGCTAATATGAAACTTCCTGGAAAATTAAAATTGTGTGCCGCAACCGGGACTCGAAACTGGCACCTTTGACTTTCGCGGGCAAGCGCACTACCGACTGTGCTATCCCGACACGATTCACGATGCCGCCTCACAACTTTACTTCCACTAGTACCTCGCCCCCTACATTCCAAACTTCACAGAAGCTCTCCTACGAACCATGCAAGACTAGCACTCCTGGAAGAAAGGATATGGTGGAGACATGGCTTAGCCACAGCGTAAGGGATGATTCAAGAATGAAACTTTCACTCTGAAGCGGAGTGTGCGCTGATATAAAACTTCCTGGAAAATTAAAAGTGTGTGTCGGAACCGGGACTCGAAATTGGGACCTTCGCCTTTCGCGGGCAAGCGCACTACCGACTGTGCTATCCCGACATAAAACACGATGCCGCCTCACAACTTTACTTCTGCCAGTACCTCGCCTGTAGGGTCGCAAAAAAAAATCAAAACACTTCGAGCTAGCATCAGAAAAAAAGACTTCATTGGTTTTTACCAGGTCTGTCCCTTCCATTAAAGACCTACTGCTAGCTAACGGCTTCACGTTGTAACCCCCAAGGCCTCATAATCACTTGTGTACATACGGGTCCGCAAGAGGGGGTAGGGTCTGGCTAAAGTCCTTTTATTCATTACAGAATTCTATTGAATATGTATCACTTATTTTCTGCGATTCTATTATCTTGCACATTGAGCACTGTCGATCGCGACAAGAAATCAAGAAATACTGAGTTCTTAGCAGTCAGTAACTTGTTGTGGCCTTTAGTTTGAAGCCCGGCCAGAAGTGTTTTGTGCTACCTCCGACTTGCTGAATTTTGCCTACGATAGCGGCGCCTGCGTCCGCCTCGTCTCAGCAAGCTGATTTTGGTGAGTTTCGCTGTGACATTGCGTGTGTGTGAGAGAATGTTTGTGAATCCTTCCCCACCAGTAGCGTTAAATCATGTATAATTTAGGCTGGTCACCGTCCGCATTACTCCATGTAAGAGATGCATTTTATTGTATTAACAAAATTGGTTCCCCATTTTGCTTGTTTTCTATCTGAATAAACAAGTTTAAGTTCAGCATATTCCGTAAGTTGCCTATAAATTGTAGTTTTAGAGCACCTTCCCTCTTTTATTTAATATTGTTTCACAAATACTGAGAGCATGCTCAGATGCAATGTTTCTTACGACTAAATTCCGTTGCGCCATAAATGTTTTCTTGGCCACCTTTCTAAGATAACTTTAACTGTGGTGGCTTGCTTATTAATGTCTGTGTGTAATAACCTGTGAGCTGCTATGTATATTGACCACTGTAGTATGAACTTCCTGTTATTGAAGTAATTTGAAACGAGTCTGTTCTTAGTTTGGGCCAGGAAACAAGGCTTTGTAGCAGGGAGTAACCAGTAATTCACACGGACTAATTTTAGTGACAAAGCAAGGATCTTGTTACGTACAGTGGTCGACTTTTAAACTTAACTCGCCATTTAATACTCAGGAATAAAGCTGAACTGCACCATGTCATATAGAAACCGTCTGCAGAATACTGCAGTAAAAGTTCGCACAAGATATAATGGTCCGTATGAATAAGAAAGAGCACATGCTCCAGAGAATATTCTTAGAGCAAAAGACCGTTCACTGAGTAAGTTCTCAATTTCGTATTATTAAAAACTTTGAAGCATATGCTTTGAGCAGGAAGTTCATTCTCGCTAGCTCCGCCCCTTCTTGAGTAAGTTCTCCGTGTGTCATGTCCCGCACAGAACAGTTGTTCAGTCGTACATTTATTTAATCAAGCTCAATCATGCAAATTATTCAGTGTACAAATATGAACCAGGTATCTACGTCATCAGGAAGAACTGTACTGTTTTTACAAATTACTTTGTTGTGCAGCTGCATATTATCAAGTCTACATACGGACCTTTTACAAAAACGTATTCTTCTGTCGATGTTTCAAAATTTTCATCATGCGAGAAACTTTTTTCTATTATTCAAGTTGGGTTAGCACAAGTTGTGAACGAAATTTTAGGAGAGCATCACATTTCCATCAGTTTCAACGTGGAACGCTGTCAGATCTTTATAACACGATATTACGTTAAATATGACACCCAATGGTTGCTCATACGCAGCAGGCCATGGGGTTTTGTTACAAGAAACATACTAAATGTTCAAATGTTTGTAGAGCTTATGGGACTTAACTACGGGGTCATCAGTCCCTAAACTTACAAACAACTTATGAACTAGCTTATACTAAAGACGGCAGAAACATCATGCCCAAAGGAGGATTTTAGCCCCCGGCCGCAGCGGCCGTGCAGACCGTGACTGGCACACCGCAGACCGCTCGGCCACTGCGGCCGGCAAGAAACATTCTGCCAAGTATGTAATTAATCAGGTATTCATTTTTCGTCCAGTCTACTTACTTCTAAGATAACAGAAGCTACGATTACGTAATCAAAAAACGCATCTTAAATAGGCCAACTGATTTGGGTAGAATGGACAAGAGCAGAACAAAAAACAACAGTACCAGATATTGGAGCAATATACATTTTGTGATACAGACTGTCAAATCCTGGAATGCACTTTATTTGGAATTAACGTCATAAGGCGTTATTAATAGAGCCTATTTAAAAACATACAATATTATTTTGCTAGCCGTTGACAACTGTCAATATCACTCCAAACAAACGGGTAAAACACGCAGCGGAATCCACTTGCGTTTCATTTCTATGTTGCTAATGAAAAAACTCCTCTGACACCACTCGCGTCACTATAAAAAATGGTTGCAGTGTCACACTTACGATTTTTGTGAAGGAAGCGACTCTTCGGCAACAATTTGTTATTTGCATAAACTTTCCAGTTCCTTTCGTATTTCTTCAGATTCGTATGTATGAAGGAACTTTTTTTGCCTTCTACGCAGCACAAAGTTTTTCATTTTCATCATAAATCACAGTAAAACGTAAACTTAATGGAAGTTACACAGTTCGAATTATGCAAGAGAGCTCACTTCATAGAACGGTTAATTTTCTCCGGTTGTAAGAAACTTCTTTTTTTTCCATTAGAGGATGTTCTCCGTTGAGAGCAACTTCTCCCACAATTTTAATCACGCTGAGAACATACTCGGTTGGAATATATTGTCTGACTCACTTTATTCATGCGAATCTGAGCATGTCCTTTGGAATCCAGAGTATAAAATATATACTCCGTTTTATTCATACCGTCCATTATCTCGTAAAAACCTGGTGTTGTGACAGCGGAAACACATAGCGTTAAGTGTCGTGTAAAGAGCTGTTGAATATGGTGCACCGATTAGGATAAATAGCCATCGGCCGCATAAGCGTCACACGCAGCTTAATATAACTAAGCTCATCATACCGGCTATTCGAAATAAACGCCAATATTCTGGTTCTCAACACTAAAGGCTAGTCTACACGACACTAGGTTGCGACACTCGTTGCGTGAAATGAATTGCGTGCAACTGGTTTCGTGTGTGTCTGAAGACACGGCGCCAATACTATACACTACAGTTTCGTTGTTTTGTGAGTGCCGTAGTCGCCGTAGAATAAAAGTTTTGGTAGCTGTAAAAGTTGTTGCGGAGCTATTGCTTCTTTGTGTGAAGTCGCTGCATAAACTAAATAAAAAGAATAAGAAACGTGTTTGGGTTCGTGACTGGATTAAAAAACGACGCCAGCTCGGTTGCTTAGCGACCTTGCTGAAAGAAATTGTGATCGAAGACCCTATAAGTTATTTTAATCAACTCAGAATGTCACCAGATCATTTTACGTTCCTTTTAAACAGAGTTAGTAATGCAATAAACGTACAAAATACTGTTATGCGTGAAGCATTGTTACCAAAACTGAAATTACAAATTGCATTACTCTTCTTGTCAAATAGATATTCGTCTCTAAAATACCTGTACCGTGTTCCGAAATCCACAACTGCCATAGTTAGTTTTTATAGGTATTTCGAATTTAATGCATTTTAGTCTGCAATTCACTAATCGTCAACCCATGAGTATTTAATTCACGAATAATTGCTTCAAGATCACTAAATGCCGCTGCTTATAATGCATCGCATATAACACCGAACTATTTTTCCGTTACCCCCCTCCCCCACTTTATGTTGTATTTTGTTGTGTTTTGGTTATAACCTAACCTAAAAACACGTGCAGTCAGTTTCGCCGAAGTTGGAAGGTACCGAAACTGTTTAGTTTCAGCAACGAGTTTCGCGTATGCCTGCCGCGCATGTGCACTGGCCAGTAGCGCAGTTTCATGAAACGTAGTGTCGTCGTGTAGACTAGCCTTAAGCCACATAGAACCACCTTATCTTCGAAGACTAGACGCTCTAGATCGAAACCGTAAAGAGTAATTGAAAATACGGAGCTACTAATGCATCATACTATTTCAAACGCCTCACTGCCCGGACGGACATTACAAAACAGTTGTTTCAAAAACAAGATAGTTGCTTCTATCAAGAGATGTTTATAACTATAATCGCTAGCCACCTTGCCGGTCACGCGATCCTTTCTTCCCCACCTCCGACTATCCCCCTTTCCTGTTTTGTTTTTGACTGGCTAGCGAGTACAATGGCTGTCGATAAACCTGCATATGAGCTTTAACTCTCCATATATATATATATATATATATATATATATATATATATATATATATATATATATATATTTTTTTTTTTTTTTTTTTTTTTTTTTTTTTTTTGTCTTCGCTCATTTTGCGAGGCATATACGGAATGGAATGGAGTGATGTCGCACTGCGTCGTTGACCGGCCGTGTGGAGAAGCTCAGCTCGGTCTCCTGGGTTCCTCCCGTCGTTGGCTACACTACCTGACTTCCGATTCTTCGCTCCGGCTGCAGAAGTTACATCCGAACTGGGACTCGTTCGACGAGTTATCCGCCCGCGGGGAGCGGCAGTCGCAGTGTTTCCGGCACCCGCGGCGCAGCTTAACACCTCGCTGCCCTCCTCCCTCTGCAGGGCGCTCCTTCTATCCCCCTCCAGGGAGTTCCGCGGCCCACCAGCAGCTGCAGGTCGCTTCCTCATCTACATGCGTCACCAGCCGCAGGTTCACTCACAAGGTAACTTTCCCATCACACCCCCTCAGATTTAGTTATAAGTTGGAGCAGTCGATAGGTCTTTAAAAATTGAACATAGATCAGTCGAGAAAACAGAAATAAGTTGTAAAGAAGTTGTGTGAAAAAAAAGAACAACAAAAACTTTGCAATGTCAAGCACGATGTAGTGTAAGGTACCGGGGTCACGTCGTTAGCGTGACGAGCGGTAGTGCTAAAAGTTCTTGGTTCAAGCCTTCCCACAGGCAAAAATTTTAATTTTTTTTATTTTCAGAAAATTATCATCTGTCCTTGAATGACACTGTAATGAAAGTTCCGGATCACTGCTTATATTTTATTCAATAGCTCTACAGCTGTTTCAACATTTTGTCATTATCAAGCGCGTCTACCATGTTTGGACGTTATATGCTAACATCTGGCGTGACTGTTGTTATCTCTCCATTCGTCCGATACGAGGTAACTGCACCGTAGTATGGGGACGCTACGCCTAGACAAACACCTAACACACGACGTCAGTCGACTATAGTACAAAAAATGTTCAAATGTTTGTAGAGCTTATGGCACTTAACTACGGGGTCATTAGTCCCTAAACTTACAAACTACTTATGAACTAGCTAATACTAAGGACGGCACAAATATCCATGCCCAAGGGGGGATTCGAACCCCCGTGCGTAGTGGTCGTGCAGACCGTGACTGGCGCGCCGCAGTCCCATCGGCCACCGCGGCCGGCTCATCTACAGTACACGGCGGAGATAGGATTAATACGACTTATATCGTCACCAGAATAGTATATAACACATCAGAGGTGTTTTCCTGTGGAGGAATCGGTTGACTTATCACCTTGCGATTAAATGTTTCAAGTTCCCATTGGAGAGGCACTTCCTATCGTCTTCTAATCGCACGGTTTTGCGGTGCGGTCACAAAACACAGACACAAAACTGATTACAGCGAACAGAGACGTCAGTAAACAGACGGACAGATTATAATTTTACGAAAATAAAAAAAATAAAAATCTTTGTTCGAGGGAAGGACTGAACGAATGACATCTCGTTCCACAGGTCCTCGCGCTAGCCACAGGATCACACCGCTCCCATGCTTAACATGTCCTCGACGTTGCCTATCTTTCGCATGGACCGTTCAGTTTTTATATTTTGCTTATTTTTTCATGATTCCACACAACGTCTTCCTGTTTTTTCGATGTGTTCACTTTTTCAAGGCCTATCCACTGCGCCAACCTATAACTAAATCTGAGGGGGGGATGCGATGGGGAGGTTCCCTTGTCAGAAACGTTTAGTGGCGGACACGGATTAATCTTTCGCACTGTTTCACGTTTTTCAAAATGCTGTAATACTTTTCACTTCTGACTTCTAAAGGTGGAGCAGCCTCTTTGAATAGTGTCCCGTTGTAGAGTTAGGAACTTTTCAGTCAAAGATGTGCTGTTACGGGACAGACGGTACGCCAAATGGGAATATTTGAGAGGCAGTTCGCAGTTCCAACATTTGCTTTACTATGACCTACACTTTTCATTCAGCCTCTGTAAAGACCGTCAACGTCTAACGTGAGACACAGGGCTGAAAGTGTCACAAGTGCGAAGCCACTAGAAAACGCCTTGTCACGATCCTAGTTTAGGTGACATTAGTTTCTTATTTATGTGCAGATGTTGGTAGAGAAAGGCAGCCAATCAGAAATGTCGTTGGGCGAGCTAATGAAAATGCGTCTTTCATACCATGAAGGAATATGGCATGTTATTTAAATGTAATGAAATTTCATGAAGCGTACGTTTTAATGTGATAAATATTTTTTTAATATAGGAAATGGAAAATTATAGTTGTTTTGGACGTGAAGTTTTTAGGATTGTTTTCTTTGTGTAATTAAGTTTAATAGTAACGGGAAGAAGTTTTATATCTGCGCAGTTAACACAAACAGCTACGAGATGGTGAGCATCGAGAACCAGTTACTACATTGGTGTGAGTTTTTTTTCCTTAAATTACTGAAAAATGACTGCAGTTCATTCATCAATAATATCAATTTCTTAACATTTAAATACTTTGCAGTCAAAGCTACGTAAAGGGAAAAACTGTGATACGCATGTAGAGAACCGTTCTCAGTTTTGAACCGCATGTCACTAAAATCGTTACAGAAGATCTTCAGAAAAGTACATCGAGAATCAGTCAATACATGGATGTGACAGTTCCATTTCCTTTACGTATCTTTGGCTACCAAATATTTCAAATGTTAAGAAAAAGAAGTCTATATTATTGACGAATAAATTGCAGTCAGTTTTCAGTAATAATAAAAAAAGAAAAAACAGACACTGTCACATCCATGTAGTGACTAGTTCTCTATGTCCACCAAAAAAGAAATAAAAATTATAGAGTACTTAATTGCACTGAGTTTTCATTAATACAGTTATAACAACCACGTAGTGACTGGGTCTGGATGATACTCTGTAGTGACAGTGACAGTTGCAGGATCGACATTTACACTGAAATTCGTCAAAAAACATGGAGCTGTTTCCTACGAATGTGTCACTATTCTGCTACAAAAATATTCATGTCATTACAGATTTATAGTAACACTCGTCAAAAACGGTGACTTATTTTCAACGAATATGTCACGAATTTCGGCTAAGAGTGTACACTGACAACACAGTGTTGTTTATAAAACAAAATTGAAAGACGCATTTTCAGTGGCTCTCCCAACGACTCTTCTGATTGGCTGTCTTTCACTACCTACATCTGTACAACAACGAGAAGCTAGTATCACCTAAACTAGGTTCAACCTCCAATAGATTTATCCGACTACTAGATTAGAAAGCGGTGGCATGGACTCGATTAGTCTTTCGTATTGTTCCATAAATGTATGACACCAGACGTCTATTCACAGGACACTCAATTTAACAGATTTCGGGTCAGTGGTGTAGGTGTAGAGCTGGCATCTGAAAGCTTCAAGTATTAATTCCATTGGGTACGGGTCACTTAAATTTGGTACCCAAGACATCAATGTTAATTCACTACTTCGCTCGTCAAAACACTGTTATGCAATCCTAGCCTATTTACGTTGACAATTACCCTGTTGGAAGGTGCCACTGAAAGACGGGTGCTTCGCAAAGACATTCCTGTAGTCCACAGAAGCCAATGTGAATTCCATTACCACCAAAGGTCTAATGATACGGCCTGGGTCAGAAGTGGAGTGCATGTTTCTGTCATTTGCCTGCTTGTCTGCATACCCAGACACAATCATTGACCTGCTGTGACAAGAAACGTGAATCAGCCAACCAGACGTCAGGTCTCCTTCGATCTATGCTAATGCCAATGATCCTCCGTCCAAAACGAAGTATTGTGCGTATATACAGGATCTAACAGAAGTGCTGCAAAATACCTCAAATGGTTGTCGAGGGTACCTTGAGGAATACAGTAAATGGGAAGCCATGTCCAAAAAGTCATCCAGTGACGCTACACAGCATATGTGGAATGCTGCGCTAAAGTCTGCCGGCACATGGAAGTCATTTTCGTTGCGGGAAGGGTTGCCAAGCTGCAGTCGCCGGCGCCTACAATCTCCGTGCTCTGTAACGTACCGCAACGACTTCGGTTGGAGGATGACATGGCGGCCGGTCGGTATCTGTTGGGCCTCTCGAAGCCTGTAGAACGGAATTTACAGTTTGCAGTGCTGGTGGCAACACAGCAAACTGCCAAGTGCTGAATACCTGCAGAAATATGGCTGAACTATCACTTTTAAAAAGGCTACGGGTTCGTTCAACAACGAAAGATATGTCAGCGGAAAATAAAAAAGACTATTGAAATAAACTCATAATGAACAATGCGTTCATCGTGTAACATGTAGGTACCGAATAACCATCTGCCTTACCAAGGGTTCGCATTCATACCAAACACTATAAATTTAAGCAGATGGCCACAAGAGAACTGATGTACGGCGTTAAAGAACCAATCTTGGATACAAGCTGCCGAGTCGCTGTGGCTTCCCAATCGCCTGTCAAAGCAGCAGAATGTTTTAACCATCTTTCTCTTAAATACAATTAATAAACATTGCATTCTAAGGAAAGAAAATATTTGTTGGGGATATTGGGTGAAAGGTGTTTATTTTGTTGAAGAAAAGTGTGAGTGGAGGTAAAAGAAATATAAATTTTAATTTACGTGTTATTAACTGTGGTGGCTGTTGTTGTAACATTTGAGCAACATAACAAACCTGACCTTAATTTCGTGGTTTGTTACGTTAAACTCGTGATTAATGCATGTTCTGTAGTTAAATTTTGAAAATATTAAGCAAAACAATTAGTGTAATTAACAAATACTATGGCGCTATCTGACAAACTTTTCAAAAGATCACTCATCTTCCCTTTCCTTACAAAATCTCCTACAGAGACTGTGCACACACAGATAGTAGAAATTAACTTATTCCGTCTGTGCAATGCGTACGACTCAATTAGTATGCTAATGGTAATGATAATTTAGAAAATTATGAATAGTAGGATTTTTAACATCAAGTGATTGGCAAGTGGGTGCAGTCCAACCACTATAGTCATTATTTAATCAAATTAATTCACTCAAGCAAATAGGAAATTTTAGTAAATCAGTCTTAATTGATGCTATGCATACGGCAATTGTACGAGTTTGGTTCTTTATGGGATAGATGTGGCGGTGGCTATTATTGTTGAACTCAGTGCAAAACGAATAGAAAAATTATTCATTAATTCAACTGTCTGTTATCTTCTACCATCAATTTTAGCAAAATTGTCTCAACTGAAATTATTATCATAGTCTCTAATAATTAAGGACACTCACTTGATTGTAAAATTGTGTAGAAATATTATTCATGCATTATTGAGGATTGTCATATTAATTATGAGTGGTTAATTAGTTGTTCAAATAAGATAGCAAAAGTACTGTCTAATGTTCTTGTATTTTAACAAAACTTGACATGCATGCATAGTGAATTACAACCAATAGCATTTAACTTATCTTATTTATCAGTCCAGCGACGTGGTACTCTGCAGTCATATAAATGGTACATAAATTCATACAGAAATAATTTTGATGGTGGCTCCTCCTTTGGCAGCTTGCTAGCAGTTCGTCGTGATGCTTCGCGAATCGCGTAATTAATCGCGACCGTTAGCGTCCGCGATGATGCTACCGCGTTTCGGACATATGGGACGGTTACCGAACACGTAACGAATTTCTGCCTCAGCAGAACGAACGAATAAATGTTTCATTAAAATCAATTCTTGCTTCACTTATGTTCACTGGTTTCACATAAACTTACATATCGTTGCACTTATAACAAATTAGAACTTTCACTTTGTTTTAACTTTATTACTTATATTGTTTGAGCTCTCCGCGGCCCGCGTGCCAACGTCTGATCTACGTCACGGGGCGGCAGATACTGCTGCCTGTCTGCTCTCCCATAGGCGAGCGCTGCTATACGATAGAGTCTCTGACCTGAGGAGCCATATCGATAACTGTTCACAGAGAAATATTTTACACTGACAAACATAACAAGTAATCACAGTCATATAGAAAACATACAAAGTACAAATAAAATAAAATAATATATACATAAACAATTACAATACAGATAATAAATAAATGACAGAAAATGTTCACAATTAAGTTACCTACATACATTGTTCATCACGATAATTAATTAAGTCAGATAAGAAGTTAATTACTACATATTCACTATAAACAGGTTCAAACGAATAATATGTTTCAAAATGAAGCTCATTCCTCGTTATAATGTAAGGCTTACCTTAAGGGTTACCTTACAGCATACACCATGTTCTGTACTGTTGAGAGGAATTTTAATATAGTTACTCGTTCATAACAATACAGATTTGAAATTGCAAGTAAATTTTAGATGCTGACATACTCAGTTTTTGTTGCCATTTGGTGACACACTGCGTGTTGGCTTCTGACTCGGGTTCTTCGGTCAACGTTGTGTTAATTAATTTTGTGACCTTCGATAGCGTGAGTGGCTGTTATTGACAATTTCTCACGCTGCACTGTTAGTGGTGTACAGCAACTGTTGCTCGTCGTGGGATGTTAGAGTCCTCGCTTGGGCATATTTGAATGTGTGTTCTCCTTAGCAAAAGTTAGTTCAAGTGAGTTTAAGTAGTTTGTAAGCCTATGGAATGATAACCGCACCATTTAAATCCATTAGATATACAAATATTTGAACATTTGATTTTTTTTTTTTTTTTTTTTTTTTTTTTTTTGGAGAGATTCCTCTGTTGTCAGATATAACACTCAAGAGTGACATCAAATAGCAGGGAGAGAGCAATAAGAAAAAGAATAAAAGGTTAAAAGAACTTGTAGAGAAGCCACGAGACGTATGCAGGGCATGTGTACTCATATAAAAGTTATGTACGGGTAGAAGAGCTTGTCAGTAAATCAACGTCGCTCTCGTTTAATTGGCTAATTACTTATATTCTCTTTGATGTGCCGTTTTTCTTGCCACTTAGAACTAATTTGTTGCGCAGTAAAGAAGTAATTGAGCAACCATCTACGTATGTCAGGCACGATCTCGAGGAGCAACGCACGTGAAAGTCAATTCTCAGAGGTTTTAATGAGATCTATTTGGTCCCGTGTTCTAATTTTATACTGGCCTATTGTCCATGCTCTTGCTCAGCGTATGAGTTCTGAAATTTCTCTCAATGAAAAGTGGGATGTAATACGACAGAGTGGGAAGAACAAAGGTGCTTCATTGTCGTGATGGAAGGAGGAAGGAAGTTAGGGTTTAACGTCCCATCGAGAGCTTGGTCATTAGAGACGGAGCTAACGCTAGGAGTTTTTGATAAGGCCGGGGAAGGGAATCGGCCGTGCCCTTTGAAAGGAACCATCCCGGCATTTGCCTGGATTGATTTAGGGAAGTCACGGAAAACCTAAATCTGGATGGCCGAGGGTGGATTTGAACCACCACCCTCCCGAATACGAGTCCAGTGCGTTGCCACTGCGCCACCTCATTCGGTCATTGACCTGATGGTTATGAGACGTACCACAAACTGTGTCCAACAAAAACGGGGGGGGGGGGGGGGGGAGAGGGAGCGCAAAATATCCTAAAGTATCTCTAATGGAGACAGCAAGGGATCCTCCAGTAATGTTTCACTCCTTTTATGCCTTTCGATGTGATCGATCTGAGTGGTTCGAGACAACTGCCATGGCTTGGTACTTGAGAAGTTTATTGACTGTCTGTGGCTAACTTACAGATAACTGAGGGCACAGTTGAGGGTATAGTTGAGCTTTCGACACATCCAGATCGTTGGTCATGGACTCTAAAGGATATAATGGAAAAGGAAGCTAGGAAGCTCAGAGTTAAACATTCCGTCGACAGAAAGTTCATTAGAGACGGAGCTTACGCTCGTATTTTCGGCGAAGAATGTGGGAGGAAATCGGCCATGCCCTTTGAAAGGAACCATCCCGGCATTTGCCTGGAGTGATTTAGGCAGGTCACCTAAAACCTAAACCTGGACGGCCGGAGGTGGATTTGAACCACCATCCTCCAGAATGTGAGTCCTGTGTCTTACCACTGCGCCAGCTCGCTCGGTTATATGATGGAAAAGTTTCCGCGTAACTAACAGGACAGGAGCGGTCCAAGCAAACATGTGAATGGATGTTGTACTTCACAACAGATAAAAACTGGGTGTTAATCTAACCGTGGAACAGTTGCAAATATTAATATTCTCCGCTATCACAAATGAATAAAAAAATTAGTGTCTGTTCGAGCACAAAAAATGAATAAAAAAACTTTTCAATTGTTGTCATTGGTCAGCCCTAAACTAAGGCGTGAAATTCTCGACCAAAGACTAAATGGTTAAACGAAGGCCAATACCGTAATTATGGCAGGATAAAACCCGCGGTTGATGCACATTGATAACCCGAAACCGCCAGAAGAATGATAGATTTCACATCAATTCCGATTGAGTCGCAACGCGCCTTCAATCACTCAGGAAAAGAATTGGATTCCGAAATGTGGCTAATCGAAACAGAACAGCTCCAAAAGCACGTTAATTCTCGCGCCCTTACTCGGCCATGCTGTCATTTCTCACCACATTCGACACGCTGGAACGCAGCGGACATCTGCCAAGAACTGCCACATATTGGTTCTCCAGCGGATCTCTAAAACAAGTTCTTTCAACGGATCCCGCACGCCATCCATAGGATCTCGTCCCAAAATATTCTGTCACGTCTCCCTCGTCTAAAAGCGTCGTTTACTGACACATGGAATCCTCTCCACTAGCCGCTCAATTCTCGTACACCAATGGAAACAGTTCTGCAAAGAGATGGACAATAGTATTTTACTGTCCCCTCCTTGCAAAAGTTTTACAATCTTAACAAACTGCTACACGCCTCACAAGTTCACAAAATTTGAATTTTTGTTCAAATCAAATGTTCAAATGTTTGTACAACTTATGGGACTTAACTACGGGGTCATCAGTCCCTAACCTTACAAACTACTTATGAACTAGCTAAGACTACAGACGGCACAAATATCCATGCCCGAGGGGGGATTCGAACCCCCGACCGTAGTGGCCGTGCTGACCGTGACTGAAGCGCCTCAGTCACCTCGGCCACCGCGGCCGGCTGAATTTTTGTACCTGGTAATTTAAAGCTTTACGCCCGACCGGAACTGGAAATTTTCTGGATTCTATTTACGCTACCACGCACAGTTTTAATCTGTTAAGAATATTAATAAATTCAGATGACTATTGGATACAATGTTAGTTTCACGGTAACTTTCTGGGCCTGAAAGATTTGCGGTAAATGCGCCAGGGATTTAGTGCACGAGAGATTAACCTGTAACCTGTTGTTTGTTTCCACGATAAATCGGGCGGTGGACTCGAAGTTTGTTGTTTTGTGGCTACAAGTTACCGTATTTGCCGACGTATAAGACGCACTTTTTTCCTTTTAGAAATGTATCCAAAAACTAGGAGCGTCTTATACGCCGGTTGCCAGTTAAGGTAGGTACCTACAAGATCGATTTCTGTCAAGGATTTAAAAAAATGGTGTAAAATGCTGTAACTAATGTTTAAATCGGCGGGAAAATCTGCTTTAAGGCTCTCCTACATTTTCGTATTTTATATTTGATATATGTACATAATATGCATACCCGTCAGGAGCTTTATTATGTAGTTAAGGTTATCTGAATTTTGTACCGTTTTTAGTACCAAGCGTGACTGAAACTGTAAGTAGAACTGTAAAGTAGAAACTTTCTACGTATTTTCGTTCATCATAATCGATTTTTCGGCAATCCTGTAACGGTGTCATTAATTATTTGAATAGTGAAACACTGCTCATGTCTGTGCATGTCTGACCTGATGATATTTGAGAATTTGTTCGCATTCTCAAGTGCAACTATGTACGGAAGTACTTTTTGTAATTTTTGCGCAGCGTCTGTGTCTCACAGTTGTCGTCTTCTTGAGGTTATAGGCCTAACTTACTGTGCCCCGTACAACCGACCAACACACAGACGGAAACCATCCATCATTCTCACAGTTTATGGTTCATCACAAAAATACATAAATATTTGCGCTTTACAATAAATTTCTAAAACGCGTCATTTTAAACAAGAAAACCCATTACTCGTTGCGCGAACTGATATTCGGCGCGCCGCGGTGGAGTAGCCGAGCTGTCTAAAGAGTCTCGCTGCGGAGCGCGCGGTTGCTCGCCGTGGTGGTTCGAGTCCTCCCTGTGGCATGTGTGTATGTTTACCTAGGTTTAACTAGTTTGTAAGCTACGGACTGATGACCACGCAGTTTGGTCCGATAGATTTACAAACATTTGAACATTTTTTTATATTCGGCGCGGTGTCTCAATGTCTGGTGGGAGCAATCGTAAGCAGTGCCACTTAGGTGGCAATGTCGTGAAGTTTGACGTCAAGCATCGCGTCATTATCGGCGCGCACTGTAAACAGCGATAGGCAAAACATCCGTTTGACTAATCGCAAACTGTCAAAGCAACTTGATTGTGTAAAATTTATGATCACTAGTTAAAGGCACTGCCTTCGATATTTGATTTACATGAACAAATGTATTATGATTATATTGGAATAGATGTATTAAGGTCTTAAAAAGTGAGCTGGATCTTATACGCCGGAGCGTCTTAATTTCATTGTAAATGTTCAAATCTTTGTAAACGTATGGACCAAATTACTGTGTTCATCAGTGCCTAGGCTTGCAAACTACTCAAACTTACGCTAACACGGACACACACTCGTGCTGGATGGATAACTCTCAATACCCGGTGAGAGCGGACATGCTGTCCCTGACATGGCGCATAGAACCACGCTGCCATCTGGCGCGGCGATTTCATTGTACCGAAGAATCCTAACAACCCTCTGCTGGGATTCTGTGTTGTGGTCAACCATCACGCCGCCCCTTTTCTAATGTAAAAAAGATCCCAAAACCTGTATCTAATACTGATACTAATGTTGTTGTTGTTATGGTCTTCAGTCCGCAGACTGGTCTGATACAGCTCTCCACGCTACCCTGTCCTGTGCAAGTCTTTTCATCTGAGAATATGTTCGGCAACCTACATCCTTTTGAATCTGCTTAGTGTCTCCCTCTACGATTTTTACCCCACACGCTTCCTTCTAATGCTAAGTTGACAATTCCTTGATGTCTTAGAATGTGCCCTACCAATCTATCCCTTCTCTTAGTCAGGATACGACAGAAACTCCATTTTTCCCCGATTCGGTTAAGAACCTCCTCATTAGTTACGTGATCTACCCATCTAATTTTCATCATTCGACTGTAGCACCACAGTTCAATAGCTTCTACCATCTTTCTATCTGAACTTATCGTCCACGTTTCACTCCCACGCAATGCTACACTCCAGACAAATGCTTTCAGAGAGGACTTCCTAAAATTTAAATTAATATTGGATGTTAACAAGTTTCGCTTCGTTAGAAACGCTTTTCTTCCCAAAGCCATTCTGCATTTTATATCTTCTTTACATACCCAAATAATAAAATTCATCTATTACCTTTATTGTCTCATTACCTAATCTAATTCCTTCAGCATCGCCTGATTTTCTAACATTGCATTCCATTACCTTCGCTTTCCTCTTGTTAACGTTCATCGTATATCTTTCTTTCAAGATACTGTCCATTCCATTCAATTGCACTTCCAGATCTTTTGTGGTCTCTGACAGAATTACTATGTCATCGGCAAACCGCAAAGTTTTTATTTCTTCTCCGTTCACTTTAATGCTCTCTCCAAATATCTCGTTCCATTCCTTCACTGCCTGCTCAATGTACAGATTGAACAACATTGGGGAAAGGCTACAACCCTGTCTTACTTCCTTCCCAACCTCTGCGTCCTTTTCTTGCCCTTCGACTCTAATAACCTCTGTCTGTTTTTTTGTATATGTTGAATATAACTCTTCGCTCCCTGTATTTTACCCCTGATACCTTCAGAATTTGGAAGAGTGTATTCCAGTCGACATTGTCAAAAGCTTTCTCCAAATCGACAAACGCTACAAACGTAGGTTTCCCTGTAATTAGCCTACCTTCTAAGATAAGACGTAATGTGAGTATTGCCTCCCGTGCTCCTACATTTCTCCTAATTCCATTCGTCTGTAAATAATTCGTGTTAGTATTTTGCAACCATGACTTATTAAACTGATAGTTCTGTAATTTTCACACTTGATAATAATAATGCCTGAATAGGAAAAGTCTTTGGTTAATTATTTAATGATCATAACACTGGATGAATATTCTGAATTGGATATTATTCTCTATCCAGATTGCTTCATTATTAGAGTAACAATATCTCTTAACTTAAAAATTTCTGGAAAAATTAAGCACTTCACTGCTAATGTATATAAACTAGAAAATTCATATAACTGCTATAAATGAAGTTGCTCTTTCACTTTGCAATGGAGGTGTCTCTCATGTCAGTATCAACTCAGCAGTTGATAACTTTACTTTTATCTGAAAAATCTAGTCGTAGCTACGCTGAACTCTCACAATCAGCGGCGAAACGAACGATGAATCGATTGTCTCTCTCTGTTAAATCATTTACAACTTGAAAGCAATGGTAAAGTTTTGGAAGTCTGTAATGGTGCAAAACAGTTCAATTAAAACTTGACAAACCAATTCCACAGAAGTAGATAAGTTGCACATATCATAGGGTTTGAGAAATACGCTTGCGATGAACAGTCGTGTGCAGGTCTTCCGAATTTGACAAAGTAGAAAATTTTCGAAGAATCTACTACAACAAGCAATGTATATAGTGAATAGGAACAGCTTCTTCTTGCAATAGTGATGTAGCTTTACTCTTATATTATCAATGATCTCTTTGTACATCATATTCTCTTGAATTCAAACAAATTCTTGACATGAAATTAATTGAAGGCCAATGACAAACAGTAGTATTTAATAAATTACAAAAAGGGGTTATCTGCCGTAGCATGCTGTTACGTTTCAGGTTCTAAGATACGAAGAGCACACCGCTTTCTTCAGTGAGACGTAATTTCTAGAGTGATCACCGCCTATGACTCATACCGCGAGGAAGGGGTAACAGAACAGTTTAACAATTAGAAAGTCTGAACGGGTAACCTTCCCCCACTCAGCTCTGACCTCATAATAATGAAATCACGTATTTATTGTCTATAGCAACGGACCTATGAACGAATGCAAAGTATTTAAAGCCAAGAATCAGTAAATTTTCATACAACTTGCAATTACGGAAAACTGATATATTATGTGATCCAAATTTTGATCTGGCTGAACGAGTTGACATTTCTACAAACGACACTAAATATATGTTCATCCAAATCGGCTGCTTTCAATCTGTTGCAGTCAGATACTTTACTGTTGTGTGGATTTCCTATGGTTTAAAGTGTAAATGGCTGTTCGCTAATTGCCCAGCACAATCTTAATGCTTTTGCAGAACTTTGTGTACCAGCCTGGCCGCCAAGAGGGTTTCCACGATGTCAGCGGAAAGTTAAAAAGTTAGATAAGTAGATAACGAAAAAACTTACGGCATCCAGAGGGCAGTTTAATTAATTCAAGATGGGAAGAACCAATTAGAAAGTTTGTTACATGTAGTAATCCGATGATTAGTGAGCGCGAGTATTATTGGCTGACATATAAAAAGCTTAATATATTTGTATGACTCAAGAGCGAACTCCATGTATGGACCTGCTCCACAAATACGTATGTCAACCTAAACGTGCGCTTTATAATTATCATCATTTGAGTCAAACGGCACCCAGTTCTCACACAAAATAAGGAAGATAGTTAAGTCAACCTGTATACTAAATTGACTGACATTAACTACTTTATCTTAGCTCGGAATAAAGGGTCTTACAACAATGGGAAGAGATGATGGAGTTCTTCCAATTGACAAAGACACCACACTGAGCAGAACTCCATGACAGTAGCATTCAGTCGCCATAAATCTGCAGTAACTCGCATCAAGTCAGCGCACATATATTTCACGACGTATCGGTATAGTAAAAATAAATTTTTCCTTTCGTTAAGTTCACTGCGGTTAACTGCGGATCTCAACCAGACGATACTCGTATCATATAGATAGGCTCACATACCCAGTTTTGTGTAAATGTATCGTTTCTCGTTTGTCACGTAAACACTGTAATATGAACTCTTGGAATGTGACTTCAGGTAAAGGATTGCTTCACCCAAAACCGGTCTTAGTTGCACGTAAATGCATACCGCATTTGAGTCGTTGATGGGTTGTCAAACTGCTACTAGTTACTTTAAATGTTTGTTAACGTAAATGATATAATTTTGTGTGGTGTTAAAGAAAGGACGTCGAGTTGTCTAAATAAGTAGGTCGGATAATTAATGAGGAAGTAGAGAATTTTATAATTTTCTTTTAGAAAAAAATATGTTGGTATCAGGGGCGAGCATGGATTTCTGTCAACCGGTGCGCATATTAAATTTGCCTCTCCCCTCTCTTATTTTCGGAACTAAGCAAACAATAAGACTGAGACTATTGCATATCAATATTGGTATTGTGTTTATCAAAAGTTGATAGAGATTTATCCTGCATAATATCTTTTCTATACTTTCCGTTATACTGGGCACATCGTTTTCGAAGTTTATTTATATCACTTTCGTATGAGTTGTCCTTAAAAGCATGTGCCGCCCCAATTTTCAGGACACTAAATAAATTGTGGTGAACTTAATGACTTCTTTGGAGAACAAGTACTGCACTGTTACTTTACAGTGGAGTAAGATACTGGTCTCAAATTTATAACGTTAACAGAACGTTTAATAGAACGTCTTCCACCTAGTACGGTGAACTATCCAGTCTTCAAGGGATGTCGTGAAAAATACACAAAGATCTCAATGCCAGAGGAGAGTACTTTCAGAAAAAGAACTAAATGGAACCTGTTTACTAAGAAACCATACAAATAATCAAGAAGGAAATTTCTGATTTCGATGCTGGAATCATTGTGACTGAAACTACAGACACAAAGAAACGATATGTTTTGAAAATTTTAACTTTCCCTTTACCATGGGATAAAGCTAAGCCTACATTGTTAAAAATGTATTATATGCAGAAATCCAAAGCCAGTTCATCGATGCAGTCACATATGACCTTCCTCCCAAATCTTTAGCCTGCTAGTATCGATTAGAAAAAGCTTATGGCTGTGTTCGTAGGAGAAAGCTATTGTAAGTTCTACAGGATTGTGGAAGAGGATGCAAACTACTGCAGTCAATTCAAGGTCTCTACATAGACTGTCAGGCAGCTGTAAATTCAGTTCGTCGCTCAGGGTAGTTTCACGGGTAAGACAAGGCTGTAAGCTGTCAACACTGTTGTTCTTATTATTTATGGATCATATTTTGAAAACCATTGCATACGCAAACGACTTATTGGTGATGGCAGGTTCAATTGAAAGGTTGCAACCTAACATTTCAGAACTAGATCAGAGATGTAAGGGTTATGGAACGGAGATCAGCATCTCCAAAACGAAAATAAAATCTGTGGGAAAGATATTTAAATATATTGAGTGCCAAATAGGAGGAACAAAGTTAGAACAGGTGGACAGTTTCAAGTAGGATGTGTTTTGCCCTCCCCGACTTTCAGGAAAGGATCTGATCAGGACGTGTGGGATGCGTGGACAGCTAAATCAGCTATACAGATTAGTAATACAAGTTTTATTTACTAATGTTTACACCGAATACTAAACTTCTAGAAAGTAAGTCTGTCTGTTCTCGAGGCGGCGTCTTCTTCCTCGATGCTAGCTGCGCTGGATCCTAGTGACTGCCTAGCTCGTAGCCGAGTTCGGATGGGCTCTTCCAGACGCATGTCAGCCTAGATATAGCCGCTTGTAGAGGCGCGGCGTCGTCGTGTGATTGGCTGCCGGTCGTCCGCTGTCTTCTCCACGATCGTTTTCGTGCGTCTGACTTTACGCCACAACAGGATGTGTTTTCTTGAAGGATGGCAACATAATGAAATAACTGGAATTAAGGTGCAGCAAAGCTTTTTAATTAGATAAGATATGGTGATAGACTTTTCACCAACGATATGACAATCGATCACCTGTAACAAGTGGTGGCGCCCTGTATGCGCTCCATATAAGCGGGACGTCCAGCGGCTAGCAACCAGTCATCGACTCACCCTTGAAGATGTTACCCGCAGTAGGCAACGAAACGCTGGGAGAAATTAGTTTTACAGATGGACCACGGCATGTTAGCCCGAAAGTTTTAATTAATGAAGATGCCTGCAGTGAAAGCGTACATGTTATGAATGGCCAAAGAGTAATATGAGACATTTATTATTATTATTATTATTATTATTATTATTATTATTATTATTATTATATTATTATTATTTTAAATTCAGAGAACGTTCAGGGTACAGTAGTCCCGGAAACTCTGCACTCGGTAACCCGGCAGTCCGGGTAACTCGGCCGCCCCCTCGCACGCCCTCTGCAGTTATTCCGTGCTCGCAGAATGCAAGATAGAATTGAAATGGTAGCGTGTAGCAGTTACAGACTATGCTATAAATGGGCCTTGACATCTTTTCTTGTGCCACCTATACTCTATTTAAAAATCCTTTGAGTTTCATTAATGCAGTATGTAGATGCGTCATCATATTAAAATTATGGGCATGCATTTTTTCACAGTGCCTTTTAAAAATCAGCTTACTCATGATGGGAATTTTAGTGGAATATGTTTTATGAAGTAAATCACTATTGACCATCCTTTTCATTGTTCAAGGCTGTATGCTTTCTTAGTTTTTCTAAATGTAAATTAGATTACTTACTCGTAAGTAACGAATATCATATCTTAGATATTTTCTTAAATTTATTTTGTGTTACTGTATACCATCATTTGTATTGTATTCTAAAGTAACAAAATAAAGTATTATATAACAAAGAACCTTACCTATTCTTTCTTAACAACGTTCCCGATAACCCAGCATTTCCAGAAACTCGGTCCACATTAGACCGAGTTTTGGCCGAGGGGACTGAGGCGCTTTAGTCACGGCCTGTACGGCCACTGCAGTCGGGGGTTCGAATCCCCCCTCTGGCATGGATATTTGTGCCGTCCTTAGTTGTAGCTAGTTGATAAGTAGTTTTTACGAGAAAGTTTATGGACTGATGACCCCGTAGTTAAGTCCCATAAGCTCTACAAACATTTGAACATTTTAGACCGAGTTTTCGGGTCTCTACTGTATTAACAAGTGTGGCTTCTGTTAAGTATGGGTAAGTCCGCAAGACGAGCACGAATAGCTCAGTGAATATGCATCGCGCGTAATAAGTTGCAAATCCGATTTCGAGTCTCGTTCTCGCACGAATTTTTATGTGTCATTGATAAACTGCAAAACTGGTGTATAATTATGTTCCTACGTTGCTTGCAGTGGCCATTTTGAGCAGCAGCTGAATTGTATTTCACTGTAAGGTTTTAAAATAAATGCCTTTTGCTACTGCAACTTAAGGGTTTTATTTTTATATTTTTAATCACCCATACGCGTTTCGCCCTTTCTTTCAAGGCATCATCAGTGGGTGTCCTGAAATATTTCAGGACACCCACTGATGATGCCTTGAAAGAAAGGGCGAAACGCGTATGGGTGATTAAAAATATAAAAATAAAACCCTTAAGTTGCAGTAGCAAAAGGCATTTATTTTAAAACCTTACAGTGAAATTATGTTCCTGCTTGTGAATAAATCGCCGCAGTTGCATAGTAATATATCGACGAAGCCGGGCACAGGAGAGACCGAGTTCCTGCCCCGACCTGTTACACCGGTGTGGGCAGACCTTGAGGTCCGCGAACAACTTGTTCTGGCGTCTGGCAGTGCCCTGTTGCGGGTGCCGGCTGGCCCTGTACGCGTCCCACGTGTCCTGTGCTGGTCCGCTGTACCCACACCACTCCTTTCACACTGCCTCTGGGCACCACTGGATCGCGAAGGCTGTGCTCTCTGCCAACTCGTTCTACACAGACATCAAAAAAAGTTTAATATTCCTGCAATGCGCCGGTTGGCGGGCGCAATATATTATTTTTTTGTTTTTGTTTATTACACCAGGTTTGTCCAAGGTGCTCTCATGAGATCAAGGTTTGCAACACACACTGATTTTGCGTCATCTGGCTGCTTGTTACCGTAGGGTGACGCAATATCACTGTATTACTACAAATCGTGAACTTGTATTAATATTACGGCAGTACAGGCGGTAAAAGAAAAGCCTTTTGAAGTGATTTTCAGCAAAACGGATTTTAAAATATGTAAGTTACGTGGGTAATGAAATACTGAATCTTCAACATTTCTGCCGTGTTACGAATAACATACTTCCACTCTCCTATAAAGCATAGACTAGCCTATGTAGAGCTGAGACGTTGCTCAACCGACAACAAAGGTGCCATGTGCCACCTTGTCCATTCTTTATGACAGAGTTTTGTGTCCCAGCCTCGTCGCCGCTTTTGTGTCTCGTTTCCGTCGTAGGTGTCGGTGGCCGAGTAGAAAGAGACCGACACAGGAATAAAGGATGCACACTTGTGCAGGTACGAAGGTGAACAGCCAGTGGGACAGCAGAAACTAGAAACACTAGAATAAATTAGTACGAGATATATATTTCATAGAGACTTAGTAATACTTAACTTTTACACAGCTCAGTACTGCAGAATGCTGATACATAGTTGAGCTAGAGGCCTGCCTAGTGCCTCTACGATAGCCAAGTCTTCACTGGTGCCTATCTGATTCCGAAGTGTTAACTGGTTCCTATCTCAGTCCCAAGTGAACGATGTCGTTCAGTGGTGGCCACGAGCGGAGTTGTAGCAGAGGGCGCTCGTGGCTGACGTCGTAAGAACGCCGCGCCATGCGTGCATGGCGGCGCGCGGCGAAAGTAGGTGGCGCGCACTTTAGACTTGTGCGACACCACACAGATTGAGTGAACATTAATTAAATATTTATTAACTTTTTGAAAATGGATTAACACAGTACTCAAAATTACGACTCAGATATGTCACAAGGTACGGTCCAATTAAAAAACTGAAAGTCCATAAAATTAATTCAAATGTTCAAATGTTTGTAAATCTATCGGACCAAACTGCGTGGTCATCAGTCCGTATGTTACAAAGTACTTAAACCTAGGTAAATTAACCTAAGGACAACACACACACGCACACCCATGCCAGAGGGAGGACTCGAATTGCCAGCGCGCAACCGCGCGCTCCGCAGCAAGACGTTTTAGACCGCTCGGCTACTCCACCGCGGTCATAAAATTAATTGGCAGTTAAACCTCATAAAACTAATTTTCCCAGTAAAATGTCACAGGATCCCTGCCTAACCGGAGGACAGTCGTCTCGTGAGGGGCGGAGTATTTTCAGGGTCCTAAATCAATTACAATTATAAATTTGCTACCACAAGGACAGTTCCATATATTATTTTGAACAATTGGACACGGCTTCTTAGTGGCGGAGGACACACCACTTGCCCGCCCTTACTTTGGCCGATTTCTGCCTCTTCAGCACACCAACCTAAGAAGCATTTTTATCCATTAAATAACAAACAGAAACCCCCTGCTAGAAGACAAGAGGTTCGATGCTGGCAATGGTCACAGCAGCAGAAGGTTCTCAGGTAAGACTTCCTGTTAATTAGGGAATAGAAGTTAGTCAGCTTTATTAATTCTAACAACTTCGTATACTGGCTTGTAACGAAAGTTGCAACAGCTATAAAAGTGGTGACTGTGACAGTTTGTGTATGGTTCTGTAACTACTGAATTCACTAGCGACAAAGTTAGTGAGTTTTGATAGTAGTATTGCTCTCCTTACCGAAACCATCCTGTTTCCCAACAGACAATACTGCAGGTGGCGACCTAATTCTATTAATAGTTTGTATGTGAGAGACTTCATTTCGCTACCTTAGAGGAAAACCGGCACATCCCTAAAACCATTAGTTTAGAGAAAACCCTACTTACAGATAACAACCAAACTTTCACTCAACATTACTTTTCTCCATGAAATCACATCAGCACTGTCTTTCTCTTTGTAAGTAGTACATACTCTGAGGTAACTTTTACGTAGTGCTTCGACACGTTTGAATACAGAAAAATTCAATTTTACTTAAAGGGCTTTGACTTGTGACACATAAAAATATAATTTTCAGCTTTTATATCTGTAAAGGGTATGGAATAAAGAAATAATTGTAAGAAAATATTTATTTATAAAAATACAACATAACACTGCACAAATTATTTGAATCAAATCAAGAAAATCAACTCAGATCTTTTGGCTTGTATTACATAAAATAGTTCGTACAGAAAAATTAACCTACAAGTTATTTAAAAAATCAAAATAAATTTTTGTAACTATATTTTTATTTATTAACTGCAACAGTCTAGCATTTTTAACACGTAATACACCTTTCTTAGCAGTGTGGGCTTTTGCCAGACACACCTGCGTGTTAGTTTCTGTTTCTGATCGAGTTGTTTTATGATTAGAATAGATTAATACTTGTTCCATAGATCATATATACAACATTTCGCAGTGATATGGAACGTGTTAGTTTAGTAAATGGTGTCTATACATGACACTCAATATTTTAAGGATTTTCTATTTTAATTTTTATTTATTTATTTTTCAGTCCAATAGATTTAATGATTGTGTGTTGCTTTTTGAAATGGAACAATCTTGAACGCTGCTGCACAACTGACAATGTGACACTCTTTCTCCAATTGTTAGAATTGGCTTTGTTAATGCAACACTGACGTAACTACTCTCTAGTGGCGAATACACAAGTTACATCTGTGACACTCTTCCACATGAAACTATTCCACTTTTTCGTTTTGGTAATAAGATCGAAAGTCGGCATTTAACGAGTTGTGCGTTTTCTTCCAAGGTAGCGATTTGTCGCCATGAGTCATGAGACCGGGACTTAGAAGCCTGGCAGGAGAGAAGAGAGTGAGGGGGGGGGGGGGCGGGAAGCTGTCTGTGCTTACCGTCAGCCGCCTGAAGTAGAGATGGGCTAAACCGTGATTTTCCGCTAACAGTGATTTCCGTGATTGCTACTTTTAAATCACCGTGATTCTAAACCGTGATTAGTCACGGTTTAGAATCACTGTTTGAGGTTTTCACGACATGTATCCCTCCGCGATTTCTACTCCTCCCGCTATTCCGTGATTTCTGCTCTTTTCGCTATTTCCGTGATTGAATCGCCGCGATTCCGGCGACTTGTATGATTTACCATGGAACTGACAAAAATTGAGTTAGATACTTTTGTTATAATGTTTCATCCGCCAGTAACTAATTTATCGTCTCTTTGCTGTTATGAAAGTTATGTTGTGAACCGAGAAAAGTAAATCTCAACAAATAAGTCAATAGTAAGTATAGTTTAAAATAACTGTACAATAAACTTTCTAACCACATTAAGACAATGAAAGAATAGTAAATATTCTTAGCAAGTGTAAAAATTGTTTGCAAGGTAGGTGTTATTTCATTGTCAATGAATATATGCCCTCAATTTTAATAATTTGTTTCTTTAATGTAATTGATACTGCAGTTATTAGAGAGTGCTGTCATTTAAATACACTGGCCTATACAGTAGTATAGTATCAGTTTTACTGTTAGGTGCCATATGTTTTTAAGATGTATCATGCACAGCTAACTGGATGCTTAAATTAATAAAATGTTACTGCAGTTTCATTTCCAGTGCCATACACTTTTAACTCAAAATTTATGCCTACATATGAAATAAGAAGCTGAGATCTTTACTATAATTGAAGCAATTAATGTGATATCAGTATTCCAGTGCAAGTCCCATGGGAATGATTTTATGCACGTTTTTTCGAGTTGCTCATGCGTTGAAAAACGCACAAGTGTATGCGAACTGGTCACTCTTCGCTAGTCGGTGATTCGCTGCTATACCCGTTCTTCGCTTATCGGTGATTCGCTGCTATACCCGCTATTTGCTGCATTGATATTAGTACAGATTTCGACCCACATATGGCTCTTTTAGCCTTTGCTGCTTCTCTTCCCTCACCTCCTATTCGCTATTCGCTGCTACACCTGCTATTCGCTGCTGCTTTTAGTACTCATTTCGGCCACCGGATGGCTCTTTGTAGTTTGTACTGCTGTTCGCTGCTATTCGTGCTCGTCGCTACACAACCGTGACCGTGACTGAAATCACGGTCAGATTCCAGATCGCCGCGACCGTGAAAACAGTGAATTTTCAATCACCGTGATTTTTCACGAGTACGTGATTTCTTGCCCATCTCTAGCCTGAAGTGAAAGCTCGACGTCTTGTGGGACTGGCAGACGTGTGTGTCCACTCAGCAGAATGGGGAAAGGCAAGCAAGTGGCTTGGCCTGTGTTGATCGCCGTGAGGTCGCTTGATACCGCACAGGGAGCCAAAATAACGTGCAGAACCGAGGCAGAGAAACACCGTTTGAAGAGAAGGCCTGCGCGCCACCGTGCCACGTGTGCGCAGAGTACGTCGCAGTCGCGTAGTTCACTGGCTGGCCGTTGGGATAGGGGCAGAGGGCCAGCCCTGCCACCGCCATAGGTGAAGCTACTCGACTCCTGCAGTCGCTAAAGCTGCCACCGACACTGCTCCCACCGACACCGTGCTCTACGCTGCCGCCACGTCCATGATCTTCACGGTTCTGCACGGTCTTCGGTACCACCAGCCGTAATTTCACACAATAGGATTGCCAGCGAGCTCTTTCACACAGACACCAGACTTCTACACTACTTGCAGAATGCGGGAAAGTTCCACCCGTAGGAGGGAAAGCTCTCTGTACAGAGCTTTAGTTAGATGCAGCAACGACTCTCAGTTGTGGTACCCACCAACAGAAATAATTTCGCCTGACTGCGGAAATGTAAGAGGAATGAACTTCCATATCAACCATGTAGATCACCTACAATTTTTTCAGGATTGGTTTCATTCCTTGAAAATCGGAAATAACTACTGAGAGTTATAACTTGAAACTTCAGGGCTGAGATGATGTCGTCCATGCGTAAAACTTTTCCCTGACGTTTCGCCTTCGACTGCAGAAGGCATCCTCGGAGGTGAAGCGGCCAATTGACAGTTGGAGGATGCCTTCCGTAATCGAAGGCGAAACGTCACGGCAAAGTTTCACGCGTGGTCCACGGCATCTCAGCCGGGAGTTTTCAAGTAATGACAACTCCTGGGGTGAAAGCCTTCAATGTATCAACTACTGAGAGTGTTCAATCAGAATTTGATGTCCAGACTAAGCCTTTAGTGACAGATTAAGGGTAGATATGAGTTGACACAATTAAGTCGTGAGTTTCTCTCGCAGTACTGGGGCTGTGGCCGCCAACAGAGCGTGAGGCGGTCTGTGAAGATAGGGCCCTGGTATAGATATAATGGGGGAACTTTGCGGTAGTTTTTCTTGTGTGGAGAGTCAGCAGCGCGTCACCTAGACCCACCCAAGGAAGCTGAGGAATTATTTCCACTGATTTACCAATGCATGCTAGAGTGAGTGTCACATCACCTGCTAATCAAGTCAATAATCGGTATACAGCAGTTAGTTTCATTGGACGATTTTCAAGAAGAGAAGAATCGCCACCACACCGTGGGAGTGACAACTGCTGTTGGCATAGGACAGCACCAACTGAAAACAATAGGGGAGGTTCTAAGCGTGAAAAAATTGGCCACTGAATCAAAGTCAAGTATTGGCAAAACTGTAGAGAAAAATGTTTCGTCCTTCCATGTGGCAGGCGTGTCTGGTAGAAAGCACACTGCTAGCTGCTGGCGATACACCAGAGAGGTGGACAGCGTCCACAGCAACGGCGTCGTAGTCGTGAACAAATTTGTAAAGGTTAGCTGCTGCACTAAGGAGAACAGGGAGAGAAGAAGTTTTAAAGGAGCAGCACGAACGAACTGCTAAGAAGCCATCAATCGTGAAAGGCGTTTTAGTATTCATTTGCAACCACCTACGATCTGACCTTATGATGAAAGAGTGTTCTGCATGCTATATGACTTCTTTCTAAGTGAAAAATATCCTGGGAAACCACTCATGTAGTAGTCAATCATGAAAATAACATCGAGAACGAAATCCAAAGCACGGCCAATATAAAGCGTTTCGTCCATTAAATAGCCTACACCTTTTATTTGTGTCTACCGTTTAAAGAAAAAAATTATACTATTTAAGTGGTAAGGACGACTCATAGTAATGGTTTATAGCCATTGAGGAGGAAGAATTATTTGTTGAGTTTCTAGACTTGTCAAAACAATTCGGGAATCAGTTGAGATATCTAGGTTCTGTAGCAATGTCATCGGCAGAATGAACTAATATGGTTCGATATCTTTGTATCGGTTGCGGAATCAGACAACATTATGACAACCGAGATAGTGGTAATAACAGAAAGCTGCTGCAGGAGGGTATTCGGGTTGACTTGTGTTTGCTCTGCCAAACAAATAATACAAGCAGATGGGTTGAGATAGTGTACTAAGCACGTAGTGCAGTGCATAGGAAGGTTGGAAACAGAACAGACACCGAAGGAGGTGGCTGCGGCTATTTCAGTGAACCAAAGTGTAATTTCCAGGACCTGGATGCGATTTCTGACAATAGGAATCGTTAAAAGAAGGCAACTACAAGGTCGTCGATGGGTACGATCAGCAATAGATGACCATTATCTCTGGTTAAAAGCTCGTCGAGACAGCGGAATGCAACTTAGCTGTAACGCAACCCCCAGGTAGCAACAGGACGCACAATATCGACACAAACAGCCCGAAATCGCCTTCGGGAATGTGACCTCTACGCACGGAGGTCTATGTGGCATGTTCCATTAGAACGTCGACACTGTATAGCCCGTAGAAACTGGGCGGAGGAACATCAGGTTTGGAGACGTAACGTCGTAAGTGAAGATTTTGTGTGCAGCCAAACAGTCGTCGTTCCGTCATCTGTTTATGTTCAGAAACGATATGGGCAGGAGTCAGTAGTGGTGGGCGTACAGACATCTATGCAGTTCAGAATATCGCACTGAGTGCTTAGACGTATAGAGATCCTTCCACTTTTTGTTGTGCCCTACGCTAGTGCTATAGGACATCGGTTTTTTCTCGTCCCCACTGAGCTACACTGGTGAACAATATTCTTGAAGCTGAGGAACTGAACGATTGGAGTTCGCCGGTTTTAAGCCCGATGTCTTGGATGACTTGGCAGAAGTATTGCAGCCAGATTAGCACCTCCCAGAACCGCTGTAGAGCTGGATATTACACTCATGGAACAATGGCCAAACATTCCAAAAAATGTTTTGTAGAGATTATGGGACTTAACTACGGGGTCATCAGTCCCTAAACTTACAAACATGAACTAGCTAATACTAAGGACAGCACAAATATCCATGCCCAAGGGGTATTCGAACACCCGACCGTAGTGGCCGTACAGAACGTGACTGGCGCGCCGCAGACCGCTCGGCCACCGCGGCTGGCGCCAAATATCCCTCAAGAGCTATACATGCCATGCAGGTGCGAAACTGTACGGCAGTCCGATGTGATCACACACCATATTAAAGGGCAACGAGAATGACATTTTCACTATTATTTTAACCTTATGGTGCCTTGCTCTAAGTAAGCAACATGTAAATCTCAAGTAAAGTTTGAAGACAGCAAAATATCGTACTGCATCGCACACATATTACAATGGAAACAAATATCTGAATATAAGAGTACAATGTGTATACTGTTTATTATATCTCATCTGGTCTCCTAATTGTTTTGAGCAATTTAGAATAAAACGATTTCAGTGTTTCTTGTAAAGTATGGCCTTGTTATTTGTTAGGATTAGTCGTAACTATTTCGATTCGGCAGTTCCCTGGGAAGCTAAAAAATAAAAAGAAGAGAACACGGGAGAAAGCCGCCCCACTCGTTAGTTTAGAAAGAAAGTGAAAGTGTTTGCGAGGAAGTGTGTGGCCTGTAGTAAAGACGTAAGTTCTCCCGGTGGAGGGGGGGGGGTGAGATTGGATTAATAAGAGTGAAGACAGTGTGGGAAATGTTCCTGTTCTAGCAGGGTGCACTCTGGGAGTGACTTCCTAGGATCTGGACGTAAACTACGCCCCAAAAATTTCTCCTCCACAAGTACTTACCGAAGAAGCCAAGTCAGATCAGAAGATTAGGCTGTGTCTCTGCACCTCACTCCGCCAAAATAGACGAGTTTAAAGTTGACTCACAGATCATACCGACTACCAAAATACTCGCACACATACCACAGCACAGTACTCTAGCCTCTTAATGTGACCACTAGATTGAGTAGTGTTAGCTCCAACACATTACTCCAAACATAGACAAGAGGGGAAGCAAAGGTCGTAAAATGCACGAGATTTGGCATAAAGTCGTAGTATACAGAGAGGTTTCAAGAGGTGTAATAAATACAGCAATCCTGCAACAACACTGGTGAGTGTCATTAGCGCCAGTGACCATCTGCTATTTGTGTGTTTTGGAGATCATAAAAGTGCAGTGCGGGAAAACGACAAGAAATGACAAGGGACAGGCTTAGTCTTCGCCCTGAGACTAGTGTAACGAGGAATCGCAGTAAAAAGAAAAAAGAAAAGGAAGGGAGAAACGTAGGGTTAAGTTTAAAGTAAATTGAAATTGTGTTATAAACTAATGTGTACTTCTATTGTGTTGTTTGAAAACGGCTGGCATGGATTTATGACGGATATTAAGAGAATATGCATGGGAAAATAAATTTGAAAAGAACAAAAGTTGAAGTCACCAGCGCTATGTGCTCTCGACAAGAAAGCAACAGTACAGAGAGGCAACCACCAGCAAATAATAACTAGGATTAAATTTATTATACCGTATTTAGTATTAAGTGAAAGAGTTTCATTGTGTATTGTATAAAGATTACTATTAACTGGCGCTCTGAGAGATGTTCCTTTTTAGCTGACCCAAGACAGTTATTCGCTGCCGGCCAATCAACGTAGCGAGTTACAACAGTTGGTCTCTAAGCGGTAATGCTCTCTTTGGGGACAGGTTGAGGCCGAACAATGTCTGGGACACTGGAAATTTGTTTCAATCAAGCCGCTGAGTCACTTCCCCAGGACGTCAGAGTTCTGCTCAACCTAACACGCTCTATATACTCCAGGACACGCCCTCTGCATGACACGAATTCCTCCTTTTCGCCCTTGAATGAAAGTGCCAGAACGAAGGATAGTACCAGTGTAGGTTATTGCACCGTAAAGGTGTAGGTTAGTGCACCGTAAACAGTCACAGACAAAAGGCTTAGTCTTTTACAAGGAGAGGAGAAAAGTCTTCAACTCTAGCAGTGATATGTAAGGTTAATTTTAAGGCATCTTCAGGATAACTGCCTTCACTATTTATAGGTCAAAACTTCATAAGAATATTGTCCTTAAATGTAGATTTTATCGTAACACTGAGTTGGTACTGAAGCTTACAATTTTAATTATTGTTTAAATTTATGTAGTTTACGCCGCCATTAAAATTACTACACCACGACGATGACGTGCTACAGACGCGAAATTTAACCGACAGTAAGATGATGCTGTGATATGCAAATGTTTAGCTTTTCAGAGCATTCACACAAGGTTGGCGCCGGTGGCGACACCTACAACGTGCTGACATGAGGAAAGTTACCAAACGATTTCTCATACACAAACAGCAGTTGACCTGCGTTGCCTGGTGAAACGTTGTTGTGATGCCTCGTGTAAGGAGGAGAAATGCATACCTTTGATAAAGGTCGGATTGTAGCCTATCGCGATTTCGGTTTATCGTATCGCGACATTGCTGCTCGCGTTGGTCGCGAGATCCAATGACTGTTAGCAGAATATGGAATCGGTGGGTTCAGGAGGGCAATACGGAACACCGTGATGGATCCCAAAGGCCTCGTAACACTAGCAGTCGAGATGACAGGCATCTTATCCGCAGATACTAATTACGATGTTCTAGATTTAAAATTAAAATTAGACTAGAGAAGAAACACATTTCGCGGACTGAACGGAAATTAATAACAGGAGTGGTTCTGTCTGTGTCCCAACACCTGAACAAACGGACAGGATCACCCTGCGGGCTGAAAGGCTACCGACAGACGTGTATGTCAGCTGGAACAGCTGCTTAAAGTCTGTATACACGGGTCTGGATCTTTCGACTTGGAAACTCTGTATAAAGACCCAGTAAGAGCTTCTTTGATCAAACGCATACAGGAAGTGTATTCTAAGTTAATGTTAAGCATACTTGTTGAATATACTGCATTTAAATACACGCATGTTAGTACTGAAATCCCGAAAGTCGCAAAAGAATTATGTAGCGATATTATATTCAGTTTATTCACCACTGACCACTTACAGCGGAACAGGTGTGTGAATGTAGCATCATTAATAATTTATTAGAATGAGTATTTTATAGAGTTTAACATTTAATCATTTTTAATAACTACAATCAATAAAGTTTATTTCAAATAGTTCTGCTATGATATAGAATAGATGTTTGACTAACCGTTCATGTATCTTAACTGTGAACATGCTATATACCAATGATCTAGCCGATTCTGGAAATTTATTTAAGACTTTCAAATTAGTTATTTGAAGATGTTACGTAGTCTTTGCCAGACTGTGCCTTGGTGTATTCAGATCCAGTTTTCCTCTGATATTGTTTGAGTGTATTTTTTCTCTAGCACTGAAACATTTAACTTTGACACATAGCAGAGGTGTATAAATTTATGGATTTATGTTTAATTTATGTCGAATAAAGAGGGGATGACAATGCTCTTGTGTTTAGCCCTGCTCATTGTTCTTATTACTTTCTTTTGTGAATTTTCAGAATTTCACTTACATAACAAGAATGCCCCATAACATTATTGATAGAAGAAATGAGAATAGCACGCGGAAATATACCACTTTCAGATACACATCTGTGATTGCACCTCTCAGTTTCCACATTAAATTACAAAATATTGCTATTTTCCTACAGACCTGCCAAATGTGATTCTCCCAATTTAATTTGAAATCAATTTATCTGATTTACTTTTCACATATGTAGTGAAATGTAGAACTACTAATCCTGAATTTTATCGAGATTACATATAGGGGTTAATGTATGGTGCGGCATTATGGGAGGAAGGATAATTGGCCCCTTTTTTATCGATGGCAATCTAAATGGTGCAAAGTATGCTGATTTCTTACTTAATGCTCCAACGATTTTACTACAAGATGTTTTACTGCATGACAGATTGGTGATGTACTTTCAACATGATGGATGTCCGGCACATGGCTCGCGTGCAGTTGAAGCGGTCTTAAATGGAATATTTAATGACAGTTGGATTAGTCGTAGAAGCACCATACCATGGCCCGCACGTTCACCGGATGTTACATCCCGGATTTCTTTCTGTTGGGAAAATTGATGGATATTTGTTATCGTGATTTACTGACAAAGCCACATGCGTCAGCGTTTTGTCAATGCATGTGAGAACATTACTGAAGGCGAACTACTCGGTGTTGAGAGGAATTTCGTTACGCGTATTATCAAATACATTGAAGTTGAAGGACATCATTTTGAGCATTTATTGAAGTCATGAGGGAATTACAGGTAATCAAGCAAAACAGCAATCTTTCTCATATGATAATTTCACAAAAGCACACGTATCACTGTGAAACAATCGAAATAAAGTTCAAACGTACCTACGTACTGCGTTTTAATTTAAAAACCTACCTGTTACCCACTATTCGTCAAAAACTGTCAGCCGGCCGCGGTGGCCGAGGTGACTGAGGCGCTCCAGTCACGGTCAGCACGGCCACTACGGTCGGGGGTTCGAATCCCCCCTCGGGCATGGATATTTGTGCCGTCCTAGTTCGTAAGTAGTTCATAAGTAGTTTGTAAGTTTAGGGACTGATGACCCCGTAGTTAAGTCCCATAAGCTTAACAAACATTTGAACATTTGAACAAAAACTGTCAGCAATATGTTTATAAATATTACAGCGCCATCTATCACAAAACGACTGAAAAGTTCCAAATAAAACATTCATATTTATTTACGTTCTACACGAATATCTAATTAAAATGGGGGTACCTATTTTGAAAAAATGCAGTTGACATCCGTTTGCCCTATCGCAGCGCCATCTAGCGGCCCAATCATAGTGCCAACTGTTTTTCCCTTTCAAGCTAGAAAAGTTTTGTTCTTTGTAGGTTTTTCGCTTGATGCATATTTCGTGAGATATTTGGCCCGGTCACTATCAATGGACACCCTACACTACTGGCCATTAAAATTGATACACCAAGAAGAAATGCAGATGATAAACGGTTATTCATTGGACAAATATATTATACTAGAGCTGACACGTGATTGCATTTTCACGCAATTTGGGTGCATAGATCCTGAGAAATTAGTACCCAGAACAACCACCTGTGGCCGTAATAATGGCCTTTTTACGCCTGGAAATTGAGTCAAACAGAGCTTGGACGGCATGTACAGGTAAAGATTCCCATGCAGCTTCAACAGGATACCACAGGGCTGCGGTTAGCCCTGCCTCTCTCGCAGGACTAGTGCGACCATCACGTCGGCCAGGGAGAATGTATGGTCCAGTTAAAGTCTCCAAGCAAGCCAGCCCTCATGTGACCGTAGCGCCCTCTCGTGGCCTTTGCTACCTGAGGTTCCTGTATTCCTATATACTAATATGTTCCTTCTATTGTGCTCGATGTGCCAAGACAGTATGTAAAGGTTTCTTTGAATTACACTGGATATTATTTTTGAAAATATAGTGGAAGGCACAGGGATTGTTACAAGTAATTAAAATTAATAGGGAAACAGTCTAGATCACATAGATATTTATTAATAGGGGACCGCTTTTAGTTCTTTATAGACTCACCTTTAGACCCACAGCTGGAACAAGCCATGAGACCTAATTAATTTTAAAAGTAGCCTGTTATTCGACCAGTTGAGATCTGCAAATGTAACTTACAACGCTCACTGCTGGTCTAAATTACTTTGAGTGGCCACAGTACATGTGCAACAGAAATTTATCTAACTAATCACACCTTAAGGGAGCAGCCTAGATTTTAAGAAACAAAAAATCCACGTTAAAAATAAAGGAATAGATAATTAAACATAGGACAGCGAACATGTAATCATAAAGCAGAGGTTTGATACTTTAAAATCATAATCTATTCAGTAAAATAACAAGCAAATAAATGTGGGGAGATCAAATTAAGCTCACACCTTGTACAAATGTGAATTAAATCATAAAATTCCTGCCATCATGAAATTGTTTCTGCCCTTTTTTTGAATATTGAGGTAACGTGGGAGGAAATTTGCAAATACAGAATGAGTAGCTGAAAGCACATTCATTCATTCACAGACACACACGTAATGCTTAGTAGTGCATTACTCTCCAGGAACACTTGAAAGCAGCGGCAAACCAAGGCGTTGGCGGTGTCTTGATGAGATGGCAGGTGTCTTGATCACTAATTTTAAGTACACTGTGCACTAAACGAACTCATGTACGGGAAGGCAGTGGCTCACTATTCTTAAGTACCACGTAGTGTGTGACTATGCCGAATTTCATAGCATTTACAAACAGAAATGAATTTAGATAGTCCTTCCAGGTATGCTGCTAGATACTGAGAACAAACTGGTCCTATATTTTGGCGATCCAACTGTCCGCCATCCTCAGGAACGCTGCTGCTGAGTCCCATTGAGTACTGAGGGTAGAGCCGTATTCTCCATCGTGTATAGGCATCGTGCACGTGTGCTGCACATGTGCCACTTTCCAAAGTTGCTACATACCGGAAGTGTACTAGTGGCGCCACCCCTTGTGGGACATCATTGTAACGATATATCGATTATGGTACATCAAACACTGGTACTGGCTTCGTCACAGAACGTTGCAATTTGATGTTTTTCAAAAGCGGGTTCCACGATCTGCTCAGAGGAAAACCCTTGTCTCGGTTAATCAAATTGTCTGCCAATCTAATTTCAATTGCTACTTTGTAGACACTGTCCCAAAAACCGGAGTTGTTAGCAATTATGAGGGTCTCGTCAAATTCCATCTTGTGTCCCTCAGTTAAACAATGTTCTGCCACAGCAGATTTTTCAGGTTGCAGCAGTCTCATGTGGCGACAATGTTCCACACATTTATCTTTGACAGTGCGGACAGATCAGCCAATGTGCGCCTTGCCCCATTGGCAAGGTATTCTATAAACACCCAGCTTCCTAAGACCTAGGTCATCTTTTACAGAGGCAAGCAGTGCCACAATTTTTGCTGGGAGGGCGAAAAACACTTTTGATATTAAAGTTTTTTAAAAGTCTTCCAACTTTGAAAGAGACGCCCCCAGCATAGGGAATGAACGCCACCACTTCCCCTTCGTAAACCTCTGGCGATGGTCCAAACTCCAATTTTCTTTAAAGTCTATATGTTGTCCCAAGGTACGCTGAAGTTACCTGTCAAAACTGCATGCAAATTCGTGATAATTTTGGAGAAGTGGTTTCTAATAGATCAACAGACAGACACGGCGGTCTGTGAAAACACTTCGTGATTCTATTTTGATGAAATCATCCCTAGTTCCTGAACCAATCTTCGTTGATGTTTTATGTGAAAACCGCTTGAAAATTCGTCCAGTAGTTTTGGAGATTGAAGTGAACAGCGACAGGCCTACATTTACAGATTTATTATTAGTATATATATGTTGTACAATTGTAAAATTTTGCAGAAATATATTGATTTGTATAAGTGCTGTATGTCGATAAAATCTGTCGCAAACATGGTTAGTAGTAAAGATGTAATAGATTAAAACGTGACGCTTGATGGAGCGGTTTTCAATTAACGTTACTCTTCACGTTTTTTTTTTTTTTTTTTTTTGTTTTTTTTTTTTTTGTGGTTTTAGGGCGCACAACTTCTATGGTCATTAGCGCCCAGCCAAGAACATTGATTCGCTATGATCTCAAAAAAATGGTGACTGTCAGAACATCAACAAGAGGCTAAAAACGAAAGATAAAAGACAATTGAAAGGGTTAAATATCCTTTGATAGGTTGGCCAAGTTCATAAAACGCAAAACCCGAGCAGCTGCT
This sequence comes from Locusta migratoria, assembly GCA_026315105.1. Taxonomy (NCBI): domain Eukaryota; kingdom Metazoa; phylum Arthropoda; class Insecta; order Orthoptera; family Acrididae; genus Locusta; species Locusta migratoria. The sequence goes on from CM048746.1 coordinate 613,809,803, forward strand.
CGTGTGTCATCAGCTAAAATTTCCTCCAGAGTAGACGGAAAGTGAAGGGCTACACGGAGATGATTAAAATTAACACAAGTCAGTAAAACATGTCGCACTGTCAGCAGTTCACCACAGGAGCATAGCGGTGCAGGTTCGGCAGATAGCAAGTGACGGTGGCTGAAACGGCAATGACCGATCCGCAACCGAGCCAGGATGACCTCCTCCCGCCGAGAGGGGCGTGAGGATGTCCTCCAAGCGGTCGGGATCGGTTTGACAGTTCGCAACTTATTGTTGTACAGTGAAAGCCACACACTGTGCCATTGCGACACGATACTCCGGCGAAGAGCCCGTTGAACATCGTCCGATGGGACGCAAAAGGTAGCCATGCGAGGCAAAAGAGCTGCTGCCTTGGCTGCTGTGTCGGCGGCCTCATTCCCGGGCACACCCACGTGGCCAGGGACCCACAGGAAAGAAACGTGACAGCTGTCATCCGCCAGCAACTGGAGGGAGCGTTGGATCCGATACACGAGAGGATGGTTCGAGAAAGGGTCCTTAAGACTCTGCAGGGCACTAAGGGAGTCAGAACATATGGCATAGAAAGGTTGGCGGTGGCGGCAGGTATACAAAACGGCCTGGTGGAGGGCAAAAAGCTCAGCCGTGAAGGTCGAGCACCGGTCAGGGAGCTTGTATTGGAACCGGTTGTCCCCGACGACGAAGGCAGATCCGACACCGGCAGTGCTCTTAGAACCATCAGTGTAAATAAATACGGCATTATCGAACCGTGAACGGAGTTCGACAAGCCTCGAGCGGAATACCAAATCCGGAGTGCTCTCCTTGGGGAGCGAACTAAGTTCGAGGTGTGTGTGAACCTGGGCCTGATGCCACGGTGGCAATGGGCTTTCGCTCAACCGAAGGGTGGAAGGAAGGGTAAAATCGAGCCGTTGTAGCAGGCGGCGAAACCGAACTCCCGGTGGAAGCAAGGCAATCGCAGACAACTGATATTGGCGATCGAGTGAGTCGTCAAAAAATAATCTGTAAGAGGGATGGTTGGGCATCGACCGTAGGCGGCATGCATAACGACACAAGAGTATGTCACGTCGAGTGGTCAAGGGTAATACAGCAGCCTCGGCATACAGACTCAACTGGGCTGGTATAAAATGCACCGGTCGCCAGACGTAATCCACGATGGTGGATAGAGTTGAGACGGCGGAGAATCGACGGCCGTGCTGAAGAGTACACAAGGCTTCCATAGTCGAGCTTCGACTGAACAATGGCCTGGTAAAGGTGAAGCAGGACGGTACGATCCGCTCCCCATGACGTGCCACTGAGGACACGAAGAACGTTAAGGGATCGGGCACAACGGGCAGCCAGGTAGGACACGTGTGTGGACCAGCAAAGTTTCCGATCCAACATGAGTCCCAAGAATTTCGTAGTCTCCACGAAAGGGAGAGCAACAGGGCCGAGACGTAGAGAAGGTGGAAGAAATTCCTTGTATCTCCAAAAATTGATACACACAGTTTTCTCAGTGGAGAATCGGAAGCCGTTTGCGATGCTCCAGGAATACAGACGGTCAAGACAGCGTTGGAGAGAACGCTCCAAGAGACACGTCCGCTGGGCGCTGCAATAAATTGCGAAATCGTCAACAAAAAGAGATCCGGAGACGTCGGCTGAAAGGCAGTCCACGATCGGATTGATTGCAATGGCAAAGAGCGCCACACTCAAGACGGAGCCCTGTGGTACCCCATTCTCCTGGCAATAGGTATCTGACAAAACAGAGCCCACCCGCACCCGGAACTTGCGATCCGCCAAAAACGCTTGAATGAAAAGAGGAAGGCGGCCCCGAAGGCCCCATGTGTGCAATGTGCGGAGAATGCCCGCTCTCCAACAGGTATCGTATGCCTTCTCCAAGTCGAAGAACACGGCTACTGTTTGACGCTTCTTCAGAAAGTTGTTCATAATGAAGGTCGACAACGTAACGAGGTGGTCAGCAGCAGAGCGGTGTCGACGAAAACCGCATTGGATATTAGTCAGGAGGCGGCGAGATTCGAGGAGCCAGACCAACCGAGCGTTAACCATGTGTTCCATCACCTTACAGACGCAGCTCGTCAGAGAAATGGGACGATAACTGGAAGGAAGGTGTTTGTCCTTCCCTGGTTTGGGGATGGGGACAACAATGGCTTCACGCCAACTTGTGGGAACATGACCTTCAGTCCATATGCGATTGTAGGTACTAAGAAGAAAGCACTTGCCCGCTGGAGAGCGGTTCTTCAGCATTTCAATGTGAATGGAATCGGGCCCGGGAGCAGAAGACCGGGACAGGGCGAGAGCACGATCTAGCTCCTGCATGGTGAAGGCGACGTTATAACTTTCACGATTAAAAGAGCGGAAAGAAGGCGGCCGTGCCTCCTCTACCTGTTTGCGAGGGAGAAAGGCAGGGTGGTAATGGGCAGAGCTCGAAACCTCCGCAAAGAAACGACCCAATGCGTTTGAAACATCAGCTGGGTCCACGAGGACCGCGTTCTCCACGGTCAGGCCAGGAATCGGGGAGTGGACCTTGATGCCGGACAAACGGCGTAGGCCACCCCAGACAACCGTGGAGGGAGTAAAACGGTTAAAAGAACTAGTAAAAGCTGTCCAGCAAGCTTTCTTGCTGTCGTTTATGATACGACGGCACTGCGCTCTCATACGTTTGTAATTGATGCAATTCTCCAAAGTTGGGTGGCGGCGGAAGGTGCGTAAGGCACGGCGTCGGGCTCGAAGCGCGTCGCGGCAGGCTGCAGTCCACCAAGGGACCTGGACACGACGTGGAGAAGAGGATGTACGAGGTATGGAACGTTCAGCAGCAGTGAGAATAACCTCTGTGAGGTATTCGACGTGACTGTCACAGTTGGGAAAATGCTGATTGTGAAAAACAGCCATGGAAGAATAAAGCCCCCAGTCGGCTTTAGAAATGTTCCAACTGGTGGGACGTGGAGATGGGGAATGATGTAGGAAGTGGATGATACAAGGGAAATGGTCACTCGAGTACGTGTCAGAAAGTGCATACCACTCAAACCGACCGGCAAGCTGAGGAGTGCATATTGCGAGGTCTATATGGGAATAAGTGTGTGTTGTGTCAGAAAGGAAGGTCGGTGCACCAGTGTTGAGGCAGACAAGATCGAGGTGTTGGAGAAGGTCCACCAAAAGGGAGCCTCTCGGACAAGGTGCCGGAGAGCCCCATAGGGGGTGGTGGGCATTAAAGTCGCCTACCAACACGAAAGGTGAAGGGAGCTGGTCAACAAGGTTTAGCACATCTGCCCTAGTAAGGGCAGATGACGATGGCGAATATATATTACAGAGGGAGAAGGTAAATGTGGATAGGGTGATGCGGACGGCAACTGCCTGTAGGTGAGTGTGCAAGGAAATGGGATGGAAATAGACGTCGTCTCGAAGGAGTATCAGAACCCCTCCATGGGCTGGGACACCTTCCACGGGTGGCAGGTCGAACCGCACAGAGGTGTAGGGTGGAAAGTCTGCACGATCACGTGGACGCAACTTAGTTTCCTGGAGGCAGACTAGAAGCGGGCAGTGCAATCGAAGGAGTAGTTTCAACTCCTCCCGATTAGAACGAATGCCGCGAATGTTCCATTGAAGGAGCGCCATGATAAAAATGAGAGAAGAAATAAGGATAAAAACCAAGTAGCGAGCGGGGTCACCTCGACGGCCGCTGAGGACCGGATTTCGAGGGAGCACTGCTATCGCTGTCTGGGGGCAAAGGGTCATGTTCCATTGGTTCGAACGACGCGCCTGCCACCTCCCCGAGTAATCGGGAGGGGCAGTTTCCACCGCCGGTAAAGGGCCGGGCGCCCGGCAAACGGAGCGTCCCGGTGAAACAGAAGACGGCCGAGGCCGGCAACTGTTGGACAGCGCGACAGATGGGTCACGCCTCGGCGGGGAAGGAGAGGAACTCTTTTTCTTGTCAGCTCTTCTGGAAGAGTGACGGCGGGAAGAGGCAGTTGACGGTTGGGAAGCCTGAGAACGCAGAAAATCCTCACGGACGGGTTCCTTTTTCAAGGTCCGGGCATCTTGTTTAGGTGCTCGCGGTTTACTAGAGTTTGACGAAGACTGTACCCTAGAAGCAGCAGGAGGAAGCGGGGACGTGGAACGGGCAATCTTCGGGCTGGCGGATCGCACAACTGTGTCAGCGAAAGTCAAGTCACATGTCTGGGTACTGGAATCCTTGGTAGGTCGAGTCGAGGTGAGTATCTTACTGTATGTACCCGCTGGGAGGACAGTGGGCTTTCGACTCGCCAACAACTTTCGAGCGGCAGATGTTGATACCTTCTCCGTAACCCGAATTTGCTGGATTACCTTCTCATCCTTGTATACAGGGCAGTCGCGAGAGGAAGCCGCATGGTCACCGTTGCAGTTTAGGCAGTGAGGGGACGGAGGTGGGCAATCCCCCTCATGGGCGTCCCTACCACAAGTGACACACTTTGCTGCATTTGGGCAATGTTCACGGGTATGGTTGTACCTGTGGCACTGAAAACAGCGCGTTGGGTTAGGTACATAAGGGCGGACGGAGATGACTTCATACCCTGCTTTGACCTTCGACGGGAGGTCAACTCTGTCGAACGTCAAAAACACAGTACGAGTCGGTGTCAATTGGTTATCGACCTTTTTCATCACCCTGTGGACGGCTGTCACACCCTGATCGGACATATACGATTGGATGTCTTCATCAGACAACCCGTCAAGGGATCTCGTAAAAACTACCCCCCGTGACAAGTTGAGTGTGCGGTGCGCTTCTACCTTAACTGGAAACGTGTGCAACAACGTAGTACTTATCAGTTTTTGGGCTTGGAAGGCACTTTCCACTTCCAGCAACAATGTGCCGTTGCGCTGACGTGAACAGGTTTTAACAGGGCCAGCAATTGCATCTACATCTTTCTGTATAACGAAAGGATTGACAGAATTGAAATCCTTTCCGTCGGTGCGAGAGACAACCAGAAATTTAGGTACATTAGGCAGAGTCTTTTTAGGCTGAGGCGAGTCTAACTTACGTTTGTGGGTCAACGTCATGAAAGAAGATAAGGAGGAAGTCATCGCGGAAGTGTCCCCCGTGATTACCGGCGTCTCCGATGGCGCGCTCCTTCCTAGTGGGGGGCCTCTCCGAGGGCTTACCCGCCTTAGGTGATTGTTCACACCTCAGGTCACACCTCCCGAGAACTGACGGAGGGACCAATCGGCACGTTCGGAAGGTACCAGCTCGGGTAATCACCCCTCCCTGGGCCTGGCCTTTACCAGGGGGTACGTACGTGCCCTACTTGTCTACCCGGGGCGGGGAATTACGCGTTACCCCGTCACCTGCTACGCACGATAATGCGTGGGTCGGCCTTCAGACACGCACAGGGAGGAAAAGAAGAAGAGGATAGGAAATGAAGAGAAAGAAGGAAGAAGTGTCTCAAACGCCGAAGCGGAGACTAATGAGGAGAAGAAGGCTAGGAGAGTACAAGGAGAGAAAGACAGAAAACAAAGGGTAAGAAAGGAAGGAACGAAGGAAGAAAAACCACAACAAGAACCACCGTAGCTCACGAAATATGCCCGTCTCCGGGCGAAGGCATAAACCGGGAGGGACAGTGAAGCAGCCTGGGGCAGAAGAAAGGCTGCTCCGGCTCGGGGCCCCGTGCGCGCCACACACGTACCCACAAAAGAACTGTGGGCCCCCTGGGGGGTTACCCTTCACGTCCTCATATATCATGAACTACCAGTCGTAATGTGATACAATTTCTAAAGTATACTCATCTATATGTGTGTAGACTATCTGTAAAATTTCCTGCGACTTCAATTTGTAGTGTAAAAATTATAAATTGTAACGTTATACTGAATGCCGTAGTTTTGCGAGAAACTTTCTTCCTTCAATTATTTTGATGTGGTTGTCTGCGAGAAAAAGTTTAATAAAGGTTTGAAATTATGTTTAAATTTTGTTGCAAGTCGACAAGTACTGTCATTCTCATATAGTGTATTTATGAAGTGTCGTCGCATTATGTAGCAGTTTTTTGCGATTCCTATTGTTCATGACGCTATATTTCCTGAACAATGTGTCGTACGTGGTCGATACTCCTACAGCAGTTATTAGCTCACGTTCTAAATATGTGTACCAAATTTGGTTGAAATCGATCCAATGTTTCAGGAGAAAATGTGCAGCATTGTCGTTTGACGCAGCAGTTATTGGCGCATCTCATTGTTTATGACGTCATATCTCCTTATGTTGTGTCGTAGCTGATTCTTAACCCGACAGCGATTGTTGCCTGATATTAAGGAACATGTGTACCACGTTTGGTTGAAATCGGTCCAGTACTTTAGGAGGAGATGTGGAACATACATACATACATACATAAATACACACATACAACTTATTTTATAAGATGTAAGATTATAGCTTTAGCTTTATTGCATTTTATTATAACTGACGTACTTCACTACTTTGAGGCCATTTGAATGTAAGAATACCGTCCTAATCTCCCCCTCTCCCATCCTCGCCCAGTCATTTGGTCATCTTCATAGGTATGTGCCTCAAACAGCGGGAGCTGCATGCAAGAATATTTCATAACCTCATTTTCTCCGTCTTCCTTTTTTAATTTATTATGACAACTTATGTTTTACTGTTTTCATTCCAACTTTTACATACTTTAAGGTGTATACTAAAGTCACATGGCAGCATTTTTCGTTTACCTGAATGATGATATATGCTACTTTGTTTTAGTATACTTCAACAGGGAAATAACGCCATATCTTTAGTGTGAAGTTGTACGCCATGCCTAGGTATGTATTGGTCTCCTTTTATTTACTTTGTAATATTTCAATAATTCCATTTTTTACAACACTGTGCTAACTGATATTTGCAATCCTGCAGATTCTTATGATATTATTTCGAAACGCGTAAATAAATGTACAGCTGCATTACCACTTGTGGCCTACATATTTTAAGACAGTTCTTAGCAGCAATGTTTAATAATTCAAATTCAGGAAAATGGGATCATCCTCTTGACAGAGTTCAAATTCGGGAAAAATGGACTCATATCTCCTGAGAGACTTTATATCAGTCTGGAATTACGCAGAGTAAACACGCGAAAAATTAAAAAAAAAAAAAAAAAAAAAAAAAAAAAAAGCCTTCAGCTAACCCTGTATCTGTTTCTAGGCCCTTCAGGCAAGAAATCATGTATGTATCTTTCTGATTTCCAGTAGTACCTTGCGATCTCCTCTCCGTCTATTTTTAAATTGTTGGTTTGTTTCCAAGCATGTATTTCTCTTCTAGCCTTGTACGACCCCATTTATTAGCTTGCTTATTAAATACTATGTATTTCTAGGGGCTGCATGCCATATTTCTCAGTTGATTTACTCAGACTTTAAATGTGTTCCACTTTTCGGACTTTTGAAGAATGGACTTCGTCCATCCGTGTGAAATCTTCCCAATCGCATCTAACTGTATTTCTTTAGCTTTCTTATGATATCCTATGCATTTCTAAGGGTTGCTTGCCATAGCTATTTTTCTTTATTTTTCAGAAATTGAATTTTTATATTTTTATTGGTTTTCGGAAACAAGTGGCTCTGAACTCCAAGGGTTTATAGCTAGTCACTTGAGTTCTCGCCACTACTCACTCACCAGTTCCATCCTATTGGGTATTCTTGCTTCGTAATCTGTGATTCCGTTCGTTTTTGTTGAAATTAATGCGATCTTAAAGCACTTCGCCTTCAGTGGGGTGTAATTATGTAATGTAGCAGACACGTGCCATGTGTCTCAATAATTCTGCATGCTCACGGTTTGATTTGAATGGAAATTAATCTCGCTATTATCGTGTACCATCTCATGTAAAGAAGGACAGACCAGAGCGACCTACGAAGTTTACTTTTCTTGTGTTGTGTGGTACATCCTGGTACGCTGAATTTCGCCTACGATAGCGGCGCCTGCTTCTGCTTCGTATCAGCATGCTGAGTTGGATGAGTTTCACTTTGCTTCGCACGTTTGGTTGTTGATTGTAAATCCCTCCTCCAACGGTGTTCAGTTCAGATTACTTTAAGTTAGTGGTTCAATGAGATGCATTTTATTTAACAAAATTCGTTCCCCCATCTTTGAATTGAATAAATAATTTATTGTCAGTAAAACTTTATCCTACTTATGAATATTAGTTAACGAATACCTTCCCTTTTTTATTTAATGTTGTTTTTCACCAGTGCTGAGAACAAATTCAGATGCATATTATCATATTTTTAATTCCGTTGTGTCATAAATGTTCTCACAGTCACCTTCATGAAATAATTTAGTTCGGGGTGGCTTGTATATTAATGATCGTGTGTAATTCTCGTGATTTACGATGTGTGTTGGTCACCGTCTCTTTGCCTTCCTGCATCTAAAGTAAATTTTTGAATCAGTTCTAAATTCTGGGCCAGGGAATAAGATTCTATTGCAGGAAGTAATTAGTAGTTCACGCGAATCCTTTAGCTGGTTTTTTACGGCCAGAATTATATGTTTAAAGTAAGCCTTTAACTGGCTCCCCTCAGCTAGTGTTAATTTTACAATTAACGGTGGTCTTTCAAGATCAGTACACAAAGACTGCAAAGTTGCACAAATCACTCCAATATTCAAGAAAGGCAATAGGACTGAGCCACAGAATTATAGGCCTAGATCATTAACGTCGGTTTGGAGCAGAATTTTAGAACTCATACTTTCCTCAAATATTATGAATTACCTCGAAGAGAATGATCAATTAATCCATAGTCAACAAGGACTCAGAAAGTATCGTACTTCTGAAACCGAACTAGATTTCTCGAAGGCTTTTGATACTGTACCTGACAAGCGTCTTCTAATCAAAATGTGTGATTACGGAATATAGCCATGTGCGATTGGATGCGTCATTTCCTGAACACTACGTTGTAATTGAAGGTAAGTCATCAAGTAGAAGTGATATTTGGAGTTCCGATGTGAGTAGCTCTCTTTGACTGTTCGCTGATGATGCTGTCGTTTATTGCTTATTAAATTCACCAGAAGATCAAAAACAACTGCAAAATGATTTAAAATATCTGCTTGGTGCAAAACTTGACAATTGACCATTAATAATGATATGTGTGAGGTCATCCATATGACCACTAAAAGAAATCAGTTACTCTTCAGTTACACGATGAATCAGTCAAATCTAGAACCGTAAATTCAACTAATACCTAGGAGTAACAATCACGAATAACTTAAATTGTAAAGAATACTTAGGAAGTATTGTAGAGAAGGGAAACCAAATGCTACGTTTCATTGGCAGAACACTTAGCAGATATAACTGTTCTACTAAGGAAACTGCCTACACCATAGTTGTGCGTCTTATTTTGGACTATTTCTGCGCATTGTGGGATCCACACCAGATGGAACAGGAGGACGATTTAGAGGACGTTCAGAAAAGGGCAGCTCGTTTTGTATGATCGCGATATAGGGGAGAGAGTATCACGGAAATAATGCACAAGGTGGGATGAAAATCATTAAAAGAAAGGCGTTATTCGTTGCGGCGAGATCTATTTGCTTTCTCTTCCGAATGCGAACATATTTTGTTAGCACCCACGTACATAGAGAGAAATGATCATCGCAATAAAATAAGGGCAATCACATCGAAAACAGAAAGATTTAGGTGTTCCTTTTTACCGAGTAGTATTGGACGTTGGAACTGTAGAGAAAAATCATAAAAGTGGTTCGATGAACTCTCTGCCATGAACTTCAGTGTGACTTGCAGAGTTTTTATGTAGATATAGATATAGAAGAATGCTGTAGATTTCTTCGGGTGATAAGAAGCGCCAATGAATATAATTGAGGCGGACAAATGCATGACACAACTGCACATAAATGAGACTTAAATGAGTAAAAATTGTAGAGGGACAGTAAGGTTAAAATCGATTTTATTTGCAGTAGGTGTGCAGTGACGAAGAGGCCTCCAGGAGAGGACGGTCATGGAGGGCTACATCTAAAGCGGACAATGAGGTGCAATGGTAAGAAATCAGCTATGTTGAAAAAATTGAATGAATGCTTTTTTAGCAGCAACCGCTGACGCGACAACTATTTGATACATACACTACTGGCCATTAAAATTGCTACACCAAGAAGAAATACAGATGATAAACGTGTATTCATTGGAATAATATATTATACTAGAACTGACATGTGATTGCATTTTCACGCAATTTGCGTGCATAGATCCTGAGAAATCAGTACCCAGAACAACCACCTCTGTCCGTAATAACGGCCTTGATACGCCTGGGCATGGAGTCAGACAGAGCTTGGATGGCGTGTACAGATACAGATGCCCATGCAGCTTCAACACGATACCATAGTTCATCAAGAGTAGTGACTGGTGTATTGTGACGAGCCAGTTGCTCGGCCACCTTGACCAGATGTTCTCAATTGCTGAGAGATCTGGAGAATGTGGTGGTCAGGGCACCAGTCGAACATTTTCCGTATCCAGAAAGGCCCGTACAGGACTCGCAAATGCGGCCGGGCATTATCCTGCAGAAATATAGGGTTTCGCAAGCATCGAATGAAGGGTAGCCACGGGTCGTAACACATCTGAAATGTAACGGCCACTGTTCAAAGTGCCGTCGATGTGAACAAGAGGTGACCGAGACGTGTAACCAGTGGTACCCCATACCATCCCGCCGGGTGATGCGCCAGTAAGGCGATGACGAATAGACGCTTCCAGTGTGTGTTCACCGTGATGTCGACCATCGTGATACTGTAAACAGAACCTGGATTCATCCGAAAAAATGAGGTTGAGCCACTCGTGCACCCAGGTTCGTCGTTGCGTACACCATCGCAGGCGCTCGCTCCTGTCTTTGATGCAGCGCCAAGGGTCACCAAGGGTCACCAAGCTGCAAACGTCGTCGAACTGTTTCCTTTAGAAGTAGGTGCAGTTAGGAAAGTACAGACTTTCACTAGGAAACCAACGGTTTCAAAAAAAAGTAGATAGTAGGAGGAAAGTTCTGTTGTTAGGAAGTAGCCTTGGAAGAGGTGTGGGTCAGATTTTGCAGGAAAAACTAGGTGACAGGTACTAGGTCACAAACGTTTGCAATTCCAGTGCAGGTGTTAGCCGGGTATGTAAGGGTTTCACAAAAGAGGATCATGTTGTGATAGTGGGTGGAGTGGGAAACAGCATTGATAGGGATTAGGGCTACAGTATTGAGTGTGACCTGCTTAAAATAGCTTCTGCAACGACCCAGACAAATGTTGAACTGTTGCCTGCATTCATGCGGTATGATCGACCCCAATTGAACCGCTCTCTCAGGAGGGTCAATATAGAGATTGATCAACTGCTTAGGGCGGCTACACTGTCGGACATAGTTTTGGTTCCTGTTGATGCTATTGATAAGTGGGATTTCACTAGGCATGGCCTTCATCTCAATAGGAAAGGGAAGGGGAAACTAGCTGGGTTGATACCAAAATACTTAAGGGGTGACACTCCAATCCATGGAAGTACTTCTTTTTTAGGCTAAGATCAGTGTCCAGTGAGAAGCTCAGGCAGATAGGTGCTAAACATGTTGGAAAATCAAATGTTTCTCAGAAAAGTAAAGTAAAAAATAATGTTACTATATTTCACCAGAATATTGGGGGACTAAAGAATAAAATATATGAGCTTTTGGTTTGTTTAGATCATATAGAAACTGGTAATGTAATATACTATGCCTGTCTGTGCATCACATTGTCACTGGTATGAAAAATGTGATTGTCAGTCGATATAAATAAGCTTCAGATTTAAGTAGAGATAATAAGATAAGAGGAGGAGTTGCCATATATCCTATCACAGTGTCAAAAATTTAGAAACAAAAAAGTTTTGTGTAGAACAGCATATTGAAGCATGTGCCTGCCAGCTTAAACTCAATGATGATTATCTTATAATTGCAACAGTATACAGGTCACTCTCAGGAAACTTTCATTTATTTATGGAAAACTTGGATGTCTTGTTGTGCTATCTGTCAGATAGGGAGAAGCAAATTGTTATTTGTGGTGATTTCAATGTAGATTCACTGAAAGAGTGTAAAAGGAAGAAAGACATGGAAGTCTTACTTGGCTCGTTCAATCTGACATCTGTTATTGATTTTCCTACTCGGGTAGTAAAGGACAGCAGTAGATTGATACATAATTTTTTATAGACCAAGATAAATTTAACAACATAAATGCTTGTCCCATTGAGAATGGTCTTTTTGATCATGGTGCACAGCTAGTAACAGCATATGACATAGCACCGTTCAGTAATTCGAAACAGTCCTCCAGAATTGTGCGCTCAATTAATGGCTTAACAATTAGAAATTTCAAAGAAAGTCTACAGCAGTTAGACTGGGATGAGGTTTATAAGGACCATGATGTTAATTTAAAATATAACTTATTTCACGATACATTTGTAAGGGTATTTGATAACTGTTTCCCCAAGAAATTAGTAAAATTTAATTGTAAGAAACCATGCAAAAAACCATGGCTTACTAAAGGAATAAAAATATCTTGTAACCGAAAAAGGGAACTATATCTGTCCGCAAGAAAGAGTAATAACCCAGAAACAATAAAATATTATAAAAGCTACTGTGCTACATTAAGAAAAGTTATTAAAAAATCAAGAAGCATTTGCATCACGTCTGAGATTAGCTCCTCTGATAATAAAATTAAAACAATTTAGAATATTATTAAAAGGGAGACAGAGCAACCAAGAGCAGAGGAAGAGGGTATTACCATCAAAACAAATGAAAACCTCATTAACAAAAAGTCAGCAGTTGAAAACATTTTAATGATTATTTTTTAAATGTTATAGAGAAAAACCACCCCCATGAACCACAGACATTGCCGAGGTGGGGTGGCTTGCGTGCCTCAACGATGCAGATAGCCGTACCGTAGGTGCAACCACAGCGGAGGGGTATCTGTGGAGAGGCCAGACAAACGTGTGGTTCCTGAAGAGGGGCAGCAGCCTTTTCAGTAGTTATAGGGGCAACAGTCTGGATGATTGACTGAGCTGGCCTTGTAACATCAGCTAATGTGGCTTTGCCACACAGCTACTGCGAACGGCTGAAAGCAAGGGGAAACTACAGCCGTTACTTTTCCCGAGGACATGCAGCTCTACTGTATGAAAATATGATGATGGCATCCTCTCGGGTAAAATATTCCGGAGGTAAAATAGTCCCCCATTCAGATCTCCGGGCGGGGACTACTCAGGAGGATGTTGTCATCAGGAAAGACAATACTGGCATTCTACGGGTCGGAGCGTGGAATGTAAGATCGCTTAATAGGGTAGGTAAATTAGAAAATTTAAAAAGGGAAATGGATAGGTTGAAGTTAGATATAGTGGGGATTAGTGAAGTTCGGTGGCAGGATGAACAGGATTTCTGGTCAGGAGAGTACAGGATTATAAGTACAAAATCAGTTGGGGGTATCACAGGAGTAGGACTGATAATGAATAAGAAAATAGGAATGCGGGTAAACTACTATGAGCAGCACAGTGATCGCATTATCATTGTCAAGATAGATACGAAGCCAACACCGACAACAGTAGTACAGGTTTATATGCCAACTAGCTCTGCCAATGATGAGGAGATCGAAGAAATATATGAGGAACTAAACGAAATTATTCAGACAGTTAAGGGAGAGGAAAACTTAATTGTGATGGGAGACTGGAATTCGGTAGTAGGAAAAGGAAGAGAAGGAAAAATAGTAGGTGAATATGGACTGGGCAGGAGGAATGAAAGAGGAAGTCGTCTGGTAGAATTTTGCACGGAACATGATTTAATCGTAACAAACACGTGGTTTAAGAATCACAAAAGAAGGTTGTATACGTGGAAGAGACCAGGAGACACCGGAAGGTATCAGATAGATTTTATAATGGTAAGACACAGATTCCGGAACCAGGTTATAAACTGCAAGACATACCCAGGGGCAGATATAGACTCTGACCATAACTTGTTAGTTATGAACTGTAGGCTGAAGCTGAAAAAACTGCAGAAAGGTAGGAAAATAAGGAGATGGGACTTAGATAAATTGAAGGAAAGTGAAGTTCTGGTGAATTTCAGAGGGAGATTTAGGCAACAATTGACAGAAACAGGGGGAAATAAAACAGTAGAAGAGGAATGGGAAGCATTGAGACATGAAATAGTGAAGGCAGCAGAGGAAAAAATAGGTAGAAAGGCAAGACCTACAAAAAATCCTTGGATATCACAGGAAATACTAAATTTAATTGATGAAAGGAGAAAATATAAAAATGCAGTAAATGAAACAGACAAAATGGAGTACAGACGACTAAAAAATGAGATTGACAGGAAGTGCAAAATGGCTAAGCAGGAGTGGCTAGAAGCCAAATGCAAATCTGTAGAAGAATGTATAACAAGGGGAAAAGTAGATACCGCCTACAGGAAAATAAAAGAGACATTTGGGGACAGGAAAAGCAGCTCTATGAATATTAAGAACTCAGATGGGAAACCAGTTCTCAGCAAAGATGGGAAAGCTGAAAGGTGGAAAGAGTACATAGAGCAGCTCTACAAAGGAAATGAACTTAGAGACGATGTTGTAGGAAGGGAAGAGGAAGTAGATCAAGATGAAATAGGAGATACTATACTGAGAGATGAATTTGACAGAGCCTTGAAAGACCTAGGTCGGAACAAGGCCCCAGGAGTAGATGACATACCCTCAGAGCTACTAAAGTCTCTGGGAGAGCCAGCCATGACAAGACTATTTGAACTGGTATGTAGGATGTATGAGACAGGCGAAATGCCCTCAGACTTTAAGAAAAATGTAATAATCCCCATTCCAAAGAAATCAGGCGCAGACAGGTGCGAAAATTACAGAACAATCAGTTTGATAAGTCATGGTTGCAAAATTTTAACACGAATTATCTACAGGAGAATGGAAAAGATGGTAGAAGCTGACCTCGGGGAAGATCAGTTTGGATTCAGAAGGAATGTTGGAACCCGGGAGGCAATACTCACTTTACGTCTTATCTTAGAAGATAGATTAAGGAAAGGCAAACCTACATTTCTAGCTTTTGTAGATTTGGAGAAAGCATTTGACAATGTTGACTGGAATACACTCTTTCAAATTCTGAAGTCAGCAGGGGTAAAATATAGGGAAAGGAGAGTTATTTACAACTTGTACAAAAGCCAGACTGCAGTTATTAGACTCAAAGGGCATGAAAGGGAAGCATCAGTTGGGAAGGGAGTAAGACAGGGTTGTAGCCTTTCTCCGATGTTATTCAATTTGTACATCGAGCAGGCGATGAAGGAAAGCAAGGAAAAATTTGGAATAGGGTTTCAAGTTCAGGGGGAAGAAATAAAAACATTGCGTTTTGCTGATGACATTGTAATTCTGTCAGAGACAGCAAAGGACCTGGAAGAGCAGTTGAATGGAATGGACAGTGTGTTGAAGAGAGCATATAAAATGAACATTAAAAAGAGCAAAACAAAAATAATGGAATGCGGTTTTAGAAAATCAGGCGATGCTGAAGGAATTAGATTAGGTAACGAAACAATGAAGGTAGTAGATGAGTTTTGTTACTTGGGTAGTAAAATAACATGCGATGGTCGCAGTACAACGGATATAAAATGCAGAATGGCAATGGGAAGAAAAGCATTTTTGAAAAAGAGAAATTTGCTAACATCGAATATTGATTTAAGTGTAAGGAAGTCTTTTCTGAAGGCATTTGTGTGGAGTGTTGCCTTGTACGGGAGTGAAACATGGACGATAAGCAGTGCGGACAGGAAGAGAATAGAGGCTTTTGAAATGTGGTGCTACAGAAGAATGCTGAAGATTAGGTGGGTAGATTGCATAACTAATGAAGAGGTACTGAACAGAATTGGAGAGAAAAGGAATTTTTGGCATACCTTGACTAAAAGAAGGGATCGCTTGGTAGGACACATTCTTAGACATCGGGGAATCGTAAATTTAGCATTGGAGGGAAGTGTGTGGGGTAAAAATCGCAGAGGGAGACCAAGAGACGCGTATAGTAAGCAGATTCAAGTGGATGTGGGTTGCCGTTCTTATGAGGAGATGAAAAGGCTTGCTCAGGATAGAGTAGGGTGGAGAGCTGCATCAAACCAGTCTCCGGACTGAAGACCACAACAACAACATAGAGAAAATAGGATCTACATGTTCATTAGAAGGAGCAAGGCAATTAATGGAAGTGGCCATATCCACACAATTTGATACAATCGAAATTCCACCCACCTCTCCTTCAGAAATTAGGAAAATAATAAACTGTCTCAAGAGTAAACGGTCGTATGGAATTGATGACCTTTCCAGCAGGGTATTAAAAACTTGTTCCCAAGAGATAAATAGGATTCTCAGTCATATTTGTAATAGCTCTTTAAAGCAGGGTATTTTCCTGGATAGACTAAAATATGCTATCGTTGAACCTTTGCATAAAACAGGGTATACGTCCAATGTCAACAAATACGTCCCCATCTTACTTCTGACAGCCTTATCAAAAATTTTTGAAAAAGTTATGTATTCTCGAGTTGCTTCACATATTAGTAAAAATAAAGTTCTAGCAAAATGTCAGTTTGGTTTTCAAAAAAGCTTTTCAACTGAAAATGTTATATATACCTTCACCGATAAAATGTTAAATGCTTTGAATAACCAGACGTCACCAATTGGGATTTTTTGTGATCTCTCAAAGGCTTTTGATTGTGTAAATCATGGAATTGCCGACCGCGGTGGCCGAGGCGACTGAGGCGCTCCAGTCACGGTCTGCACGGCCACTACGGTCGGGGGTTCGAATCCCCCTCGGGCATGGATATTTGTGCCGACCTTAGCATTAGCTAGTTCATAAGTAGTTTGTAAGTTTTGGGACTGATGACCCCATAGTTAAGTCCCATAAGCTATACAAACATTTTGAATCATGGGATTCTTTTAGATAAGCTTAAGTATTGTGGTATGAGTGAGACAGTGCACAAATGGTTTAAATCATACTTAACCGGAAGAGTGCAGAAAGTTGAAATAAGCAGTTCACATGATATAAATGAAACAATTAATTCCTCTAACTGGGGTGTTATCAAAAATGGGATCCCACAAGGTTCGGTCTTGGGTCCCTTGCTGTTCTTAATATATATTAATGACTTGCCATTCTACATTCACGAAGATGCTAAGCTAGTACTTTCTGTTGATAATACAAGTATAGCTATCACACCTGACAAACAGGAATTAACTGATGAAACTGTAAGTGATGTCGTTCAGAAAGTTATTAAGTGGTTCTCTACAAATGGACTCTCATTAAAATTTCATACAGTAAATGGCATGACACCATTAATAAATTTGGACTTTGAACATAAATCTGTAGTTAAGGTAGAATATTCAAAATTTTGGTGTTTGCATTGACGAGGGACTGAATTGGAAGAAACATATTGAAGATCTCCTGAAACGTTTGAGTTTAGCTACTTATGCTATCAAAGTCATTGCAAAATTTGGTGATATACATTTCAGTAAATTACCTTACTACGCCTATTTTTATTCACTGCTTTCATATGGGATCATATTCTGGGGCAATTCAACATTGAGTAAAAAAGTATTCATAGCACAAAAGCGTGTAATCAGAATAATTGCTGGAGCCCACCCAAGAGCATCCTGCAGACATTTATTGAGGGATCTAGGGATCTTCACTGTAGCTTCACAATACATATATTCACTCATGACATTTGTTATTAACAATCCGAGCCAATTCAAAAGTAATAGCAGTGTGCATAGCTACAACACTAGGAGAAAGGATGACATTCACTATTCAAGGTTAAATTTAACTTTGTCTCAGAATGGGGTGAATTATGCTGCCACAAAAGTCTTTGGTCACTTACCAAACAGCATCAAAAGTCTGACAGATAGACTACTAGTATTTAAAAAGAAATTAAAGGAATTTCTGAATGGCTACTCCTTCTACAATGAAGATGAATTTTAAGATAATACTTAAAAAAAAAAAAAAAAAAAATTAAAAAAACCAAAAAAGTAATAAAAACCCTTAAAATGTTGACTGTCAGGTGTAGACAACATTTACTAGACTCACATGTTCCACATCACTACGAAATATCGTATATATGATCTATGGAACAAGTATTAATCTAATA
Source organism: Locusta migratoria (assembly GCA_026315105.1). Classification (NCBI taxonomy): domain Eukaryota; kingdom Metazoa; phylum Arthropoda; class Insecta; order Orthoptera; family Acrididae; genus Locusta; species Locusta migratoria. The sequence goes on from CM048746.1 coordinate 613,827,875, forward strand.
TAATCTAATCTAGATTGTTGTGTCTTGCAAACGTCCCTAACTGTTGACAAAGGGATCGAGACATGGCTGCACGATCCATTACAGCCATGAGGATAAGATGCCTGTCATCTCGACTGCTTATGATACGAGGCCGTTGGGATCCAGCACGGCGTTCTGTGTTGCCCTCCTGAACCCACCGATTCCATATTCTGCTAACAGTCATTGTATCTCGCGACGAACGCGAGCAGCAATGTCGAGATACAATAAACCGCAATCGCGATAGACTACAATCCGACCTTTATCAAAATCGGAAACGTGATGGTACGCATTTCTCCTCCTTACACGAGGCATCGCAACAACGTTTCACCAGGCAACGCCGTTCAACTGCTGTTTGCGCATGAGAAATCGGTTGGAAACTTTCCTCATGTCAGCACGTTGTAGGTGTCGCCACCGGCGCCAACTTTGTGTGAATGTTCTGAAAAGCTAATCATTTGCATATCACAGCATCTTCTTCCTGTCGGTTAAATTTCGCGTCTGTAGCGCGTCATCTTCGTGGTGTAGCAATTTTAATGGCCAGGAGAGTATATTGGACTTGTATCAAATAACAGACAGCATTTTCGATCCCTCCGCCTTTATTAATGAATTTCTTTGAGAATTTGATGCAAGCTGTCTGCGTAAAGTTGGGTCACGTTATGACTTGCCAGTCAACGTCAAGAAGCGCTACAGCAAAGTTGTATTTACTTCTTAAAAGAGCTTACTGAAGAATTTTAATGGATCCGTCCAAAACAATTTACCCGATAATTTGTAGTGTGACGAATGACTGTAACATTTGTCCTAAGAATTTTAAGTGATGAACATTGGCGAACTGATAATTTGCAGGAGCATCTTCATGCAGATGTGTACAATATTATAGCTGAAGGATACTTTTGGGTCTATGACTCTGAGATGAAAGTTCAGCGTTACCAATGGATACCAGGGAATCCCCTGCCCTAAACAGGAACGTCAGTCAAAATCGAATACTAGTCAGACTATTGTTTTCTCGATAATAACAGCAAACTGCGATTGCAGTTCGTTCCAAGGCGAACACGTATAAACGCCGAATCACACAAGAGCGTACTGCAACGTTTGAGAAATTGTGTACAAAGAAAGAGACCATAAAATGGGCCAGTGGTTTCTTTCTTCAGCGTAGCGACGCTCATGCCACACTTAACTTTTGATTCGCACGCTTCCGGTCGGAAAAGTTTACATATCTGTCCATATCCACATTACACTCCAGATTTCGCACCATGCGTGTTTTGGATCTTCCTAAAAGTTAAAGTTGTGCTTAAACCAAACGTTGTGATATTTATGACGTTGGGAGAGCTGCGACAGAGCAGCTGAACGCCCTTCCAAAACAGCCTTTCTGAAATTTATGCTATAGTGGATTCAATATTGGAACAACTACATTGTCAGCCAAGAAAGGATATTGAATCAAATTGTATCATATATCTTATTTCTATCGGTGTTTTTTTGTGGGTACGCCATATCTCTCGTATTACTTATCCAAAATTCACGATTGAGGTATGATTTTCAAGGTATCGTTCTCCACTAATGACGAAAAATACACAGATAGTTTAAAGTTATTGTTTTCACAAAAGAAAAACTTTATTTTGAAGAAAAAGACTATACTGTGCCTATGTTCAGTGGCGGCGCTAGACGTCGGCGACGTCGGCAACCGCCGACGGCCTCGCGCCTGTGGGGGCCTCGCAAAACATTGTTAAAATTTTAGCTATTTTTACATTTGATGTTTAACGGCGCTTTTCAACTGCTACGTTATATAGCGACGATCTAAATCTTTCATTAACTTAAACAACGGACGAACACAACATCCGTACCCAATGGTGGTATTGGACCTGCGACGAGAGCGATCTCGTTCACCGTGGTATGACGCCTTAGTGCGCTCGGCAATTCCTGGCTGGCAGCTATTTAGTTGTCCGTATTAATTTCCATATGAGTGAAGTAGTGATGCAATTTTTACTCAAATACTTGCAAAACAACTTCTTCAGTACATTTTAGAAAACAATTTCGAAGAAGTATATCCAAATGTTTATTTATAACAATCAGAATCATGCTCACAGTTTCAGTCAGTACAGCTTCGTCTGAGAGAAGCTTCACAAAGTTAAAATTCATTAAGTCTAACTTGAGAAGCACAATGAGCCAAGAAGCACTATCTGGTTTTCGGAACTATTAATTGAAGCCGAAGTAGCGGCTAGTATTAATTAAGATGCGATCTTAAAAAATTCAGTGAGTCGAAAAGCCGATAAGTTTCTCTATTTTAATTTGTGTTTGTTTATTGTAATTTTTGTTATTGTAATAGTAATATATTATATTGTATATTACACTAAAATTTTAGTGTAATTTTATTTAAAATTTTCTTCCTTACTGAAAAAAGTAAAGGGACCTCGCAAAGACGAGTTCGCCGACGCCCAATTTTCGTCTAGCGCCACCACTGCCTAAGTTGATACTCAGCGGACGATCGCAAACGAGGCTGTATTCACGGGTTCTTCCCATAGACATATATTATTAGACTGGCAAACTTGCCTCTCTGACTGAAGTTCGATGCCGCCATCCTGCCTCACCTAACGTCAAAAAGTTTCCGTACGGTACTACTATGACCTTCTGACACGATATGACGTTGTAAGCTTTACTAGTTGCTTTGAACATGATTTGCATTTGAGCTAACACTTTCGCAATTCTGAATCGTGTTATGAGAAGAACATGTTATGTACGGTTAAACATTAACATTAACATCCAAGCAAAGACTTTCTACCATTTTGTTGTGTTGCCAACATAATCATGAGAGGTCGACGGGATGATAGGTAAAATATTACCGTTACGTACAGATAAAGCAGAAGTAGTTATCTGAAAAACACTAAAAAGAATAAAGCTATGTGTAATCCACGACAAATAACAAATTTATAACTGTCATACTATTAAAAGAAAAAACTAAGTTGATCGAAACTGGAAACAGATTAATAAAAATATGAAACGCGACTCAGCGTGTGCGTCAAAGCAGACTATAGAATTCGTAAGAACTCTCAAACGAATAAGGGTACACTTTTATAATGACCATACTACTGAAAGAAAATCCGATGTTGAATGAAATTGGTAACAGATTAATAATAACAGCAAATCAATGCAACTCATCACTGTAAGTGTTGAAGTTTACTCAAGCTTAAAAAATTTCAACCATATACAAAACACGAATTTCCTATATGTCAAAACTCTAAGGACAGCATAGTTACGTCAGTTCATCCGTATTTTTACGACTGTTTTCTGTAATAACTCGCACGACTGCTCGCACTTTATAGTATAGAAATATGGCGGCGAGACTTCACTGACACCAATGATACAGTATACGGCATTGCCAGTCTAGTAAGGTATGTATGTGGTTCTCCCATCAGCCACCGCGCTGCTCGATATAAAAGCAATGTAGAAGGTGCCATCTATTGAAAATCTCTTTAATTAACATGAACAACAGCTCTTGCAATTGTTTAGATACTTTATGCAAGCCAAAGAGCTTCGTTAATGCAAGCTTAGTTTAACACACGATTTCGATTATACCCGTCGATGTAAAGCGTAGTTTATCAGACGATTTAGGATATGCACGTCGATGTAACGACGAGAAATACACAAATAATTTAATTTTACACGACAGCTCTTGCAGTCGTTTCGATTCTTTACGCAAGCGTAGTTTATTATGAGATTTATGTTTTCACAGTGATCTTTATACAAAGTGTATGAATAATTCTGGTGTCCGAGCCTAGAACTGAAGCGGAATGCACATTCATTTTTTTTTCGCGCGTTTTCCTATTGTCCGCCATGTTTAAATTTGGCAAACGAATTTCCATTAGTTATTACGTGACAAAGAAGTGTTTGCTTACCTCTTGATCTCAAATTTATGTGAACACGTTATGTAAGAGGCTAATATGGAGCACAATCGAAACGAGTTTTCTTTTCATTTTCTTGTTATTCATCATAGCAGTCATATTTGAATTTGGCGAGAAACGAAACATGAACATCTATGACTGACAGCTGAAGTTCAACATCCTGGTAAAATACTATAGAGATCAATTGTATCACATGTCAATGCTTAACAGCTGTTGAAATTGTTCACATTGTGCAAGCAAGCTTTGTGTACTGGGCGAATCCGCTGAATTACCTCAACGTTCATCTTCACAGGTAAGTACCGCTTACTATTATGACTTATAATAATTTATTTAACTTTCAATTCCCCGCTACTTTACAGTGCGAGCATTACTATTATTATTTTTATACATATGTTGCGCCTCGGTTGCACAGTGGTAGAGGACCAGACTACAAATCCAAATGTCGCGGGTTCGATCCCCACCAGGTCCTAGGATTTTTATCTGTCACTTTCCACTTCTTTCACCTCTGGCAATATTGCTCATGTGAAAAATACCGAGTAGCACCGTGGTTTGGAACCCACGTTAAACTGTAGGTCCCCCTATAACTGGCTGGGTAAGTCAGTTCGAAGGTCGGAGGAAGGCAACGGCATACCACCTCCAAACAGGACCATGCCTAGTAAAGCACTGTGGTGTTCAAACCAATCTTCGGATTATTGACTGCTTTACCTTATGTTCTTAATCTGCTTTTTCGCCACTACTATCTTTCCTATCTGTGACTGATAAGTATAGAGAATGAATTATTCACACGGATGAACTAGTTTAAGCTTATTACTCTGTTTAGAATAAAATCGTTCATCGTATTTATTTAAAACATCTCGTAACACGATTTAAAAAATCGTACTCATTCGGGCCCGGCTGAAAACGTTTTCTGAAGTGTATCTAACCCTCTTCAAACTAATACCGATATAATTCTTGACGATGAACTTAAGTACAGTTGCTAAAATTTAGCTAACGTGTTATGTTAAGTGGCTGTTCTCGTAACGGAGGCCAAGACTTGCAAAATAAATGAAGATCTAGCTTCAAAATTGATATGTATGCTTCTGAGTCAACAACATGTTACGAACGGTAAAAGGTCTTACGAAAATGGATATGAGAAGCAACTAATCAAAACTTACATTGTCGACTTCCGGACAAAATTGAGTTTGATATGGTCTCCGGAGTTATTTCATATGCTCTACACGCTCCTGCATTCAGATTTAATCTATTTGTATATTTTAACACTGAAATAGTATGTTGAAAATGAATGGTTAAAACCAATCGTATATTGTCCACATCACTGACTGAATCAGAATGTATAATGTCCGGCATTTAAGTTTCATTTTGCTTCTCTTTCCTCTAGTTTGGCAATACTGTCGAGTTTAACAAGTGTCAGGGCTTATAGAACGTCGTAGCATTATACGGCATTGTCGTCTTCTAGCATTGTTTCACACTACTTGAGCCAAATCGTTATTGTTAGCAGTGCACAGCGGCAGTATAGTGTTGTGGTTTGTGTGTATTGCTTCCAGTGGATTTAGAAAAAGGGTGTCTGGTTGTTGGGAAGGATGGTATAGATCGTGGAACAAGAAAAAGAATGAAGCAGAAATCAAAACGAGAAATTGAAACTGAGAGCAGGTAGGCCTAAATCTCCAGATTCGGCACACATTAGAAAGAAGAAAACGAACTTAATGTTTTCGAGTCGGCTTTAAAAGTTCCATGCAGCAGCCTCACTCCTGAACATATTGACTGTGATTGCTTACATGAAGAACCTGTAATGGACAAAATTTAATAAATGTACTGTACCCTATAATATTCTGCCTGTAACAGATTGTTGTGTTGATCCAGTCTTTGACAGTAATGTAAAACTTTGTATCATTCCTTGAAGTAAACATTTATCTTATTTTAAATGATACAATTCATGTGAAGCGCGAATGTCTAATATAACATTTATAAATATAAAAGTCAATGTGAAGCAATGAAGGTATGTTACTACAAACTCATCAAAACGTGTAATGTCCTATATGACGGATCAAAACGTATATTTTCCGAAATAAAAATGGATTTTCTAACCTAAATAAAAAATTGATCTCTTGCAAGGTGTATTCTAGTTTATACCTCAAAACGGATGTAACTGCGAAAACAGCTTAAAATTTTATTGAGTGGTTTAGCAGATATCAGTTTTTTGCTTCTCCTGAAAAATTTCAATCAACGGACATTATACGTTTTGATTAGTTGCCCCTCATATGATGTTTCTAAATTATCGCATTATCGGCGCGTCAATAGCAGCGAGTGTCACGTCAGGATTCTCCCTCAGGGAAACACATTGGGGTAGTGAGGCAGCGTCGCGTCGGTCGGAGCTCGTACACTGTTCTCAATGGGAGGTCAGCAGCTGCTGCTTCCCGCCTCGTAACGCGACCCTCGCTGCACTTAAGTGCTGGACGGACCAAACGATGTCAACTGAGCGGCCAGCTATTGTGTTGGCCAGCCTGACGGACGGACCCCCGCACTTCTGAGCTGCGCGGTAAACACTTTCATCAGGGTGTCGCTTGCCTCACTACCACTCCGCGATTTGCCAACGACACCTACGACGCCACAAAATAACTATCGAGTTTCGACGGACCCATTTTGGCGAAGGAGGTTTATTCATTCGATGATGCTGCAACTTGCCATTTGCTCATTTCACTGTATTAAATCACTGCTTAATTTAGCATTAACCAAGAACGTAATATGTGATGCACGTTCAAAATTAATACACGTAAATGCTGTTGGGCCACGGCCATATTCAATTTTGCGTAAAGTAGCGTTTGATGGAGGTTCAGAGAGTCCATAATAACTCGATACAGACATACCAGAAATGAAGCAAAAAATATACACAACAATCAGAATTCTTTGCATGCGATGCATGACCTGTAAAATTTAAAAGCAGTTCCTTCTTTTCGCAGACATACATAGTTATACTGTTTCAAATTATACAGTGCATCGATTGCCTCCTTCATAACTGCCTCAGCGAAATCCTATTCAATAGTCCGCTTTACTTCTTCTACTACGTCTTCTCCAAAATTTCTGGAGCAGTCTGTATTTTAACAAATTGTTACGTGTGCCGAAATATTCATTGAGGAAACCCGAAATTTTCCAGTTCTTTTTTTCTGTAGTCACATAACTTTATAGCATGCACCCAATCAAAACACTGGACAAATTTCCAAAATGTTTGTAAATCTACTCTGGTTATCAGTCCCTAGGCTTACATACTACTTAAGCTAACTTATGCGAAAGACAACAAATACACCCATGCTCGAGGGAGGACTCGAAACTCCGACGGCGAACAGAGGCGCGTCCGCATCCAGGCGCCTTGGAACGCTCGGCCACTCCACCGCGGCAACAAATTTCCCTTCTCTTTTTCACCAATTGCAGAAATATTAAAAAGTGTGCATGATTCATCTTTTTTTTTTTTTTTTTTTTTTTTTTTTTTTTTTTTTTTTTTTTTTTTTTTCAAAAATATACCTGCTCGAAATTTCAACTGCAGTCTGCAGTATGTAACTCGATTACAGTATATCCATATGTGTCGCTGTCTTAGCAACAATGTGATGTTGAAACTTTGCCCGAGTCTTTCTGTTCGTGATGATCACGATGAGAATGTCTGCTGAACAGTTTATGTGTCGGAACGACAGTGTAGTTCATTTCGTATAAGATCTGGGGTACGACTGTAAACCTGAAGCACCAGACTATTATGTATCAGTCCACTTGTTTTCCTCCAGAAAAAAAGAAATTTGAAGTACGATATGTGTGAACAGACATAAATCTAGGAGTTTTTGTATCTGCTAATATGCAATTATGTTCTTGATAGTATAAAGAAATATAGCTATGGTTTCTTTTTCATAGCACCACTATTACATAATATTAACACATAATTTTATTGTAACCCTCACTTAACGTCTCCAAGGAAAATGAAGCATACATTTACACTGATAACATATTAGTTACTATTTTATACTACACATTATGAAGGCAAAATTTGTTATAGCGTTATATCATTTTTTTATAGTGAGACAATGTTAATAATATTTTATGATGTATTTTATCCTTTATTTTGTAAAAGCAAATAGAGTTTTAATGGGACATTTTATCTAGAACAACATAAACACAAGATATATGTACTGTTACTATATATCCACTATAAGGAGGTCATATTATTTTAAGATTTGATACCACTGGACGTAACTGTACAATTTATATATCGATTTAAAGTATATGTATCGATCATAGGTGTTGTTTGATACTACATTGTAACATGTGTTTGGTTGTTGTAAACGAACGTTCTGGTTGATGGGCTTGCAATATGGGTGCCACATATGTAATGATAGCCACAAAAATGGTTTATTTTTGACATACCCATATTCAAGAACACACAGTAAACGCGACGAAATATTACCATGTGATATTTAAATGTTAACAAGGCTTGTGATTATGTTAAACTTGGTATTGTGTAATATGTGACAGTTACACATACTAGTACTTGTCTTACTGACTTGAAGATGGCAACACAGAACTGCCGAAACTGGTCTAATAAAGCAATTTTAAACTAGCGATCTTTGCTCCTCTCCTTATGTAGATTCCAATTACAAGTTTGTACATATTCTTGCAACTGACACTCGATTATTATTATTATTATTATTATTATTTGTGATGTGGCGTATGTAGCAGAGCGTGGTGTATCCTGGACTAGCCGTTTTTCAGTCATAGAACAGACGTTTTTGATAGACGAGAGATCGGGAGAACAGAGAGGCCAAGGCAGCATATGTGACATATGTCCCACATGTAGTCACGCATTAGCTTGTTGTAATGTGGCCGTTGACAATCTCCGAAGGTATGGAAGGACAATAGGCTGGCAGGTTACTGCACCAGAGGGAAAGAGGGGGCAAACTGGGGCATTCTGAAGCTGTCTGGACGAGACGAAACAACCTCACGAGAGAACAATACCAGAACACTCAGTCGCCTGTCCCCCTTTATTTGGCGCTTGTAGGTGTCGCTACTGGCGCCCATAGTGTGCGCCTACGCTGAAGCTGATCGCGTACAGCTCTCGTCGCCGCAAATGCATGCTGTAAATTCCCGTTGTTCACTTCAGGGTGCTGCATTTTGGGTTGCCAGCAGTATATTACGGCCTCAATCGATGAGAAACATTCAACTGTAAGGACAATTACCGGGCGGGGATGGCCGCCACGTCACCGTTTGGACGACCTCTCTCGCCGGAGGTCGGAGTTGTCCTCTGGCATGGGTGTGTGTCTTGGCCTTAGCATGAATTAGTTTACCTTAGTTTAAGTAGTGTTTAAGTCTAGGGACCAATGACACTAACAGTTTGGTCCCTCAGTTACACAAATTAAATAAATAAAAGTTAAACAGATTTACTAAACGTACGTACATACATACTAAACGACAAATCAGAGTGTAAGGAGTTTTTAACAAATATGTTGCTTTCTGAGGACTCACAGTTTCAAAACCTTTGTCCAGGATATTTCAAAACTTTTTTCAGAATAAAAGTAAATTAGCATCATACTAGGTATGTATTTAAGACGTCTTGAGAAAATAGTTTATTTTTGATTGGTTTATGTACCCAAAAATATATTTCTTCCAAAAATATATGACAGACACCTCTGTCACATTCTAGCACAACCTCATTTGCAGATTTAAAAAGGTTACTCCGAGGAGCAGTGGCAATATCAGTGCATTAATCCGCCGCAGAAAAACAGATGAGGAAATAAAAGGACGCCGACGATTATCTACAAGCGAGGTGACCAGACGAAACAGTTCAACATCGAATTAAATGGGTGGAGTGGGAATCGTCAGACCTGTTTAAGTTTAGTGCCCCCTGAATTGCTTCCTCTCTTGGTTGGCAGAAGTGTGTCAGAGAAGAGGTCCCACGGGAACAGACGACCGTCCTGGTGCCTGCAGCTGCAGATAAAATCTAATTTAAAGGCAAAAGTATGCAAATAAGGGTACCCTCCGCGAAACAGAATTTCTACGTGGGTGTGACGTCTAACGCTAGTGAAAAAAGGATGAGAAGGAATGGTGCACGCTGACATCAAAGTGAGTAATTTTCTAAATGTGCTGCACATCGCATGTACTTTCACTAATTCAATTTCGTCTTTTCTGTTGTCAATTACTGTTAGTCTTTTTTTTTCCACTGCTACGTCAATTAGTGCCTGCCATCAAGTACACCAGACACTCACACATTTTGATTAAACACTACTGTCACAAAATAAATGGCGCCATTACTTGTATCTATGACTGTAATTTCTCGGCGTGATGACATGAAACCTTTTTCATACTTCAGAAATAGTTCATAAACGGACAATCATAAATATGAAGCATCCTCTCACTTGGCAGAAAAAGAGAAGACAATAAAGGTTTGTAGTCCACAGCAATGATTTAAAGGTTACCAAAGTAGTTCTTTGACAGAAGCTTGCGAGTTCGGTCAATCGTGTGAAGGCATCTGTGAATCGGTGCAGGCCTACACAGAAACTCGCATGAGAGACAGATACTGTGACGATCGCGGCGTTCGGTTGCCCACTTGTAACCTATTATGCAAGGAGAGTTTTGAAATGTTTACTCCTTTACTCTGCCGGGAGTTATTTAGCGAGAACATCTTCCTTTTGTAGAGACACCTGCTATAGCCCATCTGAGAGCCTGTAACAAGTGCCAGAGTCACAAAGGCACATGTTTCTAACTCGTAGGTTTTCCATACAGAATATCTTACTATCTTCATTGTTCTAGCTGCTTCTTCCTCAAGCGTAAATAGTTTTTTCATCGCAACATTCAGCTAAAATTTTGTCGTTACCTTTTAGGTCTGTTTAACAACGCTCACATCTTTCATGTACATTACAATAAAGCTAAAAATATTGAACGTCTACTAAAGACGAACAAAGATACTGAAAACGATAAAAAGGATGGATATCATTAGACGCAAAGTTGACGTGAATCTTGACGTATCCACGACTTGAAACAACTATGCAAGAAATAGAGGACAAGTAGCAGCTCCGTGTAAAGACACAGACAGTCACGTGGAACAGTCATCACATTCATACATTATTATATAATAATGTTCCTTTGTGGTTATTCACGCAGATTTACTGTTGGGTGATTCACAACATTTTTATTATTCTACATTTTAGAGTGATATGTTTTTTATTTCTTATTTCCAGTCTTCATAGCAGTAATATTTATCAACCTAGTGGGATAAAACTAGAAATGCTGTGTACAACTCTCAAATAGAGTAAAGTTGCATATTGATATTACACTGCTGTTCCAAAAATTTTATTTCGGACCAATAACGTCATCTTCGGATCTCCTGTACATTTAGAAGAACAAATTCACAACCTGAGAATAACGTAATATATGGTTTTCACAAAAGAAAATTATATATACATTTGCCACTCATTTGCGGCTCCGCAGCACAGTGGTAGAGTGCCAGACTACAAATCCAAAGGTCGCCGGTTCGATCCCCGCTAGCTCCTAGGATTTTTGTCTGTCACTTTCCACTTCTTTCACCTCTGGCAGCGTTGCTGATGTGAAAAATACCGAGTAGCACCGTGGTTCGGAACCCACGTTAAACTGTAGGTCCCCCTATAACTGGCTGGGTAAGTCAGTTCGAAGGTCGGAGGAAAGCAACGGCATACCACCTCCAAACAGGACCATGCCTAGTAAAGCACTGTGGTGTTCAAACCAATCTTCGGATTGTTGACTGCTTTACCTTTTTTTTTACTTAATTAACAAAAAAGAACTTGAACAATGGGTAATAGCGTATTTCCATAGCGCACTGACTGAAGTAGAGAAAACTTCCTACTCCATTGTGGGTATCCCTTATTTATCTTTTTTATCTAAAACTGAGATTAAGATGTTTTATTCCGAAAAAACTCTTTATTAATTAAAATTAATACATTATATTATTTATATTAAAATTAAACGATAAATATTTCTAGTTAAAATGCGCCTGTACTGCTGGTAACCAGTTACCTTATTCAGATAAATACGATGGTTGGACCTTAAATAGTGGCAACACTGCTGTGGAGACACTACACAACGGAATGTACTACTGTCGCTGATAGTACACGTTGTTGACGGGTCTACTTTACCGCCGAGCAAATGGAGTCGCCCGTACCACGTCACTGGCGAGCGCACAATCGAGGGAAACACAGTCATTTTCGAGCGATCTGCCTAACGTAACGGTGTCACGATGTTTTCGAAACTGGAACAACGGAGTTGGATCAAAATTGAATTACTTTTCCTTTTTTGGAGCCTCACCTGCTTTGTGAAAGAAGCGGCAACACTTTCTGCGCAACTCACCCATCATTTTGCAAGACAATGCGTGGGCCCATACAGCGCAAGCTGTGGCTGCTCTCTTCGGTCGATGGGACTGAGAAGTGCTGTACCATCCACCATACTCCCCGCACTTTAGTCCTTGTGACTTTGATTTGGTTCGTAAGATGAAGAAACCACTTCGTGACAGAACTGTTCCAGAGATTCGACAGACAGTATACCGCTCTATTCGCACCATCAACAGAACAGGCTCTGCTAACGGTATACTACGCCTTCCACATCGCTGGCAACGGGTTCTACACAATGTTGGAGACTACTTTAAATGGCAGTAACATCTGTTCAAACCTAGCCCTTCTCAGTTTTTTTTTTTTTTTTTTTTTTTTTTTTTTTTTTTTTTTTTTTTTTTTTTTTTGTGAAACAAGGTTATCTAAGACACTCATGGGCTCAGGATCGGAGAGTAAGACGAGTTGATGTAGGCCAAACAGAAAGTATTTGGATTCGGTAAAGAATGATTTTGAAGCAAAAGGCTTACATCAGACGAAGCATCAATGTTAGCCCTGAATAGGAAATTATGGAGGAATTTTATTATTGAGTCTATGCTCCAGACTGAACGCCGAAAGGCATAATCAGTCTCTAATGATGATGCTGATGATTTTAGTGACGCAGAAGAACATGATAATGTGAAATAGAATCGAATTATTGACGAAATTAGTAATCATAGCAGATTTCACGAGGGTTGGAACTGAAATAGTGGCACCACTGCTGTGGAGACACTATGCAATGGAATCTACTATTGTCGCCGATAGTACACGTTGTTGACATACCTACCTTACCTCCGAGCAAAGGGACTCGCCCACCCCACATCACCGGCGAGCGTACAATCGAGGGAAACACAAACACTTGTGAGCGATCTGTCTAACGTAACGGTCTCCCGAAGTTTTCAAATGTTCAAATGTCTGTAAATCTATCGGACCAAACGGCGTGGCCATCAGTCCGTAGCTTACAAACTACTTAAACCTAGGTAAACTAATCTAAGGACAACACACACACCCATGCCCCAGGGATGACTCGAACCTCCACGGCGAGCAACCGCGCGCTCCGCAGCGAGACGCTTTAGACCGCTCGGCTAATCCACCACGGCCCGATGTTTTCAAAACAGGAACAACGGATTTGGATCAAGACTGAATTACTGTTCGTTTTCGGAACATCACCAGTGACCAGCTTTGCGAAAGAAGCGGCAATACTGTCTGCGCAACTGACCCATCATTTTGCACGACAATGCACGAGCGCATACTATGCCTTTCACAAAGCTGGCAATGGGTTCTACACAACGTTGGTGATTACTTTGAAGGTGCAAACATTTAATACTTTTGTATCAGTTGTGAATAAATAGTTACCTCTAATTTCCAATCCTCGTAGATATATACCATTTAATCAGGCAATAAACATCTTGACAGAAATGTCTCTGATATTACAGCTGTATAATTTTACAAAATTACTCTCTGTACATGGTCCTTAACTAATTATTTGAATTTTTAAATACATTATACACTGTCATATACAATCATCAGTGAAATAAGTTATGTGAATTGAAGTCAAAGTGTAACCTTTACTACTGTTATGTCTACAGTCGCCAGGCTACAGGTGCCTATAGAGCGAGTGGCTCTTGCTTTCTAGTGAGGGGGCAGCTTTGCACTTTGCGGGCAAAGTGCGGAGCAGCGCTCCAGAAGGGACTTCGTCTTAGGCAGCAGGCGAGTACGGTCGGCTCGACTTAGGTGCTTACTTGTGTCTGTTTTGAGACATCTGTTATTTTTCCACTTATTGCGCTTTGTGGACTTGGAGTTTCAGATTCACTTTTCAGACACCGCCTTAAACTTGTCTGTCGACCTATCATAGAGGTGTGAATAGGCTCAGCCAGTTTGAATCAGCAGGGCCGACGCGCTGATAACGTTATTTCTAGTTCTGGTGTCAATTGCGAACTTCACAATCTTGTGTCTAGCACACATAGTCTGAGTTGGCGAAACATAGCCGAGCCTGTGATTTCGTTAGACACTGTGTGCTTGCCGTGGACACAGAGGCTGAGAGTAGGGCATTCACGCTTCTGTCTTGAGAAGATTTTTTTCTCTCGATTGGACCACGATTCGCAGCACTCTAAAGCACTGCCGCCCACGACCAGTTCCAGCGACGCCAGCTTCAGCAGCATTTGGTTAAGTATTGCTTGCAACTGCTTATCTGGGCAGGAGTTAGGATTCTTCCTTTTGACAGTTTTCTTAAACATCATTTTATGTGGAAAGCTCTCGTAATGATAGCACGCTCCCTTGGTCTCCTTCGTGATGCGAGTTATTCCCTACTGTCTGAGATTACAATTATAGTAGGCACTTGCCAGTTTCAAAATATTCAAATGTTTGTATAGCTTATGGGACTTAACTACGGGATCATCAGTCCCTAAACTTACAAACTACTTATCAACTAACTAACACTAAGGACGGCACAAATATCTATGTCCGAGGGGGATTCAAACCCCCGACCATAGTGGCCGTGCAGACCGTGACTGGAGCGCCTCAGTCCCCTCGGCCACCGCGGCCGGCCTGTACTTCCCAATTCCCACATATCTTTACCTCGCAAACCACCCAAAACCCGACCATCAATCGTAACTTTACAGTACGTAGCAGTATTCCAGTTAAGGTGGTGTCTATTGAACAATTTTTTTTTAAATTTTAAATTGAAAATGTAAATTAGGCCTGTAAATGGAAAATATTTTGATATAATACGAAAAAGCCCACACAATGAAAATAATATTGCAAAGTATTTACAGATGAGACTCAGTCCCGTATTATGTGTCACTCGATACACAAAATCCCAACATGTTAATTTTAAATTACTGTCATAAATAATTTACCAAAAGCATCTATTATTATAAAACTTGCGGATGGCTGCTATTCGTCGCCTACACTTGAATTTACCATTGTAATTATACAGTACAGGTTGTAAGGTTAACGAGGAAACGAATTCCTGTTGTTAGTGCTACTAATGATGGGAAGCTAAATAGAAAAGAGCGATTATGTGAGGCAAATTTGCACTGTACCATTCAACTAGACGACTGCTAGCTGCGTCCTCTGCCTCTGAAATATTAATAAATACCAATTCAATGGTCAAGTCTGAGGTTAGCCAGTCATCACTTTTTTATTGTCTCAATGAAGTCAAGACTCAATATTTTTCCCTATTCAAAGTGGGGATTGTACACTGGTTATAGGAAATCAGTCCACCGGTGTGCCATCACTGTTGCCCGCAGGTGTTAAGTACGATTATGGACTTTCAGTAATGTCCACTTATCTGGTCCATAAGTGCTGTAGTTACATGAGACTCAGTTCAAACAATAAGCACTGTGTACACCTATGTCTTCTCCTCTCGGCACCACAGGGTCCCTATTTGACGTCTAACGCTAGTGAAAAAAGGATGAGAAGGAATGGTGCACGCTGACATCAAAGTGAGTAATTTTCTAAATGTGCTGCACATCGCATGTACTTTCACTAATTCAATTTCGTCTTTTCTGTTGTCAATTACTGTTAGTCTTTTTTTTCCACTGCTACGTCAATTAGTGCCTGCCATCAAGTACACCAGACACTCACACATTTTGATTAAACACTACTGTCACAAAATAAATGGCGCCATTACTTGTATCTATGACTGTAATTTCTCGGCGTGATGACATGAAACCTTTTTCATACTTCAGAAATAGTTCATAAACGGACAATCATAAATATGAAGCATCCTCTCACTTGGCAGAAAAAGAGAAGACAATAAAGGTTTGTAGTCCACAGCAATGATTTAAAGGTTACCAAAGTAGTTCTTTGACAGAAGCTTGCGAGTTCGGTCAATCGTGTGAAGGCATCTGTGAATCGGTGCAGGCCTACACAGAAACTCGCATGAGAGATAGATACTGTGACGATCGCGGCGTTCGGTTGCCCACTTGTAACCTATTATGCAAGGAGAGTTTTGAAATGTTTACTCCTTTACTCTGCCGGGAGTTATTTAGCGAGAACATCTTCCTTTTGTAGAGACACCTGCTATAGCCCATCTGAGAGCCTGTAACAAGTGCCAGAGTCACAAAGGCACATGTTTCTAACTCGTAGGTTTTCCATACAGAATATCTTACTATCTTCATTGTTCTAGCTGCTTCTTCCTCAAGCGTAAATAGTTTTTTCATCGCAACATTCAGCTAAAATTTTGTCGTTACCTTTTAGGTCTGTTTAACAACGCTCACATCTTTCATGTACATTACAATAAAGCTAAAAATATTGAACGTCTACTAAAGACGAACAAAGATACTGAAAACGATAAAAAGGATGGATATCATTAGACGCAAAGTTGACGTGAATCTTGACGTATCCACGACTTGAAACAACTATGCAAGAAATAGAGGACAAGTAGCAGCTCCGTGTAAAGACACAGGCAGTCACGTGGAACAGTCATCACATTCATACATTATTATATAATAATGTTCCTTTGTGGTTATTCACGCAGATTTACTGTTGGGTGATTCACAACATTTTTATTATTCTACATTTTAGAGTGATATGTTTTTTATTTCTTATTTCCAGTCTTCATAGCAGTAATATTTATCAAACTAGTGGGATAAAACTAGAAATGCTGTGTACAACTCTCAAATAGAGTAAAGTTGCATATTGATATTACACTGCTGTTCCAAAAATTTTATTTCGGACCAATAACGTCATCTTCGGATCTCCTGTACATTTAGAAGAACAAATTCACAACCTGAGAATAACGTAATATATGGTTTTCACAAAAGAAAATTATATATACATTTGCCACTCATTTGCGGCTCCGCAGCACAGTGGTAGAGTGCCAGACTACAAATCCAAAGGTCGCCGGTTCGATCCCCGCTAGCTCCTAGGATTTTTATCTGTCACTTTCCACTTCTTTCACCTCTGGCAGCGTTGCTGATGTGAAAAATACCGAGTAGCACCGTGGTTCGGAACCCACGTTAAACTGTAGGTCCCCCTATAACTGGCTGGGTAAGTCAGTTCGAAGGTCGGAGGAAAGCAACGGCATACCACCTCCAAACAGGACCATGCCTAGTAAAGCACTGTGGTGTTCAAACCAATCTTCGGATTGTTGACTGCTTTACCTTTTTTTTTACTTAATTAACAAAAAAAAACTTGTACAATGGGTAATAGCGTATTTCCATAGCGCACTGACTGAAGTAGAGAAAACTTCCTACTCCATTGTGGGTATCCCTTATTTATCTTTTTTATCTAAAACTGAGATTAAGATGTTTTATTCCGAAAAAACTCTTTATTAATTAAAATTAATACATTATATTATTTATATTAAAATTAAACGATAAATATTTCTAGTTAAAATGCGCCTGTACTGCTGGTAACCAGTTACCTTATTCAGATAAATACGATGGTTGGACCTTAAATAGTGGCAACACTGCTGTGGAGACACTACACAACGGAATGTACTACTGTCGCTGATAGTACACGTTGTTGACGGGTCTACTTTACCGCCGAGCAAATGGAGTCGCCCGTACCACGTCACTGGCGAGCGCACAATCGAGGGAAACACAGTCATTTTCGAGCGATCTGCCTAACGTAACGGTGTCACGATGTTTTCGAAACTGGAACAACGGAGTTGGATCAAAATTGAATTACTTTTCCTTTTTTGGAGCCTCACCTGCTTTGTGAAAGAAGCGGCAACACTTTCTGCGCAACTCACCCATCATTTTGCAAGACAATGCGTGGGCCCATACAGCGCAAGCTGTGGCTGCTCTCTTCGGTCGATGGGACTGAGAAGTGCTGTACCATCCACCATACTCCCCGCACTTTAGTCCTTGTGACTTTGATTTGGTTCCTAAGATGAAGAAACCACTTCGTGACAGAACTGTTCCAGAGATTCGACAGACAGTATACCGCTCTATTCGCACCATCAACAGAACAGGCTCTGCTAACGGTATACTACGCCTTCCACATCGCTGGCAACGGGTTCTACACAATGTTGGAGACTACTTTAAATGGCAGTAACATCTGTTCAAACCTAGCCCTTCTCAGTTTTTTTTTTTTTTTTTTTTTTTTTTTTTTTTTTTTTTTTTTTTTGTGAAACAAGGTTATCTAAGACACTCATGGGCTCAGGATCGGAGAGTAAGACGAGTTGATGTAGGCCAAACAGAAAGTATTTGGATTCGGTAAAGAATGATTTTGAAGCAAAAGGCTTACATCAGACGAAGCATCAATGTTAGCCCTGAATAGGGAATTATGGAGGAATTTTATTATTGAGTCTATGCTCCAGACTGAACGCCGAAAGGCATAATCAGTCTCTAATGATGATGCTGATGATTTTAGTGACGCAGAAGAACATGATAATGTGAAATAGAATCGAATTATTGACGAAATTAGTAATCATAGCAGATTTCACGAGGGTTGGAACTGAAATAGTGGCACCACTGCTGTGGAGACACTATGCAATGGAATCTACTATTGTCGCCGATAGTACACGTTGTTGACATACCTACCTTACCTCCGAGCAAAGGGACTCGCCCACCCCACATCACCGGCGAGCGTACAATCGAGGGAAACACAAACACTTGTGAGCGATCTGTCTAACGTAACGGTCTCCCGAAGTTTTCAAATGTTCAAATGTCTGTAAATCTATCGGACCAAACGGCGTGGCCATCAGTCCGTAGCTTACAAACTACTTAAACCTAGGTAAACTAATCTAAGGACAACACACACACCCATGCCCCAGGGATGACTCGAACCTCCACGGCTAGCAACCGCGCGCTCCGCAGCGAGACGCTTTAGACCGCTCGGCTAATCCACCGCGGCCCGAAGTTTTCAAAACAGGAACAACGGATTTGGATCGAGACTGAATTACTGTTCGTTTTCGGAACATCACCAGTGACCAGCTTTGCGAAAGAAGCGGCAATACTGTCTGCGCAACTGACCCATCATTTTGCACGACAATGCGCGAGCGCATACTATGCCTTTCACAAAGCTGGCAATGGGTTCTACACAACGTTGGTGATTACTTTGAAGGTGCAAACATTTAATACTTTTGTATCAGTTGTGAATAAATAGTTACCTCTAATTTCCAATCCTCGTACATATATACCATTTAATCGGGCAATAAACATCTTGACAGAAATGTCTCTGATATTACAGCTGTATAATTTTACAAAATTACTCTCTGTACATGGTCCTTAACTAATTATTTGAATTTTTAAATACATTATACACTGTCATATACAATCATCAGTGAAATAAGTTATGTGAATTGAAGTCAAAGTGTAACCTTTGCTACTGTTATGTCTACAGTCGGCAGTCTACAGGTGCCTATAGAGCGAGTGGCTCTTGCTTTCTAGTGAGGGGGCAGCTTTGCACTTTGCGGGCAAAGTGCGGAGCAGCGCTCCAGAAGGGACTTCGTCTTAGGCAGCAGGCGAGTACGGTCGGCTCGACTTAGGTGCTTACTTGTGTCTGTTTTGAGACATCTGTTATTTTTCCACTTATTGCGCTTTGTGGACTTGGAGTTTCAGATTCACTTTTCAGACACCGCCTTAAACTTGTCTGTCGACCTATCATAGAGGTGTGAATAGGCTCAGCCAGTTTGAATCAGCAGCACCGACGCGCTGATAACGTTATTTCTAGTTCTGGTGTCAATTGCGAACTTCACAATCTTGTGTCTAGCACACATAGTCTGAGTTGGCGAAACATAGCCGAGCCTGTGATTTCGTTAGACACTGTGTGCTTGCCGTGGACACAGAGGCTGAGAGTAGGGCATTCACGCTTCTGTCTTGAGAAGATTTTTTTCTCTCGATTGGACCACGATTCGCAGCACTCTAAAGCACTGCCGCCCACGACCAGTTCCAGCGACGCCAGCTTCAGCAGCATTTGGTTAAGTATTGCTTGCAACTGCTTATCTGGGCAGGAGTTAGGATTCTTCCTTTTGACAGTTTTCTTAAACATCATTTTATGTGGAAAGCTCTCGTAATTATAGCACGCTCCCTTGGTCTCCGTGATGCGAGTTATTCCCTACTGTCTGAGATTACAATTATAGTAGGCACTTGCCAGTTTCAAAATATTCAAATGTTTGTATAGCTTATGGGACTTAACTACGGGGTCACCAGTCCCTAAACTTACAAACTACTTATCAACTAACTAACACTAAGGACGGCACAAATATCCATGTCCGAGGGGGATTCAAACCCCCGACCATAGTGGCCGTGCAGACCGTGACTGGAGCGCCTCAGTCCCCTCGGCCACCGCGGCCGGCCTGTACTTCCCAATTCCCACATATCTTTACCTCGCAAACCACCCAAAACCCGACCATCAATCGTAATTTTACAGTACGTAGCAGTATTCCAGTTAAGGTGGTGTCTATTGAACAATTTTTTTTTTTTTAATTTTAAATTGAAAATGTAAATTAGGCCTGTAAATGGAAAATATTTTGATATAATACGAAAAAGACCACACAATGAAAATAATATTGCAAAGTATTTACAGATGAGACTCAGTCCTGTATTATGTGTCACTCGATACACAAAATCCAAACATGTTAATTTTAAATTACTGTCATAAATAATTTACCAAAAGCATCTATTATTATAAAACTTGCGGATGGCTGCTATTCGTCGCCTACACTTGAATTTACCATTGTAATTATACAGTACAGGTTGTAAGGTTAACGAGGAAACGAATTCCTGTTGTTAGTGCTACTAATGATGGGAAGCTAAATAGAAAAGAGCTAAGGCAGAACTACTAAACACAGCTTTCCGAAATTCTTTCACCAAAGAAGACGAAGTGAACACTCCAGTATTCAATCCAAGAACAGCTGCCAGCATGCGAAACTTAGAAGTAGATGTTCCTGGAGTAGTAAAACAACTTAAGTCACTAAACAAAAATAAATCTTCCGGGCCAGATTGTATACCAACTAGATTCCTCTCAGAGTATGCTGATGAAATAGCTCCGTACTTAGCTATAATTTACAACCGATCACTCAGCGAAAGATCCGTACCCAAAGACTGGAAAGTTGCCCAAATTACTCCAATATTCAAGAAAGGCAATAGGAGTGATCCCCAAAATTACAGGCCTATCTCATTGACGTCGATTTGCAGTAGGATTTTGGAACATATCTTTGTTCGAATATTATGTACTACCTCGAAGAGAACGACCTATTAACCAATAGTCAGCACGGATTCAGAAAGTGTCGCTCTTGCGAAACACAGCTTGCCCTTTATTCACATGAAGTGTTAAGTGCCATCGACAAGGGATCTCAAATCGATTCCATATTTCTGGATTTCCGGAAGGCTTTTGATACTGTACCCCACAAGCGGCTTCTAATGAAATTGCGTGCTTATGGAATATCTCCCCAATTGTGCGATTGGATTCACGATTTCCTATCAGAAAGGACACAGTTCGTTGTAATTGACGGTAAGTCATCGAGTAAAACAAAAGTGATATCTGGCGTTCCACAGGGAAGCGTTATTGGTCCCCTACTCTTCCTCGTGTTTATAAACGATTTAGGAGATAATCTGAATAGCTCCCTTAGACTGTTCGCGGATGATGCTGTCGTTTATCGGTTAGTGAAGTCAACAGAGGATCAAAAGCAACTGCAAAGCGATTTAGACAAAATTTCTACTTGGTGCGAAAATTGGCAATTGACACTAAATAAAGAAAAGTGTGAAGTAATACACATGACCACTAAAAGAAATCCGCTGAACTTCAATTACGCGATAAATCAGTCAAACCTTAAGGTCGTAAATTCTACCAAATACCTAGGAGTTACAATTACGAACAACTTTGACTGGAGAGAACACATAGAAAATATTGTGGGGAAGGCGAACCAAAGGTTACGTTTCATTGGCAGAACGCTTAGACGATGCACCAGCTCCACCAAAGAGACTGCCTACATCACACTTGTGCGTCCTCTCTTGGAGTACTGTTGCCCCTTGTGGGACCCTCACCAGGTGGGACTGACGGAAGATATTGAGAAGGTTCAGAGAAGGGCAGCTCGTTTTGTTTTATCACGTTACGGGGGGGAAAGCGTCACGGAAATGTTGCACGAATTGGGGTGGAAATCATTAAAAGAAAGACGTTATTCATTGCGGCGCGATCTGTTTGCGAAGTTTCAATCACCGACTTTTAGTTCTGAATGTGAAAATATTTTGCTAGCACCCACCTACTTAGGGAGACATGACCATCCCAATAAAATAAGAGAAATCAGATCGAAAGCGGAACGATTTAGGTGTTCTTTCTTCCCGCGCGCTATTAGAGAATGGAACGGTAGAGAAAAGTTATGAAGGTGGTTAATAAACCCTCTGCCAGGCACTTAAATGTGATTTGCAGAGTATCGATGTAGATGTAGATGTAGATTATGTGAGGCAAATTTGCACTGTACCATTCAACTAGACGACTGCTAGCTGCGTCCTCTGCCTCTGAAATATTAATAAATACCAATTCAATGGTCAAGTCTGAGGTTAGCCAGTCATCACTTTTTTATTGTCTCAATGAAGTCAAGACTCAATATTTTTCCCTATTCAAAGTGGGGATTGTACACTGGTTATAGGAAATCAGTCCACCGGTGTGCCATCACTGTTGCCCGCAGGTGTTAAGTACGATTATGGACTTTCAGTAATGTCCACTTATCTGGTCCATAAGTGCTGTAGTTACATGAGACTCAGTTCAAACAATAAGCACTGTGTACACCTATGTCTCCTCCTCTCGGCACCACAGGGTCCCTATTTGCGCAAGCAAAATTCGTCACAGGGTCACCACTGGCCGTGAAAGTGGTTGTAAAAACGTTTTTCTTGCCACATACATCGTTTAGCGCTCCCACTCCGTGCCAGTACTCAATACAATAACGCTCCAGCAGTCAATAAGAGACACGTAAGAAGTTCTGAAGTTACCGAGCTTACTCGCGACCAATTACATAAATCCTTGTAGAAATGCTATGGCAGCGTTACAGGTGGAGTCACTTGGTGGAAAAGGAGGGCGGGGTCGTTACAAGGCCATTACATCTTTGTAGTTGCCACATATACTTAATAATGTTGCTAAAAGGCTCCGCTTTCTACCATCGATTAATTTTCGACGCATTCTATATTATCCACTTGCGTTGCGTCCTGTGTTCACTGGCTCAGTGAACCCCCGGAAAAAACCTCGTCGTGACAAAGAGTAAATAAATAAATAAAATAAAAAGTGGTTTTAAACAATTATTCTTCGTTTCGTTCTTATATCAGAACATTTTATATGCACATTGAAAGAATCTTTATCGCATGAGAAACGTTTTACGCCGGCCGCGGTGGCCGAAGGGACTGAGGCGCTCCAGTCACGGTCTGCATGGCCACTACGGTCGGGGGTTCGAATCCCCCCTCGGGCATGGATATTTGTGACGTCCTTAGGATTAGCTAGTTCTTAAGTAGTCTGTAAGTTTAGGGACTGATGACCCCATAGTTAAGTCCCATAGACTCTATGTGGTGTCGCACAAGTACAAAGTGCGCGCCACCTACTTTCGCCGCGCACCGCCATACGACGACAGCCACGAGCTGTCAATATATATCTCGTTCTAATTTACTCTAGTGTTTCTAGTTTCTGGCTGCTCCCCTCCGTACCTGCACCAGCGTGCTATCTTTATTCTTGTGTCGGTCTCATTCCACTCGGCCACCGACACCTACGACGGAAACGAGACACAAAAGCGGCGACGAGGCTGGGACACAAAACTCTACAAACATTAAATTAAATTAATTAAACTTTTTACGTTGCGGAGACGGCGCGTTTACGAGTGGTAGCGCGGCCGCCTAATATAGGCGGCAGTTGCCGCAGCATTGCAATGCGCATGCGCGGCTGAGGTTCACATTTTCTTCTGAACCCCCCTGGAGGCAGCATATGGCGGTCCCGCGTCATGGAGGGTCGAGGGGAAATGCTGCTTTTAACATTGGCGTTAGAGAGACACCCGCTCCTGGCTACTCGAGCTCTGGCGGTTACATACGAATGGTCCCGAAACAAAACGCTACTGCGCACCTCGCCTTGTGCATGCGCAAATCCTTCATGAAGGCAAGGCATATTTGCTTTTGTCATATTTGCTAAAATATCTTATAACTATCAATTAAAGAAGAATCATTTGTAAAAGCCTTCAGAAGCACCGATTATGAATAATAACGAAGTCACTACTATCCACCTAGCAAGAATAGCGGTGCGGTTAGCGGCAATAGTTTTTTTAACCCAATCTTCTTTTTAACAGGTAAAGGAACAACAATGACTTGTTACTTCTCACATATCTTTGGACTTTTAGGCAAATGCGTTGCCATTTTGAGGGTAAATGACATTTATACTTTTCTTTGAAACAAATATTTAACTGTTTGAAAAAGAGTTGGGGGAGAACACTCTTTGCACATGCCTAAGGTTAGGAGAGGGTGCTGCTTACAGTGTCTCATGACCTGAAGATAGCTTGTCTCTTCATCTTAACACATTCATTTTGTTTCAGTCACTTAAAAGTGTAGTCAGTTACGGTGTTTTAGTGTTCATGTGCTTATTCATATGTTCTTGTTGCTTATTATCAAAGAAAAATTAACTACTTTCAGTATCTTTTAGAAACATATTACTCAACTTTACATGAACCACAGACATTGCCGACGTGGGGTGGCTTGCGTGCCTCAGCGATACAAATAGCCGTACCGTAGGTTCAACCACAGCTGGAGGGGTATCTGTGGAGAGGCCAGACAAACGTGTTGTTCCTCAAGAGGGACAGCAAGCCGGCCACGGTGGCCGAGGGGACTGAGGCGATCCAGTGACGATCTGCACGGCCACTACGGTCGGGGGTTCGAATCCCTCCTCGGTCATGGATATTTGTGCCGTCCTTAGGATTAGCTAGTTCATAAGTAGTTTGTAAGTTTAGGGACTGATGACCCCGTAGTTAAGTCCCATAAGCTATACAAACATTTGAACATTTTTTAGGGACAGCAGCCTTTACAGCAGTTACAGGGGAAACAGTTGGCCTTGTAACATCAGCTAACGTTACTTTGTCACACAGTTACTGCGAACGGCTGAAAGCATGGGAAACTACAGCCATTACTTTTTCCGAAGACATGCATCTCCACAGTATTGGTTGGAGAGCTGCATCAAACCATTCTCCGGACTGAACACCACAACGACAACATTAAGCTTGGAACAAAAGTGTGAAATAAAGAAGCTTTGGTAGGCCGAAGCCTCAGCTCGAGTTGAAGCAAGCGCAAACAAGCCGAGGTAAGACATTCTGCAGGTCTTTTAACGAAAAATCTAAAGGAGGGCAAACGGGGCGCTTTACCCAGGCGCCACTCGCAGAGGTGTGCCAGATTAAGATTCTAACGGGGGTGGTGGGCACCAATATCAAGGTCCGGCACGGCACTGAAAGAAGTAAGAGGTGAATCCTAGCCATCTGAAGCAAATGTTTGTATAGCTTATGGGACTTAACTACGGGATCATCAGTCCCTAAACTTACAAACTACTTATGAACTACCTTACACTAAGGACGGCACAAATATTCATGCGCGAGGGAGGATTCGAACGCCCGACCGTAGTGGCCGTGCAGACCGTGACTGGAGCGTCTCAGTCCCCTCGGCCACCGCGGCCGGCTCTTCGCACCAGCCGCCACTGATATACTGATATTATCCCTTTTCAAATCAGCTCCCAGGTTTGTTTTGTGCCCTCGCCAAGGATAGTCAATATTTTCGGAGTAGGGCGGGAAGATAGTTATATGGTCATCGTACGCCTGACTCTAATAAACGTTGTGCATGAAGAGGAATTATTCCTGCAATTTCAATAATTTCTATGGTACTTACCATCTCAACAAAAGATGTGAGCTATCAAACAAACCGGAAAAGGTGTACTTTACTCTGGAATACTTAGAAACGGGATTTAAGTAGTTGGATATTGCTTCACGCCTGACAGTGTGTAAAAGTCGTATGAAGTGTAATACCTCTGTCTCAGGTGTAGTTCATGTGGCTTGAATGGCAAAAAGACCTGAAGTGGTCGACTCTGGTATTACACATGAAAATACAGCTATTGGTCCATGTATTGCTGGTTATGTGTGTTGTAGTTTTCACTCTGGAGACTGGTTTGATGCAGCTTTCCAGTCCACCCTGCCCTGTGCAAGCGTTTTCACCAGCCAATAAAAATGGAAACCCACATCCATTTTAACCTGCTTACTGTATTCGTCTTTTAGACTCCATCTGCAATTTTAACCAAATCAAATGTTCAAATGTTTGTAAATCTATCGGACCAAACTGCGTGGTCATCAGCCCGTAGCTTACAAGCTACTTAAACTAAGGTAAACTAACCTAAGGACAATACACACACCCATGCCCCAGGGAGGACTCGAACCTTCGACGGCGAGCAACCGCGCGCTCCGCAGCCAGGCGCCTTAGACCGCTCGGCTACTCCACTGCGGCCAATTTTAACCCCCTCCCCCCAATTCTCCTCCTCACATACACACACACAACACAAAAGCTTTCCTCCATTATGAAAACTGGCGAGCTCTGGTTGACTCAAAACGTGTCCTCTCTATTGATCCCTTCTCTTAGTCAATATATACCAGAAATTTATTTTATCTTCACTTCTGTTTGGTACTTTCACAATAGTTATACGATCTATCCATCTATTCTTCAGCATTCCTCTGTAGCACAAAATTTCAAAAGCTTCTATCCCCTTCTTGTCAGTAACATTTTCCCACCTCAGAGGAGATTTTCCGTCAGCTTAAAGCAGGAGCATAGATACGGACGAGTAAGGGGAGGGGGTTCCAACCCCTCCCCCTGAACATTTTTTCACTCGTGCTAAAATTTAAAAAAATGTCAATAATTCAATAATTTGTGTAATGAATATGAGAGTTAAACTGAAAACTTTGCCAACAAAGAGAGGTACCAGGGTGTCTGTAAGTTGTAATCGATGCTTAGTTAAGCTTTGTCTTCTTACTTCTTGTCGGGACTCTTGGTCTCGAATGTCTTATGGGTGGCCTTAGTTAGGCCTAGAAAGCGTCGCGCACAACTTTCATCACAGTAAATCTTGCCAATTAAAAAAAAGTAATTGCTTAGGTAACCACCACCTAACCACAAGTAACAGTAAACAAGTATTGTTGAATTCCACAGACTGTTTAAAATACCGTTGGAGGCTTGCCTAGCGTGTAACGAAGCCCACCGTGTCTTATGTTTACTATTGCTACCAACTTCATTACTACAGTAGGGTGGCGAACTTGTACTTGACACAGACAAATATATTTTTAAAGAGTCATA
Organism: Locusta migratoria; assembly: GCA_026315105.1. NCBI lineage: Eukaryota > Metazoa > Arthropoda > Insecta > Orthoptera > Acrididae > Locusta > Locusta migratoria. The sequence continues at coordinate 613,855,385 of CM048746.1, forward strand.
TTCCCACCCTCTACTTACAAGAAGCAACCTTACTCTCGTCCCACTTCTGTAAATGCACACTGATATCACGTTGTAATTTCTAAAGTGTCATTTCGCCAAAGTACTATTACAGAGAAGCGACACGGCGCCACCCTGGGTAATCGCGCTACCCCAATTTTATGAAGAACGGTTAGCAGTACGAGTACGCTTGACACCTATCTCCGTTACCTACCGCGGAACTAATTCCTGTGGTCGCCGTCTGTGGTGGTTGATAAATATGCATCGTGTGAAAGAAATTGTTAGTTTCCACGTTCAGGAATTAATTTTCGAGTATATATTTTATTGTGGTAAGTGCCTCTATAGTCTTAGTGTTTTTAATACTCGTATTAACGTAATCTGTAGATATTTAGCTTCGATTTCGTGCCTCTAGCCCAATTGTTTCGCAAAATCGTAGGCTTCAAATTGACGTTCTTAACCATATTTTGCAACCGAGACAGTGACGCCATGGTGGAGAATTTAGGAAAAATGAAGTGTAATAGAGATGCATACATTTTGTGAAATGGGCACTTGCAGAATGTAGAGAATGTAGTAGTTTTGAAGGGCCAAAATCTATATTTCAAAACTAAATTATAAAATGTATTTTTATTCCATTTTTACATCGACAAGTACTTGAAGCCTTTTAAATGTCTAATACAGAAGAGTGATACGTGTAAATTACAACAGTTGTAACACTTATTTACTACTGCTACTCGTTCATCGTGTAGGTTTATCTTTGGTTTTCAAATTATGGCGTCAACACCCCGGAACCCAGAGTAATTGGATACTTTCACCATGTAATTTTAACAATAAAACTTAACTAGATACATGGCTGAAAAAATTATAATGAAATAGTATTAGCTGGTGAAGCTGTAGTATTATTATTTATGAAATAGAGACATTTTTAATAAGGTAAAAAACTGGATTCCCTTAAGGTGGTACCATGCCCCTGGTCTCCCCTATATATTATTTGTCTGAAGTCTTTCGATTTATTACGATTGCTGACAACTGATTACTTGAGCCAGATGTGGTAGTGCGGAAGGTATTTCTAATTTACTAACCTCTACAGCGATTACTTTTGCTCTGAATATTGGGCTTATTCTGTATGTAATGTTCAAATAATTTACTGGAATACAGTTGGGCAACGCCTTCGACAACAGCCAGTATTCTGCAGGTGAACGCCCGTGATTTTAAAGAAAAGACTGCTCTTCATGTCTACAATCATTTTCAATAACGCGCCATTCTTTTATCAACTATTCACAAAATTTCCCAAATTCATAGAAAAAATCGCGTTTGTTTTAAGGGGGGAGGGAGAGGCGGCAGCGTCACAGCTTTGGCACCTGTCAAATGCGCGAGAGCATCTCAATATAGAACCCATCCTAGAGGAAAAATTTATCTACGCCCCTGGATTAAAGAAAAATTACAGGTATCAATAGATTCTTTTAAGTATGTGCCGTGTGAACAAAATATTGTTATGGAGTGCTCGCACTTCGTGAAGAACAGGTTTGAACATTTGATTGCTACGATTTTAATCAGTTGAAAGCTACATGTACAGGTTTGTGATCTTACAGTTCAGTTAGAAAGATGATAAAAGAAAAGGTGGGGGTAGAGGTATGTTTAATACATTCTGACGAACTTCCCCACCGACAGAGATAAATATTACGGATAGCTGTATAATTCTGTTTGCAAGCTGATATTATTATAGGGCTGCGAATCACGATAGTGAATAAGCAATCATACTATCATACCCGAAAAGCAGAAATATCTCTCCGGAAAATCTAATACAAAACTAGAGAGGGGACCCACAAAAATTTAAATACATAAACATCTGGAAAAGAATTTCCAAGTGCTCCACAGTTGTATATCTGTCCAATAATTATCGAAAGATCGCCTGCCAAGTTAAAAGACATTGTGTACAAGACGTTGAAGATGGTCAAGAGAGATACGGAGATAAGAAACAGGAGAGGCACTGCAGAAGTCGACGACACAGTCTGTAATGTATGCAGTAACAATCGCTGCAAAAATATAAGCAGTGAAGAACAGGGTTGAACACTTGATTGCTACGATTTTAATCAGTTGAAGGAAAGCGACAAGTACAGGTTTGTGATCTTACGTTTGGACTCATATTCCTCACACTTATAACCAAGGACGCAATAATATATATAGGTTGTAAAACCTACGTGCAAGAGTTTCTTATCACGCGGTTTAGTATTAATAAAATTGTAGTCACTGTATGATATTGTTTAGCTCATATTGGACTTGCATTCGGACGATAGTTAAATCCGATTCCTGTCATCCAGGTTTCAGTTTTGCATTATTTCTCTCAATTGCTTAGTAAATTCCGAGATAGTTCCTTTAAAAGAGAACAGCCAATTTATTTTTCCAAAGAAAAACAATCCGAGCTATCGCTCCGACTATAATTACCACGTTGTCCTTGGGACGCTAAATCCCGGCCTTTTGTAATAAGTAGCGTAGATACTGTTCTGATAACCAACAAAAACGAGGGAACATCGGAAAGTAGCGCACAATACTTTTTTTCCCTTGGTACTTCAGCTGCGAAACAGAAATTTAATGAAGACATAATTCGAAGTTTGCTCTATAGAGATAAGTTTTCTTTAATGGCCAGCTTTAACAAGAGAAGCCTGAACTACATAACGAAAATGAAGCACATCTTGCAGTCGCCGAGTAGTGAGAAACAGCAAGTGTAGTTTGTTCCACATTAGTGGGCCAAACAGCAGAAAGCTAGTGAAATTCACAGGTGTGTGGCGTGTACGTGGACGACTGTATAGAACTGTACAAGTGTCTGCAGGTTCTTCCTAGAAGGCCTAGTGTAGCTTAATGATCTGCCACCTTCCAGGGGGCCTCTAACAGCTGCAACCCCGGGGAATTCCGGAGCCAATGAGGCCGCAATGCTGAACGACCGGCGCGTGCACCTACCAACCTTACCGTCATTCCTCACGGTGTGGTCTACTGCATTGTTCATTACAAGTTGCAACATCGTGAAGTTAGTGCTCGCTCGGTGTCTAAGAACTGCAGACAACTAGACCTCCCAGTAAATGAAGACAAGCTTACCGTGTCACTCCACAGGTACTGTAGCGAATCTTAGGTGTATTGCTACACACCGAAACCAGGTAGTAGATTCTTCTGAAGGGAAACATTCATACTGACTCAATTTGACAGTGTTCTGGGATATGAATGGAGTGTTACTGCAGCACTATGGTGACCACTGTGAATACTGCAGCCTGTATTAAAACTTTGGCTGTTAGCTCATGGTGTTTGTGAGAAACGTCACAACATTAAGCCGGCCGCGGTGGCCGAGCGTTCTGCGGCGCGCCAGTTACAGTCTGCACGGCCACTACGGTCGGGGATTCGAATCCCCCCTCCGGCATGGATATTTGTGTCGTCCTTAGTATTAGTTGGTTCATAAGTAGTTTGTAAGTTTAGGGACTGATGACCCCGTAGTTAAGTCCCACAAGCTCTACAAACATTTGAATATTTGTCACAACATTAATGTTAATGGCGTCAAATTTCTTCCTAAATTGCTTGCCTCCCCTAGCTGCTGCTCTTCTTCGCAAGAAATTGCCACATTTGGGTGGGAGCTGCTCCAGAATCCACCTTACAGTCCGCACTTTGCACCGTCGCACTTCCATCTGTTCGTGAATTAGAAATATTAACCTTTATGCTATACACACCTCGTTCCGCACACATTTTCAACACAAAATCAGATGTTCATATGTTTGTAACTCTAAGGGACTTAACTAGTTGGTCATCAGTCCCTAAGCTTACAAACTGCTTACACTAACTTAAAGTAACTTATACTAAGGACAACACAAACACTCATGACCGAGGAAGGACTCGAACCCCCGACGGCGAACGGCTGGGCGCCTAAGTGCGCACGGCTATTCTGCGCGGCAAATTTTCAACACATCCCAGTCTACGACAGTAGAGTCGCTTGTCCATTAATCCCACTTCTTCGCAGCTTTATCCGCACATCCACACGTAATTTTCATTTGCCTCTTTGAAGCATACATAAAAATTTGACTGACTTCTGGAACTCGTTTTAAATAATTAAAGCCGGCCGCGGTGGCTGAGGGGACTGAGGCGCTCCAGTCACGGTCTGCACGGGCACTACGGTCGGGGGTTCGAATCCCCCCTAGGGCATGGATATTTGTGCCGTCCTTAGTCTTAGGTAGTTCATAAGTAGTTTGTAAGCTTAGGGACTGGTGACTCCGTAGTTAAGTCCCATAAGTTCTACAAACATATGAACATTTTTTTTAAATACTTAAATATGCCATTCTCGTAACATGCTATTTTCTCTTTAATTGCTATATTTTGTAAAAAAAAAAAAAAATAATAATAAAATAAAATAAAAAAAAATAAAAAAAGGATCAATGAAATTAGAATAATTTAAAAATCTACTAAAACACTCCAGTGGGACATGTGATGCCTGTGACGTCAACTGACATGTACGCCTGCAGCCGTAAAATTCATTGTGACATATTTTTTGGAATCTCACGTTTCTGAAAACGGTCTACAAATGTTGCGTAACACAACACTGTACAAATAAACGTTAAAAACTCCAGAAATTTGGTACTGCTCGTTCCAAGCAATGAGAAACGCGTAAAATGCGACTGAAACTTGCAGCCAGAGATTGAAATTAGATAGTGGTCACTTCATTTATTCTTGTGAGCATGATTTTGATGTAAGTAACACTCCTACGGTAATTATTTCTCAATTCCTTTATCCATTACGTATCGTGCTATGCAGATGCAAAGCTGTACATTTGCGAAACAGGTATTCACGATACGACACGCCAACAATTTATATTTAAAGTCATTTTCTAATGTAGTAGGTGACGTGTAAATTTCATATCGCTGGTTAGTTTTAATATTTGCATAGGTGACGCAGTGCTCCAGTATATGATGGATAAATCAACGATATGTGTTTAAAAAAACGCCTTTTGAGCGCATATTTTCAGTTTAATAATTCAATTCTGTTTCACAGTATCACATTGTTCATTCTTTCGTGACAAATATGAGAAAAAAATAGGAGAGGATTGCTTTTGAACACGAAACACAAAATTTTTACTGCTGCACGCTTTCCGTTACACTACCTACTTTTTAAAAAAAATAAGTTCTCGTATTTACCAAATTAAACTGAATTATACATGCATATCACATTCATATTATAAAACATATTTGGTTTTTAGCTCGTGGTGCATATTTCAACATTTACGCTTGTACACATTGTAGGTTTTTCTATGGAGAGATGCAAAACAAAGACACTTTTCATCCGTCAAGTTACGTGTTACAAAATTGCCAATAATACTTGTTTACTTTCTTATGTTTTCATTCTTCTTATTAATAACACTTATATTAATTTATTCTATATGATTGTATGTTTTAAGAAATTTGCAAACTTTTCTTTAAATTTTTTGATTTTTCATTAATTTATGATGCAATGTAGTAATGTACTATCATGTGCAAAAATATCCGAACGACCTGCATTGAGTTCCGTCTGATGTGCCTGCATCCCAAATAAAGTGCTTATCTTGCGGGTACTCTAATCGCTTCGCGGTATAGTCAATCTACTAGGAATCATCATTCTAGATATAGCAAATAACACGATATAGCAAATAACATGAAACACATTATGAACTTTTTATCGTTTGTAAACTCCACGTTATTACAATAACTTACATATCAGAAGTATTACCGCACTGTTAGAGTTAGATAGAACTTCAGTAATCCTTGTACAACATTTAACATTACTATGAACAACAGATTTACGACAGTATAGGAATTCCTAAAATTCTGTAGCAATTCAAAGTACTTTTGCCCTTTGAATCGTTTTCTCACAACTGCGAAATTTCGTTCCTGTGGCGAGCGGTTCTGTATGAATAGTTTGTTGAACTTGCCAAATAATAAAAACTCAATTAACAGCAGCAATCGCTGTATGGGAACTTGAATATATATTGCGCAGCACCAACAATTTATCTATACCACGACTGAACAAATATTTGTACTCATTTTTTAACTGCGATGTCGTCGAGTATCGACTCCACCACTGGCTACAACACGTTGGCAACGTTAAGCCGCCTAAAATCCGCGTCCGCGGACGGGCCGCGCCTGCTGATTGACTGACAGACCAGAACGCCATGTTTTTACCAGATTTGGAGGGCCTTACATGTAAGTGAATAGCTACAGTGTGCGTTTCTGTATTGTGACGTGTCTTAAAACCTTCTGACAGCGATTCCACTGTATATTTACGTACGGGTTGTATTAAAGTAGTGTCGTGTCCTACATAGGAAAGAGGGAAAGGTAGCAAGGTCAGTCTGCATATCCCGTGCGGAAAGGAGTGATTGCAGAGAGACAGTACAGGCATCTACTAGAGATGCGGATTTCGGGTCTCGAGAGGATACTTGTTTAGGAAACTTTATGGAACTCCTAGGTACCTTGCATTGAATTTATTGCATCCCATACTAAGTCTACTACACTGGGGTTAGTTATTTAAAAACAAGAAGTATAAATCGTTTGCCACAACAGAAGCCAGTGATTACGTTCCCTAGCAGCATCCCCTAGACAGACGCACTCCCCGCGAGAAACAGACTGTCATGGAGCACCCCGAGGCCGACGGCGATAGTCACGGGCTGGCGCCCGACTCGTCTGACTGAGAACTCCCCTCTTGATCCAAAAACCGGGGGTTTTAACGGCCGGTGTGGGCGCACCTCTTTTCCCCACTTTCCGACAGTTAACAATTTCCTATTGGCCGCTGCTTGGTTCAACCAATCTAAATAGTGGTTTGCCCTCTCTCTGAGTCCTCTAGCGAACCACGTTTCAGCCCTGTCCTTTCTGCCATTCCCCGGGTGGGGAGGTGGCTTGTTTGTGCACTAACAAAATCTATACTTGGTAGCAACATTGTTCAGCTGAAAGTAAAACGTCACGACGCTACCCAATATGGGCAACAACAACAATGTTTTACGTCAGTTGGCCACGCCTTAGGCTCCGCCTTAGGCCACGCCTCAAGGGAGCTGCTAACTTGCAGTTTTTCTCCTTTACCCTCTCACTCTAGCCTCGTGGAACCACTGACGTTGCTGTTCCCAAGTGACTGGTATCAACTTTGCTAAGTACATTAAAACGTGCCTGTTGGCCACCAAGTACTAATGTAACGTCTTACAACAGCGTCTAGACGTTATATGAAGTTACCTCCATCTTCTCCGAAAGGTAACCTCCACCCTGGAACGGTGGCCGAGGGCATCAGTAGTTCGCTAGGAGATTTCTTTAGTGCCTACATCTCGTAAGAGATATGTGTCTGTTTTAGCCTGTTATCTGCAATGGTCTCTATTTCTCAGCCTGGAGTGCGTCTCTGTGGCTCACACAGCCTCTCAACAATTCCAACAGTAACATCAATATATGACAGTAGGCACTGCTTCATTTTTGCGCGTCTTTTGACAGTTCTATTTAAGTAAATTAACGTGTTGTTAGTCGGTCGTTGACGATACCCTTAGAACTTCGCGGCAATTTTAAAGATTTACTGAGTGTAATTAATAACGTGTTTTACATAATCATTAAGCGTAATCAAGAGAAATGGCTTGTTGTTCGTCTTCCTCTGTTGGCGGTAAAAACTGAAGAAAAGATTTTTATATGATGCTTGTGTTCGCGAGGAATGAAGAAACATGGGAAAAGTGGGCAGTGAAAAGTAACCGAGAAAGCGGGAACCGTAAAGGCGACTTAAAAAGAAAGAAAGGCATTGATGAAATTTAGTAATAGAACTACTGCCTGTGAATTCACAAGTGCTGTAGTGGTTGCGTACTGAATTCATAATGTGAAGTTACGAGGTCGAATCCGATAAGCGGTAGATTTTTGTTAGTTCATGGTTCTGGTTTTTGACATGTCGTGCTACAAGGTATGCTTTAACATTGCTACGGCACCTCCCCCTTGGATGTGTATTATTGGCTATTCACAATCCTATAATTGGTAACGGGATGTGACGTGAGAAAGAGAGGGGTTGGGACTATTGTAGATATTTAGTTACCTATTTTGAATCTGTTTCTGCTGTTTCACTAGAGATAGTGATCTTTTCCGATTTTCTGTAATACTCTGTCCCTAAAACTATCTACAGAATGGCTTTTTGCTATTTCCCAGTGCAGTAAAATGTTGTAAGATCACCGGCCGCGGAGGCCGAGGGGACTGCGGCGCGTCAGTCAATATCTGCACGGCCACTACGGTTGGGGGTTCCAATCCCCCCTCGGGCATGGATATTTGAGCCGTCCTTAGTGTTAGCTAGTTCATAAGTAGTTGGTAAGTTTAGGGACTGATGACCCCGTAGTTAAGTCCCATAAGCTAAACAAACATTTGAACATTTTGTTGTAAGATCGACAGCACACTTAAAACGCATTATATCGGGGCGGAAAGCGATAACATTGTACTAATTTCGGCGCTGGATAATCCTACAGAAAATTCTGAAATAGCATTATTTTCTTTGAGTTACATAACATGGAGTATCTCTCTTTCTTATTAATCAACTGCCAACTGTCGAAATTACCAGAACATCGTAAAATATGGTATTAAAATTCGACAGTCATTGAAACTGTTTCGCGAGATTTATTTGCTTACAAATTTATTAGTCCAGTATGAACAAAGATGAATGGCATATCTTTGACCATGTACTGATTAGTAAGATGGAAGATGTGCTTTGGTGTCATAGGTGGAAGTGATGGCTTATTTCAATCGTTAAGTGGTAGCATTTCGACTTGGGTCGCTATGTAAGTGCACGTCCCGTGCGCAGTCTGGTAAAAACATGGCGGACACAGTCCGTTTGGCCACTATATAGCCTATATAGGCTCTCTACCTGCCGCCGGCCTGCAGCGCCCCCAGCCGAAAGGCTGCGCGCACGGACGAGACCGCAGTGAGCAGTCTGGTGCCAGATCGGGAGCATCCCGGTTGGTCCGAGGATTATTTCTATGTCTACTTTCATTGCTCGTGTGTAAACTGTCAGTCTGCTTCAATAAAGTCGAGTATTTGTGTTGATGGAACAGTATTGGCCGTCCCAGCGTTTCCAACCTCGGTTGCCCTGACCCCGAAGACGACATAACATGAACTTGGAATGATATGACTAACTATCTTGTTCTGAATCATGACAAAGATCTTCACAGCTGACTAGGTATAAAGATGTGTCAAATATTGGAGAGTTCATCACAAGTTTTAGTTCGCATATCGGAACTTGAATGGCATAATATATAATATAAACTATGATACTTCTAACCTAAGGACAAAACACACATCCATGCCCGAGGGAGGACTCAAACCTCCGACGGCGAACACCCGCACGCTCCGCAGCAAGCGCCTTAGAACGTTCGATCACTCCACAGCGGCAATAGGATAATAAGTAGGTAAAGTCAGATGTTAGTACTCAAATGTTTTCACCAACAGCAATATGTAATTACGTTATACCTGACTGGGAATCTAATCCCGAACCTATCGACGTCCTTTCTGTGCCCTAATAGACGTTAAATATCTAATGTTAACTCAACAGGGAATGAGGATACGTGCATGTCTGACTAGAAACAACGGCACCTGTCTTTGTTACCGATAGCGCATCAAGAGACTTTAAAAATATCTTCCACTAGTAATCCAGTGTGCTCTATCTAGGGCTTCAATGAAATAACGAATTTTTTGTGTTAGATCATGATTCGAATCCTACTACGATGCTTTGATTTCCACTGCTGACAAGATCACAAAACTACCAGTTGTGGTATTGTAGTTTAGCGTTATACGAGTGTTACTGCAAATAAACCATTTAGCTCAAAAGTCCCTAGAATACAATTTCCCTAAACGTTACTACTTTTATGTGTCATTACTACAATAAAACCAGATTGGTACACAAGACAGAATTTGGTATTATTTTAAAATTTCGATGTTCATTTATTTATGGAGATTTCAGTGCATGATAAAGAAGGCAACATCGCCGTTATAGATATGAAAGCATCGACTTCCTTTTACAACTCTTAACGGCAACGTGTACAAACGATTTTTAATTTCGTATCATAAAAGTTTCTTTTGCCTCACTGTATAATTAGTATTTAATTCGGTGCATCACGTTTCGTTTCAAATATTGGTATTATGATTGCACAGTGATATGATGCTGGAAGTGTGTAGTTTCTATAATATTCTATTTCTGTAATACTCTATACAAATTGAACAGTTCGTTCTCCACTACTGGCACATTCAATACATAACTTAATATGTGGTTTGCAATAAACACATCAACATCAATTACGTGTAGTAACTGGTATCCGCTTTGTTCTGTACGGGCAATAGTGGAATTTCTTGTCTTTTATATCATCACGAATTAAATGCAAGTATTTCACTATTTGCACTGGATTAATTATGTGAGGTTCCAGTATTCCCATCAGTGCGTTGACTATGGCAGGGATTAATAGCTCATATTTCCTTTCTAATTCAGTAAAAATCTGTACTAATTATATTAACTTTTCGTTTACATGGATAATGACAGCTAAATGTTGTATTTTCCGGTCCGTGCTGTTAGCATACTCATTCATATATCTATGGAGCTTTTCCATATTATTGACAATCATTTCCTCATTACGTGCAAGGGTAGCCACCGTGTGGTTGAAACTAATGAAAGTAGCTACGACCACTCTCACTTGCTACTTGGTCAGCTTAAGTAGTTGACTCTGCTCATTTTCAATTAAATCGATCTTTTATTTGAAATAGGAGGCATCCGGCTCATCCAGTGTCCCAAACCGTATCTTACTAATGTCGCCCACGAAGTTTAACACGCCAAGTTTTCGCCGTGTTTCGTGACGGGTTAGTTGTTCAGTTAAACCTTGCGGCGTCCTGATCTGTTTCACGTGCCATTCTAAGCCTTGTTCTACCACTGTACATTATTGATCGCTTATTCCCAAACTAGTTAACCTTTACTTACAATACCCTACTGATAAATGTGCCAATCTTTCATTCTCCATTTCTTTCGGTGAGCTAAGATGGCCATCCATTTGTTGGGAATGCTGTCTCATTTGTCTTGCAGAACTGATAAATCACGGGTATATGCACTTTACAGTGATCACAAGCTGTGCTATAAGTTACACGGAGTAGCATAGGCGTCTGTTGTTGTTGTTGTTGTTGTTCTTATTGTCTTCAGTCCGGAGACTGGTTTCATGTATCTCTCCACAATACCCTATCCTGAACAAGCCTCTTCAACCCCACATAAGAACGGCAACCTACATCTGTCTGAATCTGCTTACTGTATCCATCTCTTGGTCTTCCTCTGCAGTTTTTACCCCAAACACTTCCCTCTAACGCTAAATTCACAATTCCTTGATGTCTAACAATATGTCCTACCAATCGATCCCTTCTTTTAGTCAAGGTATGCCATAAATTCCTTTTCTCCCCAATTCTGGTCAGTACCTTCTCATTAGTTACGCGATCCACCCACTTAATCTTCAGCATTCTTCTATAGCACCACATTTCAAAAGCCTCTATCCTCTTCCTGTCCGCACTGTTCATCGTTCATGTTTCACTCCCACACAAGGCAACACTCCACACAAATGCCTTCAGAAAGGACTTCCTTAGGCTTAAATCAATATTCGATGTTAACAAATTTCTCTTTTTCAAGAACGCTTTTCTACCTATTGCCATTCTGCATTTTATATCCTCTGTACTGTGACCATCATTTGTTATTTTACTGCCCAAGTAACAAAACTCATCTACCTCTTTTATTGTTTCGTCACCTACTCTAATTCCTTCAGCAGAACCTGATTTTCTTAGACTGCACTCCATTACCCTACTTTTGCTCTTTCGTCTTATATGCACCTTTCAGCACACTGGCCATTCCGTTCAACTGCTCTCCCAGGTCCTTTGCTGTCTCTGACAGAATTATGTCGTCGGCAAAACTCAATGTTTTTAATTCTTCGCCCTGAACTTTAATTCCTTCTCCAAATTTCTCCTTGCTTTCCTTTATAGCTTGCTCAATATACAAATTGAATAGCATTGGAGAAAGGCTACAATCCTGTTTACTCCCCAACCACTGCATCCCTTTCATGCCCTTCAACTCTGACAACCGCTATCTCGTTGTTGTACAAGTTGTAAATAATCTTACGCTCTCTATATTTTACTCCTGCTTGCTTCAGAACAGAAGCTAGCTATCGGCAGAGCGACCAACTGTTTGGATACGATGCCAACGCCCACAGTCTAGTGTGGGGCAGCAAGGACATCCAACAGTAGAGGTGAATACCTTCTTAAATTTCTCCTGTCTAACAGCTTGGAGGTCTTGAATAGGGGTGATGAACCTATATTCAAGAATAATAAAGGGAAGAAGTATTGACATAACCTATGGTTCCATGATAATAGACAGTTATGTTAAACAATGGCATGTAGTGTTAGAGCCATGCTCATCAGACCACATGTATATTAAATTCAAGGTTGAAATGGGAAGCAGCCAGATCACGGCCTATAGGAACCCCAGGAAAACAGACTGGGAGACATATAGGAGAGACCTTGACTAAAGCCTATCGGAAATTACAACGTCGATATGTAATCCACCACAGTTTGAGGAAATAGCGAAGGCTGTAACCTCTGCCATAGTGAACTCATACCAGGACAACTGGTAAGCCGCAAAGAAGTGCACTAATAGGAGTGTGTCTTGGTGGAATAACAACTTCGAAACGCAAGAAAGACAGGTGTGAAGACTGTTTAAAATTGCGAGACGCAAAGGACAATGGGCAATATATCGTGAGGCCCTTGTCAATTACCAACTTGCAATCAGAAGAGTAAATGAGGCATTCTGAAAGGCATTCTACGAGGAAGTGGAGATCACGGCTGCTCAAGCCAGACTTCACAAAATCCTCACTAGAGTACCAACTAGTCCAGGAGGAGCGCTGAGGAAGTAGGATGGGGAATATACAGACACAGAACATGGCTTCTCAAAACTCACTTCCCTCAATAAGCTCTGGCAAATAACACCGACCTGAATGTGATCTCTGTGAGACAATGGATATCAGGCATTCGAAAGGAAGGCTGGTAATCGGGCAAGGAATGTGTCGATTTCAGTAAAGTTCAATGGGTGTTGGGAACATTTCAACCGCTCAAGTCACCTGGCCCTTATGGAATTATCCAGCACTACTGCAACAAGCGGGAGAAAATCTTATAAGAGTCCTATTCTAGTTAATCAGGTTTAGGCTAGCAGCAGGAATCATTCCCAGTGCCTGGAGGCCATGAAGGTTGTCTTTATTCCAAAGCAAGGAAGATCTAATCATACCAAGGCTAAGGATATTACACCAGTCTGTCCTCCTTCATTCTTAAAACACTGGAAAAATTGGTTTATGTGCATGTTGGAGAGAGGAGGATAGCTAGGGCTCCTCTACATTCAAAACAACATACATATCAGACAGGTAAATCATGTGAGACAGCTCGCCCTTAACTCGTTGGGAAGATGCAGAAGGCACAATACTTTCAGGAAATAGCCCTCTGTATCTTCCTGGACATCAAGTGGGCTTTTAGTAACACGATCTTCGATTCCATGGTTAGGGCAGCAGATGTGCGTTACCAGAGGATATTACATGTAGGTGTATAAGAGCTATAGTGAAAGGAAGGTAGAGGGTACTATGATGAATGGAAAATGGTAACTGGCTCCTTTATTGTGGAAGCTAGTCGTGAACGAACTCATTGAAAAACTATAGACAGTAATTTAGCCAAGGATACGGAGATGACCTTGTCATAGTAATACTTGACGAATTTTCTGACACAGTCAGAAATATAGCACAAGGTGCGTTGTACATTGTGCGAGATTGGTGCAGAAAACAGGATCTGGCGGTTAGTCCTAAGAAGACTGTTGTTGTTCCATTTATGAAAAAGCATATCCAACATTCAAGTTGGAATCTAGATTTTAATTTAAACTCTACCTGTGAAGAAGATAGTGAAATATCTAGGGGTGGCGGCCGAGGTGGCCGAGGGGACTGCGGCGCGCCAGTCACGGGCACTGCGGTCGGGGGTTCGAATCCCCCTCGGGAATGGCTATTTGTGCCGTCCTTAGTGTTAGCTAGTAGTTTGTAAGTTTAGGGTCAGATCACCCCGTAGTTAAGTCCCATAAGCTATACAAACATTTGAACATTTGAATTTTATCTAGGCGTAATATTAAATGACAAACTGTGATGGATCTCCCACATTAGGAGTATTTGCTCCAAGGTGAAAGGTACTCTGGTGAGTAAGGAGGAGAGGTTCTGGCAAAATTTGGGGCTTGATCCCCAAAAATATGCACAGGATAAACACCATGGTGGTTAAACCCACTTATGGGACTGTTGTGTGGTGGAAGAAGGTAGAACAGCAGGTTCAGCTAAGGAGCTTGGTAAGGTGCAGAGATTGGTCTGCTTAGCCATAACAGGTGGAACTAACAGGGGATGGAAACCATGCTGGATATCCCCTCATTATACCTTTGGGTCAAGACGAAGGCAGCGACTGGAGCATACAGAGTCAAATTTGGCATAAACTGGATCTGACTGGGTTATCTGGGATCACACATTAAAATAGTGAGGTAATTATAGGAACAATATGGGAAATGTCGGTCGACTATATTACAACTCCCAACTGCTTCAACAAGCCTTACAATATAAAAATAGGTAGCAGGGAGCAATGGAAGAAAACAGTCGGTTTCACTGACAGATCGAAATCAGACCAGAGCAGTTGGAGAAAGTTCTACGCCCTATGGGGGACATTGTCTGTTTCACTGAGTGGCCGAAATCAGACCAATGTGTTGAGCCGAGGTATATAGGGTGCAGACAAGACTGGAGACTGTCGTCTCTTTAGGAAAACTAGTATCGGTAGTCCAGGCTAAAATCACTGCCATCAGCGCGTGTGTGGAGGAGAATTTGCGTAGGTGCTGCAAGGACCATTTTAGCATTAACATTTATTAAGACAGCCATGCAGCCCTAAAATTTCTGGCAGCTCCTGCAACAAGATTTACGATTATTGCAGAATGTCACAGGGGTCTGGTGTGGAGCTAGGAGAAAGCAATAGGGTAAACCTAGTGTGGGTCTATGTCCATTAAGGGATCTGTGGCAATGAACAAGCTGACAGATTGGCCAGGATGGGGGAAATACTCCATTCATTGGACCAGAACCTGTCCTGACAATCACCAGGACAACGATTGAACTAGAACTATGGAACTGGCACGTAGAATATTTGACCAAGATCTATAAACAAAAACATGGCAAGGTAATGAAGCCAAATCCGTGTTTTAAAAGAAGCTCTGTAATGCTGGGCTTGGACAGAAAAGAGATTAAACTCATGGTTAGACTTACGACAGGCCATTGGTACTTTAAAAAACGCTGACATACAGTGGGCATAACGGAAGAAGACTCTACATGTAGGGTCTGCTATGAGAAAACTACATCACACCTAATCTTCGAATGCACTACATTGGAAAGAGAGGGACACACAGTATTGGGACAACCATACTTGAAGAAATTGTATCTAATGAAGAAATTTATAATATGATACAACATAACTCATTACCTGTGATAAAAGGGTACTAGCAATTTACAATAATGTTAGTGACTATTTTTAACTACTACCTACTGGAATCCACTGGCCCACTCCTTAAGACTATTAATCTACCAACTACAGTTGGCTACTTATCCTAGTATACTACATGCTGCAGTGTCACAAATTGTGCCAGTGGGGATATAAACCTGCAATTTGGATGGCCAACTCGTCACTGTACAGGCCAAAAATGTCACTGCAGCCCCCCACAAAGGTTATCCACAATTTGTTTTAACATAAGGGACTAAGTTATCTATGACTAACCTAACGCCTAATGTCAAATCCGGGTGTTGCCATTTCTGACGACCTGTCCACCCCCAGTGACATGGATGATGTGGCAGTCAACACTGGGTGAAGTTTGTCATTGTTCGGGTTGAATGTCTCCTATGAAGTCGTTCTTTCTTTCTCTTTCGCGTGTTAATATTTTCGGGGTGGGCCCCCCCATACCCCCCCCCCCCCCCACGGACGGAAGTATGTGTGTATCCCAAATGTCTGCGTACAGTGTTATATGTATTTGATAGTGTAAAGTGTTATGAAATCTTGGCGAATCTTGTAACTGACGCGGGACTTGGGTACCAGCCCGATATTCACCTAAGGGGATGTGGAAAACCGTTTAAGAACCACATCCAGGCTGGCCGGCACTCCGACCCCCTTCGTTAATTCGAACCGGGGCCGTTACGCCTCCCCATCTCGGAAAGCGGTGCGTTAAACCACACGGCTAACTGAACGGGTTAATGTCTCCTATGAAGTCTTGTAGTACTTTTTCTGGAGACTTCACTTCATTTGCAAGTGTGTTCAGTGTGTGAAACGTGTCCGGGTGTCGGATGACATTGTAGGTGTTGGTATTTGGCAGAGCCCTACTGAGATCCGCGGTCACGCTATCGAATCCACGACACTCGCACACTATGTTATCTGGAGTTCCCATCTCAGCACCGCAGGCACACGCTGGCGTCCCCTGTTTCCTGAACTGGCATAGGTATGCCGGGTAGGGCCCATGACCCATCCTTAGTCTTTCTCGGATGTCAGGGAGGATGCTGGATTTTGTGTCAGCTGGTTCTTCGAGAATTTCCTCCACTTTTCTCTGATGTCCCTTTTTTTGCTCAGAATCAAGCTTGGCGTCAAAGGGAAGAGCTCCATCAACACCAAGATAGCCCCGCCAGGAGTGGTCCTTTATGCTCCCACTGTGTAAAGAAGGATGTTCCGTTGTATCCTTCTCGCGACCATGGCAGGAACCACCCTACTGAGTCTGTGGGCCCACAGTAGACGTCAGAATGCTATTATGGTAGAGTCTGATGTCATCGGACGGAATGTGAAACCTCCTATGCCCGATCCCTGCCAGATTGTGTAGTACTACATGCAACCTTTCAGTTACCACATCTATGTGTGCTGCGAAGGTCTAACAGTCATCGATGATCACACTGAGGTACGTCACCTCCCTGCGTCGTATGTCCGGCACTCTGTTGATCCTTAAGGTGGGTTTCCTGGCCAATTGGCCTTCCAGGAGTACATACACAGATTTCTGTGGTTTTATTTGAAGCTTGGTTTTGGTGCACCATACATACAGGATCTGAAGTACCCACTCAATTTGTCACTCATGTCCTAACGGCATCTATTGCCAACCATGAGGATGAGGTCATCTCCTTAGGCTATCACCTCTAGTACGTCTAGATGTTGTTTAAGGTCTCCAAGGAGAGGCTCTATGTTCAAATCTCAGAAGAGTAGCTCCAGGTCAGAGCCCTGAGGACACCCCTTGGTGATTCCTTATCTGACTTCCTCACTAGGAGATGATAGTCGGACCACCTGTTCTGCAGAATAGCTCCTGAGACAACCATATAGCGACTCTTGCCTCTCAATCTCCCTAAAGTAGGAAAAGAGCGAAGGCCACCAGATATGTCCACCATGATGCCCACTACGTATTTGCATGGTGTGGAGCAACGACTTCGGCCGCCTGTGTGATTGTATCAGATGCAGACCTCCCAGGCCGAAAGCCGAATTGTCTCATCCTGCACAACGTACAATGTATAGACAGCTTGTCAGCTAGCAGTCTCACAAATAACTTGCCCATCTACATACATACTCCGCAATTCACCGTAAGGTGCGTGGCGGAGGGTACACTGTACCACTACTAGGCATTTCCTTTCCTATTCCACTCCCAAATTGAACGAGGAAAAAAAGAATGCCTATATGCCTCCGCACGAGCCCTAATTTCTCTTATCTTGTCTTTGTGATCTTTACGCGAAATGTAAGTAGGCGGCAGCAAGATCGTACTACACTCAGCTTCAAATTCCGGCCCTCTAAATTTACTTAACAGAAATTCACGAAAAGAACGTCGTCTTTCTTCCAGCGATCCCCAATTGAGTTGCCGGAGCATTTCCGTGACACTCGCGCATTGGTCGAACCTACCGGTAACAAATCTAGCTGCTCGCCTCTGAACCGCCTCTATGTCTTCCTTCAAACCGATCTGCTGCGGGTCCCAAATACTTGAGCAATACTCAAGACGTGGTCGTACAAGCGTTTTATACGCGGTCTCCTTTACAGGTGAAGTACATCTTCCCAAAATTCTCCCAATAAACCGAAGTCGGCTGTCTGCCTTACTCACAACTGTCCTTACATGCTCGTTCCATTTCATATCGCTCTGCAATGTTACGCCTAGATATTTGAACGACGCGACCGCATCAAGAAGCTCACTACTGATGCTGTATTCGAACATTATAGGATTGTTTTTTCTACTCATGCGCATCACCTTACATTTTTCTACATTGAGAGCTAGCTGCCATTCTTCGCACCAACTAGAAATTTTGTCTAAGTCAACCTGTATGCTATTACAGTCAGTTACAGACGACACCCTCCCATACACCACAGCATCATCAGCAAACAGCCGCAAATTACAACTTACTCTGTCCATCATATCATTTATATAGATAGAAAATAATAGCGGTCCTAGCACACTCCCCTGGGGCACGCCTGACGATACACTCGTCTCTGATGAACACTCGCCATTATGTCCATCAGACAAATAGGGCAATATGACTTGGCCAGGGCCGAGTCCTTATCAGTCCCTTATTGATGATGAGCGGATTGGCCTTTTTCAAGACTTTTGGATATCTGCTGGTGCGCAGACATTCATTGAATTGAAAGACCAGTTGAGGAGCGAGGAATTTCACTATCTGCATGATAACCCCATCTGGTCCGGGGGGGGGGGGAGTCTTTAGTGAGGGCTTTTATCTTTGAAGCCACCTCCTCTTCAGAGAAGGGATGTTGTTGACATATTCCTGGGTATCAGGACCAGCTTCTATAAGATACCTTTGGCGTCCATGGCCAGCTGGTTTTTGACGGAAGTTTTCCAGCTCCGTAATTTCGTTTCTTTTAGCACTTTGGAGAAGTGCTCTTTCTCTTCTCTATAGTGCAGAAGCCATTACTGGCGCTCCTGCTAGACCATGGCTCGCTGATAGTGTCTCCTCATCCTTCTGATAGATTGTCTTAGCTCTTGTATTTCCGAGAAACTTGATGACGGGGAGGTCGCAATGGCTCTTCTCCTCATTGATACAGTAACCGTAATCACTCGAACTACCGCCCCCACAAAATCTTGAGTTGTTGTGTCTATGCCAAATTCAAGCACAAGACACTCCACTGCAAGGCGTTCCCAATCCGTTTTGTTGAATTACGCTGCCACCCCCTGTATTGGAAGTACATGTTTATGATTACCATGGTGCCCACAGATGATTGTATTTCAATGGCCCTGCAGCGGTCGTTTGATAGCTGTGATAGGGTCGTGACATGTAGTGAGCTGTTGAATATCATAGTGGCAGCCCCAAGGTGAGGTCAATGTGCCACTATTTGCCAGGTTGTTGAGCCAAATGATAGTCGGCCTGCAGTGGTGTAATGCTCTTACAGGCAGAGCACATCCAATCTCGCCCACAAGTCTCTGGAGCTCTTGCAACACAAGTATACTGTTATGTGCATTTCGTTGGGCAATTTTCAGAGTCCTCATGGGAAATAAGTATGAACGTTGCAGTCTGGCCAAGCTTTTGTGTGGTCCAAAACAAAACAGCCAGGTGGTAGATTTCGTCTAGACCATACCTATCCCATCTTCTCTGGAACACTTTCCGAATTAGATACTGCAGAGCCTCAAAGGCTATGGGCAGACTCATTGTCTTGAGATGAATCCTGTCCACTTCGTCTATTGTCGGAAAGGTGACTTTCTGCCATACTTGTGCCCTACTCGGACAGTATGGCGTAATGTGGTAGTCAGCACTATCGGCTGCTCCAGGTTTGCAAGTTGTATTGCTAGTTTGGGATAGATTCCTTGAGAGCCTATGGCTGGCCATCTTTTCAGAGGGTGAACCTCGTCCCGGATCTCTGGTTCCATATCCGTCGTTGTGACTTCTTGTCTGCTTGTGATGGATTTGGATGTCTGGACTCAGGTTTGTTGATTTGTTTGACGCCAATGGGTGCCCTCATACCTCTGAGTTGGTGTAGACAGCTAGTCCACCAAGCCGTAGGAGGTGGTTACCTCAGGTACAGAGGTCTCAGTTTGTGTGTTTGCTTCCATTGTTTGGATGTTTTGCAGTTCCTTCTTTGAGTCTTTGAAGGTATTCCTTGAAGACCTCCGCCCTGACGCCGTCCCTCCTCCTCTTGCAGAGGGACTTGTGTTTTTCCTTGGGCATCCCATTTTCATTCACAGCATCAGCCATAGTCAATTCGCACAATCAAATCTTGCTCCAACAGTTTGTACGTGGGGCAATTTCTCCCAGTGGCTCCACAAGACGTTTTAACCCGTTTGGTGCAAAGTATGCACTCCAATGCTTTCTTGTAGTCTTTTCGATTGTGATCTTCTGATCCGCACCTGGAGCAGGTTGGCTTATTGCTACAGTGCATCATCACATGGTCAAGGTTACCACAATTGTGGCATCTTGGGACCACTACATAATCTTTAAAGTTCACTGCAGTGAACCTGACATACTATCCTTCCCTAGTTCGCCAAGGTTTTCCACAGTGAACCTGATACTTCTGCCACATGGTGCTCCATGTCTCGGCCACAAGAACCGGTTTTGAATCTAAGTTTGAAGTTTTGGAGAAGGTATCTGTGTCCCTATGTTCAAAGTTTTGTTCCCTGATTGTCTCTGCGAGTGTGCTCTCTTCCACTGCTACTGGTACATTGTAGAAGATGACCGGACTTCTTGCACTGGTTGGCTTTACTTGATATACAGGGAGGGATATCGCACAATAAACTCGGTTTCGGTGCGGGCAGTGGCGTGGTTAGACCAAAGCTATTTTGGCTTCCCTATTAAAATCAAATCAAATCAAAGGGCCGGTCACTTCGATTATTACAGAGTTCATTCTTTGAAGTACTATATGTGTCATGATCTTATTATCACTATTAAGGAACGTTATGGAAATAATTATTTTTTTTAATTTTTTTACTAACACAACAGTTCCTTTCACAAAGTCCTTTGAGATTTCTGTCAGTAGGGTTCATTTGTTCATTGTACATGCATAACATTTTGGTCTTCATTTGATCTTGAAAAATCCTATAAAATTCTGTGGGTATTCCATCAGGTCTTGGTGATTTGTTTTTAGCACTATGTTTTATTGTCATTTCTGGATCTTCTTCGACTGTGTGTAACCTAAGATTTTCTATGTCTGTAGTGTTAAGTTTTCGTTGTACGAGTAGATTCTTTAAAAGGGCTTCCTATTGATTGTTATCAGTAGGTTTATTTGACATAAGATCAGCGAAGTGAGTGTAGTTAGCCTTTTTTTCATTCTTTACGTTTAGTGTTGTTCTATCTTTCTTTACCACCAAACACCTAAGTTAAATGCTGCCAGAGCAAATGATCTGAGCCAAGTGGGAGTGGCCGCATGGTCTTCGGCATCATGGTAGACAGAGCTCACGCCGGACATCCGATTCTTCCACCGGGCTTGTGTGTGTGTGTGTGTGTGTGTGTGTGTGTGTGTGTGTGTGCATGTGCGCACTTAGTGTAGATTATTTTAAGTAATTTGTAAGTCTAGGGACTGATGACCATAGCAGTTTGATCCAAAACGTTTACAAACATTTGAACAGATAATCTGAATTCACAGATAAAAGTAATGCAAAACTTTGATCGTTAATTTTCTTCGAAAATATTTCGTGTTGGAATATTTCCCCTCTTATTTTCACACATCTTTAGCATTCTAAGTTCTGTTTTAACCTGACAGATTTCTTTGTAACATAGCAATACGAAACATGAATACCGATATATAGAAATTGATGTGTCAGCTACTGGGGGAAGTAACAGCAGCCGGCATATAAATAAGAACGCGGCCAGAGAAGCAAAGCTAGAACAAATTTATTGGACATACGAAAGAAAATACTTAACTTTTCTAGACTTGAAGAGGAACATGCTCTTGCAATTATTCTAATGAATGTTGCTAATTTGTAGTAATACATTAATGAATTTTTTAAATAACTTGTGCGATGCTTGTCGCTGACTTCTGCCTTCTCTCTGCCAGCGTATCGATAAACATATGACATTGGTCACGTTCAACTTTTTTGCAACAAACTGAAGGGAGAGAACGGAACTGTTCGTCACTTACTTTCTTCTCCTTGATGTGTTAGGACGTGTTCCAGGATTTTGTTTCATTAATGTAACTGTGAGCTTAGTCCTTTTTTTTTATTAATTTTAATAAACTCCCACAGTTAATTTGAAATATCTTACTTACTTACAATCTCTCCATTCTCACTAATTTTAAAATTATTTATTTTCAGCAGATCCAGTACTTCATAAAGTGATGCTCGGGTATTGTTGCGATTTGTTTCGTGATTGTACTACAACATTATCTGTGCAACATTTATTTATTTCTATGTCTATTTTTATGTCTATGAATGGTTTATTACATTTTAATGCCTGCAGAAAAATCTTCGCGATGTTTATGAAGTCCGATAATTTTACAATTTTTGGCGACTATCATGATTAACTTTCAACACGGTCATAGAACAATAGGAAACGAAATGCACAATCCCAGCATCAATTTATCGAAGTAATATTCCAGTCATCTCAGCTAGCATCACTACAGAATATGACCGAAATATTAGTACCAGCTATCAATAAGGTAAAATTTAGATTCCGCCGACTTCTTCTGTAATGTTGCTTTCTGGTGTTGTATTTGCTACCGAAATCACGACCGCTACAATTTAATGGCGGATCCAATAATTTTGTTTATGTCCCTTCCTTGTCAAAATTGCTCAGTAATTTCATTAAAAAGTATTTCACTACCTGGTAAAATTTCATTTGCGGTCCCCAACTTTAACTGTAATACGCAACGCCCATTATCATACGAAAGCAGCATTACAAATTCTTCTTGTGGAAGGAAGACTGCTATATGAAAAACACATAGCTAAGTTATCTTCTCCTGCTGCTGCTCCTGACTACGGGATCCTACTACCTGAGGCGGAGCAGCCTCCTGCAGCTGGTTATGTCACTGCTGCACAGGGCGCTGCCCTCTCCTCCAGGGCCACACGTCTTTTTGCAACTGGCGGCGCGTTGCCAGCACCTTCTAGAACTCGTTCCGCCAGTGCTGCGCTCGTCGGTGCGCGGACGATATATTACGATTGCAAATATAGTAGCCAGTGTACTAGATTAATTTACGAATAAATAATATTTATCTGTAGACTAGCTGCAATCTGTTGACACAAATAAGAAACAATTTGGTTTAAATGTAGGTAAATTTTGCTTGAAAAACAGTTTTCATCTTTCTTATTCTTTTACTTAAATATCTGAGTTCTTTTCCAAAAACTAAGCTACTGTAAACGCAGCAACTTTCAGAAGGTTTTCACTATCCAACTTCAGTAAATTCTTTTCCATTCTTATGTAGAATTTCACGCAGAAAACTTAAGGAAACATCTAGTAACGTTCGCTAACACTGCTACAACATACATGTAGCTTCGTCTTTTCCGTTTCATGCAACGTCACCAGACTTTAGCCAATGACGGAGTGTTTTTGATCACGTTACATAATCTGCAAATTTAATAATTTTTAAGCTCCAATTTAAGAAAAAAAACCCGGATATTTTGAAAGAACAAATACCAAATATGTTATTAGATTTGTCACTGGATAGGGGATTTCCTGTCAGATGAAACACAGTTTGTACTAATCGATGGTAAAGCATCGACTAAAG
This sequence comes from Locusta migratoria, assembly GCA_026315105.1. Classification (NCBI taxonomy): domain Eukaryota; kingdom Metazoa; phylum Arthropoda; class Insecta; order Orthoptera; family Acrididae; genus Locusta; species Locusta migratoria. The sequence continues at coordinate 613,879,111 of CM048746.1, forward strand.
CAGAAGTGATATCCGGCGTTCCACAGGGTAGTGTTACTGGTCCTCTACTGTTCCTTACCTACATAAACGATTAGGGAGAAAATCTGATCAGCTCTCTTAGGGTTTTTGCAGATGACGTCGTCATTTATCGTCTAGTGAAGTCATCTGAAGAACAAAACCAACTGCAGGACGATCTAAATAAGATATCAGTTTGGTGCAAAAATTGGCAGTTGACTAAATAATAAGAAGTGTGAAGACGTCCACATGAGTACGAAAAGAAATCCGTAAAACTTCGTTTACAAGATACATCAATCCAATGTGAAGGCCGTAAACTCCACTAAATACCTAGGAATTACTCTGATAACAGACTTAAACTGCAAAGAACATGTAGATGTCGTTGAAAGGTGAAGCAGAGACTGCGTTTTATTGGCAGAACCCTTAAAAGATGCAACAGAACTACTAAAGAGACTGCATACACTACGTTTGTCCATCCTTTTTTGGAGTATTGTCCATCCTTTTTGGAGTATTGCTGCCCAGAGTGGGATCCTTGTCAGGTGTGTTGGACTGAAGACATCGAAAGAGTCCAAATAAGGGCATCTCTTTTTGTATTGTCACGATACAGGGGAGACAGTGTCACGGAAATGATACAGGATATGGGATGGGAATCATTACAACCGCGTTTATCGCTGCGGCGTGGTCTACTTACGAAACTCCAATCGCCAACATTCTCCTCCGAATGCGAGAATATATTGTTAACATAGGTAGAAATGATCATTAGAAAAAAATACAAGAAATCAGACCCTGAACGGATAGATTCAGATGTTCTTTCTTCCCGCGCGCTATTCAAGAATGGAATGATAGATGAATAGTATAAAGGTGGTTCGATGAATGCTCTGCATTTGCAGAATAGTAGATGGATGTAGATGTAGATTAGAACATTTCACTTAAAATCATTCTGAATAACAGCAATCGAATCATATTTTTAACATGGGAAAATAGCCTATTATGATGTTTGTTCTTTTGGGTAGGTTCGAAAGACAAGGGACAATCATTGGAGAATCTGGACAGAACGAGAAGCGTTTCTGGATAGAAGAAAGGTTAATGGGACTGCTGCCACAAAATGCAACCACAGTCGGTACCTACGGCAGTCCTGGAGTAGTCAGCACCAGCCACATGGGCTGTATAGATGTTTCTGAAGATGACCTAAAATAAGGTCGAAACCAGTCGAATAAAACAACATTCTGCAACCTAGACTGTTTTTTAACATAAATATCTCTATAAAAGATGCCTGTTGCCTCCTTTGACAGTGTTGTCCAAATTAACCGAAGTGGGAGATCTCGCCTCGAGTGCCGGTCTGGCACAAACCTCCAACTTCGCTTCGCTATTAAATTTAATGCAGTGCCCTGGAAGAGAAAAGATCTTAAAATATTTACAGTTCGTAAATTTACGTCTGTTAATGCCAACCAATTGTATCTGTTCATTCGGACTTCCCGTAAGAACAGTTACAAATTCTACAAGAAAAGACCATTTCCGAGCAGGTAAAGCTGCAAGTGGAAATAATGGACGGGAACCCAACAATAGTAATGTGGGATAAGTTGAAAATTTGAGCAAGACGAGAAGTGTGTCTGGATAACCTATTGGTTAAGGCGAACCCTATAAACGTGGGTTCAAGTGCCGGTGCGGCACAAATTTTCAACTTCTCCTTTAAATTTAATTCGAGACCCTGAAATAACCGAGATGTTGAAATATTTCTTAATTTTAAATTTTCTGATGCTAGCCATACATGCGATACCTATAGTTTCATCTGTTTTTTTATTTTTTTATTTATTTATTTATTTATTTATTTATTTTTTTTTTTTCACAAAGAAATTCTTGGACGGCCAGTGCTTTGCGATAGACGCGGAACTGAAATCAGCAGTCCGAAGGCTACCACACAAAAAAATGTTCAAATGTTTGTAAATCTATCGGACCAAACTGCGTGGTCATCAGTCCCTAGCTTACAAACTACTTAAACCTAGGTAAACTAACCTAAGGACAACACACACACCCATGCCCCAGGGAGGACTCGAACCTCCACGGCGAGCAACCGCGCGCTCCGCAGCGAGACGCTTTAGACCGCTCGGCTACTCCACCGCGGCACTACCACACAGAGAAGGCCAACAGAGAATACTAAAATTGGTACCAGGATGGGAGAAATGTGTTGAAAACCTTGATGATTTGCTTATGAAGAAATATACGTAAAAGATGCATGTTCAATTAAGATTTCTTTTGTTCGTTGCCTACTAAAATTCTTTGCCAATAAATTACTGTGAGTCACGTTCTGACTTCCTTCGTACATGGTGTAACAAATTTACAATAAGATTGTAGTATTTGTAAGATCGAGGAAACTCTAATGTGGAACAACGAAGGCTGTAATAACGGACGCTAACCTTACCCACGGTCAGCAAGGGGAGTTTGTAATTATGAATGATGTTATTTGACTCTGATGACAAGGAGCACGTCATTTAAAAATATGGCACCTGATTTCAAATTCTTTTTGCCGCATTGTAGCAAGAGTTGTGGACGCTTTTTCATCCTGCTCTGCCTCGTTTTTGTCAGTCGAGGGACAGATAACCAGTATGGCTCTCTACACATACCGTGTCTCGTGAGTCAGTGCCATTAACGATAAGAGGTAGAAGCTATTTGCAAGGGGCCACTAATTCGCCAGTTAATTAGCAAAAAGGAAATTAAAACAAGTAACCACCTGTACCCAGTAAAGTCACACAGCTATTAGTGTGCTGTTACTCTGTCAACTTGCTTATCTAATACTGACCTTTGCGAGTATACCTCTTGCTATTATTATTATAGATCATGAACTAAACAGAGAAAAGAACCTGCGTGTTTCTTCTGCCCCCCCCCCCCCCCCAATGTGTACATGGTTGCAAATGCCAAACTGTGTTTTTTAACCGACCTGATAGCTTCTAGTTACGCAACCTAACTGTTCATAATATTCATAATATTCGCTCGTGTTGTTAGGGGGGAGAGGGGGAGGTTGCACAACAGACTAACCAACAGTCGACATAAAAAAGGAAAACACTATAATTAATGTTGTGGTTTCAAAACAAACAGTGTAGGTAACGCAGAATTTGCTGTGGTAAATTTATCGAAATGATAGTATAGTTCACAAAACTCGACACCCTCGCTTGGTTGAAATCAGTACCTACTCTTGTTTAACAGACCAGGAACAAGCAAATTAGGTAGAGGTGAAAGTTCAGAATTACTGTTACTGAGAACACCATATCGTTTCTTCCAGGAGTGCGTCCTAGAAGTTTCGCAGAAGAACTTCTGTGCCGGCCGCGGTGGGCGAGGGGTCTGCGGTGCGCCAGTCACGGTCTGCCACTACGGTCGGGCGATCGAATCCCCCCTCGGGCATGGATATTTATGCCGTCCTTAGTGTTAGCTAGATCGTAAGTAGTTTGTAAGTTTAGGGACTGATGACCCTGTAGTTAAGTCCCGAAAGCTATACAAACATTTGAACATTTGGAACTTCTGTCAAGTTTGGAAAGTATCATCTACATCTACATCCATACTCCGCAAGCCACCCGATGCTGTGTGGCGGAGGGTACCTTGAGTACCACTATCAGTTCTCCCTCCTGGGTACTGGCGGAGGTAAAACTGTCAAAACCGTGAGAACGAGTCGTGAAGCATACCGGGATAGCTCAGTCGGTAGAGCACTTGCACGCGAACGCAAAGGTCCCAGCTTCCAATCCCAGTTCCGTCAAACAGGTTTAATCAGCCAAAAAGTTTCATATAAGTTTATATTTCGCTGCAGAATGGAAAAAATCATTCTGTAAACAGCATTTCACTTCGCGGCGCAGGGAACATGTGCAGAACGTGGCAAATATTTACGAGTTCGATCCGCGGAAACATTCCCCTGAATGTCTGCATCCTCGCAGCTGCTACTATCGCCCGTAACACACGGACCTTATTTAAAACCGTCGAGGCATACGAGAGGGAGGACATAAAGCAGGGTGGTCAGAAGTAATGTGAAAAGCTTATATGGGTATTTCAAGGTAAGTTGTGCTGAGAAATTAATGTTAGGGAAAAACTGATACGGTGCTCTGATTCGAATTTAGTTAGTTACTGAAATTCGCCAAACATGCTGTTGGCGCACGCAAATTCAAGTGGCCTGGTACAGATGGTACTGGCAGACTTGTTTTGGTCCACTTTAGGTTACGATAGTAACATTAAAAGTGGGCCTTTACGATCGTCTTTTGACAGCTCGAAATTTAAATGAAAATAACGGCTTAACTATTCATCTGTCACGAAAATTGAATAACCGAATTTGTAGAGGAGAAACTTCTCTACAACTTTGCTCTCTTATGATTTTTTCATATCTCGTAGCGTTTCAAAGATATTTGCAAAAATAACAGCGATTTTGGGATGTATATCTGTCTGTCTGTCTGTCCGTAACGTGTTCCCTGTTTTTAAGACGAACTGTTCAACCGATCAGCGCCAAATTTTACAGACATGATTGTATGCCGCCAGAACCTCCCTTTTTCAAATTTTTCGGGCAGAAAATACGGTAGTAAAACAAAAAAAAAGCCGTTTGTAATATAATTGTAATTGCAAACGAACCGTTCATCTGACACGAAAATTGAATAAACTAATTGGTAGAGGAGAAAAGTCTCTACAAATTAGCTCCCTTACGTTTTTTTTTTCATATCTCGTATCGTTTGAGGCATATTTGCAAAAATAACGGAGATTTGACACCCTCCATTGAATTAACGAAAACCAGCCGTTCGGAGATGTCACGTGACATTCCTCTCGTATTTAATGATTTTCTTATTGCAACTTACACGTTGTCATTTCAAAGCAACGGCACACCGAGGAATTAACAAAAACGCATCGTTCTTCGTACGATAAATGATAATCTAATGTATACAAATGCCATATTAACATCAGTTAACAACGGCCATCAGTAGTATGTGATTAAAGAACTCGTATTTTGATTTTTTAGCCGTAGCGTAGTGGGCAAGGTGCTCGACTTTGACGCGAAAGGTCGGTGATTCGAAACCCGCCACTACCTAAAATCTTTTTTCCCTAAAAGGGTTTCAGACACTCTCATTAATTAATTAATTATTATTTAGATTATTATGTTGGTCCAAAATGTTTGCAAAAACTTATAAAACTACAAATCTAAAGTGGGCCGTAAAACACGTCAGTGCGATTTTTCATTTGGTTTCATCTAACTCAACAAGAAAGCGACACAGAAATTGAGGATTGGATGGCAGTAAGATGCGAAACCTAGTTCAGCAGTCTCCTTCGCTATTATCCGTTATTTAACATGTTTTTATTAGGTCGGTTTCTTGTCTATCTCTTCGATTGATTTAAAACTAACTTCCCATTGAGGTAGAGACCTGAAACTTTCAAAATGTTCAAATGTTTGTTAAGCTTAAGGGACTTAACTACGGGGTCATCAGTCCCTAAACTTACAAACTACTTATGAAATGTTTCAAATGTTTGTATAGTCTATGGGATTTAACTACGGGGTCATCAGTCCCTAAACTTACAAACTACTTATGAACTACTTACGAACTAGAACGGCACAAATATCTATGCCCGAGGGGGGATTCGAACCCCCGACCGTAGTGGCCGTGCAGACCGTGACTGAAGCGCCTCAGTCCCCGCGGCCACCGCGCCCGGCTGAAACTTTCTATATAGATCAGTGGATTATTAGTACGCCCTCGTGTGTGGTGTGTGGCGTAACGCAATTTGTTTTCCACGTCAGAAAAAAAATATTATAATGATTTTAAACTAACTTCCTGATGTCCTAGATAGCGGGAACTTTCAACATCTACATCTACATGGGATACTCTGCAAATCACAGAGGGTTCATCGAATCACCTTTATACTATTTATCTACCATTCCATTCTCGAATAGCGCAAGGGAAGAAAGAACACCTGTATCTTCCCCTTCGAGTTCTGATTTCTCGTATTTTATTCTGATGATCATTTCTACCTATGTGTGTGGGAGTCAACAATATATTTTCGCATTCGGAGTTTCGTAAGTAGCCCACACCGCAGCCATTAACGCCGTTGTGTAATGATTCCCATCCCAAATCCTGTATCATTTCCGTGACGCTGTCTCCTCTGTATCGTGACAATACGAAGCGAGCTGCTCTTCTTTGGACTCTTTCGACGATCTCCGTCAAACCCACCTAATAAGGATCCCACTCTGGGCAGCAATACTCCAAAATAGTACGGACAAGCATAGTGTATGCAGTTTCTTTAGTAGTTCTGTTGCATCTTTTGAGGGTTCTGCCAACAAATCGCAGTCTTCCGTTCGCCTTTCCCTCGACATTATCTACGTGTTCTTTGCAGTTTAAGTCTGAAGTAATAGTAATTCCTAGGTATTTAGTGAAGTTTACGGCTTTCACATTTAATTGATTTATCTTGTAAGCAAAGTTTAACGGATTTCTTTTCGTACTCATTTGGACTACTTGATGCTCAGGATTATGAGCTCAGGATTATTTGTTGCTAAGTGTGTTTTGACATCCATGTACAATTCTAGTTGGCTCATGAACTAATTGTTCGTAGGAATTCTCAGAGTATGCGTTGAGTACAATTTCGTACGATGTTTTATGCATACCTCCTGACTTGAAAATATAATTTCGCCGATAGATTGAGGGTAAATTAAAATCACCGCCTACTATTATTGTGTGTGTCGGGTACGTGTTTGCAATTTGACACAGTTTTTCTTTGAACCTTTCCACTGTTGTATCGTCAAAGTCGGGAGACGGGTCAAAGGAACCAATTATTAACTTTTTACGATTTTCGAGTACAACCTCTACCCATAATAAATAACTCACAGTAACTATCAACTTCAGCTTCACTACACGATAGACTACTTTTGAAAGTAACAAACACGCCTCCGCCTATTTTGCTTAATCTATCCTTTCTGAACACAGATCTTTTGCAATAACTTCTGCTGAACTTATTTCCGGCTTAAGCCAACTTTCGCTACCAACAATTATATGTGTTTTGGTGCTTTCTATTAACGCTTGGAGTTCTGGTACTTTCCTGACTCAGCTACGACAATTTACAACTGTTATACCGATAGTTCCGAGATCTATATTTCTTCTGTGATTGACCTGCACCCTTTGAGACAGCCCATTTAGGATTTTCCCCAAACCCCTCTACCCTAAAAAAAACCGTCTAGTCCACGGCACACAGACCCCGCTATCCGCATAGCCGCTTCCTGCGTATAGTGGACTCTTGACCTATTCATCTGAACGCAGAACCCCGCCACGCGATGGCGCCATTCAAGGAATCTGCAGCCTACTCGGTCGCAGAACCATGTAAGCCTCTGATTCAGACTCTCCAGAGGTCCACAGTCGGTCCTGTCAATTATGCTGCAGATGGTGAGCTCTGCTTTCATCTTGCAATTATGACTGGCAGTCTTTACCACTTCATATAGCCGCTTAAACCTGAGGGGACACGCTGGGTATCAGTTCGGTTCCCACGACCGGCCAACAACAACGGTGCCCCTCGACCGCAGTCCCAAGCTGTGTCACCGAGGTTAACACAGATTAAAGCTAGGAACGAAATGTCACCAGTTCATTCTACATCCTCAAACAGCAGTCACAGTACTTATTCGTGATTACAATACCCAGATGTAGACTCGACATAGGGTAACTTAGGTAAACTGGTGCTACTAACACTCGTATGAACACAAAACAAAGACTGACGCGGTAAGGAATGCGCAAAGCGATGCTATCAAATTACACTATTTTGAAAAAGACGCGAGAGTGGACCTACTACACAGGAAAACAAGAAACAAACGTAAGAATTTACACTGCAGACAGACAAGTAAATGAAAATATAATAGAGCGCTGCGGTGCTGCCTGCTTGATAGCTGACGGCCAACGTAAGTCAGAGCTGGATGACAGTGCAATATGAACTCGCTTTCGTGTCTTATTTATGGCGGGGCGGTTATTCCTTTAGTTTTCTTTGTATGTTAGCTAATTATTTCGCGATTGATTTTAAACGGATTCCCCGGAGCGCTAAAGACTCGAACATTTCTGCGGAGCTCATAACTCGATAATCCATACATATTATACAAATGTATGTAAGTGTGTTTGTACGTTCCACATCTCGTCCTAAACTGATAGACCGATTTGAACGAAACGTAAAACAATTGTTGTGTGCGATAAGTTGGGAATTTGAGCAAGACGAAGAGCAGCTGGAAGTAGATGAGTTTTGTTATTTGAGCAGTAAAGTAACTGACGACAGCAGAAGTAAAGAAGGTACAGAAATGAGCATTGACAGCAGCAAGGGAAGTTTTTCTGAAAATGTAAAAAAGAACTGTTAAAACAGAATAAACTTCAAAAGTTAGCAAATCTTTCCTGCAACGTAGGCTCTCATGCCATACGAGTAAGCAAACTGTAGCGGTAAACAGGCAAGGAGAGAATTAGAGCTTTGGAAATATGAAATGAGAATGATTATGGATAACATAGGTACATAAGATAGCTAATGAAAAGCAGCTAAATCGAATCAGGAAGAAACGACTTTACAGACAAGTTAAATTGGTATCATGTACTGATGAAGAATTTGGTACATTTGCGGCTTGTGCACAAATTTGAGAAAAATGTTGCCTTAGACAGTTTTAAAATGTCTTATTCGTAATTGTCAATTTAAAAAAAATGAAACAGTCAAATGGCGGACATTTTTTGTAAAAGAAATTCTACATGAGTGTGGTCTGCCCCCTCCACAAAAGAAAAAATTATTTACGGTTAATTTAACTAAAAGAAATGATAGGTTGACAGGACACAACTCCAGGTACAAAGGAATATTTCATTTTCTAAAAGGGGGATTGTGTGTGAGCGTCTCTGTGTGTGTGTGTGTGTGTGTGTGTGTGTGTGTGTGTGTGTGTGTGAATGGGAAGGCGGTGAGGGAGTAGAAACTGTAGAGGGAGACCAATGCTTGGATATATGATGGTAAGATAGCGTGAAGAGGTGCTTCGATCCAGCCTCGACTCCAAAACCAAGGGAATAATTTTAAAAAATGTTCGGCATCAGACGTAGCGATGTGCAATGTAATGAGCACATAGTAAAAGACCTTGCACTTGCAACGACCGAAAAGTAAACAGAATGACAAATTGGATGTGTTGGCCAACCGATCGGACAAAGTTTTATGTTAAGATTGGCCAATTGCCTGTCTGTTGATCGATGCGTATCAGTGATCTCTATACAACCTGGATGTATAACTCTGATGTTTGAGCACATAACTGTAACGTGCCTGCACATTCATATGTTCTGCACACGAATTTTTATCGTCCGCCATGTTGTAATTTAGTCAAACGAATTTCCATTAGTTAGTACGTGACAAATAATAGCTAGATTACCTCTGGATTTGAAATTTATGACAATATGGGAAGTAACAGACTCCCGTGAGTACGGAATCGAAACGTATTTCTTTTTCGTTTTCTTGTAATACTTCATAGCAGCCATGTTGTAATTAGTCTAGAAACAAATATGAACATCTTTGGCTGGCACGGTCAGAAACCCAGCTAGTATAGAGATCACCGGTGCGTATTTAATGACTTTAACCTTTCCACAGACGTCCACTGTCGTGAGGCATTGCAGTCAGCAGACTACTGTAGAAGTCACCTAGGAAAGAGATTATTGCCGCGGCGGGGTGGCCGAGCGTATTGAGGCCCTATGCTACGATGCGTGATGCCGTTCCCCGTAGGGGGTTTGAATCCCCCCTCGGGCAGGGATGTTTGTGCCGTCTTTAGTATAAGCTAATTCATAAGTAGCTTGTAAGTTTAAGGACTAATGATCCCGCTTTTACAAACATTTGAACATTTTGAAAGAGATGAATCCCTCTGGTGAACTAGTGCAATCCACCGGATGGAAAGTCTCTTTCGCAACTGCTTTCAATAGTTCTCCTCCTTTGCAGGGCCAGATTGTAGAGATGTTCTACTGAATTTGTTGAAGGGTTAAAGAAGGTGGCAGACTTTGGGTTATTGGTAGGATACTGGACTCTGTGAAAATGTAGACAGTCTGCAAAGAAGGATGCTTACAAGTAACTCATGAGGGTCCTGTAAAAATATTGACGTGGACGCAGATGTAAAGATAAATAAAAAGAAAGTGTACATAGGACATTGTATCGCCTGCATAAGGCGGTTCTCTTGAAGGCCGGCGAGCGGTCTTCCTTTATTAGAGGCCATAGGTATAGCCAGGACATAATTTCTGGAGGAGCTTTCAATGAATGGACGTTGTAATAACATGTACTCTTTATAGAACTGCAAACGACACTAATACTGTTCATATTATATTTCATTCCGAAGAACTGTACACTAGTGTCACCTCGGTTTGGAAACGAAATTGCCGCGGCGGAGCGGCCGAGCGCATTAAGGCACTATGCTGCGATGCGCGAGGTCGTTCCCCGTGGGGGGTTCAAATGCCCCCTCTATCATGGATGCTTGTGCCTTCTTTAGTATAAGGTAGTTCATAAGCAGTTTCTAAGTTTAGGGACTGATGACGCCGCAGTTAAGTCCCATAAGCTTCACAAACTTTTGAACTTTAGAAACGAAATTAGTAAACTTCTGAAGAATCTACGTATTCTTAAAAATAGGACCAACACATTTCATTTCATGAAGATAGGCAAATGCAGAATGAAATACGTTTGGCAATCAGAAAGGCATTGCATGAATCTTTCAGTAACTTTTGAAGCATTGTGACAGAAACGCTCCGTAACTCAAATATTCGCAGTCCGTGGAAGCTGTCAATGTCAAAATATAAGTGTAAAAATACTCTTCGACTAGACAGGAACATTGATTCGTTTACTTTGGAACATCAAGAAATATTGCTGACTGACTCTGCAATACATGACTGGCCTGTAATTACTAATAGCGGTGTTCAAGAACAGCACAAATGTCTAAAGCACAACGAAGCTCCGACTGTCGATAGGGGCCTCGACGTCTTCTACACGGAATCGCCGCTAGTTTTAGTGCCCCTCTATAACATAATTTACCGTGGATACCTTGAGCCAAGAAGTGTTCTTAGTGATTCGAAAATAGGCAATTCATACTCATCTGTAAGCAGCAGAGAAATTAAAAGAAGTCACAAAAAAAAAAAAAAAAAAAAAAAAAAAAAATAAACTGCTTATTATTTCAGTAGTAATCACCATAACTGTTAATACATTAACTAACTGTGAGAGAATACGGTTGATTACTCCATGCAGGACTATTATTTTTACCCAAATGTGCACTCGTCGTCCAAAACCTACCGTCGGTCATGAATGTCTTTCTTCAAGGCTCCAAAAATATGGGAATCGTATAGCAAGAAATCTACACTGTATATAGCATGTGTAATGACTTGTCGAAACGCAAGCGAGCCCTGTCCTGATACGGAGTGAAGCATTTTTGATATCTTTGTCTACATTTCGGGAGGATTTCGAACCCTAGAAACCCCCACGGCCCTTTGCCTACACCCATGCTTCAGACAGACGAGCGAAGACGGTGACGCAGCCTGGGAGAACACAGGCGGCCTACAGGCCACCTTGTAGCGTGTTTACAGCTACCGATGATAAGAGTCGACGACGAAGTAGCTTATAAATATTCACCAACAGGTATTTCCGCAGTGCCCATTCCGCTCACTGGCTATTTTGTCAGGTTCCTTCCTCTTCACAATGTACTTCACAGTACTTCAAGAAAAACTAATTCTGAAGTCTTGTGAAGAGCGTGTTAAATTTTTGAATATTTAGCGATGTCGCTCTACATCATGTCGCTCGTATTGAATGCTTAAACTGGAAGTCGGCACGTTGTCTGCATAAATAATATCCATTAAGTCTAGACAGGAACGTTCCAACCCACTTTTGACCCACTGGGAGGAAAAAAAAGTGAATGTATTTCTCCATCTTCTAAGTAGCAGCTTATGTAACCACATTCAGAAAGCACGCGGTGCCGCGGTGGAATGGCCAAGCGCTCTAAGGCGCTTTGCTGCGGAGCTCGTGGTTGCTCCTCGTCGGAGGTTCGAGTATATAGTAATTTCGACAACAGTATATTCACGAAAAAAACTTAAAACTAAATTTTACTTATTGCAGTGGTACCGTTATGTGCTAACGTTGGCAACGAAATGTTCCCTTTACGAGAATATTTAATTTACTAACATGACAACGGTATATACAAGTATCTTCAACGAAAGTGCAAGGCCGGCCGCGGTGGCCGAGGAGACTAAGGCGCTTCAGTCACGGACTGCACGGCCACTACGGTCGGGCGTTCGAATCCCCCCTCGGGCATGGATATTTGTGCCGTTCTTAGTGTTAGCTAGATCGTAAGTAGTTTGTAAGTTTAGGGACTGATGACCCCGTCGTTAAGTCCCGAAAGCTATACAAACATTTGAACATTTAGAACTTCTGTCAAGTTTGGAAAGTATCATCTACATCTACATGGCATGGATATTTGTGCAGTCTTTAGTATAAGGTAGTTCATAAATAGTTTGTAAGTTTAGGGACTGATGACCCCGTAGTTAAGTCCCATAAGCTTAACAAACATTTGAACATTTTTTGAAAGTGCAAGGAACAGCATTAATCGCTTATTGTCATGATAAACAGGAAAGATTATTGCCATCTTTCTACGTGACTGTGTTACCAAACGGCTTTCAAGCGTCGTTGACATCAGCTCATTACAGCACCGCAGCCGTAAGTAAAATTTTACCAAACATCTAAATCTGACATGCTAAAAATTATAAAACTGGGCAATTCAGATATGACATTTTGGTGAGTCGGATTGTCAATGAGCCTACACATGTCCAGTTTATTGATTTGTTTGCTTGTTGCTCGATGCGCATAGCTCTGAATATTCATTAACTGACGCTTGAAGGGAAAAAAAGAAAAAAAATCTGAAATAGCAAACACTACAATGTGTTAATGAATACGGCGCGTGTGTACGGTGCTTTAATTTACATGTAGAAATCTGACTAGTCATTGCCATCGAGGTTTATTCAATAACTAATACCGGGTTAAGAAGAGAATAGGCGAAAAGTTCCTCTCTGGTTAAAGAACTTGGGTTTGAAAGGTGCCTAATGTTTTCTCACATATGTTTCCCCGCTATAATTCCCTTACATTTGCCCCGTTCATAAAGTCAAACAGTTGGTGCTGGGCGCGTTATTGTTATTGGGAAGTGGATGGGAAGATTATTGCTAGACAGGAAACACTTACGAGCGCAGAGCAGGAAACGGCTGCCACCGACCACACAAGGGGAACGTGAAGGTTCTCAAAGCGAGCAAACGCTCCTTGCCTTCAAAGCGTGGCGTGTGGAAACGTAGTCGTACGAGAACTGACCCGACCGCGTTTCGTACTAATGACAATGGTCGCCACAGCGTGATATCGCCACGGCGTTCGCTTACGCAAACGGGAAGACAACGGCGCACCGACCTCGGGACGGATGACTCACTCTGCGGAGAAGCCACGGCAGCCACTACAGCGCCAAAAATCATCTGCTCTGAAGGAGAGGGTTTCGGTATGCTTCTGCACTTGACTAAGAACAGATGTCTCGAAAATGCCGTAGGCGGGATTTCGAAACTGCCGACGCTTATTAACCGCGCCAGTTTCTACGAGGAAATTTTCTGTGAACGAAGCATGCGTTGTGCGCTGTGAGCACGAGGTGTTCAGACGTTGTCCGTGCTGCAGCGGAGCGGCCGAGCGCATTGAGGCGCTATGCTCCGATGCGCGAGGCCGTTCCCCGTCGGGGTTTCGAATCCCCCCTCGGGCATAGATGTTTGTACTGTCTTTAGTATAAGTAGTTTGTAACTTTAGGGACTGATGACCCTGCAGTTATGTCCAACAAGCTTTACAAACATTTGAAAAATTTTTTTTTCGTTGGGGGTATGCTCCGATCTTATGCAGAAAAACTTTCGAAGTGTCCAGAAATATTCTGTATACACTGAACTTGCGTTGCCGATCAGGAGACGTACAGACGGAACTGTATATTTCAACCCGACCTCGCGACTGTATCAAGTACTGACCTGCTTCGCGATTTATCTACGGAACTAAGGCTGTCGTATCGGTAACGAACTTGCAGAACTTGTTTAGCTTGTTGGCTGTTCTCTGGGACTCGTCGCCCTTGCATTCCGGAGTATAATCATTTCATGTCAAGCAGCGGCATCACACCCCGTCCACAATTCTTCACTGACCCATCGAAGCCCCACGCCCAAACTCTGCCAATTGCGACGCTAGAGTAATTTAATCCTAAAAGATTTTTCTTTATTAATTCTCCTGTTTGTCCCTCCTTTTGGAGACCAACGAATCGAATGCTGGCCTGGCAGCACTTGTATTTATCTTCTCAAATTATGTACTGCTTTTCTCGTATTTTCTTATGGCTGTAATAAATTCATATTAATCACGTTCTTTCTGTAACTTCTGTAATATTTATAAAGCATGACTCTTTGCCCTTTTATTTAGTTATATACAGGTCCCTCAGATCTGCTGGCGGCAATCATCTTTCTTTTATTTAATATGTATCAGTGAAAGATCAGTCAACGATATACGAATGAGAGTTTTTTTAACGCGCTTGCCGTTCCCCATTACAAAAAAAGACTTTTCTCTCTGCATTTAACGACCAGTGGACATGTAGTCCAAGTTAGGGGCACTGCTGAGGCATGGCATGTGGCGGCACAGAAACAAAGAGCTCTCCACAGTTCGCTTAACATGTGGTCAACAGCAGTTATACAGTACCGTTAGTGTGAGTCACCGAAGGATATGTCGACATGGTGGAGCCTCTGGATTCTCCAGTACCGACCATTTCCTTGTTTCTTCCGCGTCGTCACCAGTCGGCGTGGTGCTGGCGCGGCCAGGGCACTCGTCGTCTTTAACTTCTTCTCGGCCCTCTCTGGAACCTTTGTACCACTCTTCAACTCCTGCCACACTCGTAAAAGGTATTCAAACAGACAACATTTCAAATGCAGTACTGCCCATTATTCTATTTTCAAGCCAAATTTAACTGAAATTTTTTCGATTGTTCCTTGCTAGGGTTAACATGCCAGTCTTGAAAAAAGAAGGCACTTTGAGATTCACACAACAATGTTTATATATTGAATTTTTTCATACGTAATGATCGTATCTGGTCGCATCGCAGCACGTATTTCACCCCATTTATTTACATTGCAGTTCCAGGAGCGGAGATGCCAGAGAAAAGAGAATAGTCTAGAATGTCACATTGTAGGATATAAGATTAAATTCTTTAGAGTTTGTGATTGTTAGAGATTAAAAAAATTGTAATTCCGCACTACCAAGTTAAAGCAGTGTGGCTCGGTAGCATGCCGGGCGCCGTGGCTCAGCGCGCCAGCACAGAGGGCTGAATGCTCTCTATAATATAAACGCTGAGCCAGGAACAAACGAACCAAGAACGAACAATCCTGATCGGTGACCCCGAGGAACAGAGATAACCATACAACAAAACAGTAGTGCCAGACAATAATTCAAAAGGTCGCGGGTTCGATCCTCGTTAGGTGTTGGCATTTTTATCTGTTACTTTTCACTTCTTTCGTCTCTGGCAACGTCGCTGATGTGAAAAATGTGGAGTAGCAACTTTTAGGTCCCCCTATAAGTGGTTGGGTAAGTCAGTTGCACGGTCGGAGGAACGCAACCGCATAGGACATCTACAAAGGACCATGACTAGTAACACACTGTTGTGTTCAAACCAATCTTAGGATTGCTGAATGCTTTACCTTTCACCAAGTTGAATCAGTTGTATAACTCAAAACGGACATTTCCCCATTTTGCTAAAAAGCGTCCTTCCAGATAAAGGACTGTACTCTTTTTCCAGTGTAAATCATAGCTGAGCAGTACACTAAATATTCAGAATAGCTGAAAATAGGGTAGGAAAGTAAACAGCCATTAGTTGCAAGGTTTCAGATTTATTTACAACCGGTTTCGGACAATTATTGCCCTTCTTCAGGTACTTATACAGGAAACAGTTAAGAATGATATACAAATATAAATATTGCATATAACACGCAGCAGAATCACAGGATTAAAGGGGCAATAAGTACACTGCATATAAAGCTTTTTCGAAAAGTGACAATATGTGAAATATTAATACGATATTCTGCTGCATAGCGTATTAATATTTCACATAGTCACTTTTTGAGAAAGCTTTATATGCAGTGTACTTCTTGCCTCTTTAATCCTGCGATTCTGTTGCGTGTTATATGTAATATTTGCATTTGTATGTCATTCTTAACTGTTTCCTGTACAGATACCAGAAGAAGGGCAATAACTGCTCGAAACCGGTTGTGAATATATCTGCAACCTTGCACCTAGTGGCTGTTACTTTTGCACCCTATATAACAGAGTTGCTGCAATGGATAAAACATTTAATAACTGAAAATTTTAAAAATCTTCAAATGTTTGTTAAGCTTATGGGACTTAACTACGGGGTCATCAGTCCCTAAACTTACAAACTACTTACGAACTAGCTTATACTAAAGACGGCACAAACATCCATGCCCGAGGGGAGATTCGAACCCCCGACGACCCGAACGGCCTCGCGCATCGTAGCATAGCACCTCAATGCGCTCGGTCGCTCCGCCGCGGCAGCTGAAAAGGCAAACATACGTCAGGATAATGTATTTCAACAAAATAAGAAACATCGAAAATCGGATATATAAAGCTCGCGACTTTAAATTCTCGTTATTTTATAACACCATACATTTGCTTTAATTATAAGAGAAATTTGTTTTAACTTTTTGTAAATCGACGAACTATTCTCGGATAACTCCTGCGGAAAATCGGAATCATAGCTCATGAGAGTGTGCTATAAAGGAGAAGGCGAGGTATTAAAGTTCGAAACGTTAGTCTAATATAGTTACAGTGGTGTAAATTGAGTAATGTATAAAATGTGTTAGTCGCGATGGGTCTTGCGCTGTATCCTCGGCACTTATTTTTATCTTTCTTGTTTTTGGGTTCTTCTTATAGATCTATGCTCTGCGGTCGATTGTTTCAGTTCGTTCCTGATTGTTCGTTGAATATTCGACTCGGCGTTTTTTATTACAGAGAGCGTTTAGCTCCCTAAACCGGGCGCGCTGAGCCTCGGCGCCCGGAAAATTTGTATAGCAGGAGGTGGATTTGAATCACCGTCCTCCCGAATGCGAGTCCAGTGTGTTACCACTGCGCCACCTCGCCCCTGATGTAAGATACGGCGCTCAGTTCGGCGCAGGGGGGGGGGGGGGTGTAAATTTGACTCGCGCGCTTTGCTTCTGTGACGTCACCAGGCAGCAAGCGCCGAGCAGTTACCGCAGTAGCCTTTATGAAACGTGAAAGCAGCAAGTTGTGTTTTGCGCTCGCTCGTTTCGTGACCTGTTAAATGTTCGGATAGAAAGTAGCTTTCTTCTATAAGGGAATAATTTTTCCATATATCGGCTGCTACGTTTGCGTTGTGACGAAAGTTTTCTTTATCTAACATATAAGAATGAAGGCCTCTGTCCGTATGCTATGCCTGTGAATGTCATTCAGTCGATTGAGATAAAACTTCGTCAACATATTGCATGAACTAGTGTCACGGTTATAGGCATAGTAAAATTTCTAAATTCACACTCTAAGGGAGTGAAATCATGATATTACATAAAACAGAAGCACATTTTCTCTCTGTCTCTTTGACCATCTATAACTCGAAAACTACTGAACGTATGAGGTTTCTTTTAAATTGTAGGTGTCACAAAGGTCTAAAAATGTCCGGGAGAGCATATGTCTAACTTTTACGAGTGAAGCATATGCACCATTTTTCTCTCCTAAGGCGCCGGAGCCGGATGGCTTCAGACGGCATAAATAGTGATTGTAGGAAATCTATAAAAGTTAGATATGTGCTCTCACAGTCTTTATTTTAGATATTTATGAGCTCTACATATTAACCCAGATAGAGCGGAATTATTTTTTGTTTTAATTTTATTATAGAAGGTATAAATTACCTTCATATAACTTCACAAAAAGTCATAACTAATTTTTTCACAAACACACCATTAGTTTCGGAATATTTCCCATCTCTCTGGAAGGACGACAAAAGGAATGTTTTAGAATTTTTATCTGATGAATCATTATTATCAAAACACTATTTAAAATTAATGAATATTCAAGAAAGATAATTACGAGGAAATCTTCAATATCATCTGTATGAACCTGAACTTTGCTTCCACTTTGCAATCAACAATACAAAATAAAATTTGTCTACAATGAAAGCAGAAGATTCAAAGAAATGAAATACGATGTTGTGCGCGAATTTATAACTACAAGTGTGGAAAAACTAAGCCACCATTCTCGTCCTGTCAGCGCTTTCTGGGTTAAAAACAAAAACTCATCTCGATACGTTCAGTGGTTCCCCAGTTAAAGACGTTTAAATATTACCCGTGCCAATTCGCGGGGCGGGACGGGTTAGCTACTTGTTAATAATGTTTGAAGCTTTTCTTTTTCAGTCCTTTGTATGTTAGTATACATATATATTAATCACAAGCGTGATCCACCGCTTAAAAGCAATATTTTTGTGGAATGAGAAAAGACGGAGAAAATGTGTTCACGGTGGCCTTATAATACAGTGGCTTGCTGCCGAGTGACGTAATACAGCGCTAACCAATGACAGTGAAGAAGCCCAAACTGGCGTACCCAAGGTACTGTCATTGGTTAGCGCTTTATTACGTCACTCGGGAGCAAGCCGCTGCATTACAAGGCCGCCGTGAATACATTTTCTCCGTCTTTTCTCTGCCTGTCTTTACTATGACTATAAGCGTGACGGTAGTTCATGCAATAAGTTGACGAAGTTCTATCGCAATCGACTGAATGACATTGACAGGCATAGCATACGGACAAACAGAGGCCTTCATTTTTATATATTAGATATAGAAAACTTCCGTTACAACGCAAAATTAGCAGCCGATTTTCGCACTAATGCTTTGCTTTACTCATTTAATTACTATGAACATTGAACTGTACACTACCTCCAAACATACAATTTTATCAATCGGCTTCACAAAAATGTTCGGAACAAATTGTGGCATTTTTGACATTTATATCGTCTTGCCGTTCACAGCGAGAGATCCATATGTGGTGAAGTTCCTCATCTTTTGGAAACTGATGGTACAAAATGCCTTCCGTCTTGCATCCACTGTTATTGCACTCCGCAACAGCACAACACGAAGTATTCTTACTTACAATTACAGAAAGAATATATGGAAAACTTGTTCCCTAATACAAGAAAGCTACTTTCTACCCGAATACTTAACAGCTCACGAAACGAGTGAGCGCAAATCGCAACTTCCTGCGTGCACGATTCATAATGGTACTACGGCAGCTGCTCGGCACTTGCTGCCAGGTGACGTCACAGAAGCAAAGCGCGCGACTCAAATTTACACCCCCCCCCCCCCCCTGTGGCGTACCTTTCTAGTCTACCAGGG
The DNA here is from genome assembly GCA_026315105.1 of Locusta migratoria. NCBI lineage: Eukaryota > Metazoa > Arthropoda > Insecta > Orthoptera > Acrididae > Locusta > Locusta migratoria. The sequence continues at coordinate 613,898,517 of CM048746.1, forward strand.
GCGGCTCCTGTATCGGTTTGCAGGTTTGCACTACCTCCAGGAATAATAATATTGTTAAACGCCGTTTGCTGTTTAGAAATTCTATGCAGGCGGAGATGTAGCGCTCCATTTATCTCTTTTGAAACGCCCGGGCTGGTACGCACCGACCACCCCCTAGTGGACCGAACTTTGCCGACAGCGGCTGGGTTTGCAGCCGGCCTGCAAACGCCGACTAGGGTGTCTCAGGGGTTGTGCGGGGTGCGGGGCAACGCTTGGCAACAGTGTTCCCCTATAGGCGCCTTGAGTGTATACACATCGCGGCCGAGCCACCCTGACAGCCGCAGAAACACAGTCCGAAATCTCCCGAAGACAACCGGAGTCGTCCGCCCTTCGAACGAAGCGGTATTTTCGCGCCTTCTTACCAGTTCACGTGTAGCTGCAAGCGAAATAATTGTGCGTTGTGTCCGTTGTTTAGCGTGTTTTATAGTGAGTTTTGAGGCTCAAGTGAACAGGTGAAGTAATGAATCAGGTAATCTCCTTGCTTTCTAAACGCTTCAATTTACGCTAGTTTGAGGAGAAATTAGGAATCGAGAGACTAGTTTGACAATTTCACAGACAGTTAAAAGTCGTCAATTCAACAGGAAATTTAACTCCGAACTGTACAGCAAGTATGAATGTGTGGCTGCGATGTGAAAAACGCCTTATTTTGTTTTCCTTGTTTATTATTTGGAGGAGAGTTTCCTGGACTAAACAAGGAATCATTGACATTAACGCCTTCACGATAAAATAAGGAAAAACGAACTTTCTTCGGTGAGTGTCAATAATGTTATAATCTGGCACGTCTAGGCAATGTAAATACAGCCACTCGATTAGTCAGGGATACAGAAAGTCCGTGCCATTACACAATCAAAAGGTTACAGGTAGGTACATACTACATCTAATAATTAATTGTATTCGTAAATTTATCCATGTTATTTGGATTTTTTTGAGGTCTGCGACTGTATTATAAGCTTTTTTGGAATGATTAATGCTGCATCAGTCACTATTTATAAATATTTTTATTGGCACGACGCGTTTCGGCAGCATGCTGCCATCATCGGGTACATTTTTACAGTTACTGGTTACATTCTTGATCTATTGTGTTTTGTGTTGTGGATGCCAGTGAGGTTATGTTTGTACAGTTTTAACCTGTTAGGAAGATATAGCTATTTTTGCAATTATAAACTATAAACTATAATGATGAAACATAATTGTAAAAATAGCTGTATCTTCCTAACAGGTTAAAACTGTACAAACATAACCTCACTGGCATCCACAACACAAAACACATCAAGAATGTAACCAGTAACTGTAAAAATGCACCCGATGATGGCAGCATGCTGCCGAAACGCGTCGTGCCAATAAAAATATTTATAAATAGTGACTGATGCAGCATTAATCATTCCAAAAAAACTGTATTCGTTCCTGTGGTTCTTTGGAACTTGCGATCAGAGGACACGATGCGACTGAATCATCTTCGAATCCTGGTGTTTTTCGCCATGATTAATTTTAGTGCAGAATTAGATTCATTATTAAATCGCATCTAGAAAAGGCAACAGCTTTTAAAGGCAACTGAAAACGATCCAGAATGAACTCCTCCGATGCATGCTACAAGCCTGCCAAGAGGAAATCAGGAACGAAATGGTGCCGAGTTTCTGGTTGTAATAGCTGGCGGCACCAACGATGAATTCTGTGTGTTTTCCAGATGGTTATAGTATATAGGTGCATTATTAATGGAAGACCAGTTGAAAGGTTTTGGGGTTTTATAGCACAAGAAACGCATGATGCCCAGACTTTGGCAACGCATATCACAGAAAACGCATATCATTTTCGCCAAAATTTAGAGACATTGCAGCTTTGTAGTTTTTTATTCATCTACATCTATGATATCTTGGCTCAATAGCATTTTTATCGGAATGCGTTCAGCTGTCATTCTGGAGAGTCGGCAGCTGGTGAAAAAAAGTGCACTACCATCTTTTCTGGTCACCAGCTGCCACTGTAGTCTACGTATCTTGAGTTCGACGCGGCGCGCTTAGTCGGACTGTGGCCTTGTCTGCACTACGAACGTCAACAAACGGGGAAGAGAGGCAGGCATTCGCGAGCTCGTGGACTCGGTTTGCGTGGTCTGCTTTATCAGACGGCGGTCGCCGGGCGCAGCGCGGAGGCCGCGGGGTCCGCGCCGGTCACGGCCAGCAGCGCAGAGCGGGGCGTGGCGCACAGCTGACGCGGCGCCGCCAAGTCGCCGGCCAGGTGGCGGTTACCTCACGGCCGTGACGTCAGCTGACGCGCGCGCGCCGGGGAGGGGCGGCCGCGCGGCGTGGCCAGGCGAGGCGAGCGCAGCAGAGGCCGGCAGACAAGCACTGAAGCACCGCCGCGCCGCGCGCACCTCACACCGCTCTGGCGCCAAGCCGCCATGGACCACGACGACGCCCGGTGAGTCTCTCCGCTCTTACCGCTTCCATCGCCGGCGCTTCGTCCCGCTGTCGTTCCGCGGTTATCACAACTGAGGATCACTAGTCGGCTCGTACTGGCCTACCGTAGCGTGCTATAATCGCGCTAATCTGAACCTGGCGCGGAAGTTGAGTTATCATCAGAAGGCCTCCAACGAAGCTGTGTTTTTATTGGGTATATAACAGAAATCCAATGAAAGTAAAATATATCTGAAGGTGTTTGACCATGTTTACGAAGCAAAAATCTCGTGTGTACTTCGCTGTTGAGACTGGTAAAAGCAGATATTTACAACCCTGTACCTCTGACGGTACCTTCTCTACATCACGTTAAATAGTAAAAATATGAAAGTGATACCAACTTTTCCCCTCTGAGTAGATCATGTGTTGTGATAGAAATAATCGACGAAAGTAATATTTCCTGATGTCACATTCTAGGTACGTTCACGTTTACTTAGTTTTTCAATAACTGAGCCATACCGACCACACAACTGCTAGGTCGATGACAGCAGTGGAAAACACTATGGCATAACTAAAGACTGAGATACCACCCGTCAGCTTTGACCCATGATGTCAACAGCCGTATACGTGTTATCTTAATACTATTATAATGTATTGTAGATAATAAATAACCTGTAGGTAACCTCGTAAATTACAGATAACAAAATGTACGATCGATCACAGGTCTCAGTCCAAAAATTTGCGCCTTCGGCGCTCATTTGCGAAAAGAAAAGAAAAAAAATTCTCGTTTAACCTACAGCTAACCATCAGAGACGCTACAGATCACTTTTTTAACACAAAATCATAATCTACACACTGTTCTGCTTGTAAACAAACTATCGTCTCACATACTCACTCACGCCTTCTACAAACGCACGCACCTCAAAACTCACGCGCTGCGATTACGTCACTGGTCAAAGCTGACGAGCGTTAACCCCACCTCCAGTTGAGCCAACATTACTTCATAGCAACGAAGTCTTGACGTTTTTGGCTTCGTTATTTCGTTTTTCGACGGAGTAACCTTGTCAGTCGCAGCTGTTATCGCAAAATTTGAAATAAGTTATAACAGCAGTCTCATTATAGCGCCACTGATTTACTTGCATTAAATTCAACTAGAGAGAAGATGCACTTAAGCTGCACATACGAACTGCATATTCCAACTTAACAGTGCCGTTGCGGTCATCTTTAATGTCCCCCGCTGTTGTTCTTTGTGGAGAAAGTGTCAAAAATTCTTCTGGTAATTTTAGACTTCCCATTTCTATTGATGTCGGAAGGGACATTCAACAAAAACACTAGCATTCTCTTTTTCTTAGAACCCTACTGTCCCCATTATGAAGTTGCAATTTTCCGTCATTGACAGCTAGCAATCCAAAATTTGTAACTATAATACATAGAATCAGATTTACTGTCCTTTTTTTTTATCCGAACTTGTATACTATCATTATTTTAAAATTTTTAATTTCTACATTTTGAGAAGCTATGACGAGTGGACGAGCAAATGGATAGATGATGTACAGAGGAGAGTGTATGGGAAGTAGATGGGCGGAATCGTGAAAAATTGCTATTCTGGATGGCAATTATAGGCGCATGCTCAAAAGTCTGTAAAGTCTGATCTTTTACTTATACACAAAACGAACAAACGTAAGTTTAATTAGTCTATTGCATTTACATCACAATTATCTGAGAAAGTTTTCCTGTACCTTTTCTTAAATTACACATAACTACAGCTACGAAAAGTTTGATTTGACTGATAAGTTTTCTCGGTGAGTCTTTCTTCCTATTCAGTTTACGTCAAAATGAGCCACACCGGAGCGTCGACGGTGAGCTGTGTGAAACTTCGAATGTACCGTACAGAACACTGATGTTGGGAAATCTGTAGTCTGCGCTTCACACGTAAAAGATACCCAGTTCGTCCAATGCAAACAAAATGGTTGCAGCCGTGTTTTCTTCCCCGCCGTGATAAAACGTGTTTCGTCAAACGAAAACTGACCGCCGACCCACTATTTTCTTGATAAGTCTGCCTTTATGGGTTATCAGTGACACCTGTAGCTCCTAAATCATGCCTGTAACTTCTTCCATTATTGCTAAAATTTTATTTGAATCACCATTTCGAGAATCACTTCACTCTTGTTGGTATTAATGCATGCCTAACTTAATGCATCCCGAGGCAAAGCCCCCAGTTCTTGGTTATTCTTTCGAATTCGTGTACTCGCTCTCCTTGCTACGCTCAAATTGGTCCTTGTACCCACACAGACCAAAATTTTTGCAGTTAGTTGAGCGGCGGCGGAGACTCGTGAATCTGGTTTCCAAACCAACGTGGCGGCGACTTCGTCGGAGACGTCATGCGGCCCACTAGAGAGTTGAAAGCGACTACCAAGAAATCTGCTCTCCATCGACTTCGCGTGACAGCAGGCTCAGACGCGTTTAGATGCTATCTTTACAGGCGCTGCCTTTTCAAACTCCAAACTTGCAACCTAACACTTCTTATTGTTTTAGGTCCATTATATTTCAGCAGATACCTGTCACGCAGGACTCCAATGATATATCAACAGCTGCTGAAAACAGTCGAAGCTGTGAAACTGAGCACTGAAATCAGTAGTTCACAAAACACTATCTATATATTATTGGGCAATCAGTTGTTCCATCGATGGTGTATTTAGACTTCATATGGAGCACATTCGAACTTTTCTTTATTTTTCTTTCAATAACACTACGGATCTCGTTTCGTTATTAAAAATAACTTCAATGTTTCAAATCAATTTACACAAGCATATTAACGTGAAATAGTGTGAATTATGTGAATGAAAAACCACCGATAAGTGATTCATAATCGTTAATGGTATATAACACTGATGACTTTGGACTTAAGTTTGAAAGTGTAGATTTGCCGTTCTTTTACAATTTATCGTTAACCTATGTGCCATCTTCATATCATTTGACTCATACTGTTAGGTACCACTAAGATTCTTTAATAATGATGTATGCTTCTATTTTATAACGAAACTCATGGGGAAGTTTCAGAATCGATTGTACAACAGGTGATCTGAAATTCCTGTAAATTAACGATTTTACCTTTAAATGGTTGCTGTGAATGAGTGACAAACGAGTTTCCAAATCAAAGCTAACAAAAAGAATCTTACATGAAACTTGCTAGAAACATAATCTGTAAATTTTTATCAGATACTGACGACTAGAAGCGGAGATATTTAATTTTAAAAAAGTACCAGTGCGTGCTATTACATTTCTATGTTGCTGAAAATCAAGCGTTTCGACGAACAGATAGCCTGGAGGTGACGTGTTCAGTAACCACTGTGTAAAAGATCCGTCTTAATTGTTCGCAGTGGTGCTACTGCTGTAACCTAAGCCGACCATCTACAGTATCCGTTGTTCCCCAAAGAAACCACTGATAATTTATTCATCTCCATCCAAATTAGGGAACTTTCTTAGAAACTGTAGAACACTCTTCGTTCGCGGTGCATAACTAATCAATTTTACTTGTTGATCCATTTGAAATGTTGAAATTATTGTAAATCTAAGGGACTCAACTACTAGGGTCATCAGTCCCGAGGCTTACAAAGTACTTAAACTAACTTACGCTGAGGACAACACACACCCACGCCCGAGGGTGGACTCGAACCTTCGACGGCGAGCAACCGCACGCCTCGCAGCAAGGCACATTAGAACGCTCGACCACTCCACCGCGGCTGATTCATTTGACATTTTTCATTTATTTATCCCGCAGTGGAAAGATAATTTACTGTTCCTGCAAGAAATGCTATATATCACACATTGCCTTGCAACTTGTCAAGTTATTTGTCGTTTCCTTTCGATGAACAAATTTGCTGCACAGAGTTTCGTAAATCGAGTAATTTTAGAATTTTTATTTTCAAATCAGTGGTAACAAATAGTAATGAGTTAGTATTTGAGAAAAAAACTAAGTTCCTGGGCGTAAATTAGTGTAGCAGGATGAGACAATGATTGTTTGCTAAAAGTATTGCCACTATTTTACGACATACGCATGTAAAAGCTCAGCAGAATGACGTTGTCCGACTATTTGTTATTGCATTTTGAGCCAGGCAAACAATTCTAAGACAGTGAAAGATACCAGCTGTTTTATTCCCACTTGTATCACAGGCATTGTAATACTCCTCAGGGGATGGAAAATTTGCAAATTAATCCTCTGTGATCATGCTCATCTAACTGAAGAAATTTCTGCAAGCGTCGATGAACATAGAATGCAAGAAGAGGTAGTTCTTCGTGCTCGCCACGTTTTTTACCGCAGGATATTTGTTGAGTTGTCTTAATTGAAACCTCAAGAATTTCCAGATAGATTACGCACATCAGGATTGCAAGCGATGGCTTTTATCGTATATCTATCTAACTTATCGCGTTACTATCATACGCTCCCGTTTCCTGTCACGTGACACAGTTAAATCAATAACTTGAAGTACTGATTGCGGAGACATTGCAATGATAAGAACTTGTTACACAACTTCTGTCTTACGGCCAGCACCATTTTGCGCCCAGCATCCATGAAAGACAGTGCACCTTCTTCAGCATAAAACTGTAGCTCTTGATTGCTCAGTGAGAATTATCAAAAATACTTTTCAGTACACCACTAACGACGATAATGCTTCCCAGCGGCAATAGTGGGGTTCAGTACGACAATGCACCATGTGATAAGGCCAGGAGTGTGATGAAGTGGTTCTATGGATACAGTGGCGATTTACAATTCATGTGCAGAACGCACCCCCACCCCCTCGCTGCAACTCGCCAGATGTGAATCTTATAGTCCTTGCCGCGGCTACCGACCCGCTTAAAGCAAAAGTGAACCGTTTGACATTTAAGACTTCCTAATACACAGTGCGCCTCGGTTGCACAGTGGTAGAGTGCCAGACTACAAATCCAAAGGTCGCGGGTTTGATCCACTTCTTTCACCTCTGGCAGTATTGCTCATGTGAAAAATACCGAGTAGCACCGTGGTTCGGAACCCACGTTAAACTGTAGGTCCCCCTATAACTGGCTGCGTAAGTCAGTTCGTAGGTCGGAGGAAGGCAACGGCATACCACCTCCAAACAGGACCTTGCCTAGTAAAGCACTGTGGTGTTCAAACCAATCTTTGGATTGTTGACTGCTGTACCTTAATAGGGAACACATTCTTTTCACATGTTTGCTTTTGTAACTTCCTGAATTTGTCTTAGTCTAATTTATTAGAAACAGTCTTGCATTTCTGTGTGTCCTGTAGAGTAAGATAGTGTACATCGATAGACGTTTGTACTTTCCATTTACTTAGAATGGATATGGATTGTAACAGCCGTCTTCAGTTGAGAGCTGAGTTGGTAACGCGTCGCTCCGATCTCCAGGATGTGCTAGCTTTTGCGTGGGACTGCAACGAGTGCACTGCTCTCGGCCAGACAAGAGAACGTCTGGGTGTGGCAGGCAGTGAAAGACATTCTGGCGGGGACCACTGGTGGCCTCACCGGTATGTCTGACAAACAGGTTTCGGGCGCTGTCTGCGAGTAGGGATGGGCAAGAAATCACGTACTCGTGAAAAATCACGGTGATTGAAAATTCACTGTTTTCACGGTCGCGGCGATCTGGAATCTGACCGTGATTTCAGTCACGGTCACGGTTGGGTAGCGACTTGCAGGAATAGCAGCGAACAGCAGTACAAACTACAAAGAGCCATCTGGTGGCCGAAATTAGTACTAAATGCAGCAGCGAATAGCAGGTGTAGCAGCGAATAGCGGAAATGCGAAGAGGAGGTGAGGGAAGAGAAGCAGCAAAGGCTAAAAGAGCCATATGTGGGTCGAAATTTGTACTAATATCAATGCAGCAAATAGCGGGTATAGCAGCGAATCACCGATAAGCGAAGAACGGGTATAGCAGCGAATCACCGATTAGCGAAGAGCGGGTGTACCGGCTAAAAGCCGATTATGGACAGTGACCAGTTCGCATACACTTGTGCGTTTTTCCCAGAAAATCGCCAGGGCCCGGCAGGGAGATGTTAAAAACTGAAAAACATATCTCGTGCATTTCGCCGTTCGTCGTCTAAAAGTGTATATCTTGTTTCTGCTGAGATGAAGCGATCGAGGACGAGCGAGATGTTTCATTTCACCGCTCTTAATAGCGGACTATGCAAAATGTAATTTGTGTGGCATACAGTTCTCGCATAAAACTTGTATCTCCAACTTGAAGAAGCACCGTGAATAGGCGCATGTAACCGAAATATGCGACGACTTCTTCGAGAGCCATCAAACCTGTGGTGCCAGAGCAATGTATGTTGCAATCACATTGTTTTATAAGTAATTAACTTTTGTCTGTACTCTATTTTTAAAACTGCTGTAATAATAGTAGGCGGTATGATGTTTTAATACTTTGTTAGTGTGGAAAGGTAGACTCCTTCAGCACTGAGTATTGTTCTAGCAGTAAAGAACGCAGTTGCAGCGTGCAGAGCAACAAGTAAGCTCTTCACTTATTTGAAATGTGCGCGCTTGCACTCCGCTACGATGTTGGCAATACCATTTAGTAGCCATTCAGAGTCCGAGTTGTGCGCTCTCTGCTGCCGTTACCAACGCATGAGCAACTCGAAAAAACATGTGCATGAAATCATTGCACTGGAATACTGATATCACATTAATTCCTTCAATTATAGTAAAGATCTCAGCTTCTTATTTCATATGTATGCATAAATTTTGAGTTAAAAGTGTATGGCACTGGTAATGAGACTGCAGTAACTTTTTATTTATTTCAGCATTCAGTTAACTGTGCATGATACATCTTAAAAACATATGGCACCTAACAGTAAAACTGATACTATATTACTGTAAGTAACTGAAGCGTGTAAAGTAATATGATAACGATTATAGGCCAGTGTATTTAAATAACAGCACACTCTAATAACTGCAGTATCAATTACATTAAAGAAACAAGCTATTAAAATTGAGGGCATATATTCATTGACAATGAAATAACAGCTACCTTGCAAATAATTTTTGCACTTACTAAGAATATTTACTATTCTTTCATTGTTTTGATGTGGTTAGAAAGTTTATTATACAGTTATTTTAAAGTATACTTACTATTGACTTATTTGTTGAGATTTACTTTTCTCGGTTCACAACATAACTTTCATAACAACAAAGATACGATAAATTAGTTACTGGCGGATGAAACATTATAACAAAAGTATCTAACTCAATTTTGTCAGTTCCATGCTAAATCACACAAGTCGCCGGAATCGCGGCGATTCAATCACGCAAATAGCGAAAAGAGCAGAAATCACGAAATAGCGGAAAGAGCTGAAATCACGGAATAGCGGGAAGAATAGAAATCGCGGAGGGATACATGTCGTGAATACCTCAAACAGTGATTCTAAACCGTGATTAATCACGTTTTAGAATCACGGTGATTTAAAAGTAGCAATCACGGAAATCACTGTTAGCGGAAAATCACGGTTTAGCCCATCTCTATCTGCGAGTGGCCAATCCCAATCGCAGCTGGAAGCTCCAATGTCGGGTGCATAATGGGGTCTCTAAGGGACGTACCTGCCATGGAGGGAAAGAAAGCCAGTGTCACAGACAAAGCAGGTGGCAGGTAGCGGCCGTGGCCTCGTGGCAGGCGGCACAAGCTCTCCCCTCAGCCTCCCCTCCACGCTACCCTCTGAAGTGCGAGAGGCACCCTAAGCAAGGGAGCCGCCTGACACCTGCTATTCTGCTAGCATCTTACGGAACTACGAGGGGAGCATAGGACAGTGGTTCAGGGTCGGCTGCTTCTCTGTATGTTACTCTGTGCCAGTGTGCACTCATTCCAGATGTGGAACGGATCCTGCTGCGTATCATGAGGGACACAATGAGCAGCCAACTGCAGGTGGTACTTGCAGCTCACGCCAGTGCCGATGACGTCCCTTCGGAACAGATGATTTATCTGGCTACCAGTGGCATCTGAAGTGATAGAGGCTCAGTCTTACTTGCAAGTGAAGGCAGAGCCGCATAGTCGGTAGGACCGAAAGCCGACCTGTGGTTCAGAACGGATGGAGGGAATGAATCACAGGCTAAGGTTTTGTGCCACTGTAGGCTGACGATTTCTTAACTTATACTATCAGTTGGTGGGTTTTCGGTTTCCATTAACTAGGTCGGGAGTCCACAATGCACAACAGGTGCCTCCACGCCTAGTGGGGTCTGTGTGGACTAGGCGGCTTTTAAGACAGATTGCTTCAGGGAAACAGAGGATTCAGGTTTAACACATGACACAGATATAGGAACTACATGCACAACAGTAGTAAATTGTGGTAATTATGATTGGAAACTACAAAAATTTCATTTATTAAATGAAATCACAAACTTCATTACACGCAGGATTACAGGTAGGGTGTGGGAGGATAATAACAAAAGAAATTGTAGGTCGCACGGATAGATTTAGCCTGCCGCGGTGGCCGAGGGGACTGAGGCGCTCCAGTCACGGTCTGCACGGCCACTACGGTCGGGGGGTTCGAATCCCCCCTCGGGCATGGATATTTGTGCCGTCCTTAGTATTAGCTAGTTCATAAGTAGTTTGTAAGTTTAGGGACTGATGACCCCGTAGTTAAGTCCCATAAGCTATACAAACATTTGAACATTTTTGGATAGATTTAGTTGTTCTCTCTTCCCTCATGCTATTCTAGAATAAAATGATAAATAATATGAAACGGGTTCGATGGGCCCTCTGCTGGACAAATGTCATTTGCATAGTAAGATGCACGTGGTGTCAAGCACTTTGTATCCCTCAGTTATTAATTGAAATTAGTTGCCATTCGTTGTGCAGATATAGTTTCCTTTCAGCGACCTACCAAGGCCTCGTACTTCCATGCCAAAACGCGAGACACTGTACCAATGTCAGACATACAGGCTGCTAGGTAAGTAGCCATAAAGTTCTGGCCGATCAGTATGTTATATACTGAAGCAATTGGCGGCTCATAACCAGAGCTCCACAAATTTCTCAAAAGCGACGAAAAAATGTATTCTTTTTTTCATCTTTCAGCAATGTTTCCAATATTCTTTGATAAACCCTGTATGCAGTTAGAGGACCGTTTCCAGACCACGCGCTCTGCTAACAAGTTGGATATTTGCTATAAAACTAAGTGGTCTAAGTGACGAATTGAAACTCCAAGCTGGTGAGGTGTGGATAAGAAAGGTTGTTGCTTTACATAGAACGCATCCACGTACCGTGCTCTGAAAGATTGCCACCCAGAATAGTATACATCTATTAAGTCAGTGACATTCAGTGTCAATGACAGTTCATATCGACAATCTCGTTCCTCGTGAGCTAATCCTCGGAATACAAATTTAGAATATTTCATGTGTTTCGACAAAGATGCTATGCTGAACCTACTGTTTCACATCTGTTTGACAGAACGTATAGGATGTGTGAGCTGGCGGTTTTCAGGGGGCCTGCAGTGTAATACGAAGGCTGCCCCCACAAAACAAATTATTTCTTCTGCTGTATTACACGAGGATTCCATTGCAGATATACTACTCTATGCCTCAATGACCAGTATCGACGTTCGTTAAATGTTTTATATAGATTGAGAGGAATGTTTTATTTATAATTTGGAATTCATAGTTCCATTTACTTTACACTTATTCCAAATACTCTACTTCAAGAAAATACAGTGGCACATTATCTCCAAATCGACTGCACAATGACTTTACTGAAATGAACTGAACTGTCTTCAACGTAACATTGGAGTGCCCAATTTACACCCAATCATCAAAACACACACTGTCAAGATGTTTTAGAGGTTTTTAGTAAATGAACATTTACACATTGATATAAATGTAATTAAGAATAGTCTTAAAATTGTATTTACAAAGAAGTTACAAATATCGAAATGAAAATAAATTTTTAACGTTAAAAGTTTGGGGAAATTTTCTTAATATCTGTAGAAGCAGATGATCAGGTTTAACGAGGTAAAAGACCGAATGTGGAACACATTAGGTGGTATCCCTCGATTAAAAAGTTTGTTTTACTACACCCATAAGAGTAACAACTAATTTAAACCAATAATACTAGGCAGAAGGCAATGTTAAAATGTTTGTAAATCTATCGGACCAAACTGTGCGGTCATCAGTCCATAACTTACAAACTACTTAAACTAAGGTAAACTAACCTAAGGACAACACACACACACACACACACACACACACACACACACACACACACACACACACACACACCTCCGACGGCGAGCAACCGCGTGCTCCGCAGCGAGGCGCCTTAGACCGCTCGGCTACTCCACCGCGGCGGGGACAAGACCTCAAAGATTAAGAGGTAACTGTCAACGTCGAATCTATTGTCTGAAAGAACACGCCATTTTTGATTCTGCACGCATTATAAATCAAGACACAGGAGTTGTCACTGGGCATTGAGATAAATCAACAGGGAAAGTTTAAAATCTGTGTCGGGTCATGATTAAAAAACGCGTCTCCCGATTACTAGGCAGTCAAGCTATCCACTAGGCCACCCAGACAAAGCGGTCAAATATGTGCGGACTACCGTAGCACGCCTCCCGTCAGAGACAATTTTCAACTTTCTCCGTTCATTTAATCAGTGTTCACTGACAGCCAAAGTCGTAAAATCAAAGTTCACTTATATCGCCACTATCTATAGATAGAATATGTGGTATTTATTTCTGCCTTTTCCGATGTGATACACCTGTAATACAACACAGTGGAGGCCCTTTCCCCAATAGTCGCAATTAACGATTGTATTTCGCAAGCCTAAGAACACTGTGAGGAACTAACTACTGTTTTATTTGGTCCTCGTGCCTTCGAAACTGGACCTGCAGTGGGAGCGGCCTTCACACGGTTGTGCTAGCGCAGAAGTCTGTTACTCGGACGGTCTCTGGCTGTGTTATTTGTAGCTGTCACTGCCCACGCTAAGAAAGCCGCCTTTGCCAAAGAGAGGAACGGCCGCAGCTGTTGTGGCTACCCGCTGCAAGTGACCTTGATCTTCGAACTCCGCAGCCAGCGTCACCGTGATTCAGCCTTTCTTAATCTCCGCAAAAGTGGACATTCTTGTACGCGTTGCATGATGTTGCGTTATAACGAAAAGGTCCCGTTGGCGTTTAACGTGTTCGGTGTCCTGTCGGACTCCCGGTTTCCTTTCCAGTCACGCATTACCGCTCAACGGCGAAAGCTACTAAGCCGGCAGTATTTAGTGTCAGCTGCCAACTGCAATCTGCCACAAGCAGACGTGTACGGTTCGACCCTAAGATTGCAGTCATTTCTTTTAGAGTCGTATATAGCCCATTACGTATATTTTGTTTGGCTAATACAGCTCAGTTTGTTCCAGACATAAAAGCACGTAAAGTCGCATCATCCTTAACTAAAACCGCCTGGAGTTGTGATCCGTGTCTGACAACGTTGGCGACGGGACATTAACCTGTAGTAACCTTCCTGCTTTCAGTAATACTTAAACGAAGCATTTATGTTCTTGAGTTTCGGAGAATTCTAGGCCTGGGTATCTCATTCGTAACTTTGAGCAGTTCAAAGTTTCCTCTCGCAACTTCTCTGTGATTATCTACTTTCCAGTCCTTGTCTGTTTCACATTCAACGGTCCTCGGGCCCGTGTGATTTAAGGTTCATGTTATCGCCTTCATTTGTGATCTCATATTCTAAAAGATCCTTTCAGGCTCAGTGTGCCAGGCACCACTAGGGTCCCCCCCCAGGGGGCCCACAGTTCTTTTGTGGGTACGTGTGTGGCGCGCACGGGGCCCCGAGCCGGAGCAGCATTTCTTCTGCCCCAGGCTGCTTCACTTTCCCTCCCGGTTTATGCCTTCGCCCGGAGACGGGCATATTTCGTGAGATACGGTGGTTCTTGTTGTGGTTTTTCTTCCTTCGTTCCTTCCTTTCTTACCCTTCGTTTTCTGTCTTTCTCTCCTTGAACTCTCCTAGCCTTCTTCTCCTCATTAGTCTCCGCCTCGGCGTTTGAGACACTTCTTTTCTTTCCTTCTTTCTCTTCCTTTCCTATCCTCTTCTTCTTTCCTCCCTGTGCGTGTCTGAAGGCCGACCCACGCATTATCGTGCGTAGCAGGTGACGGGGTAACGCGTAATTCCCCGCCCCGGGTAGACAAGTAAGGCACGTACGTACCCCCTGGTAAAGGCCAGGCCCAGGGAGGGGTGATTACCCGAGCTGGTACCTTCCGAACGTGCCGATTGGTCCCTCCGTCAGTTCTCGGGAGGTGTGACCTGAGGTGTGAACAATCACCTAAGGCGGGTAAGCCCTCGGAGAGGGCCCCCACTAGGAAGGAGCGCGCCATCGGAGACGCCGGTAATCACGGGGACACTTCCGCGATGACTTCCTTATCTTCTTTCGTGACGTTGACCCATAAACGTAAGTTAGACTCGCCTCAGCCTAAAAAGACTCTGCCTAATGTACCTAAATTTCTGGTTGTCTCTCGCACCGACGGAAAGGATTTCAATTCTGTCAATCCTTTCGTTATACAGAAAGGTGTAAATGCAATTGCTGGCCCTGTTAAAACCTGTTCACGTCAGCGCAATGGCACATTGTTGCTGGAAGTGGAAAGTGCCTTCCAAGCCCAAAAACTGATACGTACTACGTTATTGCACACGTTTCCAGTCAAAGTGGAAGCGCACCGCACACTCAACTCGTCACGTGGGGTAGTTTTTACGAGATCCCTTGACGGGTTGTCTGATGACGACATCCGGTCCTATATGTCCGATCAGGGTGTGACAGCCGTCCACAGGGTGATGAAAAAGGTAGATAACCAGCTGACACCGACTCGTACTGTGTTTTTGACATTCGACAGAGTTGACCTCCCGTCGAAGGTCAAAGCAGGGTACGAAGTTATCTCAGTCCGCCCTTATATTCCAAACCCAACGCGCTGCTACCAATGCCACAGGTACAACCATACCCGTGAACATTGCCCACATGCAGCAAAATGTGTCACTTGTGGTAGGGACGCCCATGAGGGGGATTGCCCACCTCCGTCCCCTCACTGCCTAAACTGCAACGGTGACCATGCGGCTTCCTCTCGCGACTGCCCTGTATATAAGGATGAAAAAATCATTCAGCAAATTCGGGTCACGGAGAAGGTATCAACATCTGCCGCTCGAAAGTTGTTGGCGAGTCGAAAGCCCACTGTCCTCCCAGCGGGTACATACAGTAAAGTACTCACCTCAACTCGACCTACCAAGGATTCCAGTACCCAGACATGTGACTTCACTTTCGCTGACACAGTTGTGCGATCCGCCAGCCCGAAGATTGCCCGCTCCACGTCCCCGCTCCCTCTTGCTGCTTCTAGGGTACAGTCTTCGTCAAACTCTAGTAAACCGCGGGCACCTAAACAAGATGCCCGGACCTTGAAAAAGGAACCCGTCCGTGAGGATTTTCTGCGTTCTCAGGCTTCCCAACCGTCAACTGCCTCTTCCCGCCGTCACTCTTCCAGAAGAGCTGACAAGAAAGAGTTCCTCTCCTTCCCCGCCGAGGCGTGACCCATCTGTCACGCCGTCCAACAGTTGCCGGCCTCGGCCGTCTTCTGTTTCACCGGGACGCTCCGTTTGCCGGGCGCCCGGCCCTTTACCGGCGGTGGAAACTGCCCCTCCTGATCAACTCAGGGAGGTGGCAGGCGCGTCGGTCGAACCAATGGAACATGACCCTTTGCCCCCAGACAGCGATAGCAGTGCTCCCTCGAAATCCGGTCCTCAGCGGCCGTCGAGGTGACCCCGCTCGCTACTTGGTTTTTATCCTTATTTCTTCGCTCATTTCTATCATGGCGCTCCTTCAATGGAACATTCGCGGCATTCGTTCTAATCGGGAGGAGTTAAAACTACTCCTTCGATTGCACTGCCCGCTTCTAGTCTGCCTCCAGGAAACTAAGTTGCGTCCACGTGATCGTGCAGACTTTCCACACTACACCTCTGTGCGGTTCGACCTGCCACCCGTGGAAGGTGTCCCAGCCCATGGAGGGGTTCTGATGCTCCTTCGAGACGACGTCTATTTCCATCCCATTTCCTTGCACACTCACCTACAGGCAGTTGCCGTCCGCATCACCTTATCCACATTTACCTTCTCCCTCTGTAATATATATTCGCCATCGTCATCTGCCCTTACTAGGGCAGATGTGCTAAACCTTGTTGACCAGCTCCCTTCACCTTTCGTGTTGGTAGGCGACTTTAATGCCCACCACCCCCTATGGGGCTCTCCGGCACCTTGTCCGAGAGGCTCCCTTTTGGTGGACATTCTCCACCACCTCGATCTTGTCTGCCTCAACACCGGTGCACCGACCTTCCTTTCTGACACAACACACACTTATTCCCATATAGACCTCGCAATATGCACTCCTCAGCTTGCCGGTCGGTTTGAGTGGTATGCACTTTCTGACACGTACTCGAGTGACCATTTCCCTTGTATCATCCACTTCCTACATCATTCCCCATCTCCACGTCCCACCAGTTGGAACATTTCTAAAGCCGACTGGGGGCTTTATTCTTCCCTGGCTGTTTTTCACAATCAGAATTTTCCCAACTGTGACAGTCAGGTCGAATACCTCACAGAGGTTATTCTCACTGCTGCTGAACGTTCCATACCTCGTACATCCTCTTCTCCACGTCGTGTCCAGGTCCCTTGGTGGACTGCAGCCTGCCGCGACGCGCTTCGAGCCCGGCGCCGTGCTTTACGCACCTTCCGCCGCAACCCAACTTTGGAGAATTGCATCAATTACAAACGTATGAGAGCGCAGTGCCGTCGTATCATAAACGACAGCAAGAAAGCTTGCTGGACTGCTTTTACTAGTTCTTTTAACCGTTTTACTCCCTCCACGGTTGTCTGGGGTGGCCTACGCCGTTTGTCCGGCATCAAGGTCCACTCCCCGATTCCTGGCCTGATCGTGGAGAACGCAGTCCTCGTGGACCCAGCTGATGTTTCAAACGCATTGGGTCGTTTCTTTGCGGAGGTTTCGAGCTCTGCCCATTACCACCCTGCCTTTCTCCCTCGCAAACAGGTAGAGGAGGCACGGCCGCCTTCTTTCCGCTCTTTTAATCGTGAAAATTATAACGTCGCCTTCACCATGCAGGAGCTAGATCGTGCTCTCGCCCTGTCCCGGTCTTCTGCTCCCGGGCCCGATTCCATTCATATTGGGATGCTGAAGAACCTCTCTCCTGCGGGCAAGTGCTTTCTTCTTAGTACCTACAATCGCATATGGACTGAAGGTCATGTTCCCACAAGTTGGCGTGAAGCCATTGTTGTCCCCATCCCCAAACCAGGGAAGGACAAACACCTTCCTTCCAGTTATCGCCCCATTTCCCTGACGAGCTGCGTCTGTAAGGTGATGGAACGCATGGTTAACGCTCGGTTGGTCTGGCTCCTCGAATCTCGCCGCCTCCTGACTAATATCCAATGCGGTTTTCGTCGACACCGCTCTGCTGCTGACCACCTCGTTACGTTGTCGTCCTTCATTATGAACAACTTTCTAAAGAAGCGTCAAACAGTAGCCGTGTTCTTCGACTTGGAGAAGGCATACGATACCTGTTGGAGAGCGGGTATTCTCCGCACATTACACACATGGGGCCTTCGGGGCCGCCTTCCTCTTTTCATTCAAGCGTTTTTGGCGGATCGCAAGTTCCGGGTACGGGTGGGCTCTGTTTTGTCAGATACCTTTTGCCAGGAGAATGGGGTACCACAGGGCTCCGTCTTGAGTGTGGCGCTCTTTGCCATTGCAATCAATCCGATCGTAGATTGCCTTTCAGCCGACGTCTCCGGATCTCTTTTTGTTGACGATTTCGCAATTTATTGTAGCGCCCAGCGGACGTGTCTCTTGGAGCGTTCTCTCCAACGCTGTCTTGACCGTCTATATTCCTGGAGCATCGCAAACGGCTTCCGATTCTCCACTGAGAAAACTGCGTGTATCAATTTCTGGAGATACAAGGAATTTCTTCCACCTTCTCTACGTCTCGGCCCTGTTGCTCTCCCTTTCGTGGAGACTACAAAATTCTTGGGACTCATGTTGGATCGGAAACTTTGCTGGTCCACACATGTGTCCTACCTGGCTGCCCGTTGTGCCCGATCCCTTAACGTTCTTCGTATCCTCAGTGGCACGTCATGGGGAGCGGATCGTACCGTCCTGCTTCACCTTTACCAGGCCATTGTTCAGTCGAAGCTCGACTATGGAAGCCTTGTATACTCTTCAGCACGGCCGTCGATTCTCCGCCGTCTCAACTCTATCCACCATCGTGGATTACGTCTGGCGACCGGTGCATTTTATACCAGCCCTGTTGAAAGTCTGTATGCCGAGGCTGCTGTATTACCCTTGACCAATCGACGTGACATACTCTTGTGTCGGTACGCATGCCGCCTACGGTCGATGCCCAACCATCCATCTTACAGATTATTTTTTGACGACTCACTCGATCGCCAATATCAGTTGTCTGCGATTGCCTTGCTTCCACCGGGAGTTCGGTTTCGCCGCCTGCTACAGCGGCTCGATTTTACCCTTCCTTCCACCCTTCGGTTGAGCGAAAGCCCATTGCCACCGTGGCATCAGGCCCAGGTTCACACACACCTCGAACTTAGTTCGCTCCCCAAGGAGAGCACTCCGGATTTGGTATACCGCTCGAGGCTTGTCGAACTCCGTTCGCGGTTCGATAGCGCCATATTTATTTACACTGATGGTTCCAAGAGCACTGCCGGTGTCGGGTCTGCCTTCGTCGTCGAGGACAACCGTTTCCAATACAAGCTCCCTGACCGGTGCTCAAACTTCACGGCTGAGCTTTTCGCCCTCAACCAGGCCGTTTTGTATACCTGCCGCCACCGCCACCCTTTCTATGCCATATGTTCTGACTCCCTTAGTGCCCTGCAGAGTCTTAAGGACCCTTTCTCGAACCATCCTCTCGTGTATCGGATCCAACGCTCCCTCCAGTTGCTGGCGAATGACAGCTGTCACGTTTCTTTCCTGTGGGTCCCTGGCCATGTGGGTGTGCCCGGGAATGAGGCCGCCGACACAGCAGCCAAGGCAGCAGCTCTTTTGCCTCGCATGGCTACTCACTGCGTCCCATCTGACGATGTTCAACGGGCTCTTCGCCGGAGTATCGTGTCGCAATGGCACAGTGTGTGGCTTTCACTGTACAACAATAAATTGCGAACTGTCAAACCGATCCCGACCGCTTGGAGGACATCCTCACGCCCCTCTCGGCGGGAGGAGGTCATCCTGGCTCGGTTGCGGATCGGTCATTGCCGTTTCAGCCACCGTCACTTGCTATCCGCCGAACCTGCACCGCTATGCTCCTGCGGTGAACTGCTGACAGTGCGACATGTTTTACTGACTTGTGTTAATTTTAATCATCTCCGTGTAGCCCTTCACTTTCCGTCTACTCTGGAGGAAATTTTAGCTGATGACACACGAGCAGCTGCTCGAGTTTTGCGTTTTATCAACTTGGCCAACTTATCCAAGGATATTTAACTCTTTTAATTGTCTTTTATCTTTCGTTTTTAGCCTCTTGTTGATGTTCTGACAGTCTACATTTTTTTAGATCATAGCGAATCTGTGTTCTTGGCTGGGCGCTAATGACCATAGAAGTTGTGCGCCCTAAAACCACAAAAAAAAAAAAAAAAAAAAACCACTAGGGTCTTTTATCTACAAAAAAGGCAAGAAATTGCTGGGTCAGCCTGTTGTCACGTCCATGTGTCAACAAAAAATGTTCAAATGTTTGTAATTCTATCGGACCAAACTGCGTGGTCATCAGTCCGTAGCTTACAAACTACTCAAACCTAGGTAAACTAACCTAAGGACAAACACACACACACACATGCCCCAGGAGGACTCGAACCTCCACGGCGAACAACCGCGCGCTCCGCAGCGAGACGCTTTAGACCGCTCGGCTACTCCACCGCGGCGTGTGTCAACAGACTTAATTTCCACATACTGTGTGTGAGACACTGTCCGCGGGCATAGACGTTTCGATATTTTTAGCGTTCTCTGCATTCCTTTTTAAGGTCTAAAAAGTTGCTTCAAATCTTTGTAAACTAGTTGTTGAACATTCCTCTTTACAAAACTAAAGGTTTCTTTCCCTTTCTTCTGGCGTACAGTGTCTGGTAGAAAGACCGCTTGACAGTGTCTATGGTTGCCAGATGGTCGGGATTCGTCTGGGTTCTCCTAACACTTCATATGTTTAGACTCCAGGCAAGATACAGTGTCTCCTGACATACAGTTTCTTGTAATGTAGAGTAGAAAATAATAATTGCAATTTTCTATGGACTTTCATTCTCTTTATTGTGGAACGGAACGAAAGTATTTCGCAAACCTAAGAACATTGCCATAAATCCAGGAAGCTGTTTTATTTGCTCCTCGTGTCTTCGAAACTAGTCCTACCGCTCCTCCTGCCACCAGAAAGTTGAGCTAGAGGGACTGTCGGCTATTCGGATAGTCTTGGGCTGTGTTATTTGTAGCTGTCGTTGCCCACGCTAAGTAAGTTTCCTTAGAGAAAGAGGAACTGCCGCAGCAGATGTGGCTTACCCACTGCTCGTGACCTTGATCTTAGATCTCCGCTGCCAGCATCACCGTGATTCAGCTCTTTCTTCACCTCCGTAAAAGTGGTCATCCTTGTACCTGCTGCATTTATTTTAAATGTCGGATACTTAAAAAAAATTTCGTGTTATCGTCTAAGCAGTGCTGTTGTAAAAAGGTGTTTAGGTTGCAAAATAATATATGAGCCTAAACGAGATCTCCTATAAGTTTAAGTATAAATAAGAGAAAGAAAACCACCGCTGATGTCCTCAAAACGTCCCTTCTGCGAACGTCAGACGGTTGCATCCTGGAAGGACAGGCGCCCAGCACTCCCGGCTGCCGCTGACGTTCAGTTTGCAAATGTTCAAATATTTGTATAGCTTATGGGACTTAACTACGGCGTCATTAATCCCTAAACTTACAAACTACTTATGAACTAACTAATTCTAAGGACGGCACAAATATCCATGCCCGAGGGGGGATTCGAACCCCCGACCGTAGTGGCCGTGCAGACCGTGACTGGAGCGCCTCAGTCCCCTCGGCCACCGCGGCCGGCCCGTTCAGTTTGCCTTTGAGGCAGCTTCGCAGTGAGTACCGCGAGGCGAGTGCAACTCGGTCCAGTCCTCCCAGCAAGGAACACTAACGTTAATTTTACAAATAAATTCCCAAAAAAGGGAGACATTTTGAAATTTTTTCAGATAGTCTTCCCATCTGGTAACCCTTGTCAGTGTCTGAAATTGACACTGAACGATAGCGATCGTATGCCGTAAATAATTAGTCAGGTGATGTGCCACTGCCATGCTCTCCATCCTAGATAAGGTTTCTGAAGGATGTTCGGTTTTATCCATGCAGAGTACCCTGTGGTGAGGGGGCGGGACCTTGACTTATGGGAATGGTGCTATCTCGTCCCCCCCCCCCCCGCCCTCATATGTATCAAGACAGAATCCGTTATTGGATAGTAAATAGTAATTATTGTACCCACAACAACTCTATCTCAAACCTTTCACCCCGTCCCCACCTCGTGGGTGTTCTGTCTACTTACATAGACAGTATCTCCTGATAACTGCTCCATATTTGTTTCTCATATCTACCCACGTCAACTAGACCACGTATTCCACCATACCCTGTGTGTGTTGTTTTAGATGTAGAACTCAGATGCGACAAGCTCTCCCGGACAGTTGACTCTGTGTTCTGCCGATAAGCGTGACGATAAAAAAGCAGCTGCCAACACGTCACGCTGAAAGGCAACACCGCTCGGCAGTGATGCAGTGATGCAGTGAGGCTGGAGGCTAGCGGTCGTCGAGTTTGGCCTCTTTCCACAGCAGTCGTAGCCGTGTCGTAGAATGTAAAGGAATACTTACCAACAATTTAATATGCAGTCCGCGAGAGTAGAGCGAATGCTATCTCCAATTGACGATCCGGCCGCGGTGGCCGAGGGGACTGAGGCGCTCGAGTCACGGTCTGCACGGCCACTACGGTCGGGGGTTCGAATCCCCCCTTGGGCATGGATATTTGTGCCGTCCTTAGTATTAGTTAGTTCATAAGTAGTTTGTAAGTTTAGGGACTGATGGCCCCGTAGTTAAGTCCTATAAGATATACAAACATCCAATTGACGCTCACCGAAAGTAAACTTCTACTTAAGTTTCCGCTCCAGTTGTCACAATTTAAAAATGTCCGAACGACATGTTTCGGGCCTACATTAGCCCATTCTCAAGTTCTAAAAGGAGAAAGCCAAGGAAAAAGTAAATTAAAACGAAAACACTGAAACCTTAAATACGATCCATGTCAATATAACCAAGTGTGTTCATCCTAGACAGGCTTACCTTGAATTCTAAAACATATCTGCCCTAAGGCAACTTCAATCGTAAAATGTTTGCGGCATATGCGCCACGTCAACAGATAAACATTCCTCACCGAAAAACATGTTTCTATTTGGAGGCACAGTTGTGAACTGCTATCTATCTGCTGTCAGAGTCCAAACGCTACCCACTACCAAAGATAAACCTATCGTATTGCTACTATCGAAAGTAAACCCGTCTAAAAACACAAATTTAAAATGTATACAAAAAACTAACAGTAAATCAGCCAACCCCAAGGAACCGAATGGGAGATGAAGTTTCACTGTTTATCGAGAAGGACATTACCAAAATGAGACCAGAAATGTCATTTACACAATTCCGTCTGTTCATTTAATATGCAATTCGGTTCTTTTCTTAACGCACAAAAAATTTCAACCTCCTCCAAGTTAGACAGCTACCATCGCTTATCCTCAATGTATTGGCCTCATACTGTTATTAATATTGCTCAACGAATGCCGTTCATTTTTTAGATGCTTCGCCACCCCCGAAGAGCCATTATCAACGTTGTTATGCTCTTTAAATCGAATTTTGGAATTCCTACCAGTCTGTTCCACGTATTTCATTTCACAATCTAAACATTTAACTTCATATACTCCCGCTTTTCCCGCCCAATTGTCTCCTGAATCAATCTTGTTTCAACCTCTGTTCTAATCTGTTTTCTGTCCTAAAAGCTATTTTAACCCATTCTTTGTTATATAATTTAGCCACTTTATGTGAGATATTACCCCAAAATGGCATGACTCTATATTTCTGGGAGGTTTTCTCAATCTGTTAGTCTTTGAGTCTGATCATCCTATCCAATTTATCTACTAACCCGGCCTCATGACTATTTTCGACCGCTATTTGCCGAAGTGTTCGCATTTCTTCTTTCTTATTTTCATTGGTTAGCGTGAAGTTCACCCTGTGTACCGCACTTCTGAAAAACGCTGTTTGTGGGGGTGGCAAGACGTTTTATTAATAACAGCACCTGTAAAAGTGGACTTCCTGAAAATTCCTAACTCGAGCTTATTCTCTTTATTTTGAATCCTCAAATCCAAATAAGTTAAAATCCCCTGCTGTTCATGCTCTACAAAATGCCCACAAACATAAATTAGCGTTTTTCAAAAGTGCGGTACACAGGGTGAACTCCTTTCCGCTAACCGCTGAAAATAAGAAAGAAGAAATGCTAACACTTCGGCAAATAGCTGTCGAAAATGGTTTTGAGGCCGGGTTAGTAGATAAATTGGATAGGATGATCAGACACACAAACAGACAGATTGAGAAAACCTCCCAGAAATATAGAGTCATGCCATGTTGGGGTAATATCTCACATAAAGTGGCTACATTATTTAACAAAGAAGGGGTTAAAATAGCTTTTAGGACAGAAAACAGACTAGAACAGAGGTTGAAACGCAAGATTGATTCAGGAGACGTTTGGGCGGGGAAAGCAGGAGTTTCTGAAGATAAATGTTTAGATTGTGAAATGAAATACGTGGGACAGACTGGTAGGAATTTTGAAATTAGATTTAAAGAGCATAACAACGTTGAGAATGGCTCTTCGGCGGTGGCGAACCATCTAAAAAATGAACGGCATTCGTTGAGCAATATTAATAACAGTATGAGACCAATACATTGAGGATAAGGGATGGTTGCTGTCTAACTTGGAGGAGGTTGAAATTTTTTCTACGTCAAGAAAAGAACCGAATAGCATTTTAAATGAACAGACGGAATTGTCTAAAGGATATTTCTGGTCTCATTTTGGTAATGTCCTTCTCGATAAACAATGAAACTTCAACTCGCATTCGGTTCCTAGGGGTTGGGGTTGGCTGATTTACTGTTAGTTTTTTTGTATACATTTTAAATTTGTGTTTTTAGACGGATTTACTTTCGATAGTAGCAATACTATAGGTTTATCTTTGGTAGTGTGTAGCGTTTAGACTATCTCTGACATAGCAGATAGTTAGAAGTCGACAACTGTGCCTCCAACTAGAAACATGTTCTACGGCGAGGAATGTTTTATCTGTTAACATGGTGCATAGGCGTCAAACATTTTACAATTGACGTTGCCTTAGGGCAGATATGTTTTAGAATTCAAGGTAAGCCTGTCTTGGCTATATTGACATAGATCGTATTTAAGGTTTCAGTGTTTTCGTTTTAATTTACGTTTGCCTTGGCTTTCTCCTTTTAGAACTTCAAATGGGCTGATGTAGGCCCGAAACATGTCGTTCGGACATTTTTAAATTGTGACAACTGGAGCGGAAACTTCAGTGCGATAGTTAAACACTTGTGAGATGGCATCCAAACAAACGAAAGTAAACTTGGTGCGGGGTGAACTTTCGCTTTCCTCATTAATGGCAATTTTCGTTATAGTAAATTCTATAGAAAATGTTACAATAACACCATTAATTTCATAGAATGTAGGCTTCCACGGCCGGCGTCTTCATTAATCAAAACTTCCGGGCTAAGATGCTGTGGTACATCAATAACTCTTCTTACTCCCGACGTTTCGTTGCCTACTGCGTACATCTTCAAACGTGAGTCGACGACTGCCTACTAGTTTCTTGAGGTCCTGCTTATATAGAGAGCATAAATGGCGCCACCACTTGTCACGTGGTACCGATTCTGAAGCTATCTTTGACCAACGTCATCTCTCTTGATTACAGGTAATCGATTTTCATATCTTTGGTTCAAAGTCGACCGCCAAATCTAATCTAATTTCATACCTTCTTCATTTTCTGTTAAAATTTTGTGGTGTTTCTGTATTTCTCTGTACGCGCATGTGTAATAATGCGAGGTCTTGGCTAGCACGCTCGTTTCACTAAAATTTATTTCATGGTCACCATGTGTAAAAACATGCTCTGCCACAGCTGACTTATCTGTGTGACCCAGACGACAATTCCTTTTATGTTCCAATATGCGACTATTAACACTTCTTTGTTATTCCGATGTACACCGTACCACAGCTACAGGGAATGTATGTGCCACTGGAGTTTCCCAGTCCCCAATGAGTCCAGTCAATGAGTGCTCAAAAGAGGGGTGTAGAGTGCATGGAATATGCGAGAATTTTCGACTTCAGGACTTTTTTAGGGATAGTTAGGAGGTGAACATACTAAAAGTCTCCGCCCATGGCGGGTGAGCTAAAGCTGGGAGGGGGGTGGGGGTGGAAAGGTACCATCTTTGGGTGTTCCGCTTATATCTCGAAAACGGTCGGCTTTAGGAAAAAATTGTTCCAAATAAAAATAAGAGAATTTAATTTGCTATAAAATTGTTTCCACGCATATAGGTCGAATTCCCAACGGTTTTCGAGATTTACGTTATTGAAAATCAACAATTTCGGAAAAAATCATCTTTACCTCACTAATTTTGTCAAACATTTACTTCTAGTGACTCACTCGATACTTTCACAGAAAATTTGTCAGTAAGAAAGTTGTAGAGCATTAAATTTCCTTCAATTTGATATGCACATTTGCTACCTTATCTTCAGCCAATGAGAAGTTACATCATTTATAAAATGTGTACTCAGTTTCTATGTCCCTTCAGAAATAAGGTTTTTTTTTTTGGCTGTGGCGTTTTTACCTTATAAAGGTGCTAGCATGATAAATAACAACAGTTTAACAATGACAAGTAGCTACTTGCAATTGAAACCTTTTCATAATTGTAGCTTTTATTTCAATATTATGAATCATGTAATGCAAGTTTTTAGAAATACTGATAGTGATTCAGAATGGAAGAAAAGTGCATTCAAAGCAACATCTTCGTTGTTCTGTGGAGGAATGGTCAAGGTTCATCCATCTTCGTCAGTAGTGGAGACGTCGTCCAACGAGATTGGTAGTCTAGATGTCACTGTCGCCATCTTCATCCTGAATTAATATTGCGATTCCGTTGTTGTAGTTGCCCTTGCAGCTCAGGAATGTAACAGAGCAGTGTAACAACGGCTTTCTGCAACCACATCTGTCACTGTCACATCCTTTCGTGCATCGACAAAAAATCATCTTCAAGATGTCGACGGGGGCAGCATCTAACTCAGTTTAGAAACTAGTTGGTGATTACAATCCCAATATGGCGCTCCACCTTTAGGTTCCTCTACTAAAGGCGTACTTGGTGGTAAGTTCGGAATGCATGCTGCTTAACAGCTCCTTCAGCTGGAGGGAGAGTTGAGAGATTAGGCTTCATGTTCACAGCTGCTTTTATAATGTAATTGATTTGTAGCGGAACTCGATGTGTGATTCTGTGGTGGCTGGAGCTCCATACCATGAGAGAGTACTCGTGATTTCCGCTGTCTCAATGGAGTTAGGGGAAGAACAACTATTGGAAAATATCACTGCAGCATGTTGTATGATTTTGGACTTCTGGTGCATTTTGACAAACCCCCTTTTACTCTTACAATTCTTTAGGGATGTTGTGTCACAGCTTGTAAATGCACGTAAGAATAACAAATGAGCGTTGTCCTTCATTTTTAATTCCTGCTGCAGCTATTGTGAAGAATATAAACACATCTTAACCTTTCCTGTTCCTGGTTCTGCAAGCGGCATGTTACGATCAGTTGGAGATTTCGCTATTAAGAGAACAGCTAAGTCGACGTCCTCTCCAATAATGGCAGTCGAGGAATTATGTTATCTGTTGATAGCTGTCTCCGCAATATCATCAACAACATAACTTGAAGATTGAAGACTATTTATCCCATTTTTCTGTAGTTGCATAATCAACAGATCAGCTGATTCTTATTGTTAAATTTGGAGAGGAAATCCTCTTGTTCCACTGTAATTTTAGTTTCTAGAGTGACATTAATTTCCTCACACCTCCTGAGCTGATATCGTCGACTTTGTTCAGCTCCTTTTATGCTCTCTGATATGTCAGAGTACCCATTAAAAACCACTGTACAACGTCTTCTAAGACAATTGGTCTTCAAAAATCTAACACAACCATTGCAGTCTGATGTAATTTTTTCGACATTCAGTATGAATCAGAAGGATGTCCAAACCTTATAAAGATGAGCCATTGCTATTTCCTCTTCCTATACTAGCTTGAATGAGTGATATTATTCCTGTTTTGTTTTTGTTTCCACTGTGGAAACACTTGGTCCATCTATTGTTTCATCACATGCAAGCCGACCGCGGTGGCCGAGGGGACTAAGGCACTCCAGTCACGGTCTGCACGGCCACTACGGTCGGGGGCTCGAATCCCCCCTCGGGCATGGATATTTGTGCCGTCCTAGTTCGTAAGTAGTTCATAAGTTTAGGGACTGATGACCCCGTAGTTAAGTCCCATAGACTATACAAACATTTGAACATTTTGATCACATGCAAAACACCAAATAGCCATTGCGTGCACTACACATTCAACATTTTAATAAATGAATAAAAAATATCTCGAAAAGCTGACACTACCGACACACAAACTTTCTCTCAGGTTGGCGAACTTTTGAAGTGAACTGCAGTAAGAACTGAGTGAGAACAGCCCTTCCACCCCCCAGCCAGTTACAGGCCTTAGATGTTCGTTGTGGGGCTGCCCCATCGTTAACCCTGTCCCGGGTGTTAGGTTCTGACGACCTTGATGACTGTCCACTGCAGGCGACAATAGATGAGCCTCAACTCCTCCGCCTCAGAAAAGCGAAGATTTGCGTAAAAAAGAATTTTTTTTCATTCTGAATCAAACTTAATGCTTGTAAATATTTTAATTGTATTATTCCTAATATTATTATCAAAGCTACAATTATAAAAAGGTGTTCTGTTTCAATTGCAAGTACCTTCTGTCATTGTTAAACTGTTATTTACCATGCTAGCAAGTTCATAAATGATTAATTTCTGATTGACTGAAGATAAGGTAGCAAATATGCATATCAAATTGAGGGAAATTTAATGGTCTACAACTTTCTGACAAATTTTCTGTGAAACTATCGAGTGAGTCACTAGAGGTAAATGTTTTATAAAATTAGTGAGGTAAAGATGATTTTTCCGAAACTGTCGATTTTCAATAACGTAAATCTCGAAAACCGTTGGGAATTCCACGAATATG
The DNA here is from genome assembly GCA_026315105.1 of Locusta migratoria. Classification (NCBI taxonomy): domain Eukaryota; kingdom Metazoa; phylum Arthropoda; class Insecta; order Orthoptera; family Acrididae; genus Locusta; species Locusta migratoria. The sequence goes on from CM048746.1 coordinate 613,927,334, forward strand.
TAGAGCAACAATTTTATAACAAATTCAATTCTTATTTTTATTTGGAACAATTTTTCCTAAAACCGACCATTTTCGAGAAATAAGCGGAAAACCAAAAAATGGTACCTTTCCACCCCGTACCCGCTTTACCTCCCCCCCCCCCCCCCCCAAGAGCCGGGGACTTTTAGTATGTTCACCTCCTAACTATCCCTAACAAAGTCCTGAAGTCAAAAATTCTCGCATATTCCATGCACTCTACAATGCATTCACTGACTGGACTAAATCACCTTCCTGACCCTTTCGCGCTGACTAAACTCGTAACGAAGCGTGCTGCTCTCCGTTGGATGTTGCGTCATGAGCAATACTCAAGCGTTGGGTAAAACGAATTTTGTAACCTACTTGCTTTGTTGATCGCTTACACTTAATGAGAATTCTGTCTGGCATCTCCCATAATTACTATTGTTATATCGTCGTTCCATTTCAAATACCTCCTTACGCTTACTCCCAGATATTTTACGAAGTAACTATTTCCAGTGTTTGTTCTGCTGTCGAGTAATTAAAAAAGCACCCTTCTTTCTATGTAAACGCAGCACTTTTAAGTTTGCTGGTGTTGAGGGTCAATTTCCATTCCTTGAACCATGCACCGATATGCTACAGATCCTCCTGCATTTCGCTGCCTTATACCAGCGTTGAGATATCCCTCCCATGACAGCCTCGTTTCTTATTTAATCATTCCATCTGATTTTTAGCAGTCTCCCGTCGTAACATTTCAGTAGTGACTACTCCAATATCCATCTTTTCCAGAGCCCGCTTATCACACAACTACAGATTTTAAAGAATCTCTTTCTGGGTTCAGTCGGTTTCGTCAGTAAGGGTGAAAGGTTTCACGAAAGAAAACGTAAAGTTTTTCAGTGTTCCGAAACCAGAGCTTGAAAAAGTTAAACACCTTGATAATGTATAATGTAAATGAGATACGGTTAACTGTTGACCAAGAGTCATACTCTAAAGTCATCAGAATTAAAACGAAAAAGCAAGTCGCAAAGCTGTACTTCACGGAAAAAATATGAAGTCAGAGTTGTTCGACGGTGCTCCACTAGGTATGATCGCAGCTTGCCATCCGTCTGGCTGGATACAGCTTCCAATTTTCACAGAATGGCTTCCACGTTTCATAGAATACGTTCTGACATCAGTAGGAGTACTGTCCTCTTGGTACTTCATGGTCACTATTCTCACACCCAGAATATAGAAGCTAAATGTTACTAGGCACCATGGTGCGATGTCTTCTTCCATGTATGGCACGTACTCTTAAAAACCACGGAACTTCGTATTCATGAAGCTATTCGAAGCTTATTAATGAAAGGAGATTGATACTTTGTCAACTGAACATCCTTTGAGGTCTCTGTCTACGTATCAAGTGTTCTTACAAGATAAATTTGTATTAAGTAAAAAAATTAAGCAGTCAACAATCCCAAGATTGAACACCACAGTGCCTTTACTAGGCATGTTCCAGTGAGGTGGTGGTATGCCGTTGCCTTCCTCTGACCTTCGAACTGACTTACCCAGCCAGTTATATAGGGAAACTAAAGTTTAACGGGGTTTCCAAACGACGGTGCTACTGGATATTTTTCACAATAGCAAGATTTTCAAAGAAGTGGAAAGGCCTGGCGGGGATCGAACCCGCGACCTTTGGATTCATAGTCTGGCACTCTGAGTCACAAAAATGGCCTATCACAAACTATTCTGAAATGTTTGGACCGAACGACTTCCTTCAAGAAATAACTCCCTTAAATCACCAGTGCAGAATTCACTTAATCTTCTAATCACAGATTCCATTGTCCTGTGTTAATCTTCCAGGTAATGGTATCCCCAAATTTTTCTCGTCTCTCTTGTGCTCTGCTTAGAAGTTCATATTCCAGCACAGAAAGTAAAACTTCTCCTTACGAATTGCGATTACAAGTTTCATTGGAGAGGATTAAAGAGAGAAAGATGAAACTCATCACTCTACACGTTCCAAAGCAAAAAAAAAACTCTGAGGAAAAGATACCCAATAGTGAAACTGTAGTGTCAACCGCACGGAAAGAGGAAAAGTGACATCGACACTCTTGATTCGAACCAGTTTTGGTTACTACAGATGACCAACTTGGCGAGGAGGATTAAAAACATTAAATGTCTCCTGACAGTTATCCACAGAAACGAAAAACTTAATTGGAGGACTTGTGTAACAAGAGTTACTCTAAATAATGTAAAATGAGAGATAATTACTTCCAAGTAGCTTTTTTTTGTATTGCCGAGCATGTTTATTTTCAACAATATTAACCATCCAAAATTAGGAACTACTACTATCCGAAATAGGGAATCCTTTCTGAGACTTCAAAGAAGCACTTTTTAACGCTATTAAATTAGTTTATAATGTTTGTGGACTATTCCGTCGGTACTTGGAGAAACATACATAGTAAAAACTTGGATACTTTTACGTTCCATAATATTTATTCGTTGGTTGTGAACCGGCTGTCGGCGTTTTAGGCCTAAAGAAAGGCCGAAACATAAAAGTATTAAAGCTTATAAGGTTTTAAAAGTAGGATAATTTGGAACACGAAAGTGGAACGATATAAAACACTCAGAATTCAGATAGATTTTTCATTTTGTGTTATATATTCTTGGGAAATTTTATGAAACTGAAAACGCTGTGCGAAATGCGGACACCTTACCTTACAGCAATAGAAGCTACTCATACACTGGCAGATGTTATTTAACATTGTAATTAGATCTGTACACTTCTACAGCTTGTTCTGCAAGTTTGGCCGCCCATGTTGAAAACACATTTCACAATCCAATTGTAATCTGTCGCGTTGGTAGTTTCCTGCATTGAACTGTTGGAAAGAACTTCTCGCTTGAATTTACTCATTAAATATCCAGACACTACAGTAATAAAGGAACGAGGAAGGAAGATGGATGTTTTATGTCCCATTCAGAGAAAGGATTATTAGTTTCTCATGTTTCTTACTACTGAAGGGGAAGAACTTATCCATGACGCTTCCAAGCAGTCATCCAGACATCTGCATGGAGTGATCTGCATGACCACAGAAAAGTAATATCTGGTTGGTCAATCATAGAATTGAACTAGTCTCTCTGAAATACGCATGGTGTTTTAACATAATGTATATACTCTTTGAAACACTCTTTCATTACAACAGATTGAAATACGGTACAATGTTTGTGGTGTAGCTTAAGACCCGACTAAAGGTGGTAATTATACACCCTAGACAAAGGCTTAAAGTAGAGCGACATGCTAACTCTATTGTTCCCAATGGAATAGAATCGCAGGCTTGAGCAATTTGCTCTTTAGCTCTTTGTTTGAAACTGCACACTTGCTTTCGCTCTATCCCTTTGGCAGGGAATACGACTGAGAAATGTCATCACAAGGTGAAAGAGAGGTGGAGCCCCATTCAGTACAGAGTAAAACCTCATTTTCAGAAGAAGGCGCTATGAGTAATCATAAGCAGTATTTCTAAGTAACGTGGCTCTATTCCGCTACGTACGGATTTTCAATGCGCGTTACACGAAATTATGGTGCTTATTGTTCAGTTTAAAGGTCGTTTCATCCGACCAAAGAATTACATTTGATAATGTCCCACTCGAAAAATTCGTCTGTCGAGATCATCCTTGTTACGAGCCAGAAAAAGTCTTAGTGTGTAAGTCTTACATTTCTGGGCCCGCAAAATTATATGAACACTACTCCTGTAGACCAGTCTGTAGAGTACTGGCTGACTTTTTTTATTATTCTTTTTTCGGGGACTGGATCGCGGATCAACTCTACTACAGCCTGTTGAACCTCTTTCTTCCGCTATCCCCCTTCTTATCTTGCCCCGTACCTTCAAACTTGGTTCGGATATCTGTAATTGTTGCCCTTGCCGGAGCTGGTGCTCCAAATCGAACCCTCCACCGTCGCCATACCTCTGACATTCTGTTTTCCACTGACACTTTAGTACTATTTACTTTGATGATCGACCCATTACGCCATGTTTGTTTACAATACTGAAACATGAGGAAACGTTATTAAATTTTTCACAGCCTTCTGAATTAATACCCGCAAAAATTGTACTTCTACCTCCTTTCATTAGAAATCGTGTCAGTGAGTACATTATTTTGGGACACATTGTATATCTCAATCCTTATTGTAAAGTATGTTCTAATTAGGCCCACTGATATATGTGTACACGAAACGCAAACCTACATTTTTTGCTTTTGTAGATTTGGAGAAAGCTTTGACAGTGTTGATTGGAATACACTCTTTAATGTTCACCAGGAGTAAAATATAGGGAATGGAAGGTTATTTACAACCTACACAAAAACCAGACAGCTGCTATTGGAGGCGAAGAGCATGACAGTAAAGCACTGACTGGGAAGAAAGGGAGTAAGACGGGGTTGTAGCCTTTCCTCAATGTTGTTCAATTTGTACATTAAGGTGTGAAAGAAAACAAGGAGAAATTTGGAGAAGGAATTGAAGTTCAAGGAGAAGAAATAAAAACTTTGCGTTTAGCTGATAATATTGTAATTCTGTCAAATACGAAGGACCTAGAAGAGCAACTGAACGGAATAGACAGTATCTTGAAAGGAGCGTATAAGATGAACATTCAAAAGAGTAAAACAAGGGTACTGGACTGTAACGTATGATGTACGCAATACAGAGAATATAAAATACAGAATGACAACTGAATTAAGTGTTTCGAAAAAGAAAATTTAACATCAAATATTAATTTAAATGTTAGGAAGTCTTTGCTGAGGGCATGTATGCGGAGTTGCTTTGTATGGTAGTGAAACATGGACGGTCGTGTTTATATAGCAAGAGCGAAGAAATGTGGTGTTACAGAAGATTGCCGAAGAGTGAGTGGGTAGATCGCGTAACGAATGTGGTACTGAACAGAATTGAAGGAAATTCTGAGATCTTGACTAAAACAGCTCGATTTGTAGCTCAGTCTTAAACGTTGGGAATAGTGAATTACGGATTGGAGGAAGAGTGTGGGGTAAAACAGCAGAGACAGACAAAAAGACGAATATAGTAAACAGATCGAAATAGATGTGAGCCGCCATTCTTATGAGACGAATAGATTTGTTCAGGATAGCGTAGGGTGGACCTTAATGCCACCTATTTTTTAAGCCAATTCCCTGCCTTACTTTTAATGACGTTCGGTTCATTTTATTTTAACTCACTGGATTATTATAATCTGAAGTGGTAGGAGACTAAGTTTTCGTGCGGTTACAGTGGTAGGAGTGGCCACAACGTAATTACCTCATTACGGATTTACGTCACACGAGAGTAAATTTGGGGATCGCACCTTCCATACTTTACGCTGGCGACACCCTGCCAATGCACACAGTTTCACGTAACACCCGTTCCTTAATATTCACAAAAAAGATGCTCTTGCTACAAATGGTGTTTAAAAAAATATTCTTATTTCATTTCTAAGCATAGTCCCTGAACGAAGAGGGTGAATTTTGTATTTTTTCCAGAAGCATTTAATTTGCTTCACTTTCTGAATCTACAAGCCTCGTGACACTACTCGTCACCCCGGAGTGTTAAAACGTCACTGGCGCTATGTTAGGTCATACGGGTTATTTGCGATCTTTATTCAACGTGCAAACCGCAGTTAAACAATTTTTAAAATGATTTACATGTGGACAGTCGTCGACCAAGTGTGTGTAGTTTGATGCATTCTCAAGGTCCAGGGTTAGTTAAGCGCATAGAGAATAGATTTTGTCAAGGCGTTTACTGCTCAATGTGTGTTACAGTTGACAGCTCTGAAAGTTTGACAGTTCATCTGTTTCATACTTCAGATTGGTGACTTGAATGAACATCAATACCACAATAATTATAAATTATTTTAACACTGCTTTAAAACTTTATCTCGCTTATTTCGGCCTTAGGCCATCATTAGGTGTTCTGCAATACGAGTAATATAGAAGAGTTGTTACATATATTCTTATAACATAAAATTTTTACTAAGTTTTACTTAAAATACTTCTAATATTGTTGTTATTTGCTGCCTAATTGATTGTAGAAGCTGATGTAATGCTTATCTATTACTGCTTATCTGTATATGTGCAGCAGCACTGGTTATATGATTAGATTTTTTATCAGTTTTTGACAGTCGAATCTGTAGTGGCAGCATCCGACGATATTATAAGGTTACATGTCTACCAGTAATTTATACATTAATATCTTTGGTTTATTGGTTTTCTATTAGAGTTTTACTATGGATTTGGAATCTTTGGAGTTTATCCATTCTCTTGTTTGTTTATAATGTGAATAAATTTTTCGATGTATTTTTTATGTTTGAGTTAAGTTTGTTCATTTAGTACATCGTCCTGGTTGTTGTGTATATGGGAATATAGTTAGATTTCCTCGAGAATATTCATTTTTGGCCCTTTTTGTATAATGTGTAAAATTTTTAAGGCTTCCTCTATAGGCTTTACATCGTGTTTTTCCGTGATTAAATGTTGATCGAATTTAGATGGATTGTTTGCACTGTCTCTTGTGTGTTCTTTACATCTAGTTTTAAAATTTCTGCCAGTTTGGCCTATATATGATTTCTGACAGGTGTTACACGTAATTTTGTAGATACCCGGGTTATTGTATTTTAGTGTATGTCTCCTTTAAAAATTTTGTGGTTCAAACAGTGCTTGTTTTGATAGGCAAATTTGACGTTTGTGTGTTTGAATATTTTATTAATTTTGTCCGATATGTTTCCTATGTATGTTGTAGGTACGAATGTCGGTTTTTTTTCTTTGTTGGAGTGTCTTTCGCTAATGTTATTTCTCTGTGCAGCTTTGATATTTTTGCCTGTGTTTTCTGCTGGTATAATTTTGATATAATTTTAGTGTCGTAATTGTTTTGTTGGGCAATGTATTCTAAGGTGCATATTTAAAGCAGTGTTAAAATAATTTAGAATTATTGAGGTATTGAACATGTCGATCAGACATACTCCACACTGCGGACCCCAGAGAACGGAAATGAATGAACATCCTTTAAATAAACGTTTACAGTTCGCACTATATGCGTGTTTCATTGCTTTATATGTCGGATACGGTTGATAAAGGCGTTTAATAAAGTGTCAGATGTATAGGAACATTTGAGCGAAGTCCAACAGGCTTGGGCTTTTAACTTCCTGTGGCTATAGTGACTGGCAGCAGCGTAACTTGAGCGGGGTCGAGTAATCCAGTTAATGGCGCCTCTGTGCTCAGCCTAGCGTCGCTGATAAAACACCAGCTGTCACGCCTCGTTAGCTGCCTAGCTGCTAGCTGCCTCCTCATCGACCAGCCACCTGTCTCTTCCTCCAGCCACTTAGGCTGTGGTGAGCCGTACCGACGTTATAAAGCTGAAACTGAACGTGCTCTCCCATGAACATCAGCAATTATTTCTTTATGGTACTGGAATATTTTGTAATTACCTAAGTAGGCGTACAGTACGTCTCACAAAAATCACATACTGAATAATAGTACTTAAGTGAACTACAGGGTGTCTCACGAAAGACGCCTGCCAGGCGTCCGCAGATCACGCGGTACGGCTCCCAGCCGCCGCCACCGCATCCACCGGCTACAGCAGCGCCCGATTTCGGACACTATTGTACCGCGGGCGCATACACTGAGTTAGTCTAAAAAACATTATCTGAGTAACCTAAGCTTACCTTTATTTACAGTAGATATTCAAAATGATGTCCCTCTATGGAAAGAGCGGCCTGACACCTCCTGAACACATTTGCGAACACTCGACGAATTTCGGCTGCTGAAATCTGGGATATGACTAGTCGAATCCTTTATTCCAACCCTTCGAGTGCATGGGGATTGCTTGCATACACCTTGTTTTTAAACATTCCCCAAAGATAAGTCACAGGGATTTAGATCTGGAGAACGAGGAGGCTAGTCAACTACCCTATCATCAAAAACACTTCGTATTGCTGCCATAGAAGCATTGGCAGTGTGTCGTCTTGCACTGTCCTGCATCAAATAACCGTACAGCTTTTCGTTGGGTGAAAGTTCTTGAAAAAATGGATGTAGGCTATTGTTCGCATACCTGTCAGAATATGTTTCGTGAAGAAAGATTCGACTAATCATTTCCCAGATTTAGGCAGCTGAAATTCGTTGAATGTTCGAAAATGTGTTACAGAGATGTCAGGGCACTCTTTCCATAGAGGGACATCATTCTGAACATCTACTGTAAATAAAGGTAAGCTTAGGTTACTCAGATGGCAATGTTTTTTCAGACTTTTAACTTAGTGTATGCGCCCGCAGAATCTGGCGCTGCCGTGGCCAGCGGATGCGGTGGCGGCGGCCGGGAACCGTACCGCGCGATCCGCAGACGCCTGGCAGGCGTCTTTCGTGAGACACCCTGTATATCACTGAAAAATATTGTACACAGTGATTTAAAGGCATCATTGTAAAAGGGATGGGATTGTACTAACAGGGGTACTTAAAGTTTCACACATTCATTATGATTGCCCTGTCGTGTACCATCAGAGCATGTATCTCTGTTAATGTCCCGTACTGACCGCATTGTGGCATGGGTAACGTAATCTGGTTTTTTCACCGGTTCTTTAATTCTGGCAAGAGATCGTATTAACCAGGGTGGGAGGATGTCGTCTGTAACTGACTGTAATAGCATACAGGATGACAGACAAAATTTCTAGTTGGTGCGAAGAATGGCAGCTAGCTCTCAATGTAGAAAAATGTAAGGTGATGTGCATCAGTAGAAAAAGCAATCCTATAATGTTCGAATACAGCATTAGTAGTGAGCTTCTTGATGCTGTCGCGTCGTTCAAATATCTAGGCGTAACATTGCAGAGCGATATGAAATGGAACGAGCATGTAAGGACAGTTGTGAGTAAGGCGGACAGCCAACTTCGGTTTATTGGGAGAATTTTGGGAAGATGTACTTCACCTCTAAAGGAGACTGCGTATAAAACGCTTGTATGACCACGTTTTGAGTATTGCTCAAGTGTTTGGGACCCGCAGCAGATCAGTTTAAAGGAAGACATAGAGGCGGTTCAGAGGCGAGAAGCTAGATTTCTTACCGGTAGGTTCGATCAATGCGCGAGTGTCACGGAAATGCTCCGGCAACTCAATTGGGGATCACTGGAAGAAAGACGGCGTTCTTTTCGTGAATTTCTGTTGAGTAGATTTAGAGGGCCGAAATTTGAAGCTGAGTGTAGTACGATCTTGCTGCCACCTACTTACATTTCGCGTAAAGATCACAAAGACAAGATAAGAGAAATTAGGACTCGTACGGTGGCATATAGGCATTCTGAAGCGCCTCAGTCCCCTCAGCCACCGCGACCGTCGCCATGGTATGTCGGCCAGGGCGATCAACGTCCAACAAAAGGCGTTGAACTTTGTTGTTCTCCACGTCAGGTCGTTCTGGACCTGTATGGTTATTCACAGCATCGCTACCTAATGTGAACGCTTTAACAGACTTGGGACAGTACTGTATGGCAACGCTGCGTCACACGCTTCCAACACCGCTTGAAGAGAAGGCTTGTAGGCTGTCGTGTTACGTTACACAGATAAGGCCGCGATCGCGTAGTGACTGGCCGCTTAGTCGAAGCACACTATCTTTAGTGGTCTTGCCACTCAAATATGCGATCGCGACCTACTCTGTGTGACGCATTGACGACAGCGCTCCGGCCTTCTCTTCAGGCGATATTGATGCTCCACATACCCCCTGGAAATAATTTCCGTAGTTAGACTTAGTGCCAAAAAAAAAAGTTGTTCTTTCCTTGTAAACATAATGTTGGGGCGCTTGTACTACTGCTGAGACGTTCAACGCTGTACACACTAAATTGACACCGTGCCGACCCGATGACACTACAAACTCGTGTCATCGGCCTTCCTGTCAATACAGATGGCAGATCGCCACCCTCACTGATTTGTCATTAAAGCAGTCTTACTAGTTTGTAGTAAATTAATGTATGAACTTTCCAAGACGTTACTACAAACTCTGTGTCTGTTTATTGCAGTTGCTGTACACGGGCTTAAGTGACATACAATTAAGATTTTTGTTTACGTACTTTCTTCAACTTTTTCCTGAATTTGTTTTTGGTTCTCGAGTATTCAGCCAGGTGATATGTGCAAGCACTTGGACGACGATACCAGGCTTATTATCCGACAATATTTCAAAATATACACCGAAAGGCCTAAACTGAGATACTTAAATAATGGAATCACGCAATGTCGCAATGAATGAATGAAGCAATCGCTGCTGTACTTCCAAACACTAGTCAGCTATGTCAAACCCTCAGGGGATCAGCATTAATTTGCTGAGTATAGGCTTGGCGAACCCGGGGTCCTGAGCCGTGGGCTGTGTCGCGCCAACAGTCCGCTACACCCTAAGCTCTGTGTTCGCTTCAACGACCATCGTTCGGCGCGACGGTAGAGCGTTGTACGTTAAAGAGCCCGTGGATCTTGGCTTAATCGCACGGGTCGCGAGGACAGTACAAACGTCTATTAAAATCTCAAGGTGTGCTACGTGCCGAGGAGATGCATGGCTGTTGAGATTGGACAGTCACTAGCGAGCAACCTATGAGGAACGTGCCGCACCTCAGTTGTATAAGGCTTTCCGAGGCCAGCAGGGCTCTGCCTAGGTAGACCTCATTTCCCTAGCTGCACGTGGGAACACCATGAAAAGATCCCGTAACATTGCCGGACGTACAAGTGGTGTCTGTAAGAGAGGAAGGCCTGATTTAAATGCAGCAACGTATGACTCCCGTTCGTTCCCTTCCCTGGCCACCCCATGGGAGGAACGTAGGACTCGTCAACAAGGTGATGCTTATGCCCCTAAATATCTGTAGCAGAACAGATGGAGACTCCTTATAGTTATGAACGAAACGGCCGCACGGTTTAAAGCATCTTGTCTTAGATTGTGCGGCCGCTCATGTCTGAGATTTCTCTGCCACGAGCATGGATGTGTTTTACCTCCAGCATAAGTTAGAGTAGTATGTAAATCTAGGGGCCGATGACCTCATCAGTTTAGTCCCTTAGGTTTAAAAAAATTTAATCAAGCGATTTTTTTCTCAGCTATTTCTCATGTCAATAGTGATGGCAACCAACAATCATGAAAGTACAAAACTACTACTACAAAGTGTTTTTCAGTACTGTTTCCCTCTATTAATTACTGAATGTTCCTCCTGTTACCGAAAATCGTTCAAAATACTACGGCATTTCCCGAGATCACTTTGACAGGAAAGCTCGGTGCGGGGCTTTCTTTATAGGACCTATGGTTGGTGTAAGAATCGTTCTTCCACCTTCGATCTGATTACGGCAAGGAGAATCGCCAAAGGCATAACCGAAGGCAGGTGAAATGGGATTTTTGTCGCATTCCTTGGTCATACCCTTGGCAATCCTAACATCATGAATCTCTCGCGCTAATGCCACTTTTGTTCAGATTTCTGCTCTTGTATGTGTAAGTTTAGTTCATGTGTGGCAGTACAATGCAATGTCACAGCATTGTATTGACTGAAATGCATATTACAGTCATATTGTTTCCTCGCGATGCACAAATACAGCCATAGCCTATGTTTACGATGAGTGCTTACATTCATAGTTCGACGACTGGTTTAAGGTTAGATATGGTATTTTGACGTTGACAGGACTAGGGTATGTCGGACACTGAAAAAGCCATGGCATACTGAAATTTGAATTATTTTCTGCACTTTTTAAAGTTTCATTTGAGTTTGAACTTCAGAATGGCTACAAATATCGAAAAATAAATCAACAATCTTCAGTAAAATGGCAGAAATTTCACTTTAAAAATGTATTTGCCTGTGTTGCTCGATAAAGGAAAGTGCTACTACCTTGGAAGCAAATACCATACGACGAAGAATGGAGAAAATAAGTAGACAAAGACAAGAGTATTATCGAGAGAAGTCTATGTGTATCAAACATAGGCATTAATTCTAGGAGGAAATGACTGAAAATGAACCATACGTTTATAGCGCAGTACTGTGGGATATTGAAACACAATACAGTTGGAAAACCTAAACAAGAAAGAACAGAAGCGTTTGAGTGATGGTGCTACAAAATTTCACGGCAGAATGGGAACATCAGGAAATCACTGAAGGATGATAGGCCAACTGTTAAGACGTCAGGAAACAACCAATTTGAAGACGCAGGCTGGTACACTGAGATGACATTCACTCTTTATACAACTTCTGTTCTCGTTACATTTAGTGTTGTTTCGCAACGGTATGACATACTATTTTATTAATGTGACTGCATACCATTGGTACATTAGAATTACAGGAATGCCAACCCGACGACGACGACGACGACAGAAGCGAGAACGGGCAACAACATCGTGAATGCATGCCGTTGCGAATCTTCTCTCGACAACACTTAATGCCGCAAGGTTTTCTCAGAATGCTTTATGGCGTTCTACGTGACAAGTAAGACGGCAAGTAACCGCCGGTTCAAGGAACACAGCATTCCGTTCATCAGTCATGTTCACTCTTGTTTTCCTTCGCAGCGGTGGAATAGCCGAGCGGTCTAAAGCGTCTCGCTGCGGAGCGCGCGGTTGCTCGCCGTGGAGGTTCGAGTCCTCCCTGGGGCATGTGTGTGTGTGTGTGTGTGTGTGTGTGTGTGTGTGTGTGTGTGTGTGTGTGTGTGTTGTCCTTAGGTTAGTTTACCTAGGTAAGTAGTGTGTAAGCTACGGACTGATGACCACGCAGTTTGGTCCGATAGAATTACATTTTTTTCTGTTTTCCTTCGCTGCTGAAGCAATAATCCCCAAAATTACAGGCCTATCTCATTGACGTAGATTTGCAGTAGGATCTTGGAACATATACTTTGTTCGAATATTATGAACTACCTCGAAGAGAACGATCTATTAACCAGTAGACAACACGGATTCAGAAAGTATCACTCTTGCGAAACACAGCTTGCCCTTTATTCACATGAAGTGTTAAGTGCTATCGACAAGGGATCTCAAATCGATTCCATATTTCTGGATTTCAGGAAGGCTTTTGACACTGTACCCCACAAGCGGCTTCTTATGAAATTGCGTGCTTATGGAATATCTCCCAAATTGTGCGGTTGGATTCACGATTTCCTATCAGAAAGAACACAGTTCGTTGTAATTGACGGTAAATCATCGAGTAAAACAGAAGTGATATCTGGCGTTCCACAGGGAAGCGTTATAGGTCTCCTACTCTTCCTCATGTTTATAACGATTTAGGAGACAATCTGAATAGCTCCCTTAAACCGTTCGCGGATGATGCTGTCGTTTATCGGTTAGTGAAGTCAACAAAGGATCAAAAGCAACTGCAAAGCGATTTAGACAAAATTTCTGCATGGTGCGAAAATTGGCAATTGGCACTAAATAAAGAAAAGTGTGAAGTAGTACACATGACTACAAAAGAAATCCGCTGAACTTCAATTACGCGATAAATCAGTCAAACCTTAAGGTCGTAGATTCTACCAAATACCTAGGAGTTACAATTACGAACAACTTTGACTGGAGAGAACACACAGAAAATATTGTGGGGAAGGCGAACCAAAGGTTACGTTTCATTGGCAGAACGCTTAGACGATGCACCAGCTCCACCAAAGAGACTGCCTACATCACACTTGTGCGTCCTCTCTTGGAGTACTGTTGCCCCTTGTGGGACCCTCACCAGGTGGGATTGACGGAAGACATTGAGAAGGTTCATAGAACAAAACGAGCTGCCCTTCTATCACGTTACGGGGGGGAATGCGTCACGGAAATGTTGCACGAATTGGGGTGGAAATCATTAAAAGAAAGACGTTATTCATTGCGGCGCGATCTGTTCGCTAAGTTTGTCACCGACTTTTAGTTCTGAATGTGAAAATATTTTGCTAGCACCCACCTACTTAGGGAGACATGACCATCACAATAAAATAAGAGAAATCAGATCGAAAACGGAACGATTTAGGTGTTCTTTCTTCCCGCGCGCTATTAGAGAATGGAACGGTAGAGAAAAGTTATGAAAGTGGTTAATAAACCCTCTGCCAGGCACTTGAATGTGATTTGCAGAGTATCTATGTAGATGTAGATGAATGCTGAAAGTTGTCGAGGCCGAATCGATGTGAGCACTAAAAGTGTATTCTAATCTACGCATTTGAATTGTATGAGTTCGGATGAAACCATTAAGTCTGTTACTTATTTCACAGCCAACACCTTACCATCTCCTCCCCCGGATCTTTAATCCGTTGATCGATGTCCCACAACTACACCAGACGGGGTTATTCGTGAGATTCTGCTGTCGCTGCCGCCCGCCGCACAGCGGACAACGTGTTAAAGAATCGATTTCCCCGTAGCTCAGTCGATAGCGTCGCTGACAACCAAGCAGGGGGCCCAGGTTCGACTCCCGACAGGCGACTGAGTGTCGTCTTCATCATTTTCATCATCATCGACACGCAAGTCGCCGAAGTGATCTCTAGTAAAGAGATTTCTGCTAGGCGGCCGAACAATTCCAGACGGGATCTCCCGGCCAAAAATACCGTACGATCATTTCATTTCCCTTTATTATGCTTCTAGTTTATTGGAAATGACTAAATACTTTTGTTTGCAAACTTTCGATGGCTGGGTAACTTGAATTCCCTTTTTTTAAAAAAGCTAATTTTTATGCCTCTTAAGGTTTGTCTGTGAGTTGAAAAGTAATGCCTGTCCTCCATACAGAAAGAGGGAATGCATGTCATGAACATTACTCGATAGACTTCCCGGCTTCTCTGACGTAACCCTCTTTGGCTCCAAATTATAAACTCTTAACTTGGCGGTGTGCGAGAAATAGCGAACTGCAATAGTGTTTCTAACTACTGATGGCGTGCCTCTTATTATTATTATTATTATTATTATTATTATTATTATTATTATTATTATTATTTTGCATCTAGGATCCCTTGTGGCGGAACTCCATTGATACTCTTGTTTTCTGGATCAATGTTGTACAATCTTTACGTGCCATTGTCGTTAAGGATTCCAACTGCCTTACGCGCAAAACGCAACAGAAATTGACAGACGCTCAGTCTACCCTGTCCATGTAAGGATTAAGTATTGGAGACATGCTTCAGTTTCCTATAGCGCATTTCTACAGCCTGTACAGGCGCAGTTTTCGCCGAGAGGCCGTCCCGCACGCACCCTCGCTCGCTCGCGCTCGCGCCCAAACACGTGCCATGGTACGCAGCGAACGAGGAAGGACACTAGTTGCTGCGACGGGGCACATCGCTGCGATTCTGGAGCACTTGCTCTTGTTGACCAGCATCGTGCCCCACAAGAAGACGCGACAACGACCACTGCAGTGCTACCGTTGCCAAAAGTTTGGCCACGCAGCACTGCAATGTAACAACGCAGCCGCGTGTTTAAAATGCGCAGGGTCGCACGATACACGCGACTGCACGGCACCAAAGGGGGCTCCACGCAAATGTGTGAACTGCGGCGGCGCACACGCTGCGAACCACCGCCGCTGCCCTTACGTCACACGGTGGGAAGACGAGCAGGCAGGAACAAGCGTCCTGACAACCACCACTACAGGCAGGGGATCAGCGAGGACCAGGGCTCGACCTGCGAGCCCGCCAGCACATGAGCAGGCCACGGCACGACATTCGAAGCACACCATCGCCGCGATTTTATCGGCGATGGAGGAGGAGCGTGCCGCCGTTAGGAAGGAACTAGCGGCGCTACGAACCGAAGTGCAGCAACTCCGAGAGGAAGTTCTCTCTTTAAAGAAGCCGACCACTCAAACGGACGATCCCGAGGAAGTGATGGACGTCTGTACACAAGGGGACATGGCGGTTCACACAGTTGAGCCAGCACTGCGAACACAGACTCAAGATTCGTCACCATCCACGGGATTGGTATCCACTCCCAAGAGCGAAGAACAAATTGAATACGAGAAGATGCACTCCTTAGTGAAAAGCACAAAAGACCTCCCACAATTTATGGAATTTGCAGCACAAGAAGCGGATAAACTTAAAGCTGGGCAATCGCCCATTCCTTACTATTTAGCGGCCGTCAAACCCACTAAGCCCCACACGCCTTTGGACCCACGGCTCTTGAAACCGATTTTCAAGTACTTTCACAAAACTGACACACTCTACGTCAATACCTATCCAGTCTTAACGAAAATTCAATGGCGGTATATATTGGACATGATCGCTGCCGAAAAACAGGAGAAACAGAATCTACCAGTCACCATCTAGGACAATCAGTGGACTTAGAACACTATGCATCAATATGGAGCTTACATTTCAGCTATAAGAGGACTGGCAACATTGATACTTGACAGATAATTTTGATGTCGGGAAGCCGGCCGCGGTGGCCGAGGTGACTGAGGCGCTCCAGTCACGGTCAGCACGGCCACAACGGTCGGGGGTTCGAATCCCCCCTCGGGCATGGATATTTGTGCCGTCCTAGTTTGTAAGTAGTTCATAAGTAGTTTGTAAGTTTAGGGACTGATAACCCCGTAGTTAAGTCCCATAAGCTTAACAAACATTTGAACATTTGATGTCGGGAATGCAGGACAAAAAGGACCCTTTTGAGTCCTAACACCCTGCAATGAGTACAATAAAGATAAAAGAATGCTCTTACCTTTCACCCTGGAAGTCCAGCCGCCAAAGGCGGTAGTACTCCGGCTGCAGCACCAGAAAAAAAAAAAAAAAAAAAAAAAAAAAAAAAAAAAAAAAAAAAAAAACAGCCTGTACACCCTCTCGTAATATGACACACTTATGTCAACTGTCTGTTACCGAATGATTCGCTTTGAAGGCGTCCTCGTGAAGAAAGTAAAACGCAGCTTTCACGAAGATTCTGTATCGACAGTTAGTGCTTTCAGTAATCTTTGATTCTCAAGACCTCAACCAAATTCCGATTAACCGATCACTTTCGTCAATTTAGAACCGTCACACGTTGAGCTGCCAAACAGCAAGACCATCAGTCCTTCGAGAACGAGCTCAACCACGCGTGAAACATCTGCCAATGTTAGAGGAAATGATTTCAGAAGTCCATACTTCTCACGGAGGGCCAATAGTGGGAGCATTCGACTAAGGTATGTGCTTGATTCCATGTTGGAATTGGTGCTCCACGACTGTATTTGATTTGTGGCAATTCTTTCAGCAATCAGTCGTAAAAAATATAAATTTATTTGTTCGCAAATCTAGATTTCGACCAGTGTGTGGTCATTATCAATGCTAAAATAAATACAAAAGAACCAGTTAGAATAACATACATGTCACATTATAAGCCAATTGTACAAGTTTGTTAAAGTCAATGATAAAAATACATACCTTAAAACCAATTAAAATACTTATAACATCTCGACCTCCATGTTGGAGGTTCCGTTCGTACTGACGCAGCTGTTACAATTCTTACAGTTGACGTCAGCATGAGTCATTTGCGACTAAGGAGCCCTCTTTAAAGTTTCATATAAATAACAAATTTATGAGGTATGTTTATGGTAGAAATAGTTACAGTTTATTGTAATTTTAGTAGGCACTTTAACTTTAAACTGTTCTTTATTAATGAGTCTCGTTTGCTGTTTCTATATAATTGGTAGTAAAAATTTGTACTAATTGGTGTCTTACAACAACTGTTTTAAAATATTTTTTTTATAAAACTGATGACCTGTTAATAATTTTGTTCAGTCAAAATCATAAAATCAAATGATGTCAATTTTAAAAGTAGCTGTAGTAGTAAGCACAGTCGTCAGATGGTGCTAGCCAACGTCTATCCCAAAACTGGCTTATAGCGTTTATATTATAAAACATGATTGTCTCTTACGGTTTTCATTAAAACATGTAACAGATGTTGTAGTCTAGTGTTAAAAGTACTTTACATTCATATTGTATACATAAAATACTTGATGTGTACAATATTTGTCACTGTATGAAAGGTACTCTTATGTGACAGGTGGGAAGTTTAGGTTTAAATATCGGCCGTCCAGTACATGTGTTGAGCAAACGATATCGAAAAGTTCCCATTTCTGGGAGCTATTCAATAATCAGTTGAGTCCAGCTACTTGAAGCTGAAACCAACACATGCACTGGACGGCCGATATTTACATCTAAACTTCCCACCTGTCACATACGAGTACCTTTCATACAGTGACGAATATTGTACACATAAAGTATTTTTATGTATACAATATGAATGTACAGTACTTTTAGCATAGACTACAACATCTGTTCCATGTTTTAATGGAAACCCTAATAGACAATCATGTTTTATAATATAAACGCTCTAAGCCATTTTTGGGATAGCCAGTTTTGAAGCCCAGCATTACACAAAATAAAATAAGCCTGATATGAGCTATGAGAAGACTCCCTAAGGTGCTGGATTCCTTCCAGGAGGATCGGAAGGAAGAGAGCAATGTTGCAGAGGTCGCAAAAAAATCCTGAAATTTCATTTCGGATGTAGCACGCGAATCGGCTAACCATAGCCACGAGTAAACTAGAAGAATGGGCAAAGTGCACTGCGATAGTAATGTAAGATATAAGCTGATAGTGTCTAGTTGATAGCGTGCCAGTGCAGTTCCGGCAGCTGTGGTAGCCATTGTTTTCAGGAGAATTAGTGGTTAAAGCATCTGCCTGGTAAGCTCAGAACATAGATTAGATCACCGGTCTGGGTACAAATTTTCAACCGCCTCGTTAAATTTGATAAGCCCCCAGAAGTTCTTAACTCAATACCTTACATATTGAGTAGACCATGACAGCTTTTAGTATTTAAATTTCATCTGTAACTGTGTGAAATTCTGAAATCAAAGTTCGAACGGTCGTCCTCCCGAATGCGAGTTCAGTGAGCTAACCGCTGCGCCACGTCACTCATTCATGCTTGCCGGCAGCGGTGGCCGAGCGGTCTGCGGCGCTCCAGTCACGTTCTGCACGGCCACTACGGCCGGGGGCTCCAATCCCCCCCTCGTGTATGGATATTTGTGCCGTCCTTAGTATTAGCTAGTTCATTAGTAGTTTAGGGACTGATGACCCCGAAGTCCCATAAGCTCTACAAACATTTGAAAATATTTCTCATTGATGCTTCGGATGTTGTCTCCACAGGGGATGTTAAACGCTTGGAACGCACATCAATTTCCTGGTGCAAAGAAACTCGTGGCCTTATCGGTGTGCAGTGAGCTAGTGTAGATAAAATTTACGGCCAGTAAAATTTTTACGCCTGTTCTAACAATCCAGTGATTAACTGAGACATACCAAGAACGTTTCGTCATGAAAAGCCTTCCATCTGTATGGACAAAGGGATGTAATGACGGTAATAAATGTAGATACCACCTTTAATTGTGCTGTGATATTTAATTGTGCTTAGATATAATGAATACTAGCAATTTCAGAAGAAAAAGCAGTTACACCGAAGGGGATATATCAAAAACTGAGATGTAGAAACTTACCCCGAGTTATTCTAGTGCCAGCTGAGCTCATGAAAGTGCACAAAATGAGTGTCCGGCAAAAAAATAAATAGCAACTAGCCACTGTTAAAATTGCTGTATATTTACTTGTAAATATCATTACCGATTTCGGTCACGTTTGCATTATATTTGGTAATATTTATATTAGTTGCTCGAAAAAACAATTACTTAAATAAGGATCAATAAATTTGGTATAAAAAACGTGAACATCTCTAGAAAGATGAATGTCAGTTATAAACAGATAACGGGCCTACTTACTAATCATGGGTGGAAGTTCTTTCCTTCTTTGCAACAAGAAGCTGGTGAATATTTGTTTTTCGCATTTAAAAATGGCCAACATTTTTGCACGGTGGGATATTTCAATCTCACTTTTTTGCGATGACGCAGTGATCAACATATCTGTAAAGTTTTCTACATACAGATCACTTATGCACAGTTATTTTTCGTTCTCCTGAGAGTTGTCAAGTTGGGCACTTGCCATTTCCACTCTTCATTTGAAATAACATTGCCATCCAGACATAGTACTGTACTGGGTGAGATGACGTGTCCCGTACAGAACATGACCACCCTTCCTTTTATCACCAACTGAAACCTAAGTAGCATGTAGATAATTTCTAGTCATCACAATTCTCTGCGACAGCTTAAAAGCAGAATATCTATCTACGAAAATGATTTGTATTCCTATGGAGTGTTTACCTAAGACAAGAAGACATGGTATTATCGAGTACATTAAATACCAGTCCTCAAAAGACAAATTATCCTATTACTGAAAAATTCAAATTCACAAACCAAATCATCGTCTGAAATACGTGTTTCCTCCTAAAGCCCCCTTTCCGGCGAGATGGGGTGTAATAACCAGTTCGCAAACAGTTATACTGTAGCCTGTGGACAAACTTTATCAGCCTAACCTGTGTGACGGAAAATACTGGGCGATCAAAAAGTCGGTATAAATCTGAAAACTTTATAAGTCACGGGATAATGTAGATAGAGAGGTAAAAATTGATCCACATCCTTGGAATGACATGGGGTTTTATTAGAAGCAAAAATAAGTTCAAAAAATGTCCGACAGTGGCGTCGGACAGCAAAACGTCAGTGACTGCAACCGTGACGAGTGAGAAGTAAGGCGATATGTTTCAGAATCGCCTGGCTGATAAACACCTGCTGGAACGTAAGATTTTAATGCAGGATGGCGCTACACCCCATATTGCTAGACGCATGAATGATCTGTTTCACGCGTCGTTTGGTGATGATCGTGTGCTCAGCCGCCACTTTCGTCATGCTTGGACTTCCAGGTCCCCAGACCTCAGCCAACACCACCTAGAGACAAGGCCTTACAACAGGCCGTGCCTACGTCACACTTAGAGGCCGCGGCCGCCACCTCACTGGCTGGCCGCTGGGGCACGCCCACCGCCGCGCAGCGGCCGGCCAGTCAGATGGCGGCAAGGGCCTCTAAGTGTGACGTAGGCACGGCCTGTTGTAAGGCCTTGTATCTAGGTGGTGGTGCCTCAGCCCCTGCGATTATTGGGTCTTGGGGTTACCTGAAGTCGCAAGTGTATCGTGATCGACAGACATCTCTAGGGATGCTGAAAGACAACAGCCGACGCCAATGCCTCAGCATACCTCCGGACATGCTTTACAGTGCTGTTCACAACGTTATTCCTCGAGTACAGCTATTGTTGAGGAATGATGCTGAACATATTGAGCATTTCCTGTAAAGAACATAGTCTTTGCTTTGTCTTAATTATTAATGCTAATTATTGCTTTTCTGATCAGATGACGCGTCATCTGTCACATTTTTTGAAGTTCGTTGTTTCTAGGTTCTAATAAAACTCCATGTCATTCCAAGCACGTGTGTCAATTTTTACCTCTCTATATACATTATTCCATGATTAAGTTTTCAAATTTATACTGACTTTTTGATCACCCGGTATATTGAGCATTGTATTTTCAACCCCGCGAAATCGGTTAGACGACGATAGCGTCCTTCACAATACCAGAACACAGTCCTGTCTCTTCAACTTCACCACACTATTCCAAACAAGAAGTGATAAAGAACAGTGCCATACTACTTACGACGAGTAGGGCGGCGTGTTCCAAAACAGTGTGGGACTACTATTGCCTGAAAACAAATCAACTCGCTAATGGCAGATATCACAGTGATTAAGCAAAGTGGTTTCTAAGTAACTTTTATCGATAGACTGAAACTCATAATTTCAAATTATAGCAAACAAAAGTATCGTGATTCACGAAAAAACAAACTGTGAGGAAATGAAGTGCTAAGTAAACGGGTATATTTCAAAGACTATGCCAGAGTCATCATCCTGATAAGGGAAATTCCCTATCGCAGTCGCCTCTCCCCAAATTCCACCCTAACATTTAGTGGCAAGATGGCCCGGTGGACTGCCCAAAGAAGAAGAAGAAAAAAAAAAAAAAAAAACTGGACACAGGTCAAGCAGGAAAAGTTTTACTGAACTTTTAAAGCAAAATGAAACAGTGAATGGTCCAAACTAAAGATGTGAAATATTGAGTGAATGGGTACAGCAATGACGCTGTGTTATAACGTTGGACTGCGAAGCGGAAAGTCAGTGTTCAAACCACCTGGTGTTTTTTATCCCACAAAATTATGAATTCTCCGTGTGATCATTAATGCTTGTCCGATGCAATCAGTTCTGAGTTTGTGTTGCGGTGTAATATCCGTTTGCAACAGCAATCTGTAAGGAAAGGACTAAAATTTGGTGTACGAAGTACCGCTTGTTAAGGCCCTTGCGTTCCGTTTTGAAGTTTTTGAATGGTGACTTCCTTTATGACATCTCACGCACGGTTTGTTTTCATTGCTATGAGAGGTCTGAGGCATTCATCACATTTACCCTGGGACGGTAATTTATTCTTACATCATCACCTGGAGTTCGGTTTCGCCGCCTACTACAGCGGCTCGATTTTACCCTTCCTTCCACCTTTCGGTTGAGCGAAAGCCCATTGCCACCGTGGCATCAGGCCCACGTTCACACTCACCTCGAACTTAGTTCGCTCCCCAAGGAGAGCACTCCGGATTTGGTATACCGCTCGAGGCTTGTCGAACTCCGTTCGCGGTTCGATAATGCCCTATTTATTTACACTGATGGTTCCAAGAGCACTGCCGGTGTCGGATTTGTCTTCGTCGTCGGGGACAACCGGTTCCAATACAAGCTCCCTGACCGGTGTTCGAGTTTCACGGCTGAGCTTTTTGCCCTCCACCAGGCCATTTTGTACACCTGCCGCCACCGCCAACCTTTCTATGCCATATGTTCGGACTCCCTTAGTGCCCTGCAGAGTCTTAAGGACCCTATCTCGAACCATCCTCTTGTGTATCGGATCCAACGCTCCCTCCAGTTGCTAGCAGATGACAGCTGTCACGTTTCTTTCCTGTGGGTCCCTGGCCACGTGGGAGTGCCCGGGAATGAGACCGCCGACATAGCAGCCAAGGCAGCAGCTATTTTGCCTCACATGGCTACCTTTTGCGTCCCATCGGACGATGTTTAACGGGCTCTTCGCCGGAGTATCGTGTCGCAATGGCACAGTGCGTGGTTTTCAATGTACAACAATAAATTGAGAACTGTAAAACCGATCCCGACCGCTTGGAGGACCACCTCACGCCCCTCTCGGCGAGAGGTGGTCATCCTGGCCCGGTTGCGGATCGGTCACTGCCGTTTCAGCCACCGTCACTTGCTCTCTGCCGACCCTGCACCGCTGTGCTCCTGCGGTGAACTGCTGACAGTGCGACATGTTTTACTGACTTGTGTTAATTTTAATCATCTCCGTGTAGCCCTTCACTTGCCGTCTACTTTGGAGGAAATTTTAGCTGATGACACACGAGCAGCTGCTAGAGTTTTGCGTTTTATCAACTTGGCCAACTTATCCAAAGATATGTAACCCTTTTAATTGTCTTTTATATTTCGTTTTTAGCCTCTTCTTGATGTTCTGACAGTCACCTTTTTTCTTTGAGATCATAGCGAATCTATGTTCTCGGCTGGGTGCTAATGACCATAGAAGTTGTGCGCCCTAAAACCACAAAAAAAAAAATTCTTACCACATGATTCATATTCTATAATGTATGACAGTCTCACTATAGAATGAGGCGAAAAAATTGAGCACGACTGTTATTTGAACACGGATCTTCCATTTCGCAATCAAACACCATGCCCACATAATCACGTAGCCACAGCTCTGACAATTTTCTCCCTATTACAGGTGTTCAATTTGGATCGTTCACTTTTTAATTTTCTTTTTTTATCACCATTCTGTACACCTTCCCTTTTTCAAATGTTTGTTTTAATGTTTAAGCTTATGGGAATTAACTACGTCATCAGTCCCTAAACTTACAAACTACTTATCAACTACCTTATTCTAAGGACGGCACAAATATCCATGCCCGAGGGGGGATTCGAACACCCCCCCCCCTCGCTTCCGGTTTTCATTCGTGACCTGTCTTCAGTGTTCAGTGTTTTACAGGCTAGTCGTTGACCCATCTTAGCAGAGTTTCCCCATACAAGAATATGGTTCATATAAATACTTTTTCGCCACAGGCTCCCCAAATAAGAGCTTTGAATGGGATATTAATGATGTGATGGAATGTAAAAATCAATGCTGGATAACATGATTATATGTGCAACAGCAGAAAAATAGCAACTGGACATCATTCTATGTGAAAATAGAAAGAATCAAATAGGCGATTTAAGTTCTAAATATGGTGTAACATTACATGTAGGTGTAGCACTCAAAATAATGTCAGTAGACTACTATGAACTTTATTAAGCGTTATTAAACGTTAAGTGTTAACTACACCTTTTTAAAACATAAAAACGTGTCACGTTTGCCGTGTGTATTAGTAACTTAATGTCGTTCTTGTACAGATCTGATTTGAACCACTCACTCTTGTTTGTAGGGGAGAAGTTTACTACTTTTATATCTTAACGTTGTATGGATACGTCGTTGTAGAAACCATTAAAATCTTCTCCATACCGCATCCCACAGCTGCTCACATAACTTGCATTGTTAGGAACAGTACTTGGTCAATATTAAGGCCTGCATCCATGATAAATCCGAAAGTTTTTACAATCGGAATTACGAAAGAGATTTAGCCATCCCAGATGTTAGCTTTGATCCATACAAACGATATGGATGAGACCCATATCGCACGTGCACTTTTAATGTGGTGCAGTGACTGCCATCACAAGCCCAGATGATATGCTCTGCGTTTGACTTCCTTGGCTCAATATCCCACAGGGCCTGCTCAGTGACTAACTTTGCTGTCGCATACATTTTAGTAGTTCAAATTAATCTACCGCTAATTTCTTGCAATAATTTGTCTTCACGTGTCACTACAAATAAGCGGTTGTGATTGACTTGTTAGTAGGTGACAATACAATTGGCATAGTTATTTCCTGTCCAAAAGTCCTTAACACCATGTTTTTAATATCCATGTTTTTACCACAATGTTTTTAATATCCATGAGATACAATGAACGTACCGGAATTGTCGCAGAGCCTAACTAAAAAGGTTGAAAGATTCCAAGAAAAATTCTTGATTAGCACATGACCATCCTTCCAAAAATTCCTATTTTTCTTCTGGTTGGCTCGTTTGAACTTCAATAGGAGCTATTCTGACATGGCACGACCCTAGTAACGTGTGACTGAATTCCTTCAATGTCTCACGTGAGGTTACTCCGGATACTCTGTAAAATGACGCACCGAGGTAATATTGTGGAATCAATCCACCGTACTTTGGCCGAACAAAGGGCACTTACCCCGTTGATCTTAAACATTTCACTTTTTGATTTCATTCCATTCCATTTCAGATCAATAAACGATGTGATACCGTCCAGGCGCTTTTATCATCTTCTTTAGTTGCGGTTAAACAGAGATTGGCAGCATATACTAAGCTTTCTGCATTTCTTTAAAATCTTCCTCCGTTTTACTTTATTTATCTTTTTTTTGCTAGGGGGGGTGGACGTTCTGTCAGCAAACATCTTCAGCAGACAGTACATCGTTTAATCATATTGCTAAAATTAATACCAGCTAAACATTCACTAATTTACGACTACATTGAAAAATGTCTCAACGTTCTTGCTAGGAGGCATTTGACACAATATTCTTCCTTCGAGACATCCATAACCTTCCAGCTTCATCTGCAATAATTCTATCCGTAATTGTTAATTTCAACTACTTCTTATGCACTTCCCGAGTTTCGAGACCTACATATAACATCAGGTGCATCTACAAATTATAATCAAATAAAATAGTGACGTCTGTTATGCAATAAAATAGCTAACCTACATCTTTACTAAAATTATTCAGTTAAAAGGGAATATACGTACGTTGGAGCAAATTATGCAGTTTTTAATTTACGTCGTAAATTAATTATATTGCATAAACCGGTGGCTCTATTACATGTCTGTTGAACATTTGCTATGCTGTATAGTGTACATAATTATCAGAACCGCTTGAGTTGAGATCCGGGTAGATAGCTTTTTCGGAGGTGAGTAATTCTCTGTGCTCTGATGAAGCTGAGAGGAAAGAACACGTCTGTCAGAGCTCTGACAGTACAACAAACATTTTTGTTATATATTACTTATCGACATGTTTGTTGTTACCGGCCGTGAGAACACCGTCGTGGCGCTCGCTCTTCTGTAGGCAGGAACTAGTTATCAGCAAGTTGGGAAGTCAGTTTTGTGAGAATTGACAGGATAATTGTTGTGGTACCTAACGGGTTGACAGCGCGACGATTTCGTCAGCTACAAGGGGGAGTCGAGGACTCACTCGTCGGCTGTAAGGAGGAAGGCAGGATTTGGCTAATCTCAGCAGCGTGGCCGCACAAGAGACGTGATGTGCTAATCACCAGCCTGGTACCTGGCAAGCCCAGTAACTACGCTTCACTTAAATAAGTGGCATTCAGATCAAACAGGAGCCGATAGAAATATACATTTATCCATCATACAAAAATATTTGCAGTTGTTTACGAAACATGACTATGACGCATGAGCTGCATCGTCCAAAGCAAATCTACGGTCAAGAATGGTTTCCTTAAAGGGCTCCAAAAATGATACCACCGATGGAGATATCTGGACGATGGGTATGGGCTTCCCTGTGTAACTGCTGCGTAGTCGCAAACCCAAATGTCGCCAAAGACCACGACGTAGCAGTTTTACTTGGAGACAGACTTGTTCAATAAAATCTCTGATTTCATTGATGCGTTTTAGAGGTTTTGGAGCCCTGAAGAAAGACTTTCTTGGCCGTTTATTTGCTTCAGACGGAAAGGTGCATTCCTTGATACACTCGTGGTTCCATAGGCAACCGTTAAAGTTTTCGGTTAAAGCACTGGCCGTCTTGTCACACATTGGGATAATTATGGTCCGTTAATGAAAAGGTTACTTTCCATTCGGTCTCGCTTTCATTTGCATGGTCCTTATACATTCACTTCCGTTTCGTAAATAAGCTTATTGTGTAGGAGAGTATTGTTTCCTGCTAAGTCAGCGTCCTTGTTCAATTCACGAACGGCAACTGCTATGCCGTTGAGTAAGTTTACATCTGTACCGCCCCCCTCTTATCGTAGTGGAGGGGCTGAGAACTCAATTGTTGGGTACTGGCGCGCCAGTTTTTCTACCGAAGTTCTGGTCACGCTTCAGCGACCACCGTGTAGCGCGGCCGTGGAATACTGACACGGGAAACGGGATCTTGGATTGACCGCCCGTTTCCAGAGAAAGGTAATATCTCATTTTCTTTAATTGCATTCCTATTTGTATGGAGATGGGGACTGCGGCAGGACAGGTATTAAAAGGACAAATTGCAATAGCCGCAATTACAGGTTTTTATTTAGGCAGCCAGTTTGTGTCCCATTAACAACATCTTCTTGCACGTCTTTGGTACTAGAACAGGTGGATATTCCCTTGTAGTTCGTAATTCTCTAAATGCGCCGTTTATCAGTTTTTAGTTTCATCAATTATTTCCTAGCCGTAATTAGTTGTTAAACTAGTGAAAGGTCAGCTCGTGGGTATTTTCTGTCAAGTCTGCCTAAGATGCTCCTCTTCAATCTGCTTACTGTTCCCGAAAGACTCAAGAACTGATCTAAGAGTTTTTGTTCGTTAAATCCTATGTCCCGCTGTAATTCAAATAATTAACACTACTCTGTGTCTCTAGGAAATTGTGCCATTTCCAGCAAAGCGTTTATACGCGCTATAAACAGTAGCCGGCAGCGGTGGCCGAGGGGACTGAGGCGCTTCAATCACGGTCTGCACGGCCACTACGGTCGGGGGTTCGGATCCCCCCTCGGGCATGGATGTTTGTGACGTCCTTAGTTGTAGCTAGTTCATTAGTAGCTTGTAAGTTTAGGGACTGATAACCCCGTAGTTAAGTCCCATAAGCTCTACAAACATTTGAATTTTTTTTATAAACAGTAATGGTTTCGTAACGCCTTCGAATAAACCTGAGATGAATTTGACGATTATTTTCCCACACAGAACTTCTTTAAAAATGTTTTCACTCCAGTCACAAATGTGCACTGGATCCAACTTGTAGCTAAATTTTTTTAACGTAATGACTGTACGGAATTGTATAAAAACCCCTCTAGAAGCAAAGAAACCATAGATTAACCTAGGTTCTCAGTTAAAAATCTTGTGGATCTAATGACAAAATGAAAAGGAGGAAGATTAGGATCTAACTTCACATATAAATTAAAAAAAAAATAAGTGAGCGGAGTGCAGAGTTCATGTTTATCTTGCAAAGTGTTTCAGGTGCCTCGAACCGTGGACTATAATTGCACCAGGTAGACGTAAGCAAGGTCTAAAATTACATGCAAATGTATTCTTATCGGGACATGAAGTTAAATATTTGTGGAAGCACTCGAGACGCTTTTTTGCTCGAACGAGAAAGTGCTAGAAGTTCTAGACGAGAAGCAAGTTGTTTGTCTTACACTTCAGGCTGTCCTTGAGACGCTGAGTGACGTCGCCGGGATCGGGGATCTAAGGAGTGTTACACACACACACACACACACACACACACACACACACACACACGCACAATGACCGCGACTATAGCGTTTACAGAGATCGCGTTGTGGTCACAGTTTACACTGAAAAATGCATTTCGATGAGTACTCACAGGCAACTGCCGAACTCAATTGAAGTAGTTCCGTGCGTTCTACAGAAACCGTAAGAGAACAATCAACAAAGTTCCTAGCGTAACAAAAACATAAACATCACAGAATGCGTAGCACCATATAAGAACCTACCTCCTGGCCGTGAAGAAAGCTGGCTCATGTGGAAAATTCTCGACAAGCTACGATCTGGAAAGACAGATGAAAGACCAATCAGCAAAAGTGGGATTTTCTTGTGGTTCCACAAAGTGCGAATGTGGAGCAGAGCAAACTGTGAATGGTATTCTTTGCAAGTCGAATCCAACTTTTTTTTATAACTGGTTTCATGCCACAAAGCCCTCGCCTGCTACAACATCTACATTTTAGAGTATCGCTTGCACCATACGTATAAAATTGTCTTCTGGATGTATTACAATCACAGGTTTCCCCTTCTACTGCTCCCTCCTGTAGCGTAAAGTTCATTATTTTGTCATAACACATGCCATAGCATCACGTAAGATTCTTTTGTATTCCATATCCTTTCGTCGTATATTCTACGGAGATCTCCCTTATCTTATAAGGTCAACTACTTGCTCCTTAAAGGTACTGATGACATCTAAGCATGACGGCTGTAAAGTGGCTTAATACTGGTAACAGATCATCGGAAATTATAGTTATTATGGTATATCTATTTGCAAAAAATGCTTATATTAGCAGGCTGAAATTATAAAAGTGTTTTGATTGTACGATGTTTGATTTCTTACGCAGTGAAATAAATTAATTTTAAGGATGTAGTTACGGTTAAGAAATAAATAAGATTCAAAAAAGGAAATTTATAATTATAAGTATTTTTTACTGTTGATTCTTACAGATAAGCCAATAAAAAGCTATGTTAATTGAATCTTCTGTCGCTCAGTGAAAAATCCTTTCTTACTCAGAAATGAAAAACGTTGAATTTGATCTAATTTTTTTCTTATGTCGGCATCCGGTTTTCTGATTTTGAGTAACCCATACTGTGATGTTTCAGAGATGAACGTGCGCGCACAAACATCCCATGTGGCGCCATCTTTAAGCTCTACCCCCGTTAGGAATTGTTCATCGTAACTACTCATGAAGCATCATTGAAGCAAATTTAAGTCCTATGAGCCTATCAGATGAATGGATAGCGTGTAACAAGTTCCGCCTGTAACTCGTAAAACTGAGTCTTTTCTTCAAAACTCTATGGACCGCAGTGTTCTTAAATTCTAGGTCCCCTTAGGTAGATGTTCCGTACAGTAACTAGTGTCGTCACTAACCGAAAGCATACAAGAATGTTTTTGGTCGAACAAGTCGCCAGTTTCCTACAACTACTGACAACGCAGTCAGTTATTTCTGTGGCGGGGCTTCATTTTATACACGAAATATTCAGACTGAACACGGGTTGAAATTTAGGGCACAGAACACGCTGAACTTTCCCCTGCACCGTCCACATCTTGACTTGGCAGTGGGCTGTCCTGCTGCAGCTATGTAATTGGCTTCATTTCATTGTTACGTGATTACTAGCCCTCGCGCACAAAAATTAAAATTGCAGAACATAAACTTGATCTTTCCATCATTTGGTGGTTTCACGCTTCTGCACTGTTTCGTTGCCTCTCTGACTGATTAAAAGAGGGCCATGCACACTTTATATGCCATCGTGCAAGGTAACTAACTGCATGGAGGCGTGATCATGGTCTCAAGTACGGATGCATATTGTGCTGATACAGTGTGCCTACCAGGACGACGAGATCGCCTAGGGCAGGGCACGAAATCATTACTCCCACAATAATCTCATTCCTTCAGCCTTGACTCAACCAAGGAATGTTGGACGATGTTCGCTTCACTGTGTACACGCCAAAGGCCATCAGTTCGAGAGAGTATGAAACGTGATTCATCTGAAATTGAACGTCCAGTTGCGGTATTTTTGTGTAAATTTCGCTCCGTCGCCGATTAACAGGTGTCAGCATGGCTGCATGATACACGCCCCCGCTACGGACGTCCATACGCAGCCATTTTTGCAGAATGGTCGTCAGGCACTGTTAGTCCCGTCGGTTAATCTGGGCAGTGAGTTGAACAGTTGCACGTCTGTCCACGCCTGCAGCCGCCGTTCACTCTTTCATCTGTGACTTAGGGGCACAACAGTTCCCTCAGCGCCGGATTTGGAAAGCGTTATTTTGTCATACACGGAGATACATCGAGATACATGCATCCACACTTATCTCACTGCCCCTTTAGTCGTCTGATAAATCAATTTCTGCGTTACTATAACGACTACACTGGGATTCTTAGTTCTCCTGTCGTAGGGAGTAGTTTCGGAACTACAGCGAGTTAACTTTGACGTCTGTGCCACGATATTCACCAAATGTTATGAAGGCGTCGCCATGACACATTCGTCGTGAAAACGCTTTACCACCGCCGTCCGGTCATAATTGTCAGAAACCTTTTCACTCGAATCACCAGTCCTGAAAGAGAGTCCTTGATTCCCACATAAATTGAGCTGCACCAGGCCGTTCCTCGCAGCCACGCCTCCTTGACATCAAAACACCAAAGCCCTTAATAGGCATCCCAATGAGCGGACGAGAACAAAAGATCAATCCACAGAGCTGTCATGCTAAAATCCACCAGCGAATCATAGAGCGTTCTACAGACGCCACCTTATGCTCCACCCCGAGATATATTGCCAAGGCCTTACTGTCGCCAGGGCTTTGAACCACCCCCCCCCCCCCGTATCTGTCCACAAAAAGTTTTGGGTCCAATACACTCAAACGTTTAAATTTTTGTCAGCCTTGGCTCTCTAAAACACTCGTGGAAATGGCCCTATCCATTTTCTCGCAATAAGACCTTGTTGTCGTGGCCGATTCTGGGAATTTTGGAAATAGCTATCGTCCATTAATCTTCCTAAACTATGCAGCACCACGGATACAGCCCCTTTGAAAATACACGAGCGGACGCTGCCAACTCGCGGAAATTGTTTTCCGCCACCAGGCTGGCGGCCCTCTTGTAGACAGCTCTCAGCTGCACAAAACAGTATTGTCCGAATGGATCCTCTGGTCTTCCCAGGAAGTGCAGGTAGGCCGGGGAACGGAATTCTGAGTATTACCCCTCCCCCTCACTGACCAGCATGACAGTGTTTCATGGCACCTCATCCTAGGGTGGCACTCGATAGCAGTGATGCGGTATCACTTTGATCATGGGTTAGACAAGCTGTTTTTATTGTGGTCAGCATTCCACACCTCGCGTGAGAAGCCACCTGCTTCCCTGGATGAAACTAATTTCTACTGCACAGAGCAACTCACACAAAGGGAATTAAATTGGGAAATTAATACAGTAGATAATTAATACAGTAGATAATTAAGGATCTCCACTCCTACTCTGACGTGAACTATGCTGTCGTAATTTTTGTTACTCTTACAACAATTTTTTGTATTACGCAACGGAATGATCAACAGCACGTTCCACAGAATTCAGGTGCATGTTCCTTGTCAATTTACAATCGGTTAAACTTTATCACTTGTATAGAGATAAACGTAGATGACATCTCCTGTAAGAAAAACGTCAAATACAAAATATACAACTTGTGAGAGTGAGTTTGGGTACTAAAGCGATGTCGCTAGTTACTGAAAGAAACACTAAATAACGTTACATAAAGTAAAATCTAGATGTTTATTAAGGACGATTTGTGTGTAAAATGATGAAGTTAAAATTTAGTAGAATCAATAATTCCAGGCTTCAGGGTGGAAATAACTCTCATTAGGAAGACTATGAACAATTTAAAAGACATAAAAATCGGGAGAATGGCTGAAGTGCCGCGACTCCTTGACTCCAAGGCTGACGCGTTGTAAGAAATGTTGTGAAATGTCGGAAAAATGCGGTCTGTAATTACTAACTGGAAGGGATGGGTGGAATTCTCCCAAAGCGTGCGCACACTGTACCATTAACTGCGACGCCTGCCTGCTGGCTGCATCATCTCCGCTGAAACAAAATTATTATTATTCTCTGCTTTGATCGACTGTCGATGAAGTCAAAAACGTCCTCTCAGACCAAGTCCTCCTTCATGCTGGCCAATAGTCCTTCAGTTAACATTTCTGCTAAACTGGTTTTCTGTCTTCTTTTAACTTCATTCTCTCTTTAGCTCTGTCGCTGGCGCTATGGCCAAAGTGGCCCTTGCATTATTCCTTCGGTGCTGGGTGTGACTAGCGAACTGTGGCGTAAACACCCGTTGTCTCTCTTGTTTCCTGCTTTTGAAAGGAACAGCATTTCTAGCGAGATGGAGTGGGGTTTTTAAAGTGGGCCCTCCCTGGAACCTCATGGTGAGTCAGGTGGAAAGGGAAGCTATTGTGTTGCTGGCCTAACACCTGCCTTTTCGTATGTGTCAACAACTCAGTGCTCCAGCCTCGAGTTAAATATATTGTTGTGCTTGCGACATGATCCCGTAATTTATCTATTAAAACGTATGTCTTTTTCTTAATAAATGATCGTACCCCATCGAGTTTACGCTTAATTGACTTGTGTTTACGAGTAGAATATTTTATGAGGTCAGAAGTGAGAACAAGACTCCTTACACTACCAGCTATCTCATATGCATATGAATGTTTGTATGTCCTCTATAGGTTCATAAAAGATTCATTTGATTGCAATGAAACTTTGAACTGTTCACCGTACGCCTACGTAGGTTCCTGAACCAAAAACAAAAGAGTAAAACTCATAACTTAGGAGATATGGCGTCATAAATAATGAGTAGCCACAGGTTGAGGATACCCAGATTTATGCGTCAATTATTGGGAAATGGGAGAAGTTAGAGACCTGCAACAAAGATTGCATGTAATTTCGGACGTTTATGAAGCGTTTTGCAACTGATCCCCCCCCCCCCCCTCCTCCACAAAATGATGAAACGAAAAGAAGTCTTCCGCTCACAACAGTTTCACTGAAGATGCCGTAAAACTGTCGCATCAGGCATGACCCTGTATCAAATAAAGTTAGCATTACAGATTTGCATGTTACTATTTATTCTCTTTCTTCCAGAATTAAGCAATCTTTTTTCTTAATCTCTATTTATATAAAAGCGAAATGACACTTACTGAGTAAACACGAAATCTCGAAAACTACTTTACCTATTATGAAGCAGAAATTTGACAGGAATGTAGTTTATAGGTAGAAAAGTCAGGTAAAAAGTATTTTGTGATACGTAAATGGCGGAGCATACGTCTGCTACAGACTCATTAAATCTACAGTTTCATTCCGATCTTCACGAAATTTTGCACACTTTACCTTCAAAACAAGAGGAAGGTCACCATCTACCTTAAGTTTCATACGGTGCATGGGGGAGGGTACTTTTCAACATAAAAAATGGATCCCTAAATACCTTGGTCGCGCCGTAACTTGAGAACGACTCGACCGACTTCACAGATCCTTTCTTTGTTGTTTTCGTTATTCTCAGAACAATAATTTATGAAAAGAAGCTGGAGTATTTAAGAAGGAAAAAAGTGCGTTTTGCATGTGACCCTGCGTTTCCGTTGCATAGAAGTCTATAGTTTGGTTCAGATATTGATGAAATTTTGAACACTCAACCTTAAAAACAAGAGGCATGTCACTATCTGTATAAAATTTCGTTCGGTGCATGATGGAAGGTACTTAATTTACGAAATTTTACAAAATGCATAGTTTTGCTCCAATATTATGGATTTTGCACACATGACATGATCTTTAAACCAAGAGGAAGATCACTGGGTACATAAATGTTTGTAAGGTACATGACAGAGGGTACATTGCAGAAAACTTTGCCGAGAGAGGGAAAGGTGGAAACGAACAGAGAGATGGGAGAGAAAGAGGTGGATGCAGAGATAAGGGGGGAAGGGGATGTGGACTACGAGAGCGTAGGATAAATAAGCACCCGGGCAACGCCAGGTTTACAGCCAGTGTAAAGATAAAAGTAAGTTTCTATCTCCTGTAAGAAAAACCTCAAATACAAAATGTGTAACTGGTGAGGATGAGTTCGGGTACTAAAGCGATGTCGCTAGTTACTGAAAGAAAACACTAAATAAAGTTAAATAAAGTAAAATTTAGATATTTATTAAGAACGATTTTTTTATAAATTGATGAAGTTAAAATTTAGTATAACTGATCATTCTAGGCTGCAGGATGGAAATAACTCTAATTAGGAAGACTATGAACAATTTAAAAGACATAAAAATAGACGAAATGGCTGAAGTGTCGCACCTCCTTGACTTCAATTAGTTTAAATTCCATAAGTTACGGTGGAGGCTTACGCGTTCTAAAAAATGTTCCGAAATGTCGGAAAAATGCGGTCTGTAATTACTGACTGGAAGGGATGGGTGGAATTCGCCCAAAGCGTTTGCACGCTGTACCATTAACTTCCTGACTGCTGGCTGCATCATCTCCGCTGAAACAAAATTATTATTATTATTATTATTATTATTATTATTATTATTCTCTGGCTTGATCGACTACTGTCGGTCGCACTTTCCCACGTGTATTGATGAGGTCAAAAACGTCCTCTGAGCCCTAGTCTTTCTACCCGTTGGCATGGCAAGTCAGTTAAATCAACCCACCGCGATGCCACTGAAATGTACTCCCAAGTGTTTAATTCACTCTCCTCGTCTTCTCACCGGATATTAAATACCACGGCCAACACAAAGAACACTGCACAATCGAAAGTATAATCTACTGAAGGTATACTAAGATTCGCTGCGACAAAGGTGCTTCTGACAGTGCAGTACAGTAAGAGTCTTTCTTTATGCACAAGAGCTCAGAAGATGAGGCTTCAGCAAAAGTCAGAATTTTGCTTGTCTCGCTGTTGTGTTGCTGGCCCAACACCTGCCTTTTCGTATGTGTCAACAAACTCAGTGCTCCAGCCTCAAGTTTATTTTCGTACTTACGACAGCCGCGGTGGAGTAGCCGAGCGGTCTAAGGCGCCTCGCTGCGGAGTACGCTGTTGCTCGCTGTCGGGCGTTAGTCCTCCCTTGGGCATGTGTGTGTGTGTGTGTGTGTGTGTGTGTGTGTGTGTGTGTGTGTGTGTGTGTGTGTTAGGTTAGTTTAAGTAGTTTGTAAGCTACGGACGGATGACCACTCAGTTTGGTCCGATAGAATTACAAACATTTGAACATTTTTTCGACATGATCCCGTAATTTATCCATTAAATTTTATTTCTCGTAATAAATGATTGTTTTGTATCCCATCCTCGTTGCCACTTTTGTGTCCCTGCCTCGTCGCCGCTTTTGTGTCTCCTTTCCGTCGTAGGTGTCGGTGGCCGAGTAGACAGACCGACACAGGAATAAAGGACGCACGCTTGTGCAGGTACGAAGGTGAGCAGCCAGTGGGACAGCAGAAACTAGAAACACTAGAGTAAATTAGAACGAGATATATATTGCACAGAATTTATACAATACTTAACTTTTACATAGCTCAGTACTGCAGAATACTGATACATAGTTGAGCTAGAGGCGTGCCTAGTGCCTGTCCGATAGCCAAGTCTTCACTGGTGCCTATCCGATTCCGAAGTGCTAACTGGTTCCTATCTCAGTCCCAAGTGAACGATGTCGTTCAGTGGTGGCCACGAGCGGAGTTGTAGCAGAGGGCGCTCGTGGCTGACGCGCCGTGCGTGCATGGCGGCGCGCGGCGAAAGTAGGTGGCGCGCACTTTAGACTTGTGCGACACCACAGATCGTCCCACCGAGTTCATGCTCAAATGACTTTTGTTGACAAGTATAATATGATTATGAGGTCAGAACATCCAGGAAATGAGTGAGAAGAGCACGACTCCTTACACTACCAGTAAAAGAGACCAATAAAATAGGAGAAATAACAGCTCACAAACTCCCGCACCTTCCAACATAAAATAATGAAATAAAATAAGTACAAGGTCAGAACTCCCACCGTAACGCGTGTCCTGCTGCTTGCTTTGCAGAGCGGACGCGCCGATGCTGCCGAGCAGCGGCGGCGGCGCGCAGGCGCAGCTGCTGCCTCCTCAGAAGGCGGTGCCCGCGGACGCCGCCGCCGCCCTGAGGCTGCCCAAGGGAGGTGCCGATGACGACGGCGAGGAGGCGGCGGCCGGGAGCCGGTGGCGCGGCCCCGCGACGCGCAACCAGCTGCTGGCCGCCGCCGCCTGCCTGCTGCTCACCGCCGGCTGCGGGTTCCCCATCGGCTTCTCCGCCGTCATGCTGCCACAGCTGCGCTCCAACAGCTCCGTCATACGCGCCGACGAGGACATGGAATCCTGGATAGGTCAGTGCAACTCCCTCTCCTCACCTAACAACTCCAACGTCACTGGCGATCTCGTCCCTCTCCGTACACTGTCCTCCCCGAGATTTGTGCGACTCCGTAGCACAGTGGTAGTGCCAGATTACAAATCCAAAGGTCGCGGGTTCGACCCCCAGCCAGGTCCTAGGAATTTTGTCACTTTCCACTTCTTTCACCTCTGGCAGTGAAAAATACCGAGTAGCACCGTGGTTCGGAACCCATGTTAAACTGTAGGTCTCCCTATAACTGGCTGGGTAACTCAGTTCGAAGGTCGGAGGAAGGCAACGGCATACCACCTCCAAACAGGACCCATGCCTAGTAAAGCACTAGTGCTGTTCAAACCAATCTTCGGATTGTTGACAGCTTTACCTTACCTGATCGGATGGTGCTCGGACCACAGGTTACGACTGACCGATAGCACAGTCCCACTGCTTCCTGAATATTCCGACGTTTCTTAACGCTCAGTCCAGAGCGCTACCATATTTCATAGATCTGTTACCGGCCAAACCCGATTTTAGGACGAACTAGTTTCGCCTAGGCCAAACCAGTTCTCCCTACATGCGATAGGACGAACCAGTTTGGCCTAGGCCAAACTAGTTCGTCCTGTTAACGATAGGAAATGTTCAAATGTTTGTATAGCTTATGGGACTTAACTACGGGATCATCAGTCCCTAAACTTACAAACTAGTCACGAACTAGCTAACACTAAAGACGACACAAATATCCATGTCCGACGGGGGATTCGAACCCCCGACGGTAGTGGCCGTGCAGACCGTGACTTGAGCGCCTCAGTCCCCTCAGTCCGCGGCCAGCTAACGATAGGAGAAATCAGTTTAGCTTCAGGACAAACAGGTACGTCCTACTCTGAACTAATTTCCCCTACTTTGTACCTTCTATAAGCTTTTTAAAGCAAACTGAATAAAGGAATAGAAATAGAATATTCAATGTGATTGATAAAAGTTAATAAATATCATTATCATCATCATCATTAGAGACTTATTAGAGGTACTATGCTCCAGACTGAACGCTGAAAGGCATAATCAAACTCCTCCATGATCCCCTATTCAATGCTAACATTGATGCCTCGTCTGATGTTATGTCATTTACTTCATAATCATTCTGCACCGAATCTAAGTACTTTCTTCTTGGTCTACCTCGACTCCTCTTACCCTCCGCTGCCGAGCTCATATATATATATATATATATATATATATATATATATATATATATATATATGGTTTTTTTTTTTTTTTTTGCTAAACGGGTTAGATTCATGAAAGTACTTCCGACAAAATATTATAGTATATAATTATATTCAAAAATTGTCCTGATATTTTTCCCTAATATTTACCGTCATTGAGAAAGACATTTTGAAGTTCTCCATCTATATTTATTTACTTACATGCAGCATGTACTATCGATGGAAGGTATTTGTTGCACCGTTTTGTCATCAGTATCTTCTTCTCTTTGGCCAAATTGAGTCCCAACTAGCCAACAATTTCTGCAAATATTCTTCGTAAATTTCGACTCACTGTAATGCTAAAAGGAAACTTTACTAACACATTGTCAATCTGACAATAGCGCTGATATATTTTTTGCAGAAACAGCAATTAATAAATTCATTCCAACTGATGCAAATGTTATTGGTGAAGATGTCTATCTGTTGCTATTGCTTACCGCTTGCACCTTTGTTAAGCAAGTAATTTTTTAAACGAAGCCTCAACAACCACATGACATTTTCCAGTCAAGCTTCCCACCTTATCTTAAATGTAAAGATCGCCAATTTTTTGCATGCTGTGACTAGCAAGTTGGACAGGCACTAGTTTTTAAGGGCATCAACTCTACTCCAGAAACTATCACCACCAATGGAATTTGCTTTCTTCTTGCTGTATCAAGGCCTCCAACAAAAATTCCATTGATAAGATACAGTACTCATATTGTTTAAAACATACATACAATAAGAAATGTGTACAATTACATTGCTTACCTCAAATCTCGGCTTCTGCTCACCAACATTATCATCTAGTGTATTACCAGCTTCAAGTAGGGCTGGTGTAATCACTTGGAACCAAAAGAATGGGGCTGGAAGCTAATTGACGAGTTGTCGCAAATTCAGACTTTGTCTACTTGCACCAGAAAATCTCCTCAATACTTTGTTTTTGTAACTGCAAAAAGGGGTCCAATTCCAAATGCTATTGCTAAAACGTGGCTTATTTTCTTAAACAGCATGCACCTTTGTCAAGGCGTCATGTTCTATGTTGAATCTCCAACAGAAGATACGTGCATGAACGACAAAACAAATGACAGTTTCGCTGTTGGAACAACTTATATCGTCTTAGGAGGTAGAACTTTGAATAAAACCTGAGTGTCCATTATACCAGTGAAGTAGGCCTACCGGGGAAAAAACGTTAAAAAAAGAAACGTTAAAATTTATTACACTACTTCATAGGAGGCGTGGAAATATGTGCATAATATGGAGAGTACAATTCAAAATAGATTTTTCCAGAAATTGTAAGTTTTAGAGGGAAAAATATCAGAACAATTTTTGTAGGTAATTACATAATCTACAATTTTTATCTGAGCTATTTTCATCGTAATATTAAGTTTCGCCAAAAAACTAAAAAGAAAATGATTTTTCTTGAACATTGAAATTGGGCAAATTTTTTGCACACACACGGGATCGATGGGGACAGTTTCGTTATAATGGTAACGTTCATCCCACGTTCGCTATCGTAAGATGTCATGGCAGTAGTTGGCAATAGTCAGCCTCTAGTATAAGTAGCTAGTTTCATATTAGATGCTGAGAACAGCTGTGTCAGTGGGTTCACAAGGATTAGAGGTGAGTAAAACTGGCCCCACTGTGAGGGCCTCAGGGTAGGAATATACTTGTCAGAGTGCTGATGTTCACTGAAAGCTGTTGTCACCAAGTGCGGACTTTGTTAGTGTAGAGGCCATAAACATCCCCACCTAAAATGTAGAAGGGATAAGATTGAAACACACTTGGTCAGACCTCAGGGAGGTACAAAGTCGCACGTTAGATTGACTGAAGCCTGTAAAGTGGTAGTGGGGCTGGCAGTGGTAGTGCGCTCAGTCAGTACTTTCTATTCACCCGTGTGATTCGGAGCCAGCTTCATTTAAGCTGTTTCTCACCGGGAATTCCGCTGATTTAGTAAGTGATGACGTTTTATGATGCGGCTTGTGATCACTACTTCGATTAGTGTGTACTACTGGAAGTTATAACAGTTTAGTTGATGATGATGATCCACTGGGTTCCCCAAGTATCCGCACAACTTTTCCTACTGAGCCCTAGTACCTGCGCCTTTCGAATTGGCCCTTACGTGGTATTTGGCGCAGATCATACCATCACCTGCCTTCACCGAACTTCTCCGGTCTCCATTTGCTGTTCACTCTCTGGAGTGCAGACTGATCTGAAACATCTTTTAAAGTTTCTTACGGCAGGACGCCACAGGTCGAATGTCTGTATTGCAAATCCCCCCCCCCCCGAACGTCCCAAAGTAGGATTTCCTCTGTCCTGTGCTCCATCCTTTGCATTAGAGAATGAAACGTTTAAAAGACAAACATTTTTATCAGAATGAGGATCATAGCGTGGCACAGACCTAACATAATTTTTTGTTGATGTATGTCACGGGAACATGTTCAAATTTATTTTAAATTTGCTCTTTTGTTACCACAGCCACCATTCATAGCCAGAGGATGATGGGGGGTTCTAATCAGCTAGTAAAAACTAATGAAACAGTTTTACTTCCAGGAAACCGAGCGAGGTAGGTAAATGGTAAGAGAACGGTGGTTCAAATCCACTTCTGCCCATGCCGATTTAGGTTGTCCGTGATTTACCTACATCAATCTATGCAAATGCCAGAATGGATCCTCTGTGGGGACACGTCCGATTTCCTTCCCCATCAATCCGAACGTGTGCGCCACCCATAAGAACAACACTGTCGTCGGAGTGTTAAACCCTAATCCTTTCCTCCTACTCAAATACAGCCAGAGTTGATAATTGCTTTTAGAAAAGGGTTGACTATTGTAACGTTTTTATGGATTCTTGAGTAATTACATTTCATTCTACCGCTTTCAAACAGAATACTCAGCTTTTCAACATTACGATGTATGGGGGTTCTGCTCGCAGCAATATTATTCTCCTGGGACGTCGTGGTAGAAATAAATACTCGTAGGTACAATTTTTCACTTCTTTAATTTGCACTCAAAGTGCTACTCCACCAAACATTATAACTTTAAACTTGTGTACACAAATTACAACAACACAGACTGACAGATTCCAAAGTACTAACATTTCATGTACACAAGAATAATCACAATATAAAATGAAAACTATGCATACAATAATTTTAGATGGCGCATGTATTTTAAGACAATTTCCGATCTTTCTGTTGACAACAAAGTGCGATGTTAAATGTCAATTAAATTGTTAATGAATACATCATACATGTTCCTAACATATATTGAGCTATCAAATATATTGTCGATTCTGAAACTAGGTTTAAAATCTCACGTCAGTCAATATATACAAAGAATTACAATATTGAATTTCGACTATTACATTAATTAACACAATTAGCTGGTCAATACAACTTGTTTGAGCCTAACCTATATACAATGCTATTTATTTTCATGACTTTATATTTTACATAAGTTTGTACCCTTAGTCTGTCTACTTATTAAAATAATGTTCAATGACAAAAGTATTGTTTATAGAACTGTCTGGTAACGTCTTACACAAATCTCTTAATTAATGAAATCTATCATTTGTTTTTATCACAGTATCACCGAGACACTGTCCTACACTGATTCCTAGACTGTCTATTTCGTTTGTAACTTCACACGCAAAATATATCACTATTACACCACACGATTCCGGGTCCGACGCAGACGGTATAGTAGAATAACATTGAGATGAGAGGGCCAGCAGTATCGTCAAACTATGCAACTGAGGTGATAACTAACAGCCATCATATATTTGGTATAATGCATTTTTAACCTTCAGCTGTTTACAAAATCCTTAAAAATCGACTAGTTTCGGTCATAGACCATCATCAGCCAGATTTATGTAACGCATTTGACCAATCTGTTTTAATACCTTTTTATCCATGATGACGGTCCACGACCGCAACTAGTAGATTTTTGAGGATTAATAAACAGCTAGTGGCTGGTGGAGCGCGTGCTGAGGCGTCGTGTGCCCGCAGCGAGCGTGCACTCCGCGGCGACGCCGCTGGGCGCGCTGTGCAGCTCCTACCTGTCGGAGCGGGTGGGCCGGCGCACCACTCTGCAGCTCACCGCGCTGCCCTTCGTCGTCGGCTGGCTCCTGCTCGCCTTCGCCAGAAGCTTCGCCGTCGTCATGATCGGGAGGGTGCTCTGTGGCTTCGCCGTCGGCGTCACCGCCTCGCCCTGTCAGGTAACAACACTTCCCACAACCTCCTACCTACAAAATGTTTAGATTCTGAACTACGGTGCAATGTAATAGAGTATGTTACGTGTTTCACTGTGTACAATTATAAATTAGAAGTCATTCATCGCACAGCACAAATCTATGTGGCGATAGATCAATTTGACAACTTAAACTGTCATCAGCAAAGAACTAAAGTTTTGGTGTGTAAATTATTATTTTTTTTTAAATTTATTTTTTAGTCTATGGGACTGAACAGCTTGGTTATCAGTCCATAGCTTACAAACTACTTAACCTAAGGTAAACTAAACTAAGGACAACACACATACCCATGCCAGAGGGGGGAATCGAACCCCCGACGGCGGACGGCCGCGCGCACCGCAACCCGGCGCTCCAGTACGCGCGGCTAATCCGCCGCGGCGATGTGTAACTTTAAAATGTTTGCAACATAAGCGCAAGCGGTTTTTTTGTCGACGCCTATCAAATGTTTACCTGAAGATGGCTTAATAAGCCAAAAACTAGTTAGTAAATAAAGATAAATGAAGAGAACAAAAACAGATTGTTTTAAACCTTAAATATGGAATTGTTCTACCAAGAATTGACGGAAGAATCCATTTATAAGAAAAATTGTACATAAACGTTTGAAGAAATAATGGAATAGCAGTTAATTTAGCTAAATCACTAATGTATAATACAGTCTCATTTAGATTTTCTGTGGCGCCAGAGT
Source organism: Locusta migratoria (assembly GCA_026315105.1). Classification (NCBI taxonomy): domain Eukaryota; kingdom Metazoa; phylum Arthropoda; class Insecta; order Orthoptera; family Acrididae; genus Locusta; species Locusta migratoria. The sequence goes on from CM048746.1 coordinate 613,970,252, forward strand.
TAACCCTTGTGAGGATACACCTTAACAAACTCGTAAAACATAGCTTTGTTAGTGAAACAACTGCTGTGATCTTTGATTTGGAAAAGGCTTATACCTGTTGGAGGGCGGACATTCTTCGCACCATGCGTCATGGGCCCTTCGCGGCCGCATCCCCCCCTCTACTCATGCGTTTTTATTGGATCGAATATTCAGGGTATGAGTAGGCTCTATTTTGTCACACCTCTCCTCAGGGGAGTGGGGTGCCACAAGGCTCACTTGCCACAGCAATCAACCGAATGACGAATTGCCTTCCAGCTGACATTTCAGGCTCCCTCTTTGTGGACGACTTTACAATGTACTGCAGCGCTCAGAGAACATGTCTCTCGGAGCGCTGTCTTCCCCATTGACTTGACCGCTTTTATTCCTGGAGTGTCGCAAATGGCTTCCGTTTTTCCAATGAGAAAACAGTCTGCATCAACGTCTGGAGATAAGAAAAGGTTCTTCCGTTGTCTCTAAATCTCGGTCACGTTTCTCTCCCATTCGTGGAGACAACGAAACTTTTAGGGCTAATATTGGATAGGAAACTTTGCTGGTCACCCCATGCGTCCTATCTGGCTGCCCGTTCCTTCCCTTAACGTCCTAAGAGTTCTTATTGGTACGTCATGGGGAGCCGATCTAACAGTCATTCACCTTTATCGGTCGTCCTCCGGATCCGAAGATTGTTGAAGGAATCGACGTCCTGTCACGGTCGCCATTTGTAACGTCTCAGCTGCGTCCACCTAATCCTCGATTGGCGAAGTTGTCGTTACATTCTATTTTACGCTTAATCATTTAATAATTGTTCCAATGATTTGACAGTATGGGATGCGGACAATTACTAGGTTGATCCATAACAGTAAACTTTAACTTCCTTTATTATGGAACGACAAATGTTAAAAATTCTTCCCTTTAAATACACTGATTAAATAACTGGGTGCCACTACGATGAATGTCTAAAAGTCCACACTGAAACATTTCAATATGCAACTGCAACCCATATGCGATACGACGGAATGGCAAAAACTTTAAAGACCACTAAACGCAGGTTATGAACTGCCGACATGCTACCGCCTCGCTCTGCAGTCGGCGGGAGACTGCCACACACCAGCCAACAAACAAAGAACATTCCAACCTAAGCATTGTTGCCAGCTGCTCTCGCTGCACACCAACGATAACTATCCTTCGACCAAAACGTACCAAAGAGGTTACTCACCTAAAACCCTGTATCCTCACAGCATGCTGACTGCTGACGATGCCCAACCACTCATCTTACTCATCATTCATCAATGACTCACTCGATCGGCAATATGGGCTGTCTGCAACTGCCCTGCTCCCTCCTTGTGTCCATTTTTGTCTTCAGCCTGCTTCAGCAACTGGATTTTACCACCCTCCCACCCTTCGAATGGGAGAGAGCCCAACGCCGCTTTGGTTCCAGGCTCAGGTTCGCGTTCACCTTGAACTCAGCTCAAACCCGAAGGAGAGTACTCCGGATTCGGTATCACTCCAGGTTCCTTGAACTTCGTTCGCACCTCAATAATATTTTTATCTATACAGATGGATCCAAGAATGATGGTGTCGGATGTGCCACTGTCGTCGGGAATGGAAGGTTTATAAGGCTTCTTGTCCACCTGGTGAAGATTACGGCGGGCTTCTTTTTTAAAAGACAGGGAGGTAAAATCAGTGCATAGTTGACAAAGTTCCTAAAACACCTCCCTTCTTTCATGCCTTCCCTCGGCGATGTTACCATCACACTTCATGCCAGTGCCCTGGTTTGTAAACGGGGCAGCACTCCACGCGAGGTGCATTGTCGACATGCAACTTCAGTACATGTCTGAATTCACTCTTTTACTAACCTTGTGTCTCCTGTCATAGTTGATGTCCCATTGCGCAGGTGAAGCACAAAGGTCGCACATACGTTGTACTTGAAGTGATGTTAAAAGGGTGTTGAGATGTGGCTAGGAAGTACTGCACTACGATTAACTTTAGCTTTTGTAGGATGCCAGTGCTTGTTTTTTTGAAGAAATGCCAGTGTATATCCAAGCACAAATATACAGACTGAGTAATGTTAAAAATATAAACGTTGCATAACGTATAAACTGTCCCTGGCCCGCACTGAACTAACATGAATGTGCAAGGTATCGCGGTCGGCGCTCGACTGACTGCCGCCGCACCTCGCTGCGCGCCACAAGCCACCGTTTTGGCGCCAAGCGGAACTTCTAGACTAACATTGTTCAACTTATTACAAAGTATACAAATAATTAAATCTTTGAATTAACCGAAATATAGGTTAGCACAAAAGCATTACAGAAAGTATACAGATAATTTTTAATAGACATAGGAAAGTTAAATATTAATAAAAGAAGCTTAAAGTTTTGGCGGACAACTAGTATAGGCGGGAGCCAATCAGATCTCAACTTGCAATAGGGGCGGAGCTTTCCCACGGGATACAAGCTCATCTACTGTCTGTCTGTCTCTCTCTCTCTCTCTCACTCACTCACTCACTCACTCACTCACTCACTCACACACACACACACACACACACACACACACACACACACACACACACACAGTTCTCCAACCAAGAAAGTTCGTAAACACCTAATATATTGATATGCGAAATAAACGGCTCCATATCAGCCCCCTCACAAGATGAGCCATGTTTTAATGTTCTGCCCTAATTTCAATCATGCCCATGTTGCACTTAATGTCGTACACTCTATATACTTATATACTTTACCCCAAGTTTTGAACTCTCTCCTAATAACATCCTCATTGGCAGTTGTCTTAACTCTCCGTTTTTTTAGTAAATCCATGTTCGGGTTCGAGCGCAATTGACATGAGCAGATCTCCGCCCTAAAGCAAAACAAACAAATATTACATACACTTGGAGGCGAGACATGACGTCCTGTGGCTGCACGAATATCATTACTCAGCATGGTGGCGCTCCTCTCAGGTTTCTTCAGATCTGAAATCTGTAAGTAGCGATCATCAGTTTGTGTTAGCCTTAAGGCCGCCAGAGAAGGCTAGTCATAATTTCAGTATATCCGACCTGCCCCATCGCTGGGGTTCAGAGGCGTATAGAAACTTATCTTGGTGAGAGTCAATCGTGACCCAAAGTAACAACGCGGATACGATCAGATATAAAATTAATTTTATAGGCATGGCAGAACTACAGTTAATACAATGTACTTTCTTCCTGGAACTGCTCGGCAGTCTTATCCACACTGGCACAGTGACGCTGCTCATGCGTGGTTCTTTACGTATCTGTGCTGGTCGAGTCACATTGAAAGTAGCTTGCTAAATTTTCTATGAATGATCTCGGGCCATAGAGATCTGAAAATGCAAGTTCAAACGCACACTGCTGCTCTAAATTACTTTGCGAGTGCCCACAGTATTTGCACAATGGAAATTTATCTAACAGCTCACTCTGAAAGGGAGCAGCTAACGTTTTAACAATAACGAAATTAATGTTTAAAAAAGGAATTGATAATTAAACATGGGATGGGAGCATGAAATTATAAAGCAGAGGTTTGATACTACAAATTATCTATTCAATAAAATGAACAAGCAAAAAAAAAAAAAAAAAAAAAGTGCGGAGACCAAATAAGCACAATAAAGCACACACCTTGTTACTGCCCATAGTAAAATTGTATCTGCCCTTTATGAATATGGAGGTAACATGGGCATAAATTTGCAACTACACATTGGATACAGAAAAGCACACTCATTAACTCACAGACACACACATAATGCAAGTGACACATTACCCAATAGGTGGTGGGCGTCTTCAAGCACTGTTTAAAATATACTATGCACAAACGAACCTGTGTGCGGTGAGGCAGTGGCATACTATCCTTAAATACCACATGGTGTATCACAACGGTGAATTACATAGAATTTACAAAAATAAATTATTTTAGAATAAGTGAGTAAAGCACACGCGAGAATTCATATAGAAGAAAGCTAGTATCAGTAAAAGCGTGGCTGAAGGTCGAAGTAATGACCATTACGAAAGCATGTTGTGCAATTGGTCATTCCAAGACAGGAGAGACGGAATCAATCCACAAAATCTGAGAAAAAACTTGGCTACTCGCGGATACAGACACAATGCGAAAACGTTAGTTATAAAACAGCAGGGAAATTTAAACATACTAAGTTTACGCAAAGGCTGAAGGCCACACATGTGTATTCTAACTTGAGGAAAGCGGACTCAGTCATCATCAGAATGAAAATGTATATACTAAATTACTCTAGATCTTTAGAGAGAGAATTACTCAAGAAAACTATGACTGATAAACCAAGACTGCCTGATCACAAAGAAAGTAAAGTTCTAACAGAATGTCATCCCCTCATTCGACGATACACTAATTTCAGCAGTTGCGGCAAGAGTAGTGCAGAGCCTTATCATCCTAAACACCAGAAGTCAGGTGTGCTCAAAGTGATGCAGAGTGCTTTCAGAGCCTACTGTATATCAACCCTCGCTACCTGAAGGAGATACTACCCTCTAATAGAGCTCCAGAGAGGTCTCTTTTTTTCACCTCTTTCGTCCGTGATTATGTTGGTACTAAACTAAGAACAGTCCACCTCGCCATCTTGCCAAGTAAGCTTGTCTCTGGCCACACAGTAGACTGTAGTGTAGACGACATATGAAGCCATGCGTTTTTAAACTACAGCAAAACGAGGCCTAAAGCTTGAAGCGGCGACTGTAAGCCAGTGAGGCGGCACTGTCAGTATTACGAAGAAGCTTCCAAATTCATATGAACATACCAGTTCAACCACACGGGTGGAAACATAAATAAACATGGGGCATTGATCATTAATAGAGGAAAAAAATAATTTAAATACAAATCAACAATATTAATGGTGGAGAAACACATTAGAGTAATAACTCAAAATGGAACACGACCACACATTCAGTGGACGTGTTTCAACATCTATGTACAACCTAAGCAACAGTTCTTGATGCAAAATACACAGTCAACGTCAGTAACGAAGGGAATCAAACATTTTTTGATACGTGTAGATAAGGACAGGGCTACTGACTATTGAATTCGGATTTGTGCCAAATTTACCCCATTCTCATGGCGATATTTTACAATGATTTGTATCGTGGAAGAACATAGGAGCGCTTTAAACTACGTCCACTGCGACGGAAAAAGAGTTTCTTAGGGGACACACAAATCATGGCGCGACCAAAACTGCTACGTTTTTCAATCTTCAACACGAAGAATGAGAGCAAAATAAAATTATATACTCCAGCAATATATTCTAGTTGCCTACAAACTTTCAAACTCATTTATAGTAATCGAAGATCGGACAGATCAATTAACTAGTGGCCAAATTAGATCAATTTATGCCCTTGGGTTAATCTTCCCCAATCAGTTAACATCACAGGATGATTGCTTACATGCAGGACCATTATAAAGAAAGGGTAGAGTAACTTCTACGTAACCTATATCGTAAATGTATAAATTGTCGAAAATCACGAATTCCTTAAACATTTTGTGGCGGTTAGTTTTGAATGAAAGCTAAAGTCACAAATTGGGGGCATGCATACGAGTTCTGTCTCGTGCTGAGAATTCATACCTAAACATAGTCCCAATCTGAGTGGCCAAAAGACCGAACCGCCCACAGGGGCGAATTGCCACAAACTGTTCCTTCCCTCAAGATGTTATGCTGACTGCTAGGAATTACTTGTAAACAGCTGACACGACTGCAATTGCGTGGCCCGATAATTGTTTGACTGGGACTACGTCGTAGATATAACATGGTCCTACCCTGCGGTAACTACAATTTGTTAGGTGTATGATAGCTCATCACTTTGTTAGGACAGTCCGCTTGGGCCACAATGATGGCAATTTGGAAGCTTGCAACAGTCACGCAGGTTGCTCCCCCCAGGGGGCCCACAGTTCTTTTGTGGGTACGTGTGTGGCGCGCACGGGGCCCCGAGCCGGAGCAGCCTTTCTTCTGCCCCAGGCTGCTTCACTTTCCCTCCCGGTTTATGCCTTCGCCCGGAGACGGGCGTATTTCACGAGTTCAGGTGTTTTCTTGTTGTCGTTTCTCTTATTCCTTGGTTCCTTCCTTTCTTACCCTATGTTTCTGTCTCTCTCTCCTTGTCCTCTCCTCGCCTTCTTCTCCTCATTAGTCTCCGCCTCGGCGTTTGAGACACCTTTCCTTCTTTCTCTTCACTTCCTCTATTCTTCTTCTTTCCTCCCTGTGCGTGTCTGAAGGCCGACCCACGCATTATCATGCGTAGCAGGTGACGGGGTAACGCGTAATTCCCCGCCCCGGGTAGACAAGTAGGGCACGTACGTACCCCCTGGTAAAGGTCAGGCCCAGGGAGGGGTGATTACCCGAGCTGGTACCTTCCGAACATGCCGATTGGTCCCTCCGTCAGTTCTCGGGAGGTGTGACCTGAGGTGTGAACAATCACCTAAGGCGGGTAAGCCCTCGGAGAGGGGCCCCACTAGGAAGGAGCGCGCCATCGGAGACGCCGGTAATCACGGGGGACACTTCCGCAGTGACTTCCTTCTCTTCTTCACTGACATTGACCCAGAAACGTAAGATAGATTCCCCTCAGCAAAAGAAGACTCTGCCTAATTTGCCGAAATTTCTTGTTGTGTCGCACACCGACGGAAAAGATTTCACTTCTGTCAATCCTTTCGTTATACAGAAAGGTGTTGATGCAATTGCTGGCCCTGTTAAAACCTGTTCGCGTCAGCGCAATGGCTCATTGTTGCTGGAAGTGGACAGTGCTTTCCAAGCCCAGAAACTTATCCGGACTACGTTATTACACACGTTTCCAGTCAAAGTAGAAGCGCACCGCACACTCAACTCGTCACGTGGGGTAGTTTTTACGAGATCCCTTGACGGGTTGTCTGATGACGACATCCGGTCCTATATGTCCGATCAGGGTGTGACGGCCGTCCACAGGGTGATGAAAAAGGTAGATAACCAGCTGACACCGACTCGTACTGTGTTTTTGACATTCGACAGAGTTGACCTCCCGTCGAAGGTCAAAGCAGGGTACGAAGTTATCTCAGTCCGCCCTTATATTCCAAACCCAACGCGCTGCTACCAATGCCACAGGTACAACCATACCCGTGAACATTGCCCACATGCAGCAAAATGTGTCACTTGTGGTAGGGACGCCCATGAGGGGAATTGCCCACCTCCGTCCCCTCACTGCCTTAACTGCAACGGCGACCATGCGGCTTCCTCTCGCGACTGCCCTGTATATAAGGATGAAAAAATCATTCAGCAAATTCGGGTCACGGAGAAGGTATCAACATCTGCCGCTCGAAAGTTGTTGGCGAGTCGAAAGCCCACTGTCCTCCCAGCGGGTACATACAGTAAGGTCCTCACCTCAACTCGACCTACTAAGGATTCCAGTACCCAGACTTGTGATTTCACTTTCGCTGACACAGTTGTGCGATCCGCCAGCCCGAAGATTGCCCGTTCCACGTCCCCGCTTCCTCCTGCTGCTTCTAAGGTACAGTCTTCGTCAACCTCTAGTAAACCGCGGGCACCTAAAAAAGATGCCCGGACCTTGAAAAAGGAACCCGTCCGTGAGGATTTTCTGCGTTCTCAGGCTTCCCAACCGTCAACTGCCTCTTCCCGCCGTCACTCTTCCAGAAGAGCTGACAAGAAAAAGAGTTCCTCTCCTTCCCCGCCGAGGCGTGACCCATCTGTCGCGCCGTCCAACAGTTGCCGGCCTCGGCCGTCTTCTGTTTCACCGGGACGCTCCGTTTGCCGGGCGCCCGGCCCTTTACCGGCGGTGGAAACTGCCCCTCCTGATCAACTCAGGGAGGTGGCAGGCGCGTCGGTCGAACCAATGGAACATGACCCTTTGCCCCCAGACAGCGATAGCAGTGCTCCCTCGAAATCCGGTCCTCAGCGGCCGTCGAGGTGACCCCGCTCGCTACTTGGTTTTTATCCTTATTTCTTCTCTCATTTTTATCATGGCGCTATTTCAATGGAACATTCGCGGCATTCGTTCTAATCGGGAGGAGTTAAAACTACTCCTTCGATTGCACTGCCCGCTTCTAGTCTGCCTCCAGGAAACTAAGTTGCGTCCACGTGATCGTGCAGACTTTCCACACTACACCTCTGTGCGGTTCGACCTGCCACCCGTGGAAGGTGTCCCAGCCCATGGAGGGGTTCTGATGCTCCTTCGAGACGACGTCTATTTCCATCCCATTTCCTTGCATACTCACCTTCAGGCAGTTGCCGTCCGCATCACCTTATCCACATTTACCTTCTCCCTCTGTAATATATATTCGCCATCGTCATCTGCCCTTACTAGGGCAGATGTGCTAAACCTTGTTGACCAGCTCCCTTCACCTTTCGTGTTGGTAGGCGACTTTAATGCCCACCACCCCCTATGGGGCTCTCCGGCACCTTGTCCGAGAGGCTCCCTTTTGGTGGACCTTCTCCACCACCTCGATCTTGTCTGCCTCAACACCGGTGCACCGACCTTCCTTTCTGACACAACACACACTTATTCCCATATAGACCTCGCAATATGCACTCCTCAGCTTGCCGGTCGGTTTGAGTGGTATGCACTTTCTGACACGTACTCGAGTGACCATTTCCCTTGTATCATCCACTTCCTACATCATTCCCCATCTCCACGTCCCACCAGTTGGAACATTTCTAAAGCCGACTGGGGGCTTTATTCTTCCATGGCTGTTTTTCACAATCAGCATTTTCCCAACTGTGACAGTCAGGTCGAATACCTCACAGAGGTTATTCTCACTGCTGCTGAACGTTCCATACCTCGTACATCCTCTTCTCCACGTCGTGTCCAGGTCCCTTGGTGGACTGCAGCCTGCCGCGACGCGCTTCGAGCCCGACGCCGTGCCTTACGCACCTTCCGCCGCCACCCAACTTTGGAGAATTGCATCAATTACAAACGTATGAGAGCGCAGTGCCGTCGTATCATAAACGACAGCAAGAAAGCTTGCTGGACAGCTTTTACTAGTTCTTTTAACCGTTTTACTCCCTCCACGGTTGTCTGGGGTGGCCTACGCCGTTTGTCCGGCATCAAGGTCCACTCCCCGATTCCTGGCCTGACCGTGGAGAACGCGGTCCTCGTGGACCCAGCTGATGTTTCAAACGCATTGGGTCGTTTCTTTGCGGAGGTTTCGAGCTCTGCCCATTACCACCCTGCCTTTCTCCCTCGCAAACAGGTAGAGGAGGCACGGCCGCCTTCTTTCCGCTCTTTTAATCGTGAAAATTATAACGTCGCCTTCACCATGCAGGAGCTAGATCGTGCTCTCGCCCTGTCCCGGTCTTCTGCTCCCGGGCCCGATTCCATTCATATTGAGATGCTGAAGAACCTCTCTCCTGCGGGCAAGTGCTTTCTTCTTAGTACCTACAATCGCATATGGACTGAAGGTCATGTTCCCACAAGTTGGCGTGAAGCCATTGTTGTCCCCATCCCCAAACCAGGAAAGGACAAACACCTTCCTTCCAGTTATCGTCCCATTTCTCTGACGAGCTGCGTCTGTAAGGTGATGGAACGCATGGTTAACGCTCGGTTGGTCTGGCTCCTCGAATCTCGCCGCCTCCTGACTAATATCCAATGCGGTTTTCGTCGACACCGCTCTGCTGCTGATCACCTCGTTACGTTGTCGACCTTCATTATGAACAACTTTCTAAAGAAGCGTCAAACAGTAGCCGTGTTCTTCGACTTGGAGAAGGCATACGATACCTGTTGGAGAGCGGGCATTCTCCGCACATTGCACACATGGGGCCTTCGGGGCCGCCTTCCTCTTTTCATTCAACCGTTTTTGGCGGATCGCAAGTTCGGGGTACGGGTGGGCTCTGTTTTGTCAGATACCTTTTGCCAGGAGAATGGGGTACCACAGGGCTCCGTCTTGAGTGTGGCGCTCTTTGCCATTGCAATCAATCCGATCGTGGACTGCCTTTCAGCCGACGTCTCCGGATCTCTTTTTGTTGACGATTTCGCAATTTATTGTAGCGCCCAGCGGACGTGTCTCTTGGAGCGTTCTCTCCAACGCTGTCTTGACCGTCTATATTCCTGGAGCATCGCAAACGGCTTCCGATTCTCCACTGAGAAAACTGTGTGTATCAATTTTTGGAGATACAAGGAATTTCTTCCACCTTCTCTACGTCTCGGCCCTGTTGCTCTCCCTTTCGTGGAGACTACGAAATTCTTGGGACTCATGTTGGATCGGAAACTTTGCTGGTCCACACACGTGTCCTACCTGGCTGCCCGTTGTGCCCAATCCCTTAATGTTCTTCGTGTCCTCAGTGGCACATCATGGGGAGCGGATCGTACCGTCCTGCTTCACCTTTACCAGGCCATTGTTCAGTCGAAGCTCGACTATGGAAGCCTTGTGTACTCTTCAGCACGGCCGTCGATTCTCCGCCGTCTCAACTCTATCCACCATCGTGGATTACGTCTGGCGACCGGTGCATTTTATACCAGCCCAGTTGAGTCTGTATGCCGAGGCTGCTGTATTACCCTTGACCACTCGACGTGACATACTCTTGTGTCGTTATGCATGCCGCCTACGGTCGATGCCCAACCATCCCTCTTACAGATTATTTTTTGACGACTCACTCGATCGCCAATATCAGTTGTCTGCGATTGCCTTGCTTCCACCGGGAGTTCGGTTTCGCCGCCTGCTACAACGGCTCGACTTTACCCTTCCTTCCACCCTTCGGTTGAGCGAAAGCCCATTGCCACCGTGGCATCAGGCCCAGGTTCACACACACCTTGAACTTAGTTCGCTCCCCAAGGAGAGCACTTCGGATTTGGTATTCCGCTCGAGGCTTGTCGAACTCCGTTCGCGGTTCGTTAATGCCGTATTTATTTACACTGATGGTTCCAAGAGCACTGCCGGTGTCGGATCTGCCTTCGTCGTCGGGGACAACCGGTTCCAATACAAGCTCCCCGACCGGTGCTCGAGCTTCACGGCTGAGCTTTTCGCCCTCCACCAGGCCGTTTTGTATACCTGCCGCCACCGCCAACCTTTCTATGCCATATGTTCTGACTCCCTTAGTGCCCTGCAGAGTCTTAAGGACCCTTTCTCGAACCATCCTCTCGTGTATCGGATCCAACGCTCCCTCCAGTTGCTGGCGGATGACAGCTGTCACGTTTCTTTCCTGTGGGTCCCTGGCCATGTGGGTGTGCCCGGGAATGAGGCCGCCGACACAGCAGCCAAGGCAGCAGCTCTTTTGCCTCGCATGGCTACCTTTTGCGTCCCATCGGACGATGTTCAACGGGCTCTTCGCCGGAGTATCGTGTCGCAATGGCACAGTGTGTGGATTTCACTGTACAACAATAAATTGCGAACTGTCAAACCGATCCCGACCGCTTGGAGGACATCCTCACGCCCCTCTCGGCGGGAGGAGGTCATCCTGGCTCGGTTGCGGATCGGTCATTGCCGTTTCAGCCACCGTCACTTGCTATCCGCCGAACCTGCACCGCTATGCTCCTGCGGTGAACTGCTGACAGTGCGACATGTTTTACTGACTTGTGTTAATTTTAATCATCTCCGTGTAGCCCTTCACTTTCCGTCTACTCTGGAGGAAATTTTAGCTGATGACACACGAGCAGCTGCTCGGGTTTTGCGTTTTATGAACTTGGCCAACCTATCCAAGGATATTTAACCCTTTTAATTGTCTTTTATCTTTCGTTTTTAGCCTCTTGTTGATGTTCTGACAGTCACCGTTTTTTTTAAAAAGATCATAGCGAATCAATGTTCTTGGCTGGGCGCTAATGACCATAGAAGTTGTGCGCCCTAAAACCACAACAGAAGAAAAGAAAAAAAAAAAAAAAAAAAAACGCAGGTTGCTACCCGCCAGTTATAGCACTTTCACTATGGATATAAAATACCGTGAAGTGATATTTCTATGAGGTACACTTTCTCTAGGCCCTGCTCGTATATTCGTAATATTATCTAGTTCAACCATTCATCGCTTTCGGGGACTGCAAATAATTTCGTGTACTTTCCGAAGTGTTTAACTAAATCGTCCCCTTGTGCTACAGAAAGGTGCCTTCGAGCCAAGATAGTAAAATTTGTAGGTAAACTCGAGGAAACATAGGGATACTTCACATTTGTGTATTCTTAATAGATAGTGGTACATATCATTGGTTGCCGAGGTTACTGGTTGCCGAGGTTACTGGTTGCCGAGGTTACTGGTTGCCGAGGTTACTGGTTGCCGAGGTTACTGGTTGCCGAGGTTACTGGTTGCCGAGGTTACTGGTTGCCGAGGTCTGTAACTTGCATACTCATCCTTTTTTCATTTAATGGAGCAACTAAACACTTGCCGAGTCATAGACACCTTTACAGTCATGGGTCAGCAGGTTAGTGAAACTTTGTGTGAAGACAAAAGCTGACATACTTCATAAATTTTTCATATAGAACAATGCAATTTTGGCCATCTCTGAACATTCCCAATATCTACGAAAGCGATGGAGATCTGATCAAAGGAGTGTTGTGTGTGCAGGCATACCTGGGCGAGCTGGCGGAGGTGCACATCCGCGGGCTGCTGGCGGGCGTGCCCACGCTCAGCTACTCGGTGGGCATCCTGCTGGTGTACGCGCTGGGCGCCGGCCTGGAGTGGCACGTGGTGGCGGGCACGGGGCCCGTGCTGCCGCTGCTCGCGCTCGCCGCCCTCTGCTTCATCCCGAGAAGCCCCGTCTGGCTGGTGCGCCAGGGCCGTTTCGATGAGGCCAAGAAGGCACTCGCCTGGTTCCGCGGCTCCACGTCCGCTACCAGCAAGCAGGTCAGTCGAAACTTCTGCTCTTAACAAGGCCTGGTCAAACCATTCTCCAATCAAGACACTGATGACTACGTGATGAACAGTTTCCCCAGAACGATTGCTCACAGCACTCAAATAATTACTTAATAATACTGAAGTCGATCTTACATGGGGACGTTTTCCCAGGGGCCATTCCGTCTTAAATAGTGGTCTCTCTTCCCAATAGCACCTGTGGTGGTTGACCATTTTGAATCAAAAATCCACAATCGGAGACGTCCCACTTTCTTGTTGAAGATGTTAGCGTGTTTGTAGATCTCGATGGTTTCCCAGAACAAACGCTCACCCAATTTTTCCTCGTATTATCCTAAAATTTCGTCTGCCTCTTGGCCTTTCCGTTACCGGATCGTTCTCTTGTTCAGATACGGTTTGGTGCAAGCGCATGGTACTAGGCTAACCCAAATTCTGCGAGTGTCTCGTTCGTCGTTGGTCATTTGATGCATTGATTTTCTCAGTCAGTCTTCATTTGGAGTATAATTACAATTATGTTCGACACCTTGTGGATGAATGGCAGAAAACGTGTACTTTCATTTTGGGTTACACTTCAGAGCCTTCAATACTGCTCCTCTCAAATTTCACAGCTACCATCTGTTACGACATTTCTAAGGCTCCGTTGAAGATGGAGTGAGCCATTGTCTGCTCACTTACTTAACATGTCTCCCATTTAAAACGACTAGCACATACGCAGGTATGTATGTCCCAGTCTTATATTGACCTCTGTTGGTATTACTCGTACTGGGGCACTCATGTGGTTAATGGCCCTTTCATAAATCTGTGCGTTGAGAGCGCAGGGATCCTAATGTGCAGTTACTATGCACGCCCACTTCTTGAGAACAGGCCTATTTTTAGCTCCCAGTCCGAACCTTCCGCAGTTCCATGCTTCAGCAAAAACAAGTCAGCCCTGCAGGTTTTTGGTGGTGTTTTTACACTGGTCCACACAATGTTAGTGCATGGATTCCATTTAAAATCACATTGGGAACAGCGTTATCTTCTTCCTGATAGGGCACCTACTTTCTGCACTTACAGCAAAGGCCTCGTTGCATCTTCCTCCTCTGGACTTAAATGCCATTCACTCTTTGTGGCAATACTTTCTCTTGTAATAAGGGGCCCCATAGAGAAGTTTCTTGTTGATCACGACCTGCGCCTTCTTAATTCCCCAAACCATGTGTTGCTCGTGGTACTATACCATTCGTGCGTTTCTTTTCACCTTCTCTCTTCATTACCCTGGTCGTCACATGACCTCTGGGGTAGCAACCACTTCCTACAGATTCTCTCGTTCACCTAATGATTGACAGGTTACCCGTTAGGCTGATTATCCATATACCTTCTAGGTCTTGTTTACCCCCCTAATCAGGCTGTATTGAAGTCGTCAATGATATTCCCAGTAGGATTGTTATACAGTATATCCCCCATTAATGGGCCATAGGTTTCATTTTGGAGTCGCCCATTGCCACTGCCATCCATGAATATCGTCAAACCTTTTAACTGCCATGTGCCTGTTGCTATCTTTAAACACCTTCTTACTAAAGCCTGTTACTTAATCAGAGGAAGCAGGTCTGCTGGGAATTAGTTTTTCTTACTTGGCTTCTTAAGTACCTTTGTTAGATGCTGTGGGCAAAGCTACTATGACTAAAAGGTTGAAAGTCTGTCTTCCTACAGGGCCTATCCCTCGCAGGTCACCTCTGTACTAAGCTGTCGGTTCTCACAGAATGCCTAGATACATTTTTCTATGGCATCAGCTCGCCCTACTATCCAGCAGCATTGTCCAGAAGTAGTAGGCTAAAGCCTCCCACTTATCCCCCCACACACATTCTACAATGAATATTTCCTTTTTTCCGAACTAGTTCTGGCCCTCTCATCTTCCCACGATTCATCACCTGGAACAGTTTCTTTCCTCTGTCCTTCTCAGACAGTATGTGCTGCAAGTATTTATAAACGTATTTGGCCGTTTTCCCTTTCAATGGAGGGACGGCATTGTGGTTCTGATCCTTTTCTATGGTAAGGATTCCTCCTGTCTCGCTCAACATGACCTTCCTTTGAGATTATTTGAATGAATGGCAGCCTATTGGTGTGCTTGGGTCCTCAAATGTTGGGTCCTTGTTCCCTTACCAATGTGGCTTTCGAGAAGGATTGTTTCCAATCGATCATCTGGTTCAGTCGGAATCCACAGAATTTTCATTGCCCTCAATCTATTAGAAGCTTCCTTCGACTTACGTTAAGATGTACAATATTACTTGGTATCACCACCTCACACTTTCACTATACAAGTGGGACCTTCAAGACCCCTTCCAAGCATACATTCTTCAGTTTCTGTCCTCTGGTCATTCATGTTATCAGTTCTCTCTAGACTCAGGAATCCAGTTCAGAATAATGTATACTTACCTTCAACATAGCTATTTTTGGACTTGAGATCTGTTACTCTTGCTCAACCCTGCTATGTACCGTCGCTAGTTCACACTCTCTGGCCACTGCAGTGGGACATCTCAAATGCGCCATCTAGTATGCTGCTAGTGACAATCGCACAAGGTTTTGTGGGTGTTACTGTACTAAAATTCAGATATGAAACTGCAGCATAAGGCCCAATACCTGACCATAGTCTTACATTTGTGAGGTATTGTTTGTAACTAGATTTCTGCCTTCAACATCCTTGTCGAAACATCCTGGGGCACACTGATTCCTCTCTACCCTTCTTTGGGTCTTAATCCTGGCCCATCTGGACTAAAAGTTTGTTTCCGGTGCCTTGCACGCTGCTCCCCCTCCTTTTATTTAGCTGGTGCCAGCTCGTGGTTACTAGTGCTAACATTATCCACTTTTTTCTTCTGCGCTTCTATCAAATTCCTGAGCATATTCTGCCCACTGTCTACGTTAAGGTGGGTTTAGCGGTTGGGCCCTGCCTAGAATCTGTTCATCAACATTTTACCACCTCTCTTCTCCTTTGGTACACTTCCACTGCCAAATATCCCCCCCTCCCCCCCAGATGGTTCTTTCCTTGAAAGACTCTATCTCTGACATTTTGGCGTTTGCTTTGGCATAATTTATGCACACAGCCATCTTGATCTACAGCTCAATTTGCATTCCAACAGAAAAATTAGGAGTTAAAGTTAAGGATGTAGAGCAAGGATGGAGATAAAAGGTTCTGCATTGCCTGGCAGAGCATAAAGGCATATGATAGGTGGGAACATGAGATGCAGCTTGGAGGGGAGGTGTGTTTAGGGGGGGGGGTGTTAGATATGGGATGTAGGAATGATGAATTACTCAAGGTTGAGGGCAGGATAGTTGTGGGTCCATAAAATGTCTTATAAGGGCAACTCGCACCTGTGGAGTTCAGAACAAAAGCTGGTAGTGAAGGGGAGGATGGAGATGGTCTGGGTTGTACAGCAGCCATCGAAATTGAGCATGTTATGTTCAGCTGCATGTTGTGCCAAAGGATGAGCCATCTTGCTTTTGGCTACAGCTGGTTGGTAGTCACATCAATATAAAAAGATGAGTAATGAGGGAAGCATAGTTGATAAATCACATGTCTGCTTTTACAAGTGGCCCAGCCTCTGTCAACGGTAGAATAACCTTTGGAGAGACCTAGAACAGGAAGTACTGGGTAGGTTAACTTGGCAAGTCTTGCATTGGGGCCTTCCACAAGGATATAATCCCTTTGTTAATGGATAAGTATTTGGAGTGGCATAGGGGTGGAGTTGAATGTAGCAGAGTTTGGGTGAGTGATTGAACAGTACATAGGGACAGATTCTCATTTCAGGGCATGATAGCAGACAATAAAAGCCCGAAACAAGGAGTTGTATTAGTTTGGGGTGTTACCAGATGACAATGAGAGCATTCGTTTGTGGCTCGTTATTGGGTATGGAGGGAGGATTAGTGGTATTTGTTTATATGGCAATGGATATGCTTTTGCTGGCTATCTCTGTGGTATCTACGTCCTTGAAGGCCTTCATAAGGCCTTCAGAATTTGGGTAACAGGATTATTATCGCAAATACGCCATTCATACGTGGAACGGATGTCGAAGTGCAGGTATTTTGTAGTTTGCAAGTTAATGTGGAAGGAGGTGTGCATGGAGCCATCAGTGATGTGGTTCACATCAAGGGAGGTGGCATGTGGTGTTCAGGACCAAGTGACTGTGATAGGAGAGTAGTAGTTGATATTGTGAACGAATGAGATGGGTTTCTGCGCGATTGTAATCGTGTCAGCTATTTACAAGTAATTCCCAGCAGTCAACATACAATTTTGAGGGAAGGAACAGTTTGTGGCAATTCGCACCTGCGGCCGGTTCGGGCTCTTGGTCACTCAGATTGGGACTATTCACAGAACGTGGCAGAACTTGTATGCATGCCACATGTCGTGACTTTAGCTTGCATTCAAAACTAACCGCCACAAAATGTGTTCTGCTCCTGAATTCAAATCATGAAAATACTAGCAATGAACCTGAACCAGACCTTGGGGTTTTGGGAACGAGGGAGGTTTCCTCTAGACAGCCCATAAATACATTGATGTATTAGGGTTCCACACAGGTGCCCATGACTGGTCCACACGCCGCACCCTTGTTAGCCACTCCTCACTGCTTGCCGGCCTCTCTCACTGACTTGGCTGTGTCTTCGTTTCTAACCACAAGAAAAGTACTGCATGCTAATATCGTTAATATTCAATGTTGCCTATCAGCATCGACCAGTTTTCCCAGTGAGCTAGTCAACATTCATATTTCCACCCTACCTATTTTTGAATTCAGATTTATCTGTAATCAAAGTGATACCAGTAATTTGGTTATAAATAAATGTTCTTTATTAATATGTAAACGTAGCATGTAAGGTGGTGAAATTTCCTGCCGCCTTACAGTAAGTAACGTGCAATAAGTTTCATTCGTTAGGTGACGAATTTCGCGTTGTGGTTGCAGGTAGCCCGCGAGCTGTCTGAGCTGATGGAGCGGGCGCGGTCGGACGACGCGCAGCAGGCGGCACAGACGACGGGCGGCTGCTGCAGCGTGTTCGCCATGCCGCAGGTCTACAAGCCTCTGCTCATCGTCAACCTGCTGAGCGTCATGCAGATCGTGTCGGGCACGTTCCTCGTCATCTTCTACGGCGTCGACATCGTGGTCAAGTCGGCGAGCTCGGCGGGCAGCAGCATCGAGGGCGAGACGTTCTCGGTGGTGGTGGCGGTGGTGCGCATGGTGTTCTGCGCGGTGGGCTGCTGCCTGCTGCTGTGGTGGACGCGGCGGCGCATGGCCATGGCGTCGGGCGCGCTTTCAGCCCTGGCGGCTCTGGCGCTGGGCGTGGTCTGCCTGCTCAAGGAGCAGCGCTCGCCCGCCGAGCCGGTGCCCGCGTCCGAACCGCTGGTGATCGCCGCACTGCTGCTGCTGTACGTGGCCGCCAACACGGCCGGCTTCTTCCTGCTGCCCGTCATCGCCATCGGCGAGCTGCTGCCCGCGCGCGTGCGCGGCGTCGCCGGCGGCTACACCTTCTTCATCTTCAACTCCGGCCTCTTCGTCACCACCAAAGTGTTCCCCTTCTTAACGGACCTCATCGGCATCGCCGGGGTCTTCATCATCTTCGGCTTGGCCAGCCTCCTCGGCACCCTCCTCGTGTACCTGATAATGCCGGAGACGAAAGGCCGGACCCTCAATGAGGTGGAGGACTACTTCGCGGGCGACAACTTCCTGTGGATCACTAGGCACAGGTACCAGTCGGTGACGCCGAGCACTCCCTTGCCCAAGGCCTGATACTCTCTAACTTGGCTGCAGTCGCCTCGCTGGTGGCACTTCTCAACTGTATTATGCGAATTGTGACATTTTATTCGTGATACTGACTTCATCAATGAAAGACTGGGAACTGATCTCGTTAAAGCCGGTGAAACTTCGCTAGCGTGCTCAAATTGGGTATTCGTGAAACAATCTCGCTAGCAAGTTGTCATAAGACTATAATTTTTTTTCCTCCAAGGAGTTAAATGTGTTGGACTGTAAAGAGGAGACACACTAAAGAGACTGGTAAAATATGTCGTTAGCAGTAAAGAAAATTTTGTATTAATAGTTGGTCCATTATTTTCTCTAGTTTGAAAAACATATTTGTAAATATCCATTATTTTGCTGTATAAGAATTATATATTTGAAAAAAGATTTCCAGGCTCATTCTTTTCACTACAAGAAATAACGTAACTGATCCCCAAGTTGTCTTCATCTACAGTGACTCCATTTTAACAAAATTAAATATCAAATTACAAGTTTACATATTTCTTAGAACTTCTAGGAAGGCTGTACACATCAAACTCCTACTAAACTGAATAGTTAAAAATATTAAATTAGCAAGAAAAGATACAACCAATACATTGAGACACCTCACCTCTGACAACCAACGTCACAGCCCCCTTACGGTTGCTGGCCACCTGCAAGATGTCTCCGATGCTGGAAACTATAAGAAGCTGCTGTCAAACACCTCTCAGATTAAACGCAGGCACGTTCAACAACCAGTGGTACACAAGGTTACAGACTTCTAAAACATACACAAGAACAAACTTATTCTGTACAATGAGTAGGTACTTTTGTCGACGTCGACTTTGATTCGACATAGTCACAAGCCAGTAACGACCTGTTTATTTACAGACGGGTGGAAGCAAAACATTGGTGTTTATTTATCCTTTACCTCCACGGCCACCTCAGTAAGCAACGAGTACGTTTAAAAAACACAAACACCACATGAATGTAACGCGGACATCGTCAAATCACTCCTGAACACGAAAGCTGCTCACCAAATAGCGTGAAGTCCAGTTTTAGAGGTCGCCTCGTGATAATAAACTGCGGTAAGGTCTTAAATAGTTACGCAGTGGTTGGTCGGCTGCAAGACACACTTCTCAATTTCAACCACGTTTTACTCAGCTTTCCTCCACACGCCAAATGGTGAAGCTGAAATAGGTTTGTATGGAAGTACAAGAAATGAGGATGGCTGTAGACAGTGGCACTAGAGCCTGTAGTGCACCGTCTTCTACAAAAGAGTGTCATTAGACGGTGGTCCTAGATGTCACAAACTGAATGTTATGTTGGTACGCCTCCTTAGGTTGGCAGTAAACGCCCATGATACACACGTGCGTTGTTATATTATCTATTGTTCCTGAACTCGGCTGTAGCTGCGAGGTGGGACAGAACTTCTGAGTTGCCGTGGAAGTGTAAGGACACAGATCCATTTTGTGAATGTGTCTGCAGTGGCGGCATACCCTGATTATACAAGAGATATGTGATGAATCAGACGTCTCTCATATTATTTGATTGTGAAAAGAAGTCACCACAAGGTATTGATACTGTACTTATATGTATGTAGT
Source organism: Locusta migratoria (assembly GCA_026315105.1). NCBI lineage: Eukaryota > Metazoa > Arthropoda > Insecta > Orthoptera > Acrididae > Locusta > Locusta migratoria. The sequence goes on from CM048746.1 coordinate 613,990,374, forward strand.
TCGTTGCAAAGTTGATTGCACAATCACAACTTATAGTTTCATTGTTGTTTGATCTTTCTTGAATGAAGATTTTTTAATACCAGTCTATGGTTCTCCTTTCAGTAGTTAATAGCTACACCGTAGTAGTTAGTGTGAATACATAGTCCATAGGAGTAATAATTTTTGAAGTGTAATGTTATTTACGAAAAAGTGTCAAAGATAAACGTCCTTTTTAAAAGAAAATATAGCGGTCGTTTCCGTAGGAAAGAAAGGCGCTGAAAAATATTGGAACAGTGTAAATTTGCTTACTGTATTCATTTGCACCAGAGTGCTTTGCTGTGTTTCTTATTCTAATGATAGATTAAGCAGTATTATCAAATGCAGAGGAATAATAAAAGGGTCATTGTTAAGACAGATCTTGTTGCATAATGAGCTGTGACGATTCCATTTAAAGAGCTTTACAGTTTATTTGTGCATAAAATATTTCAGGTGTATATAACATATCTATACAGTACTTCGAATGCATGTACATGATATTGCTGCTTTACCTTGACTACACGTAAGTATGTACATATTACGTCGACAGATAGTTTGACAACAGCAGCAGTAGATTCATTTTATAAAGTTTCACATTTTACAAAGTTTGAGGCACAACCAGTCCCCCGGTGACTAGCGGCCTTCGTAGTACCTCTGCTGGGCCATCTGCCTCCATATGAAAGATAAATTGATCCCGTTTCCAAAAATGTATGTTTTATTTTACTTATTGTAGTCTTAAACGCTCTTGGAACAAATGTCTGCACACTGGCCACGCTGATGCTTCTGGCAAGGAATATCACCATAAACATTCCATGCCTGCCATAGTCTTCGAAACAATAAAGCCAGTATATATTGATCTTGCAGATAAAAATATTACTTAGCAATTGTCAACATGGCCGTTCACAAAATCCTAATGAGAGTTTAAACAGCTGTGTGTGGCAACGAGTACCGAAGTGTGGGTTTTTTTTTGCATGGGCAGTACTCAAAATAGGTGTGATGCTGTTATGTTTCAGTGATGGACAAATTACGCATCTAACAAGGAAATAATGATAGCTGCTATGACTGCCATAGATCGTCAGTGACTAGTTGAAGCTGAAAGGTCTGCGGAAGCCACCAGAGTAAGGAAAAGACTTTTGAAAAAGTCTGCAGAGGATAAAGAAGTAGCTGGCCAGCAAGACTGAGCCACTGAAATGTTGTGAAAGAGGCATAACATTAGGTACATATATCTTCATAAATGTTTTACCTATGTTTACAAAATTTCTCCCAATTGAAGAATGGGACAGCAATTTTGTATTATGCCTAATACGTTGTAGAAATAATCTATGTTTATCATTGAGTGCATAATTTTAACGGTAATTTTAGACGAAATAGTAATGAAATGTATTATGGGTTTTTCTGTTTCCTCATATATACTCCAAACTACAAGAGGCATAATGTATTCCTAGGAATGTTGACAGCAGCCTGTCATAGTCTAAATGCTACTAGAATTAAGATTCATCAGAAAATGGTTCCAGAATTCGAACGCGTGTTATAAAAACATCTATTAGGAAAAATATTGTAATTCTTAAACTATAACAAATATTTCAATAAATTTCCTATTACAGCTTGAGTTAATGTCATTCAGTGTTGGTCGAAATCGCAACTTCGTCCGCATTGCAGTTCAAGAGTAACGTGCACCAAAAGGTAAGACAATGCAGCCCGTTCACGTTCAGGTCTCCGCCAGCACCACCCCCCTCCCCACCAGGGGGCCCAAAGCTCTATTGTGGGTGTGTGGCGCACATGAGGCCCCGAGCCGAAGCAGCCTTCCTTCCCGCCCCAGCAGGCTGCTTCTACCCCCCCCCCCTCCCCAGTTTATGCCTTTGCCCAAAGAGGGGCGTCCAGTGTGAGGCTAGGTGGTCTCATGTGCCAGCTTTTCTCTTTCCTCGGTTCTTTCTTTTCCCAACCTTTGCTTCTGTCCTACCCTCTTTGCTCTACTCTTCTAGCCTTCCTCTCCTACATTTTTAATATCCACTTCCGCATTTGAACTCCTCCTCCTTACATTTCCTTCCTCTTTTCTCCTTTCATCTTTCGTTCCTTACTCCCAGTGCGTTCCTGAAGGCCGCCCACGCACTTCGTGCGTGAAAGGATGACTAGTGTAACACAAGTCGCAGCCCCAGGTTGGCATGTAGGGCCCCATAGGTCAGGCCCAGGGAGGGGAGATCACGGGAGCTGATACCTTCCGACCGTGCTGATTGGTCCTTTCATCTCTCAGGAGGTGTGGACAATCACTTATGGCGGGTGAGCCTTTAGTGAGGGTTCCCCATTAGGAAGGAGCGCATCCTTAGACACCGGTAATCATGGGGGACAACTTCACAATGACTGCTTCTCCACTTTCTACTTTGAGCCAGAAAAGGAAAATAGATGAAACCAAGACCAAGAAGATTCTGCACGACATGCCAAAGTTCCTTGTCATTTCACTGATTGTCATGACTTCACATCAGTGTATCCTTTTATCACACAACGGGTGTTGATGCATTCGCAGGTTCAAATGTTCAAATGTTTGAAGAGCTTATGGGACTGAACTACAGGGTCATCAGTCCCTAAATCTACATACTACTTATGAACTAACTTATACAAAGATGGCACAAACATCCATGCCCAAGTGGGGGATTTGAACCCCCCAACAGGGAACGACCTCACACATCGTAGCATAGTGCGCCTTGATGTGCTTGGCCTCTCTACGCGGCCAACTGCAGGTTCTTTAAAAACTTGTTTCCCGCAACATACTGGGACACAGTTGCTGGAAATCGAAAGTGCCTTCCAAACACAAAATCTGCTTCGAACCACACTGTTGCACACTTTTCCTGTTGAGGTAGAACCTCATTGTAGGGGAGTAGTGTTCTCACAATCCCTCGACAGCCTATCAGATGAGGAAATTAAGGACTACCTTTCCGACTAGGGCATAACAGCTGTACACCGTGTGATGAAAAGGGTTAATAATACCCTAACACTGACTCTAACTGTATTTCTGACTTTCGACAAAGTTAATCTTTCTTCTAAGGTAAAAGTGGGCTACAAAATCATCTCCGTTCGCCCATATTCCTAATCCTACCTGATGTTACCAGTATCAGTGATGCAACTATACCTGTCAGTCCTGCTCCAATGCAGCCAAATGCTTCACCAGTGGTAGGAACGCCCAGTAGGGCAGCATCAAATGCATGGGCGACCATGCTGGTAATTCACGAAACTCCCCTGTCTACAAAGACGAGTGTGTCATCCAGGAATTCAGAGTCAAAGAAAAAGTTCTACCTCTGCTTCTACTGCTTCTGCTGCTGCTGCTGTTGTTGTTGTTGTTGTTGTTGTTTTGAGAGGACTAAACAGCTAGGTCATCAGTCCCCTACCTCTGCTGCCCGGAAATTATTAGCAAGTAGATAGCCTCCTCTGCTCCTCACCACTCCTCGACCAACTAAGGACATAGGTATGCAGAACTGTGATCTTACCTTCAGCGATACAGTTGTCAGATCAGCCAGTCCAAAGATTGCCCGTTCAGCATCGCCAACGCCTTCTGCTCACTCCAAACGTCAGTCCACATCAGTTTTGCAGAAAACGGGGGCCACGAAGCCCGGAGTTAGAAAAAAGATCCTGTTCGCGAAGATTTCCTTCGAACTCAATCTTCCCAACCATCAGCCACTCATTCTTTACACCGAACTGCCTCCAAAAAGGCACACAAACATAAAAGTTGCTCTCCTTCCCCGCCACAGCGTGACTCATTGGTCACGCCAGCCAGCAGTAGCCGGCCACAGCCATACTCTGTTTCGCCAGGACGTACTACTGCTTGCCGATCTGCTGGCCATTCACCAGCAGAGTAAGCTGCCCCTTCTGATCAATCCAGGAAGGGGGCAGACATGACTTATAAACCTATGGAACACGACTGTCCATCTGTTGATTGCAGCAGCACTGCCGCTCGAAGCCAGGTTCTCACTGGCCGGCAAGGTGATCCCCTCTTGCCCTTTCCCTTTTTCTTCTGCTCTCGCTTTCTTTATGGCACTCCTTCAATGGAATATCAGAAGCATTTGTTCCAACCGAGATGAATTACAATTACTTCTTCGATTGCGCTGTCCACTTGTAGTCGGTCTCCAAGAAACGAAGCTACACCCAAACGATCATATTAATTTCCCACAATATACATCCGTGCATTTTAGCTTCTGTGGTTGGTGTTCCTACCCAAGGAGGTGATATGCTGCACATTCGGAAAGACGTCTATTATCATCCCATCCCACACAAAACTCACATACAGACAGTTGCCGTCTGTATCACATTCACCGTTTCTTTGTAATATCTATACTTCATCGTCGTCTGCCGTTCTTACGGCAGACTTACTGGAACTTGATGCTCAGCTTCCTACGCAATTTTTGTTGATTGGCGACTTCAACGCCCACCACACTCGATGGGGTTTTCCAACGTCTTGCCAAAGGAGCTCCCTTTTGGTGCACCTTTTCAACCACATTAATCTTGTCTGGATAAATATCGGCGAACCAACTTTTCTATCGGACACAACGCATACCTATTACCACTTGGACCTCGCAATATGTACTGCTCAACTTGCGGAGACGTTCTCTACGTACATTTCAACGCCGACCTATCTTGGCGAATTGTATCAATTATCAATGACTGCGAGTGCAATGTCGTCATGTAATTAAAGAAAGCAAAAAAGCCTGCTGGATTACTTTCACAAGTTCATTCAACAGATTTACTCCTTCGTCAGTCATCTCGGGTAGCCTACACCAGTTATCTGGCACTAAGGTCAATTCCCTACCCCAGCCTGGACGATGCAAACTAAGTCTTTGTGGACCCTGTTGACATATCCAATGCTTCAGCCCTGTCTTTTGCTGAGGTCTCGAGCTCCGCCGAAAACAGGCAGAGGAGGCACAACAGCCTTCATTTACATCTCCTCATCGAGAAAGTCAAAATGCCACCTTTACCATGCAGGAGCTGGAACATGCTCTCGCCCTGTCCCAGTCATCTACTCTGGGGCCCGATGTCATTCATATTCAGATGCTGAAGAACCTCTCCCCTGCAGGTAAAAGCTTTCTTCTTCGCACCTATAATCACATCTGGATTCAAGGTGAAACGTTCCTCTCCTTCCCCACCACGGCTGGACTCTTCGGTCATGACATCCATCAGTAGACGGCCCCGGCCGTCCTCTGTTTCGCAAGGACGCTCTGTTTGCCGATCTGCCGCCATTTCACCAGCAGAGGAAGCTGTCCCTTCCGATCAATCCAGAAAGGAGGCAGAACAGATGAATGAACCCATGGAACACGACTGTCCATCTGTCGATTGCAGTAGCAGTGCCCCCTCGCAGCTAGGCCCTCAGGGGCCATCGTGATCCCCTCTTGCCTTCTTCCTTTTTCTTCTTCTGCTTTCTTCATGGCACTCCTTCAGTGAAACATCAGAGGCATTTGTGCCAACGGCGATGAATTAAGACAACTCCTTCCACTGCACACCCCGCTTATAGTGGGTCTACAAGAAACGAAACTCTGCCCAAACGATCATGTCAATTTCCCACAATATACGTCTGTGCGTTTTGATTTACCTCCTGTGAAATGCTTCCTGCCCATGGAGGTGCTATGCTGCTCATTCGACAAGACGTCTATTATCATCCCATCCCACTGCAAACTCTCCTAAAGGCAGTTTCCGTCTGTATCACCATCCCCACATTCACCTTCTCTCTCTGTAATATCTATACTTCGTCGTCGTCTGCCGTTCTTAGGGCAGAATAACTGCACCTTGTCGCTCAGCCTCCTACGCCATTTTTGTTGATTGGCGACTTCAACACCCACCATCCTCTATGGGTCTCTCCAGCTTCTTGCCAGAGAGGGCTTCCTTTTGGCAGACTTTTTCAACTACTTTAACCTTGTCTGCCTAAATACCGGCGAACCAACTTTTCTATCCTGAAGGACGCATACCTATTCCCACTTAGACCTCGCAATATGCACTACTCCACATGTGCAACGTTCGAATGGTATGTTCTGTCTGATAGGTATTCGAGCTACCATTTCCCCAGTACAATTTCTCTACTACATCAAATCACTTCTCCATGTTCCACCAGCTGGAACATCTCCAAAGCCAAATGGGGGCTCTATTCTTCCATGGCGGTTTTCCATGATCAGAATTTTCCCAGCTGTGACAGTCAGGTCAACTACCTTACGGACATCTTCACCACCGCCGAATATTCCATACCCCAAACTTCCACCTATCCACGTAGGGTCCCAGTTCCCTCGTGGAATGCAGCATGTAGCATCTTGAGCGTAGCACTTTTCGCCATTTCAATCCACCCACTTATGGATTGTCTCCCAGCTGATGTTTCGGGCTCCATGTTTGTGGACGACTTCACGATCTATTGCAGCGCTCAGAGAACATGTCTCCTGGAGCGACGTCTTCAGCATTTTCTTGGTAGTCTCTATTCCTGGAGTGTCGCAAACGGCTTCCGTTTCTCCCATGAGAAAACGGTCTGTATTACTGTATCAACTTCTGGAGATACAGAGAATTTCTTCCACAATCTTCCATCTCGGCCCCGTCGCTCTCTCAATTGCGGAGATGACGACACTTTTAGGGCTAACGTTGTATAGAAAGATAGCTGGTCTCCAAATGTGTCTTCTCTGGCTGCCCGCTGTACTCTTCCCTTAACGTTCTGCGTGTTCACAGTGGTATTTCATGGGGCGCGGATCGTACCGCCCTGCTTCACCTTGATCAGTCCACTGTCAGATCAAACTGGATTACGGGAGCTTCTTGTACTCTTCTGCACGGCCGTCCATTTTACGCCGTGTTAACACGATCCTCTATCGGGGTTACGCCTGGCGATAGGAGCATTTAATACAAGCCTTGTTGGAAGCCTCTATGCCGAAGCTGCCGAATTGCCTTTGACCTATCGGCGTAACATGCTGCTGAATCGGTACGCATGCTATCTGTCAATACCCTACCAGCCTTCCTATCCATCAGACTTTAATGACTCCCTCAATAGCCAATACGGGCTGTCCGTGACTGCCCTGCTCCCTCCTGGGGTCCGTTTTCATTGCTTGCTTCAGCAGCTCGATTTCCCTCCAGGGGCCCAAGTTCTTTTGTGGGTACGTGTATGGCGCGCACGGGCCCGAGCTGGAGCAGTCTTTCTTCTGCCCCAGGCTGCTTCACTTTCCCTCCCGGTTTATGCCTTCACCCGGAGACGGGCATATTTCGTGAGCTACGGTGGTTCTTGTTGTCGTTTCTCTTCCTTCGTTCCTTCCTTTCTTACCCTTTGTTTCTGTCTTTCTCTATTTGTACTCTCCTAGCCTTCTCCTCCTCCTCATTAGTCTCCGCCTTGGCGTTTGAGACACTTCTTTCCTTCTTTCTCTTCACTTCCTCTATTCTTCTTCTTTCCTCCCTGTGCGTGTCTGAAGGCCGACCCACGCATTATCATGCGTAGCAGGTGACGGGGTAACGCGTAATTCCCTGCCCCGGGTAGACAAGTAAGGCACATACGTACTCCCTGGTAAAGGCCAGGCCCAGGGAGGGGTGATTACCCGAGCTGGTACCTTCCGAATGTGCCGATTGGTCCCTCCGTCAGTTCTCGGGAGGTGTGACCTGAGGTGTGAACAATCACCTAAGGCGGGTAAACCCTCGGAGAGGGCCCCCACTAGGAAGGAGCGCGCCATCGGAGACGCCGGTAATCACGGGGGACACTTCCGCGATGACTTCCTTCTCTTCTTTAGTGACGTTGACCCAGAAACATAAGTTAGATTCGCCTCAGCAAAAAAAGACTCTGCCTAATGTACCTAAATTTCTTGTTGTCTCTCGCACCGATGGAAAGGATTTCAATTCTGTCAATCCTTTTGTTATACAGAAAGGCGTAGATGCAATTGCTGGCCCTGTTCACGTCAGCGCAATGGCACATTGTTGCTGGAAGTGGAAAGTGCCTTCCAAGCTCAGAAACTACTCCGGACTACACTGTTACACACGTTTCCTGTCAAGGTGGAAGCACATCGCACACTCAACTCGTCACGGGGGGTAGTCTTCACGAGATCCCTTGACGGGTTGTCTGATGAAGACATCCAATCGTATATGTCCGACCAGGGTGTGACAGCCGTCCATAGGGTCATGAAAAAGGTCGATAAGCAACTGACACTGACTCGTACTGTGTTTTTGACGTTCGACAGAGTTGACCTCCCGTCGAAGGTCAAAGCAGGGTATGAAGTCATCTCCGTCCGCCCTTATGTACCTACCCCAACGCGCTGTTTTCAGTGTCACAGGTACAACCATACCCGTGAACATTGCCCACATGCAGCAAAGTGTGTCACTTGTGGTAGGGACGCCCATGAGGGGGATTGCCCACCTCCGTCCCCTCACTGCCTAAACTGCAACGGTGACCATGCGGCTTCCTCTCGTGACAGCCCTGTATACAAGGATGAGAAGGTAATCCAGCAAATTCAGGTTACGGAGAAGGTATCGACATCTGCCGCTCGAAAGTTGTTCGCGAGTCGAAAGCCCACTGTCCCCCCAGCGGGTACATACAGTAAGGTCCTCACCTCAACTGGACCTACCAAGGATTCCAGTACCCAGACTTGTGACTTCACTTTCACTGACACAGTTGTGCGATCTGCCAGCCCGAAGATTACCCGTTCCACGTCCCCGCCTCCTCCTGCTGCTTCTAAGGTACAGTCTTTATCAACCTCTAGTAAACCGCGGGCACCTAAACAAGATGCCCGGACATTGAAACAGGAACCCGTCCGTGAGGATTTTCTGCGTTCTCAGGCTTCCCAACCGTCAACTGCCTCTTCCCGCCGTCACTCTTCCAGAAGAGCTGACAAGAAAAAGAGTTCCTCTCCTTCCCCGACGAGGCGTGACCCATCCGTCACGCCGTCCAACAGTTGCCGGCCTCGGCTGTCTTCTGTTTCACCAGGTCGATCCGTCTGCCGGGCACCCGGCCCTCTACCGGCGGTGGAAACTGCCCCTCCTGATCAACTCGGGGAGGTGGCAGGTGCGTTGGTTGAACCTATGGACCACGACCCTTTGCCCCTGGACAGCGATAGCAGTGCTCCCTCGAAATCCGGTCCTCAGTGGCCGTCGACGTGACCCCGCTTGCTAGTTGTTTTTTATCCTTATTTCTTCTCTCGTTTTTATCATGGCGCTCCTTCAATGGAATATTCGCGGCATTCGTTCTAATCGGGAGGAGTTAAAACTACTCCTTCGATTGCACTGCCCGCTTCTAGTCTGCCTCCAGGAAACTAAGTTGCGTCCACGTGATCGTGCAGACTTTCCACACTACACCTCTGTGCTGTTCGACCTGCCACCCGTGGAAGGTGTCCCAGCCCATGGAGGGATTCTGATGCTCCTTCGAGACGATGTCTATTTCCATCCCATTTCCTTGCACACTCACCTACAGGCAGTTGCCGTCCGCATCACTTTATCCACATTTACCTTCTCCCTCTGTAATATCTATTCGCCATCGTCATCTGCCCTTACTAGGGCAGATGTGCTACACCTTGTTGACCAGCTCCCTTCACCTTTCGTGTTGGTAGGCGATTTTAATGCCCACCACCCCCTATAGTGCTCTCCGGCACCTTGTCCGAGAGGCTCCCTTTTGGTGGACCTTCTCCAACACCTCGATCTAGTCTGCCTCAACACCGGTGCACCGACCTTCCTTTCAGACACAACACACACTTACTCCCATATAGACCTCGCAATATGCACTCCTCAGCTTGCCGGTCGGTTTGAGTGGTTTGCACTTTCTGACACGTACTCAGTTGACCATTTCCCTTGTATCATCCACTTCCTGCATCATTCCCCATCTCCTCGTCCCACCAGTTGGAACATTTCCAAAGCCAACTGGGGCCTTTATTCTTCCATGGCTGTTTTTCACGATCAGAATTTTCCCAACTGTGACAGTCAGGTCGACTACCTCACAGAGGTTATTCTCACCGCTGCTGAACGTTCCATACCTCGTACATCCTCTACTCCACGTCGTGTACGAGTCCCTTGGTGGACTGCAGCCTGCCGCGATGCGCTTAGAGCCTAGCGCCGTGCTTTACGCACCTTCCGCCGCCACCCAACTTTGGAGAATTGCATCAATTATAAACGTATGAGAGCGAAATGTCGTCGTATCATAAACGACAGCAAGAAAGCTTGCTGGACTGCTTTTACTAGTTCTTTTAACCGTTTTACTCCCTCCACGGTTGTTTGGGGTGGCCTACGCCGTTTATCCGGCATCAAGGTCCACTCCCCGATTCCTGGCCTGACCGTGGAGAACGCAGTCCTCATGGACCCCGCTGATGTTTCCAACGCATTGGGCCGTTTCTTTGCGGAGGTTTCGAGCTCTGCCCATTACCACCCTGCCTTTCTCCCTCGCAAACAGGTAGAGGAGGCACGGCCGCCTTCTTTCCACTCTTTTAATCGTGAAAATTATAACGTCGCCTTCACCATGCAGGAGCTAGACCGTGCTCTCGCCCTGTCCCGATCTTCTGCTCCCGGGCCCGATTCCATTCATATTGAGATGCTGAAGAACCTCTCTCCTGCGGGCAAGTGCTTTCTTCTTAGTACCTATAATCGCATATGGACTGACGGTCATGTTCCCACAAGTTGGCGTGAAGCCATTGTTGTCCCCATCCCCAAACCAGGGAAGGACAAACACCTTCCTTCCAGTTATCGCCCCATTTCTCTGACGAGCTGCGTCTGTAAGGTGATGGAACGCATGGTTAACGCTCGGTTGGTCTGGCTCCTCGAATCTCGCCGCCTCCTGACGAATATCCAATGCGGTTTTCGTCGACACCGCTCTGCTGCTGACCACCTCGTTACGTTGTCGACCTTCATTATGAACAACTTTCTAAAGAAGCGTCAAACAGTAGCAGTGTTCTTCGACTTGGAGAAGGCATACGATACCTGTTGGAGAGCGGGCATTCTCCGCACATTGCACACATGGGGCCTTCGGGGCCGCCTTCCTCTTTTCATTCAAGCGTTTTTGGTGGATCGCAAGTTCCGGGGAATGGGTGGACTCTGTTTTGTCAGATACCTTTTGCCAGGAGAATGGGGTACCACAGGGCTCCGTCTTGAATGTGGCGCTCTTTGCCATTGCAATCAATCCGATCGTAGATTGCCTTTCAGCCGACGTCTCCGGATCTCTTTTTGTTGACGATTTCGCAATTTATTGCAGCGCCCAGCGGACGTGTCTCTTGGAGTGTTCTCTTCAACGCTGTCTTGACCGTCTATATTCCTGGAGCATCGCAAACGGCTTCCGATTCTCTACTGAGAAAACGGTGTGTATAAACTTCTGGAGATACAAGGAATTTCTTCCACCTTCTCTACATCTCGGCCCTGTTGCTCTCCCTTTCGTGGAGACTACGAAATTCTTGGGACTCATATTGGATCGTAAACTTTGCTGGTCCACACACGTGTCCTACCTGGCTGCCCATTGTGCCCGGTCCCTTAACGTTCTTCGTGTCCTCAGTGGCACGTCATGGGGAGCGGATCGTACCATCCTGCTTCACCTTTACCAGGCCACTGTTCAGTCGAAGCTCGACTACGGAAGCCTTGTGTACTCTTCTGCACGGCCGTCGATTCTCCGCCGTCTCAACTCTATTCACCATCGGGGTTTACGTCTTGCGACCGGTGCATTTTATACTAGGCCTGTTGAGAGTCTGTATGCCGAGGCTGCTGTATTACCTTTGACCACTCGGCGTGACATACTCTTGTGTTGGTACGCATGCCGCCTGCGGTCGATGCCCAACCATCCATCTTACCAAGTATTTTTTGACGACTCACTCGATCGCCAATATCAGTTGTCTGCGATTGCCTTGCTTCCACCTGGAGTTCGGTTTCGCCGCCTACTACAACGGCTCGATTTTACCCTTCCTTCCACCCTTCGGTTGAGCGAAAGCCCATTGCCCTATGGCATCAGGCCCACGTTCACACTCACCTCGAACTTAGTTCGCTCCCCAAGGAGAGCACTCCGGATTTGGTATACCGATCGAGGCTTATCGAACTCCGTTCGCGGTTCGATAATGCCATATTAATTTACGCTGATGGTTCCAAGAGCACTGCCGGTGTCGGATCTGCCTTCGTCGTCGGGGACAACCGGTTCCAATACAAGCTCCCCGACCGGTGTTCGAGTTTTACGGCTGAGCTTTTTGCCCTCCACCAGGCCGTTTTGTACACCTGCCGCCACCGCCAACCTTTCTATGCCATATGTTCGGACTCCCTTAGTGCCCTGCAGAGTCTTAAGGACCCTTTCTCGAACCATCCTCTCGTGTATCGGATCCAACGCTCCCTCCAGTTGCTCGCTGATGACAGCTGTCACGTTTCTTTCCTGTGGGTCCCTGGCCACGTGGGAGTGCCTGGGAATGAGACCGCCGACATAGCAGCCAAGGCCGCAGCTATTTTGCCTCGCATGGCTACCTTTTGCGTCCCATCGGACGATGTTCAACGGGCTCTTCGCCGGAGTATCGTGTCGCAATGGCACAGTGCGTGGTTTTCAATGTACAACAATAAATTGAGAACTGTAAAACCGATCCCGACCGCTTGGAGGACCACCTCACGCCCCTCTCGGCGAGAGGAGGTCCTCCTGGCCCGGTTGCGGATTGGTCACTGCCGTTTCAGCCACCGTCACTTGCTCTCTGCAGACCCTGCACCACTGTGCTCCTGCGGTGAACTGCTGACAGTGCGACATGTTTTACTGACTTGTGTTAATTTTAATCATCTCCGTGCAGCCCTTCACTTGCCGTCTACTCTGGAGGAAATTGTAGCTGATGACACACGAGCAGCTGCTCGAGTTTTGCGTTTTATCAACTTGGCCAACTTATCCAAGGATATTTAACCCTTTTGTCTTTTATCTTTCGTCTTAGCCTCTTGTTGACGTTCTGACAGTCACCTTTTTTCTTTGAGATCATAGCGAATCTCTGTTCTTGGCTGGGTGCTAATGACCATAGAAGTTGTGCGCCCTAAAACCACAAAAAAAAAAAAAAAAAAAAAAAAAAAATAGGCAGCTCGATTTTAACCTCCCTTCCACATTTCAAACAGGTGAGAGAGCAGTGCCACCTTGTCTTCAGGCTGAAGTTCGCGTTTACCTTGAACTCACCTCACTCCCAAAGGAGAGTACTTCGGATACGGTTTACCGCTCGAGGTTCTTGAACTTTGTGCTCGACTCGATAATTCTATATTCATCTACACAGACGGCTCAAAGACCAATGAACGTTTCGGATGTGCGTTTGTCATCGGGGCTTCATGACCACTGCTCGAATTTCACAGCTGAGCTTCTTGCCCTCTATTAGGCAGTACTATGTACCAACACCGCTATCCTTCCTGTCATCCGCTCTGACTCCCTCAGCGCCATTCGGAGGCTGATCCTATTATGCACCGAATCAACTGCTCCCTTCAGTTATTAGCTGCCGACGACCCTCGTGTACACCTCCTGTGGGTATCTGGCCACCCAGGCCTGCCTGGTAACGAGGCTGCTGATGCCGCTGCCAAGCCTGCAACTCTCCTACCTCGGACAGCTACGTACTGTGTCCCATCGAATGATATTCTTTCCTGTCGCATTTTATCGTCGTGGCATAATGTGTGGTCCTCGCTAACAAATAATCTCAGAACCATTAAACCGCTCCCGCTGGCTTGGAAGACCCCCTCAGGCCGCTCGCAACGAGAAGAGGTCATCTTGGCCAGGTTGCAGATCGGACATTGCCTGTTCGGCCACCGCCACTTGCTAACTGGTCACCCCGCACCACTAGGTTCCTGTGGTCACCCGCTGACGGTGAGCCATGTTTTATTGTTGTGTCCTAATTTTAATCCTGTTCGTATTGCACTGAATCTACCGAATACCCTAGAAGAAATTTTAGCTGATGACATACGAGCTGCTGCTTGAGTCTTGGATTTTATCACCATGACTGATTCATCAAAGGACATTTAGTTAGTCCTTTTGACATATTTTACCGTATGTTTTTAGCTACATTCAAATAGTGTCCTTATCCTTCGATATATCTGAGTTCTGATTCGGGCGCTAATGATGTCACAAGCTGTGCGCCCTAAAACAAAACAAAAATCCACGTCGCATTAAATTTCCTGTGTGATGAAAGTCATATGTCAGGTCTGGTAAATTAAATTAAATAAATAAAAACAAATTAGCAGTCTAGGCTGTAGTTGTATATAATAAGTATACGGGATCAGATCACCCCAAATCAAAATGACAAACTTGTACTCTTTAATTTCCTTTAAGCGGCTGCTTCGGGCACAAGCATGCCGTGCGGTTCCAGGAGCCTTGTCAAGGACTGTGCGGCCGCTACCGCATTAGCTTAGAGATTCGCGTGCGTGTGTGTTTTGTCCTTAGGTTAGTTTTAGCTTAAGTAGTTCGTAAGTCTGGGGACTAATGATCACAGTAGTTTAGTCTCATAGAATTATAAACGTTTGAACATTTAGCTCAAGCACATGCGCAGAATTGAGATCGCATTTAAGTAGCACTTTTGACAACTTGGAATGTTTAAGCAGTGAGAACAAGCAGTCACTCAACCCGGAAAAATATATCTGCCGCTCTAAACCTGCAAAATCCGTACATGAGCTCTACGAGTTGTTAGGGTAAGGGGTAGTCTCCACGTGAGGCGCGTTTACGTTGTCTGATTTTGTTGTTTCCTCTTTAACTGTAATATGCTATGAAAGAAAAACGGATTTGTGTGTGTGTGCGAGATATCAAGTGGATTATTCAATCACTAAAGGGTAACGTAATGTGACAGTTATTAGACAATTAATCGTCTTACAGAACGCTATATTCATTTTTGTCGGTTTGCTAAATGAATGTTGCTTTTATTATTGAACTACAATGAAGTGTTCTTACGCTACAGTGCGCGTAAATTTATGTGAAACAATACTCCATACTACTGGTCTGTATTACTGTTCGCTCGATAAGAAGGGTAATTTTAATTCTGTGGTTCGAACATCATTAACAAATCACAAATTCTATACTAAATAACTAAACATGAGAGAATACTCAAAGAAACTTGGCATTCCGCGAGGGACACCGAAATGCTTAATACTGGATACTAAAAATGTGCAGGCTGATTAAACTAAACTTCAAAACTGTCAAAATAGCACCTATGCAGAATAACGTCATATTTCAACGTGATATTATCGGACGAGGGGCAAAACCTATGGCAGAAGAAAATAGTGGAAATTGATCAACAGACGGCGCTGTAAGCTTCATAATTTGTTAGACTACAAAAGAGTAATTAATCATACAACAATGCCTAAGGTATCAGACGTTAAACGAACGGTACTAATCAGTGTGCATGGTTGTACAAGTGTAATAACTTTAGTTACGTAAGCCAATCCACGACGGCAAGGTCACTTCACAGCGGATGGGAAAAATCAGTATTTAATGGTCCTGGGGCCAGAAACCGGACTGATAACCGTTGCTGTTTAGTCCCTTCCAAAAACCAACCAACCAGCCAGAAACCGCATAACGAACATCAATCACCGCGTAAAAATCATGACAAAATAAAATCGAATTTCTAATTTTCTTGTGACTGGCGCAAAAGCTGTTCAGTAATCTGTCCAACGTTTGCTGCAAATAGAGAAACTGCCTGCTCAACATCTGATCGAAGTGTTTCCACGATCACTATGTTGCGCAATGCATGCCTTCAATGCAGCTACGTTCGCAATCAGAACACAATATTTCTCAGATAGCTCCACAGCCAGACGCCACACGGATTAAGATCAGGTAATTGGGACAGCCAGGCTGTAGGGAAAGGAAGCTGATGATGCTAGCTTTCTGAAATGGCGCTTCAGCAGCTGAGCAACTGGATTTGCAATGTGCGGAGGTGAGCCTTCTGCATAAAAATGATTCCATTCACACATCCACGCTGTTGGAGAGCCGGAAATGACGTGGTTGCGCAAATGACACTAATAGCACTTACTAGTGGCGGTACAGGTAACACGACCGGAAGCACCTGTCTCTTCGAAAAATATGGTACTATTATGATGCCAGGATGAAACGGTACTGGTTGATTTGCGTGTGGATTTGCCGTTGCATAAGTCCGCCTCGGTTGCACAGTGGTAGAGTGCCAGACTACAAATCTAAAGGTCGCGGGTTCGATCCCCGCCAGGTCCTAGGATTTTTATCTGTCACTTTCCACTTCTTTCACCTCTGGCAGTATTGTTCATGTGAAAAATACCGAGTAACACCGTGGTTCGGAACCCACGTTAAACTGTAGGTCCCCCTATAAACTGGCTGGGTAAGTCAGTTCGAAGGTCGGAGGAAGGCAACGGCATACCACCTCCAAACAGGACCATGCCTAGTAAAGCACTGTGGTGTTCAAACCAATCTTCGGATTGTTGACTGCTTTACCTTTTTATATTCGAAAATTGTGTATATTGACATATCCTGTCAGATGGATGTGGGATTCGTTTCTCCACAAAATCTTCCACAGCCATTCATCGTCCACGGCCAAGCGAGCAAGAAATTCTAAAGCAAAAGTCACTTGCTGGCAGGTCAACAGTAAGCAACTCGCGCACATGGGTAATTTTGAATATATAGCAAAGAAGGGTGTTTGTAGGATTTTAAGCAGCGTGCTCACGGGTTTGTCCCATGTTTCGGCAATTATCCGTAATACACCTTTGCACACCCCCACTCGACTTCTGCATTGCTGTGGTCACTTCTTCCACTGACGTAGAATCAGTTCGTTTCCTCCCTTACCACGTTGCACACCAAAGGAACCGATCTTTTCTAATATCAGAATCGTTTTCGCAGCGACGAATTAGCCATGCGTATTGGAGCGCTGGCCGCGGTGGAGTAGCCGATCGGTCTAAGGCGCCTCGCTGCAGAGCGCGTGGTTGCTCGCCGTCGGAAGTTCGAGTCCTCCCTGGGGCATGGGTGTCTGTGTTTGTCCTTAGGTTAGTTTACCTTAGGTTAAGTAGTTTGTAAGCTACGGATTGATGACCACGCAGTTTGGTCCGATAGATTTACAAACATTTGAACATTTTGGAGCGCTGTGCTGCGATACGTGCGGCCGCTCGCCGTCGGGGGTTCGAGTCCCCCCTCGGGTTGAGTGTTTGTGTTGTCCTTAGGTTAGTTTACCTTAGTGTAAGTAGTTTGTAAGCTAAGGATTAATTACCAAGTAATTAAGTCCGATAGGTTTACAAATATTAGATTAGATTAGAATCATTTTCTCCAGACCCACGGCAGTCATCGAACCATAAGTTTTCCCCCTTTTCCGATAATACTCTGTAGATAGTTAACATCATTCTGACAAGTGGTGTTATTTTTACACCGATTTTAAAGTTTAATTACAATCACTCTGTCCATCTCGACAAACAAACGCCTTCATAAAGCTGAATTTTGCTTTTAATTAAGATTACAAAAATTACAATGCTCCTGGCGAATTGTCTGTGTTATTTTACGAGAACAGAGGATCTGTTAAATGCTACAAGATTCTATAAAGAAACACAAATGTTCACTTGAAGATAATCAAGCAGGCAAATTTGATAAGTAGTTTGGAATAAATTATTTCATTTAAAACATATTAACAGCTTTAACAGGAAAATGTTTTCTTTCACATCATTCCTCCATGAAACAAAGTTGTTAGATCGCAGGCCACATTTTGACATCTGTCTGACAAATTATCTAGGCATTCTTACTTAATTTGTATTGTTTACATTTTAAATTTGCAAAACATCCTTACTTGGTAAATTAGCGGGTTAGATTGGTAGCAAACTGTACAGTATTTTAAATTTTAACGTTTTTATTTGTTGCATTTTTAATATCCTAATTTAGGTTTCGTTTAGTCACATTAATAAAACAACAACATTTACCTCACATATTTCGGCACTGTCGCTGCTCTGTATAACTGTTTGCCATTATATAGAAATGCCGGGCATACTGTTTAACGAGACCGCGGATTAATGGTCAGCTGTTAATCCACCAGTACGCTAGACAATCCAACCAGAAACGGGACAAGTGGCGTTTCACAAAATACAGGTTTGTACGTCATCGCAACTGCGTATGATCTGAAACGCCTTTCTGGAACTTGAAAACAGCATATTGAAGGAACCGTCCATGACCAATACCTCCAACTCACCTTGGCGTAAGGCCTGCTGTCACCTCAAGTAGCCGGAGGTTAAAGGTGTCAAGGTCTAGAGCAAGAAGAAAATTAACGATTTTTCATGTCCCTCTGAAGGCTTTCATTATTTTTTCTTACTTCACATTTGTAACACGCCCTGGAACCTGAAATAACATTTAATTCCTGTTTACCTTTTGATTCAGGTCTCAAGCACTGTAAGTAATTCCAGCTTTTTTTATGTTTTCTCCTACATCTCTAACACTACCTAAGCCGATGGAAAGTGATGATTTTACAACGAAGGTACTTTTAATCTTCATGACACACAAAACAATGCAGTAAAATTTTAAAGATTTTTGACGTGGAGTGACTGTTCCCTTTGTGGGCCAAGTACCTCCCACATGGCTTCGTTATCAAAACATATAGTACAGTAGAATTTCATTCGTATGTAGGAGGCAAAATGAGCCCCCCATGCTACAAGAAAAACATTACTCCGAGAATCAGAAATAAGCATTCCCATGTGTAGTTTCCACTGTTTATGCATAAACTGTCAGTCCACCAACATCTACATAAATACTTTGCAAATCACATTGACGTTCATGGTAGAGGGGTCATAGAACCATTTTTTATATTTCTCTACCGTTCCACTCTCTAATAGTGTGCGGGAAAAAGGAACATCCAAATCTTTCCTTTTTTCATCCGACTTCTTATTTTTTAAGATTATGACTCCATGTCACCCTATGTAGGTTGGTGCCAACAAAATACGTTCGCTTTCGCAAGAGAAATTTGGTGGAAGAATTTCGCAAATCTCGCCCCCAACGAATAACGCCTTTCTTTTAACGATTTCCACCCCAAGTCGTGCATAATTTCCGTGACACTCTCCCCCCTATATGGCGACACCACAAAACAAGCGGCCCTTCTCTGAACTTTCTCTACATCATCCGTCAGTCCCACCTGGTGTGTATTCCAAAATGCACAACAATACTCCAAAATAATATAAGTGTAGTGTAGGCAGTTTCTTTAGTAGAAACTGTGGTGCACTTCTAAGTGTTCTGCCAATGAAAAGTAGCCTGTGGTTCGCCTTCCCTACGATATTTTCTGTGTATTCTTTTCAGTTAACGTGGTTCGTAATTGTAATTCTTAGGTATTTAGTTGAATTTACGGCCTTTAGATTTCGCAGATTTATCGTGTAAATGACGTTTAACGGATTTCTTTCAGTGGTCATATGGATGACGTCACAAGGCACACTATTAAGGTTCAATTGCCAATTTTTGTACCATCCAGATATTTAAATCATTTTACAGCAGCGTTTGATCTTTTGGTGACATTATTAACCGATAAACAACAGCATCTTTTTCGATCAGTATAAGAGAGCTGCTCACATTGTCTATTAAAATAAGGAAGAGTAGGGCCCTATGACACTTCCCAGTGGAACACCAGATATCACTTCTGTTCTACTTTCAGTCAATGACAACGTACTGTGGCCTTTCTGACAGCAAGATGAGAATCCAATTGCAAACTGTGGCTGTATTCCATAAACACGCAATGTGATTAGAAGACGCTTTTGAGGTATTATCAAAAGCCTTCCGAAAATCTAGAAACACGGAATAAATTTGACAGCCCTTGTCGATAGCATGCATCATATGTGAGTAAATATCTAGTTGTGTTTAAAAAAAACGACACTTTCTGAATCCGTGTTAACCATTGGTGAATAGGTCGTTCTCTTAGAATCAGAAATAGTTCATAATATTTTAGGATACACGTTCTACAATCCTGCTGCATATCGACGTCAATGATATAGGCCTGTAATTCTACGGATCACTCCTATTGTCTTTCATGAATATTTGCGCAACCTTTGCAACTTTCCAGCTGAGCGAACGGTTGTATATGATAGCTGGGTATGGAGCTACTGCATCAGCATACTCTGAAAGGAACCTAATTGGTGTACAATGAGGATCGGGAGACTTACTTTTGTTAAGTGATTTAAGTTGCTTTAATACTCCAGGAATATCTACTTCTAAATCAAGCATGCTGGTAGTTGTGCTTCATTCGAATTCTGGAGTATTTGCTTCGTCGTATTTGGTGAAGGGATTTCGGAAAACTGTGTTTAGCAATTCTGCTTTAGAAAAGCTGTCATCCGTAGCATCACAATTGCTGTCGCGTAGTGAAGATATTGTTTTGCCGATAGTATTCTTTACATACGACCAGATTTTTTCGGAGTATTTATAAAATTACGTGACAGGACTGCGTTGTGGAACTATTAGCCTATAAATTTCACGCATTGAAGTACGAGCTACATTTCGAGTTCCTGTTTTAGGGGGGGGGGGGGGGGGGTGTCTGTTTAAATTTCACATGATATTTTTCTTTGCTTTTGCAAGAATGGTGTGACCTGATTTGTGTACAACGCAGAATCACTTCCCCCCCTCCTCCCCCCCCCCCCCCCCACACACACATGCTCGAGGTAGGACTCGAACCTGCTACGGAAACCAGCCGCGCAGCACACTCCGCAGGAAGGGTACGGCCATAGTGGGCCACCACACGCTTCCAGCTTGGTGGCGGCAGGGAGGCGGCTGGAAAACCCAGTGGGTGATCCCATTGGGGTGGCCATAGTGCACCCGCGCGGCCGCCTCAGCTCGCTCACGTCGCTTTCACAGGCGCGTGCAAGAAAGAATTTATGCTTCTTGTTCCGCTCTCAGCTCGCGGGTGCCGAGATTTCAACGCTGGGCGCTGCGCGTCCCGTTTAGTGGGAGCTGATAAAGACGCGTTTATCTCAAAAGTGTTGAATGAAAGGCCGTTAATTCACTGTAGCCGAATTTTGTTGAACTTTTGTAGACTCGCACAACCGGTTTTGCAAAGTCTTTAATTGCATCTTGTTGTTCATATGAATGCAAGAATGAATAGCAAACAACTACACATTCAAGATAATTTACGTGTAGATAGGTTATTTAGCTGAGAATATGAAATGGTTACTTCTTTGCTAAGGGTTACACGTGAAATTGGCTTTTTGCTGCCATTCCATGTCAATTTATCTTACCAAAAAATTTTTTGTTCTTGAGCGGTATAAAATGTTGGCATGTGATTGGGAACCTTGACAGCGAAATAATTGTAACTGCTGACCTACTATAATCTCAAAATACATACACTGTGACAGACAGTACACTGTCAGTTATAATATAATTTCAAGTAAAAGTAGTCTTGGTTGCAAAGTAGTGGTATTAATAACCAATGACGCGTTCTGCCCTCACAGCAGGCCATCATCTTATCTGCATGATAAACGTTACATATGCAGTACTACAACATTTAAAGTAATGAAACAGGGGCTGTTGGAGTAATTTGCGTAACGTTTGTCATGCAAATAATGTGATGATACCCTGCTGTGAGTGTGAAACGCGTCATTGGTAATTAATAACACCACTTTGCAACCAAGACTGTTTTTACTTGAAATTAAAATTTGACTGTTTGCTGTATCAGCAACACCATGGACTATAGAAAACCTTACATAATTACATTGTATATATATATTAAGATTATAGGACATCAGTTACAACTTTTTCCCTGTAATTTTTTTGTAATCTTCATCATTCGTGGATGGTGCCAAGTTATAACAGCAGTTTCATTATAGCGCCACTGATTTACTTGCGTTAAACTCAACTAGAGAGAAGATGCACTTAAGCTGCACATACGAACTGCATATTCCAACTTAACAGTGCCGTTGTAAACATCTTTAATGTCCCCCGCTGTTGTTCTTTATGGAGAAAGTCTGTCAAAAATTCTTCTGGTAATTTTAGACTTACCATTTCTATTGCATCTCGGAAGGGACATTCAACAAAAACACTAGCATTCTCTTTTCCTTAGAACCCTACAGTCCCCATTATGAACTTGCAATTTTCCGTCATTGACAGCTAGCAATCCAAAATTTGTAACTAAATTCATAGAACCAGATTTACTGTCCTTTTTTTATCCGAATTTCTATGCTATTATAATTTTAAAACGAGTTAAAGAACTGGTATCTGTCCCAGATAAAGTTATTTTCTGTTGGCTCGGGCATGTGCTTTAGTATCAAGGTTGACTGACTGAGCTGCAGGCTAGAGGCTCAGTAGTTGTGCACACGGCTCGCCGAAGGAGAGCGCGCGGCGCCAGCGCCCTCAAATTTCAACACCCTGTTCTCTTTACTGGAGCGATGTATCGCTTTCTTTTCAGCTTTAAAAACAATTTCACAATGTTGGCTACATTTCGTACGCAGTAATGTATAACCTGAAGTTAACCAAACGAAAAGTAGTCAGCGACTATATTTTTCACTGCACAAGCTTCACATGTTATGCAATAGGTTAACTGGAAATTAAGTATCGTAATAACTATGGCGAATACCGGAAAAACAGACACTCCGTTATGAAGCTCTTATGTTAGCCTGCAAGATGTGCAAAACTCAGTGATGTAAGGCAATTAGTTTCCTCAAAATCGAGTGAGAAGTATCCTACGCCAAGGGAAACGCAAAGAACCGGAAGAGGTGGTTTTTATTTTTTTTTTTACAGGAGAAGGAGAATTTTTATCGAAAAACTGATACCAGTGTGCGATGTAGCTTTGTTTCATACACATACAATATTTTTTTCAGCAAGAAAATCGAAAAGTAATTTTGGTAATGTATCGGTAATAGGCGGCGCGCGGTTGGCTGCGCACTGTGGCCGCCACCAGCTGCCATCGCGCCGTTGCAGCGCACGAGTGGCGACCGCTGCAGGTTAAAGGTGGGTTGTCCAAGGCGCCATTGCTGCCTGCGGCTGCGATGGATCGGCTCATGACGTCAGAGGCTGGCTGCTCGCGCATGCGCACTTCGAGTTTGGAGTGCGGCGCGCGGCTGATGAGGCGACAATCGCAGGACTGCACCAGTGAGCAGTGTTGCGATTGGAGTCGAACGACTCAAGGCAACGGCTGAAAGATGTCGAGCCAAGCGGACCGAAGAAAAACGGGTATAAGAGTAGACCTGAAATATTCGAAGAAATAAAAGAGAAATGGAGGTTGTAAAAGGAGCTGTTTTGTCCTCTAGGGTTATGGAAATAAAAAATGTGACCGCTGGTAACTAATTTTTTTGTTTAGGTGATCCCACAGGTGTAAGGAAATGAATGACAACGTTAATGTACATACCAATACAGGCCTGTTTTGTGGCGTGTCGTAAAAATTATCTTAGTTTTTATGAACAAAGATAAATGTTGTGGTGTACCATTTAGATTCAAATGTCTCTTGTACGGTATGGATGACATAATCGATATTTTAAAACCTTTTTGGTTTCCATATTCCCTGGAAGATGGTTTAGGACAGAAACCAGTCAGAATGAAATAAATTATAACAAAACAGCAAACAGTCTTACAACTGTTGTTGATACATTTAACAAGCTACAGAAAAATCTTTTGTTTGGTATGTGTTTGCTATTTTTGATCTCCCTTGGAAAAAATTTCAACTGTACGTTTTTGAACACTGGGACTTATTTCAAAGGCAATGCAGAAGGTGTATACAATCAGTTAAAAAAAAGCCTGAGACGTGAGAGATGCAAGCTGCGTCAGGAGTTTCAGATAAACACACTCCTGGTCTTATAAACAGCGCCGCAATCGTAAATAAGAAAATAAAAGAACAGTTACCTCAACATCACTGCGTTTTATTTTTATTTATTTTTTTCAGCTGCACTGATAGATTTGTTGAATCGGTTATAGGATTTTCTTTGTATGTCACTCTCTGCAAGTCCAATTAATGTGCAAACTGGCTGACATTTAATCTAAACTCAAGTATGAATTTCGTGTCGTCATTTAAAAGGTGCCTCTTAATAAAAATGTTTTAACAGCTTTCATGGTCATGTGTCACAAAAATAGAATCAATATATAGAAAACCCTAACAGTCAAAATGTGCAGTGACACAGTGAAGTACACGGCGATTTGATGAAATAAAGAACCAAAACTTCCATCCCTTTGGAGAATACACACACAGCTCCATGACGTCGCACATAGAATTGACACTTAAAAAACTTCCATTGATGATGGTTCACAAATAAAGGAGTGAAGCGCCTTTCATTTAGTTGCAATAGACGGAAATAAACCTCCATAAATATTAAATACTGTTTAATCAATACCTCGTTTCATCGTAAAAAACTATAGTTATTTCTGTATACCTGTAGATAAAAAAGCTTTGAGTATTAATGACTGTGTAAAACATGAAATCCTTCCCAGGCTATCATTTAAAAACAGGGTTCAATATCTTCAACAGTTTAAAAGATGCGATGATTATTACCTCCGCACAATTCAGGTTGCACGTGGAGAGAACTGGCGCGCTAGTCGCGACGCTCCCGTACCGTAGATATACGAGCCAAAATCTCGAAAACGGAGACAGATGCTCTCAACTTTAGAAATAATATCGAATCATTGGCTTCATTTCATCTGCAACGATGTATGACCTAAAATGAAGCATACGCAAAGTAGCCAGCGACTACATTTTTCGATGTAAAAACTTAAAGTTTAATGCAATAGGTTACTTAAAAATTAAGTATCTGAATAACTATGAGAAATTTTGAGAAAATAGACACCTCGTTACCAAGCTGGGGTATGAAACTACAAGATATGCAAAAACCATTTTTTTTTTTTTTTGCCTGTTAGTTCCCTCAAACTCGACAGAGATGCAATAAAAAGTGAAAAAAACATGCGCAACCGAAAGTAGTGCTTTTTAATTTTTTAACGGAAAACGAGAATCTGTAACGAAAAACTAAATATGGGAACTGATGTAGCTTTGCTTCCTTAACATGCAGTATTTTTTACAGCAAAAAAAAAAAAAAATCGGAAATATTATTTTCGTCATGAATTTCCCGAGTCGCCGATCAGGAGTCGCGCCTTGGTAAACGGCAGCGGCTCGCGTCGTGCTCCCGAGTCGCCACCGTCCGCCACGGCCGGAAAAGGGAGGGGGACCGAGCCGCAATCGCAACTAACAGCCGCGTCTTGGACAACCCACCAGGTGGGTTGTCCAAGATGCGGCTGTTAACTGCGATTGCGGCTCGGCCCCCTCCCTTTTTCGGCCTTGGCGAGTCGTGAGCACGACGGGAGCACGACGCGAGCCGCTGCCGTTTACCAAGGCGCGACTCCTGGTCGGCGACTCGGGAAATTCATGACGAAAATAAAATTTCCGATTTTTTTTTTGCTGTAAAAAATACTGCATGTTAAGGAAGCAACGCTACATCAGTCACCACATTTAGTTTTTCTTTACGGATTCTCGTTTTCCTTTAAAAAATTAAAAAATATCTTGTAGTTTCATATCCCAGCTTGATAACGAAGTGTCTACTTTCTCAAAATTCCTCATAGTTATTCAGATACTTAATTTTTAAGTAAACTATTGCATTAAACTTGAAGTGTTTACATCGAAAAATGTAGTCGCTGGCTACTTTGCATATGGTTCATTTTAGGTCATACATTATTGCAGATGAAATGAAGCCAATAATTAGAAATTATTTTTAAAGTTGAGAGCAGGACGATACCTGTCCCCGTTTTCGGGATTTTGGCTCGTATATCTACGGTGTGGAAGCGTCTCGACTAGCGCGCCAGTTCTCTCCATGTGCAACTTGAATCGTGCGGAGGTAACAATCATCACATCTCATAAACTGTTGAAGGTATTGAACCCTTTTTTTAAAATGATAGCCTGGGACTCGAAGGGCACGAAAGGGAAGCATCAGTTGGGAAGGGAGTAAGACAGGGTTGCAGCCTTTCTCCGATGTTATTCAATTTATACATTGAGCAGGCGGTGAAGGAAAGCAAGGAAAATTTTGGAATAGGGATTAAAGTTCAGGGGGAAGAAATAAAAACATTGTGTTTTGCTGATGACATTGTAATTCTATCAGAGACAGCGAACGACATGGAAGAGCAGTTGCATGGAATGGACAGTGTGTTGAAGAGAGCATATAAAATGAACATTAACAAGAGCAAAACAAAAATAATGGAATGCGGTCTTAGAAAATCAGGTGATGCTGAAGGAATTAGATTAGGTAACGAAACAATAAAGGTGGTAGATGAGTTTTGTTACTTGGGTAGTAAAATAACATGCGATGGTCGCAGTACAGAGGATATAAAATGCAGAATGGCAATGGGAAGAAAAGCATTTTTGAAAAAGAGTAATTTGCTAACATCGAATATTAATTTAAGGGTAAGGAAGACTTTTCTGAAGGCATTTGTGTGGGGTGTTGCCTTGTACAGAAGTGAAACATGGACGATAAGCAGTGCGGACAGGAAGAGAGTAGAGGCTTTTGAAATGTGGTGTTACAGAAGAATGCTGAAGATTAGGTGGGTAGATCACTTAACTAATGAAGAGGTACTGAACAGAATTGGCGAGAAAAGGAATTTTTGGCATACCCTGACCAAAAGACGGGATCGCTTGGTAGGACACATTCTTAGACATCGAGGAATCGTAAATTTAGCATTGGAGGGAAGTGTGTAGGGTAAAAATCGCAGAGGGAGGCCAAGAGACGCGTATAGTAAACAGATTCAAGTGGATGTGGGTTGCCGTTCTTATGAGGAGATGAAAAGGCTTGCTCAGGATAGAGTAGGGTGGAGAGCTGCATAAAACCAGTCTCCGGACTGAAGACCATAACAACAACAGCCTGGGAAGGAATTCATGTTTAACACAATCATCAATACTCAAAGCTTTTTTTATCTACAGGTATACAGAAATAACTATAGTTTTTTACGATGAAACGAGGTATTAATTAAACAGTATTTATCATTTATGGAGGATTATTTCCGTCTATTGCAACTAAATGAAAGGTATTTCGCTTCTTTATTTGTGAACCATCATCAGTGGCAGTTTTTAGTGTTAATTCTATGTGCGACTTCATGGAGGTGTGTGTGTATTCTCCCAAGGGATGGACGTTTTGCTTCTTCAATTCATCACATTTTCTATATATTGATTCTATTTTTGTGACAATGACCATGAAAGCTGTTAAAACATTTTTATTAACAGGCACCTTTTAAATGACGACACGAAATTCATACTTGAGTTTAGATTAACTGTCAGCCAGTTTTCACATGAATTGGAACTTGCAGAGAGTGACATTCAGAGAAAATCATATAACCGATTCATCAAATCTATCAGTGCAGCTGAAAAAATAAATAAATAAATAAAAATAAAACGCAGTGATGCAAAGGTAATTGTTCTTTTATTTTCTTATTTACGATTGCGGCGCTGTTTATAAGACCAGGAGTGTGTTTATCTAAAACTCCTGATGCAACTTGCATCTCTCTCGCCTCAGGCTCTTTTTTTTTTTTTTTTTTTTTTTTTTTTTTTTTTTTTTTTTTACTGATTGGATTCACCTTCTATATCGCCTCTGAAATAAGCCCGTTTTCTAAAACGTACAGTTGGAATTTTTTCCAAGGGAGATAAAAAAAAACTAGCAAACACATACCAAACAAAAGATTTTTCTGCAGCTTGTTAAATGTATCAACAACAGTTGTAAGACTGTTTGCTGTTTTGTTATGATTTATTTCATTCTGACCGGTTTCTGTCCTAAACCATCTTCCAGAGAATAGGGAAAACAACTAGATTTTAAAATATCGAAGATGTCATCCATACCATGTACGAGACATTTGAATCTAAATGTTACACCACAACATTTATCTTTGTTCATATAAACTAAGATAATTTTTACAGCACGCCACAAAACGGACTGTATTGGTATTAATGAAAAGATTACATTAACGTAGTCATGCATTTCCTTACATCTGTGGAATTAACTAAACAAAAAAATTAGTTACCACCGGTCACATTTGTATTTCCAAAACCCGAGATAGCCAATACAGCTCCTTTTCCAACCTTCATTTCTGTTTTATTTCTCCGAATATTTTCAGTCTACTCTTATATATGATTACCATGAAATCTAAATCTGTTCAATGTACAAAGGCAATAGCTTAATGGCGAGATGAGCCCATAAGATGAGTGGTTCATATCTGTTTTTCTTCGGTCCGCTTGGCTCCACATCTTTCTGCCGCTGCCTTGAGTCGTCGCCCTGCCATCGCAACACTGCTCACTGGTGCAGTCCTGCGATTGCCGCCGCATCAGCCGCATGTCGCACTCCAAACTCAAAGTGCGCATGTGCGAGCAGCCATCCTGTGACGTCACGAGCCGATCCATCGCAGCCGCAGGCAGCAATCGCGCCTTGGACAACCCACCTTTTTAAGCGGCCGAGCAGCTAGCGGGGAGCCGTTCACTATGGCCGTACCCGAAGGTTGTAAATAGTGTTCACCGCAACTGGAAACAGCGCTCCCAAAGCCGTTTCCACATCCGAAGCAGACTTGCTACATCCCGCGCTGGATCGCGTGAAGCGCGGTCTTCAAATTTTCTTTCATGTTGTTTATCTTATTTCTCTCTGTAAAGCTTCATTCTTTCAACTTAGTTCTCAACATATGAAATTAAAAACAGTCCGCAGGAGCCAGCTCCACAGAGTATGGAGGATGAGACAGGACAGTATTTCATTTTTATCTATTAGTCACGCACCGACAGGGGTGCGTTAGAGTCAAGCTAGAGCCACGAACTGTCTCCCAACGTTTCAGTCTTTTCCATTTCACTTTCTTTCTCAGGCTTCGCAACACGTCTCAATAATACCATTGATTAACAGTTTGTCCCTTTGGCACAAATTCATGGAGAATTAACCGTATAAGCCAAGAGTTTCAGAATGGCTTTGGCATTTGACCTGAAATGATGGCCATTTTAAAACCCCGTGAACCGTTGCTAAAATCGAATATGGTTTCTTTGACATCATTTCCAAACGAAATAAAGTTGTTCGATCGCAGGCCACATTTAAACACCTGTCTGACAAATTATCTAGCCTCTCTTACTTAATTTGTATTGTATACATTTTTAATTTGCAAAACATCTTTACTTGGTAAATTAGCGGTGGTAGCAAACTGTACAGTATTTTAAATTTTAAATGTTTTATTTGTTACATTTTTAATATCCTAATGTAGGTTTCGTTTAGTCACATTAATAAAACAACAAAATTTAGCTCACATATTTCGGCACTGTCGCTGTTCTGTATAACTGTTTGTCATTATATAGAAAAGCCGTAAATACTGTATAACGAGACCGCAGATTCATGGTCAGCTGTTAATCCACCACTACGCTAGAGAATCCAACCAGAAATCATTTTGTGAACCTCTGTAATATCTTTCAAATGTTCGAATGTTTGTTAAAAAAAATGTTGTTCAACTGTTTCTAGAGTCTATGGGACTTAACTACGGGGTCATCAGTCCCTAAAGTTACAAACTACTTACGAACTAGCTAATACTAAGGACGGCACAAATGTCCATGCCTGAGTGGGGATTCGAACCCCCGACCGTAGTGGCCGTGCAGACCGTGACTGGAGCGCCTCATTCCCCTCGGCCACCGCGGCCGGCTGTAATATCTTTTCTTGAATTTAACTAAAAATTTAAAGCAGACGCGTTGCTCCACAAACTCTGTCTTTTCGAAATTAGGAAACTGTGCGACATAACCTTCTACTGAATAACGCATTGCAGAATAGTTGACAGATAATAATGCAACTTCCGGCAGTTACATATTCAACACAGGCGTGTCCAGGGATCCCAAGAGCATCCATTGGTGAGAAATTACGAATGTACTGGAATGATTTGAAATGGCCTTATATTAGCACGTTCGCTGCGGCTGACGCTTATAATCGTTTCCGTGAACAACACGCCAGAGAGGGTAACGTTTTTAAGCGGCGCGTTCGCTAGCTGAGTACTCAGTTTAAAAGTAGTGTATGTTTGTTTGAATGAAGGGATGCTAAAGGTACTAAGTGTCTGGGGCGAGTGTGTCACCATTTTTGTTAAGAGACCGTCCCCGCTAAAATTCCCAAATAAATGTTCTGTTGTGGTTTTGGTTACAAAATAATTTGACTAAGCAATGAGACTTAGTACCTTCCTTTGCACTGTTAGAATAAATTGCAACTGACATGGGATGCAATGATCTTACGTAAATGTGTTTTAGTTTGATGCGCAACGGATTACACTTTAAATTGTACAGTGGTTAATAAATTAACAGTAATTAAACTTGTAAGTTGTCTACACATTAGTGTGTGAGAGAGAATGTGAGCAAAAGAAATGTTCAGATTTGCTAGCGTGCACCATATACCAGTTACCAGACTATACATGTACAATTCGACAGCGAGAGCCAACACAAAGAGCGTGCTAGTACAGTGATAATTTTGTTACTTGAATAAACAGGATGTCAAACAAAGATATTTGATATTAATTAGATACCAAAATCACTGCACTTGATAATGTGCCTACCTGAACAACAATTACCGTACTGATTTAACGTAATAAAAAATGTCCTACAAATCTGGTAATGGTTTCAAGTCTCACTCACTGAAAACATTTCTCATCTCTTTACGTGATCTACTTCTCTTCTGATCAGACAAATCACTTTAACTGTTACTAACATTAACTGACTTAATAATTTGAACTTTCATAAGACTGAGAAAATCACTAAGTATGAACTTTACTGGATTTATGAACAAACTACTTCCTGCTCTCATTAATAGACCAATTTATCATGACAAAATCCTTACACTGAACTGTTGTAATTAGCACATAAATTTACAGACCAATAATTATGCAATACTATCATAAGAAACAATGATCAGAACGGATAGCAATTCAAATTGGTGAAAGGAACGAAGAACTGGTAAATGACTCAGGATTAAATGATAAATGCAAGCTGCACTAAACAGTATTCATTAGCAAAAAGACAAACACCAATTACAATAGTTCAAATACAGGCTACCATACATAACAATAGAAAAGTACAAGTTTACCTTATTTGAGACATATTAATTTCCATACAAAATTACGATCTGCAGACTTGGCTGCGTTTCTTCAAAACTCTCTGAATTTTTTTACTCTTGGAGTCTAACACACAGACAGACTAACCCGACAGTTTCACGACTACAACTCTACCATAATCAGACATCGACTCTCCTTCACGAAGGTCACACACCGACTCCTTAACGCAACAACTACGAGTGCAAGACATACTCCAAAGATAAAACAAAGTCTTTCGTTTACAGCAAAGATATGAAATTAAGTACAGTATGTTATATCAGTTAGTGAAATGATACAAAATATTACATAAATTTGTTTTCTACAGAATTATATCTTAGGTTTTTGTAACAAAACATGCTCTAGGCTGTATGACAGGCAAAAATTAAGTGCAAATTATTTTGCGTACTCC
The DNA here is from genome assembly GCA_026315105.1 of Locusta migratoria. Classification (NCBI taxonomy): domain Eukaryota; kingdom Metazoa; phylum Arthropoda; class Insecta; order Orthoptera; family Acrididae; genus Locusta; species Locusta migratoria. The sequence goes on from CM048746.1 coordinate 614,021,672, forward strand.
TTTCAAGTTTAGTTTCTTCGGCTGTATACCCGTGTTAGTACAAGCCACCAACGAAATAGCACATAACGTTTTCCTGTCTGCAGTTGTGTGTTTTCGTCTTTAGTTGCTGTGTTGTGCATTGTTTGCAATAAAATCAATAAATCAGAGGCGTTGTTAGAATAAATTGCAATAAATGCATATGACGCTTATGAGCGTCAGACAGCATGCATTATTTATCACATTATCGGCATGCAGCTATATCTAGCACCACCTCTTGTGCAGACGTTATATTAGCTGTCCTTATTACGTACGTGCACAACATGAACTTACATGTTTTGCAGGCGTATGATTTCAGCTCTCAGCGCACGTGCTCTCACAATCGACGGCCTAGAGCGTTAGTAGCCCGCACTGGTGTCCGCAGCGAACTTGTTAATAAAATGTCGTAGAAAATATGGGTGCCCTTGCAGCTAACACCAAGATAAGAATTAAATATTCTCCTAGTCTAAGAGACACCAAGCCGCAACTACCTCTGAGCCCAGTTACCCCGTACATTGCTATGCTTCGACACAAAGATAGACGTTACTCTGTGGCTTGGAGCACACTGTGCCAGCCTGGTGGACACCTCAGCTGAAGCCCTACCTAAAGTCGAGCCGTCGAAATAACGACTCTGACAGCTAGCGGCTATGTTGCCAATGCTGCTACGCGGCTGTTTGTTGTTACGCCGTGCCAGTCGCCGGCGGCATACGAATATCACGTCCGAATATTTTGGAACCGCTGCTATGTACTACTAAAGCGTGAACGAACGATAACCACCACGAAGAGATGAAAAACACTCTTTTTGTCGTTCAAAAAAAAAAAAAAAAAAGGAAAAAAAAAAGTTTAGAAATATATGTCGAGTTAAAGTAAAGCTTCATATGTTACAGTTTTCCATTAAATATAATGTATCATTTAGTCTTCAGCAAAAGGTCGCTAGTTGAAGAATTTTGTTTATATATTTCATCTTCTATAACCATTTTTCACATACTCGGTATTATTACTCGGACACTGTATTGTGGCAGTCTGCCGAGAGGATAAACAAATAAGGACTACCACTTTACAAGTAGTAAAATCGTCCCTTCCAGTGAAATGATTTGTCTTCTTACATAAAAATATGCTTTTTTTTTCTTTTTTCTTTTTTCTTTTTCTTTGCCTCATTCGTTTACGGTCGCTGTTGATTGCCATAGTATAGTGTCCCAGTAATATCATCAGATCAGCTTCGACAGGCAATCTATTGGTCACAAAAGGGACTTTCTCACGGTTAGAGGAAGAAGCCATCTCACACACTCCTGAAATTAACGACACCTAACACGGCACGAACGATACCGGTAACACAACGAGACAAACGATGAACACACGACAGATGCTTTGCAGCGACTGAAGCATGCCACCCCGCGCGACCTTGAGTGGCAGGGTGGCAACGCGGCACCGTTACCCTGGCAACGTTTACGAATTTCAGAGCTCAGGTTGGTGGTTGAATGTCCCCCCCCCCCCCACCCTCTGCGGCCCACGTGCGAGAACTGTCAGGGTCGTTCTTTCGGCGTCCCGACTATACCTGCCAACATGTCTTCTACAGTCAAATAGCTTAAATTTCTGAATGGCGATACGTCCACCATTCTCTGTTGTATCTACTTGACATTTGCAAAAAAGTTGTGTGGCTTAAACAACTGTCCATCAGGATCCACCGGTAAGACTTAGGACAGCAGACATGCCACCCTGTGACATTGAAACGGCGCGCCCCGCGGCGTCCCCATGGCTGTGCGGCCTCTGGCGCCCCGCTTTCGTGGGGCACTCTGCCATGGAGAACCGGCTCAACCAAGGCCGATCGTCCAGTCTGTACCGGCCACCTACTTCAAAACATCGTAAACACGCCTCTGTATGCGTCAGTCTTGGCAGCCGAGCATAAACCGAGCGTAACACTTAACTATTTAATTACATATGTCCAGCACGCAAAGTCGTCACCTTCACGAGTAATGTCACGAACCAAAATTATACTTGCGTAATACTGACGCAATGCTTACTTGCACCTCGATTATATATTCTGTAATGAAACGTTTCGAAGAAATAGGTCGACAATTTATCATAAAGCTTAGTTCGACACAGTAGATACAATTCTGTGCCTATCCAGTTAGCTCACCAAATGACTACGTGACGAAAACATCATCTGCTAGCTTAATCGTTCACGTCATCTTAAAGAGCAGATCAGAGAAAACGGCACGGTGAGTCCCTATTAACAACGAGTTTGCATTACTTCTCCAAATGTCTCAAATTCACACTTTTTTCTAAACAAACCATTCCGAAAGTTCTTTTATGTGTGTCTTTCGGCAACCTTTAGAATTTCACCTCATGCTAGGTATTGACCAGGCTTTGTCACACTTCAAACGTCTAATCACGTAACAGCCGCGGTGTTAGCCGAGCGGTCTAAAGCGTCTCGCTGCGGAGCGCGCGGTTGCTCGCCGTGGAGTTTCCAGTCCTCCCTGGGGCATGGGTGTGTGTGTTTGTCCGTAGGTTAGTTTACCTAGATTTAAGTAGTTTGTAAGCTACGGACTGATGACCACGCAGTTTGGTCCGATAGATTTACAGACATTTGAACATTTTAATCACGTAACAAAATATTAATTTGCCAAATATTTGAGGCATTTAATCGATAAAACCATCTAAATTGATCAACAGTGTGTTTAAAGCTTCTTCTAAGTCGCTAAGCGTTCTCAATATCATGTATTGAATGAAAATAACTTTCGCTCCAATTTCGGCAAAAGTACTTTTTCAACCATTTTATCTACATACATTCTGCGCTATTCACCTGAGGATGCGTGGCGGATCGTACTCAATACCACTACTAATTATTTGCTTTCCTGTTCCACTCCCATATAGGACGAGGGAAAAACGAATACATGAATGCCTCCGTACGAGCCCTAATCTTTCTAATCTTATCCTTGTGATTTTTACGCGAAATGTAGATTGCTGCAGCAGAATCGATCTGCAGTCTGCCTCAAATTGCGGCCATCTAAATGTATTCAACAGTGATTCTTTAATAGAAAGTCGCATTCCCTTCAGCGACTCCCAGTTGAGTTCCCGAAGCATTTCGGTAACACTCTCGCACTGATCGAAGCGACCAGTTATAAATCTACCCGACCATCTCTGAACTACCCCTATGTCCTCCTTTCAACCGATCTAGTGGGGATGCCAAACACTCGAGCAATACTCAAGACGGGATCGTACAAGCGTTTTATATACGGTCTCCTTTACAGACGAAACACACCTTCCCAAAATTCTCCCAATAAAGCGAGGTCGACCATTTGTCTTCCCCCACGACTGTCCTCGTATGCTCATTCTATTTCATATCGCTGTGCAGCGTTACGCCTACGTATTCAATTCACGCGACTCTCTCGAGCAGCACACTACCAATGTTGTATTCGAACCTTATGAGACTGTTTCTCCTACTCGTCTGCACCACCTTACATTTTTCTACATTTAGTGCTAGTTACCATTCTTCACACCACCTAGAAATTTGGTTCAAGTTATCCTGCATCGTATTATAGTCAATGACGACACCCTCCCGTACACCACAGCATCATCAGCAAACCGCCGCAGATTGCAGTTCAGTCTGTCCGTCAGATCATTTATAAAAAAGGTAATTTTATATAGATTGAAAATAAAGATGCTAAACACTTCCCCTGGGGCACCCTTGACGATAGCCAAGTCTATGATAAACACTCGGCATCGAGAACAACATGCTGGGTTCTACTATTTAAGTAACATTCGGGCCACTCACATATTTGGGTACCTATCCACCGGCTAATACCTCCGTTAGCAGGGTATAGTGAGGTATCGTGTCAAACGCCTTTCGAAACTCGAGAAATATACAGTTTGCTTGTTGCAATGTATATCACGTCACAGCTCCTGAACTGTGTGTTTTCTGCCATGATATAACTTGGAGATAGAACTGCACACTGCCGCAAAAAATTAGTCCACCTGGAAATACAAAGACCATTTTGTTCCGATGACAGCAGATAGATGTGCTGATGGCTTCAATGTCGTCCACGAACAGTTAGTCACAACGCTTCCAGAGCCCAGTCTTTGTGTACCTTTTTAATAGGGAATTTACAACCGTGAGACACAGTGTGATATAGAAGTGTCAATCCAACAGGCGCCATGCCATGGAGATGTGCTCCTATTTTCTAGAGCCAAATGAGCTAGTTTAAAAGGGTTCAGACTGCAGAATGGTCCTTTCGGAGAATTGTGACAAAAGTTGGACGTGCTGCATCTGTTCCGTAACAGAGCTGGTTTCTTTGGCCCCATGAACAATCTCATACCCACTGACGGGATTCTTGACGTCCAGGCGGCAAAGACATCCGCAAAGATCGTTCTATTGTATGTGTAGCAGTGGCAGATCGTTCAGCTAACACAGCATAGATAAGAGGGCCTGTGAGCACCGAAGTGTCAACACGAATTGTTGGCAACTGGTTACTAGCAGTGAGACTACGGGCACAGACAACTCTAGCTAACACAGCATTGATGAGAGGGTCTGTGAGCACCAAAGTGTCAACACGAGCTGTTGCCAAAAAAAATGTTCAAATATTTGTAGAGCTTATGGGACTTAACTACGGGGTCATCAGTCCCTAAACTTACAAACTACTTATGAACTAGCTACAACTAAGGACGGCACAAATATCCATGCCCGAGGGGGGATTCGAACCCCGCGACCGTAGTGGCCGTGCAGACCGTGACTGAAGCGCCGCAGTCCCCTCGGTCACCGCGGCCGGCAACTGTTGCCAACCAGTTACTAGCAGTGTGTCTATGGGCACAGACATCTCTAGCTAACACAGCATAGATGAGAGGGCCTGTGAGCACCAAAGTGTCAACACGAACTGTTGACAACTGGTTAGTAGCAGAGAGACTACGGGCACAAACATCTCCAGCTAACACAGCATAGATGAGACGGTCTACGAGCACTGAGATGTCAACGCGAACTGTTGCCAACCGGTTACTAGCAGCGAGACTACGGTCACAGACATCGCTAACTAACACAGAATGATGAGAGGGTCTGTGAGCACCGAAGTGTCAACACAAACTATTGCTACTGATTACCAGCAGTGAGACTACTGGCTCAGACAACTCTAGCCAACATGACATAGATGAGAGGGTCTGTGAGCACCGAAGTGTCAATACGAACTATTGCAAACTGTTTACTAGCAGTGGGACTACGGGCACAGACATATCTAGCCCGTCTTCCACTCACGCCACACACTGAAGTGTACAGCTCGAATGATGCCGTCAAAGGATCACTGGGAACGTGGAATGGCGGGTCATAGCCTTCACTGATGATAGCGGATTACTCCTGCATGGAAGTGTTGTATGTTTACGCGACCGACGCAGACTTGGGGAGCGCTGTGTCGTAGAGTGCTTTCGTCCTAGATAGGCTGGTCCTATTTCGGTCCTCGTGGGCTGGGATATGATAAGTGATAACTGACGTTCACCTTCACTGTTTGTAGAGGGAATGCAGACCACCCCTCAGTATGAGCAGGATGTTGTAAGATCCTTTATTTTGTCATCCTTGAACATGAAGGTGATATGTTGTTCCAACATGATAATGTTTGTCTACAATGTGCACGTGAAACTCAACGTGCTCTGGAAGGCACGTGTGTGATATTGTTGGGCTACAAATCACACATGGCTCTCGTCAGCCCACAATGTCGTCCGTATGAATGAATGGATGCCATAATCAGCATGGATCGACATCTGTTACCTCCTCACCGCATTATTTGTTGATCAGCGAATCCAATAATTTCATGTACTTCATAAGCAGTGATTTATTTATAAATTTCGAGTGAATCGGAAGACTCTAAGAGCATGTACTAAATTTTATTTCCCGTAATGTATATGGATAATGTCTGCAAGAAATAAAGTAGTAAATTAAAACTTCATACCCAATGCTGAAGTTTTTCAGGCACGCCAAAGTAAGGAGGAAATTTTTGTCACGTTTATCACATTACTCTTGAGCTATGAACTTTACGACTTAACTGTGGTGGTAGAATCTGGAGTGGGCGTGCTTGGTGGAATAAAGTTCGTGTCATCTAGTACGTTACGTATGTTTTGTGACGTAGACATTTTTAAAATTTTACTGTTTCCACCTAAAACAACATTTCCTTCCATTTTCTGTCTCGTTTCCTTCAATCGTGTTATCATGACCTGCGTGCACCTGTCGCAATGCAGAACACGTGAGGGGCGCAGTTGTCTTCTATCGCGTCAGAATAGAAGACAAACTCTTATGAAAATGTTCACTAATCTTGTATCTTCTCAGGTGTTATCCCACCACAGATGGATGACGCTCAGGTCGCAGATCCGTTGAGTTGAAGCGAAACTGTGAATCTAAAGCGAGGCTTTGTGGGTTCTGATATAAACCGGTAACGAAAAACAACTTTTAGGGATGCCAGCTATTTTAATTCTGTCGTAGCAAAGAAGCAAACTACAAACCACTGCACACATATACAACAGATTTATCATCACAAGAATTACACAATGGTTACATAAAAATTAGTTATAGAATAATTACGGCACTTTCTGACCATCACCAAGCGAGGTGGCGCAGTGGTAAGACACTGAACTCGCATTCTGGGGGACGGTGGTTGAATCCACCTACGGCCATCCAGATTTAGGTTTTCCGTGATTTCTCTAAATCACTCCAGGCAAATGCCGGGATGGTTCCTTTTAAAAGGAACGGCCGATTTCCTTCCACTTCCTTACCCAAACATCCAAGCGTAAGCTCCGTCTCTAATGACCACGCTGTAGACGGGACGTTAAACCCTAAGCTTGCTTCCTTCCTTCCTTCCTTCTGCCATCGCGGTGGGTGAAACAGAAGTGAGCTAATTCGCCAGAAGCAAGTGGTTTCTATGCGCATTATTGACAGGAAAGCATGTTCTGGATGCGCGCTCACTCATTGCGTTATTGTTTTATTTATAAAAATTAACACTTGGCAAAATTCAGAAAATTTCGAAGGGTGTGCTGTTATTTTGAGGTTTACCTTATACTAAAGCTACCTGGAAGCAAATTAGTATTTGTAAAATATTAATTTAGAAGGATTGGCGCCTGCAATACTCACTATCATGGCACCAACCAACCCTTTTTACCAAACTGGAGCACTTTCCCGAAGAAGGCACGTAAGCCAAAAATATTCAAATGTTTGTAAATCTATGGGACTTAACTTCTTTGCTTACAAACTACTTAAACTAACCTAAGGACAACACACACACACACACACACACACACACACACACACACACACACACACACACACACACACACACACCTGCCCGAGGGAGGACTCCAACCTCCGACGGCGAGCAACCGCTCGCTCCGCAGCAAGGCGCCTTAGAACTCTCGGCCACTCCACCGCGGCTGATGCAAATCCTTCCCACCGTCAGCTTTTCCACACCACTGTTGACTTCATGCGAACCTGTTAGAATTCGCGAGCTATACGCGCCTAACAAGAAGTTAAAATAGGGCCTGAAGAAGCCCAGAAGCATCACAACGTTATACCGAGAAAAATTCAGAAATATATATAGTACTCTCTGTTAAGTATGTTTGAGATATTTCAGAGTTAAAAAGGAATAAATTAAAACGTAATGGCCCCCTCAGGGGCTCAGCATTAATTTGCTGAGTACGGGCTTGGCGAACCCGGGGTCCTGAGCTGTGGGCTGTGTCACAGTCCGCTGCACCGTAAGCTCTGTGCGTGCCTCAACGACCATCGTTCGGCGCGACGGTGGAATGTTGTACGTCTCAGAGCCCGGGGATCTTGGCTTAATCGCCCGGGTCGCGAGGATGGTACAAACCTCTCTAAAAAAAACCTTCAATCTCAAGGTGTGCTACGTGCCGAGGAGATGCATGGCTGTTGAGGTTGAACAGTCGTTAGCGAGCAACCTCTGGGGAACCTTCCGCACCTCAGTTGTATAAGGCTTACCCAGGCAAGCGGGGCTCTGCCTGGGTGGACCTTTAGATCCCTAGCTGCTCGTGGGAACAAAATGAAACGAGCAAAAGAAAACGTTGGTGGACGTACAACCACCGTCTCAAAGCGTGGGAAGTTTCATGCCTCATCTTATGACCCCAAGTCGTTCCCTTCCTTGGCCACGCCATGGGAGGAACGCAGGGCCTTAAAAGGATCAGACCCGTACTCGCCGCGATATTTAGTTTGCTCCCGTACTGATGGTGAATCTTTCTCGTCCACCAAACCACAGTTCTTCGTCGACCAGCTCGAAGATAAGTATGGTGAGGTGGAGTCTTTCTCCAAAATGAGGATTGGGGCAGTCTTAATACAGACGGCATCCCCAGCCCAGTCTAAGGCATTACTTGCCTGTGACAAGCTGGGTGATATTCCCGTCTCTGTCACACCCCACAAGACTCTCAACATGGTCCAGGGCCTCATTTATCACCGGGATCTCCTGTCACAGTTTGATGATGAGCTGCGCACAAACTTGGAACGGAGAGGTGTTCATTTTGTTAGGCGCGTTTATAGGGGACCACAAGATCGTAGGGTCGCCACCGGTGCCTTCATCCTGGCCTTCGAAGGCGATACACTGCCCGAGAAGGTCAAGGTGATGGTCTATCGGTGCGACGTCAGGCCGTACATCCCGCCGCCTATGAGGTGCTTCAGGTGCTGGAAGTTCGAGCATATGTCGTCCCGATGTACTTCCAGCCCTACGTGCAGAGAATGTGGGCGTCCATCACATCCAGTCGCTCCGTGCACCCCACCTCCTGTATGCGTGAACTGTGGGCAATTACATCCGCCTTGCTCGCCTGACTGTACTCTCCTGCACAAGGAACGGAAGATCATGGAGATCAAAACTCTGGACCGTCTTCGATATTCTGAGGCGAGAAGAAAATATGAACGACTCCATCCTGTGCACCTCACTACATCTTTTGCTGCCGTTGTCTCTTCAACACCTCCTCAGAGTATAACTCCTCAAGTACCGCCTCCCTCTATGGGCCCTAGGGGCCACCACTCTGCTGCTGTTCCATCTTTGGGTGGGGGCGCTCCTCCATCCGCTCCTGTAACACCTGTTTTGGGGGCAACCCTCCCACAACCATCAGGGACACCAGTCCCCACCTCCCAGCCGGAGAAGGAACAGCCTACTCCGGCACCTCTCGATCGGAAGGGGTCCCTCAGGACAGCCCCTTCCGAGACCTCTCGCAGTGCTTCAGAGGATCCTGGCCGGAGGCTCAAGGATCCCCAAACTGTTGGTCGAAGGGCTTCCCGCACTTCGTCCACTCCTGACGCCACTGAGAAGCCATCACAGCCCATCCAACCGAAAGGGCAGCGAGAGGGTAAAAAGCCAAAGACCCGTAGAAATAAGGAATCCGTGGTGGCTGCACAGCCACAACATCCCTCATCTTCTACTTCAGAAGATGAGTTAGAGATCCTCACATCACCTGAGGATCTCGCACTGACTGATGCGCCAGATCCTATGATTCTGGTTTCAGCAGAGGCAGACCGGTTGACAGCGGATGTTCCCATGGAATAACCTGCTCTACCTCTTTATCATGGCCCATCAGCTCAACAACACTGCAATTCTCCAGTGGAACTGCGGCGGTTTTTTCTCTCACCTGGCTGAGTTGTGTCAACTTTTGAGCATAACACCTGCTCTCTGCATTGCTCTCCAGGAGACCTGGTTTCCAGCAATGCGGACCCCTGCCCTTCGTGGATACAGGGGATATTATTGTAATCGGCGTGTGTATAACAGAATCTCAGGTGGCGTATGTGTGTATATCCATAACTCTGTGTATAGTGAACATGTGCCCCTTCAGACATCATTAGAAGCTGTGGCTGTCAGGGTAAGGATACCACAAGACATAACCATCTGCAGCCTGTATCTTCCGCCAGATGTCGCTGTACCACCACACACACTGGCTACGCTGATCTCGCAGCTCCCGCCGCCTTTTCTGTTTCTGGGTGATTTTAATGCCCACAACACCTTGTGGGGTGATGCAGTAGTCAGTGGTCGCGGCAGAGAGGTCGAGAACTTGATATCCCAGCTCGACCTCTGTCTTTTAAACATCAGAGCCCCCACGCATTTCAGTGTGGCACATGGCTCTTTCTCGGCTATTGACCTGTCAGTATGCAGCCCTAGCCTCTTGCCATCTGTCCACTGGAGGACGCATGACGATCTGTGTGGTAGTGATCACTTTCCTATCTTCCTATCACTACCCCATCTTCGTTGCCCTGGCCGCTTTCCTAGATGGGCTTTAAACAGAGCAAATTGGGATCTATTCGTTTCTGCTGCCACTCCTGGACCTCTCCCGGATGATTCCATTGACTTAGTGGTTGCGACTGTCACTCAAAATATTTTATCTGCTGCAGAGCACGAAATCCCCATTTCAACGGGATGCTCCCGGCGAAAGTCAGTGCCTTGGTGGTCGTCGGAAGTCGCAGACGCCATTCGGGACCGTCGGCGTGCTCTTCAGCACTATAAGCGACATCCGTCGCTTGAGACTTTTATCGCTTTTAAAAAACTCCGTGCTCGTGCTCGGCAGATAATACGGAGGTCAAAACGGGAATGCTGGGAACGTTACGTGTCCACCATCGGTTCAAGAACCTCTCCTTCTCAAGTCTGGACGAAGATCCGACGCCTTTTTGGCTACCGGTCCCAGGCAGCAATTCCTGGGATCTCTATCCAAGGGGCTGTATGTACGGATCCAGGCGCTGTCGCCGAGGCTTTTGCGGAACACTACGCTCGCGCCGCTGCATCCGGAAATTATCCACCTGCCTTCCGCACATTAAAACAGCGAACGGAACGCAAAACCCTCTCATTCACCTTACGGCACCCTGAGGTCTATAACGCTCCGTTTACCGAGTGGGAGCTCCTCAGTGCCCTTGACCACTGCCCTGACATCGCCCCTGGGCCGGACAGACTGCACAATCAGATGTTAAAACATCTTTCTGATGATTTCAAGCGCCAAATTCTTGCAGTATTTAACCGCATCTGGAGCGACGGTGACTTCCCATCACAGTGGCATACAAGCACCATCGTACCATTGCTCAAGCCAGGTAAAGACCCGCTAGATGTAGACAGTTATCGGCCCATCCGTCTTACAAACGTTCTATGCAAACTGCTAGAACGCATGGTCAGCCGGCGGTTGTATTGGCTCATTGAATCTCGGGGCCTGCTAGCTCCATGCCAGGGGGGTTTTCGCAGGGGGCGCTCGACTTTGGACAACTTAGTCCATCTTGAGTCTGCCATCCGGACAGCGTTCTCTCGACGTCACCATCTGGTGGCCGTATTTTTTGACTTGTCGAAGGCATATGATACGACCTGGCGACACCACATTTTAACCACATTACATGGGTGGGGTCTCCGGGGCTCACTCCCTATTTTTATCCAAAACTTTTTAGCTGTCCGTACCTTTCATGTTCAAGTTGGTGTGTCCTCTAACAGCCTACATGTCCAGGAGAATGGGGTGCCTCAGGGCTCTGTTTTAAGCGTTCCGTTGTTTTTAGTGGCAATCAACGGCTTAGCGGCAGCAGTTGGGTCGTCAGTATGCCCTTCATTGTATGCTGACGACTTCTGCATCTACTTTAGCTCGTCTAGCATGTGTGTTGCAGAACGACAGCTGCAGGGAGCCATACGTAAGGCGCAGACATGGGCTCTCTCTCATGGGTTCCAATTTTCTGCTGCCAAAACGTGCGTTATGCACTTCTGTCGTCGTCGGCCAGTCCACCCACATCCAGAGTTGTATCTCGATGGCCAACTACTCCAAGTAGTTGCCACTCATCGATTTCTTGGAATGGTCTTCGACGACGGGCTCACATGGCAACCACATATTCGCCAGCTGAAACAGAAGTGCTGGCGGCACCTCAACGCCCTCCGGTGCCTTAGCAGTACTACTTGGGGTGCAGATCGTAGTACCTTGTTGCGCTGCTATAAAGCACTTATTCTGTCACGTTTGGACTATGGGAGCATAGTATATGGTTCCGCGTCGCCATCGGCGCTGATGTTGTTGGATCCTATCCACCACTGTGGAGTTAGGCTCGCGACAGGGGCCTTCCGAACCAGCCCTGTGGACAGTCTCCTTGTGGAGGCTGGGGTGCCTCCATTGCGAATCAGGCGGCAGCACCTGCTGGCGAATTACGCAGCTCATGTGTATGGTATCCCCAGTCATCCCAACTACCGCCTACTTTTTCCGAACGCCGTACTCCATATCCCACAACGGCGGCCGAGGTCGGGTTTGACCGTTAGTGCCCGTGTCCAGTCTCTCATGAGTGACCTGGGGTCTCTTCCTCTGCCATCTCTGATCAAATTCCAGTCGCGTACGCCTCCATGGTGTATTCCTCGACCTGTTATTCGACTGGATTTGTCGCAGAGCTCCAAACACTCTGTACACCCTGAGATGCTTCACCGCCGATTCCTGTCGATTCTTGACGGGTACCGGGGCTCCACGGTCGTCTACACGGACGGTTCGATGGCAGAAGGTCATGTTGGCTTCGCCTATGTACATGCAGGACACAACGAACAGCGCTCCTTACCGAAAGGCTGCAGTGTGTTCACAGCAGAGCAGGTGGCCATACTTCGTGCACTCGAGCATATTTCTACCTACCCTGGGGAGTCGTTCCTCATTTGCAGTGACTCCCTGAGTGGCCTACAGGCACTCGATCAGTGCTTCCCTCGCCATACTTTGCTTCAGGCCATCCAAGAGTCCCTGCATGCCATCGACCGACGCGGGCGGTCAGTGGTCTTTATCTGGACTCCAGGACATGTTGGGATCGACGGGAACGAGCTAGCTGACAGGTTAGCCAAGGAGGCTCTCCATAAACCTACCTTGGCTATAGGTCTCACGGTTCATGACCTCCGTTCGCAGTTGCAGAGCCGAGTTCTTGGACAGTGGAACGCAGAATGGCGCTCCCTCCAAACACCTAACAAATTGCGGGCTATTAAGGAGAACACACACGTGTGGAGGTCCTCTCTACGGACCCCCCACAGGGACTCTGTTGTTCTCTGCCGGTTGCGTATCGGCCATACTTGGCTTACGCACGGCCACCTTCTCCGTCGCGAGGATCCTCCCGAGTGTCGATGTGGTGCGCGTCTGACAGTCGCCCACATCGTCTTGGAATGCCCGGACTTAGCAGCGCAAAGAAGGAATTTTAATCTCCCTGACAATTTGAAACTTGTTTTAGCTGGCAATGCCTCTATGGCTGATGCAGTTTTAAATTTTATTCGTGTGAGTGGGTTGTACCGAACCATTTGATTTTTAGTACTCTTTCCACCTTTCTCTTCTTTTATCCGTTTTACTTTCGTTCTTTACTTCTTGACGTATTACATCCTTCGTTAGGTGAGTTTTAATACATCGTTCTCTACTACATTGTAGTACTTTTTAATCCATTCTCTACGGTTGGAACAAGGGACTGATAACCATAGCCGTTTAGTCCCTTTAAAAATCAAACCAACCAACCAACCTAAAACGTAATGGCAGATGCTGAAGTCTGACCACTTGAACAGCGACTATGTAGTAAGAGATAAACTTTTGTCGTTTCATCGCTTTGTCAGGGATGTCAGTGAGACGATGTTTCGAAGCGATATATCAAATTTGCAGGAAATGGCTAAGTTTTATCATTTTCGAGTATGGATGAAAGAATTTTGCATATTTGAGCGCCACAGCTTCAAGACGCACAGTTTCTAGTTGTAATACTTGTTAAAATTTACACACGATTATGACTCTTAATGAGTACAACATTATAGCGTTTTAGATCTTTCAAATCGGTCATTAATTACGATAACGATTGAAAATCTAATTTTTCTTCGTTTTGGAAACCGTTAGACAGGTGGAGTCAACAGGGAGCGACCGTATCGTAGGAAGTCTTTTAGTAATACAGATGTTTCAAGATACGTGTAAGAAGTAGAATAACAAACTTCGAAATATGTTTTTGTATCAACTATGTATGTGTTATGATGATATACGTCGTGAATGCATACGTATAAGGCATTTGTCAGCAATAAAAATAAAATTTACAATACTAGCATCCATCATTGTCATTATGCGTCTTCACAAGCGTAACTAGGTACTGGCACCACGTTGCCAATTCTGCTGTTATGAAAAATTAAGAGCAATAGAGTTACATTCTTGTGCGTCCCAGACTTAAGGTCGTAAAACTAGAAAAAAAATCATTTAATAACTGAATTTCCCTTAAAGGCAAGAAATTATAAGTGCCACCGAAGAAGATATCGAGGGAATCTCCGACAGAGATGGGTATCGTAACAGCCAGTTCCTGTCTAATAGCTGAAGAGGAAGCGGAAGAGGAGGAGGAGGAGGAGGAGGAGAAGAAGAAGAAGAAGAAGAAGAAAAAGAAAAGGTGTATACGTGCTTACATGTAGAGACAGAATGGTTATCCAACAAACGGCACAATGTAAAACTTATTGCCCAAAAGGAATTTTAGACACATTAGTTTCATTTAACGTAATGATAGTAAATGTACACATTTCTTAAAATCCAAAGGAACTGTTACAAATATTGAATAATACACCATCTGGATAGATAATGGGTAAGATAAAAATACTTACTAGAGCCCTAAAATTTTAGAAAACGTAGCGGAGATTTTTTTTTTTTTTTTTAATTACATAATATCGACTTTAAAAAATTCGAGGAAAATGACGTCTTCGAAAACTGTTTGCAAATACTACAAAATACGTTAGCGGTTTTGAACAACTTGAGACAATGTAGAAAATACCGGTTTTTAATGTGGCCCGGTTCGTTTAGAATAAAGCCGTCTTTGCAAGTTTTCGCGAAGCGTGGTATAAAAAATGGTAGATGCTTGGCAAACGCAGAATAACAACATTTTATGTTTGTTACCATTTGGGAAATAGGCAATAGGGTGTGAAATTTTTGCGTAATATTTCGTGCATCGGCCATTTCCAGATAGTTTGTTGTCCTTTATCGCTGTATGCATACTTAAGGAAACACATACGAAACTTTTTTGAATGAGAAGTCCACTGTGCTATTGTGCTTTACTGGCCATCATTGTGCAATATTTGTAGAACTTCGTTTACAGCACTAATTGACAGTTTCAGATAGCAGTCCTTTCTGGTTTTCTCATTCTCTTACAATTCCTTAGTGACACGTTTAGATTAACGAGGCCGCCTATTTCGGTTAGGGCCATCTATTTTCTCCTGACAGTGTGCAGACGTTTCATTTACAACCAGTTTTGTACACTGCTCTGAAATTCTTTGACGCGGGATCTTCCGTGATTTATAATTCTGTTATCCGTTTCCTGCTGTTGTCATCCTATCCTTTTTTGAGTGTTTAACGTCTGAAAGTATGCATAGCCACGAGAGATAGAGCACGAAAATATTTGTTTTTGCCTGTGTTTGCGGAAAGACTAGGTTGTGCAGTTACCTGTCCCATTATTCATCTTATCTCCCTGCATTACGTAAACTCATTACAAACCTTAGTTAACTATTCAAACTGTAAGCCGCTTCTAAATTGTAGCCCAGCCCTTGGTTAGAGTCCAATGGCCGTCATCATCTTCAGAACCACCACCACCCACTACCACGTAAATAAACGTCTTTGGACTTACCGTGGATTACGCACTCAGCTGTTCGCAACTACGTTGCTGCTCATGTTTGCACCCACCTCCCAGTTGATCGTGGTTTCCAACTTTCCTTTTCAATATGGAAAGAAATTACTTGATTGGTCAATATCGTTCGCCTGGCTACATTGCCTTCCCACATCCATATAACTTTCATTGCAGTTTTAAAGTGTCAGGAAGGTTTACTGATGCGCACGTTATGATGCAATGGTCCTTAGTAATTAGAGTTACAACTATTTGTTTTTGGGTACATTCCTCCTGCGAGGCGTGTCTAAAAAGTTGGTTGTTTCGTGTACATACCTCTGAGAGACGCTCTAAGAAGGACCATTAAGGCGTTTTCAGATTTCGAAGCTCCTATTCCAATACCACTTCAAGAAAATATAACGACGATGACAACAAAATCAGTAGAGTGGGATATCGGGAAAGTTCCTGTTTGCTTCTTTTCTCTGCTTCATCTTTTATCTACGAACCGCAATAGACTACGACTGCTTCAACTATGTGGCCTTTCTATTCTCTCATTATTGTATCCCATCCTCGTCGCCAGTATTGTGTCCCAACTTCGTCGCCGCTTTTGTGTCCCAGCCTCGTCGTAGGTGTCGGTGGCCGAGTGGAATGAGACCGACACAGGAACAAAAATAGCACGCTGGTGCAGGTACGGAGGGGAGCAGCCAGAAACTATAAACACTCGAGTAAATTAGAAAGAGATATATATTGCACAGAATGTAACAATACTTAACTTTTACATAGTACTGCAGAATGTTGATACATAGTTGTTAGAGGCCTGCCTAGTGCCTGTACGATAGCAAAGTCTTCACTGGTGCCTATCTGATTACGAAGGTCCTAACTGGTTGCTATCTCCGTCCGAAGTGCGATGTCATTCACTGGTGGCCACGAGCGGAGTTCTCGCAGAGGGCGCTCGTGGCTGTCGTCGTAAGAACGCCGCGCCGTGCGTGCCTGGCGGCGCGTTGCGAAAGTAGGTGGCGCGCACTTTGTACTTGTGCGACACCACACTCATCATTTATTGATGTTTCCAAATGACTTCCGTCTTCGCGTGTAGTCGAACAACGAGGCGGGTGCAATTGGTCCATCGTTCCTTCCTGCACCCGTGATTAGATGGTTACGTCCGAGATGCTCACTGTTTACTCTGAAGGATCGCAGTTTGTATAGGCAACTATTCTTCCTCGGTTGAACCAACACATCCTCGAACGGCGCTTGCGTCTTCTACCAGACATACTGGCACTACATATGTAAAAGTTCCGCTCGAAAGAATAAGTCCAGTTCGTCAACACGGTCGTGTCCTCCCTCCCTCCTTCCCCCCCTTTAGACACAGCTTCCAGGTGGCGTCTGCCTGAAATGCAAGTCATGTGCACCTCCCGTCGCCACAAACGCATGCTGTCAATCAATCTACATGATTCGGATGCTTCCTTCACAGTGTTCTAATTCGGGTAGCAGGAAGTTTCATAAATTGTCCAAATGTTTGTAACCCCATGGGACCAAACTGCTGAGTTAATCGGACGCTAGACTTACAAACTACGTAAACTAACCTATCCTAAGGACAGAAGACATCCATGCCCGAGGGAGGACTCGGACCTCCGAAGGGAGCGGCCACGCTATCCCTGATGTGGCGCCTCAAATCTCGCGGCTGCAGTTTAGTAATTACGGTGCTGGATTTTATATGAGGTGCAGGGACTTAATAAAAACCTACGCTCTGTTAGTATACAATGTGAATGGACGGTGGCAGAATTTAAGTCTTTTCGTGTTACGTTTGAGTAAATGATTGCACCATCAGTGATGTCTATGCACATTTCCAAATTTAAGCTCACTTTTATCTTGAAAATAGGCAGTTTCCCTTTTTGTGAGTCACGGTGAGCTCAATTAAAAGTTGTTTACAGTATAGCAAAACATAATTCCAAATGCATCATTCGCTGCATCTCAAGAATGAGTACTTGCACCGCCAAATTTGTTTACATTCTTTTGGAGCTGCATAATTGGTGCGCGGTGTGAGGACTTTTTCAAATTGAGCGCATTGCTTTATTTCTTTTTCACCATAGTCTTGGCCGACATTTTCCAGGTGATGTTAGTGTACAATACGAAATTTAAGTTTAATTTTCCTCAAAGAAGGAACAGCGTCTCTCTGCGTGCATGCTGGCGTATTTGAGAGTATATCTCTGAGAGATTGTGGAAATTCAGTTTGTTATTGGTCACTGGGTAGCGCGAAATCTAATCCTCACTTACAGACATATTGTATTTTTCTTTAGATTCATTCTGTAGAATTTAAGGTTTGTTTGAAAAATGCTCGGTGTTGAATTGTATATCTCTGCCTAATACGCAATTGACTTTGTAGTAATTAACGGTTTTGTTTCTTAAGGTATGAAAGAGTATTTGATCCCAATATTATCATCTATATTCACATGCCATTTCAGTATGCCACCTAAAGCGTAGCATTACTCAGTTTTGTGCTTTGAATAAGTTAACTTTCCAGTGAAGCAGAAGCCATATCAATGTTACATCTACATCTACATACATACTCCGCAATTCACCGTAAGATGCGTGGCGGAGGGTACATTGTACCACTACTAGGCATTTCCTTTCCTATTCCACTCCCAAATTGAACGAGGAAAAAAAGAATGCCTATATGCCTCCGTACGAGCCCTAATTTCTCTTATCTTGTCTTTGTGATCTTTACGCGAAATGTAAGTTGGCGGCAGCAAGATCATACTACACTCAGCTTCAAATTCCGGCCCTCTAAATTTAATTAACAAAAATTCACTAAAAGAACGTCGTCTTTCTTCCAGCGATCCCCAATTGAGTTGCCGGAGCATTTCCGTGACACTCGCGCATTGGTCGAACCTACCGGTAACAAATCTAGCTGCTCGCCTCTGAACCGCCTCTATGTCTTCCTTCAAACCGATCTCCTGTGGATCCCAAATACTTGAGCAATACTCAAGACGTGGTCATACAAGCGTTTTATACGCGCTCTCCTTTACATGTGAAGTACATCTTCCCAAAATTCTCCCAATAAACCGAAGTCGGCTGTCTGCCTTACAACTGTCCTTACATGCTCGTTCCATTTCATATCGCTCTGCAATGTTACGCCTAGATATTTGAACGACGCCACAGCATCAAGAAGCTCACTACTAATGCTGTATTCGAACATTATAGGATTGTTCTTTCTACTCATGCGCATCACCTTACATTTTTCTACATTGAGAGCTAGCTGCCATTCTTCGCACCAACTAGAAATTTTGTCTAAGTCAACCTGTATACTATTACAGTCAGTTACAGACGACACCCTCCTATACACCAGTTAATGTCTGAGAGTGCTTTCATTTGCATGTTTGGATCACATCTAACTAGCGTGATGAATAAATCATCCCGAGTGAAGATTATAAGAATCACGAATTTCGATTTATATATTAGAATTCTTTCTTCATTCATAAAGAAGAATGAAAACATACGTTTGTAAAGAAATAAGATTAAAAAAAAATTATTTCTAGAGTTGGGTGTGATACTGGTTGACGCAATCAACTAAGGTAATGTTATCTGCAGCATTCTCTACCTAAAGAGCTATTATCAGAAGAATCAGATGTTACATGGACCAGTAAAGCAATTAATTAAAGAACCTAAATTAAATTATAGGAACTAATTTCATCTGTACCGAGTTTTCAGATCCGATTCTGGCCAGAGTAAAACCTTTTAATTATCCGATACCTTTTATTTGTCTGCTTTTCTCAGGATGTTCAAACTCTCAGAGAATAAATACCTTTTACACGTTATTCTGGTCTGAAAGTAAACTGCGGAAAGGAAAAATAAATATTCATTTGAAATCCGCTAAGAAGTGTCAAATGAGTGCACACTCTGCTGAAAAGAGAAAATTCTTTCTGGAAACAGTCCCTCAGTCTCTGGCTAAGCCATGTGTCTGCATCATGCTTGCGTTCCAGGAGTGCTAATCTTGTCAGGAGTGCAGGAGAACTTGTGTGGGACGTAGGAGGCGAGCTACTGGCGGGAGTCTATGTGTACAGACGGACCGTGTGCCACGCTCGGTTTGCTCAGTGGGTAGAGTATTCCACTGCGAAAGACAAAGGTACCACGTCCTGCACACGGTTTCACTCTGCCAACAAGTGTCAAATCCGAGAATTCTCCGCTGCAGTGTGAAAATTCATTCTGCAGTGTTTAATCACTTTGCGAGTGATGCTATAGCAGGTGAACATGGTCCACATGACTACGTTTCAACACATTTTTACGCGTTTGGGAAGCTGTCTGTACCAGCAACTCAACATTTACTTCTGCATAGCGTCTGAAGCATATAGTGAACAGTACTAACGACGCATATAGAATTTAATTAAACTGAAGGATGATATTTGGTGTTAATTATTAAGTTATTAACAAAGCAGTGATTTTCTCTTAGTTCCTATGACATAATTTAACTCGTTTTGAATTTCACCAAAATGGTGGTATCGGCTTCATGGGTTCATTAAGAGACCGAACGACGCCAGAGATATCAATGCTATGTTAATGTATCTCTTTCACGACAACCTAACCAATACGAAGGGTTTCTTCAGAACTCGCTTGTAAAAAATGATGTAGGTTTTTTTCGGCCAGGAACGTCCTTTTAGGATGGATAAGAAAGAGTCATGTCCTAGACAACAAGGTATTATCTTTCGTGATCCTTGAGCTTCACTGTTGTCAGTCCTCTGAAGGATCCAAAAGGTGACGTCTGTATTGTATAGTTGATGTAAACGAAAATTTGGTACCGACAACTCACACACTCAAAGCCTCTCATACAGAGCGTGAACTTTGCTGTTCGCGAGGAGTAAGCTACCTCCATAATTTGACCGGACACTCACCTGCGGTCTACGGCTAAATTTGGATACGTTCCCGTCCAGGAAAACATACTGGCATGTTCAACTCTCACATCTTACTACAAGCATTTCTCGCTTGTCTCGGCTCTACAATGGTTTTAAAAATTCAGAAGGTACTCATTTTATTAAGATTGTTCTCATCTAGTGAAACCTAATGACCAACACAGACTGTCTGCAACAGCGGGAGAAATGTAGCTACCAGCATCCTGCACGCGGCCCGCCATTTTGATGCGTCATTTTTTTATCCCTCGCGGAAAAGGGTAGGGTGGAGCTTTATAGAACTCTGCTCCTTTGATCCACACCAATCAAACTCAAATTGGGGCATGACGAAACAGTTCAGGATAATAACTTATCTCAGTGCACTTTCCCTTCAAATATGAGGTGTTGCGCAATAATGCAGTCGCAACAAGCGATAACTGTGGGTCTTAACAAGAACGATTTTTGTGGAGTTCAATGGCTTGCCCATTCTGTAATACATACCCAGTGCCAGTGAGGTTCATCGAACGTTGTATTCCGGTCAATGAAGGAAAAATAGGGCCAAAAATCGTGTAGTAGCAAATTTTTGTACAGTGGTAGGAGACACCCTCATGAACGACATACTAAAAGGCCCGACGTCTGGAGTATGAGCTCGAGCGTGGGTGGGCGTTTAAAGGAACTCTTTTTACGTATTCCTCAAATAACTCGAAAACTCTGATCTGTAGCGAAAACTTACAACAGTATAAAATTAAACTGCATAAACTTTACTATGAAAAAAATTCTCTACATAATTTCTCTAGGATCAATATTTTGCGAGATACGGGAGAAGCAAAATTAGCAATTTCTTAAAAACCGATTTTTATGCTATAAAGCTAAAACGTATGATCGATTGAAATAGTTTGCGATCGAATACAAATGTCAGTCGACACCTAATAGCCTGATGGAGTCTTAGGGGATCCTTTGTGTGCTTGTGATATGGTATGAGAGAAGAGGAGGGGGCTGGACGACTGCATCGTGAGGTGGCAGGGAGGCGACTCAGTAGAATGTGGCCCAGCGCAGGGGTGCCACGTTTTTCCATTGATCTGTCGCCAAATTTTAAACAAAAAATAGCCAAAATATCGTCATCTTTTTCGCAATAAAATCCCAGAAAATCGCCCTCTTGTTATCAATAAAATGTCAAAATATTGTCATCTTTTTATCAGTAATCAGTTAACTTTCTCGTGCTATGTTAATTCTAATGTGTCACGTGACTCGACATTTCGATAATAATAATCTTGAAATAAGTTCAGTGAGATAGCTTTTTTATTGTGTAACATGTAACGCCAGATTGGACACTACGAGGAGCCTCGTTCTACAGGAAAACATTTGATTCCAGCTAGGAACTGAACCTGGACACACGACCAACTGATTAATGAGTCTAGTCAAAATAGTCATATTGTAAATGTAATAGTGAGTCTGGATGATACAGTGGATACTAAATTTATACACAGTTACATTTAACTATCATATTTATTAATTTCAGACCTTATAACAAGTAAAAACACAAACTGTTCAAGAATCATTCTACCAAACATACACAAGGGGTGGGTGCTGTCATACGTAGCTTCGATTACCAAACAGTCACTTTCAGTTTCTTCAATATTGCTGTTTACAGCTGTTAAATAAATTGAGTTATTTAATCTTTCTAATAT
This sequence comes from Locusta migratoria, assembly GCA_026315105.1. Classification (NCBI taxonomy): domain Eukaryota; kingdom Metazoa; phylum Arthropoda; class Insecta; order Orthoptera; family Acrididae; genus Locusta; species Locusta migratoria. Next base: position 614,043,787 of record CM048746.1, read on the forward strand.
TTCTTTGGTTCACATAAAATCATTATAACACTTCGAGTTCGAGGTGAGATGAAGTTTAATTCGCAATAATGCACTAATCATTTCTGTTTTCATTCTATTTCTGACTTTTGTTTTCATTGCGTTCATAATGCTGAACACTCTCTCCACTACAGCGTTAGAAATAGTGACATCAGCAGTAATACAAATGCACCTAACTCTTTAAAAATTGGAACGCCTCCAGCATTTTGATGCTGTAAAACGTTGGCCAAAATTTGTACGAACTTGTCAAGACGTCACGTCCGTAAAACTCAATCCAGTTAACTTGATCGATGGAGTTATAAAGATTCTCAATAATATCCGCATTGTTTGTTATATAAATATCTATGAATGGTAAATCTTTGAAATTTACTTTTGATGCTTGTGATAGGCATATCTTAGGACTAAAACAGTGGAGTTTCATAAAATGATTCAGGTTTGTAGGCAACCTTTTTAGGAGTCGGTAAATTAACATCCTAATATATTGCTTTATTCTGATTTGAAGTTGATGCAACTTACTCTCTTCGAGCTTAAGTTTTGACAATAAACGATAACATTCTGAACCTAGGTCAATGTCTTTATTGTCTAGGTATGCCAGATCGTTATCAACGGAATCAATAATTTCTTGCTAACCATTTTGCACAAAAACAGGTTTGAAAACCATTCTAGCTAGTAACATGATCAACATTTTACCGTCATCATAGGCATATCTAAATTCGACATTTGTGTGCTGAAAAATCAGATTGACTTTATTTATCTCAAAAATAATGGGTTTCAAAACTATTAAATATACATAGTTGACGTCATCTAGCAACATCTCATTCAGTGTCCTTGCGACAAAACATTTTTCTTTCTGTACCACAGTATGAAAATGCACTTTTAGTTTTTCATAGTGTTCTAATATTATTTTTATTGCATTAAACCTACATAACCGAGTTGTGCTTAGCTACACAAAACTGTATAATGTTTTCTCATCATTATTGAGAATCTTAAATAACCTTTCGTATTCTATTTTTCATAATGGGCTGGAATGAAACCAATTGTAAATTTCCCAGCACATGAAATCTGAGTTTGCAGGAAGTACTTCAGAAGCCTGTGAGGCAGCGTTGTGAATTGAATGACAAATGCACCGAATTAACTAGATTTTATTATTATCTTTTTTGAACAGAGCAAAAACTGAATTCCGTACCCCACATAAATTGCTAGCACCATCCGTTCCCATTCCTACCAGTTTTTTTACATCCAGATACAACTTAAGTGCTTCATACAAACCCAAGAAAGTCTACAGTTATCGTCCCTTTTATCATACTGTAATATCTTACACAAAAACATAGATACTTTGTGTCCCCTACATCGGTGCTCTCGTCAATAATTAACGAGTAGGGTTCATTACCAATGTCAAGCAATAAAGCATCAAGTAAACACAGTACAATAACATATTTGATGAGAGCACAGCATTTGTTTCTGTGAATTCTGACGGTGTTCTCTTTAGTCATTTATTAAGTTTCCTAGATGATCAACGTTTCTTATTGATGAGTGTATTGCTACATGAACAGCTTCTAATAACTCTTTCTTCTTCCCGGCATCATAAGCGACTTGTACAAAATTATTTAATCTCTGCTGCCCCTTTTCGGGGTACCGAGTTTTCATTTTTGAGACATGTGATTTCACGGTTGCGTGCTTCTGCAGATCTGTCTTGTGGGCGCGTAGATATTTCCTGCAAACTTTGCAGTACGCTTCTTCGCAGCTATTGTCATATTTTGAACTGTCAGTGAGCTAGCCTACGATACAACTACGTGTATTATAGTCGATAGTAATGGTTATTAGTATAATCGTTTCGTATATCTATAACAATGTGAGCAAGCACCTCAGTTGTACAATTAATAAAGTACACAGGGACTACGTACCTTTCGCTTCCCATTCTCGACGATATCTTCTAACGCTCATTGTTTTATTAATTCCAAGGTGCACTATTCATAAACCACGCTGCACAAATTCTTCTCTACATGAGCACGTACAACTGTTATACTGTTCGGTCATCTCAGTAAGAATAGGCAATGACAGCAAGAAGTGGTGTTGATTGTTGCCGCACAACGAAAGAATGCAAGGCCAGAGGAGATAATAAGGGAGTACCATTGTTTCGCTAATAGTCATGTTTTGTTGCGTTATGAAACAATGCAACGTTAACCTTGAGAACGACAGGGAAATTGTCGTGTGCAAACCACGTTGAAGTGAGTGGCACAGTGTTTATCCCACTGTAGCTGTTATTAGGGTTTTCTGTCGCTCTGTTCACGCATGGAGCGCGGGAAATATGACTATTCAAATGCCTCTGTGCGTGCTGTAATCTTATCTATACAAAAATGAATCCCTATTCCCCTTTATCACGCCATAACATGAAAACGAATCGACCGATTTGGCTGATCGTTTTTTAGTTCTGATTGTAATTCTTAAGACAAGGTTTGTATTGAATAATTTTTTTGGGAAATCTACCGTAAAACGGAAAATTTGAGAAAAACTGAAAGTACGTTTTCCAATGTGTCCGTGTGTTTCTATTGCACACAAATCTATAGTTTTATTCCAATCTGTATGACATTTTGCACACTTGACCTTCAAATCAAGAGGAAGGTGACTGTCTACATAAAATTTCGTTCTCTGCACGGCAGCGGGCAGTTTATTTACGGACTTGACAAAATCCGTAGTTTTGCTCCTACGAATACGTTGCTATCGGAAACCAGGAACTCAGTTTGCCCGTACTGTAAGGCATTCAGACACAAAAGTAAAGCCGCTGGACTGTGTTGCGAAAGTGGAAAAGTGAAATGAGCGTCACTGGTTCCTCCACCAGAGCCAATGCAATCGTTGGTTTCAGGAACAGGAACGAATTCCATACATTGTCTTACAAATATCCAATAATACAACAACTGCTTCCAAATTACTTCACTTGGGGCAACAAATGTCTACATAATGTTTCATGTGGTGCATGGCAGAAGGTATCTTACAACAGGCTTTGACTCTGATTCGCCAATTGCCAAGAAAACTCATGATCGTATATTTTCTTGGAGAGGGTTCTTATAATCCGCAAGCCACCGTATGGTTCACGGCAAAGGGTACCTTGCAATGAACTTTCTTTCACTGATCACCACGAAAGTTGACAGATACATATATTTCTTGATTGAGGGGTAGGGGAGGGGACGAGATGAACTGAGGAGGTTGGAAGGAGTGGAAGAAATGGTCCTTGAGAGGGGCAGGTGGAAATGAAGCAGATAGTTGGGCGAGGAAGAGATGGGTGGAAAGAATAAATAAATACCTGAGAAATGCCGGATTTTTAGTTAGTTCATTATTGTAATTCTATTCTCGCGATTTTACCGGGAGCCATACATAGGGGATATCTTTCTAGAGCCATCGTCTAAAGCCTGTTCTTGAACCTTTGTAAGTAGGTCTCCCTGAGGTAGTTTACCTCTCGCCAATTCAGTTTCTTCCGCACCTCTGTGTGACTTTCCCATATATCAAAGTTACTTGCGGCCATTTGTGCTACATTCTGTAGGCTGATTACATTTCTCCAGCATTCTATCGATGTTTAATCAGTATTAATGACACCATGTCCCAAGAGGAATTGCTTTACATTCGTTTTATTTGAAGTAAAGGAAAATAGCCAATAAGTCGCCAACTAATTTTTTTACTTGCCACATTCTATCGCCAGTCGCCAAAAAGCTAAAATGGCTACTATTCTTTAAAAAGAAAAAAGAAAAATAAAAGTCAGCCAAGAATGCGAAAAATCGCCACACCTGGCAACACGCCCGAGCGCCTCCCTCTGTTGTCAAGAAAAAGAGCGCGTTCGGAAGATTAAGGTATTTCTGCAGCAACGGAGGTGATACGTAATTACACTGAAGTAAATGACCACATCGAGTTCTCCGTGGACGTTTTGTTGGAACAAGTGTCAGGAAGAGTACCCCATATAAAGATGTATTGCAACAATTAAAGCATATGATATAGACGTAAGATTCTTTTCAATCTTATGTTTTGCCTTTTTTCCTGTAATGGAATCCATCAACGCACAGAGGGAACAAGGTACCAATTCTTCAGCTCCCGTGCATAATTCCTCACTAGATAGAAATGGAGAATTGCCATATGCCATTGATTCAGTATCTTCCTAGATTACTGTAGCAATTGCAGCTACTATTCTCTTTTATTCTGCCTGTTCGTCTTTGCATCTCGAAAGGCACCACAAATCATTCAAAACTTTTTCACCTGCTCTACAAAAGCACACAACAATCTCTTCTTCGAATTGTGCTGCAAGATATTCGATCCCCCATTCCTATTTCTCAATCTCTCCTGAGTGTCGTGACATCGGGAGCTCTTCCCTACACTTGTTTCAACAACTCGCCCACGGAGAACTGGCAGTCGTCACTTACTTCGATGTAATTAAAGATCTCTTCCATTGCTGCAGAAATATGTTCATCTTCCAGATACCCTCTTTTTGCTAAAGTAGGTCTAGAGGTAATAAGAACGTTTTATAGCAGTCCTCATTATACATAGTATATGCAGGACGCAGATCCATCCCCTTACTCATCTTTCTCTTCTGAGCACAGTTCATAATTGAGTTGTCGTAGGTGAAAGAATGAGTAATGTAAACTTACCCATGCAAGTCTGGGGCTTTATCTTTGTTATAAAACACTTCCTCTACAGCTTCAGCACAAAACAGACAGAGTTAAAAACAAATTTCACTTCAGCTGAACGCAGATGTGGGGAATCACGAGAAGTTGATGGCTGTTTCTCTGAAAGAGTGGCGCTCTGAAGTTCTTTAATTGAATGTGCTCTTGTGTATTCTTTCCTGCAAGATTTATGAACAACACTGTAATTTTTGTTCAAAAACTGTTGAGCTTTCCCATCTTTTCTTAAATTACTTGCATGAACCAATCGAGAAATTCCTTTTTCCCCAATGCTTCAAATGTCACTGACAACACCACATTCACAAACACTTCTCAGCCATTCTCCACAGATGCCTTCAACAAGAAAAATACTAACGGTAAACCAGTATTCACGTAATGAACACAAATTAAATTAATTATGTAAGCACAAACAGTGGAGAGAAGTGAATCTGACAGAAATGCTTTCCGGGTGTTGGTCTCCTTGGCAGGTGCCAGGCAGAGGTTGCCACAGCAGAGGCAGACGCTCGGCCACATAACACTACTGAAGTCGCCTGCCTGACACCTCACGATGCAGTCGTCCTGCGCCCTCCCCTTCCCTCATACCATATCACAAACGCAAGAAGACTCCCCTAAGACCACATGGGGCTATTAGGTGTCGATTGGCATTTTTATTCGATCGCAAAGTACCTTACATTTTAGCTTTATAGAATAAACAATCGGTTTTTTTTTTAAAAACTGCTAATTTTGCTCGTCCCGTATCTCGCAAAGTATTGATCTCAGAAAAAATTATGAAGTGGAACAGTCTTGTAGTAAAGTTTATGCAGTTTAATTTTGTACGTTTTCGCTAGAGAACACGGTTTTCGAGTTACCCACTTACGCTCCGGCTCACACCCCAGAGGTAGGGACGTTTAGAATGTCGTTCATGACGGTCTCCTCTACCACCGTACACGATTAATTTCACTTATTCGCTATTTTCAGATCTCCGTTGACTGGACTATTTGTTAATATAATCTGACATAATGTCAGTTAGGAGTGCAACTGGAATACTTAATGTAATAGGGAATACAAGTGTATTCCAAGCCACAGTTGCTTGCTGAAAATTTTTTTAATAGTTCATATGTAATGCACAACCAGTGTCGGTGCACTATGGCATCATTTTCAAGTGCTCCACAATTAGGAAAATTTTTATAAAAGTATAAAGTTAAGACAAAAAATAATATACATTACAATTTTGGAAATGGTCAGAAGAACGTTATAACAAAATGTTCAAATGTTTGTTAAGCTTATGGGACTTAACTACGGGGTCATCAGTCCCTAAACTTACAAACTACTTATCAACTACCTTATACTAAGGACGGCACAAATATCCATGCCCGAGGGGGGATTTGAACCCCCAACCGTAGTGGCCGTGCAGACCGTGACTGGAGCGCCTCAGTCCCCTCGGCCACCGTGGCCGGCAACGTTATAACAAATGATCCTGTAGGTATCATTTTGGCCCGCAGTTGTTTTAGGACCAAGATGTGCTTGAGAGAGATGGATGGATGGATGGATGGATGTTTAAGGGGGACCAAACTGCAACGGTCATCAGTCCCTTTGAGAGAGATGGTCAGTCCTATTAACCGAAAAATAAAATGCCAAATTGTATATTACTTTCCTTCTATCATTTAACTGTTAATGCACACTCATATTTTTAACAATTTAGAAGTCAGAATTAAAATTAAATAGTACAATATACTTAATAAAAGACAGACATATGAAGCTCCTTACACAGAAGCACTATCAAAGTGACGAAATTTGCTTGACTATTTTCCTAGATTGCAACAAACTGGCTTCTAGGTAATTTAATTTTTTTACTTTTATCCAATCTTATAAATATACATATATAAAAAGGGGGGGGGATTTTTTAAAAATGTGACTGTGCATTAACAGTGAAATAACAGAAGGAAAGATAACACACAATTTCTCATTCTTTAGATTAATAGGACTGACCATCTCTCTCAAGCACAGGCTTCTGTACTGCTTGGTCCTAAAATAACTGCTGTCCAAAATGACACATATAGGATCATTTGTTATAACGTTCTTCTGACCATTTCCAAAATTGTAATGTATATTATTTTTTGTCTTAATTTTGTACGTTTATAAAAATTTTCCTTATTGAAAATGATGCCATAGTGCATCGAAAATGGCTGTGCATTACATATGAAGTATTAAAAATTTTTTCAACAAGCGGCTGTGGATTGGCATTCACTTGTATTCCCTATTACATGGACTATTTGTGACGAAGGTAAGCACTATTTTATGTATTTCTGTGAACTTGAAAGCATGTACTTTAGGACCATAGTTCAATAAACAATAAAATTTAAATCATTCAAATGTTTGTAGACCTATTGGACCAAACTGCTGTCATTAGTCCCTAGACTTATAAAATCTACTTAAATTAACTTACACTAAGAAACACATACACACACACACACACATAAAAGCACGTGGGATGACCAAACCTCCGGCGGAAGCGGCCGCTCATTCCGTAGCATTATCCTTAGATCGCGTGCCATTCCGCGCTGCCTAAAACTTAAATGGAGTGAATTTTCGTGAAACAAATAACGAGGACGCTCTTCTTCCCGTTTGGCTCTACGTTGTCACATGGAGGGTTTGCTGCCCGTGGAACTATAAAAGCAAGACTCCACACCCACGCTCACAGAATCCTCTCATATAGATATTATATACCTGTATGCAAGAGCTTTCCAAACTATCGCGACACCCCAGGTTGTTGAGCATCCGCATCAAAGGTGTCCCGAAACTAGTGAAATCAGAATGTAAGACAAGTATACACAATTATGTCATAACAATTCAAATAATCCATCTCTTCCTTATGTGAGTACTGTACTCAGAAAAGAAATCATAACAATTAGTATTTATTGAAAGAATCATTTCTAAAATGTAATCTTTCAAGGTCGGATATGTCAAAGTTACTAAATATTTAGTTAACATTACTGCAATATTCTGGGCTATTGCCCCGTGGTCGGTTAGGTTTATTATTAAAACCTACCGTTTAGTCCCCATCTGCGTAGGACATTTTCGAAGCTTCTTTGTATATCCGGATCATACCCTGGCTCTGCTACTGACTGCAGGTAAATTCCGTTTTCAAGTTATTCCGCGCAAAGGCGTGACGTCACAAGTTTTGAAAATTGGAGTCATTCGCCTTTGTCGCTTGTCGTCGACCGCTGTTGCTATCGCCCCATAGTGGAAGACTTGTACACCGGAATCCAGATGTCGCCCAGTTTCAGGCCCTCCTCCTTGCTTTTGAAATTCTTGGGGTGTTTGAAAATTTTCCATCGCTTCACTGTACAGCACGTCACAGTATTGTACCCCGCTTGCGGCTGAAAGTTCCTCACTTTTCTGAAATTGAATATAATGGTTTCCTGGCTGCTAAGCATCTTCCGCAACAGCTGATCTGTCACTCTCCTCCATTCTACGTGGTACCCACGTGCACGTCCTCACAACTGTACCGAATCCTGTAAACTCATCCCATCGGGTAAACTTTGGAAAGCTCTGCTGTAGGCACTTAAAGATTCTCTTCCTCTCTTGTTAGGGAAAGTAGTGTGATGTCTCCCTGAAGGATGGAGTGACTAATTGTTTGCCTGAGGGCAGTGTTTTGTGGTTAAGATACTCACCAAAAAAACATCAAATTCGCATTGTTTGCATCAGTATCGCGATTATTATTTTAGCATTCCACTACAGATGAATGCAGAAATGTAAAAAATACAAAATACACTCTATACGCTTTCGTCATGTTGTGTCATAGGCTACTGAGTGAGTAGAATAAGAGTTCCTCCATCTAGAAGCCAAAAATTACAAACAAATGCATCCACACCGAGGAAAGGTAGGTTTTATGCAACCCAATCCAGTGTTAAGTTCCTTCATGACTGCTCTCCGTACATCTTTACGCCCTCTCCATTTCAACATTTTCAAGTTCTTCTATCCACCCTCCATCCAGTCCAGGCCCCCCACCCTCTTCTTCCTTCCCTGTACAGTTATGTCCCGCTGAAACGGTACTCGTCACGCTCCCTTATTGCGACACCGTAGATGCGCACTAAATGTAACTGTGAAACGCCTGAGGTTGAAGGTCCCTATGTAAAGAGGACCAACGGTTAGCTCCCACTTACAAAAGCATCTTAAAGGCTGGCAGTCTTTGACTTCGTTCACACTTACTGGATTTGGAATAAAGTGTCCTGTCATTTATTTTCTAAACCTTTAAAGCGCGCCTTATAAATACCTAAGTGCTATGCAACTATAAAAAAAAGTGCAAGCTGAAATTGTGCTGTCAATCTTGTTTGCAATTTAAGTGGTTGAACCTTCCTGTTAACTTTTTTTTTAAATTCTACTCCTAAGTTCTATAATCATTATCTTATTGGAACGTTCATAAACATTCGACCATATTTTACTAATAATAAAATATTTTATTTTCAAATAATTATACCATCAAACTGTGAAAATCAAGTTAAAAGTTGGTATGAACATAAAATACTTTTTTACATGTACAGTTTGAAAGGTATTACTTATGTAGAGACATAAATATTTTCATTCAACATGGAGGCCTTCTGTATATCAAATTTTAATTCTTTTAATGTGATTAAATCATTTTATCGATGTTTTCCAGTTCCTCCTGCAATAATTCTCCAGGTATTTCAGAACACAAGGCCCTTTTTTCATATTAGTAAACGAATTATCACTAGCAGCAGCTGCCCTCCACTAACATTCCCTGTGGGTGCCCCTGGTTTTAAGTTACTTTACTACATGAAGACCACATATACCCTCAATAGTGCTCCAGAAATAAATAAAGATTAAGATCGCAAGGTCGTTGTTTCAAAGAATATTTTTTACGTCTGTGCTGGTAAAAATAATACGAAAATCGTACCAAAATGACTATCTGTTGCATGGCATGCTGCACACTGTGCGAAATGAGGGCTGTTTCGCGAATATCTTGATAACTCTAAATATCTAGTTATACTACGAGGCGCGTCCAGAAAGTAAGTTCCGTTTGGTAATAAAATGAAATTGTACACAGATACGGAAGAAATTTTTATTGCACAAAATTCTACAACTCTTAAATTACTTTTCCACATAACTGCCGAAATTTTGTAGGCACTTGTCATAGCGTGCCACTAGTTTTTGCATGCATCCTTCACACAAGGTTGTCGCCTGTGTATTCAACCATGTGGTAACAGCTCTTTATCAGCGTTGAAGTGTTGACCACCAAGGACAGATTTTAGGTGTAAGAAGAGATGAAAGTCGCTAGGAGAGACATCCGAGCTGTATGGAGGATGATCAAACAGGTCCCATTGGAATTGCCGTAAGAATTGTTTGGTCACATTCGGTGTGTCCGGTCAAACATTATCGTGAAAAAAAAAAAATCTTTTGTCAGTAATTCTCTTCTTACACCTACAATCTGTCCTTGGTGGACAACACTTGAACGATGATGACGAGCGGAAAGAACATGTTACCACATGGTTGAATACACAGGCGGCAACATTCTATGAAAAAGGCACACGAAACCTTGAGCCATGCTATGACAATTGCCTACAAAATTTCGGTAGCTATGTAGAAAAGTAGTTTAACAAAAAATGTTCAAATGTTTGTAGCACTTATGGGACTTAACTACGGGGTCATCAGTCCCTAAGCTTACAAACTACTTGTGAACTAGCTAAGACTAAGGATGGCACAAATATCCATGTCCGAGGGGGGATTCGAACCCCCGACCGTAGTGACCGTGCAGACCATGACTGGAGCGCCTCAGTCCCCTCGGCCACCGCGGCCGGCGTAGTTTAACAGTTGTAGATTTTTGTACAATCAAAAATTTTTTCTTAATCTGTACCCATTCGTTTTATATAACCAAACGGAACTTACTTTCTGGACGCGCCTCATATTTATGCCGAGCATATGTCTTAAATTATCGCATGCTATAAAGTGATGAGTTTCGTTGAAGCTCTAGTAATCAGACGTATGCAGTTAATAGCGGTTCCCAAGAGGCGTGTCACTGGACTGTTAACATTAGTCCTTAGTCAAGGAGAAGATAAACATTTAGATTCAATTCCAATAATTAACATATTTACCAACAGCCGTAAATTTTTCAATTTTATTGTACGTCCGGTTTCGATATTACAATAATATCATCTTCAGGCTCAATACAAATAAAGTTACAAATGAATGTTGTATTTATAGTAAGAGAGTGAGAGGAATGCACTTAGTTCTATGCCTTGCATTTACGCATATTATAGCTATTGAAAGTTTCCAAACGCATATAAAAAGCGGAGTGGAGCCCCCTTGTTCACCTGGAGGTCCGGATCAAGAGCCCTCCCTCCCCCTCTCTTAATCCGGTCCTGGCTATCCTATATCACTCCCAATGGATGGTCAATCTGTAATTTTGAAACAAGCCCCCTCCGCACTTTTTGTACACACAGAAAGAACATACCGAAAGAAGCTGCTGAGACGGACAGCCAGTTGTTTCATCAATGTTGAAACCTAGCAGTGTCTGGAATTGTACACTCCTACAGATTTCTAGCTGTTCAAGACGTAAACATTTACTATGGGACAATACCATCATAACTCGTTGGGTTGGTAGTTTCTCGGACGCAGTTGCTTGCAAGGAAGAATCTCCTCTATTTGGTGACATACAAATCCAAGAAGGTAGGTATGAAGACTAGTGTAATATTCTGCATCTATAGCTAAGATTTCTTGATACTGGTTAGGAAGGTAGCGACCAGGGATTTTTTTAAGGAATCACCCCTTTATTCGTGTGGAATTATCTGACTTAATTGTAGGCGGGTCGCGGGGAATAGCCGTGCGCGATAAGGCGCCTTGAAGCGGTGCGCGCGGCCGTTCGCCGTCGGAGGTTCAAGACCTGCCTCGGGCATATGTGTGTGTGTGTGTGTGTGAGCGAGTGAGTGAGTGTTGTTCTTAGGATAAGTTAGTTTAAGTAGTGTGTAAGCTTAGGAACCGATGACTAATTGCAGTTGGGTCCCATAACTTTACAAACATTCTGATTGCAGATCACCCTTATCGAAGCTTGTTCTGTTGAATACGTACAGTTCCCGCGGAGATAATGCTTAATTTGTAATCACTAAGTTTTCTACGTATATGGCTGCTAACTAATGTGGCTCGGTAGCACTGTTGTAGATTGGCAAACCATGGATCAATGGTTGCGGATTCGATCACCGCCAGGTCTAGGAGTTTTATCTGTTACTTTTCACTTCTTTCACCTGAGACAATGTTGCTAATATGAAAAATGTCGAGTAGCAACGTGGTTCGGAATCCACGTTAAACTGTAGCCCTCCTATAACTGGCTGGGTAAGTCACTTCGAAGGTCTGAGGAGTGCAACGGCAAACCACCTCCAAACAGGACCATACCTAGTAAAGAACTGTGCTGTTCAAACCAATCTTCGGATTTTTGAATGCTTTACCTTTTTACCTGAACTGAATTCGAGCAGGCTTGTACAACAGATACCGAGATACTGGCATTTCGTCATGTACAATAATGTTTACAGCTAAGTCGTTGCAAAAGACAGCGAAAGAAGAACTTTGTTGTACAAAATTGTCTGTAATATTTAAGGGAAAAAATTCAGAATACATCCAAAACTCATTTATTTGCAGGCGCATCCAGAAAATCACTTTCCCTATTAAAGAAAATACATAGTGTCATAAAAAGCAATGTTTGAGATGTTTACCGAGTCTATTACCAAAAGAATTGAGAAGTCATATCGTGGGATAAAATTTTTTATTACTGTGTTGTAGAAGTCTGCAGCCTGCGAATGAAACGAGCGTGTGACAGTCGAGTTCGACTCATCGTCGTTGTCAAAATGCTGGCCGGAGGACACAAAGTGCAAAAGAAGATGGAAATTGCCTGAAGGAAAATCAGGAGTGTATGCCGAACTTCTGTAGAAAAGTTAATGTACGCCGAGCTGTATGGGGAAGAGCGTTGTCATGGTGCAGCTCACCACCTGCAGTAAGCATTACAAGTCTCTTGTTATGAATTGCACGTCGATGTTTCCGCATTGTTTCACAGTAAGTGGGTAAGAAGACTTCACGCTGGTTTCAATCATAGGCTGCAGACTTCTACGACACATGAATTCAAAAGATGACTCCACGATATGACAAGTGTCTCAAGTCTTTGGTGACTGTCGAAAAATAACTCAGGCATTACTGTCCGTCTTTTTTCTATTAAAAAACTTCATAATACATCAAAAATTCAGTTTTTACGAGGCTCATCCAAATTAAAAAAAGCCTAATTACATGCTATCGGCAGATCTTGATATTGTTAAGTTTTATGTAGTTTTTAGTCTCGACGCGCTGGTGTTCCCAGCATCCTCCTATTTTAATGCAAGACCAGTGGTTGACATGAATGTCACGTTCTGTTAACAATGTGCAGGATATTTTAAAATGATCTTGTGCAACCTATGCTTATGCAGTCCTTAAATAACGAGATAGATGCCCCCAAAGGCTGAAATGTCAAAAATATATTGTTGATCCTGTTGGCAACAAGTTGTTTCAAGTAACATTATTATCTATGTTTGGCCACGGTAGAGCGGCAGAGCGAATTGAGACGCTATGCTACGATGCGCGAGGCCATTCCCCGTGGGGTTCGAATCCCCCCTCGGGGCATAGATATTTGTGCTGTCTTTAGTATAAGCTAGTTCATAAGCAGTTTGTAAGTTTAGGGACTGATGACCCCGTAGTTAAGTCCCATAAGCTCTACAAACATTTGAACATTTTATCTTTCTTTTAAAAAATAGGGAAACTTACTTTATAGTTGCGCTTCGTATATTACAGATGGGCTGTAACAGCTAACACCCTACACCTCTGTATATCAGTCTCTAGTGACTATTTTCTGAAAAATTAGACAAGAGGAAGCATTAACACAAGCATATTCTGCATGCTGACGGGGATTTAATGAGATCTGGATATTGACGAGAAAAAGTGTAGACATGTGTAGCAGGTATATAGGCAGCAATTTTTTTATTAGTTAAATATTTAGTTAATACGCATATAAGCTTAAGAAAATAAAACAGGCGATCCACATAACTGAAGAGCTTGGAAAACGCTGCAATAGAGAATACAATTCCCGTTTCTATGCATTTACTAACCGTAAATAGTCTGTTTCGACGCCGCAGTACACATATGTCTCGAAGTATAGGCAGAATACGCACCATTTATCAATTACATAAAACTGTTTGTCAGTACGATATGTTTAGGGACTACATTCTCCCTTTCAAGTATTGAAAAACAAGAAAGCACATATTAAACTACTAATTCGACGACTCTCGAACCAATATGCAATTCACAGATAAGATACTTTAAAGGATTAATGTGCCATTAGGCGACGTCATCAATAAAAAATACAGCATACGTGTTTTATCATCATAAACACTTCATCTAAGAGAAAAAGTACTGCCTCTCTGATGCCCGTATGAAAAATAACCCGTGCGCAACGAAACTGTCAACGGTGGCCAAGATTAATACCATCCTGACATAGAAAACGTTCCGAAATTGATCAGTCATCACCAAATTGAATAACAGGTCTCTGTTAGTCAATGAGGAGATTGCGAAAATGGGTCCAGTAATGCCCTTTAGACAGCTTAGATTTTTTTTTTTTCATTTAGCATGTTGTGCAATCCTTCCTTGCCGGCCTCGGTGGGCGAGGGGACTGTGGTGCTACAGTCACGCTCTGCACGGCCACTACGGCCGGGGTTCGAATCCCCCCTCGGGCATGGATATTTGTGCCGTCCTTAGTTGTAGGTAGTTCATAAGTAGTTTGTAAGTTTAGGGACTGATGACCCCGTAGTTAAGTCCCTTAAGCTTAACAAACATTTGAACATTGAATCCTTCCTTAAAACACACAAAATCTCAATTTCCTCCAACTTAGATAGCAACTATCCTTTGTCCCCTAAGTGAATTACCCGCTTGCTATCATTGATGACACCTAACGAATGTTGTAGGGTCTTGAGCTGCTTCGCTACAACGTAGGAGCCTTTCTCTCTATTATTCTTGCTGCGGAGCGCGCAGTTTTTCCCCGTCGGAGGTTCGAATCCTCCTTCGGTGTGTGTGTGTGTGTGTGTGTGTGTGTGTGTGTGTGTGTGTGTGTGTGTGTGTGTTTGTGTGCGTGTGTGTGTGTGTGTGTGTGTGTGTGTGTGTGTGTGTGTGTGTTTGTTTGTTTTGTCCTTAGGTTGGTTTGATTTAGTTTAAATAGTTTGTAAGTTTAGGGACTGATAACCACAGTAGTTAAGTCCCATAGATTCACAAACAATTGAATTTTCTCTATTGTGTTTTTTAAATCTAACCTTAAAGTTTCTGCCCGTTTGCCCCACATTTATGTCTCAGCCTCGACTGTAGTTTGTTGTCTTCTCTAATGACAATCTTTATAACTTTCTTGTTGACAGTCTCGCCGGAGGGGGAATGACCAGGAGATGTGAGGCGACATATCGAAGGATTGAATCCTCCCTCGGCTATGGACCGATGATCTCGGCATTTTGATTTGAATAATGTCACCAGCTTAACCCTGTGCTGCATAGCGTCCACTCCAGTACACAGAAGTTATTGGAAGCATTTCTGAGCATACTAGACAGCTCTTCAATTCGTAAGTGCCATGGAGTCCACTCCAGGGCAACGTTCCGATAATTGTTGCACTGTAGATGTCGCAAGCTGACTGATATCAGTTTTTCACCCGAACGCAGGATCATGTCAAGGCGGCGAGTGTGAAACGCAGGGAGCGTTCTCGAACCGTGTTTCATGAGTTTCAAAAAAAAGAGAAGAATTACATTTTCAGTGAATACAAGGATCTCTACGTCCAAATTGCTTCGAAACTACCATACAAAAAAAGAATAATTTACATCTCGAGTGCACAGTGACCGACCCCATTTCCGATTTTTCCCTCATTTGTTAATAACTCATACATCACAGGGATAAATGAAATTGTTCCCCAGAACGGCATAACTCACAATTCAAAAATCAAATGCTTGTAAATCTAAGGGACTTAACTACGTTGGCCATTGGTCCCTAAGCTTACAAACTAATTACAATAAGTTAAACTAACTTATGCTAAGGACAACACAGACACCCATGCCCCAGAGAGGACTGGAATCCCCGACGGCGAACGTCCGCGCGCTCCGCAGCTCGGCCTTTAGTGGGCATGGCTATTCTGCCGTGGCACCTCACTATTTCTGCGAACTTTTCTCGGCGTATTGGTTCGTACGCCGTATTTTATTCCTTTTCTGGCTAGTGATGTCTTATGCTAAGGACAATAAACACACTCATGCCCGAGGGAGGGAGGACTCGAACCACCGGCGGCGAGCAGTGGCGCGCTCCGTAGCTAGGTGCCATGGAACGCTCGGCCACTCCACAGATACCAATGCAATATGACATCGTCATCTTCAATTGTTACTCTCGGCACAACGATTTGAGCAAAGATTATAACGAACACTAAAGGACTTTCCAAATTTCATTGCTTGTAGCTTGTAGCTCGATGAAACAGAGGAGCATATGCTACTACGTACTGGCAAAATATGACTTGTTGCTAAATGTCTAAGTTAGAGTACAAACAGCAAGACCTTCAAAATATTATATCAAGGTAAAGGAAACAAATTAATTTGAAAATCGCATTAATAAATTATTGTAAAATGTAGTAAATAATGTTAGTAGTAAACAATTTGAAAAAGGTGTCAGGTACGGTAAAGGAAACATATCCTGCCCAATGTTGCCATATGAAGTCTTTCCAAATTTCACTACAAAAATTCAAAAAAAAATGAATGAATAGAAATATGCAAAGAAATACTTTTGTTCACAAATTAATAAAATTGGGGTGCAAAGGATTTTGCATGTTTCCTTGTTTTTTTAAATTCCTACATCTACATGGGATAGTCTGCAAATCACATTTAAGAACCTGGCAGAGGGTCATCGAACTATCCTTAAACTATTCATCTACTATTCCATTCTCGAATAGCGCGCGGGAAGAAAGAACATCTGAATTTTCCGTCCGAGCTCTGATTTCTGGTATTTTATTCTGATGATCATTTCTATGTAGGTGGGAGTCAACAATATATTTTCGCATTCGGAGGAGATTGTTCGTGTTTGGAGTTGCGTAATTAAATCACACCGTAGCGATAAACGCCGTTGTTGTAATGATTCCCACCCAGATCGTGTATCATTTCTGTGACGCCGTCTCCCCTTCATTGTGACAATACGAAACGAGCTGACCTTCTTTGAACTCTTTCGATGTGCTCCGTCAAACCCACCTGATGGTATGGTTCCCACACTGGGCAGCAATACTCCAAAAATGGACGGACAAGTATTGTATGCAGTTTCTTTTGTAGTTCTGTTACATGTTTTAAGGGTTCTGCCAATAAAACGCAGTCTCTGGTTCGCCTATCCCAGGACATTACCTACATGTTCTTTCCAGTTTAAGTGTGAAGTAATAGTAATTCCTAGGTATTTAGTGGAATTTACGGCCTTCACTTTTGATTTATTTATCGTCTAAACAAAGTTTAACGAATTTCTTTTCTCACTCATGTGTACGACTTCACACTTGTCACTATTTTGAGTCAATTGCTAATTTTGACACCATACTGATATTTATATAGATCGTTCTGTAGTTGGTTTTGATCTTCAGATGACTTTACTAGACGAAAAATGTCGTCGTCGTCTGCAAACAACCTAAGAGAGCTGCTTAGATTTTCTCCCAAATTGCTTATGTAAATAAGGAACAACAGAAGACCAATAACAGTACCTCTGTTTTAGTCGATGCGTTAACATCGATTACTACAAAGGTGTGTCCTCTCTGACAGGAAATCCCCTAGGAGTTGGATAATGTAGTCCGTAAACACGTTACAAAACGTTTGCTACAATTGATGACTGGCGCGTGATTTGGCTGAATGTCGCTTATAGTCTTGTGTAGTTCGCGAACGAGCTAGTTCGGAAGAGCGCTCCCATAGGCGAACTACGCGAACTAGTTCGCAGATCCCTCGTCTCAGTTCTTCCGCTCCTTTTCCGAAGACTGAGGGTAACAGCGAGAGGACGCAAGAGCGCGCAGAATCGCGTGATTCCCTTCTGCCAGTTGCCGTCATTTCGAGCTGAGATGCAGCTCAGCTGTAGTTTTAGTAGCGGTAGCAAAAGCCAAAACGAGCGGACGAATGAAGAAAAGCGACCTACTTCGCGGCCGAGCTGCGAGCTAAAAGGAGAGCTACCGGTCGCGAACTAAAATATGCGCGATAGGTCGCGAACTAAAATATGCGCGATAGGTCGCGATCTAAAATATGCGCGATAGGTCGCAAACCGAATTAAAAATCACGTGTTTGCCTTCTGCTGATGAGAGCTATTTCGAGGTTAGCGTCTGCCTGATAGATTACATAGTTCAGTGTGTAACGTCACAGCTGCGTCCACCTAATCCTCGATGGGCGAAGTTGCCGTTATATTCTATTTGCTGCTTAATCATTTAATAATTGTTCCAATGATTTAACGGTATGGGATGCGGACAATTACTAGGTTGATCCTGTGGTGTCGCACAAGTCCAAAGTGCGCGCCACCTACTTTCGCCGCGCGTCGCCATGCACGCACGGCGCGGCTTTCTTACGACGACAGCCACGAGCGCCCTCTGCGGCAACTCCGCTCGTGAACGACATCGTTCACTTGGGACTGAGATAGCAACCAGTTAAGACCTTCGGAATCAGATAGGCACCAGTGAAGACTTGGCTATCAGTTAGGCACTAGGCAGGACTCTAGCTCAACTATGTATCAACATTCTGCAGTACTATGTAAAAGTTAAGTATTGTATAAATTCTGTGCCATATATATCTCATTCTAATTTACTCTAGTGTTTCTAGTTCTGGCTGCTCCCCTCCGTACCTGCACCAGCGTGCTATCTTTATTTCTCTGTCGGTCTCATTCCACTCGGCCACCGACACCTACAACGGAACGGGACACAAAAGCGGCGACGAGGCAGGGACACAAAAGTGGCGACGAGGAGCGATAGACGAACCTTGGACCAGCCAGACAGCAGCAGTCGGAGCATTGCTCCCGCCCACCCACCCTTATTATAAGATTTTTGGGGGAATGTATTCAGTTACGTGTTTTGTGGACTTTTTTGTTGCAGAGTGTCCTCTTTCATATTGCATTTGTGTTTTGTTATAAGTTACTTGTATACGCGGCGCCTAATCGGTCAGCATGGCCACTACCCCGAACCCAAACTTAATGGAAATTATTCAGTTACAGACGGCGCAAATAACACAACTTCTCCAGGCTGTGGCCCAGCTCACAGCGCAAGCAGCTAACCAACAACAACAGCCGCCGATTCAGTAGCCCACACCTGCCGCCGCAACGCTTCCTACGTTTCGCCAGTACAACGAACGTGAGGAAGGATGGAGCGACTATTTCGCGCAGTTTCAAGAACTCGTCGCGGCTCATCAACTTACAGGTCAGACTGTTAAGCATCTTTTATTGTCCGTGGTGGGCCCCAAAACCTTCGTATTACTGCAGAAACTATTCCCGCAAGCATCTCCTCGTGATGTAGACTTTGAACAAATAGTAGAGGCACTAAATGCTCATTATGAGAGAAAAGTTCTTGTAGCCGCTGCACGGTACCGATTTTTCAGACTGAAAAAATTACCTGAGCAGTCACACCAGGAATGGATCACTGAATTGAAGGGCTTAACCCGCAAATGTAAATTTACTTGCTCTTGTGGTCTTTCTTATAGTGATGTGATGTTAAGACATGCGATTACGCAGAATATTCAGGACCCCAAAATTAGAGCAGCAATTCTGAAACATTCTGACCCCTCATTAGACAGTGTATTGCAGCTTATAGAAGCGCATGATACTTTTGACTTAGCAGATGTAGAAATGCAAAGCCACAGTGTTAATTCAGTGCGCCGCAACGGTCGCTTTCCTAGCCGTAGTTCTCAGTGTAGCACTAGTGATTCTTACAATAGTACAGGCCGTGCTGAACAGACAGTGAACAGTAGCCAGTGTAAAACTGCGACACAAAGGTCGCCCCGTCGTGTTAGAAACAGTGATTTGAATAACGAGCGCCAACGCTCATTTCAGAAAAATGTACGTAAATCTTGCCCCCAGTGTGTGTCTCGCCACAAGCGTGCTCATTGCCCTAGTCGCAACGCAACCTGTTATCAATGTGGCAAATCAGGTCATGTACAGTCTGTGTGTATGCAAATTAAAAACTCAAAGAATGGTACCGTTAGAAACAGTGCTTCGCAGAGTGCGAGAACAGTTCATTCTGTAAATTTTATACGGGCTGTGGAATTGAACAGTGCTTTCCTTGGATCTCAATTGCAAGAAAGTAGTTCTGCGCCTATGGCAAAACTATATAGTGCACCACGTAGCAAGCGCCGACGAGCGCGTAAAACAGTGCAACGGAAAAGGTTTCGGGACAAGCAAAATGACTATGAACAGTGCATTCCTGTAGTGAAAATAATGCCTTCTGCAACTGCTCCTTGTAATAATGCCCAGTACTGTGTAGCTAGTGACAATAGACATCAAGTAGCTACTCAAAAGTGTAGTGCAGTAGTTAGTGACTCTGTAGTAGCCTCGCATTGCGCGGACGCCGATCCGGCGGTAGTGCCATCTAGTGACAGTGTTGTTAATCCGCTGCGTGCCGAGTCTGCGCCGCTTACTTCACTACGCGGCCCGCGCAAGCGCAGTAAACAAACCGTAGCAGACGTTGCCCACATACGCGCACCTGTCGAGCGCCGCAAGCAAAAACTTTTTGTGACTCTCTTCATAGAAAATAAGACGGTGCAATTTCAGCTTGATACTGGTTCCGCTGTCACATTAATAAATAAAGATACTTATGAACTTCTGGGTTCGCCAAAATTGTCGCCGTCTAATCAAGTGCTAACAGCGTATACAGGACAAACTATTCCCTTGTTAGGAACGTGTAGCCTGCCCGCCTCCTTTCAAGGTGTTACAAAAACAGTTGCTTTTGTAGTTCTTCAGGCCAAATCTACACAGAACATTTTTGGACTAGATGCATTTGATTTGTTTGGTTTATCAATTCAAAGAGATGTGCTTTAAATTTCGTCAATAGTGCCTCAGGATAAAATCAATGCATTGTGTGACAAATATAGTGACTTGTTTTCGCCGGAACTAGGTTGTGCAAAAGACTTCGTGGCACATGTAACTTGAAAAGAATCTGCAGTTCCAAAATTTCGTAAAGCTAGACCAGTGCCTATCGCAATGCGTGATATAGTTGCCGAAGAACTTAAACGTTGGCAAGATAGTGGGGTGATTTCTCCTGTTTCTGCGAGTCAGTGGGCCTCGCCTATAGTAATTATACCCAAGCCGTCAGGAAAACTTCGTCTCTGTGCGGACTTCAAATCAACAGTGAACAGTCAAACAATTGTAGACACTTATCCCCTGCCCAGGCCTGACGAACTAATGGACAAATTAGGACAGTCTCGTTTCTTTTCTAAGATTGATTTAGCAGAGGCATACTTACAGATTCCACTTGATGACGAGTCAAAAAAGTTTTTCGTCATTAATACTCACATGGGCCTTTTTCAATTTCAACGCCTACCCTTTGGCAGTTCTTCCACCCCCGCTATTTTTCAGCGTTTTTTGGAACAGCTGACAGTTTCTGTACCGTGTTGTTCGAACTATTTAGATGATATTGTGGTATCCGGACGTACAGTTGAAGAACATTTAGCAAACCTGGAGTGCCTTTTCAAAGTTTTGACTGTAGCAGGTCTACGTTGCAATAAAGCAAAGTGTTCGTTTTTTCAAACTGAAATAGAGTACCTAGGCCATGTGATTAATGCCCAAGGAATACATCCCTTACAGTCACATCTTCGAGCAATCAAAGACTTGCCTCCTCCTAAGAATGTGCACGAATTGCAAGCAGTAATGGGAAAGCTGAACTATTATTTCAGATTTATTCCCAATGCCTCTCAGATTGCAGCTCCACTGCATCACTTACGTAGGAAGAATGTTCCTTTTGTATGGTCCAAAGATTGCCAGGTTGCCTTTGACAACTTAAAGTCTGCAGTAATCAGTGATGCATGTTTGATTCCCTTTGACCCACAGAAGCCTGTAGTGCTAGCAGTTGATGCCTCGTCGTACGGTGTGGGTGCAGTTTTGTCACATCGTATTGGATGTCACGATCGTCCTATTGCCTTTGCATCCAAACTACTGACGCCGACGCAACAGAATTACAGTCAGATAGAAAAGGAGGCCTTAGCAATCATTTACGGCGTCACAAAGTTTCATCATTATCTCTATGGCAGAAAATTCTATTTGTTGACAGACCACAAGCCTCTCACGTCGTTGTTCTCACCCACAAAGCCAATTCCGCCACGAACGGCACAAAAGCTTCAGAGATGGTCGTTGATATTGTCTAATTATCAGTATGAGATTTTGTACCGACCTACCACTAAACATGCCAATGCGGACACACTTTCCCGACTTCCGGTTGGCCAGGATGTATCATTTGATTCTTCAGAAATGGCATGTTGTCAGATAGACTCCAGAGATGCTTCTGCTGTCGCAGACTTTCCTTTGAACTCTCGTCAGGTTGCACAGGAAACAGCTGCGGATGCAGACCTAAGTGTGGTAGCACGTTTTGTTCGCTCAGGGTGGCCTGCCAGAGCCAAAGACATTGATCGGCCTCTGGTTGGACGTTATTTTGCACAACGTCATGCATTATCTTTAAGTCATGGTGTACTGTTGTTGCATACCGACAACGACCAAGCAAGAGTGATTGTTCCTCGTTCCCTGCAACGAGAAGTGTTACGCCTCCTGCATCAAGGACATTGGGGTATTGTTAGGACAAAGCAATTGGCCAGACGTCATTGTACCTGGGTTGGTATGGACGCTCAGATAGAGAACATGACGTCACAGTGTACTGTTTGTGCGGAGCATCAGGCGGCTCCTCCGCAACGTTTCTCAGACTGGCCACGCCCCAAGGGACCATGGCAACGTTTACATATTGACTTTGCCGGACCTTTCTGGAATACGCGCTGGTTAATTGTTGTAGACGCTTTCAGCAAGTTTCCTTTTGTGATTGCCATGAACTCAACGACAGCTTCTAGTACAATCAGTGCCTTAAAATCAGTGTTTTGCATCGAAGTCTTGCTTGAAACTATCGTCAGTGACAATGGACCTCAGTTTGTTAGTGCGGAATTTCAACAGTTTTGTCGTGTGAATGGCATTCAGCATATCACCACCGCACCTTTTCACCCTCAGTCCAATGGTGAAGCAGAACGTTTCGTTCGAACATTCAAGTCTCACATGGAAAAGATGAAAGGTCAGCACTCCAGGCAGCAAGCTCTTCAAATTTTCCTGTCTACGTATCGGTGCATGCCACGTGACGGCCCGTCTCCTGCCGAGCTGCTACACGGCCGCCGTCACCGCACTCTCCTTCACCTGCTGCAGCCTCCCACGCACCGAGTCGGTTCGTATGGCGCTACGCGTTTTCAGGTTTCTACGCCGGTGCTGTACAGGGTGTTTGCTGGCAACAAAAAGACATGGATGCCGGGCACCATTCAGCGCGTGCTCGGTCGCAATATGTATGTTGTACGTTCTTCCACAGGGTCAGAGCTGCGGCGCCAAGCAAACCAATTGCGCCTGCATAGGCCGCGCGATCCTGTCTCGGGTTTCTTGATTCCAGACCCGGTTCACCGCCAGGGAGCACAGCCACATTGCTCGCCGCCGGGCCCAGCTTCCCCGGGCTACGGGCTCCCGATGGATGTCGACGCGCCTCCTACGCAGTCGGCCCCTCCGCCTCCGTCGCCGCCGCAGATGACAGCGTCACCGAGAGGGACTCCGGGACCGTGCGGGCCCCCCCAGCTTGGGCCACGCACCTCAGAAGATGACCTGCTCCCTCTGGGCGGGGGTTTGCGCCCTTCCTCAGGTTTCGCCGGGTTTCCTGGAGGATCGCAAGGCGGCGCCGGGGCGCGGACGGCGTCTCGATCCCAGCCTCAGCTACGACGCCCGTCCCACCAGTAACGCCCCCGCCCAGGCCCTCCTCCCAGTGCCGTCGCCGTGGCCCTCAGCCCTACGCCACGACGGCGCGGCGGTTTGGGGGGGAGGGGTGTGGTGTCGCACAAGTCCAAAGTGCGCGCCACCTACTTTCGCCGCGCGCCGCCATGCACGCACGGCGCGGCGTTCTTACGACGACAGCCACGAGCGCCCTCTGCGGCAACTCCGCTCGTGGCCACCAGTGAACGACATCGTTCACTTGGGACTGAGATAGCAACCAGTTAAGACCTTCGGAATCAGATAGGCACCAGTGAAGACTTGGCTATCAGTTAGGCACTAGGCAGGACTCTAGCTCAACTATGTAGCAACATTCTGCAGTACTATGTAACAGTTAAGTATTGTATAAATTCTGTGCCATATACATCTCATTCTAATTTACTCTAGTGTTTCTAGTTCTGGCTGCTCCCCTCCGTACCTGCACCAGCGTGCTATCTTTATTTCTGTGTCGGTCTCATTCCACTCGGCCACCGACACCTACAACGGAACGAGACACAAAAGCGGCGACGAGGCAGGGACACAAAAGATCCATAACAATAAACTTGTTAACTTCCTTTATTAAGGAACGACAAATGTTAATAACTCTTCTTTAAAATACGTTGATTAAATAACCGCGTGCCACTACGATGAATGTCTACAAGTCCACACTGAAACATTTCAATACACAACTGCAACCGAAACTCATATGCGAGACGAGTGATGGGCAAAACTTTAGCCACAGCTAAACGCGGGTTACGGACGCACTGTCAACATGCTACTGCCTCGCTCTGCGGTCGGCGGGAAACTACCGCACACCGCCCAACAAACAAAAAAACATTCCAACCTAAGCATTGTTGGCAGCAGCTATCGCTGCACGCCAAGGATAACTATCGTTCGACCAAAACGTACCAAAGAGGTTACTAACCTAAAACCCTGTATCCTCACAAGTGCTACAAAATTTCTGCTTAGCGTCTGCCTGCTAGATTACATAGTTCAGTGCTACAAAATTTCTGCTTTGAAGTATTCTGCATTCTGCAATATCTGACTAACAAATTCCATAATGCCAAGATATAGAGATAACTCGAACTTAAACGCGAGAAATTATCCACATGAAGCAGCTAGGTGGGGGAACTTCTCCCTCCACCTGCAAGCGCAGACCACGCCGCTCAGCCGTCACTGAGAGCGGACGTACTAAAAGAACGAACTAGTTTGCGGCTCTACTGCGAACTAAAGTCAGTGGCGGCGCTAGACGAAAACTGGGCGTAGGCAAACTCGCCTTTGCGAGGCCCCTTTCATTTTTTCCAGTAAGGAAGAAAATGTTAAATAAAATGAGCTGAATTAGACATCAGTAATCATTATACTAAAATTTTATTATTATTGCAATGACAAAAATTACAATAAACAGTCACAAATTAAAATAGAGAATCTTTTCGGCTTTTGAATTTTTTTAAGATCACATCTTAATTAATACTAGCCGCTATATCGGCTTCAATTGATAGTACTGACAATGCAGTCTTTTTTGGCTCATTGTGCTTCTCAAGTTAGTCTTAATCAATTTTAACTTTGAGAAGCTGTACTGATTGGAACTGTGAGCATGATTCTGATTGTTATATAAACATTTGGATATACTTCTTCCAGATTGTTTTCTAAAATGTAATGAAGTTGTTTTGCAAGTATTCAAGTAAAAACTGCATCACTGCTGCACTAATACGGAAATAAATACGGACAACTAAATAGCTGCCGGCCGGGAAGGGCCAAACGCACTAAGGCGTCATACCACGGTGCGCGAGGTCGCTCTGGTCGCGGGTCGGATCCCACCGTTGGTAAGGATGTTGTGTTCGTCCTTTGGTTAAGTTAGTGTAAGTTAGATGTAGGTCGTCGCTACATAGACCAGCAGTTGAAAAGCGCCGCGAAGCACTTTGTGTTTTATCAGGTCTCACGCCCATAACAAGATACAGGAAATAGCCAAATATTATAACCTGATCAAAACCAAAGACGCCAAACAGACAATCGACATCGCCCTAGAGTACAGAAGCTGGCCACACCCGGCAGACTTTACAAGGATAACTGAGAAGAACGCCAGAAAAAGCTACGCTGTTGAAATATACACAGATGGAAGCAAGTCAGACGACGGAGTGGGTTCGGGGATAACAATATTTGTTAATAAGATGTTTACTTACCAGATACAGCTAAAACTGTCTAATGAATGCTCCAACAATCAAGCGGAACAATTTGCCATCCTCAATACTCTTGAGTTGATAAATAATCTCTCGAATACTGATACAACTGCAGTAATTCACACCGACAGCAGGATTACTTTGGACTCTTTGCGAAATCCGAAGAACCACAACTTTTTGATTGAAAAAATAAGATGTAAAATCAGAAGGTTGCAGACACACAACTGGCTGGTGCATTTCGAATAGGTTAAAGCACATCAAGGGATATGGGGAAATGAACTAGCGGACAACCTTGCCAAAAGAGCAGCTCGATCACGACAATCAATACGCTACAACAAAATACCTACAAGTGCCGTAAAGAAGAAACTTCGAGAAGAGTTTAGGAACAAATGGGACATTGAGTGGCACAGAACAAAAAACGGGGGAAGCACTAAACCGTATTTTCCTACAATCCGACAACGTTTACTGATTAAACTTCCAATATCTCAGAATTTTACAGCTATGTTAACAGGTCATGGGAAACTGAAAGCCTATTATCAGCGGTTCAAAAGAATTGAAGACGGAACGTGCACATGTAACAGTGCCGTCCAAACTATTGACCACGTGCTTTTTGACTGCTGCAATTTATTGAAAGAGAGGGACCATCTCAGGAAAAAAATAGCTGCCAAAGGAGGAGGATTGCCCGTCAGTAAATATGACTTAGTACATAAATTCACTACAGACTTTTACAATTTTTGTAATTCAATAAGATTTCCTGATGTATAAAATTGTTTGTTCCTTTGTAAACCCTGTCAACTTATATACTGTACTTGTGTTTGCAAAAATATTTATTGTAATCGCCTGAATCTAACCATCAAACATGTAATACTAGCTGAACCCTCGCTGCTTCGCATGCGTAGGCTGGTTGGTCTGCACCAGTTGTTTCTTTTTAATCTCGATGAAGAATCCATATCTTAAGTTTCGTAGTTATAGCTTGGAATTTGAGTTAACAGCACCATATCTTTAAAAATCAATTTTTGCATCCCCTTATTAGTCTAATTTCCAAAAATACCGAAACACGTGTCTTTTAAATTCGAACCCCGAATCCAAATCCGAAAATTTGTAGCTCTAACTTCAAAATTGCCTAAATAGCAACATATTTTCGAAAAACACCCCCTCTCCAATTTAACCCCGTTAATGGTTGAATTTCCAAAAATACCGAAACAAGTACTTTTTAACGTCTAACCAACTATACAAATATCAATTTTTGCAGCCCTAGCTTCAAAATTGTATCAATAGCAACGTGTTTTCAAAAAGAATTTTTGATTCTCTATTTAACCCTCTTACGCGTTGAATTTCCAAAAATATTAAAAATCATTGACTTTTAATCCTGACCAAGATTCCATAGCCGAAGTTTCGTAGCTGTAGCTTAAAATTTGAGTTAACAGCAACATATTTTTGTAAATCAATTTTTTGCGTCACCTATTTCACCCCCTTGTTTGTCGAATTTCAAAAAATGCCGAAACACGTTTCTTTTAAATTCGAACCCTGAATTAAAATCCGAAATTTTGTAGTTTTAGCTTCAAAATTGCCAAAATAGCTACGTATTTTCAAAAAACGATTCATCCCCTATTTCATACCCTTACGGACGGAATATCGAAAAATCGCTTCTTAAATGACGCCTACAGAGTAAGATCAACACCCTCCACAAATTTCAAGTTTCTATCTTCAGTGGTTAGGGCTAGGCGATGATGAGTCAGTCAGTCAGTCAATCAGTCAGTCAATCGGGACACGTCCTTTTATATATGGAGATTACTATGTAATGGGGCATGTTAAAAATTTTTTTGCGAGGCCCCCAAAGGCGTGAGGCCGTCGGCGGTTGCCAACGTCGCCGACGCCTAGCGCCGCCACTGACTAAAGTGAGCGCTCCCGATCGCGGACTATTACGCGCTAGTCGGTGAGCTGACGTTCGGCAGCGGCGGCTGCGGCGCCGTGTTGGGGCGGTCAGGCTTGGCAATTGGCCGCCAGCTGGCCCGGCGCTGCGGGCGGGAGGCCAGGCCACGACCTCGCCACGCGAGTCTCCGTGCGCCACGAGGTCGCGCGACACAGTTTGCTCGCTCTGAGCGCAAAGAAAGCCGCGCGACCGCCGTTGTTAAGCGCGGCTCCTGTTTGCACTGCAGAACAAACTGCGGACTAACGGCTTTCCGTTATCGCTCTAAGAACTGCAAACAGCGCGCGGGTAAACAGGCTGCAGCGAGCACGCGTCTGACGTCAGCGCGCGCAGCTGATCGGCCGAAGTTCGCCGACGGCGACTAATTACGGCAGGCATACTCGCAATGCAGAGGTCAGCAGTTCGACGCCAGTTTGTTTACATAAGCACTGCTTTTAAATGAGTCGAAGCTATTCGAAATGGTTAGAAGACGAAGCGAACACTCCAGAATTCGAACCAAGAACATTTGAGGAAATTCATACTGTAAACCATCAGCTGTTATTTTTCCAAACTTCTACCTGTTTCGGTTATAAACCATCTTCACGGAAGAGAACTAGACAGACTGATTAAACAGGTGCATTATATGCCTCCTTATGCCCTGTCTAGTTCTCTTCCGTGAAGATGGTTTATAACCGAAACCGGTAGAAATTTGGAAAAATAATAAACAGCAGATGGTTTACAGTATGCATTTCCTCAATTACCTTACTGCTGTTGAACCTCATCTCAATAAAAATTTGAACCAAAAACAGCTGCCAGCATGCAAAATTTAGAAGTAGATGATCCTGGAGTAGCAAAACAACTTAAGTCGCTAAACAAAAACAAATCTTCATGGGCCAGATTACATACCAACTACATTCCTCTCCGAGTATGCTGAAGCAATAGATCAATACTTAGCTATCATTTACAACCGATCACTCAGCGAAAGATCCGACCCAAAGACTGGAAAGTCGTCCAAGTCCTTCCTATATTCAAGAAAGGCAATAGGAGTAATTCCCAAAATTACAGGCCCATCTCATTCACGTCGCAAGCTCCGTTCCGTGAAGCTATCTATGGCCAAATGGAAGTCCTCACTGCGTTCATCTCGTAGGGAATCGGTTGTTCTCTGCCGCCTACGAATCGGCCACACATGGCTAACACATGGCCACATTCTTCAGTGTGACTGTGGCGCCACCTTGAGAGTGGTCCACATTCTAGTGGAAAATCAAATGTTTGTATAGCTTATGGGACTTAACTACGGGATCATCAGTCCCTAAACTTACAAACTACTTATGAACTAACTTATACTAAGGACAGCACAAATATCCATGCCCGAGGGGGGATTCGAACCCCTGACCGTTATGCCCGTGCAGACCGTGACTGGAGCGCCTCAGTCCCCTCGGCCACCGCGGCCGGCCATTCTGGTGGACTGTCCACTTTTAGTTGCCTTGCGACAATCTTTTAATCTGCCAGGTGCGCTTTCTTTTATGCTAGGAGAAGATGCTGATATGGTTGAACGTGTTTTATATTTTATTCGCGCAGCTGGTTTTTATTATGTGATTTAATGGGGAGGGGGGGGTACCTAAACCTGATATTTCAGGCACCCACCATTCAAACGGTTTTAATCTGTTTTCACTTTCGTCCCGTCAGTCCCATATTTGACTGCCAGTTATAGTGTGTGCAGAATGGCTCGCTCATCCTATATCATCTTTGCGATCAGGCAGCCACATTCTTCTGCTATGATATTTTAGTGTTGTCGTCTGTCTGGTCAACTACTTTGGTGGTTTTCCTTCAAATGTTGTCGTCTTAGCACGCATTATCACTTTGACCGTCTAATACATTGAATGTGGAGTTCTTTTTACACGCTAATTAAAAGATGTGCTCTCTTGGCTACGAACAGGGGACTGACACCTAGCCGTTTAGTCCCCTTTAAAAACCTCAACAACAAACAAACAAACAAAACATTCACGTCGATTTGCATTAGGAATTTGGAACATATACTTTGTTCGAAGATTATGAACTACCTCGAAGAGAACGACCTATTAAACAATAGTCCACACGGATTCAGAAAGTATCGCTCTTGCGTAACACATCTTGCCCTATATTCACATGAAGGGATAAGTGCCACCAACAAGGAATCTCAAATCGATTCCACATTTATGGATTTCCGGGAGGCTTTTGATACTGTACCCCACAAGCGGCTTCTAATAAAATTGCGTGCTTATGGAATATCTTCCCAATTGTGCGATTGGATTCGTGATTTCCTATCAGAAAGGACACAGTTCGTTGTAATTGACGGTAAGTCATCGAGTAAAACAGAAGTGATATCTGGAGTTCCACAGGGAAGCGTTATAGGTCCTCTACTCTTCCTCGTGTTTATAAACGATTTAGGAGACAATCTGAATTGCTCCCTTAGACTGTTCGCGTATGATGCTGTCGTTTATCGGTTAGTGAAATCAACAGAAGATCAAAAGCAACTGCAAAGCGATTTAGTCAAAATTTCTACATGGTGCGAAAATTGACAGTTAACACTAAATAATGAAAAGTGTGAAGTAATACACATGACCACTAAAAGAAATCCGCTAATTTCAATTACACGATAAATCAGTCAAACCTTAAGGCCGTAAATTCTACCGAATACTTAGGAGTTACAATTACGGACAACTTAGCCTGGAGATAACACAGAAAATATTGTGGGGGAAGCGAAGCAATGGTTACGTTTCATTGGCAGAACTCTCCGAAGATGCAACAGCTCCATCAAAACTCCGTTTTCGATCTGATTTATTGGAATTGTCATGTCTCGCTAAGTAGGTAGATGCTAACAAAATATTTTCACAGGTCGGTGATTTAAATTTCTACATCACACTTGTGCGTCCTCTTCTGGAGTACTGTTGCCCACCCTCAGCAGGTGGGACTGGCGGAAGACATTGAGAAGGTTCAGAGAAGGGCAGCTCGTTTTGTTTTATCACGTTATAGGGGGTGGGGGGGGGGGGAGCGTCACGGAAATATTGCACGATTTGGGGTGGAAATCATTAAAAGAACGACGTTATTCGTTGCGGCGAGATCTACTTGCGAAATTTAAATCACCGACCTGTGAAAATATTTTGTTAACACATACCTACTTAGCGAGACATGACAATTCCAATAAGTTAGATCGAAAACGGAGCGATGTAGGTGTTCTCTCTTCCCGCGCGCTATTAGAGAATGAAACGGAAGAGAAAGGTTATGAAAGTGGTTAATGAACTCTCTGCTAGGCACTTAAATGTGAATTGCAGAGTATCTTTGTAGATGTAGATGCGCCAGCTGAATATCGCGGGATGTGCGCCTGCTACACTGCCACACTTCCAAAGTATTGCACAACTGGACATAACATCCTATCCACACGATGTTAAAGCCTTAAAATAGCCGCTCTTGCGAAGAATTGAACAACTGTGCACAACTTTCGATCCCGACAATCTTAAGCCTTTACAAGAAATTTTAGATTTATGTCGGAAGTATTACAAAACGCTAAGAGAAGTTTTTTCACCCTTACAGTTTGTTAAATCCGTGAAATTTTGCACTGTTTCATCCTTATCATTGTAGTGTTAACTTTGTAACTTAATTCTAAGAGACACTCAATCTACAACGATTACATAATTTGGAGAAACCAATTTCCTATTTTGTTGGTAATTTGTGAATTTAACAAATAATAATGATACAAAGTTCTGCCATTGTGCATTAACTCCGACTTGAATCTAAAATTTCTATTTTATAGTCTTTACATTGTGGTGATGGGATGATATGTCCGGGTGTGCAATCCTTGGAAAGTGTGCTTATGTAGCAGGCGCAAATCCCCGGATACTCAACTAGTATATGGTAGAATCGTGATGTTTGCTTCCTTACAACGACATTACGCCAATATGGTATTGAGCCCCCTTGATAATTACATTTCCTAGCGCTTGTTCAGTGCTTTCATAATTTGACAAATATATTCAAATGTTTGAAAATCTATTGGACCGAAGTGCTACGGTCATGAGTCCCTAGACTTAAAAACCACTTAAACTTTCACTGAGGACAACACACACACTCACACCCATGCCCGAGGGAGGACTTGAACCTCCATCAAGAGCGAACCATTGAGGCGCTACGCACCGATACGCGAGGCCGTTGCCCGTCGGGGGTTCGAATCCTCCCTCCGGCTGGACGTTTGTGCTGTCTTTAGTGTAAGTTAGTTTATAAGTAGTTTGTAAGTTAAGGGACTGATGACCTCGCAGTTAAGACCCATAAGCTTCCCCTCAGGGGCTCAGCATTAATTTGCTGAGTACGGGCTTGGCGAACCCGGGGTCCTGAGCTGTGGGCTGTGTCGCGCCAACAGTCCGCTACACCGTAAGCTCTGTGCGTGCCTCAACGACCATCGTTCGGCGCGACGGTGGAACGTTGTACGTCTCAGAGCCCGGGGATCTTGGCTTAATCGCCCGGGTCGCGAGGATGGTACAAACCTCTATAAAAAAAACCTCAATCTCAAGGTGTGCTACGTGCCGAGGAGATGCATGGCTGTTGAGGTTGAACAGCCGCTAGCGAGCAACCTCTGAGGAACCTGCCGCACCTCAGTTGTATAAGGCTTACCCAGGCAAGCGGGGCTCTGCCTGGGTGGACGTTTAGATCCCTAGCTGCTCGTGGGACCACAATGAAACGAGCAACAGATAACGTTGGTGGACGTACAACCACCGTCTCAAAGCGTGGGAAGTTTCATGCCACTTATTATGACCCCAAGTCGTTCCCTTCCTTGGCTTCGCCCTGGGAGGAACGAAGGGCTGCTAACAATGAACCATATTCGCCTAAATATCTTGTATGTACGAGGACTGATGGGGAGTCATTTACAACAGTCAAGCCTCAGTTCTTCGTAGAACATCTGGAGGAGAAGTTTGGAGAGGTGGAGTCCCTCTCCAAGATGCGTAATGGCTCTGTCTTGATCCTCACCGCATCCCCAGCGCAGTCGCGGGCGTTGCTTGCTTGCGATAAGCTGGGAGATATCGCGGTCAACATTGCGCCACATAAGTCGCTCAATCTGGTCCAGGGCATTATTTTCCACAGAGATCTCCTCTTACAATCTGATGAGGAGCTGCGCGCCAACCTCGAGCGGCGAGGTGTTCACTTTGTCCGGCGCATCCATCGTGGGTCTAAGGACAATAAGGTTGCCACCGGTGCCTTCATTGTAGCCTTCGAAGGCGATACACTGCCGGAGAAGGTGAAGGTGATGTGCTACTGGTGTGATGTAAAACCCTACATCCCTCCTCCCATGAGATGCTTCCAGTGCTGGAAGTTTGGGCATATGTCGTCCCGTTGCCCTTCCAGCGCCACTTGCCGGGATTGTGGACGTCCAGCCCACCCGGACGCCCCATGTACTCCGCCGCCCGTCTGCGTGAACTGTGGCCAGGAGCATCCTCCCTGCTCGTCACAATGTCCTATGCTCCGGAAAGAGAGGAAAATTATTGAATATAAGACTTTGGACCGGTTGACCTATACTGAGGCGAAAAAGAAGTATGAGCGCTTGCACCCAGTAGCCATGACGACTTCTTTTGCAGCAATTGCATCGTCAGCACCATCTGTGGCGACACCCATCTCTTCTAATTCTTTTTCTGTGGGCCCCCGGGGCCACAAACCTACATCTGCCCCCAAGGTGGTTGGGGGCTCCCTTCCTTCTTCTGCTCCCAAGGTAATTGCCTCGGGAGCAGCCTCCACCCTTCTGCCGGAGACACAACAACCTTCTCCGGCACCCCTCGTTCGGAAGGGGTCCCTTGGGACACTCCCTTCCGAGGGTTCCGCCCGTGTCGCTTCCGACACACGCCAGCAGCAGGCAAAACCGAGGGCTGCTGGACGCAGGGCCTCATGCTCCTCCTCAGTCCCTGAGGCTGAGAAGCCAGCCCTGCCGGCGAAGCCCCCGAGGGGCAAGAAGGACCGGAGGAAAAAAGTTGACAACGACGACGTGAAGGATACCACGGTGGCTCCCGAGCCACCTCACCACTCCACCTCGACCTCTGGGGACGAGGTGGAGATTCTAGCGTCCCCAGACGACCTCGCCGTCGGGGACATCACAGACCTAATGGATACTGAGCCAGAACAAAGGCAGACAGCGGATCTGAGTGACGCTGATTTGTAATCTCCATGTCTTCCTAGTTATCAGAGAGCATTATCCTCCAGTGGAACTGCGGCGGTTTCTTTCCCCACCTGGCTGAGCTACGACACCTTTTAAGCACAACACCTGCCTTCTGCATTGCCTTACAGGAAACATGGTTTCCAGCAATGCGGACCCCAGCCCTTCGTGGCTACAGGGGATATTACTGTAACCGTAGCTCATATAACAGGGTCTCAGGTGGTGTATGTGTGTATGTCCTTACTTCTGTTCATAGTGAACCTGTGCCCCTTCGTATACCACTAGAAGCAGTGGCTGTCAGGGTAAGGACAACACAAGAGTTTACTGTCTGCAGCCTTTATCTCCCTCCAGATGGTGACCTCTCTTTGAATGATTTGGCTGCACTTATATCGCAACTACCCCCGCCTTTCTTCTTATTGGGCGACTTCAACGCCTATAACCCATTGTGGGGTGGTACTTCGCTTTCTGGCCGAGGCAGAGTAGTCGAGTCTTTACTTTCTCAACTCGACCTCTGCCTATTAAATACTGGTGCCCCCACACACTTTAGTGTGGCACATGGCACGTTCTCGGCCATTGATTTATCGATCTGCAGCCACAGCCTTCCACCATCTGTCCACTGGAGAGCCCACGACGACCTGTGTGGCAGTGACCATTTTCCCCTTTTCCTGTCACTCCCACAACGTCAGTCACCAGGACGCCCCCCCAGGTGGGCTTTAGGCAGGGCTAACTGGGAGGATTACACGTCCACTGCTATTGTTCGACCTCCCCCACTCGATTCCATCGATGTGGTGGTCGAGGGCGTCACTCACACCATTGTTTCTGCCGCAAAAGCTGCAATTCCGTGCTCCACAGGGTGCCCACGGCGTAAGGCAGTGCCGTGGTGGTCGCCGGAAATAGCTGAGGCTATTAGAGATCGTAGGCGGGCCTTACAGCACTATAAGCGTCACCCCTCTCAGGAGCATCTCATTGATTTTAAACGGCTTCGCGCTCGTGCTCGCCAGTTAATAAGAAGACGGAAACAGGAGTGCTGGGAGAGGTACGTCTCCACTATTGGGACGGGTACCTCGGCATCACAGGTCTGGGGTAGGATCAGGCGGTTAAAGGGAATACCGTCACCAGCGGGAATACCCGGAATCTCCACAAATGGAGTTCTATGTACGGACCCGGCCACACTTGCAGAGATGTTTGCCGAGCATTATGCCCGCGCCTTTGCCTCTGCAAACTATCCACCGGCCTTCCGTACATTGAAGGAGCGGGTAGAACCCCAGCACCTCTCCTTTCGTACCCGCCGCTCTGAATCCTACAACAGTCCTTTCACTGAGTGGGAGCTCCTCAGTGCTCTTCGACAATGTCCTGACACGGCACCAGGGCCTGATAGCATCCATAGTCAAATGCTGAAACATCTCTCAGCAGACAGTCGGCGTAACTTACTTGCGGTCTATAACCGCATTTGGTGTGATGGTGTTTTCCCGTCACAGTGGCGGGAGAGTATCATCATTCCAGTGCTTAAGCCCGACAAACATCCTCTTTCCTTGGATAGCTATCGGCCCATTAACCTGACTAACGTGCCATGCAAACTGTTGGAACGGATGGTCAGTCGGCGGTTGTGTTGGATTCTTGAGACTCGGGGATTATTGGCTCCATGCCAGGGCGGTTTTCGCCAGAGTCGATCTACCACCGATAATCTGGTGTACCTCGAGTCTGTAATCCGCACAGTCTTTTCCCGGCGCCAACACCTTGTTGCCGTCTTCTTCGATATGCACAAAGCATACGATACGACCTGGCGACGACACATCCTCAACACTTTATATGACTGGGGCCTCCGGGGCTCCCTACCGATTTTTATTCAGAATTTTTTAGCCGTCCGTACCTTTCGTGTTCAAGTTGGAGCTTCCCTGAGCTCCTCTCATATCCAGGAAAATGGGGTTCCTCAGGGTTCCGTTATAAGCGTCCCATTATTTTTAATCGCCATCAACGGTTTAGCCACAGCGGTTGGATCGTCGATGTCCCCCTCTCTTTATGCTGACGACTTTTGTCTCTCTTTTAGTTCCTCCAGCACCCAAGTTGCCGAGCGCAGGTTGCAAGGTGCTATTCGGAAGGCGCAGAACTGGGCGCTTACCCATGGCTTTCAGTTTTCTGCCTCCAAGACCAGAGTGATGCACTTCTGCCGGCGTCGGACCGTCCACCCACACCCTGAACTTTATCTGAATGACGAACCACTTACGGTAGTGGAAACTCACCGTTTTTTAGGACTGGTCTTTGACGCCCGGCTGACGTGGCTCCCCCACATTCGTCAGCTGAAACGGAAGTGCTGGCGCCATCTCAACCTTCTCCGCCACCTGGGTCATACGACCTGGGGTGCTGATCGCTCGACACTGTTGCGGCTTTACACGGCGCTGGTGCAGTCCCGTCTCGATTTTGGGTGCATTGCCTATGGGTCTGCGGCACCTTCCGCACTGCATCTCCTGGACCCCATTCACAACTGTGGGGTCCGCATTGCGATGGGCGCTTTCCGCACCAGCCCGGTGAACAGTTTACTAGTGGAGGCTGGGATCCCACCTTTGGGGATCCGCCGCCAACACCTGCTCGCAGCTTATGCAGCGAACGTGTATTGCTCCCCAGGCCACCCAAACCGTCGTTTTCTCTTTTCTAATGTGGTCGCCCCTCACCATCAGCGACGCCCCAGGTCAGGTCATACGATAGCCTATAGAGTTCGGTCCCTCCTCCTGGAACTTGAGTCTTTGCCCCTTCCGTGTCCATATCAGGTCCAGGTGCATACACCTCCATGGTGTTTGACAAGGCCGTCTATTCGGCTGGACTTGGCCCATGGGCCCAAAGACTCAGTACCACAGGAGGCGCTCCGCCGTCAGTTCTCGGCTGTCATAGCGGAGTTCCGTGGTTATGACCTTATCTACACCGATGGCTCAATGGTGGATGACCGTGTCGGATTTGCCTATACACACGGTGACCATGTGGAACAGCACTCTCTGCCGAATGGCTGCAGTGTTTACACTGCAGAGCTGGTGGCCATTCACAGAGCTCTCGTGCATATCCGGTCTTGCTCAGGCGAGTCTTTTGTTGTTTGCAGCGACTCCCTGAGCAGCATCCGAGCTCTGGAGCAGTGTTACCCACGGTCTACCCTGGTGTTGGCCATGCAGGAGACACTTTATGCCATTACACGGTCCGGGCGATCGGTGGTGTTCATCTGGTCTCCGGGTCATGTTGGTATCCCGGGCAATGAACGTGTTGACAGGCTTGCCAAGCAGGCTGTAGGTATGTCCTGTCTAGAGATCGGCCTCCCGGCTTCTGATCTCCGTTCATTGTTGAGCCAGCGAGTACGTCAGCTTTGGGATACTGAGTGGCGTAGCCTGCGCACGCCCAACAAGCTCCGGGTGGTCAAGGAAACGACGGTTGCATGGCGCTCCTCCATGCGCGGTTCACGACGGGACTCAGTGGTTTTATGTCGCCTCCGCATTGGGCATATGTGGCTCACCCATGGACATCTCCTTCGGGGTGAGGACCCAGCCCAATGTCGGTGTGGCTCCAATTTGACAGTCGTCCACATATTGTTGGACTGCCCCCTTTTAGCCGCCTTGCGGAGACATTTTAACCTCCCTGCTGTTTTATCGGAAGTTTTAGGTGACGATGCCACAATGGCAGATACCGTTTTACGTTTTATTCGAGCAGGGGGATTTTATCGTTCTCTCTAACTGGAGATTTCTTTGTGAAACCGAGTGGTTGACTTTTCCTTTTTTATTCTTATGGTCGGTCAACCACGGCTATCGGTTTCTTTGTTGTAAGTTGTCTTTGTGTAACCATCTTTTCGTTTAGTCTTGTTATTCTTGATGATGTTTTATGGACTAGTGGGACCCCTCTCCCACTTCGCTATTTTAAACTCTAGGCGTATTATCTTTTACGTGTTTGGATTTACTTTTGACGCCTAGAGATGGAATGGGGGACTGATGACCATTGCAGTTTTGTCCCCCTTAAACAACCAACAACAACAACAACAACCCATAAGCTTAACAAACATTTGAACAAGAGCGACTGCCCAGACCGTAGCATGATACCTCCAGCGCATCGCAAATTTATTTTATTTCAATTATGCAACGGATGCCCTTTCTGTCGAAGAGCTCAATGAGAATATCCGTTATATTCGTTATAACATGATATTAATACGTTAACACAAAACCGAAGTACCGATTTTAATATTAATTTCATACAGATGACAGTGAAACTTACATAAATCGTAGACGGCATTAAATTTTATTACGGTTCCTCAACAATAAGCGTCATATGTTTTGTTCTGCTTTTAGAAGAAGTGAAGTCCGTATCAATAATGTCCGACCTTCATATAGTACAAGCGTTTACATTTTATAGATTTTGTCACGTACAGTGATGTCAATACGTAAATAAAGGAAATATTACATTAAAACAATGTGAGAGGGAAACATTATCAGCTCGATAACTAGAGCTCATTTTTACGTACAATTAATAGTTTAATTTCATACTTAGCTGCACATAAATCTGCTACAAACAGTGCTGCGTCAGAAATGACTTAGTTGATGACATAACAAACTCGATCGAGACCAGTTAGAATAACCCTCCTGACACTAATCACATTTATCAAGTGCAAAAAGTAAAGAAATTGTAGTGCAACACAAACACTGGAGCTCTGAAATTCTGTTACTTTTAAAAAGAACTATAGATACGTTTCTGCTGGTCGCATGTACAAACTATAATCAGCGCATTAATATTAGCAATTTTGGAGAAATTACCTTTACTTCTGAGTGTGCAACAGAAATACGAGAATCCTTTTTATTCTTAAAATCAATGATTGATTCCAACTATGAATAAGAGAAACCGTTGGCCGAAATGTCGGAAAGTCAGTCACGTTACGAGGCAAAAACGTTAGAAGCTGGATTCAAACTACGACAGAGATAGGGACTCCCCACAGACGTACCTTAACTACGAAGCAATGCCGCATGTATTACTGAATCCCCGAGAAGTTAGTGTGTGTTACAAAAAATTACAGCCAAATATGAAGTACATATTGGCCATTACTCTAAAAGTTGCGTTTTGTAACAGTATACTTGTTTTTTGTGACTATTTTATCCTTACGTACGTAGTTATTGGCACCCACTTTATATTGGCAGTATAGCGGCTGCAAAAAGCAAAATTCAATGACACCAATAATACTGCATACGGTATTGCCAGTGTAGTTAATGTATGTTTGTGAGACACCTGCAGTATATGTTAATCTTCGGTCTATGATGGTAATGTAGCTTTTCGATCATATTATAGGACGTTCCAGTTTAAATGGCTCATTTCCAGTAACGCACGCACACGGGGTAGCTAAAGTTGTCAGCAGTGGCAATCAAAACATGTCATCGTTTATTGTCATTATTTCGTTTAGTTTTCTGTAAGAGTAAACGCAGTTACCAAAAAATTCGAAGTATGTTCCTAATTTACAGTTTCTTGATTTTGAATAGCTACGACGAAGCAAATAGGTGATGGGCAGATAGAGGAGAGAGAATAGAATAAGGAAGAAAAGGCGGGCCGGGCCGACTGGGATTGTATTGGTAGAGGGAGAGGATGTGTAGGCAGATAGAGAGGGTGGAGGATATGAACAAAGTGGGTAGTAATGAACAGAGCTTGCTTTAATCATGGACAAAGTCACATGCTCCATAGTCGGTAAGCAGTCTGATCTTTATTTGTGTAAAAATCGCACAACCAAAAACATTTGTTACTCCACTGGCTTAACAATAAATAATTATCTGAGAAAAACATATTTTTATAACTTTTCTTTAATTCTATATAAAAACAGTGTATTGATTTGATCTACGTATTTTCCAGATGAAACTGTTCGGCATACTTCTTTCGTTTACCTGCCCGTTCATTTCACATCAAACCTAGCTACAGCAAACCGTGGCCGGATTTATCTTGGAAAATTAAAACCTAACGGTAAATGCCCCTATACCAACAGGCGGATATGTTCTGCTCAGAGACAAAGATGTAACACTAGAGAGCTTGTTGACTTTTTTTGTAGCTTCAAAAACCCTTTTTGGTGATATTCACAAAAAACAGGACTCAAGGCCTTCATAAAATCAAGAATGGAAGCAGTATGTACCCAAGCAAAGCGGAATTGCTATGTAGCTAGTGAGATATCAATTAAGCAACAATTGCAGTATTTTCGCCAATAAACGCTGTGAGGAAAAGTAACCTACATTTTTAGCGCTTTTAAGCATAAATATTTCTTAACAGTTGCGGTAAAGTAGATAGCATCATCAGCATAAGAAATTTACAAGTAATTGAAGTTGTTAAATTCCAAACAGCTGAAAGGAAAGGAGCTGCAGTGCTGCACTCACAAGGAGAGGCTCTGAGATGTGGGTCTCCGACTTCGATCAAATTTTGCATCGACATTCTATTTGAATATAAAGAGACACGTACTTCGGCTTTTTGCTAGAAAATCAGTAGTTTGTGTAAAAATCAAATGTATATCTTCCTCTCGTAGCACCTCCCCATTATCCGCCGTAAGCTAAAGATCTGGTCCTGACAACCTCTAAGAGGACGAAGTCCACACTGCTTTTCTTCGAACTTATCTTCAACTAATGCTCTTACTCTCCTTTCAGCAATATCTGAGGTTTTGTCCACAACGCTAAGATATACCTCTATAATTGTTACAACCTTTCCTGTTTCCATGCTTGAAACTTGGTGTGTTGAGACCTGATGTTCCACTGTCTTTGACGAGCTCCGACTTAATTTCAGCCGCTTTATCGCACTGCAATCTATTGACCGTTCTCTCCAGTTCCTCAAACGTGATTCAGTCTGTATCACCACTCTTATCACACTGTATATCGAAACCTCAAACATTACTGAACGTGGTTTCGCCTACATTGAGCAACTCTTCAAAATATTACCCCCATCTGCCAACGCATCTACAGGATTCCCTAGCATCTTTCCAGGCTTGTTCAAAACACTTGTCAATTCCTTCTTCTCTTCCGCTTGAAGATTGATAATTACATCCCAGAAAGGTTTTCCAGAGGCTTGTCTCAGTTTCCAACTTATTTCCAAATTCTTCCCGTGTTTTCTCCTTAGATACTGCAATTAACTGTTTGGCATTGTCCTTTCTTCATCATAACTTTTTCTGTCTGCCTGAGTTCTAGTACGGAGCCATTTGTGCTACGAGTTGTTTT
Source organism: Locusta migratoria (assembly GCA_026315105.1). Classification (NCBI taxonomy): domain Eukaryota; kingdom Metazoa; phylum Arthropoda; class Insecta; order Orthoptera; family Acrididae; genus Locusta; species Locusta migratoria. The sequence continues at coordinate 614,084,907 of CM048746.1, forward strand.
CTTTTTACATGCTGCCTCGACTATGTCAAGCTGTTTACTGCTGCCTGCCTTTACACATTACTGTTCCAATAATTTCTCTAGCCACTTCTAGTATAGTGTGCCTGTATTAAATGACTACATTTGACTAAACTGTATCTTTTGGTATCATTGTTATGTATTTGTGTTTGATTTCCTTGTCCTGAAGTGTCTCCATTCTCATCCTCCTACATATGTACCTGACTGACTCCAATTTCGGCCTCACAAAATTAAATTCGTTACATATTAAATAATGATCAGTGTCATCAAAGCTTACTCTGAATACACGTGTGTTCCTGACTGCCTTCCTGAATTCCTGATTTCGTACGGTCAGTGACAGATCTGGTCCACTGCCTTTCCAAGTATGTCGTTGAATATTCTCGTGCATAGAGAGTTTGTAACAACTAAGCCCATACTGGCACATAATTCCAAGAGCTAATTTCCGTTTCTGTTTGCCTCAATATTCTCTCCAAACTTCCACCTAACCTTTGCATATCCTTGTGGTATGGCCGAGCGCTCCAAGGCGCCTTGCTGCGAAGCACCTGGTTTCTCGCCGTCAGAGGTTAGAGTCCTCCTTCGGGCATGGGTGTGTGTGTTCTCCTTCTTGAAAGTTAGTTTAAGTAGTTTGTAAGGTTAGGGACTGATGACCATAGCAGTTTGGTATAACACGTTTACAAATATATGAACATTTCAATCATAAGACGTCTACAGCCTAGCAGGAGGCTTGACAGTCAGTTACTCTTGACGAAACGTTTATAGTTACCGTTGAAAGCTTAAAATTTAGAATTAACTGTAAAAGAACAGTATTATTCAAAGTGTGTCACTGCTAGAAACTTTTTTCTCTCATCTTTCATTTTTTTAAACGGAAAAGCATGGGACCCTTAAATTACTTGGAGGGGCTAGAGAGCATTTTATCTTAGTCCACTCTGAAGTAATATGTTAAGTACTGTATGTAAAAAGTTAAGATAGCATAAAAACACAAACCTATTGTTTTCCGTTGTTACTACAGTTTTGAAACTGACAGTAGCTCGTTATAACTGGTATGCCGTGTTACTGAGTGTTGATGTTTAGCTGGAAAGTCTGCAAGTTTTCAGTATTTCTCTTTAATGAAATACGAAAGTACTGAACCCGGTTATGGTTATAAGCGCAAGAAATAACTTTCGCGCCGGCCGCGGTGGCCGAGGAGACTGAGGCGCTCCAGTCACGGTCTGCACGGCCACTACGGTCGGGAGTTCGAATCCCCCCTCGGGCATGGATATTTGTGCCGTCCTAGTTCGTAAGTAGTTCATAAGTGGTTTGTAAGTTTAGGGACTGATGATCCCGCAGTTAAGTCCCTTAAGCTTAACAAACATTTGAAGATTTTAACTTTCGCATTATTACTCTTCTCTGACCTCAGATTTCCACCTTGTTAGTGAATAGGTGCTGGAATACAGTCAACTTATTAATCAGCTAGAAAATGACAGGTCTAAAATCATTTTACAAGAAAGCATAAAGTTTGATGTCAACATCGCAATAGAACTTAGACCATGACTGGTAACAATACTCGTAACTGACTCCATAAAGATCAGTTTCAAAACAAGAGCACTTCTGTTTATGAAAGAAGAGAGTGTTGAGGGAAGTACCAAAGGGGAAAAACTCACCTAAACGCAACTGAGACGAGTAACGTTACGAAATAGCAGACCTCCGACGAATTCACTCAACCAGTATCTAACAGATTGGGATAGATCATTCCAGAAGTTGTGATTTGAATCTCTTCTTTTGGTCCGTGTTTGCGTTACAAATGTGTGGTTGTGAATCCGCCTTGATTTAAAACACTTACTATTTTCATACCCAAATTAGTTTCGACGGAAATCCCGCCATCCTCAGTGGTTTATTGTATTTATTCTAAAACTATTCAGAAGTGACATAGTTACAAAATTGTGAAACACATTTCAGTATAAGGTATACACTGTACCATAGTATAAACATTCATTTCAGTACCTTTTATCATTAAGCTATTGAACACTCAATACTGTTTGTTGCTTTTTTTTCTCTCTCTCTTTCTTTTCCGCGTACAGCATGTCATCTGCAACAGCATGAGCAGCTGTCGTTAGCAAGAGTTACTATTATGAAACAACCTTATTTCAGTGTCTTTACACCTCGTTTTTGTTTATTTCTGTTATTGCAGTTTGTGATGGTACCGATACTAGGCTGTGATAATATGCAATCGTACTCACGTTCGTTGGATGTTGCTCTGGATGGACTTGGGTATGAAAATAGTAAGTGTTTTCATTAAAGCCGGATCCACAACCCCATATCGGGGTTTTTAAATGGTGATTTTTAGAAGTAAATGAATCCTGCTGGGTAAATTTAGAGAAGCGGTATTTAAGGAACTCTATGCGGCAATCTGTTATCGCCACGGTATATGTTTTGCAGGGATTACGAGTATACGATTTAAGGTTAAGAACCGTATAGCTTTCCTAAAGCTCAGAACGTGAAAGAAATATAATGAAAGATGTGTTCTTTCGCTTCGCAGTACCATACACCATGAAGTTAACATGTAAATGTGGAATTGTAGCAAAATCACGGTTAGGACTACGACAGTAAATAGAACACCTTATTCCATCTCGTTATTCGCTTTAAATACGCACTGTACGGTGACAAATGGACATGATGCGCATCAGATTTAAAGGGCAACTTCTCGAAACACCGTAAGTTTTTCTCACTGTCAGGTGTGCTCCGTAAAGGGGCTTGCGGAGAACGAAAACCTTCCCCATGAAAACACGCATGCATGTACCAAATGGGGTCCAATCAAAAGTAAAAGAAAACATCATTTTATTTATATTTGGCTTACGTGATGTTTTATGATTTTACTTTGGATTTTCAAGCTTCCCCCCTCCCCCCTTGAAAACTGTCCATCGAATTATTTCCATCCAGCATGCATAATCAACTAAATATTTGTGCCTACGGACACTTACGATCGAGAGTGCATGGAAAATTTCTAGTCTTATAGTTTTTCTTAATTTTCTGGCGTTCACGTTTGTTCGTGTGGCCATCTTCCGCAGAAAGTAAAGAAATATTTGTTTTCGGAAATGAAGCAGCCGTTTTCTTGCTGCAGTCTTTTTATTTTCTCCATATCCGTTTCGCCCTTTATTTCAGGGCATCATCAGTGGATTCTACTCCTGGAAATTACATTTTTGCTCACCGATGTAGCCTCTGCAGGCTATAAACAGTTCACTATCTTTTAATTGAAGTAAGATAGGATACCCACGTTTTACAATCTTGCGGTTTCCTGCGGAGGAAAACTGTGCGCACTAAGGCGCCTTGCTGCGGTCCGCGGGAGTTCGCCGTCGGAGGTTCGAGTCCTCCCTCGGGCATGGGGCCTTGTCCTTAGAATAAGTTATATTAGTTCATACATTTTAGGGACCGATGACCACTGCAGTTAGGTCCTATAACTTCAGAAACATTTCAACATTCTCGCGGTTATTATGGTGTGTCCCCCCCCTCCCCCCCCCCCTCCGCCTAGTCACTGGATGAATTTACACAGCTTCGCCAAATTTTATATGGAGCAAACCATTCCACATTTGCTGAACACCTAAGAACATACACCACAAACCAACATCCATAGAAGAAGATGTGAAAATAATTAGAAAGTACCTTCTAACATTACAAAAAAAATTATCACACCCAAAAACTAGAGCAGAAAGGACAATCCTGTCGAAGTACAGATATCAAACAACTTACTGCTCACATTAATAAACGAAACAGGAGGTTACACACACGTGCACACACCCACACACACACAATTTTTTCCTATACACACAAAACACAGACGCTCCATAACATACTCAAGTAAAGTTGGTCAAACATGTAAACAAACGATATACACCTTCAACTATGTGAAATAGTAAACATTGAAATAGTGAAAAAATGAAGAAAGAAATAGGAAAAATGTGGTGAAGCTGTAAGTATTTAGCCGGTGACCAGGTGGGACGAACACCATGAAAACCGCGGGACTATAAAACGTAAGTAGTCTATATTATTTCGATTAAAACAAAGCGAACTGTAAGTAATCTGTAGTGGTTACATCAGTAAGCAGAAATGTAATTTCCATGGTGTAGAATGCACTGACGATACCCAAAAGTAGACGGCGAAACGCATATGGGGGTATTAATAGGACTGCAGCAAGACAACGGCTGTTTCATTTCTGAAAACAAATATTTCAGACTTTCCTTTGGTTTTTTTTTTTTTTTTTTTTTTTTTTTTTTTTTTTTTTTTTTTTTTTTTTTTTTTTTTGCAACCTCTTTCAGGACCTACACGAACGAAAAGTGCATATACATCCTTTGAATCATTATGGTCTTACTTTGTACAAAATCCCATAAAAAAGTACGTACATTAGTTTTCCTCGAATTTTCCGAGCAACACTTCCAATGCTGTTCTTCCTACAAACCTTACTCGGATTATTACCAACATTTTTGTGAAAATCGTTAATCATATCGGTCCAGGTGACATCAATTAATGTGTTTAACAGCATTTCATTTTTAATTATATAGATAATTACATCTTTAGTGGTCTACGATCATTTTTTTTTTCCTTGATCGAGAAACAGTTTGCAATGTGTTCATTTTTTTACCTCATTGTAATCCCGTGTTGGTTTTTCGTTTCACGACAGGAAACGCCGCCTATATACGCGTCTACTCCGTGTGCACTAATGATTTTTCCTCTCGCTCACATTGTTTCACAGTACTGTGCTTTTCTTTTGTTTTAAACATCATCATTTAGTACTGCCACGTACATTTTAATCCTTTTAGCGTCTGGTTTTGAGAGGCGGGGCGTAAAGGGAAAAACTGAATGCACAGAAAGTGCAAAGTAGTGAGATGGAAGACATGGGTGAGGGGCGTGGTTGTGTTAGAGAGGATGTGGTTTTTTCGGTTATTTTATTCATTGTATTGATTGCAATATTTATTTGGTCACGGAGAAACTGTTGGTTGTATGTTAATGTCTGAATGTGACTGACACTAATCTTGGAAAGGGAGAAGGCTTCTATATTGATTTTTATGGCGAGTGTTCGTATTTTTATGATTTCCCTCTCTTTTTTTAGTGATTTGTCTTTGGTAATCCTGATTGTACTATTTCTCAGCATCTTGTTGTGCTATTTCTATGATATGTCAAATGTCCTGAGAGTCATCTAGATCACTTTTTTTTCAGTCTCCGCAACTGAGCAGATCGATACCTAATTGTTCGTATGATCTTTGTTTCGAGATTTATCTTCGAACTGATTTGTTTGTTTTGTCGGCAATGTACATGCCTTTTTTCATCACTTACTTTGCGTGCGTATTTGTTATGTTTTGTAACTGTATGCCAATTTCTATTGGTTGTGCTCCTTGTAAGTGTTCGTTATATGGTAGTTTATTCCTCCATTTGTACTAGTTTTCTGTTTAGTTTGTCTCTTAATAATGGCTATATCTGTACAAGAATATGATGTACCTTTTGTTTGTTATATTAATTTTTATATCATTCTTGAAGATTTTGTCTTTTCAGGTTTCTAGATAAATATTTTTACTGTTGATTTTATTATATACCCCATAACCTTTTACCATCTTGTATCTCCTTTCTTCAATAGTAATTCTTCCTAAATAGTGTTTTTGAATGATTTCGCCCTTTTTATTTGACCTATTTCTGTTGCAAGCATTCATAAATGTTGAAATGTTTGTATAGCTTATGGGACTTAACTACGGGGTCATCAGTCGCCAGCCGTGGTGGCCGAGGAGACTGAGGCGCTTCAGTCACGGTCTGCACGGCCACTGCGGTCGGGGGTTCGAATCCTCCCTAGGGCATGGATATTAGTGCCGTCCTAGTTCGTAAGTAGTTCATAAGTAGTTTGTAAGTTTAGGGACTGATAACCCCGTAGTTAAGTCCCATAAGCTTTACAAACATTTGAACATTTTGGTCATCAGTCCCTAAACTTACAAACTACTTATGAACTAGCTAAGACTAAGGACGGCACAAATATCCATGCCCGAGGGGGGATTCGAACCCCCGACCGTAGTGGCTGTGCAGACCGTGACTGAAGCGCCTCAGTCCCCTCGGCCACCGCGGCCGGCTTGCTAGCATTACTAGAAAATATTTTATATTAGTTATTAATTTCGTTATTCTGTGTGGCTTGGTAGCACAGTGGTAGAATGTCAGACTATAAATCTAAAGGTCGCGGGTTCCATTCTCGCCAGGTCCTATGGTTTTTATCCGTCACTTTCCACTTCTTTCACCCCTGACAATGTTGCTAATGTGGAAAATATCGAGTAGCACCGTGGTTAGGAACCAACTTAAACCATAGGTCCCCCTATAACTGACTGGGTAAGTCAATTCGAAGGTCGGGGGAAAGCAGTAGCATACTACCTCCAAACAGGACTATGCCTAGTAAAGCACTGTGTGTGTAAAAAGCAATCTTCGGATTGTTGACTGCTTTACCTTTAGTTATTATTACTTTTCTACATAAGTTTTTAAACCTTAGACATTGGCTTCTGTTTCTGTATTTGTCGAATTTTCAGAAAGCATGGCAAAATCATGTGTAAATGCTAATCACTTTATTTCAACAAGTCTGTCCTTTATGTCTGGTAACTAGTGTTCTACAAGTTTTTCATTTCACATTATAAATTTTCTCCAGGACACAACTAAAAGAATTGGAAATAAACTGTAATTTTTTAGTATTTTACCCATTATTTTTGATAATTTATACTGAAATAAACATTCTCAAAGCTTTTTCACACTGAAGAACTAAATAAAATTGTAGAGGCATGCGTATGCAAACATAGAGAGATACAAAAAGTCAGAGGACGTCACTGCGGTCGGCAAAGCCTACATAGGAAAACAGGTGTCTGGCGCAGTCGTTAGCCCAGTTATTGCTGCTACATCGTCGGGTATCACGATTTAGGAGAGTTCGCACGTGGTGTTAAAGTCAGTGCACGATAGATGGAACACAGCATCTCAGAAGTGGCGATTTTCCCGTACGCCCATTTCACGAGTGCACAGTCAATATCGGGCTACCAACAAATGTCAATGTGCGAACCATTCAACAAAACGTCATCGATATGTGCTTTCGAAACCGAAGACCCACTCGTTTACCATTGTTGATGCCTTGCCTGGGCCCGTCACTACTGACATTGGACAGTTGATCACTGGTGACATGTTGCCTGTTCCAACGAGTCTAGTTTCCAATTGAATCAAGCGGATGGACTTGTACGGATATGGATACAATCTCCAGAATCAATGCAGGGCATGAATTTCAGTCGGGGAGAGAGGGAGGAAGAGTGGACGCTTCTAAGAGCAGTCCCTTCTCCTCTGCTCAAAGTTTTGCTTGCTTCGTTTAGCTGTACTTAATCTAGTACAACTTTCAGATATCGTTCTGAAACTTGAACCTTGGCGATGAGTGTTGCCGAACTGAGAATAAGGTCAGCCTGTCTTGAATTCGTCGCATCGACATGCTAATAACAACCCTTCATTTCTGGTGTCAGCATTCATCAATCATGTGTAGAAATACACGTTGGCTGAAGTGGCAAGACAAAGCTGAACTAGTGAGATCATTGCACTCAGGCCGACCGGGGGGCACAGGAGCTGACAGAAGTTACGTATCACTTCTGAGACGTGCTTTGTTGTGTGGCAGATGCCTTGATCATTGCGATCCTACTAAGCCAGCAATTTTGGCTGCATATGTTTCAAATGTTTGTAAATATAATGGACGTTGGACATCAATCCCTAAGCTTACAAACTACTTACACTAACTTGAAGCAACTTATGCTAAGAACAACACAAACACCCATGCCCGAGGGAGGACTCAACCCCCCCCCCCCCCCACAGAGAAAGACCTCGCGCACCGCAGCTGAGCGCCTTAGTGCGCACGGCTATTATGCCAAGGCCATATGTTTCTTCTCATGCAGTCGTAGCTATGCTTTCGCACAGAGTTGGTTCACAAGTCTGGCTGATTGCTTTACTTCCAAGTGTTTGACAAAGACGCAGTGTAATTACCCCAGATCGAGAAATAGGCCCTTTTTACTGTCTAGGGCGGCGTAAGTTTCACCAGTATCTGTTTGGGAGAAGGTTTTACCTGGTGATGGACCATAAGTCATTGTTTCACTCACCCAAATCGGTTCCTACATGCGTAGCTCAGAAACTGCAATGTTGGTCTTGTTCTTGTCTCAATATCAGTACGAAATATTATACCACTCTTGTCAAAGCATGGAAATGTTCACGCATTTTCGCACCGTCCGTCGGCCCTGTTTCAGAATCTGATGCCACCGAAATGTCGTGTTGCCACACTGATGCGTAGCACAGTGAAATGTTACAGTGTTTTCTCCTAGACTATCGGTAAGCTGCACAGCCCACAGCAGCGGACCCTGACTTGAAACTGTTGTATTATATTTGGAATGATTGGCCTCCTTCTCTGAAACACCTTCAGAATTCTTTTGTGCATCATTATTTTTCCAGAGAACATAGCCGTTAAGTACAGTGTGATTTTATTGCAAAATGACATTGGCTAATCGCGTGAGCTTATTCCCAAAGTGTTGCAAAAAGATGTGTTGCCATCGCTCCATCAAGGACATTACGGAATAGTGCGCCGACACTGTACTTGACTAGGCATGGATGCCCACATTGAACAAATAACGCAGTGTCACGCTTCTGTTGAAGATCAATCCTTGCTACCACAAACACATTCAGCTTAGCCAAAGTCTGTCATGCCAGCGAGTGCTCGTTGATTTCATGGAACTAGTTGGTTTATTGTGGTAAACTCTTTCATTAATTATCCATTTGTGGTACCAGTGTCTTTGACTAGGTCACGTAGCAACAGTCAGGCTTAGAAGGCTTTTCTGAAGTGTTGCTTTCTCACAAACCCATTCATATTGAGTTACGAAGAATTGTAATATTTCTTTCAGTAATCGTCTTCGATGCATGCAAGTGCATCATGATAATTGTGCAAAATTCAACGTTGTGTCCAATTACTTTTGCGCTGCACTGGAAATTTAGTAACACACACTCTGATGTACATCTATGTGGGAGACACAATGCGAGGCAGGTTAGTCATGAAAGATATAGTCCAGAAAAAACAGCCCTTCGTAATGAAAAGTATCGCTACCAGAATGTTCTTCGCGGTAACTTTGCAAGCAGAGGTTACCGAAAGTGTCAATTCTCGTGGGTAGTCTGAGCAAGAAGTTTATTTTTTGGCTCGGTTGTAAAAAAAAGCACAAGACCTTGCTTTCTCTGAATAGCCCGCGAAAAATTATGAAGTTGCAATTCGAACACAACAGGTCATGGACGTTGTGTTATTCAGCTCCGAGAGAGCTGTTTAAACCAACCTTGTGCTAAATGTGTTGCCACCAATGCCACGTGTTATTGCTACACGAAAACTGCATCGTAAATCAGGCTGACATCCGAGGGAATCGAGTTTAGTATAGGAAATGCATTATTTCGATAATATTTTGATCTAGACGATGGAACTTAAGGAAGCGGTAGGAATATCTAGAGATACAGTGCATTATTAAACCTGAGTACGGTTGGATGACGTCTGTCATTCGGAAAAGACTGTTTAAACACTGACGGAAACATACAGTGAAAATGTGACAGCGTCTTTTTTTCCTAGTTACCTACGTAATAGCACTGTCCTTTGGCTAACGTATGACTCATCAATGCACACCAAAATTTCGTTCATCTTCTCGAAATGAGCGTGGCATATGAGTTTTGCCCACAGATCTAATGTATAAAGCAGAGTGTCCATATGTTTGTACGTGTTGCATACAAATCTACAGTTTTGTTCCAATCTTTATGAAATTTTGGTCACGTAAGCTTCAATCCATGAGGACGGTCGCCGTAAGTGTAAGAATCACATACGATATATAGTTCACGAGATATGACGTCATAAACAATGAGATGCGCGAAAACCTGTTGCATTTTGCGACAATGTTGCTCATTTTCTCCTAAACCATTGGACCAATTTCAACCAAATTTGGTACACAGATTTCTTACCGTGAGGTAACAATTGCTGCATGGTTAAGAATCACATACGGCACATCGTTCAAAAGATATTACGTCTTAACCAATAGAAATCGCAAAAAATGCCATATAATGCGGCGAGACTTTCGAAATACACTGTATGAGAATGACAGTACTTAGCGACTTGCAACAAACTTTAAACATAATTTCAAACCTTTATTAAACTTTTTCTCGCTGGTAACCATAGTAAAATGATGAAAGGAAAAAAGTTTCTCGCTTACTACTTTTCCGCTGTTTATGGAGTAAAAACTACGGTTCTCGGTATGACGTTAAAATTTATAATTTGAACACTACAAATTGTAGCAATAGGAAATTTCACAGACAGTATACACACATACAGTTAAATGTACTTTCTAAATTGTATCACAGTATGACACGTAGTTCGTAAGATATGAGCACATAAACAGTAACGTTCATGGAAAACCGCCTCATCACGCGCCAAGTTTTCATCTATTACTTCCTTACTACTAATTGAATTCCGAAGAGATTTTACAGACAAACAGCCCTTATACAAATGAATATATACTTGAAAAATGTCCGGAATAAATAAATAAATACCCGGGCAACGCCGGGTTTTCAGCTAGTAACTTATACAATTGAATAACCTATCTTGTTAGCACTTGGTGTTTCGAGAACGGATTCTCCTTTTATAGTGCATTGATTACATGTATGTTGTTGTTGTTATGGTCTTCAGTCCGGAGACTGGTTTGATACAGCTCTCCACAATACCCTATCCTGAGCAAGCCTCTTCATCCCCACATAAGAACGGCAACCTACATCTGTCTGAAACTGCTTACTGTATTCATCTCTTGGTCTTCCTCTGCGATTTTTACCCCACACACTTCCCTCCAACGCTAAATTCACAATTCCTTGATGTCTAAGAATGTGTCCTACCAATCTATCCCTTCTTTTAGTCAAGGTATGCCAGAAATTTCTTTTCTCCCCAATTCTGTTCAGTGTCTCCTCATTAGTTACGCGATCCACCCACCTAATCTTCAGCATTCTTCTGTAGCACCATATTTCAAAAGCCTCAATCCTCTTCCTATCCGCACTGTTTATCGTCCATGTCTCACTACCATACGAGGCAACACTCCATACAAATGCCTTCAGAAAGGACTTCCTTAGGCTTAAATCAATATTCGATGTTAACAAATCTCTCTTTTTCAAGAATGCTTTTCTACCCATTGCCATTCTGCATTTTATATCCTCTGTACTGCGACCATAATTTGTTATTTTACTGCCCAAGTAACAAAACTCATCTACCTCCTTTATTGCAGCGTTATCTAATCTAATTCCTTCAGCATCACCTGATTTTCTTAGACTGCACTCCATTACCCTAGTTTTACTCTTGTTAATGTTCATCTTGTATGCACCTTTCAGCACACTGTCCATTCCGTTCAATTGCTCTTCTAGGTCCTTTGCTGTATCTGATAGAATTACTATGTCGTCGGCAAAACGCAATGTTGTCAATTCTTCACCCTGAACTTTAATTCCTTCTCCAAATTTCTCCTTGCTTTCCTTTATAGCTTGCTCAATGTACAAATTTAATAACAATGGAGAAAGACTACAACCTTGTCTTACTCCCTTTCCAACCACTGCATCCCTTTCATGCCCTTCAACTTTGACAACCGCTGTCTGGTTTTTGTACAAGTTGTAAATAACCTTACGCTCCCTATATTTTACTCCTGCTTGCTTCAGAAGTTGAAAGAGTTTATTCCAATCAACATTGTCAAAAGCCTTTTCCAAATCTACAAAAGCTAGAAATGTAGGTTTGCCTTTTCTTAATCTATATGTATATTTTTGTGAATTCCTTATGTGTGATTTTCAATTTATGACGTGATTTTAGAATCCTCAAATAAAGCAACTATAGTACAAGAGAATCAGAAAGCTACTCTTGGAAACAACACAATGTTGTAATGTAATATGTATTGTGTCTGTTCTTTAGGAAATGTCTGATATAGGCAAGAACACTACGTCAGTAGTGTGGGGATAAGTAGAGGGTTTGCGTCTGACGAGAGGTATGCTGGGGTACTCCGCGGTCAGTGGTCACCGCGTCTGCCTAGTAAGGACGACAGTCCGTGTTCGAATCCCGGCTGGGCACAATTTTTCAACTACCCCTATTGCCTCGATGTCGACGGGACGTTAAACCCCCAATTCCCGTTGATTTATTTCAATGCCTATAATCAGCTAACGTCGTAAATTTCTTTGTGTGTCAATCAAATGTACGTTAAAATGGGAATAAATATTAGAAACGCTTTTTGTTAGGTATGAAACAAATCTTACGTTGTGCAGCTTTTCATTAATTAAAAAATACATATATGGTGCAGTTTTTCGTTATTTAAATCAGGAATCTGATATATTTTAGGAGACATTCTGAAAAGTTACCGTGGGTTTCACCAAAGAGTGTAGTGCATAGCGTACTGTACTGCCAGGATCGGAGCAATTAAGCGTAGGTTTACTTTTGAATACTCCTTAGTAATAGAACAAACAAAGCTTTTCTTATCATCTTTACACATGATACGTTTTTACAGTCTGGGCCCTGTGAAAGGTAGCATAGGGATATAGTGAGACTAGCAGGCTTTGTGCAGAGGAGCGCTGGGAAGAATAAGTACTCCTCTGTTTGTGATGTTAATTTATGTCAGCGGGTGCTGTTCGCCCGCTCTGTGTGATAATGCAGGAGCTACACAAGACGCCCTGCTCGGTTAGGAACTGCTATGCAGCACCGCTGCCTGTATCAGGTGCTGCCAGGAAGCAAGCGCACGAGTTTCCAGCCGTTCCCTGTCTCTTCGGCCACCGCGCCGTAAAGATCGCAGGGCTTGGGTATCGACAAAAGCCAACGTTCGCTACCAGTAAACTCTGCTGCGCTGTGTTACTGCTACGCGTAAAGGTCCTCTATACGTAACAGCTTATTGCGTAATTCTCATTGTGGAAGTCACGCGATGCTTCCATGAACTCGCGGAGCACTACGCCAGGCTGAGGTCACCGTTGCACCGACGTACTGCTGTTCTGTCGCTGACCGATATCCAGCGAAGGCAGCTGATCTTTACGATCCTTTACGGTAGAAAGTTTGCCCTCTGGGTATAGTCGATTCGCCGAGTAGCCGAGTAGCCGAGCGGTCTTAAGCACCTCGCTGCGGAGCGCGCGGTTGCTCGCCGTGGAGGTTCGAGTCCTCCCTGGGGCATGGGTGTGTGTGTTTGTCCGTAGGTTAGTTTACCTAGGTTTAAGTAGTTTGTAAGCTACGGACTGATGATCACGCAGTTTGGTCCGATAGATTTACAGACGAAACTTCCTGGCAGATTAAAATTGTGTGCAGGAACCGTTACTCGAACCTGGGACCTTTGCCTTTCGCGGGCAAGCGCACTACCGACTGTGCTATCCCGACACGACTCACGATTCCGCCTCACAACTTTACTTCCGCCAGTACCTCGCCTCCTACTTTCCAGTCGGTAGTGCGCTTGCCCGCGAAAGGCAAAGGTCCCAGGTTCGAGACCCGGTTCCGGCACACAATTTTAATCGGCCAGGAAGTATCATATCAGCGCACAATCCGCTGCAGAGTGAAAGTTTCATTCTGGAAACATCCCTTAGGCTGTGGCTAAGCCATGTCTCCACCATATCCTTTCTTCCAGGAGTGCTAGTCTTGCATGGTTCGCAGGAGAGCTTCTGTGAAGTTTGGAAAGTAGGAGGCGAGGTACTGGCGGAAGTAAAGTTGTGAGGCGGCATCGTGAGTCGTGTCAGGATAGCACAGTCGGTAGTGCGCTTGCCCGCGAAAGGCAAAGGTCCCAGGTTCGAGTCCCGGTTCCGGCACACAATTTCAATCTACCAGGAAGTTTCATATCAGCGCACACTCCGCTGCAGAGTGAAAGTTTCATTCTAGATTTACAGACATTTGAACATTTTGTAGTCGATTCATCGATGCCAGATAGTGGTTTAAGAAATTCAATTCTGTTTTTCTTAGGCCGGTTTGGTCTGTATTCCATTGTGGCAGCAGACAGCATGCGAAAAACTTGTTGCTGTAAAAACATTTGTATCTAAATAAGATTGCCCAACATAAAACCAGTGAGCAAGCAGTAAATGAAATGAAGGAAACATTTGAAAAGGGAGGAGAAAATAAAACTAAGTTTTGCCGATGAAATGTTAAATTTGTCAGATACAGCATAGGACTTGCAATAGAGGTTGAATAGATCAAAAATTGCCTTGAAAAAAGATCACAAGATGAAAATCAACCAAATTAAACAAGGGTAATAGAATATAGTACAAGTAAATCAGACAAAACCAAGGAAATTACATTACGAAACGAGACTCTAAACTTGGGGGCAGGAAGATATACTGACCGAAGTCGAGAGGATACGATATGGGGACCGATAATAACAAAAAAGACATATCTGCAAATAGAAGTTTGAAATCATCTAATATAACTTTAAATATAAAGTCTTTTCAGGAGATATTTATCTGGATGGTACCTTGTAACATACACACCCGAAACGAAAACAACAAATATCAGCAATTTCACTTTCTTCCTTAAATAAATTTCACACTCTATGGTGTAATTTTATGCTTGATTACTGGTTATGTTCTTGGTTACAGATTATTATTTTTATTGTAAATAAGGAGGATTTTAAAGTTGTAAACTGGGCAAGCACGACATGTCACCCATTTTGTTCACGTTTTGCAGGCCGATGAAAAAGTCACTGGACACTGGGCAATGATGTAAACAAAAGATTGAATTTATCTGTCATATACAAATAGAAAGAAACAAATATATGTTAAAACTGTTTTCTGTAATCGTTAATACATCTTTGCAGTCTTTTTTCTAAAACTGTCACTCACTCTACGTCTATGGCATAGTGCGGTATCGCATTCCAATTCGTGAGGTGCTTCGTTTATGTAGTCTTCTACAATGAAGAGCGAAAGACACCAGAATAGGCATGTGTTTTCAAACAAGGAGATATGTAAACAGAGGACGGCGCTGCTGTCGGCAAGGCATACACGGTGGTTGGAACTTAAATAGTGGCAACTATTTATTCACAGCCGATACAAAAGCGTTACGTTTGCACCTGTTACTGTCCTTCAAAGTAGTCGCCAGCGTTGTGTAGAACCCGTTTCCAGCGACGTGGAAGGCGTAGTATACCGTTTATCAGAGCCTGTTCTGTTGATGGTTCGATTGGATCGGTCTACTGCCTGTCGAATGTCTGGAAAGATCTGAAGCGAACGCCACGAAGTGGTTCCTTCATCTTCGTAATCAAATCAAAGTCACAAGGACTTACATCAGGGGAAAGTTGTGGGTGGTACAGTATTTCCCAGTCCCATCGAACGAACAAAGAAGCCACAGCTTCCGCTGTATGTGCCCGCAGATTGTCTTGCAAAATTATGGATGGTTGCGCAGAAAGTGTTGCCGCTTCTTTCGCAAAGCTGGTCGCATGTGATGCACCAAAAACGAACAGTAATACTGTGCATTTACGGTCTGCCGTGGAGAAACGCGCTATGATAGCACCATCACAATCGTACACGAGAATGCCCGTAACTGTCACCTTACTGAGGCTCTGACTCACTTTCGACTTCTGCGGCGATTCATAATGACGACATTCGTTGGATTGGCGTTTCAGTTTTGGCTCGTACGATGTGGCCCATGTCTCATCCAGTATTACGGCACGGCATAAGAAAGCCTCTACTTCGCGCTCATAGCGCTCCAGATGCATCTGAGCAGCGTCGTAATGCATCCATTTCTGCATTTCCGTTAGTTGATGCGGATTGTGCGCACGCCACAGATGTGGGATGGGCGAATCCATTTGCTCGGAGATAAGCTAGGTATGTCAACAACGTGTGCTATCAGCGGCAATAGTAGATTCCATTGGATAGTGTCTCCACAGTAGTGTTGCGACTATTTAAGTTCCAACCCTCGTATAAGGCAACAGGTCTCTGGCGCGAGTGCAGCTTGAATACCTGGAATCCAGTACAACATCAAATTTCCGATGCTCGCGCGGACGGAAAAAGTCCTGTAAGAATGGGGCCAAAGCCGACTGAAGAAAAACGGTCAACGCGAAAGAATTGCAACCCTCCCGCAAATAGCTACGGATTTCAATGCTGGGCCACAAACAAATGTCAGCGTGCGAACCATTCAACTAAGCTTCAATCGATATGGGACTTCCGCTGATCCTTGCTGACTGCACGATGTAACATTTCTACATATGCATACTCTATATTTCTGCCCAATAGTTCAGTCCCAAATCTTAATACATTTCTGTACAAAAAAGCTATACCATTGGTATAAAGTGATATTAGTACCCATATAAAACGTTCTCATCAGTTGTTTTTCATTATGATACCTTTACTAAAACTCGAATGTAAACGATTTATATTTTTCAACTCAAAAAAGTTTAAGTAACCATAAACAACATCAAAATAGTATTCTGAAACCCATTTACGTACTACACACATACAGCACAAACCTGTTTATTAAATTTCAGTAGTATTTAATGATGCAATTGGCATATGACGCAAATAAGCAAATATTATAAATAAAAATAGGCCAACAAAACACATTATCCCACTAGAATCGTTACGATGCACTGACGACAAATATCGCTCTCACTGATGCAATTGACGCTAATCACACGAGTAATTACCAAATAAATAAATATAACGCTACTTTTAAAGTTCAGGTAAATGTTGATCACAAACACATAAAACAGCTACGCCAAAATACACTCAATAAAATAATGTACCATTTGATAATACACACAGACTTAACTGAACTGTTACGCAATGTCTCAAAACATTATATTTCTGTTTAGTAAACAAAACGACACCATGTATCCAATTCAAAATAAAACACATGTCAACAACACCTTTCAAAATGAATTTACGACTACTCAAGACAACACACACAGAATTAAAATAAGAAAACGTAATACTTAAGTTATAAACTTTATTTACGTATCTTTCTATGTTCAACAATCTTGAAAAATTGTCAATTAAACAAACACTCATTTGTATTGAGAAGTGGAAGAGGAGTGGAAGACAAGGTTTTTGCCATTACTGACACTGTCTGCTTGGATGTGGAGAGCGGCTTGTAGCCATACATGGTTGTGAAAAGCAAACTTGTTATAGAAAATGAAATATTGAAGAGCGTAAAGTGAAGTGTATTATTTCAAGAAAAGTATCCACTACCTGCAAATTTTACGACAAGTTTTAGCTCTAGCAGAACTCACAACGCAAGGCCAAGAATTAAAAAAAGAATAAGCAGAGCAACGACAAAGACGAGACCACCAAAAAGAAGATGAGTATCAATTAATATTCTTTATAGTTTCACCTTTATTTTTGTGGGCCCTTCTTCCACAAGCAAACAGCATAAACTTTCGACTTGCCCAAAACTACGTATATCTTAAAGACAAGTGGAAAGTAGATTGGCAGATAAAGAAGAGGAAACGCCACAGCGATACAAAGCTTTACTCCTCGTCTGCGCCAGTCTACACCAATATTGGACTGTTGATGACTGGAAGCATGTTATCTGGCCTGACGTTTCACATTTCCAGTTCTCTACATCTACATGGGATACTCTGCAAATCATATTGAAGTGCCTGGCAGAGGGTTCATCCAACCACCTTTATACTATTAATCTCCTATTCCATTCTCGAATAGAGCGCGGCAAGAAAGAACATCTAAATCCCTCCGTTCGGGCTCTGATTTCTCGCATTTTATTATGATAATCATTTTTGCCTATGTAAGTGGGAGTCAACAATATATTTTCGCTTTCGGAGGAGGATGTTGGTGATTGGAGTTTCGTAAGTAGACCACGCCGCAGTGATAACAGCCGTTGTTGTAACGATTTCCATCCCAGGTCCTGTATCATTTCCGCGACGCTGTCTCCCATTTATCGTGATAATACAAAACGAGCTGCTCTTCTTTAGACTCTTTCGATGTCCTCCGTCAGACTCACCTGATGAGGATCCCACAATGGGCAGCAATATTCCAAATGAGGACGGACAAACTTAGTGTATGCAGTCTCTTTAGTAGTTCTGTGGCATTAATAGTAATTCCTAGGTATTCTATTAATTTATCTTATAAACAAGGTTTAACGGATTTCTTTTCTTATTCATGTGGACGACTTCACACTTCTCATTATTCAGAGTTAGTTGCCAATTTTTACACCATACTGATATCTTATTTAAATCGTTCTGCAGTTCGTATCGATCTTCAGATGACTTTACTAGACGATAAATGACGGCGTCATCTGCAAGCAGCCTAAAAGAGCTGCTCAGATTTTCTCCTAAATCGTTTATGGAGATAAGGAACAGCAGAGGACCAATAACACTACCATGGGTCGCCGGATTTCACCTCTGTTTTAGTTGATGCCCTACCATCGATTACTACAAACTGTGTCCTCTCTGACAGGAAATCGCCTATCCAGTCACAAATGTGGGGCGATATTCCATAACCACGCAATTTTATTAAAAACCGTTTGTGAAGTACAGTGTCAAAAGCCTTCTGGAAATCTAGATATACGGGATCAATCTGAGAACCCTTGTCGATAGCACTCACCACTTCGTGTGAGTAAAGAGCTAATTGTGTTTCACATGAACGATATTTTCTAAATCCGAGATCCAAGATCAACAGATCATTCTGTTCGAGATAGTTCATAATATTTGAATACAGAATATGTTCCAAAAACCTGCTGCAAATGGATGTTAATGAAATAGGCTTGTAATTTAGTGGTTTACTCCTACTGCCTTTCTTGAATTTAGGTGTGACCTGTGCAATTTTCCAGATCCTTCTTTGAGCAAGCGGTTGTATATGGCTGTTAAGTAAGGGGCTATCGCACCAGCATAATCATATAGAAATCTAGTGGGGATACAGTCCGGACCAGAAGACTTGTTCTTGTTAAGTGATTTCAGATGCTTCACTACTCCGATGATATCTACTTCTACGTTACTCATTCTGGCCTCTGTTCGTAATTCGAATATTGGTTTTTTCTTATTTGGTGAGTGAATTTCGAAAAGTTGTGTTTATTGACTCTGCTGTAGTAGCGCTATCATCGGCGGGATAGCCGTTTGTATCGCGTAATGAATTGTTTGTGTTTTGCCTCTAGTATATTTGACATATGACCAAAATCTCTTTTGGTTTTCAGTCAGATTTCGAGAAAGAGTTTCGTTGTGGAAAGTATTGTACGCGTCTCGCATTGAAGTCCTCGCTAAATTTCGAGCTTCTGTGTGGGATCGCCAATAATGTGGATTTTGTGTTAGTTTAAAATTTGCATGCCTGTTTCGTTGTTTTTCCAACAGTGTCCTGGCCTGTTTTGTGTACCGAGGGGGATCACCTCCTTTTATTAATTTATTTGGTATAAAACTAGTTGAATTGGAGCCACATCTGGTGTACGCTTACGTTTAGGGTTTAGAATGAGTCGAAACTATCTTTCAAGAAGCAGTTTAGTGTATTTCTATCTGTTTTTCTGAACAAATATACTTTTCGTCTATTTTTGGTAACTCTGGGACTTTCGATATTCAATCTCGCTACGACAGCCCTGTGTTCACTAATTCCTGTATCAGTTTTGATGCTCGTTATGATCTCGGGATTATTTGGTGCAAAGAGATCAAGTGTATTTTGACATCCATTTACAATTCTATTTGGCTCATAAACTAATTGTTCCAAGTAATTCTCAGAGAATGCGTTGAGTACAATTTCACACGATGTTTTATGCGTTCCTCCTGACTTGAAAATATAATTTCGCCTACAGATTGAGGGTAAATTAAAATCACCGCCTACTATTATTGTGTGAGTCGGGTACGTGTTTTCAATTTGACACAGTTTTCCTTTGAACCTTTCTACTGTTGTATCGTCAAAGTCAGGAGACCGGTAAAAGGAACCAATTATTAACTTCTTATGATTTTCAGGTACAACTTCTACCCAAAATAACTCACACGAACTATCAACTTCAACTTCGCTACACGAAAGACTACTTTTGACGGCGACAAACACGCCTCCACCTATTT
The DNA here is from genome assembly GCA_026315105.1 of Locusta migratoria. NCBI lineage: Eukaryota > Metazoa > Arthropoda > Insecta > Orthoptera > Acrididae > Locusta > Locusta migratoria. Next base: position 614,104,928 of record CM048746.1, read on the forward strand.
TGTTTAATCTAGCCTTTCTGAACACAGTTAGACCTTGTGCAAATACTTCGGCTGAACTTATACCAACTTAAGCCAACTTTCACTGCCTATAATGATATGTGTTGCGGTGCTTTCTATTAACGCTTGGAGCTCTGGTACTTTTCCGACACAGCTATGACAATTTACAACTGTTATACGGATAGTTCCCTGATCTACATTTTTCCTGTGATCCCCATACACCCTTTGCGACAGCCCATTTTGTTTTTCCCCGAAACCCTCTATCCTAGAAAACTGCCCATTCCGCGCCACACAGCCCCCGCTACCTGTCTAGTCGCTTCCTGCGTGTAATGGACTCCTGACCTATTTAGCGGAACCCGATAACCCACCATCATTTGGGATCTGCAGCCTATACGGTCACAGAACCGTCTGAGCCTCTGATTCAGACCCTCCACTCGGCTCTATACCAGAGGACCGCAGTCGGTCCTGTTGACGACGCTGCAGATGGTCAGCTCAGCCTTCATCTCGCAAGCATGACTTTACCATCTCAGATAGCAGCTCAAATCCGGAGAGAATCTCTTCCGACCCAAAGCGTCACACGTCGTTGGTACCGATATGAGCAACCACCATCAGTTGGCTGCACCCTGTCTCCTTCATGGCATCCGGAAGGACCCGTTCCACATCTGGAATGACTCCCTCCGGTATGGACAAGCAATGCACATTGGCTTTCTTCCCCTCCTTACTGGCCAAATCCCTAAGGGACCCCATTATCCGCCTAACGTTGGAGCTCCCTACTACAAACAATCCCACCCTCTGAGATTGCCCGGATCTTGCTGACTGAGAGGTGACCACAGGACTTGTGGCACCATCCGGCTCAGGAATACTGTCCATCTCCGACAGCGTCTCAACCAAGCGGATGGACGTTTGCGGGTATGGAGACAACCTCATGAATCAACGAACTCTGCAAGTCAGCAGGGGACTTTTCAAGCTGGTGGAGGATTTGTGTTGGTGTGGGGTGTTTGCATTGGAGTGAGACCCCTGATATATCTAGATACGACTCTGACAGGTCAGACGCACGTACCCATCATGTTCCATTACATGTATTCATTCATGTCCATTGTGCATTCCGACGGGCTTCGACAATTACAGCAGGGCAGTGTTCAGAATTGATACAAAGTGGCTTCAGGATCATTCTTCTGAGTTTAAACACCTCCGCTGGTTCAAATTTTTGTTAAGCTTAAGAGACTTAACTGTAGGGTCATCAGTCCCTAAACTTATAAACTACTTATGAACTACCTTATACTAAAGACGACACAAACATCCGTGCCCGAGAGGGGATTGGAACCCCCGACCGTAGCGGCCGTGCAGACTGTGACTGGCGCGCCGCAGACAGCTCGACCACTGCGGCCTGCCCCTCCAAAATGTTCAAATGTTTGTAAAGCTTATGGGACTTAACTACGGGGTCATCAGTCCCTACACTTACAAACTACTAATGAACTAGCTTATACTAAATACGGCACAAACATCCATGCCGGAGGGGGGGGGGATTCGAACCCCCGACGGGAACGGCCTCGCGCATCGTAGCATAGCGCCTCAATGCGCTCGGCCGCTCCGCTTCCCGGCCCCTCCGCTGGCCACGGAAACTTGCAAATCTGGACATTATTGAATGGCTTGTACCGCGCTGTTCAGAAGAGACCTCCATCCCTTGTACTGTTACGGATTTATGTGCAGCCTTGGAGGTTGTTGGTGTCTGTTCTCTCAAGCACTGCTTCAGAAATTAGTCGAGTCCATGTCAAGTCGTGCTGCGGCACTGCTGCGTGCTTGCGGGGGGCCTACACGATATTAGCAGATGTGCTAGTTTATTTAACTCTTTAGTGTAGTTCAGCTTTAGTGTAAGGCTTTTGAGAGTAAACAAGAGTCTTTGACGGCCCCGATAGGAAGAAATTCATGGGCGTAATATCTCACGAATGTGGAGGCATATAAATATCTACGATTCGATCAGTCACTTTTCTTTTGAAAATTTTGTTTATATCATCGCGGACGGCAGCGGCATACTGTGATGGAGCGCCAGCATGTTAAAAATATATTTTTGTAAAGTTTTCAGTATACGTCATAAGTCCGGATACCCAGTAATTACACTGATAACCTCGATGTTGAGCGCCCCGCAAATCCACACCACCTAATTCTGAAGCATATTCAAAAAGTTAACACCAGATCCTTTTTCTTCAAAAACCTATGGTCCGAGTATGTCAAATGATGATATTTCAACACTGACACTAGGTGGATTTAATTGTCGTTCTAAGATTTCGTTTGTCAGTGTACCAGTAAGTGTAGCTATGTCTGTTAACATGTCCGCTTAATGGACAGTGTGTTGAAAGGATCATATAAGATGAACTTTAACAAGAGCAAAACAAATGTAATGCAATGCAGTCTTAGAAAATCAGGCGATGCTGAAGGAATTAAATTAGGTAACGAAACAATAAAGTTGGTAAATGAGTTTTGTTACTTGGGCAGTAAAATAACAAATTATGGTCGCAGTACAGAGGATATAAAATGCAGAATGGCAATGGGTACAAAGCGTTCTTGAAAAAGAGAAATTTGTTAACATCGAATATTGATTTAAGCCTAAGGAAGTCCTTTCAGAAGGTATTTGTGTGGAGTGTTGCCTTGTATGGGAGTGAAACATGGACGATAAACAGTGCGGACAGGAAGAGAATAGAGTCTTTTGAAATGTGGTGTTACAGAAGAAAGCTGAATATTAGATGGGTGTAACTAATGAGGAGGTACTGAACAGAACTAGGGAGAAAAGGAATTTGTGGCATACCTTGACTAAAAGAAGGTATCGATTGCTAGGACAGATTCTTAGACATCAAGGAATTGTGAATTTAGCGTTGGAGGGAAGTGTGTGGGGTACAAATCGCAGAGCGATACCAAGAGATGAATATAGGAAGCAAATTCAAATGGATGTAGTTTGCCGTTCTTATGAGAAGATGAAGAGGCTTGCTCAGGATTGAGTAGGGTGGAGAGCTGCATCAAACCAGTCTCCGGACTGAAGACCACAACAACAAACTACTATAACTAAGTTAAACTTACGTAAGGAGAACACATACACACACCCCTTGCTCGAGGTAAGTATGTAGAAAGAAGGTATATTTAGGGGGAAGATAGATACCGCCTAGAAAAAAATAAAAGTCGCGTTTTGAGACAAGAAAAGCAACAGCCTTCATATAAAGATTTCAGATGAAAAAATCAATATTCAGCATAGAAAGGAAAGGTGCTATACAACGGAAATGACGGCAGTATTGAAGAAATTGAGGAGAAAGTAGATGAATGTCACAAATCAGGCAAAACTGAAAATTTGAATTAGCTAACAAGACAATAAAAGTAGTAGATGAGTTTTGTTATTTGGGTAGCAAAAGAATATGAAGGCCGAAGTATAGAAGATAGAAAACGCAAAATGGCTATGAGAAGAAAAGTATTTATGAAGAGGAGCAATTTAAGTGTTTGTCTAGTGTGTAACCTGTTACGGGAGTGAAGCATAAAAGATGAGAAGTTCAGAAAGAAAAATGATAGTAGCTTTTGAAATGTGAGGTTAAAGAAATATGCTAAATTCTAGGTGAGTGCATCGCATAACTATTGAGGTGGCCTGAACAGAAATGGAAAGAAAAGAAATTTCTACCCTATTTTGACTTAATGAAGACAGAGATAGATTGGCAGGATGCATTCTGAGACATAAAACCAATTTTGGACTGAAGACCTCAGCAACAACAGTCGTGATTGTTCTTGGGCGGCTAGAACTTGGTGCATCCATAACAGATCGACGTTCTTCAAATCCTCCTCGTATGTCGTACATTGTTTGTCTAGACATTGCTTTTAATCTGAAGTGTCTTCACCACTCATTAAAAACTGCAGTAGCATCACTATCATAGGATTTTTTCAGGCCAAAAAGCTTTTCTTCCTTAGATAACACCGTGACAATTTAGAAAACACTTCTCACAGATCACGCCTTCAACAGTTCACTTGTTTCATAAATGTGTTTCTTCGTTTGTCAGTGCATTGTATACCAACTTAACAAGGCGTAATTATCACCTTTCGGTTATATCAACTTAACGGGTTAAAGCGTATTACTGTACCACGTCTTGTTGTTACTTTTTTTTTTTTGGATGACCAGCAGTGTAGTTTGTCATGACAGGCCATCCAAAGGTTACCAGCAGTTATGAGGAAATGCCGTTAAACATGACTGACTCACTTCCTCGCTAATCAGAATCCTGTAAACATGCAGTGGTTCCATACTTCTCCGACTCCACACACTCGTATGATGATCATCAAGCGTCAGACAAATCGGGCACTTGTTAATAAATAGAATTCGACTCCAGGTACCATTCGAGATGTTCCCTCGCCCCTCTTCTTGTACTATGGCGTCTGGTGATTTGTACTTTTCATCGCCTTGTTGACCTGATACGAAACTGATCGTGTGGAACCGGCAGCACGTTAACTCAATGGACAGAGCTATCCCAGGTGCCCTCAAAACAGTAGCGCTTGGTTATGTTTCATTCTTTTCGGGGCACCTAACACTCAAAATGTGCAGGTGGCTGTTGTTGACGGTGGGCGACCACTGCGAGCCAGATCTCTCGCGTCCCACAATGACATTAGAATTCGGTAGGAAACTCCCTTCTGACAGCCCTTCTCCATGTAAGGCTACATTTCACTCACTGTTTACGACTGCCATTACTATTCTATGAACACTGTAGGATTTGACAGATTACACAAGATACAATGTGCCGTTCACAGCTCTCTCTACTGAACTTGGCGAAACTTAGAAGTAGATGTTCCTGGAACAAGTCACTAAACAAAAATAAATCTTCCGGGCCAGACTGTATACCAACTAGATTCCTCTCAGAGTATGCTGATGCAGTAGCTCCGTACTTAGCTATAATTTACAACCGATCACTCAGCGAAAGATCCGTACCCAAAGACTGGAAAGTTGCCCAAGTTACTCCAATATTCAAGAAAGACAATAGGTGTGATCCCCAAAATTACAGGCCAATCTCATTGACGTCGATTTGCAGTAGGAGGTTTGAACATATACTTTGTTCGAATATTATGAACTACCTCGAAGAGAACGACAATTCAGAAAGAACACAGTTCGTTGTAATTGACGGTAAATCATCGAGTAAAACAGAAGTGATATCTGGCGTTCCACAGGGAAGCGTTATAGGTCCCCTACTCTTCCTCATGTTTATAAACGATTTAGGAGCAATCTGAATAGCTGCCTTAGACTGTTCGCGGATGATGCTGTCGTTTATCGGTTAGTGAAGTCAACAAAGGATCAAAAGCAACTGCAAAGCTATTTAGACAAAATTTCTGCATAGTGCGAAAATTGGCAATTGGCACTAAATAAAGAAAAGTGTGAAGTATTACACATGACCACTAAAAGAAATCCGCTGAACTTTAATTACGCGATAGATCAGTCAAACCTTAAGGTCGTAGATTCTACCAAATACCTAGGAGTTACAATTACGAACAACTTTGACTGGAGAGAACACATAGAAAATATTGTGGGGAAGGCGAACCAAAGGTTACGTTTCATCGGCAGAACGCTTCGAAGGTGCACCAGCTCCACCAAAGAGACTGCCTACATCACACTTGTGCGTCCTCTCCTGGAGTAGTGTTGCCCCTTGTGGGACCCTCACCAGGTGGGACTGACGGAAGACATTGAGAATGTTCAGAGAATGGCAGCTCGTTTTGTTTTATCACGTTACGAGGGGGGGGGGGGGGGGGGAAGTTTCACGAAAATGTTGCACGAATTGGAGTGGAAATCATAAAAAGAAAGACGTTATTCATTGCGGCGTGATCTGTTTGCGAAGTTTCAATCACCGACTTTTAGTTCTGAATGTGAAAATATTTTGCTAGCACCTGCCTACTTAGGGAGACATAACCATCCCAATAAAATAAGAGCAATCAGAACGAAAACAGAACGATTTAGGTGTTCTTTCTTCCCGCACGCTATTAGAGAGTGGAACGGTAGAGAAAAGTTATGAAAGTGGTTAATGAACCCTCTGCCAGGCACTTGAATGTGATTTGCAGAGTATCTATGTAGACGTAGATGTAGATGAAACTACTCTGAGAATGCTGATACACGCTATTATTCATTACAGAGGTGGTTATCCAAATCATACGAGGATGGTAGAAACGTTTTTAGGTGTTTTAAACAAGCAAAGTAGCAACGTCGATCGTAAACGTCCTCAGATCAAGTATTAAAAGTCTCATATACTCAAATCATGTAAGCATATAATGTAAATAGAAAATGTCGTGAATACCAAATCAACACAACAGTACGTGCAAATAAAACTGAGCCTCCAGCTTACAGGTTAAACGATAGTTACATGTTGTGTTGTCTGTGGTCTCGCCGCGAGGCTGATGTCCTCCGGCCATCTGAGGGGCTCCAGTCGCCAGAAGCCGTGATGGGAAACGGTAGAACAGCCTCTATTATTAGTTCGATACCCAGTCGTCGGCGACCATCTACAGCTGAATTTGCATCACTGCACTAAGGCCACCTACAGGCATATACAGGCTTCTGTGGCCAGTTTTACGTCGGCTGGAAACAGCTGGTGATGGCTATTCCGCTGTATTATTAACTAGCTGAAAACCCGGCGATTCCCGGTTATTTATTTATGTATTCCTGCCATTTTTCAGGTATATATTCATTTGTATAAGGGCTGTATGTCTGTAAAATCTCTTGGGAATGCCGTTAGCAGTAAAGAAGTAATAGATTATAACTTGGTGCGGGAAGGGGCGCTATTCCATGAACGTTATTGTTTATGTGCTCATACCTCATGAACTACGTGTCGTACTGTGACACAATTTAGAAGGTACACTCAACTATATAAGTGTGTACTGTCTGTAAAACTTACTGCGGTTACCATTTGAGTGTAGAAATTATAAATTGTAACGTCATACCCAACGCCGTAGTTTCAGTCCATGAACAGCGGAACGTTACTGTTTATGTGCTCATATCTCAAGAACTATGTGTCATAATGTGATACAATTTAGAAAGTACATTCATGTATATGTGTGTATACTGCATGTAACATTTCTTGCGGCTAAAATTTGTAGGGTACAAATAATAAATTTTAGCGTCATACCGAATGCCATAGTTTTACTCCATGAACAGCGGAAAAGTAGTAAGCGAGAAACTTTTTCCTTTCATCATTTTGGTATGGTTGTCAGGGAGAAAAAGTTTAATAAAGGTTTGAAGTTATGTTTAAAGTTTGTTCCAAGTCGCTAACTACTCTCATTCTCATACAGCGTATTTTTAAAGTCTCGCCGGATTATGTGGCAGTTTCTTGCGATTTCTATTATTTATGACGTCATATCTTCTGAACCATGTGTCGTATGTGATTCTTATCCCTGTAGCAATTATTACCTCACGATAAGGAATGTGTGTACCAAATTTGGTTTAAATCGGTCCAGTGGTTTAGGTGAAAATGAGCATCATTGTCGCTAAATGCAGAAGTTTTTCGCGCATCTCATTGTTTATGACGTCATATCTCGTGAACTATATATCGTATGTGATTCTTACCCTTACGGCGACCGTTCTCATGGATTGAAGCTTACGTGTACAAAATTTGATAAAGATTGGAACAAAACTGTAGATTTGTATGCAACACGTACAAATATACGGACACTCTGCTTTATATATTAGATTTCTTCGTTCCCACGTCTAATAAATGGCGAACAAACTAAATAGATACATTACCCTTATCTTTGTCATTGTCAAGCCCATTTCCTAATTGTGTATCGTGTACTCAAGCCTACTTCATAGTTTCTTCAGTTTTACCGCTGTTTACTCTTTCGTTTACCTGTGAGCCGGAGAGGAAAGGACGAACGATGGCTGTTTTCCTTAACCTTTGCCTTTCTAGAGACCCCGTCTTCTATTTTTATTCAGTCCCAGAAACATCTAGAAACACCGCCTCGTCGTAGTATGTAACAAACAAGAAGAAAGTGCATGCAGTGCACTGGCATTCCGCCTGCATGCATTAAATAACATTTTTATTATCTTACACAAGCTTATAAAACCAGCAGAAGGAAGCCGTAATAACATAACGAACTATTACTGTCGTTACGTAACCGAAACTAGCTAGATACATTAACGGACTCAAAAAGGCTTTGTCCTTGAAACACTTCCATAGGCGTGACCTCCACGCATGTTTACAGTATATTTCCTACGACAGCTCAGACGACAGTTGTACTTTGAAAACAAGAGCAGTACTCAAGTGACTAAGTCTCAAGATTAGTTAACTTTCCAGAAATGGACCATCGTTAAACGAGGAACACCGGGTGCAGAGGGCGTGAAATCATTGTGAGCTAAGTCTCAAACAAACGTACTGCTTTGTAAACAAACGCCACTAAGAGCTACAGTCTCGAACAAACATACTACTATAGTTAAGTACAGTTGTTGCAAAGACAAGTAGGGCTTGAGTATGTTTAGACTGGGGAAGCATTTTTAAACTCGCACAGCGAAATTGATAGGAGAGAACTTAGAAACCAGAGGTATAGTATTTTGTCTATCACAGGATCTGTACTATAATTTAGTTTTAGAAAAGCAACAATCCATTGAACACGTGAAATGCATTTATTTTGATCGTTTTCAGGCACTTAGTGCCCTACTTTAGAAGTATGTTGGTGACCATATGTTCCGCCCAAACATGTGGGAATGTCACTCACTTTTAGAAGAATATATGGGGCCACAATATACTTCTGAAGAAAGGCACTAAGTGCCTGAAACCGTTCAGTCGATCGCTGCTTTTTAAAAACCAAACCATACGTATATGTAATTGTATTAGGTAGGTTTACTTCATTCCAAATTAAATGCTTATAAAATATCTCGACCTCGTTGCAAAGTATTTGTAAGCTTTATGATTAATGTAATAAACAAGATAATTAAATAAGTATCTATAAGCAAGACAATAATAAAGGGCAAGGACACTTCAAAAATACATGTTTGCGGTGGCAAGTTAATCAAAGATAGCATCACTTTACAGCAGCATTTCGAAGTCGTACAAAAAATTCGACGAGGACGGTTGTTTCTTCGTTGCAAACTGACCGTCTGGACCGGTCAGAATAATTATTCGATCGTTGTGGAACATAAAGTCTAGTATGGAGCTAGAGTATAAGTGAACATAAGTCGCCAAAAGTGTGGTAAATTCTTCGTAAACAATTAAGAGTGCAGACCTAGAAACTGCAGCTCCCACAAGCCATAAGCCATGACGACAAATTGCGCCACCTGAAGTTCTACAACGGTATACAGAACCCATTTATAAAATGAGGACTTCACAAGTAAATCTGAGAATGTCCTGTGCCGTTTTCAACAACAGAGTCTGCAGACCATTCTTCACTCGAGTATATCTCTAAGATGGAGAACGGGGCGCCGGTTGTTGCCAACGCCTTCGACTGGGTGTTGGTGATAACAACTATTTTTGCCATTTCAGCGCCTGCTAACAGTGCAGAGTGACACCGAAATCGTTAGTGAATAAATATCTTTTAAACACACAGCCCAAAGCCTTACCGCCAATCCTCACTTCTTCTATGCAGGGAAAAATGTCAGTGGTATAATCCGTCCCCACTCCTGTAACTGAGGCTCGTGCTATCGCCAGAAACTGATAGCCCCTCAGGGGGCTCAGCATTTGTTTGCTGGGTACAGGTTTGGCGAAACCTGGGTCCATGAGTGGGGACTGCATAGCTCCAACATTCCTCTACACTAGTATTTTCTGTATGAACCCGTGACCCTCTTTCCGAGCAAAAATGTCCGACTACACCCCCCCCCCCCCTCCCTGGCCAGTAGTAAAGCTGTATCAGTGATTCCAAAGGCAGAGTATTTAATTTTCTATCTTAGATGTACCTAAGATCTGCGCATGCATTCATGTATGATGAAAGTTGTAGTACCAGAAACGAAACGAAACTGAAAAAAAAAAAGACTTTATGACTACAAGTATTTGATGTATGGTTTTGCTGTCATGAGTAATAATTCTCGATGTGTAATTTGTGGCGACGTGTTTTCATGTGCGAGTATGAAACCATCAAACCTTATGCATAACTTCTTAATATTTTAAGGGTGCTGATAAACTTTGGATTTATTCGAAAGGTTATGAAAACCCTTAACCAGCGGCAAACTACTATGTTCCAGCAATAGAATGCTATTGTTTTTAGTTGACTGAAAATGTCCCAAAAGAACAGACACTATATCAATAATTGTAAATTTGCCCACAACAGGCAATGACATTTCCGATGCGGACGGATTCAAACGCACGATCCCTGCGGGAATCCAGTACAGGCTGCGAGCAAGAGGAATCAATGGGCAGGGGGCTACAAGTTTAGAATTTGATTTGTGGTAATTATTCAGCAATCAGTCGTCATAAATATAAATTCTTTATTTGTTGGCAAATCCGGATTTCGACCACTTTGTGGTCATTATCAATGCTTAAAATAAATTAAAATACTTAAAACAACCCATGCTGACGTCAACTGTGTAAGGATTGTAACAGCTGCGTCAGTACAAACGCAACCTCCTACATGGAGGTCGAGATATTTTAAGTATTTTAATTTATTTTAAGCATTGATAATGACCACACAGTGGTCTAAATCCGGATTTGCCAACAAATAAAGAATTTATATTTATGACGACTGATTGCTGAATAATTACCACAAATCAAATACAGTCGTGGAGCACCCAGTCCAATATGGAATCAAGCCTTTAGAATTTGAGTTGTAAGGGAAGCGTGCCTGGATAGCATAATTGGTTAAGGCGACCACTGGCCCTAAGCGGGAAATCCGGGTTCGAATCCCGATCCAGCGCACATTTGCAACTTTGTCATTGAATTTATTTCAACCCTACAAAACGGGTTAAATGTTTCACTGTTTCGATTTAGTAAATTTACGGTCGTTACTGTCAACTAATGATACAGATTAGTGTGCTGATCATTACATTTGTGATACACCTGTTATGACACGCCAATGGCCTGTATTTAAAATCGTTTTGTAACATAGCTGGTGACATACAAATGATATGTTGGTTGTCAGCTACAATATTTACATCGGTGATGCATTATTTAAATATGTGGTTCACAAATTAACTATTTGAGTTTCAAGAAGCCTATTGAGTGAACCCGGTGAATGCAACTGTTCTTAAGAAAAATCTGATACGATTACTAATTTCGTCAATAATTATATTCAATTTCACATTATCACGTTCTTCCGCGTCACTAAAAGACAGAGGAAAAATTGAGAGAGGTTAGTTTTGAACAAGGAACGCAAAACTTGTAACCAAGGACGCTACGCGTTACTCCACTTTTTTACTTTTACTTTGTTTTTTCTTTCTTTCTTTTAGGGCCTTCCTCCTACCCCAGTTTTTCCTTCTTCAGCGAGCTTCGGAAATAAACTTGTACTTCTGTGGTTGGTTCAAAAATATTCATATATTTACAAATATATAATCAACCTAAGGATAACACACAAACGCGCGCGCGCACGCGCGCGAACGCACACACACACACACACACACACACACACACACACACACATGCTCTAGGGAGAACTCTAACCTCCGATTGGGAGAATCCGCGCGCTCCGCAGTGTGGTTGGTGTTGGCTTCGTGTCTGTATTTGCTATGACAATGCATTCACTATGCTGTTCGTAGTAACATAACACTCATTCCAATTTTCTTATTCATTATTAGACCTACACCTGCGTTCCCCAACTGATTTTTTATTTGTAAACGTGCATTCAAATGACAGGAAATTCTGTTCATCCTTCCACCTAACTTTGATAATCCCCATCATACCTAACTTCAACCTATCCATTTCTCTTTTCAAATTTTCTAGATTACCTATACGATTAAGGTATAGAACATTCCATGCTCCGAACCGTATAATGCATGTTTCGTTTTCCTTTATGACGACATCCTCCTGAGTAGTCCCCGCCCGGAGATCCGAATAGGGGACTATTTTACCTCCGGAATATTTTATCCAAGAAGACGCCATCATCATATATTGATAGAGCTGCATGTCCTATGGAAAGGTAACAACTGTAGTTTACCATTGCTTTCAGTTGTTCGCACTAGCTGAATGACAAGCCACGTTATCTGATGCTCAGTCAATCATCCAGGCTGTAGCCCCTGTAACTACTGAAAAGGCCGCTGCTCCTTTTCGGGAAACGCACGTTGTCTGGCTTCTCCGCCGATAATCCCCCGCTGTGGTTGCACCTACGGTACGGTTATTTGTATCGTTCAGGCACGCAAGACACCCACCCTCACCGCGGTATGTGGCCACGTGCAGACCGTGACTGGAGCGCCTCAGTCTCCTCGGCCATCGCGGCCGGCAGCTAGCTAAGTCTAAGAGAACAAAGCGGAGATAACAAATATGCATAAAGATGAGGGAAAGAGAGGTAAACGGGAGGAGTGTAGGATGAATATCAAATTTCCAAGCTTATTTAGCATTTGCGAAGCATTCTCCGATCGGTAGTTAATAAAATAAAGTTGTATGGCAAAATTACTAAAATGTGAGAAAATCAAACAATCGGCTGCTTTAAACTCTCGTAGTGCGTGTCACGGGCTTCTCATTCATTGGCTACCCACATAAATCACTGATCCCCTCGTAGAGGGTTAAACATCAGCGTTATCGGTAGTATGAATTTATAGAATTTTAGTGCCATTAATTGAGCACGTCGTTTGTTGGGAAATTTGTCAAAAGAGTATACTAGACTTGGAACATATCCATGTTACGAGAAGAGCGCCCGCATGCTGCATTCTTGGCCTTAGACGGCTGACTAGGACATCCCTTGTAGAATTTCACGTTCAGTGGTCGCAGGGAAAACACATTTGTTTACAGATACCGATCGTCACTAGAGCGAGAACAGAGTCAACGACAGGTGCCTCGAGCTGGTCACCGTATCGACAACGGCCTTCGTTTAGCCACCGTACAGTAAGTGTAACTGATGGTGCATAGGCAGCCTGCTTACAGCAGCGATGGCTGCCAGGGTCGCCGCGGTCAACGCCACCTAGAAACAAAGCCTCACAGCGCACGTCTTACAAGGCTGTGACGTCACGCGCAGGGGTCATAACAAACCGAGCACTTTGACTCTATCGCTACTACCACGTGGTGGTGTATACTGTAGTGTGCTTCGAACTGAGTGAATATTTTGGATTGTGCAAAATCTGTTTGAAGTGCTGAGCAGAACGCCCCGAAGGTGTTGTATGCCTAATTGCAGAGGCAATTATGATAATTATAGCAAAGTTTCTGTGTTTTATTTTCCGTCGGATGAAGCTCTAAGACGGAAATGGATCTCGGCTGTTCACAGACGAGATTGGGAGCCTAGTAAACATTCAGTTGTAAGTATCGTTGCGTTTCGTAACTAGTACAATACCATGACATAAATCGTAACGAATAGCAGCTTTTATTCTTAAATGTATTACCAATGGAAACGATACACAACTAGCCCATCTTAACGGCAGTTTTCATAACATCATTAACAGTAAACTGTACGCTTCTTTTAAGGTTTGTGAGCGTCACTTCAAGAAGATATTTTAAGCATGTACGACACAAGAACCAGCAAATTGTTAACAGCACCATTGGATCGTCGACGCTTAAAAAAAGGTAGGTTAAAGAACCAAGTGTTAGAGGCCTACATTTGTATACTACAATGTGGTAAGGAGAATGTTGGTTGTATACTTGCATGTCGTTTGATGTTAAGTTTTTCTTTTCCAGATGCTATACCTACCTACTATACCTACAAAGTTGGGGTTGCCGCGGTGGAATAGCCGAGCGGTCTAAAGCGTCTCGCTGCGGAGCGCGCGGTTGCTCGGCGTGCAGGTTCGAGTCCTCCCTGGGGCATGGGTGTGTGTTTTCGTCCTTAGGTTAGTTTACCTAGGTCTAAGTAGTTTGTAAGCAACGGACTGATGACCACGCAGTTTGGTCCGATAGATTTACAAATATTTGAATATTTGAATTTTGCTGCCAGGGTCTGTGGGGCGGCGACCCGCGATGGCTCCTCGGTGACTGGCGATAAGCGCCACTGGAGGCGCCGCCTGCGTGACATAGACAGCACGCGGCCAGACGTAGCTTCTTACGGTCGACGGCGGTTCTGCAACTGGGTCAATGTCGAGCAGGCGCCACGACCACTGTTGCCGCTGCACGCCCTAAACGTGCGGTATCTTCATTTATTTGGTAGTACTATCTGATAATTATTCACGTTTCGGAATTAGTTAAAAGAGAGTCCTCTTTTCTTTGTCTCGTAAGCTTTCTAGCCATATCAGAACTGCAACCTACTTATCCTTTTCTACGCCGTCTTTGGTTTTGACCACCTGTGGACCTGTCGCGTCTTTCTTTGAGCCCTCGCATTCAGTCACGCTTTGTTTCAACGGACTGCGGAAGTGGAATTCGACACCATTCTAATACTTGGTGCAGAATCAGTATGGGATGAATAACTCAACAGTTCAACAGTCTCTTTCAACGGTATCTCCAGATCCTTGGTTATACAGGTAGAAACAGGATTTGTCAGTAAAAACGGTGACATTCCAAACCATATTCTGTGAGCACCACCACAATTGTTATGTTAGTCTGGTGACAACATGGTGAGAGACTCTTGAGTTGTTGCCTTACGCGTCTCCTACAGGTTCTGCATCCGCTATTATGGTTTCGTGTGGTGTTGTGATTCCATTCCCGCACCCCCCCCCCCTCCCACTACGCACTACGGAAACACTAACCTGCCAGTGTTGCACCTCTGAAGTGTTGGTGCCTGTCAATCTCCCATACCTTAGGAGCTTGGACGACGACTATCGAAAACATCTGGTCGATGATTGCAGAAGGACGTGCCTGAGATACACCGCCCAATGCTGCTCCATTCAATTATGACAATTTATGGGAGTAGCAGGGATTGCTGTGCCCCAACAGCATGTCCAGAGTCTCCTTGATTCAATGCCGAGGCGTGTAACAAGAGTCACAGCCAGCAATATCAGCAACACTCAATACTGATTTCATCATCATCCAAACTTTTTTTTATAAAGAATTCCGTTGTGAATCACTCTCTCGCTAGAGGACTATAAATTGTAACGTGTAACATGGTGGAGTGTAACGTAACTATGTTTGTGTGGTAACAATACCACCTAGAAGACAAGACCTCACGACAGGCCACGTCACACCAAGGAAGCCGCAACAGCTAGCTGCCTGGCTGCCTCTGGGACACAGCCCACCGCCTCGTACCGGTTGGCCAATCGGCTAGCGACCGCGGCCTCTCCGCGTGACGTAGGCACGGCTTATTGTGAGGCCTTGTCTTCTAAGTGGTGATCGTTTTAATCGAGTTTAAAACTCCAGAAAATGCACCTCTAGTTCAAAGCCGTAGAAAAATGAAATCTGTGTACCGTGACGATTAAATCGACGTAAGTTAATGTTCAAATGTTTGTAGAGCTTATGGGACTTAACTACGGGGTCATCAGTCCCTAAATCGACAAACTACTTATGAACTAGCTTATACTAAAGACGGCACAAATATCCATGCCCAAGGGGAGGTGATTCGAACTCCCGACCGCAGCGGCCGTGCAGACCGTGAAATGAAATGTTGAAATGTTTGTTAAGCTTATGGGACTTAACTACGGGGTTATCAGTCCCTAAACTTACAAACTACTTATCAACTAGCTTATCCTAAGGACGGCACAAATATCCATGCCCGAGGGGGATTCGAACCCCCGACCGTAGTGGCCGTGAAGACCGTGACTGAAGCGCCTCAGTCGCCTCGGCCACCGCGGCCGGCAGACCGTGATTGACGCGCCGCAGACCACTTGGCCACTGCGGCCGGCGACGTAA